>OY776287.1:17666665-20092126 GCA_963675345.1 Trididemnum clinides
CACAAACATCCGGGCTATAAGGGATTGAAAGCTTTCAAGTTGCTCTTTAATCTGTTCTTCGTAATCAGGGCTTCTATGCTTTCCAAAATGTTGGAAATTACTACCCGGAAAGCGGTCCATGCTTTTTTTTCTACTGCACTCCTGCTTGCAGTAAAACCCTCGCTTTTGGTCAACTCATGGATCTGTGGCCCTTCAAAGAATCTTGCTCGTAGCTTCGCTTCAGAGATACGGGGAAATTTCATTTGTAAAAACTTGAAAGTTTGGCCAACTTTATCAAGTGCCTTGATGTAGTTTTACATGAGACCGAGCTGAATGTGGAGAAGTGGCAAAGGAATATTTTGTGGATAGACTTAGTAAGCAGATCTGACATTTTCGAGAACAACTGTAAAATTTGTTGTAGATGGCCAGCTAATTTGTGTGGAATGGCAATCACCTGCCCTTGAGTTCCACAGACACAAAAAGCCTAAATGTTTTGTGTAACCGGCCTGCAGCCCAAGAGAGAGAGAGAGAAAGAAAGAGAGAGATCCACTTTTTTAAATCCGGTTTTGTCAGCGTTAACGCAGGTGGCGGAATTCACCTCGTGCTTCTCGAAAGTTCGTAAACACCATTACACTACTTCACTCTGTCAATGGGACCCTGCTTTTTCAGCCCAAGAACTACTGAAATCACTTTCAAGTCATCACATATTTTTCAATTGGGTTAGTTTTACTAAAGAAATTCCGAAACAAATTTCATGTCTTCATAACATTTAGTCAACTTCACTAAATGTCCAACAGGAGCAGAGCCAATTTTATTCCCAGTGTGCAGTAATATTGCCTTTAAACTCTTTACTGATAAGTCCAAAAACAATCGCCATTCCGTCGAAATAAAGACTGTGACCAAAACTGATAGGAATCCTGAAATATCTTGACTGAATACCAAGGAATGACCTCCGTCAAAATTGAAATACTTTCTAAACTTTTCATCTCTATTCCGAAACCAGAAATATGTGGTCCTTGGAGATTTGTTTGAATAGTAAGCTGTTTTCACGTAGTCGAGATCCTAGGAGCTGAGCGAATTCTTTGGTGAGATTAAATGTCATGTTAGGTCGTTCAGTTCAAGCTGTTTTAAAGGCTTCGGTTGTTTTGTACTTTGCTCCGCATTCCATGTGTCTTGCTCACTTGCTTTGCTCTCTGTAGATGAAGAACACTTTATTTCACTTATATCTCCAGTTGGTTCTGGAACATGGATACCAGGGCCATGTGATACTGGTTTTATGGCTGAAGGAACATCATTGTTCTTTACGTGTTTTTTGCTCTTCCAATTTATTCCTGAAATAAAAACGAACACTTCTACTATTAAGTTAAACAATAAATGAAAATGCCACCATACAGTAGGCACACAAGTATCATAATAGCTTGCAAGTTGGTCATGCAGAAATAACAATCTGTGACCAGGTTTTTTCCTTCTTTCCATACCATAGGAATACCGAAAGGAAGACTTTTTATCTTAAAGCAATACAAGACGCCAGCCATGCACTTTGAGCAAACCTTAAGAGCTTGTGACCACTGGGCTGTGACAGCACTATTGTTCTAGCAGTTGTTAGACTTAGTGCATCTGCGACAACCGCCAGTCAATCACGAGTGGTACGGCTTTGTTTAGTACTGACAGACCATCCACTGTAGTGGACATAGCATAAGTCCTACAAGTGTGACGGTCTAACGTATGCTTTATTTAAAGCCTCTAGCTACTTGTCGATCACCAACTGCACTAAAGAGACCTGATAGGTCGAAACAGTGTCACTGTCTGCAGTTTACCTTTTATCTTCTTTACGCTCCATAATCTCAAGCTTTCAACACATGTGCGTAGCAAATGCCTTGTTCTGGTTTCTTAGTTTTAATTCAAAATACGCATTGTACGCCCTCCTTACGAGCTGCGTAGTTCTTGCTTGACGACTGGGTAAGTTGATCTTGCCGCACATATAACAGAACCTGTTGGAATCATCTTCTGCACTTTCTCATTTTGAAATCAAATCTTGAAATTTTTGTTTTAATAAAACCTGTCAAATGTATTAATGGATTAAAGACCGATGAGCAATACACTATTGAGTGCACATCAGTCTTTTATGATTCCAAGTAAAACATAGCAATTTTAGTGAATTTCACGCAACGTAGTATGTAACAACCGGTTGAGAAGTTTATCTTTTCAAGCATCAAGTGCATTCGCTGCGTTCTTGTCATTGTGACATCACTGTTATTTCATTACAATGTCACTGAAATTACATTAAAACTCAGTTCAAATGGTGTAACATTTTTATGACATCACAAATCTGAATCAGAAGACCAAAAAAGCATAAGTTGTCGAAAATTTCAAACGCAATTTGCCAAAAAACTAGACCTGACGGAAGAAAACGGATAATAGTTTTGAATTCAGCGTCAAAAAGTGCATTAAGTGCCGTCAACAGTTTAGTAGCCTTAAAAAATACGCAGCACAGTGAAATAATGGACTACCGACATTTAATCACTCGACTGTTCATCATGGACATTTAATCACTAGACATCTAATAACCTAAACAATATAACACGACAATATTGCAAGTGGACTAGAATCGATCACCCTAACCCTAATCCTAACCCTACGTGATTAAGTGTCGGGTGATTGAATGTCTTGTAATGAAATGTCTGAGCACCATAATAATACCGATAAAGGATAATTGTTGTTTGAAAATGGGCTATTTGGTCGATCGGATGATCGGATGCAAGACCTTTGAAAATGGAAAACCCTTTTTGCTATTTTCCGGAACTGAGATACCAGTTGCGGGTTATTGAGAAACTTTTGTGGGGGGGGAGTGAAAAGTCTGTTTTGCTATATTTTCAATCCAAATTAAAGGCAACGGTTTTTTAGATCAACATTTCCAAACTCTAAACTTACGCATTTTGTGGCTAAATTGAAGATTTATTTTTTTGAATTCCAAATTTTTTCATCTTTTTTTGGAGATCAACTTTTTCCCAGTCCAATTTTCCAAATAAAAATTCCTTTTTGAGATTTAAAACAAACAAACAGGTATTGGAAATGAAAACTAAGAAAGGCTGATGGCAAGATACATCCCCCTTTGTCCCCTTGCATCCGTCACTGCAAGGCACATAGGCGCAGCCACGTGACTTGGGATTGCAGATATCATTACGATGGGGGTTACACCAAGTTTTAAAGAACACCTACAGTCAAGCACTTATTTCTGTAGTCGCAAAAAATTTTCCACCCTTAAATTTGAGTTTTTGCAACTACAAGTATCGAAAAGAACAAATAGATTTGGTGAAATGATAGAGATTTTGTGAGTAAGATCAGTGTTAATTCAAACAGTTTGTCATCATGATATGGGGTATAGGCAAGATCCCCTCATTTCTACCAATATTTTGTTAGTGTTCTCATACTCCTGTTTGGGTCAAGCAGGTATAGTCGGCTGAGCCGATATTTCTAACCAGGCATAACTAATTGAAAGCACTGCCGGCAGAGCCAATTAGTTGGGCGTAAATCAAAGTCATATGAAGAATCAATAATTTTTTTTCACAATGTAAAGTTATGCTTCATAAGTCAATTTGCTCATCTATCCTATCTCTTGTTATTTTATTTCTTTTACAGAGTGTTTCACAAGTTTTTGACATTTTGAAATTTATATAATACAACAAGTAGTATACATAAATAAAAATTTTAAAATATTTTGGTCAGAAAATCTTGTAATTTTGAAATAATTCATCAAGAGGATCGCATTTTATGGAAACCGTATGTCATTCACATTCTCTTTTACTGACAGTTCTTTCGAGAAACTTTTTTTGAAATCTATTGAATAGAGGCACGCACTTTGTCTACGTTTTTAATAGATCTCACTGTTGTTGGTCAATCAGTTTCTCCATTTCTGCATTTAATAATAGAGGCACAAAAAAGGCATAACTCTGGTCTGCAAGAAAAGAGAAGTTGGTTTACCACCCACAATAAGATCTCCTGAAAACGGAAATAGAATTTGAGATTTTGTTCAGCGAAATCAAAAAAAGTCTCCCAGAAATTTATTTTATGACTCTCTGAAAATTTGCATGGATATACCTTTTGATTGTTTGTCCCAAAACCTCAACGCTTTTCTGACCAAACTGCTTAAGATCTTTTTCTTGTGTAAATTACTCGTATAATAAAGATTTCAAACCTCAAAGATGGTAGAACAACCTATACAAGGCTGCATTGCCCGGCAGGGCTTTTTCAATTAGTTTTAGGGTAGAATATTGGTTCAGCCGACTGTGACGGCTTTAGGCAGAGAACATTTGTGAAAGCAAAAAGAAAAAGTTATACGCTCAACTATAGCCCCTGTGCCCTCAATCTCCATGTTCATATTTTTATATCAAGTCTGCTCTTACTCACAAACACTCTGTCGTTTCACGAACTTTTTTCCGTTTCTAGAAGTAATTACGACTGGGTAGAAAATTGAAGTTATTAAAGATAAGTTCCAACATTGTGATCGTTAGTAGGACTACAGAAATGAGCTATCTAGTAACTTGATAGTATCGTAACGTCACGTAGCTAAATTATGCAAATCTTGCTTGAAAAATAACCACGATTATAACCTAGTCACAGCTCCTACATGTACAAAAAGTGTTTTATAAGAAATAGCTTCTTGTATCTTATTTTTGATTTTTGAACAAAAGTTTAGCAACTTGTAATTTTAAACTATCACAAAAAAACAAATCAAACAGAAATCTTATCGAAACAAATTTACATCTTCAAAAGAATAAAGTTACCGAGTAGCGAATAGCCGTTAGTCGTCGCTGGAGTTTCGTTTAAGTTTGTAACTGCTAAGCTACTGATTGCTTGCAACAAAATTACACTAGAGTAAGCAGTAGCAGATTTACGGCAACGCTTTAAAGAAGAATATTTCACGACTATTGCTTTAAACATCTTACCATTTTCTGTGTTGAGTGAACTAAATATATTACTTACAATATTTAAATGCGGGTTTAGTAATGATAATGCTTCCATTCAACTTACTGAAGAGGCTGGTGATTGATTTCATTTGGAAGCTAACAATCAAGAAATTGTTAATTTGCGTTTGACTCAGGTTCTTCCAGTCTTTTTCTCGAAACTTCAATAGAAAATGAGAAGTGGTTCTGGAATGTCAGCAGACAAGAGGCGGAGGCTGCACTTATTAAAGAGAATAAGGTAATCTTCCAGATTCATCGTTAACTTCAAGAATAACGCAATAAAATCGATCGCTTCCACACTTTGTGGGAAGAAACGTTTAAGTTCAAATCCAAATTTCCTTTTTTGCTTTTACAGACATTGTATGAAGTTTATAATTACCACTACTCTAGTGCAAAGAAAGATGCAGGGGTCAGGTCATCTAAAATGACTTCTATCAACCATTTAAATTAATTATTTTTAAGTAAAACAGTAAAAACATTATACAGTATTCATACTAGTTGAGACATTATTTTTCTCGCAAATCTGAATTTTGTTGACTTTATCTTTGTCTATTTGTTTAACCTAAAATCAATTAAAAGTTTCACTCACATCTGTTTTAAAAATTTAGATGCCAAATTTACCACAGAAATCATGAAAATATTAACGTGACATTAAAACTCTGGTCAACCTTTTTCTTTTAAAATATCAAAATTTTCTCGGCAATTTTGCCTCTTTCCAAATATTTTCTTGGCTTTGCCATTGCATTTTACATTTCTAAACCCATTTCAGTTAATGCTCTTTCTAAATTGGCAGTAGCTTAACTTTTGACCCACTTAACCAACTTGGAATAAGTATATGATTTTGTGTGTGTTCCTTTTTAATTATATACTACCACACGTATGATACTTTTATTGATTGGTTGTGCACAAAGAATTCACTCTTTTTAATATTGTTGTCGACTGTCAGAAAGCATTCTGACAGAAAAACTGTAACATATTTGGTGCTTTTTTGCTATTGGCTTTTAAGTTGACTATTGGCCAATCAATTTCTACAGCGATGTTTTGCGTTTTCATGTTTGTGTGGGTATAAAGATCAAAAAAGTAAACTGTTCTCACTTACCGCTGCAACTTGGCTTAAGTTACAATGGTCCAAATTACTCTATACTATAGTCCATTGTAAAATACTTACCACTATTACTTCTGTAACTTGGCCTACGGCCTATAGCCAAGCTACACAAACTTACTCCAGCCAATCACCCAAACTTGCTACTTCAACTTGGCATATAATAAGTATGTAAAAGATACATATACAAAACAATATTGCTAAAAACTTCATTATCACTTTATACAAGAGACCATCAATTTGCTTTAGAGTGCACGTAAAAACAGTGCTTACTATTTCGACCGAAAGGACTACACCGAGGGCAATTTTGCACTGTCTGTAGTTATGCTCCAACGTTTACTAAAACGTACGATCAGGGCTGAGTTAAGTTCGGTCAAACCGTATGTGGGTTGAGTTGCATCAAAATGGCCCTGTTTTTAAACAATATCCGTAACTTTTCTATTTGGAGAAGTTTTGCTCTAAACAACAAGTTTTGCTTTGATATCAAAGGGTTTTTTTGCCATAAGTTCTGATGCCTTCGTGCACTGACCTCCCTCCCCTTTTCCCTCACTTTTCTGTAATCCAGCTACGATTCTGTGTTACTTTACATCGACGATAGAAAGAGGAGATATATAGATTCTTTCTTGATTGCAGTGTTGTTTGCTTACAGGAAAGTTACTTTATTATTCGTCCAAGTTCAAAAAGAAAGCCCGGCGTTATTTATTCACTGACATTGTACCATCGAAAGACCATCTTCAATGTTCATATTCGAAAACGAGATGATGGCTTGTTTGCGACCGGAAATTATAGTGATGGTGAGAAAACATTTCGCACAGTTTCGGAAATGGTCGAGTTTTATCGGAACAATACGCTTGTACTTGGCGATCTGTCAAATCAAGTTAAACTTCAAAAAAGCCCACAAGGGTCTTAACTCATTTGTCTCCAAAACCTTCTAAATCTAGGCTACTTGTGAATATTGTAAAGATAATGAATTTAATAAACTTGTTGTTTTGTGTCAAAATAATTTGCTCTTGGTTTCGAGATGGTTGGGGAAGAATCAGTGGCCTAATTAGAGTTCGCGACACTCAGGGCTAGTTGAGAAAGCATTAAACCAAATCAAAAAGTGGCACTCATCAAAAATTTTCCCCAAATTGAAGAATGTATCGTGAGCGAGAAGAAATTAACCTAAATTTACAGAAATTTCGTCAAAAGTAATTTCAACAAAGCAAGAAGTGATTGATTTCAAGAAACAGTAATCAGAAGCGAACTTGATGGCTTGACCGGAAAGAATCAATTTGTTATTGGTGGTGTTGGAGTTTTGACTAATATCAACAACGGGCTAGCTGATAAACTACAGTATAACCGATAAGCTTTTTTAAATTAAAACTAAAAAATGCACTAGCAAGCGGGACTTCAGTTTTCAAATGCGAGTGAAATTCTAGGTTTACCATTACACTTGAAAAGTTATTTTAAAAAACTATTGTTGTCATTAGATCATTTCTCACAGAAATTTTAGTACTTTGTGGCGAGTTTTAACGATATCAAATGCCGGCGTTGCAACTTGGGTAACACAGCTCTTCCGATTTGTGAAGCTTTTGCTTTACTTTGGGTGTTAGAAGGTGTCGGAAAAATATTTAAAAAAGAGTCTTTTTAAGAGCTTATATTCCTTGATAAAGAGAAACAATTTTTTTAAATGTAAAAACAGTTCAGGCAAGAATTATACGTCTATTCTTTGAGCAAAAATGTATTGTAAGAGTGTAATTGACAGGGTTTCAACTCTTATAAAAACATATAAAAATTTTAAGATCGGTTTGCTCAGCAAAATTTTACGAAGAAAATTGCACGTTTGAAGAATAGTGTAAAAGTAAAGAGCCTACTCACAGAAATTATCATGCGTGAAGGAACGATTAAAGTTTTCAAATTGCCTGATTTTTAGCTTTAACAGCAAAGTTGAAGTGTTTCAATTAGTGAAAAAAATGTTCAGCTCTTTTCAAAGTTAATCTCACTAATGTAAACCAAGGAAAACTTTCACCACTTGCGAAAATTAGTTTTGCTATATTGCTGATGTATCGTGTGCACCAGGAAAAGTGAACCGCTTTTGTTAAGAATTTTCTCGGCGATAATGAAACCGAATTTATTGAAATTTTACACACAGTAACCTTAGGATATTATCAACACTTTTACGTAGTATCTAAAAGATCAGTTGCAAATTATGTGCGTATTGTCAAGTTCAAAACAATGTCTCAAAAATGCAATATCAAAGTGAAATTATACGAGTAATTCTTGAACAAGTGCTTTGTGACGTCATAATTGTGTTTAAATTTTTCATTGGGACAAGATGGGGCTCCTTTTCATCCAAGTAGGATAACCCAGGCTCATTTGGACGAGGCTACACCGGAAGTTATCAAGAAGGATTAATGGCCTCCGAAAAGTCCTGGCTGCAACCCGATCGATTATGCCATATGGGACTCTTTGAAGGAGAAAATTTACCGAGGAGTGTACGGAAAATTGACCGAGCAGGCGTTAATGAACAGGATAATAATATCATGGGAGAAGATATCGATAGAAGAAATACTCAAAAGCATTTCTGCGTGGAAGAAACCACTTCGTTTAGTCGTGGAGGAGGGTGGAGGTCATCTTGAGCGTAGACTAAAATAAATCAATTTTACTTTGATATTGCATTTTTTGAGACGTTGTTTTGAACTTGACAATACACACATAATTTAAAACTAATGTTGATAACATCCTAAGGTTACTGTATGTTAAGTTTCAATAAATTCGGTTTCATTATCGTCAAAAAAATTCTTAACAAAAAGCAGTTTACCTTTTCTGGTACATCTTACATATTCGGGTAGTAGTCTACGCTTTGATTGATTGAGTAATTGATTGATGTGAACAAAATATTATTGTTTTACATAATTTCTTACCGGATATTTTTGAGGGAAAATATTTCCGTTTCGCCTTAAAACACCATAAGCAATTTTAATTCCATTGAAAGTGGTGTTTTACATTTAATCAAACTTCCCTTTAGCGCTTGTTGTATTGGGTCTGCAACTCTCTTCAGCAGCCGACAAAAAAATTTTATGAAAGGTGGCGAAGGAGACAATTTTCATTTAACTGTTGTGAAACTACTGTATATTTGAAGGTCATACAAGCTGAGTGGCAACGAGTACAGCAATGAAAGCACTCGACTCTTGTTAATCTGATTCGAGTCCGAGTCCATTAGATCCGTATCTTGAACCAAATCCGAGTCTCTCGCCAAAATTCTCGAGTAGAGTGCGAGTCCCCTGAATATTGAGTTCTTTTGAATGCAAGTCAACCAAATCTCAAGTTCTTTCGAGTTTAACTTTACAAAAGCTCGAATTTACAAAAACGTTGCCTAAATCTACTTTGCTTTTGCATTGCATTGCATTTGGGGCCACTAAGTTATATCAAGCAAAAATATTGTATATTGGCAATAATTTCATATTACTCTGCACATGCTCGCATATAATTTACTCTTTCAAAATATTAGTAGCTATTCAGAAAATATAGTGAACAGCTAGCTGAGTATTAAATGCACCAGAAGCGCGTCTCATCAGAAGCCCGCCATCATCAGCAATTATCAATACCGACCAAATGCCAAATATAAATTAACTCAAAAGCATGTAATATCGTGGACAAAGTAACAAGGGGCTTTTAGATTTTACAAACCTAAAACCAAATTAAAAAAGTTGCTCATCCGTTATACAGTAGGCTCGAGGTTTTTTATTCAGTTGGATGCTATTTTGCTGATATTTAAATTTAGTGTAACTCAAAGACTTGACGAGCCACAAACACTTTGACTCCAGAAACTAAAACAAAAACTTTTACCATAGCTTGACCAATGATAATCTTCAAAAATATACTGCTGCTTGCACAAAACAAGAGAAGCAAGAAAATGCTCAAACATAGAATTAGAACTGGAGCGTAATAGCTACAATAATTTCTAACTCTCCTCCTGTCTAGTCCATACTTATTTACTTTTTTACTGCATTTCAAAAATAATCAATCAGACCACTGTTTTCTGATATCCGTGAACGATGTGGTCTAGTAATGAGACTCCGCCTTGACCAAAAACGCTATCCACTGGTCACTAAAATCAGGTACTGAGAGGGCTCGCCTTGACATTGAAAAAAATTAAGGAAATTTTAGAGTTCCTGAAAATACAGGTTGGTAATAAGCTAAGAGTAATTAATTGGAATCTAAGAATTGGTGTAGAAAGCCAAGTAATGATAATAATTAAAACAAACGTGACATATATTCACAACATTCTTGCATTGACCTTGCGCTGCCACGCGTTATACTCGCTCTTTGGCAGTGTGGAGTAGGCTTGGCTATTTTCACTAACAATTAAGCCTATGCTCGGTCCAATGACTATGGCACCAGTCTGACAAGGCATAAGCTCACAAATTTATCAATATTTTTGGCCAGTCTAGTCTCATATCCGCCGATATCGAATCTTCCGTTAGATGTAAGCCTAGTACGTGTATCACACAAGCTCTTTGTTTATGCTGCATTTTCTTTTGCCTAACCTACTTCGACCTTTTCTACGTAGTAAATAATTACAACAATATCCTACTGCCCAATATTACGGAGATGAAACAAAAAAGCACGTCGTTACCAACACTGGGTAGGCAATAGCATGTGAAACAAAATATGTTTGACACTATCAGCACCACGACACGTCTACGCCTTTTTCATGTTACGTGATGAAGCAAGGGCAATGTACACTTCTCCAACTCAGCCGCCGCACTAGCGCACTCAGGTGAAAACCGTTCCTTGGTGCCTGTCTACTGGAGTGCCAGGCGACTTCAAGTTTTCTTTGCAATTTTTGCTGCCTAAAATTGTTTGTAATCACAATGCTCGAGTCTTTGGCAAAACGTGAGTGTGTGACTGGCTTCATATTCTTAAATGGGGTTTAGCGACAAAAAATTGTAATTTATTGACTCGAGTCATTTTTGTACTAGATTCGAGTCGAATCCGAGTCACTAGTTGGTGTTTAGGCCACGGCACGAGTCCAGGATCTTCGTACTGAAGACTCGAGTCGAGTACGAGTCCTTCCAAGATTTTTACAAGTGGATTCGAGTCCTTTGAAAACTGGACTCGAGTCATTACAACTCTGGGTCGTAGGCTCGAAATTCAGATGAATCAATTTTTCAAGCTGTTTTGTATTTAGTCAATGACCTAGATAGGCGATCATATAGATAGACGTTATACTAAGCACATCATATCCCCCTAATTGAATCATCGATGATCTTTTAAAGTGTCGGTGCTTTCGCAATTTCGATTTTACGTAGTAAGCAGGCATAATACAAGGGGGTCATAAGTCGCGCACCGAAGCGTCTAAAACAGTTCTGATAATAATAAAGGTTATTTTATTAAAACCAAGCTTAACTAATGAACTGAGAAACACGTTGTACAGGCTGGTATAATCGCGATCAGAATAAATTCGATTAAATTTCCCAGCAACAGATCGATTAGTGGCGCCATCAGCACCAGACGTGAACACTAGTTCAACTCGTTCGTCAATTGCTAAGGGCATATCTATAAATTAAAATAAAAAATTTTTAAAGGCAAATCATAACTAAAACAGCTTTGATTGGAATTGAATTTGAAAGTTAGAGTAACTGATACATACAAACAATGTTTCATTAAACTATAAAAGAACATGTATTTTATACCGAAGGAAAAGAAAATATATTTTACCTCGCTGATTTTACATTGTTTCATATGACACTTCACGTAATTTTTTGATGTGCGATTTATGGCCCACACTGTATATAGACGAAATTTTGAAAGCAGCGATACTGCAAAAAAACAAAAAATACAGAACGAAGACAGTAGAACCGCAGTTGAAATCAAATTGTTTCCATCAACTATATGACGTAGCTTAGCGCATCAAATAAGCTATTACAACGAGCGTAAGAGAATTGATCGTAACTGGGCTAAACTAATAAACTATAATCGTTAAAAGAGTCTTTGCTTTTCCCCAAATTTTGACTTTAATTGGGTACATCTAAAATGCTATTTTCAACCAAAATAGAAAAAATGTTTCTCCTATGCGCGGTACAATTTTACCCCGGCAGGTCATGCCATCACCTGTGCCGAGTTAAAACGTATTAATTGAAGAAGCTGCACCGGCTTCACACTACAAACGTTTGTGAGAGCAACAACGAAAAGTTTAAGTAAATGCAGGCCATAGTTCCGGTACACGTAATGGTGATTGTCTTAGTCTATTAATCAAGACTGGTAATACTCATAAAGAAAGATGATGTCACAAACTATCATTCATGCTTTTTGAAAAGTGTAAGGGGGTAAAACACAATCAATAATGGTGGCAGCGCCCAAATGGAGATCGTTTTCACAATTAAAGAAATGAGCTATATAGTGGTAGGGCTATTTCGGAATTTGGTGTGCCTCCTTTGGTATTTCTTTGTGATATTAAGTTCTTTGGCTGCGCTGTATGCTATAATTTTGCCATAGCCATGCCTTTCCTCAAAAGTCAAGCAAGCTATTCCATTAGGCGCCTATTAAGCTCTTTCAAGCAAAAACGTTTTCCTCTAAATCCAGTTTACAAATTGATGGTATTATTATTTTATTTTGATCTTTTCTCGAACTTGCCATTTAATAACATTTAACTTTTCATCTAATCCCGACCTCCCTATTTTTAAATGAAGTTTAGTATTACGTACCGGAACAAAGAGCCTATATAGTGATGAGAAAACTTGTGCTGATGTACACACAAAAGCTCAAGCTCGGAAAAACATTGCTATCAAACCATTTAAGACAAATGGCGTCTAGTTCAAACTTCTGTTGCAAAAAGTTGCAAAATCTAGAACTATCCGGCTCTGCCGCCGTAGCCCGCAGGGTCCTCATCAGTAACCTCGATGAGAAGAAAATCAGTTTAGCCTATCAAGCCGGCTTCAGCCATTGGAAACTTGTATGAACAGTAACGAAAAGTTAATTTTAACAACAGTAACGAAAGGTTAATTTTGACATTTCCTGAACTTAGGATTTTATCAGATTTGACTTTGCATCTAATCTCAGTTTACCTACTTCTAAATGAAGATCAGTCTTACGTACCGATACAAAAAGCCTAGCAATTGCAAATATCAGTAAAGATCTTTTCTGTTTGTGTTTGCTATCAAAATGACAGTAGGTAGTTTGCTGCCTGCAGCTGTTCTCACAATGCATTGTGATATTATTTTAGATTAGGACGTAACAGTGCTTTTTAAAGGAATTCAAGACAGAAGGAAAAAGCCTACCGGTACTTATAAAACACTTAATAAATTATCGCTTGCTGCATCTTGATACAGCGTAAGATGTTACAAAATTACTTTTAACGGAAACACCTTGTCAATACCTTTAGAAAATGCTTTCAACCGCGTTTCTACGGTGTTAGAAAAAACGAAGAAAACAAATTTTAAACAAGAATTTTCTAGAAGTTGTCAAGTTGAGCGCTGGCTTATGAGTAAGCTAAAGGTCGCATTTCTCTGTCAAAAAATGCAATTCTAAAAATGTATCTTCAAGTTTGACATGATCATGACGTTTCTAACCTCCTTATGACTCTATTATTTATCCTCTTGGCTTATCCTATCACTTAGAGCAGTGGTTCCCAACCTTTTTAATGGCCTGCACCCCTAAATTGTTATAATATGTTCTCGCACCCCTAAAATATCTTAATATGTTCTCGCGCCCCTATAGTGTTTTAACATGTGAAGAATAAGGCCATGCACTAGGCATGCTTTAATTAGAGTCTAATTCCGCAGTTTCCATGCAGGCAAATTCCGCAGTTTTCTCACCATTATTACAGAGGTGATCTCCAAAAAAAAAAGGTCATCACCGATCTCGCATCGTTTCGAGCTGAATTGAAGGCCGCGCATTAGGCATGCTGTAATTAGACGATGATTGTGCAGAACTATTAGCACATGATGAACTGAGCATGACAAGACAAAAGTGCAACACAAAAATCTGAATGACCATCTCGCACCCCCTGAGATGCTGCCTTGCACCCCCAAGGGGTGCGAGCACCCCTGGTTGGGAACCCCTGACTTAGAGGATGAGCCAAGAGGATAAATAATGCCAAGTTTAAGTTTTGTATGTCCGATAGTTTCAGAACAGTTAAGCTTGAAAAGGCAGTCAAATACAAAATTGCTTGTTGTGTCGCCAATAATCCTCAAATTTAAAAAACGTTGTATTGGGAATGATGCTGTTGATATCTCTCACAAGAGCCATTTACTGAGTTTCTACGGTTAGCATTTTATGAAAAATTAGGAAAAAACATTTTTACAATTAATGGGTAATTGTGATCATGATAGATAGTAAAAAAGTGAAATTATTTTTAAAGTTGGCATGTCGAATGGTGGCACTTATTTAAGCTCAAAATGGCATTCCTCCGTCAAAAATGCGATTTTTGAAAAGGTCATCTTTGATTGTGACCTCATCATGACGTCTTTAAATTCTTTATTACACTCGCCTGTGTTATGATCTATCGTACCAAGTTTCATGTTTGCATGCCTAGTAGTTTTGGAGCAGTTGAAGCATACGCATGTCCAAAGTAAAATCTGCTTTTTCGTACAGTATACTCTTACCCATTCGCGGTTCTCCGGTTGTGACCCCGCATACTCGCGGATTTTGCTCTCAAAGTCTTTTTTCATGATTTCGGCAATTTCGTGAATTTCTTAGGCCATTTTTTAGCGGAAAAACGCTCACATTTACCCTTACTGGTAAATAATTTTAAAATAACCCTAATTGGTAAAATTATTTACCTTAACTGCAAAATAAATTTAAAATAATGAGTAAGACTGTCTTTAGAATGTGTTTGCGAAGCATATATAATATAATGCATAGGTGTTTTAATCGCGTTTCTACGATTAGTATTTTTCAAAAAATACTGATCGTGGAAACGCGATTAAAAGCTTTTTCAGAAGATATTTACAAGGTATTTTTCGATGAAAAAATTCTACAAATTTTAAGTTCAATGAACGATGCAACAAGCGATTCTTTTTTAGGCATTTTAAGCATGCTACTTTTATATTTTTACGCTTTAAACTGCCTATAGGATGCGATGATGTTGTTTGGTACCACTACAGTGAAACAAGCAGTAGGCTGCAATTACGCGTAAAGCGTTTATTCTCTGTTATATCGAAAGCAAACAAGTCACATGCGCTTGTTAAAGAAGAATGATACATTACAACTGGGGTGTACAACCTCCTTTGCAGGCGAGGCATTTTCGGACTTCTTAAGAATTTTGCGAGCCATAGTCCGTAATCCACGTTGTTTCTACTCACAAACAAGCTTTGAAGCAGTGGCTATAGGGAGTGTTCATGCAAAATGGCAGTAAAGAGATCAACATTTTCAATGCCTCATTTTCGGCCAAATTTTACATGCGAGGATTTTCTTCTTTGAGGAAGATTTTTTCGGGATACAAATAATAGGTTTGCTATCCAAGGCCACCAAATTTCATGTCGCCAGCCACACTTGAGATTACTTCCGCGCGCTACAAAATTTCACGTCGCGGGCCGTAGGTAGCACACCCCTGCATTACAGTATGAATACAGCGGTAAGCCAAAAAACCGACAGTTTAGTAGTGCAAAAGAAAATTATAATACTTTTGTGCAGTGTTGTCGCAAGCCTGACTGTTGTTAACCTTTAACACATAGTGATGAAATTTAGTATAGTTGAACTGATGGAGGATTTTTCACGTTAAATCGTACAGGAATCACAACACTTATCCGCATCTTTACCACAAAAACTTTGATTGTGAATTATACTCTTAAACCACAATACAACCTATTGTAATAACTCAAAAGCAAGTGCTTGACTTTAAATTAGCTAGCACTTCTGCTAGCTGCAATTATGCCAGGCGCTAGCAATATAAGTGTAGTCATGGATTTTAGGTTATGCACAGGCATAAAATTATGATAAGTTGTAAGAAGTATGCCAAATATTTAAAATCTTGTTTTTGAAATTACAGAGCTATCGCTTTGGCGCTTCTTTTCTGCGCTACAACTTTCACTTTATGCTTCCAAGCGAGGGTTGAAATAAATGAACAAAAGTTTACGAAATTATTGGCTGTTTCAGTTGAGAGCAAGTCCAGTTCCTAAATACGCCTATGCTGTAAACACGGCAAATAAGAACTTACTTGGGATCTTAAAAGCTTTGGGAAAAATATAGCGGCTATGCACAACCACCCTAATGTTTCCCTACTCTATTTCTATTAAAAGCATGGTACTCTTGATCTTGGAAGGAGAATTGGCCATGTCAAAAGTTTTGAGGGTCATGGCGCCTATTGCACCCCCAGCTATCTCAATAATTTGAAGAGAAATCCAAAACAAGGCCTACCATTGTGTAAAGATTGCATCTACAAAGGGGACATTGTTGCTTGACAATAGTTTAATTGGCGTGCTGGTGTCGGGTGCAAAACATTTGGGAGAGGCATGACCTTCGTTCTTGCTATGCCGGGGACTGTGGTAAATAGGCACAGCCAAGAAGCCACAGTCACAAATATAATCACGAAAGGAGGAGCACCAAGTCATGAAGTGAAATAGGCAACAAATAAACAACTTATTTCAATAACCTTTAAAACGATCGCTATTGTGTCTCTCACCTCCAATTTTGACCTAAAAAAAAGTAGATCAAATATGTAAAACAATCGGTTGTTTGACCAGTCTTGAGAAGTGTAGGACGATCACAATTAGAGGGACAGGGACCATGGACACCATTTATTTTGTTTACTGCTCTGGTAAATGTTTTTAGGGTGAAACCGAAGCAGCCGGATGAGCCAATACTTTTCAACCCCACACAACTGATGGGTAGCCCTGCTGGGTGGCGTCGGCAGTACCGCTAGTCGTAAATATTTACGAACGATTTTTGAACTATTTTTTCATGGCAATTTCTGTAAATAATAATCTTAAATAAATTACCATCGGCAAGGCAGTAATTAGCAAGAAAGCAAGGAGGCTTTTACCGTTTTCAAAATGTAAGACAACGCTGGTTTTTTTATATCAACTCTTCATGCATCTAAAAACCATTTCCATCTTTTATTTTATTCATCCGAACTGTCTTCGAAAATATAGCTGTTGTGTTGGGCCAAAATTATATTTTGAATTTATTTGCTTTCGACTCTTCATTAAGAAAGAGCGGGTGGAAAAAGGATATAAGCTTTTTGCAGGTTTGAAAAAGATTAATAACACTCCTCCTCCTCCTTCCTCCTCCTCCTCCTTCCTCCTCCTCCTCCTCCTCCCTCCATTTCTGCTTTAAAGCTTTTTGTAAAAGCTAAACTGTCTTGACTACAATCATTGCTTTATCATTTTTATTGGGATGCTAAGAAATAACAAGCTAAAATCATTCGAATCAGTTAGCATTTTGTCTGGAGATGGTCACATGCAAAGTTTGGGATTAGAATTCATTGTAATGCACGACAAGTTTCTGTTTGAAAAAAGTGCACTTGGAAAATTTTGGTATTATCATCATCCCAGTGACGTCATTAACATTCCTGACACTAACGACACCTTTAGAAAATGCCACCACGAGCCAAAATGTTCTTCACGAAAAATATATTCCAAGTATAAAAGTGTTCTTCAAATAAAATTCTCAATCTACGTTTTACTCACATTCACAGGCATTTGTAAAAAAGCGTCTCCCTTTAAAATAGCAAAACCTTGGTGCACAAACTGCCGTCGATTCATCCTGCTCATGAAAAGAAAGCGCAGAGCGGAATTATACAGTTTGGGATCTTTGTACCACACTCTATATTTATGCAGAAAGTTTTTTTCTCGTTCACACGTATTGAGGCCACATGGGTTGGGTGGTCCGAATTGGCTGACATTATTTTAGGGGTGACACTTCTTTGAGAACATCTTTTTCATTTTTTTGAAACAAAAAATGCTTTGAATAATGTTGCGATAAATTTTTGTTAAAGACTGCTTTTTTTTCGGAGAACACCCTTCAATTTGGAGAAAATTGTTAATGGATGACATGTTTCAAAGTGGCTCCGGATATCACAGATTGTAATGACTCCACTGTTTATTCACAATATACTTCAATGTGCCAGAATAAAAAAAATGCAAAAGCATTTTACATAATACTTGACTCGTGACTCCTAGCTGCTTAAAGCAAGAAAGACAAGATTGAATATTGATAACTTGACACACTTTGCAGAATTCGAAACAAGAAAAACTTGGAGAAGTAAAATATAAGGATTATTCTCCTACTCTCGGTGGAAATATTTTTAAGTATCAAAAATGTAATTGTAGTACATTGATATTGGGTGTCACGTTGATCTTTATCTTTGAAATGACTTTAAAATCTAATAAATTTTTATCAACATGAGGGTTTTGCAGAAACAAACAATTCTTATTTGATTAGTTTGCTTTTTCGTATTTTTATCCTTAGCCTGTTTATGTATGCATATCAGCTTCTATTGAGATCTTTTTCAGACTGGCTATTGCTGTCAGCCCTACATTTCGTAGTCAAATCAACCAAGTTATCAAGTAGAGACATTTTTATTACGTGGTTTTTCCAAAAATATAAATGAAAGTATACTATTTCGTATAGTAAGCAACCTTTCACCGCATATACCACGCTTCGACTAATTCTGCCTGCAAACAATTTTATCAACGTTCGATTTTTCAACTGCAAAATCTTTTCCGCATTGGTACGTTACTAAATTATCAAAAGGCATTAATTAGATTCAGTTTGGTAAGGGTAGAATGCCATTTGGCATTCCATCAAAAAGTGTAAAATGTAGACATATTTTATTCGTTCAGTGGTAAATAAAAGTCTACACTCTGTTTTATGTTTTTTTCTTTTCAACAAAGTGATAAATAAAACTAATCTTTGCAGATGACTCATGCAGTATAGAGGTTGTGAATGTTAAACTCATCACTGTTACGTTTCTGTGAGGAACGTAACGCAGCTGATAAAGCTGTCAACAGTTTCTGGGTCACAGTGTGGCTCTAGTTAGTCCAAAGAGACAAACAAAATTTCATTTTAAATTTGAGAGCAATTGACTAGGAAATACATTCCGACAAACGTTTGTGAAAGCCACGAGCGATTATGGTATGTAAGAAAAGCGATATCAAAAAGATGAAGGGAATAACACTCAGTCAATATGTTTTAGGGAGGTGGTCGCAAATCGAAAAAAGAAGGAAGGAAGAAATCCCAGAAGACAACATCAAACGCTTTTTCAATGTTTGATCAAAATCAGATTCAAGAATTCAAAGAGGTATTATATATCTCAGTACAAAAAGTAGAAACAAGCAATTAAATGTAAAACTGAATGCTTATACGAAGAAACATAAAAAGTAGTTGATGTGATGTTTGCTTAAATCAGTTGTAATTGCTTAATGCAATGACACTGCATGGTTTGCATTCAAAAAGCTGCGAAAATAAGGCCTGCATGACACGAGCTCAGTTTTTTGAGCTCGAAAAATCTGGATTTTAACTTAAATGTGTGAAAACGCTTTCTAAATTTATAGCTCAGTGCCTGGTACAAAAGCAAACTAGAGATCATTTGGTCCATTTTGAATGTTGTAGGGCAGAGCTACTCAAAATGTGCTCGATAATATAACTAGGAGGGGGACAAAGGCGCCGTCGCCTACTGCAAATTTTACGTTTGCAACATTTTTACAATACGAAAGTATCTTCAGCATAAAAAAACAATGAATTCAGGCTCCTTTTTTCCAAATTTTTCCTGGCTAGGCTCCTGAGGGTAGCTCTTGATTATTTCAACTTCATCAAAAAATTAAATACGATTAAACATAATTCGAGATCTTGAAATAAAAATCGTTTTCAAAGTAGCTATATCCCGTTTTGATTTTCGTTTTTTTTAACGTATTATTGCAAATAATCTCTTTTAATTTTTAACAAATATGTTTAGGCATTCTCAATGATCGATCAGAATCGAGATGGATTTATTGATAAAATTGATTTGAAAGATATTTACGCATCGCTAGGTGGGTGGCATACAGGACACAGTTGCAACGCCCTGCAGAGCGTAAGGGCCTTGCATTTTCGGCAGAAGTCACCATCAACTATTTCTCCGAAACCATAGTAATTGGCTCATTCTCTAAGTCGGGCTATACCAAAAGACTTTAAAAAATGATATTTACAGCTTTCCTGCTCTGCACTCAGCATAAAAAAGGAATGGTGTGGAGAACAAGCCCGCAAGCTTCTTGTTGTGTCCTTGGGCAAGGCACTTAACGGGATACCTCCATCTTTATGTAGCAGACAGGTGGCGTGCCTGTTCTTTACCGGGTTACAATTGTAAAGCTACTCACCTAGCATGTCGCAAAAGGCGACTCTTGGGTACCCGCCTGTGGAAGTCCGCCTTGTTGGTGATGGGGGGCTACCAGTCATTCATGATTTGTTTGAAATGGGCTGCCACCTTTTCCTTAGCCTAATTCAATTAGGTTTACCGCGTGAACCTGGATTGCCGTTCGTGCCGTACCTTCATCTTGAGGAAGAGGAAGGGTAAACACAACAACAAACCATAGTAATTTGTGTTTCAATGGAGTAACCCCCAGAGTATTATGTGCCTTAAAAATTCGGTCAGTACCCTCGTGCATCTCGGGCTTAATTGAAGGCTGTCAGGTTGTTCACAAAAATATTTTTACTTTTGCTTTGTGATTTGACAAATAAACCTACTGCCTCACTGAATGACCTATTTTCGTTTAGGAAAATGTCTGTTTTCACCTGACTACGTTTTCAAGATACAGTTTTGATGTCAGCCATGTTTAATTTAGAAAGCAATCAAGAACTTGAGAAACATACTACTAATTCATTGGACGATAAATCTGTGCATAGAAATCACCAGGAAAAACTATCCATTTACTCATTAACTGTACTTATACTGTGTATAGAAGTCGATACCAAAAGAAGGGTTAGCTTAATAAAAAAAAATCAGATGTTCAAAAGAAGTAACAAATCAGTGAAGTGACTTCATATTTTGCTTCCTACTCTCCCTCCCTCGTTTTCTTCCCTAAAAGCAACTTTGTCTATTGCATTGGTTAACAGTGATTCACTAGCAATATGTAGACCGTAACTGATAATTAGTCAAACAAAAAAGCGACTACTTGACATATACATTGTTTCTGACTTATTATTTTCTGAGTTACCAGGAATTCGAGATATAAAAATGGAAAAGTTGGAAGCAATGATACTGGAAGCTCCTAGTGCCATTAACTTTACCGTGTTCCTGAATATGTTAGCAGAGAAACTGCACGGTAAGAGAAAACAGTGGTTGGTTGCTTAGTCTATTTGATTGTTCACTTTAACAATTCTCTAGACCAGGGGTGGGCAATTGTTTTGGCTTGCGGGCCGCATCGTGGTCACGGAATCTGGCTGAGGACCGCATTTTTAACCAGCGCATTGGTATATTATTCTAACTGATTTGCATTTTAAATTCGGTAGAACATTAAAAACCAACAATTATTAGACAAATGAATCAAAGTAGTTCTATTCAATTGAAAATGCAAGCACATTCAATTTTCGATCTATCAATGAGAAAAATGCACCCAATCACGTTCTTCTACATTAATTAATTTTTTTTAATTATTTGCTTGAGGCTTTTGCGGGCCGCAGTTTGCCCACCCCTGGTATAAGTCAAGCAATTTATTTTTCCTGCGACCAACCCTCTTTTTAAAGGGAAAACTGGGCCACCTGTCTTCCACATAAAGGTGGGGGCCTCCCGTTAAGTGCCTTGCCCAAGGACACAACAAGCGAATTTGCCGGCTTGTTTTCCACAACCTCCCCTACGTGCCGAGCGTCAAGCTGGGAACCTGTGAATACCATTTTTAAGTCTTTTGGTATGACTCGACATGGGGAATGAACCCCAGGTCTACCGACTGCGAAGCGGATGCTCCAACCACTACGTCATCGCGTCGATTTTTATGCATCAAAACGCAATGGTTTCAAAATTGATAAAGGAAAGTGAAAAAGAAAGAACAGGAGAAAAATCCCCTTACCCACAAAATTCTCCTGCTTATCCATTGTATTTGTGTAAGTTTTGAAATTTATGAAAACTTACAGCTGGAAATCATAAAGATTTTGGAAAAGAAAGCACCTCTAATATTCAAAAACTTCTGTATTTTTTCAAAATTTTAATCACCACAAGTTATACTTCGTTTTCCCCAAATAAAAATTCTGGCTCGGTCCCTGATTTAATGGGCACAATAAATTCATCCTGTAGAAGTTTCACTTTTCCTATCAAAACTTTTAAAATGCCACAAATTATTGGCAAAGGCTTTTAAAATACATAAATTTTTACTTAACTGTTTTAACCTCTTTACTAAATGAGTTTTTCCCAGTAGAACTCTACATTAGTGGTGCTCAAACCGTGGCCCACAAGGCCCTCTGGAGTGGCCCGCGAAGCAATTTTCATTGGAAAGAAAACTTAGCACTTCAATCATTTAAGAGAAATTTTATTGAAGATGTCAAGTAAACCAACAATTGCAATTACATAATAACTACTTTCAGTACTTAATTTCAGTGTGATGGATGCAATTGTGAGCAGCTCTCTTTTTTGCAGAGTTCATTTTTACTATTTAACCTTAAAAAGTTTTTCTTCAAAAATAAGATTATTAATTCTTGTGGCCCGCGAAGGGTTTCTAAAAGACAAATGTGGCCCACGACCCAAAAAGTTTGAGCAACACCGCTCTACATGCACATGCTAATGTGTCAATTGTTTACTTATTTATCTGTTGCATTCGGCATCAATTTTTCCAAACTTTCCCACAAAACATCAGCGAATGAGTAAATTTTTGCAGGGACGGATCCTGAAGATACAATTGTTCAAGCATTCAAGCTGTTGGACCCGGAACAGAAAGGAGTTATTCACAAAGACTAGTAAATTGTCATGTTGGCGTTTTATTTTAATATCTCACGCGTGTCGGAGAAAACTAATGGCCACGCTTCCTGAAAAAATAAAATTTTGACCAAGTTTGGAAGAAATTTTATCTCCTGTGGGCTGTTTCGGTGGTGTACAATTTTTAGTAGAGGCTTAGCCAGCCAAAACTTTCAAGCTTATGAGCTTTTTTTATAGAGGTCATTCAGAAAACTCAGTCAAAAATAGAAGAGAAATCAAATTTCTGAAGTGTTTGGTCGTAATCAGAAAAAATGACCTTGGTTTTAGAAATAGTCTACTAAAATACTTCGGCTAAAAACTCAGAAGCAACGAACATTTTTTGACCGGATTCTTTGTTATAAATTCTGCTTTCCCCTTCCCCCAGTTCCCAAGCCTTGTAAACTTGTCTCATAAAATGTTAATGATGGTAAACAAATTTTTTAATATATTTTTTGGAGTTAAATAAATACTTAAATTAAATGGCAGAAATGATACTTTAATATTACAGCTGTGACTCTCAATCTTGCAGAAAGTGACGAGCTTGAATGATAAGCATGAATTACGTAATCAAAGAGCCAACACAATTGTCTTGCCTCTACAAAAGCCTTAAGACTGATTTTCCTAACCGTGGGGTTCTATCAAACGAGCTTTATATGACTGTATCATACGATTTTTACTTCTTTTTTAATCAACATTGAAACACCTCTCCTTAAACAAAATTCTCCACTGCTTTATACCAGCTGCAATATAAGTCATGTTGTTTTTAGCATTCATCAACTGCTGACGACTCAAGCTGATAAATTCTCAAAAGAAGAGGTTAGTGCTATGAAAAAGTTTAACTTATCAATAGAAGCATTAGAAGGCATTGCTTTTCGTTCTTTTACAAATGATCTTGAAAAAAGCTGCAATTGTTAAAGGCAACGGATTTAAAGCAATCTAGTCAAAAATGTATTGAAAAAAGATATGCAAGTGTTATAGATATAAGAGATTTCGAAAAAAAGCACAACTTCTAAACATTGCTGAGAGCAAAGCTTTTTAGAGTATGATCGTGACCAAGAACAGAGTTTCACAAATCTGGCACATTAAAGCCAAAGCATTACTTTGCTAAAAATAAAACAGGCAGTATTAAAAACCCCAATAGGCTATTTTATTGCATTCTCTGGCGCTACCAGATTAGAATTTATTTTTGCTTTTTTGAATTATTTGTCCGCTAGATAGAAGTAGAGAACCTTGAAAATGTTGATAAGCCTCAAACGAATGCAACTTTCGTGATAACTGCTGAGAGGTGGACGTGGGGAGATGAACTGAGTGCGAGACTTGTCTTCAAAAGAATGCAAATGAGCTGGATGCGTGGTGCATGGACAAGTGGCAACGGTGGCTGCATCAAATCTCACGTTTTAGTGGAAAGCGGGTTGCCTAGGGCGACGCTACTTTGAAGAATAACGCTATTTTGAAGACATTTTTCTGTTGAACACTTCTGATTAAGGAGAACCTTCCGATTTGAAGGCGACTCTTTTCGAAAAAGCTTCGGGTGTCACGAGCTCAAATGACCACACTGCTGAGACGAAAGGACTTTCTCATTCAAGAAATAGAGAAAAAGTGCAAAGGAAAGGCAACAGTCACGCCCTTTAACATAGCTCAACTTTTTTCCACTACTGGTGAGAACTTTCTATGTCCAACCCTTGCAAACAACTCAACTATAACAAAAAGATCTTTATCAAAGCAAAATCGTCACACATATCTTTCGAAAATGATCGTTCAAGCAAAATTTCCGGATGTAAATTCCGCAATTCTGTACGATAGTTACAGCTGTAGAGATTCAGAAAAACCAACCTGTTCCGCCTAATGAATGCGAAATTTTTTCCTGAATATGTGCCAACTAAGATAAGGATGCGATAATTATAATGATTTAATGTATTCCAGATTGATCAAATGTTCGAAATCGCTCCCATCGATGTCGCGGGAAACCTGGACTACAAGTCACTCTGCTACATTATTACACATGGACAAGAAGAGGAATAAGAAGAGCATAAAAATTCCAAAACTGCTATAAAATTGTATATCCAATATCGAATTATTTATCTTTTATACAACTTCTTCGGTTCATTTTATGAAAAAACTTTAGCTGCATGTAAACGAGGATGAAACAGAATTGTTGTGAATGGTGGTCATATTAAAAAAATTTATCCTAAATGCATACATATTTGGTTATGCTCCGTTATTTTTCTTCATCGTTGATAATACAAGCGGAGGTGCAATTGCTGTGTTGCAAGTTAACTGCTTTCCAAAAATGATGATAGAAAAACATAAGCAGTTTTAAACGACATGCGCTCGTCAATTAAAAATTTTACGTTTCAAACTAGTCTGACGTGTCGCTTCAATGCGACAAGCATGGTGGTTGGCCAGTTTTCATTTTACGCCGCAAAATTGTGAGGCCTGGCAAAACAAGTGCCGGCTTAAAGGTATTTGGTAGGACGCTATCTCTATTCATATCTCGTTGGTAAGCGCGCTAGAAAACCCAAAATATCAGAGGAATTTGGTGATGTGGCGCAGCAACAATTTTCATTGACTAATTGCCTGTAAGTTTTCAGATTACTATTTTCATTCTCTGGTCGGCTAATAGAAAAACCTTTGAGTATAGACCAATGAAAAAACTAGTGTGCAGAACTGTCTAACAGTTTCAGATTGGCTGGAGTAGGACATTTTTATCACGTACCGCCGACAAGCTGAAAGCCATGAAGTATCTTTCTCAAGTACACAATGATGCAGGATTCACATTGTAATTAAACTTGCATTACAATTACGAATCAGCGTTTTATCACCCAGACCAGAATTGCCCTTGCAATTTTTCAAGTCGAGACCTAGTTGAGCATTACGTCATCAAAATAATAAAAAGGGAAATTTCAAAATAAATTTCCTCAAAAATCAATTAGGAAAATAAACACAGATTGAATTAAAAGATCAAAGTAACTTTTCCGGTATCACCTCATTCTTTCAACCAGTTGTTTAAGTAGATTTTTACCTAATCAGCATTCGTAAATAATAATGAAGTAATAATTGTTTTCGCTAAAACCTTTTGATCTTTTATTATTTTTTTTAAACTACATCTAGCAAGCTTGTACCGGCGACTTTGAAGTTTCGTGGTCGGTCACTTTGATTTAATGGATTAAGACCATTCAAAATGGCGGAGAGTGGAATTCGGAGCTTCACAAAACAGCTTGATACCTGAAATCTGGAATGTTTTGTCCTGTTTTGGATATAAACACAACTTAAACAATGTTCTCGATTGGGCATCTTTGTGGCGGTACGGACGCGTCGCCTTTGAAACAAGTAATTCGATGCACGCCAGCTCAATCGATACATTGCTTTTACGCGCTGTATGGAAGCGGTGGTGTTTCTGTCATATGGAGGTTCACTGCGACAGCAGACTACTGTGTGTTTATGGTATAAACTTGGTGACAATGAACGGGTGAATAATGATAATGGAACCGCTTCAAAACGAGAGATTAGGCGAGTGCGGAGTGGGACTGAGAAAATATTTGCCTTTGTTCTCAATGATGAAATCGAATTTTCCGTTGAATGTTTTTAATCAACGTTATATTGACAGGTAACTCGATGCTTGTCATCAATCCTCTGTCCCACGGTACGCCCTTTAATACTCCGCAAACATATTTGAACCAACTCCAACGTAATTTAATTTCATCCACTCACAAATGCCGAGAAATTTATCGGTAAACACCAACCCTGATTTGGAAACATGTTTTTCTATTGAAAGTTAAAACAAATTTAAAGCAAAGCTTTTAGTTTACCCTTGAAACCATGATTTGTCTTTTTCTGTTGCCATCAACTGACATTAGATTAGAAAATCATGTTTAGCAGATGTATAGTTCAGAGCGACGGTGATGTGTAAATTCATTAACTGTGTTTTGGTTACTAATCAGCTCTATTTTCAACACGAATTCTATTTGTCTCAAAACAAACAGAGCTTAAAACTCCAAAACTATTATTATAACTTTTCAATCTATATTTAATCTATTCAGATGATATACAGAAACTTTCTAAAAGATACTGGATTTTCTTGAGGTCAAGACTAAAATTGCACTCTGTCTCAAGAGTGGTTCGAAAGCTTAAAACGTTAGTCTTGCTTAACGTTAGTGGTTCGAAAGCTTAAAACGTTTGTCGTTTGAGCTATTTATTGTGAGCATTATGCAGGAAGATGCATGTACACTGCGTCAGCGCTCACGTTTGGTTTGCGAGTCTTCAGTTGGACTGGGGCCACCACGACCGATGGACTGCTTTGCCCCTCCACCTGTCTACCACATAAAGATGGAGGCATCCCGTTAAGTGCCTTGCCCAAGGACACAACAAGCAAGCTTTCCGGCTTGTTTTCCACACCATCCCTATTTTGCTGAGCTTCAAGCGAGAAAACTGTGAATACCATATTTTAAAGTATTTTGATATGACTCGACTTGGCATATGAATCCCAGGTCTATCGACAGCGAGGCGGACGATCTAACCACTATGCCACCGCGCCTCACTAAAAAGAATCAACACAGAGTGATATTACGTCCTCAATTTTGCTATTTTTAACACAGTTACAAGGTCTTGTTCTTACCAAGAAAAAATATTCCTCTAATAATCTCTGTTACTCTATTGTCAACCAAAGCTGACGGGGACCACATCAATCGGATTGCAGGCAGCACAAAATTTTTCAATTGACATTATGTAAGATAGTTTGACTTTTTAGGTGTTTCTTGATTCATAATCACCAAAATCCTAACGAAAAAATTGTTTGTAAAGAAAAAATAACCGGCTTCAACTATCCTGTATTCGACTTCTATCTGGTATTAACATATCTCAACTAACTTTTTTTCCTTTGAAGAAATGTACTTCAGTTTGGCTTTACAATTAACATATTTGGTTGCAAGTATTAATAAACTTCGATATTAGCACTTGTTTAAATCAGTGCAGTTCTGTGATCAAAAAAAGATTATTGTCAAAAGGTGAGAGGTCATATATACGTTACGTGAGGGCGTCATCGATACATGCTATTGTAAAAGTGTCAGCTGAATATTGTGATGTCACATAACCATGTTCTGCTGTCACTGCATTTCCGGGCAAACAATAAACAATCGGTTGGACGGGCTGCCTGGCACAAGCTGTACATTTGCGGAACAGCTAAATTAATGTCAGATGTCAAGCTTACAGTGTGGCAAGGCCATATCTACGTGTAAAAGTATATGGCCCGGTTGAGGATGACGAGAAGATGAGCCAGAAGTAGAAAAAATGAAAAGCGATAAGATTAGATCCAAGCCTGATTTCAAAGAAAACTGCAAAGCCAGATAACTACCTCAAGTGTGAAGATGTAAGATTATCATAAGGAATTATTAATGAGTCAAAATTTAATGGTAAAGGTAAAAAACCTTGTGGTTTCTGTGCAATATATCACACACGGACCACGAAAAGAGTAAATCTACATCAATTTGATTTGTTAACGCTTCGGCGCGCAACTTTTTTTATGACTTTATTTTAAATACAGTGATAAGAGCACAAGAAATATAAACAAAAATAAGATATTCACATGAAGTCTACGTAAATTTCGAACATTTTCTAAAGAGAAATATCAAATAGTTATTTTTCTTGGCAATGTTAATGTACTGATTTTTTGTTGACACTATTATGTTCAAGTGTTGCAGCACATTAGGTTTTGATTTCAAATAACTATAATAGTAAATTAGGAGTCTTGCCGATAAAAAGAGCATAGCACCTGAAGTGAAGGCAGCGATGCGCTTATTAGAATTCTGGTGCTCTTTTAGCGGAGCGAAGGAACAGAGCAAGCAAACGATACAAGATCGCAACGCCAGATAAAAAGATAAAAGAAAAGCTGATAATGCGACTGGCACATCAGATCGTCGTCAGCTATAGGTCTAGCAATATTGTATCAAGAAGAAAATTAATGGGCGTTTTTCACAAGCGGTAGTCTTGTTCTCAATACCTTGGAACTAAATACCGTACTTAACTCTGTTTTAACTAGAGGGGATATCCCCTTGGATATTTTCCAACACTTAAAAAGAGTTTATGCTTTTTCTTTAAATTTCCTTGATTATTGATATAATTTCATCTGGCATGATCTTTAAAACTTTGGCTTGATTGACAAAATGAGGGTCTCTTAATTCAACAATACATCATTGCCACCTCATATTAGTTGTCAAGATTTAGACTGAAGCGACCCCGTTATTTCTGTGATAACGTCTTCACGAATATAGCTTAAAAGAAGTAGAAAAAATTAATCAACAGTTATAAGAAAATACTTACAAAAAGATAGCATAGGCTACACTAAAAACCAAAGAGAAAAAGGAGGAATTCATTTACCAACACTTTAATGCCGAAACCAGTAGTTGTTAGCGTGTTTAGAGGAAGACAAGCGACGGTTACTCTCTCTAAACACAGTAAGAATATTTACAGTATTTCAGCAAAAACCATATCACGCCACAATCATTTAGGCAGTTTGATGGGAAAATAAACAAATTTCAAAAACACCTCTCCCCTCATGTTATCAAATCTTTACCTCAATCCTTGGCTATTCCCAAAGTATTATTTACTTTAATGTGAGTACACACTCGCCAGCGTCTTTACAATCCAGATTTGCATAAGGAAATACGGCAACATTCCACGACTTAAAGTGGGGCGCGTACAATCAAGTCATACGTTAAAGAAACAAAAAGTTAAATGAGCAAAAAAACGCAACTAAGTTATTTATTTGCTTCAAGAAATTATGTACCACCAATTTATTATGCAAAATTATATTCTCATAATTACATTTGCAATATTCACAATTGCGTAGGTTTATTTGAACATGAAAGCTTTTCGCAGTGAAGTGATCCATATCAGCCATTATAGAGCGTACCCCTATCAACAGTTTAGTCAGTTAGTCGTTTTTTTCTGACCAGAAGCTGTACATGAAAATTTCCTCTAGATTAATAATGCATGCTCAAGTAAGATAGAAAAAGAAAAGACAAAACATCAAACAACAAATGTGCTCATTACTTAGCAATTGCTAATAAAATATGAACTGCAAAACCTTTTTTAATTAATGTCGGTAGCTAACTCGCTTCAACGAGTTTTATGTCTTTATAAGATGCATAGAATTATGTTTTAACAAATAATTTCAATATTTTAGGTAATAGTAGGTGTGCACTTTACAAAGCGGTTTAGCGATAGTGGCTCCACTTTGTTTTAAAACGCAGCTTTTACAAATAGCTGAAGTAAAAATAACAAAATATTTTCATTATCGGACATTGGTTTGTAAGGATGCATCAATGGAACCGTCACTTCAAGGCAAAACAAACTAGCCTGTCGATGTACTCTAATCACGTGATTAGCAATTGTAATGGTTGAACAGGCGCTTGACGTTCAAGTTATGACGTGGCATAGGCCGGTGTTCCCCGGGGATCAACAATAAGTTTCTTTTACAAGCTGACTGTGTGATCAGTGGAGTATGAGCAGCCGGTCCAGAACAGCTGCCCGGAGTGGACCATAAAAGGAGTGCTCTTTGAATTCTCTGGAGACGATATTCTATAAAGGGTTGCATGAATCGTTGAACGTTTACCAGCCGGCTTTCTCTTCGCATTCGCAGCGAACTACTTCTACTGCGTCAAATCGTTCGGTTGGAGGACTTTGAAACGTATCCTAACTTTAATCATGGTAAGTCATGAGCAAGATCAGCGCATAAAGAGATCAAGAATAGAAAAGTTATAAAACCCAATAAAGCAGAATGAGCTGTTTCAAATGAAATTAAAATGAAGTTTCATGTGACCCATGGATAGCAGGTTTGAGGAAATATATAGCTCTTAAACAGTTCTTAAGAACCTTATAAGTAAATTAAAACAACAAATATCCTTTTCTATAAACCCAATATATTACTTGGAACTGTAAGATAATTTATCATGTTACCACAAAAAGTAAAATGTGTAGATATGTAAACTTATGCAATCTTTCAAAAATTTTTGATTTACAGGCAAGCAGAAAGACAAAGAAGAAGGAAGGAGGCAAGCAAAGGTCTCAGAGAGCGACATCTAATGTTTTCTCTATGTTTGACCAGTCACAAATTCAAGAATTCAAAGAGGTGACTGATTTATGAAACTGCCGTATAATTTAGATGAAATTTTGGTACCACCGGGCAAATCTATTTTCATCATAAAATTTCACTGCTTTCAATTGTTACTACATTGAGGGCGACTTTGCTGAAAATTCGATAGTAGAAGCACTGAAAACTACTAATTTGCTTTTTGTATCGCTTTTGTCATGCACCACCTGGCTGATAGATTCTCGGTCTGTAGGCCGTAAAAGTAAGCAAGAAAGGTATTTTCCGTAATGCAACTTTGTGCAACTAACATTTTGACCTAAAAATGGCCTCCTACACGATCACTATAAGGTTCTGATCTGTAACAGATCAAAACCCAGAATGTGTTTAGAGAAGTGCAATTTTAGTCGATATGTTAAACTAGTTTTTTTAGCAAGCTCACATCACACTTTGATATCAAAAGCAAAAATCGCTTTTCTCCACAGTCAATATTAATGGTGCATGCAACATTTCTGTCAATTATACTGAGGCCAAATACAAATTTAATTGGTTCAAGCCACTAGGCCTGATTGCATACGTCTTGGTGTTGACTAAACAATTTTTGAAATAAACAGTTTGTCAAAGAAATGATTTTACTGTAGATTAGTCGATTCTACTAGCGTCGCCGACAGAGCTACCAATCAATTAGGTTGGATTAAAATATTAATTTAGCCGGCTTCACCCAAATAACATTACTAAGAGCAATAACGAAAAGTTGGTATAAATGATGGCATCACCACTATGCTCCTCCTCTTAATTGTCGTGCTTTGAATTAGAACTGGTCTTGCAAACTCTCAATCATTTCACAAGCTTTATGCGTTCCTTCCAACAAGTATAGTTACATAAAAGTCAAGGTTATGGGAGGCCACCGTGATGGCTTTTGTTTTACGATTACAGAAACAGTTGTTGGCTGATAAGCATATTTCATAGCTTGCTGCGACCATTTTCGTAGTGATATTTGGGACACCAAGTTTCTTGGCTGTATTTATGGGCTTTGGGCCCGGAATAGAGCAAAAAAGGGCAATACTTTTTCGCAAATGCATTGCATTGCGTTTGATCACACAGTCAGCTTAATAGCCCGTTTTCAAGAAAAAGCTTTCCTCTATTGGTACGATTTTATATTTGGTGACCCTGATTTTACTCAGTGATGTAGACATACTGACCTATTTTTTCTGATTTCCACTTAAACTTTGGAATTCACAAATTATTCACCTAATACCGACTTCCCTTCTGATAAATTAAAACTGTGCTCACCTACTAACGGGAAATACTTTCACAAACTTTCATGTGTTTATTTGATTAAGCGCATAGAAACATAAATTCAAAGTTGTGAAAGAACGCTGAAGTGATTGATGTATTTACAGGAAGTAAGCTAAGATGTGATAGATTTCCTACTTACAACTTTTCCGTAATTGTAGACCTAGTTTCAAAACTTAAAACCTCTGGCTGCGCGTATGTTCCTTGCTCAGGGAACAAATGCGGCCAGAGGAGGAAAAAGTGACCCGGAGCCCAGCGTCCAGCATCTACACTCGAGCTATTACAATAAGTTAGGTTATGGCTTGAGTAGATAACCCACCAATCAGCTTTCTGTGCTAAAGAAAGGAAAAAATTTTTGATCCTGGAAGATTTTGCTTTGAGATTCGGCATTTTGTTTCACTGTGTTATAGATAATAAAGATGTCTTAGGGGTTGAAAGAACTCAGGCTGGGTAGATGACTCTAATGTATAGATATTGTAAAGTGAAGTCCACTTTCATTTCAGTTCCTATAATTATTGCACTTGCTATGGCATTGTCAAAAAACAGACTTAAACCGGTATGTTAGTGTGGTAATGTATCATTGCATTTAAACAGGCAGCATATCAGTGATAAAATTTACTATTCATATATGCTCTCAAAATGACGGTGGATAATAAGTATAAGTGCCGTCGGCTGCTGTTTTCACTGAAGTAATACCAGAAAACATTATGACGACACTTTAAATCAAGACGGGCTTTTTTTAAAGCGTTCAAAAAAAGAAAAAAACATTCTTTAAAAAAAACATTGAAATGCTTTATTGTTTGTTGCGTGGTCGATAAAGCTGAAAATTGTCGGAAAATTAGTTTTATCAGAAGCATCTTGTTGATATCTTTCGAAAAACTTTCAACTGCATTTCTGAGGTCAAAACTTTTTGAGAAAATAAGGACAACAAACATTGCAATCAATCTTTACGACTTCATCTTACTTCCGAAAAAAGATGAAATTTCTTGGAGTTGGTTGGTCGTGCACTTGCCTTCGTTTAAGCAAAAATCCGTTTCTCTTCATCATGGCATGTAAATTTGAAATATTTATCTTTAAGTGCGATGCTATGATGACGTCACAAGACCCTTGTGGCACTCGCCCTGGGGTGGTGAACAATCGTGCCAAGGTTCATATTTGTGCTCCCAGTAGTTTCGGAAAAGTCAATACACTCAAACAGACACACCAACGAAAGCACACACACAAAATTGCACTTAGTAGCACAGATTAGCAGTTGCCTTTCATGCCCATTGTGCAATCACTTTTACAGTGATTTAAAGTAAACTTGCAAGTATGTCAATTTAACTACACGAATATTAAAAATACACTATATGTTATAACCAACAAATGTTATGGTGTTGGAAAACTTGGGCCAGCTTTATAGTAACTGTAAGTTGATTTTCTACCAAGTGAAAGAGCTACATTAAGGCGTGATATGACCACTGTGATCGGTGAATATCTGCCAGCCGCAGGTAAGCCGGATATTACGCATTGACCGGATAACCAATTATCGTTATGGAAAAGATAGTGATAATTTTTTTAACAACAGAGCGCAAAATTAAGTTCCTCGAAAGTAATAATGTAAACAAATAGTTTCTATAAACTCAATTTATTTTTAATTTTTTCCCTAAATTATTAGCCAATCACAATGCTTCTCTTTTTCCCCATATCGGTAGCAGTTTCAAGCGATCTCCCAAAAATAAACACATTTGTTTTTACGCCGAGGGAAGTTATAAGCAGGGCTTATCAAACACAAAGCACAATACCCATGTTCTTAAGAAAAAGTCATTTTTCTTTCATTACTGAAAAGAACTAACGTTTTTCGTAAAAAGCAATAAAATCTCGAATGCACTATTGCACATAGGCTCATGTACCAATACAGTATCTGAATGTACGAACATCTAGTGTCGGTTCTAAACTCAGCTCCCAATACCTTTCTGCCAAATGTTGTTGCAAAAAAAATCAAAATATTTTGCAAAAGAACTCAAGTTTTTATTCTTGCAGCCACCCAAAACCAATCTTTGTCGGCCAACACCAAGTGAAATCGTGCAAGAGATTGAAAATGTTAGTCCAGTGGCATTAGTCCTGTGTACTGCCGACTTGGAAATGCGTAAACTTCCTCTTTACGTTGTAATGTTGCGAACTAGTTAACGTTTTAAAAGCAAACAATTATACAGTCATGCTTTTTGCACAATAAGAGATTGGTGAATGCTAAAAGGATCGTCCATTCCATTTGTCAGTATGCAATTGTCATGCTTGGTGACATGCAATAAATGATCAACAATAGCATGAAGCCTTGGACTCGTCATTCACCATGACCAGAAAGGACGTTTTATTCACGTTCTCAATGCGTGGGCAGGAACGCCATCAGGATGTTGGTGGGTGGGAGGGGACAAAACTAAGCGTAAAAGTAATATTTATTGATTTTCGGAATGTTCAGAACACTTTTGGCGATAAAGATATAGGTTTATTTATTGCGGTTTATTTTTTTGTCAGATAACTTTTTGTTGCATTCACGTTTTGACTGCACACTGTGAGCGACCATATTTCTGGTTTCACGCTATTTTTAGCTGCCACACCAGCAGTGTGATCATTTGTTTTACAATTTTAATATTTCTGCTTAAGGCTTTCACGATGATTGACGCCAACAGAGATGGATTCATCGACAAAGAAGACTTGAAGGATACGTATGCGTCACTAGGTACTTCATTACGTCAAAATAAATTTGTGTTATATGTTCGATTACGCCGCAACGGTTACAGCATCCCGCTTGGTTGCTGCTAAAACAAAATATGTAGCCATGGCGCACCCAAGATTTACAAAATGCGAAGGTTGGCAATGTAGAAGTTCTGAGAAAATGCTACTAGAGAGATATATAGTAATTTTTTGTATTTTAGCATGTGCCTACATTCTAATTTTGTACTAGAGAATTTGTCCTTCTCTTTTTCACTTTGATTTTAGGAAATTTTATCTACTATAGTTTTCATTACTAATGGATTTTAAAGCATGTTGCTGATGTTGCTACTGATCACAAAAATGAACGTTTAAAGTTTAGGTACGTTTACAAGTAGCCTAATGTGCTTTTGCCGTTAGACTAATCAGTTAGACAGGAAACCTTCGATTGCATTTTCTACAGTGCATATGGATGCAAGAAATACTGTTAGTAATTTCTTCTCTCTTTTTGCTTAATATCAGGCTACCACCAATCTTTTATATGCTGTGCTAGTTGCACGTAACATCAAGATCTCTTTAAAAACTGACTTCAACTGGGGGAGGGGTCTTGAAAAACATCAATAGAAAAGTTCTTCAAAAAATATCTTCAGTTGCAAAAAAGCTAAAAATCTTTGAAAAAACAAAATCATTGAAATGAAAGTTCTTTGAAAAAGGTGTTCTGTTGCACAAAGGATGAAAATTTCTGAAAAAAGTTTTTTCAGAGATTTTCTGAAAAAAACCTCAAGTTTTAACTCATAATGGATAGAGTGAGCTAACTTTTCTCTCTTTCACGTAAAACAAAACCTTCTTATCTGAGTCAAATTAAGCTCAGCGGAAGTATATTTTACTTAAAAGGAATCCTAATGCTATGTGCGCCTCGCAATTGTTTGAAGTGTTCTCTAAAAGATAATTAAGACCTTCGCCTCAATGTCAATGGGCCTTTATCACATTCTCCAGAGTATGTGTACCCCCGCTTTTTCCTTCTCCAGCGCCACCTAAAGTTAAATACGGTAAACAAAAAATTTCAGGTCGAGTATTGGATGACGAAGAAATTGCAAAGATGTTAGCGGAAGGCAAAGGACCTATTAACTTTCAAATATTCTTGGGAATGTACGGAGATAAAATATCAGGTGAACATCAAGACATTCAACGTTTTTTTAACAATTTTCAATTAAACAATAACCTGATTTTAGAATTACGTTATATGTGCTTTTTGGTTAGAACAAAATTAGTTGGTGCAAAAAAATTAGTACAAAATTATTTTTTGGTTAGTTGAAGATTAGTAACACTAACCACCTAACAGTGTTTCAGTCAAATCAAGGTAGTGTTTCAAGATTGGAGAGTCAACTAGTTTTGGAGAGTCAAGCTCGTTAGCAAACAACTTTTTTAAGGAAAGTTTTTACGTGTAGGAAAAGTTCGATTCTTTGCAAACGATATAGTTTTTGGACATTTTGAGAGAGTTTGAGCCCCCTTTACAAATATGGCCTTGACTCAAATTTTATTTTTAACTCATTGACTGCTGCAACTTCTTGAGCCGCGAAGGCAAAATCGAAACTGCCCTCAGCACTCAGATACCATCACTACCTGGATATGTACGGAGGTTATTCCGTTTTGCATGTTTTTAACTGGAACTGCTGCGTGGTATTAGGTAATCTGCATACTGCAGTTAAGTTGGGAATTTTATTATTTTACTTTTCATCATGTGCGAGTGGGACCGCTTAGTCGTCATAATAACCAGGATCCAAAACAGTTTTCAAATACTTGATCTGGTTGCCATTGCATTTTTGGAGTTGGAGTCAAAGAGAAGTGGATTGATGTAGAAGCTGGGGCTGGAGTTCTATTTAAATTAAAGCAGGAGCCGAAGCCAAGCAGTAGCCCGACTTTTTTACTCGGCCACAGCTCCAATGTATCGCTACGATCTTTTGCTGTGATACTACAGTCTTTTGTTGGCATGCTTACAAATTTATGTTTGTTTATAAACAAAATCAAGGTAAACTGATGTTTCTAATTCATTGACTTTGTTGCGCTCTTGCCAAAACTTGGGAAAATTAAAAGGTAAAAATTTTTAATTCTGTAAACCAACTAAGCATGATGACAATTCTTGGGTGGTTGGCATCAAAGAGCTCTGGAGCAAGAGCTAAAGCGAGGTTTTCATTGAAAAGAACTCGGGAGCAGAAGCTGGAGTAGCTTTAAATTTAGGCCTCTTTAAGTTCTTGTTTGCCGTGATGACTAAATCGCCCGGTCAGCAATCGTCTTATGGAAAAAAGTAATATTTCAAGGCTTTAAAAGAAGCAGTTTCCGCCTACTTTTTTTCTTTATACGGCACAAGAAACTTTACAAAGAAACTTCCGGTATTAGCTCCAGCAAGAATGGTTTTGCTCCCCTACCTCATCTAAGAAAATTTGGATATTCCTCGGCATGCCTATTCATTTTGCTCCCTGAGAAATTGAGGAGATGTTATTGATTTTATTCGTAAATATTCCAAATTACACAACTCAAATTATATTAATTGTTTTAAAAAAAACGAGGTTTCATTTGAGAATCGATTTTCGGGAAAGGCGTTGATTGTATGGAAACAAATGACCTTTTTTGAGGGTCATCGTGTCTTAGAAAGGTGTAAAAGGAGGTGAAATCTGACCGCTACAAGATCCCTATCAACGATGTTTAAAAACATTCTTTACAGTATTTACTCATTTCGTAATTTATATTTAGGAACGGATCCGGAAGAAACCATTCTTGCAGCGTTTAAAGTTTTAGATTCCGATGAAAAAGGAGTTCTTAACAAAAACTTGTAAGTTAATAAACTTTATTATCAAGGGTAAAGAGCGCTAGAAACGTTGAAATTTCCTCGCAATGATTGAAGTTATTGTGAGGACTATGAATCCACCAGTACAGCTAAAATTCTCGCAGGCTGTACAAATGATACTGAGCAAGACCAGCTATCTCATGGTATCATGTAATCAACGTTATTGTAAAATAAAATTATTGTAACTATGCGATTGAATAATGCTGAGGAACTTTGACAGGTAGCGGTTGCAGTGCAGTGGTTGACTTGCGATGGAATAAATTGTATTGGATGAAAAGGGCAGTTGCATGATGTAGTATATTAGTTCGAGAAAGATTTAGAGCAGATTGCCCTTATAATTTCTTTAGATTTTATTTCAGGACACCTCCAACAGGACAATTTTGAATCTTACTCGTGACGAAAAAAGCATAACGGCAGCGAAAAACAACAAAAACGCTTACAAAATAACTGCTTTTCTCTTTTGCCGTAAATTGTTTTTTTAAAAGCTAAAAGCTGTTACCTTCAAAAAAGCTGTTAGTTAACGATGATATCATGATTGCTGCAACCATCTGTTTTAACATGAGTGAAGAACGTGCCATGACACCCGTAACACCTCGTAGGAAAAACGTCTTTCCGATCGTAAAAAACGGAAGAAAGATCGTGATAATTGCATTACAGCTTCAAAAAAAGCTATACCGGTACCGGCAAAAAAACCATCAGCGCTTAAACTTTAAAACGCAAACATTTTCTACCATTACATGATTTGCTATCAATGAAAAGCATTAACTTTTCAAGATAACTAGCCTCCAACACAAAAATTATGGAGAGTATTTTTCGACAATGACAGCGTGAGTTTTTTATTAAAGTTTTGCCTCTCAACAATAAGTTACCTCGACTCCAAAGCTATCCACAAAAAAAACGAACACTTTGAATTATCAATTTAAATATAATGAAACTGTAGGCCAACCATATCTGAAGAGATACAACCCCTCACTCATTTATGTCAATCACGTTTTTACTTTAAGCACTGTCAGGTTATTTGTCATTTGCTCATTTTGGTCTCAAAACATACATGAAGACATTGTTTTCGGGAAATCCGCATTTTCAAAAGAGCTGTTTTGCTCTTTTTTTTCTCGAAACATTCAGGAAGACCTTTGTTTTTGGAGGTTAATTCTTGAAAGAAATTGCTTTGCCCGTTTTGGTCGAAAACACACACAAAGATTTTTTTATTTTTGGAAATCAACTTTACTTTTGAGAAAAATCCTTAACTTTAAGAACTTTTTAAGATTTCTCCCTGATACTCAGTTTTACACTAAAACCATGAGAAGCTGACCTTTGACAATCCCAATTTAACCTTTCTTTTGCAGTCTCGGAGAGATACTGATGACTCAAGCTGATCGCTTCGATAGGAACGAGGTAACTGCTTTAAATCACTTTTTTTTCATCATCTTTTGCTAAACTCAATGGAAATTATCCACTGGTAACATGCTTTTGCCGTGTCAGTATCAAAGCCCAGTTTTGAACTTACTGTAAATCATTCGGTCGCTACTTTGATGGCATACCATCACACCAACACGATGTAATCAAAACTTATGTTTTTTTACATAGATTTATTTTCAAAAAATCTTTGCAGTTGTGAAACCAACTTTGTGCTCTTGTTTTTTGCCGCAGACATAACTATACTAAAACAACTGGATGTATATCCGCTTCCAAATATCAAAAATAATATCAGAAGGTTAAACTTCAATACATAAAATGCACAGTTGGCTCTAGCCAAGAAAGGCTTTTTTGCGAGCGGAAAATAAAAGCATATTCTTTAATTCCAATTTCTTATGGAGTTCTTTTTGCTTTTAAGAGCAATAATTAGCGTGCCCTGCATAGGCGTAGCTAAAGAAAACCCACAGCGGTCAATACCCAAATTTTTTGATTCAATTAAGGAATGAAAGTATGAAGGCAATTTGGACCAAAAATCGGAATATCCCGTTCAATCAGTTAATCTCCAAAAAAGTTCTTTATCTTTGTTCCGGGCCAAAAAAAATTATCTTCAACAAATTTCTTATCTTTGGCCTCCCCAAATTTGCTTTTGGCAACGCCTTTGGGTCCCTGCTACTCTTCTGCTTACTGCTGTTGTGCCAGATAATTAACAAAATTGCTTCTTTCAGTTGAATCAGATGTTCAGCATTGCTCCAATCGACGCTGCAGGCAATCTGGATTACAAGTCACTTTGTTACATTGTTACTCATGGACAAGAAGAAGAATAAGACCTTAACCCTTTTTGGATACGTCAGTTTTTGTCTCTATTGCTTTGCTTTTGCTATTTTATGAAACTGGATTTTTTGAAAGATTTTGCATCTTCTTTACATTGCCTTTAGTTTCAACTTAACTTTACTGGTAATGGTTTGACAAATGTATGAGTTCTTTCGCTTCAGTTTAGTGACGAGCTTGCTGCTATTGCTGATGAGAAGAATGTTTGTATGTGATGAATGCGCACTTTCTGTCGCTTGTGTTACAAATTTTGCTGTAAGTGCGGCAAGCGATCGCAAAAATGGTAACTATTCAAATGCAATGATGTGTTCATTTGAAGCAAACTAGATGGGAAACTTTCGCGACAAATGAACGTCTCGGAGAAAGATTCGCGAGAGAGAGAACATAAAATAATAGAGGTGAGAAAGAGAGCTCAAAGAGAAAAAAGAAACAGAACAATTGAAAAAGATGCAAACAGAGTGATTTCCGTTCTGTAAATGCTTCCGTTTCTACCATTCACACTGGTTCAGGAAACTCTTGTTGCTCTGTAAAGCTGACGTAGTTGTTGCAGAAACAAATGTGATTATCTGAGACAATGCGTGCATATGTCGTTATAACCACGACCATGATTATTGATTTCAATCATGACTTTAGAATTGAACGGTTTTCGATAACATGAACTTGCGAGCGGTTACGTAACAAGACAGTTAAAACGTCACAGAAAGTTTCATCAAAGATAGCAACAAGTAAAGATTGTATTAGCAAAAAAATGCAATTTGGCAATTACTGGATAACATCAAAATGACAGAAAGAGACGATGTAAGCTTCAAACGGAGTGTATTCTGAAGCGCATAAACCTCCCATTTAGTTGATATAATTCTTGGAAAGGAGCGTCAATCAGGCCTGTTGCATGCGATTACGCAGCGGAAGTGAATTCGCCTGCGCCGACGTGAAGATAGATCGAACGTCGAAGTCGAAAAGCTGTCGCTGGTTGAATTTACGCGTAGGATGTACTCAGGTTGGACAGCTAGCCTGCAGCTTCAAGTTCTAGTCTTGAAAGTAAATAAAAACCTTGAACATTTTGTAATCGATGAGTGCAGAGAACAGTGAGTTGCAACAGAAAAAAAGCAAGTTCTCAGGCAAGCTAAACCAACAGTTTCATATTTTAGATCGGTTTTGTAAATTAATTGATAAAACAACTTTAGCTGATATGAAGTGAAGTGTGAACATTCAAACAACTGTCAGATTTTAATATATCAGGTGAGCCTGTAAGCTGCGAATTTTAATTTTTACAATCTGTGTTTGTATACAATTATTATGGTTTGGGTGTGAGAATACACAACACTAGCCATTTCTTTATACAACTTAAAAGTTGGTATTTTTGGCAAAACGATCATTTTATTTTGGAAAACCTCCTCCAATGCACATACACAAATACCCTATATTCAATACGTACTGGAAACACATCTATAAGATTTCTGACGCTGGGATACACTAAATTATCGGGATGCATTTTTAGCACCTAAAGATTATGTGATGTAAAATAAAGCAATACTTTTGGAGTATTATCCGAGCATTATGAAAAGCAAAATCAAAACAAATTACATTTTCTTCGAAGTGATTGGAACTAACTTTGGAATGTTTTTTGCTGCTCGTTTGCAATTCACTTAGCTGCGTTTAAGCCACCCTCTAGCCTACAAGGTAAAAAGAGGAAAAAGAGAAAGCATTCCTGCTATCTCACAATATTTTTGGCAGCGATTAGCAAAAACCTGCGGTACTTCAAAACTCTATTGCTTTTGAATGAATGCTGCGCAGGAATACACGTCAATGAGGGCATATTGTGAGTTACAGCAGAGCCACTACCCTCCTCCAAGCAACAACGCCATCACTTATTTCAAAAAAGTACATGATTTCTCAAAAATCTTGTTGGTGGTACAGAATTTTAATGTAGCTTTGAAAAAAGCTGTTTGAGCCATAAACAAAAGCTGTTTGAGCCATAAGCTTTTCGTGACGCTTTCATATATGTCTCAGTTCTGTCACATATGAATATAAGTGCCACTGTGACAGTCGGTACGTAGGGCGAACATCTCAACGGCCACAGGGTCGCATCAAGCAACATGTTACGCAACGACTAAGACAACAATAAACCCGTCCACGCCGATCTCAACCACACAGATCGTGCAAACGAAACGACAGCAAACCGGATTGTGACTCTGCCATTGGTCAACATCTTTTGGAAAATGATCAATGTGCATTAAACTATAAAAACAAGCTGTTTTCAATCCTCGCCAAAGCACGCAGCTCTTTCCACCGTAATCTCCTAGAGGCTGCTTATATCAAGACCAGGCGCCCGGTTGTACGCATACAGAAAGAGTTGTTCACACTCTCAAACTCTTTCGATAATCGCCGCATTTGGCCTCCTGCTGTGCTTTCTCTAACTTTCGCTATTGCGAAATCTTTCTTTGGCGCGCTTTACAATAATAGCGCTACCATTGGCTCTTCTTGATTATCTTGCGTCCAAATTAACCACATGAAACACTTACTCGCTCTAGATCTTCCCTTTTGACGCGATTTTACCACTAATGAGAGCGTCACGAAAAGCTTATGGCACAAACAGCTTTTTTCAAAGCTATATAACATGATTTCTAATCACATATCATTAATATTTCTTTTATGTTAATAGAAATTGTATCAATCGAAATTATTCATGTTGCAAACAAGTGCTCTTGCTTACTGCAAGGGATTTGCTTCAGCACAAACTGTAGAATTTAATTCCGAGCATGAATTCATGGCAAGCTTTTTCAACTTTGTTTTTTATTTCAGTTTTTAAAAAGGATGAAACAGAAAAGCGATTTTAAAACAGTTATACTGATCAACTCACAATGAGCGAAGGAAGCACACTTTTTGGTAATTCCTATCATTCATATCTTCCAAATAGTCATTTCAATCTCATCAACCTCAGCAATCAGGACCGCAGAGAAAGTATCACTTCAGGAAGAACTTCAGCTCATGCAGGCAACGTTAAAATGATTCAGCTTAGCAGTGACGTTCGCTTGGACGGTTTTTCTGGACCTTTGAAACGCAACGAGGGATTTGAAGAGCCACTAAGGCGGCATAAAACTTCACATGTGCAGCATGAGTTTGTTGTTCCGAACCATGCTGCGATGGCAAGAAAAACTGAAGAATTTGCTGAACACATCATTGGTCGCTACAACAGCAGTGCATTGGAGCACTTTGAAAGCGGTTTGTCAAAAATATCACATCATAATGTCCCTGAAGATGTTTTTGCTTCAAATGGCACCACTCATCAGCATCTACTACCTCTTGAAGTATCAGAAATAGATTTTCTGCCTGTTTCAAATGCTACTTCAGATGAAGAACTCGTTTCAAGTTCCAATCCTAACTGCTTAAATTCTGATATTGTTCAGCAATATCCTTTAGACTTTAGTCTTTTACATTCTGCATCTTCAAAACCTGAACTTAATTTGAAAGATATCCGAAGAAACAGCCTTCATTCTTTATCTTCAGGAAGTTCAAGTTGTGGAATGACATCTGTCGCTCAATCAACAGGGTCACCAGAATCTGGTAATTATTATCAAAATCTTTCGTTTTTTGAACAACAAGATTCCGGTCCAACAATTGAATGCAACTCCAATGGGGCAGAAGATATTATGGCCGTCAACGTAGAAACACCTAGTCCAATTTCGGACGACGAGTACTCAACATATTTACTCTCATCTCGTCCGGCGCTGGAGCATCCTGAAAAGAATGAGGACGTCAGTAATTTTTCAAAGTACAACAGATCTAATCTCAACTATAATATGCCGCCATTGCTCAACAAGAGCGACGCAAGCGCAAACTACTTTTTTTACCCAAACTCGTTGGGTATTCTTGACGATGATCTGGGTTTCCAATCTAAACCATTAAACGATTGTTCAGTATTTCCAACTGATTACATCCCATCCGTAAAAGATAATTACCCATGGAAAGAAAATGACCCCTTTCCTTGTGATTATGAGGCAGACATAATAAACAATCTAAAGGGGGATAATTGCCGGAGCGGTTTCGCTAATAGTTTAGCATCGAAACTTCCTCTTTTGTCACAGCGAGAGAACTCGGCACAGGAAGAAGTAATGACAGGAAGTCACGCTCATCGTGATGACGCGCAAACTTGCGATCTTGTCGTTAAGACAGAGAAGACCGACGATCACGATTTTTCAAACTCGGCGTTTTTTAACGACAATAATTGTGCAGCTGAATCTAGTACAGCTACCACGTCTAGTAATGGGGCTGCCGGTGCTAATAGAACGCCCCAAGAGTCAAAAATATCCCCAAATGCCGTGTATACGGATTGTAACAGTCGACCTCCTTATTCCTACTCGGCCTTGATTGCACTCGCTATTCAACACAGCCCTGAAAAACGTATGACACTTCGACAAATCTATCAATATGTAGTCACTTACTTTCCATTTTATCAAAACACCAAAGCTGGATGGCGAAATTCCATCAGACACAATCTTTCATTAAATGATTGCTTCAAAAAAGTACCGCGAAATGACAATGATCCTGGCAAAGGAAACTACTGGATGCTCGACCCTGGTAGTGAGAAGATGTTTGACAACGGAAATTTTAGGTAAGGAAACTAAACTGGTTTTCTAACGCTCTCTTTAATCTATTCACCGAAGTTCACGTTTCTTTATTATATAATGTAATGCTTGGCGATATGCGTGGAAACTATATGATAACAGTGTTCACCTAACGCAGCATATAGCTCAGTGGAATGTTTTACAAGTAACGGCAGGGGCATATGAAAGGGTACAGATCCCTGACTTTTTCCAAAGAAAACTATCTTGCATAATCCATTTTTACTAAATGTTTCATTTTTGAAAACTCGAACGCCTTTTTTCAAGAGCTTTCAGAAATTGGGGAAAATTTTGCATCTTTTTTGAAAACTCAGTGAAGTGTTATGTTATACTCGTATAATGCTGTTGTGGATGCAGTTAATGAGTGCTTTGCTAGCTAGACATAAACCGATCCTCCGTCATGTGGCAACGTTCACGACAAATTTTTTGGTTTTGTATTGCTATAAGTCCTATAGAAATATAGGGGCTAAAAAAATATAAGCAAATTTGATACTCAGCAAAGATGTAGTGTAAAAAGGCTTAAGAGTTAATTTCCAATCAGAAAAAGCTTATAATATTGGAGGCAAGAAGTATTTCAAAAATGTCTAGAAGATTCATCCTTATCCTCGTGGATTTTGTACTGCAATTTTTTGTCTTTGCGCATAAATACGCATAAATACTCTATGTTCTTATATTTTGTAGTCTTTTTTTTATCAGTTAACCACCTACCAACCACCAGAAATCTATTCCTAAAATCGTTCTTAAACTCGATTTACAAGTTTAAGACCAGAGGTAGATTTTAGCGGTCAAGGTTAAAAAACTTTCAATGTTTTAGGCGAAGAAGACGTCGACGTGTGGAAATCAGAGACGTTAACTGTTTGCGTTCCAAAAGTGATTCGTCGCAAGGAATTGTTCTACCGAGCCTTACCGGTCCATGCTTTTCGATGGAAAGAGATTATCTTTGTGAAACACGTGATACAAGCTCGGTGTCTTCAACTGCTAGCTTAGAGCAACTTGCTAGTGATTACTGTGTTGAGCTGCCAACTTCTGGTCTCTTCTGTCCACCGGATGTTGACGACACGTTTCTGATAGCAACCGGACATGACACCACTTCACAACGTAGCGAGCGTGCAGAAGAAAGCGGAAACGCTCGCTGTGCCCTCAGTAGCAGTATCTCCAACAACTTACATAAGTTAGAAAGTACACCGCCAATGGGTTACACAGGAGAAAAATGAGTCTTATAATGGCCCTTGGTTTTTTCGAAGACCTTCGTCAACTGCCTGTCCATTTAGTATTTTCTTTTTTTTATTTATGCAAATATTCCAGAAATGCAAGAGTTTTATTTATTTTTACGGTATTCTAGTTGCTTTGAAGCCTATTTCTTTTTCCCTTTTGACCTCTATGAAGTAAAAAGAAAGTTGTTGTCATGGTGCATGTTCTTGTTTTGATCAGAATTGCTGCATCTAATAATTAAATCGAACAATTCTTTTCCCCGCAAAGGACTATTCAGAAAGAGCAAGCACTCTTTCCCCTCCGTTTCCTAACTTCTTGGATTCGATGCCTGTATGAAGCCATTTTTGACTAAAATTTTCAGATGAGTTTAGTACTGCTTCATAATTTTTCTTCAAATCAAAGATGGTATTAGCGATACTTATTAATTTATTTCTGATAAGTTCAAGCATTAATTTGCTCTTAAAGCCATTTCCTGCAACTTTAGATGCAGTATTTACCAGGAAAAATAAAGGAAAGACGTTACAGTTATGGTCTCTAAAATGTTGCGATTTTGGTCAAAAATTCTGTTTAAAAAATTTTTCCCATTACTTTCTGGGTTATCGGTGTTACTAACATAATCCTAGTTATTTCATTGCAACAATTTTTGTGCTGTTATCATGCATTGTGAGCCAATTGCGACATGGTGTTTGCACATCTAGTTAATATGTTAGGCAATAATTGTATATTTGTACAAATATGATTGTAAAGAGTATTATTTTTAATGAAGTATGTTATTACCTGTTTGATTTCTAGTTTGTTTCTTTATATGTTGCTGCAATAAAAGAAGTTTAAAGTGTTAAGACTTCAACAGGCGGGAATTTTCATGTCAACATCCTGTGGAATTTTTCCTTTTTCGTTGTGGCAATTGGTTGTTGCAACTTCAAATTTCTTGGCGCTTTTGAAAACAAAAGCCAATTGAAAAACATACAGTCGTTGAAAACAATGTTCTTGTCTGGCTTACTTCTGGGAGGTTCAATGCAATTCTTGAACAATTAGCTCACTGTATGAACGTTTGTGTGTTCCTGAAAGTGTTTATTTCTTGTTATTTAGAGCAGCAATGACTTCAGTGAGTAAAAAAATATGTTGTAATGGTTGCGCCGGAATGAAGAGCCCATGAGAAGCAGACAGTGTTAGAAAAACCTATGATTGTTTGTGTCGATATTTTTGTGTCTTTTTTCTTATTATTAGATCTTAAAAGTTCTTTGTGCATTGTCAATAATTAATCTTCCATTTGGTTGATAGTACATTTAACTTGGTTCTATATCTACCTAACTGGTTCTAATTAACTATCAATAAAAGAATCGAATTCTTAGGTTGTGTGGTGTGTATTCAATTTCATTGCAGGCAGGCAGTCAGTTTTCCACTCTTTTCTTCTTACCTTCGTGCAGGATTGTGACGTCACGGAAGCCGTTCGTGCTGAAGGAGGGCGGATAGCAAATGACGTCATATTCATACTGTTTCAACGCCACCCGAAGGCCACTTAGCTTAATATATTTCCAGCAGCGTTGTTTAAAGGCGATGAAGACCTATTGTTATTGGCGTGCGTGGACGTCACGTTTGTGTGAAAGTTTGTTTTACGGCTCTCGTGCTTTCTGTGAAGTCGCCGACGCTTTTGTCCCATCATTACACCTATCGATGCAACGGCGTTAATTCAATTAAACTGATTAAAGTGTAAGAAAATTAACAAACAGCAACAACATCATTCACAATTACAAAAGTACCTGCTATACGAAGAGTGGCGACAACTTCATGTGGTTAGTAGAAAGAGAGCTCATTGATTCACAAAAAAAGCGTAGCTGGATATAATATTAAGAGACAACTTTCGTATTTTCACAGGTAGCCAACAAAAAATTTCTTCACTTGTTTTTCAATTGGCGTTTTTTCAATGATCCGTAAAGAGAGGTTCTCATTTCTTTTGCATACGAGTTTTGAAAAATTTTTGGGCCAAAATTGGTCTTTTCGCCTTTCCTTTTTCAAACTACATAATTCTCGGACTCATAAAATGTACCAAAGCGCTTTAGATTAGTATAATACCATATGAGGTGTAATTTAAATAAAATAATATTTTTCTGATAAGAAAAACAAAAACATGAACAGTTTTTGTAAAAGTGCATACAAATAAAAATGGTTAAATAATTCGCTACAGCACATGTAAACAGAACATGATCGAAATATCAAGAGTGTTTTAGTAATCTTGCATTTACGTCAAAAGCAAACGTTGAAAAAAACAAAGTTTAATTTATGCTACAGCAAAAGCATTGCTGAGTTGATAGATCATTGTAGAATTCAAATTTTTTTATACTAACTGCAATATTACATTTGTGATAGAAGAAACCGATTACAAAAGAGCGATAAGAAAGTGTTTGTTCATATAAGTTTCGATACAGAACTTTTAATTGCAAACACAATGCCAGTTGTTTACTTACATTGGCATTCTCACGCGTTTCATACATTACTTGTCAGTAGACATATGGTTTTTCCGAAATACAAGAGCTTAACAATATAATCTTCGTAAACATTCTGTGTGTCATGTCACACTAAGATGCCGCTGCAGCATCATTAAAAGCTGATCAAAGCATGGAACAAACAGGATTAATCTCAAGTAAAAACGTATTTGCAACGGTTCTCGATGCACTTAATTCCTAAGAAGATATACTAAAATGTTAAACTCATGCTTAAAGCATTATTTTTACACAAGGTCGAGCGCAAAAACCACCGCCAGGTCTACGACAAGGCTTTGACCCAGTGGGTATCATATCAGCCGCTTAGTATATCAAGAAGTAACGAGAAGTGCCGAATCTCGCCTACTACTGCAATGTTAGAAGAGAGGGTGAAGCTGCTGCAAAATAGTATTCCAGAGACGTAGCTTTATTACAAGCTAACGTAGTAAGTTCGCACTGCAGAATAGCTGCACCTATTGTGATATCAAAGGCCGGTTCAAAATTAGATCTCACTGATGCTGTTTTACGCTGTGATGACGTATCATTTGACTTGATCAAGTCTTATGTTTTTGGAGATTGGTCCTCTCCTTTGCGTTTACGCTATACCACCATTGTGATACATCGAATTTTGAAGAAAAGGTCAACTAGGAAACAGAACAAACAAAGTGCTAAATATTCATAAATACAGCGCAATCAGTAGAACGCGAGTAAAAATTTATCTGCGATTGCCTTTTTTTTACTGTGGTCTACGTCAGCGCTTCTCAACCGATGGGCCGCGAAGGTCCTTCAGGTGGGCCGTGTAACATTCTGCCATAAATTAAAGATTTTTTTGGAAAAAATCATGAATTACGAAAGCTAAAATTGTACTATAAACTTAACACTCTTTCGTGTTGTAGCAACTTCCTTCCTGAAATAAATGATTGTTCTGACACAAATTTTTCATAAAGTGGGCCCCAAAACAAAGTCTCGGCGAAAAGTGGTCCATGACATCAAAAAGGCTGAGAAGCACTGGTTTAAGTTATGCACAGTCATTAGGCTACGTTGTTGATGGGGTTGTATTTTTGTCAAGTGAACATTGCCACTAATTAAAAAAGTGAGTGAAAAAAGAGATCCTCAAAATTTGGCTATTTGCTTTGTTTCTGTAAATTAAACATTTTTACGGAACGTTTTGGATTCCGACACAATGATAAAAATTATAACACAGATTTTTTGTTCTTTAAACTGTAGCACATTTGAAAAAAGACAAACGAAACAGAGATTAAAACTCTTTGCTGCCAAATATAATTTTGACTTTTATGCAAAAATGCGAAAAAAAGGTGGGCTTTGAACCAGTGTTTTTCAATCTGAGATTCGTTAGGAATTTTGAAGCGCTGCACAACAACTTTCATATTTGGAGTTATGCACTAATTTTAAGGTCCCCCACCCCAATTAATCTCAAAAAAAAAGATCATCGCCATAAGTGGCAAACTGATGGGGGTTCTACGTTATTTCAAATACGCAAAAGGCGTCTACCTGTACAAAAAGGTTTTAGAACAATTGCGTTGAACAGTTTGCGGTCTTTACTCCTTCTTAAGACCAAATTCTAAACAACGTACTTGCCCAATCTGCATTTTTAAATAGCTACCGTCACTGGTTTAACACAGTATATATATATATATATAATTTTACTCTTTGGCTTTTGCAGCGTTAAGATAATTTATAAGAAGTCAAAATAACAAGTTGAAACTATCAAGATCAAGCTAAAAATTGTCAAAAAGAATGGAATACAATAAGAATACAAATGCATTAAAAATATAAGAATAGTCAATCAACTACAGATACTAGCAAGATAGGAAATCAAAACTTAAAAAATAAAAGCTTAGGCCAAAATTACTTCAGCAAAATTCCAACTTCAAACGAACTCTCCATAGTTGAATTTCAACTTAAAACGAAACACAAAAGAAGATTAGTAATAATACAACAGATAACAAGGGATGATAGTAAATTCAAAACAGCATTTTATTTTCTGATTATTCTTATATCTTTTATTTTAATTTTTTTTTATTGATCATCGTAGTTAAACGGTTACGTCACGTGAGATCAAACGTCGGACAACGGCGGATCAAATTTTCTTCGGCTTAAATATAAGGCAGAGGCTGAAAAATTTAACGCGTCAGACGCTCAAGCCGTAACTGCTGAAAGGTGAGGTAGTGTAAAGTGTGCTCGTGCTTACCAGTTAAAAAGTGAAGCTAATTATTATAAACAAACAAGTGCAGGATTATTGTTTACAGTGTAAATAACGTAAGCATATTTTCCAGAATTTGAACTTGGCTACGAAATTAATTTCTGCTTTCTTCATTCTTTGTTTTTGGATAATGGTAAACGTTGCATGTCGTTTGGATCGAGGACCAGTCATAATGAATCCAGCCTTAGCAGCCAAGCATCACCCTACAGCACAAGACTACATGGATATGCCAAGCATGTACGAAAATCTGTACCAAACAGGAAACATGCATTTACCTGGCGGACGGAACGCCCATCACGGGCATTATCCGCTTGATTATCCTGGCGGACATACAACTAGTCCTTACCTATGGGCAGCGGCAACCGGAGGTGCATACAATTCTACCTACATGCAGGGCTACCCGGGTCCTGGGTCCCATCACGCAGCGGCAGTTGCAGCTAGTTCTCGTCAGTTCTTTCCCCATCACTCGCCATCTCATCATTCTTCTGGATTCGGAAGCGACTTTCCGTGGCTTTCTCTGACAAGCCAAACCGAGCTGTTCAAGATGGTCCGACCCCCCTACTCGTACTCTGCCTTGATTGCGATGGCGATTCAAAACTCGAAAGAAAAGAAATTGACGCTTTCCGGCATTTACATGTACGTCGCTGAAAACTTTCCGTTCTATAAAAGAAGTCGAGCGGGATGGCAAAATTCAATCCGTCACAATCTCTCTCTGAACGATTGTTTCAAGAAGGTGGCACGTGATGAAGATGACCCCGGAAAAGGAAATTACTGGGCTCTCGACCCCAACTGTGAGAAGATGTTTGACAACGGAAATTTCAGGTAACCTGACCATTTCCAAAATATAGAAATAACGTAGCCCAATTGCCATTTTGATTTTTGAAATCAAGAAAAGGTTTATGGCTATCAAGTCAGCTGTTACCAAGCAACCCAAAAAATGACATGTGAGACTTCACATTTGACGTGATTAAGTAGTAGAAATACGTCTAATCATTCTTTTTGTCGTTTTTTATGTTTAATTCTTCTCATTTTTATTTGTTAACAAGCTACATTTGCTGAGATTCTGGACTCGTTGAGCCGTGAGCATTTCTGATAAACAGAGAAGAATTCGTAAACTTTTAAATAATCGGATTAGATCTTAGATTGCCCTGATAACTGCAGTGTTGAAATGTTGGTAAATTTATCTCGTTAATCACTGGCGCCGCTTATATTCAAACAGCACAATTCAAGCAATCTGATTAGAAAGAAGGGTGCAAAATTTAATTTTAACTGTATGACGTAATTTGACGTTGATTTGCTGAGCACAGCAGGTTAAATTTAACGACCCGTGACGCAGTAGCTGTCGCTGTCAAAAAGAAACTTGCAGCCACATTTAAGACTTCTTATTTCAGATTGTATAACTGTGACCCACGTTAAAGCCTATAGCAATGAAAAATTGAAAAAAGCAAAAAAAACTTTGGCAAATTAATTTAATTTCTTTAGTTCACACAAAATCTCTGGTAAAGTCAGTGAAAGAAACTTTAATTTTGTCTAGCAATAAAAAGCCTGTTACAAAATAATCTGATTATGCATCGACTTTCAGTTTTAAACATGTAAAAATGATTTTCTTAAAACCACAACATCAGAAATACATAAACAAAATGTGATCAAAGCGATTTTATTTTCATTGTTTACTATTATAATAAGTCGTGTAAATTCACCAAGTTCTGCGAAAAAGTTATTATATGTTTTTTTTGCTCAACTTTTTGCATCATCTTTGCAATTTGGTTATGCTGTTATACAACAGTTCCACATCTTTTTTTGCTTTTTTATTTCAAATTTCCAAAGCAATCCTTGATGTAAATATTTTAAAAACAATTACAAATCTCTAATGATTTCATTTCAAATCTTTTTTCAGTTTTTTTTTCACACAAATAAAATGTTGTTATGGAATATGTGTAAAAAAAATCCCTTGTATTTTAATTCAAATTGCAATCCCGTCTACTAATTTCAAAAATAAAGGTTGCCTTTAGTGAAATACCTCCCCCCAATTTCCAAAATGTGCATAAACGTTTAGCTTTATTTTGCTTCATATCAGTTCCTGCAGGTAGTTTGAAAACATTTTTTGGCCCAAGCGAAAACAATTTTTTAATATCAAAGTTAAATACGACCTTTTCCCGAACCATTCAGATATTTGACATATTGTTTATAAAAAATTTAACTTAACGTCATATCTGACTCACATCGACAGCTCACAGTATAAATGGTAATCATACTATTGAGACACCTGTTCAATTTATAAATCAGACTAATCTATAAACAAAATATTGAAAAGTTTTCGAGATAATCGTTACCTTAAAACAATGAACAGAGAGCGTGGATAACAAAATTTTTTAAGCTCATTATTTGCTTTATACTTCCTTCTATACAAATAGTTGTTATCTAAGATCAAGGACTAATGTTCTTGGATTTCAAACCATTTCATAATGACTTTCACTGATTTTTTAACAAAACAATTTACAGTGTCTGTCATGACCTGCTTTTTTTCGGTTTTTGAATTTCATAACGAAAAAATCAAGAAGACATTTGTAGGCCCGGTATCTTTTTTTTCAGCTTTGAGCACACCGGAAAATAACTACAGAAAAGTTTTTGTTTATACGTTACTTTAGTTATGTTTAATGATTCTTTTTGCAATTATTTTGGGAAATGTTAAAAGCTGGAAGAAAAGTTCTTTTCTTTCCGATAGGCCCAGTATGTGCAACATATATATACTGTATATATATATATATATATATATATATATATATATATATATATATATATATATATATTTAATATATTTATCTTTATTGGCAAAAATACTACAGCCTGTTTCGCCGTAAGGCTCTTCAGGTATTTCTGCAAAACAAGCGAAAAGTGAACCCAAAACAAACAGAGAATGCAGTATTACTTACGGTTGATCGGGGGGAGTAATCAGAAATAAGGTAGTACGGTAGCTAGCAGGAACTATACTAAAGAATAATCTGCTGATTCTCCTGCAAACAGTAAACTCATCTGGGTAACTAAGAACTGTGGAGGTTGATATGAGAGTAATGGTGACGTAACAATGGGAACAGGTATATGCTTAATATGGTAAACGGTAAGTTGGGAAAATAGACGGAAAAGAAAGGATAAAGAAAAACGGCAAAAGTAAAAGAACAAAACACGCAAATTACAACGAACCGTCCAATCTGATACTTTTTGATTTAAATTTTTTTCTGTGGCGGCATGTGTTCACTATATATATATAAATATATATATTTATTTAGACAATTTTGGTTTTCAGGCGACGCCGAAAACGCAGAGACCAAACATCGGACGGAAAAGAGGAAAAACCACAAAATTTCAATCTTCCCCAAATCCCCCACTGCTACTCAACTGCGGCATCCTATGCAGCCTCCTCCCTTTCTCATAAGTTCTCGGATGAAGTGAGTTCTTCCACTTATTCCGACATGCAACTACGAAGAGAAGAGGATGATGGAGTACACCAACAATACAACATTCCTCATTCTTCCCCCATATCAGAGTCCGACGTTACAAACCAAGTTGATCTTAATATTGAACAAACAAGCCAGCTTGGAATTCAAGAAAATACTGAGACACTCCCGACTCAGGAAGGTATTGAACCCAAGTCTTCTAGGCTTCACAGTCTGTCTCAAAACACTGATGAAAACCCTTACCATGACCACCAACAACCCTCCGCACCCCCTCCAAGCGCTGGTCGTATTACGCGAGCTGTTACCTCTACTATTATTCCCGACTTCCGACCGGCTTCGTCGCAAACGCAACTTGACGTAGCGCGTTACTCTGGCTTTGCAAACATTGCCACATATTCGCCATCAGTTTTGCCTCAATCATCTCCCCATTACGCCCCTCACTATTCTCTAGGACATACTTTTTCAACACCAAGCGCTCCGGTTGTAAATCAGTCCCAATATAATTCCGATATTTCTTCGCAGTTGGCCCAACAAAGACCTTTTAATTTTAGTGTTAACCATTTAATTCAAAGATCCTATCCAAAAATGTGATTGCGTTTGCTATCAAAAGCTTAAACAAACAAGCTTAGACAAATTGTGCCAAGGAAACTTAAAAACACTTCAAACAGAAATAGGTTCAATTTTTTGCTTTAACTTGTTTTTTCCATTTTATTTCAAGTCTCATGACAATTTGAAATCAATAGAATGCCCTTCCTGTCAGGAACTATTAAGTATTCTGTCAACTTGATAGCGTGTTGTATGAATCGTTGTGAACCTAGTACAATCAAATGTGCTTTAAATGTGGCAAACTTTTCTTGTTTTTTAACTTGTCTTGCTTTTTAACTTTTTTTATAAAAGTGTTGGAATATCTTACGTTATGTTGCTTGACGAGTTGCATTTCCATGTGAACAATAGTTCGTTGAATGAAAAGTAAAATCAGTAGCAGTCTCACCTTCCCACAAGCTTTAATAAAAAAATGACTTGAATGCGTTCGGAAGACTTACACCGTTCAACCAATTTTAGCAGTATTCACCCCCCTACAATATTTATAGGATAAAAGACGTTGCAAGCTTTATTATTTTCATATCATTACACCTTTTTCACACTCGTTCATGCGCATGTGCAATAAGTTAGGTCAAGAGGTCAAGTTGCGATTAAGCAGAACAAAAGATTTAACGCAAAAGTTTGGTTGTTTCTAAGAAATTTCGTAAGCAAAGTAAAAAGATAGAGTTTACTGAACGTGTTCGTAGGCAACTCCAGGTTATTGTGTAGCCTACTAAGCAAGGACAATTTCTAGAACTGGGCTGTTTAACTCGTCGATTAACCTATTGGGCAAAGATTTATTTACAACGTGAATATAACCCACAGTAGAAGCTGTGCAACTTGGAAGCCATGCACAGCTCGCTCTACTGTAGCTGGCATTAGCGAGAGCCGGAAGCAAGTGGTTAATTTGTTGTTTATTTGTGCATTTGAAATCCAGAAACACTCGACCTCCATACGCAATCTTGCCATCCAATCTTTTTCCTCGAGGCGATTGGTTGTAGATCATAGATAAAACCTTTGTAAGTGGGATTCGAAATATCACTGGGATTACGGGACTGCACCACAAACTGACATCATCTCCTTGGGAGTTTGTTTTACGCAGAACACGTATAAACCGAGAGACCTTGACGAAGGTCGGTAATGACTGTACTATTGATAGGAAAGATAGTTTGCTTTAAAGTACATTTAAATACGTTGAGATCGCTGTCCATGCAGTCAACGACACACAAAAGTGACTTCGCTCGACTTCTTGATTAAATTTGCTGACAGAGCAACAAAATCACGTACATAATCGAAAATGGATAACTGCGTATTGAGAAGCATGTAAATATATGTGTTAAGCACCCTTTTGTAAAAGATAATAAGTAAAACTTGTTGGCACCTAAACGGTTTCACAATCGGCACAGTGATGAGGTAGTTAAAGATTCCGTTTTGCAGTCGATGCACCTGTGTTCATTTTCCATGTCGAGTAATATCAAATCCTCAAAAAAGGTATTCAAGGCTTTCCGAGTTGGCCTTCATCACGAAAGAGCGCGTGGAAAAAACGTCGACATCACTACTTTTTCTGTTTTTGGGCAAGGCACTTCACAAGCAACTTCCATCTTTAAGTGGCAGACTCTTAGCTGGGTCAAGCAGTCTACCACTTGCAATGACCATGAGCTTATGTGCATGAGCTAAAACTAAAAATCTAGATCAAACGAAGAAGTTGTGTAAACATTTCTATGTGATTTGTTAGCTGATTTAATGCAGTATTCTAACATATTTTGAAAGATGAAAACAAGATCATTTTTAAACAAAATTAAGTTTTGCACTTGCAATGATAACGAATTCTTAAGCGATTTAGTTTCGATCAAGCGTGTCAAGGCATCAGTACTTTTGTGTCTGGGTGTTAGTGCATGAAGCGACTGCTTCACTGCTGACAAACCAAGATTCAATGGATACTGAAGACTGTAAAAGCGGTATTAACAGTTTCCTTGCTTGGCCTTCATCTGAAAAGGGTAGTCTGGACAAAAAGCCGGAAAGTCCACTTACTGTGTCCTATGGTGATACACTTAACGGAACACCTCCATTTTTATGAGGCACACAGATGGTGGGGGTTGAGCGCTCAACCTGACGCGGTGGCCCAGTCTAACAAAAGACTAGCTAACAGAGCATGAGCTTATGTTTATGAACCAAATGAAAGAATTAGCTATTATGAGAACGATGAACAAGACGGCATTCAGATTTGATGGAAGATTTTTATCAAAGCAAGAAATTTTTCAGAAACTAAATGTCAATCGGTTTAAAAACCATTGCCTCTTCCTAGCTTATTACCTTAATTTCATCTAAGAAATGAATAGAGATACAAAAAGCTATTCTAGATGACTTGGTTGTTTGAAATTTTGTATGTTCGTAAATTAAAACATTTATTTTACACATTAAATTTTCAAAAAAATTAGTAGAATAAATGAAAAACATCATCACAATGGAATCAAGAGTAAAACATCAACCAAACAAATTTTGAAGTGACGACGTCCTATTGATTAACATATCTAGTTCTTTTATTAAGAAAATATTTTTGTAATCATATTTTGTTTAATTTTTTTCTGTAAGCGACATGGATTCTTACTCTTTTCTTTGTTGTGACGTCATTGATGATGGCATTACAACATATCAAAAATTGAAAGCCAACTTTTTCCAAAGTTTAAACAAAACTTAAGAATCTGATCCTAATACACATAATTGCCGAATCAAGAAGCTTCCTTTTTTGACTGGACACAAACCCAAAGAGAACAAAAACATCAGCATGAAATCTTACAAAAAACAAGAAAATTTACATGAACACTTTAACCGCTTTTGAAATATTGCAAAAACCACTTAAGGGAGTAAATGAATGGAGACATTCTTGAAAGCAGGCAACATGGAGCCTTCTCTAGTGGAAGAAGTACCCCCAGGCTATGATACACTGTGGAAACTCTAACGCTGTTTTTACCGCCTGTTAGCTGGGTTTGGTTCGTGTAAAATGTCAACGCAACAATGGGGTAACTTCAAAAATCTCACCGATTGTGATTGTGAACACTCTCTTCAGCCCAAGCAACATCTATTAGAATGTCCGAGACATGCACAGTCAAAGATCTAGCTGAATTCAACAGCAGAGTAACTGCATGCGTGATGCACTGGACATCGGTTGCGTAATACATGAGAAGAAGAAAATGGAAAAATTAACTCACAGTTTTACACTTAGTTATCTCATTTTGATTAATTTCTTGGCTCCAATACGTTTATTCTGCGATTCCGGAGAAGATATATGCTCTATAAATTGGTTTTTTGACGTGGTCTGGAATTGAACTACCAGTTATAGGTTAATGACATCAAAGTGTGGGACTGAACCGGTGCTTTCCCCTTTACATTGTACAGTACAAAGTAAATTTAAATAATCAGAAGTAATTAGCAAAACTTTGTGGGCTGTGGATAATGAAAGAGATAATTTATTTCACCAAGAAAGTGAAGGTTTGGCATAGCTAAATGGGTTGAATAATTAGGCTGTAGCGAAATCTTTTCATGTTTCGCAGTTACCAAGCGTAAAGCTTTTAATAATTGTCATTTATTAGTCACTAATCTTCTTTTGACTGGTTAACTAGCAATGATAAATTGCTACTATATGGTGTGAGGTGTGCTAAAGAACTATAAAAATGTCTGCCGTTGAAAACACAACACCTTTACTCTTCCATTCAGTAATTGAAAGATATTTGCATAAGAATGCTGACAACAGCGTTTCGATCAATCAAGCTTTATTGGAGCATCTGTCTTAGGAATTAATTGCAAGATAACTGGTATGCGGATACACTATTGCTATTAGAAATTCAAATTGCTAAATCAACTGAATATATATTTTCAAAAAGAGTTTCTATTTGAACACACTTATACTCAGCTAGTAGAGCCAGATCGTCGTTGGTTTAAGCACCTTTGTCTTCCGGTTAAAGAAAAACTTTGTGCAAGAATATCGTTTTGTTCGGATCTGCTTCGAAATGATCAAACAGTGAGCCTGAAAGTAGTAGCCTACATACTTCTTCGCCCATTTCAGAAAAGTCTTTAAACCTATACATAACAAAACCTGTATTCTAACTCAACTCAGAGTTGTTGGTACTGCAGGCACAGAATATGTCGATTCTAAATGTTGCAAAAACGCTTTTCCCAAAAGCACAACAGAGCAGAGCAAAGTACGCATTCGATTCACTACTTGTTGATTGAGAAACAATTGTTATCCATAGCACGGCCTGCCTAAAGCAGAGGAAAATAATATTTTTTTTCAATGACGTATTATTGACGTATTGAAAGCAGATTCTTGTTCTTGTCACGACTATGACAGGAGAATTTTTAAATCGAGATTTTTTTGAATTGATTAGACTTCTCTCTAATGAAATAAGAAAAAAACTTAACCGTAAATCAGCGTTAAATTGATATTGAATAGAGTGACAGCAACAACGGGATCAAGATATTTAAAAAATTTTAAGATATATTTGCGTTAAGACTAAGTTTAGATTTGTTTTTTGTGAAAATGAAATCTTTTATGTTCTTTATATCACATGTGAACGCATGATTAGAAGTAAAGAAAAAAATATTTAAAAAGCTTTTGGTTTTTAAGCATAGAAAACCAACTAAGATGGACTATTTTTTATCATAGCTTCATTACGGTTAAAAATTCTTTTATCTTGGGCAGCTTCTAAAAATTTAATTTACGTATAATCTGCAAAAATAACTTTTATTCCTGGGGTTCTTAAACTAGGGGGTGTGGGAGCTTGCCAGGGGAGGCAAAGCGCTCTAAAATAATAATATATAACAAAAAAAGATATTCCCGATGGTTTCGAGAGCAATCATGCGTTAAAGACCAGAGACGGCCCTCGAAAGTAGCTGATGAAAAAAAGGTCAATTGCGCGATGATGACCAGAAATGCCGTCATTCAAAACAATAAAAGGTTGTCACGAATTTAGAAGGGCGAGAGTTTTTTGTTGTTACCAAAGGAGGCACGAGTTTTTTGATCTTGCCAACGGGGGCGCGAGTTTTTGATCTTTCTATGGGGGACGAGTTGTTTTGATCTTGCCAAACGGAGCGCGTCTAAAAAAGTTTAAGAACTCCTGTTCTAGTCATTGTTCTTTGAAGTTGACGATTGGAGAGATGATGGTCACATGACTGAGACCAGTGCTGCCTTTCAGCACCTGGTAAATGAGGAAAAATAAGGTCATCTGCTATATTCAACTGTTTATTGAAAGAAAATTTTGAATGTTTCAATTTGTATCTCTTCGTTTGCTTTATTTGATTGTTTATTGTCAGTTTGTTGATTGTTTATGAGATAAGTGCGCTTGTTTCTGAAAAATATAAACACACTTCACTTTTTAAACTAACAAACTATTGGCAAGCAACCCTTCCACTAGCTTTCATTTATCTTTTGTAATCTTGCCAAAGTTAATAAAAATCTCATTCCTTAATCGAATTTGTTTTTATATAAATATCTTTACGGACTCAAAATATGTCCAGCAGAGATTCTATTCCGGTTTTAACATGGAATTTAAGCTGAATACGAACTAAACCATCATGACTGTAATGCAAACGTAATTAAGTTCCCACCCTCTCCCTTTTTCTCACAATAAGTCTACTTTAAAATATTCTTGTATTTGATAAACATATCAACATCAACTAACATTATTTCTAAAATATGGTATTGACTTAGTTAATATACTTCTAAAGAAACAGCCTAACCAGCTGGTTATGCCAAGCACAAAAATTATTTCATGTTAGAGTAAGTCTCGAACCCATTACTACTTTAGTGCGCCATAAAAAACTGCAAGAATTTTCCATCGATGCAAAAACAAGCAACAAGCTTTGCTCAAAAGCTTGCGTGCTCAGCTAGCGGTAGAAAAAACCAAAGAGATTGTCTTAACGGTGTCGCTTGTGATGTATCATCGCACAAATGTCAGCATACTTCTGCCAGCAATCCCAAATTTAAAAAAATAAAATCCTGTAGTGAATCACGATTTATAGCGCTTTCATGGTAACAACATGATCAAGATCTAGATAGTCTAATGACGACAAAACAAAAATATTAACTGGTTAAAACATTTTCTAAAAGTTTACATGTATTTGAAGAAATACAAAATAACATCAACATTTTCATAAAATAAACATGCATCTCATAAAAATGTAATTGTAGTAGCATTTTAATGAAAAATCTCTTTTAAAGCAACTATCAATGATAACGAATATTAAAGTATCATGTTGCATAAAAGTAGAAGTAACGTTGTAATAAGCTTTGCCTTTAGCAATCATGAATTTGCAATAATGTATATGAGCTCTATTTATGGCCACACATGCACCTAAGATGATAGTAAAACGTTAATCAATGATGTGGGTAACTGGATCTATCTATGGAGGTTGTTACTATCAGCATGTTAAAGCCAATGCTAGGAGTGGGATTTGAACCCACGTCTGCACCAACCAATCAAGCAATGCAAGCACTTAAGGTCTGCTTAAAGTAATGCTTTTCGCTTCTAAGCGAATGACCTTTGTTCAACTGGTTGGTGTAGTTGTGAGTTCGAATCCCATTCACAGCGTTGTTTTAAACATGCTAAAAGTTACAACATCTACAGATAAATCCAATTGGTAATTCTTTTGATACAGAAATGTGAGATACGGATTAACTGTGATCACCTTTATGTTATTAGACATAAAGCTGGAAAAGCTGATTTGGTAATTGTTTATAGCGTAGGCAAAAGCACGCTGTAAACTCAAAAACGTCAATAATCTAATAACAACTATATAAGGTAAAGGTAAGCCTATGTAAAGTTTTGGTAAAAAATTTTGTATAGTCTATTGTAGTTCCCGAGAGCCACATTGTGCATAACAGTTTGTTGGCCCTTCGAGATGTACTTTTCGCCTTTTTATAGCGGCTAAATGGAAAAAGAAGAATGAAAGATAAGTTTAAAAATGAGGCTAGATAGTAATTCGTTTTTTTAGGGGGAATGGTGGAGGAGATTTTTAGCAATTTTGAATATAAGACAAGTTGATTTCGAGACGTCAATAAATATTCGGCACAATCTCATTTTTCAGTTTTTTCTACTTCTCTTTCATCGTGAAAAGCAATAGTGTGCACGAAAAACATGTCTATGAAAAGAAGCTTTCTTTCAAGTTTTCTGAAGCCAGGAGGTGGTTTTCTCGTTGATAATTTTGAGTTGCAGCGCTTGAAGCGGTCCATAAGTGGGGCAATTAAAAAAAACATGGTGGGCAGTTTGGTCCCACGTGTCACCCACGCCCGATGGAGATAATTGTTGACGTAAAGGAACGTGCAGTGGTTTAAAATTCCTACCCCAGTTTGAAGGCGATTTAAAGCAACCAATGCTTTCCGTGGTAAACTGTAGCAAGTTAGAGCTATTATGTTTGGAGATGCTACAAATTATGCAAGTCGGCTGGTGATCTCCCATTGAAATATTCATTCATGCAAAAAGTTAAAACTGAATCCGCAAAGAGCGACAGAATGGCAAAAAAGGAGTGCTATGAAGGGAAGGGTCGAGGGCCCAACACTTGCTGATTTGTTGTTACCAGATGATTAAAAAGTGACTGTTGTCTGCTGCTTTTTTCACCATTTGAAAAATGGTACTTTTTCTTAGAAAATGAGGCAGGTTACCGCCTGCCAGCATCTGCAAGAAGCCTACTGGGGTGGGGGACAGACAGCCGATGCATTTAGCTTTCCAACATGGGCAATGCCGCATTAAATTAGGGGGGCATGTTTTGCAGCATATAGATCATTGAATGAGCTCCTGCAGGTAAGATGTGGGTGTTTTCCCCCCACATTAATCCTTTCAAGCATTTCAAGAGATTTTTTCTGCATTTATTTTATCTTTGACAGACTCAAGGTGCTTTTGAGGATGATCTGGCGATCTACTTTTTTGTCTAGCTATGTTTGATGAGGATTATGCGCAAGTGGTGAATCGTTATGCACAGCTGGTAGTTGGTGATTCGCTTCCACGGTGTTAAGATGAAAGGCTGCAATTGTCGTTTTTACCAGACTTGCTTTCTTTTTCTATTCCTTAGAAAGCTCGATGTTTAGAGCATATTGGATGTCAGGGTTTCTTGAAACTGCGATCATTTCTTGTGCGCAAACAAAAGCCCTAAGTTATCTGCACATCCGTATGGCTGCGGCGCTGGATGTAATAGATTGCTGATACAAACATTACAACGTAGTGGAGCAAGGTATAATCTTTGTGGTAGGCCTTTCCTTAATCGACAAAGGCGGCTAAGTTGGTCATTACTAGTCTCGAGGATAAAGCTATGATTTGCAAGCATATTGCGGATAATGTTCTTGCGAGAAATTACTTTGCGTCGACTAAAATTAATTCAAATTGAATTATGCCACTTCAAGGATTCTAAACATCATGCTTAGAAATTTACATCAGTAATTTCTTGAAATGGAAACAATATCGCTCTTTGTTCTTGCAATTTGATGAAAAGGAAACGTTGAAACGGCACAAAAGTCCATTAGCGCACTCGCGATTAAAATGCCGTGATATAGAAGATCACGTAAAAGTTGGAAAGACTATATACAGTGAATTGAAATTTTCAAATATTGTTACAGCATCATCATTTCTAATGGTAAAAAGTAATTAATAAAGAGGAAAGAAATGTAAGACTATGAGCAAAATAACTTTATTACGATTAGCGCTTTTCCGAAAATTGAGTTGCTCCCAGTTCCCTTTGGCCTTTACAACAAAGGTGACGTGCACGAGATTCTACCTTAATGTCCCCCCAAAAAACATATATGCTTAATAAAAAAATTTTTAGTAATCTTGAAAAAGCTAAAAAGTTTTTGCTGGGTTAAATAGTTTTTTGCCTCCTTTTTTGAAAATTCAAAATAAGCTACGCTGTGCCGTTTTTTGTAAGAAACTAGGAAGGCGCATTTTGGTAAAAAATGAGTAAATGTTTTTTTGCTGTTTCTATACAAACCTACAGGTTTTGCGAAATTTGGTAGTTCATTATTACGTTGCCATGAAGACCTAAGGGCATAAAAACCTACTTACTACTCACACTTCCCCGATTTCATGAAACATTTTGGAGTTGATTTTCTTAGAATTCAGAAAAACCCGCCTACCGGAATTTTACAAAAGGCGGAAGCGTTACGGTGTTAAAAATATTTGCTAAATTATGAGCAGCTATTTGAACATAAAAATTTTGCACCTAAGCTAAATAACAGTATCAAAAGTCAGATTTAAACGTTGCTCTCATTCCAAAGCGATTAAAACGAAGTCAAAACAGGCTGCGGTTGTCGCTCACAAAACGTGTATAAGCATTAAATTCAAATGTCCCCTTCTACTCAGTAATAGCATTAACTTGACATCATTTCTGCACCTATGCGAAAGTAAGTATGAAAAATTCAACTAATCCGAAGTATGCGATGCTCTCAAATTCATGCACAGCACTGCTAGCATAAAAAAGAGAATAAGACGCTGTAGCTTTTTTTATAAAGTATTTCAACTTTTGTTTAAAACAAATATTTTGTACAGATTTTTGGGTACGGAAAGGCATTTTTTGATTCCAAAAATTTATTTTGAAATTAATTTGCTTTTTTTCAGTGAAATATCAATAATGCCTCAATTATTCTTCTGTTCATCTGTTTTCTGTTTACCACTTTTAGTTCCTGAATAAATAGTGAAGTGCAAATCCATGATAAAAGGTTTACTAGAAATATAATTTTTCGTTGATTTAAATGGCTAAAGTGGATGCGAATGGATGTTAGCGTAAATCACTACCAGAATATGCTGCTGAGAAAAGAAAATGCGAAAGGCAAACACTATTTTCTTATGCTGGCGAGGTCAGCAGCTCATCGCAGTGGACTTGTAGAATAAGTCTAACTTAATTTATCGCCAATAATGTTTGTATGCGTGATGGTAATCATGAGCCAAATCTTTGGCCTCAGATCCAATCGCGATGGCTTAAGATATAGAGATAAGTTTTTAAGCTTAGCATGGGAGAGAATTTATGTTAAAGCACCTAGTACTTGCTTGTTGTTAAGGTCATGTCACCGGATGAGAGCAGCTCAGACAATCAATGCTTTGACAATGTTTACAAATCAAGCGAGACGCCAAGGCTAAAATTTCGTGCTTTTTTTGGATAAATAAATTACTGCTTGCAGATTGCTCAATTAAAAAATTCATTTTAGAATGTGAGAATCAGTATTTGTAATGTACTCAAAATAAATTTTTTTTCGAATTTAAACTTTTACTTGTGCCAGCTGGGATGACATACACCTTATAGTGTAGATAGCTAAGCTAAAAAATTGTCTTTGTTTCTTGTGCCAAAAAAAAATACATAAAAACGGTCCAACAAGATTCCTTATATAAGTCCTACTTGTTGCATAATCAATGGAATTAATACTGACAACAATTCAAGATTCAATCTATTCGTATATTTTCAGCAGAATTTTGTAGACCTATTTAAACGCAGCACACCGCTTACTCAAGTTTGAATCTGCTTTCTAAAAAAGCAGGAATCTTTTTTCCAAAAAACTAGGGACGAAAATTTTAATTAATTATATGACAAAAGCTTATGAATTTCTTGTTCAAATGAATTTCCAAAACAAATCTATTGTTTCTCAATTTACGAGCTTAAGATTTAATCTGATCGATAATTAGATCAATATCCAACTTGGCGTCGGTGTTTATCAAGCTATGCAAGTACAGCCCAAATATTTCAACTTTATGAGCGCAAATTATAATTATAACTCTATTTTTGCGTAACACCAAATAATATTTTAAACCATGATGAGCTGATGAATATCGCCATAGTAATATTTTCCGTAAACGGTGAAAATTTTCTTATGGCTATTACAGTAACTCGCAGTGTTATCAAGTGCTGTAACCTAAATAGCTAAACAAGACAATGTTCTACTCTATACCAAGAATAAAATAATCTTTCTAGAGTCACTTTTACTCGCTTATTTTATCGCGTATCAGAATAGTCAGGCTTCTGAAATTTGCTCTGTCGTTTGCATAAATATTTTCGGTTTCACCCGCCAAAGTAGAATCCATTTTTACGCAGTTTATATTTAGAAATAAATCCATTGTAGGAGCAGTGATCTCTAATACTTTTGTTTGAAGGGGCAGCATTGTCATTATTTACGACGAAAAACAAAACCGGTTTTTCAACCCAAAAATAAGTCATTAAAATATAGAAGGAACAATGGTTGATTTAATTAAGTGCTTTTAACATTTTTTAAGCGACGAACTCCTTTAAAACTATATTAAAGTGATGGACCCGTGCCATTCTTACTAAATTACGAGCTACGACCACAATCGCTTCCATTTGCATTTCTCTATAAAAGTAAAAGCAAAACGAATCACAAACGAAACTAAATTCCTATTGTATTTTCTTCTTTTTGATATTATTCCTGATATTGAATTGTCTTTTCCGAATCCGCGCAACACAAAAAACATTTGGCATGTCGACAAAACTACATTGGGACTTCAGGATCTCTCAAAAACCTTTCGCGAACTTCAAGGGTTCAGTAGATCTTTTATGTAAAACTTTTTATTTATTCTTTTTCGTAAAAATCGCTTCTAGCAATGCATGGTTTCATGCATGGTTGTATGCTGACCAGTAAAAGAGCTGCATTGAGTCATGTTAATTAACTTTCTTCAATTTAACAGAAGCAGCAGTAAAGCTTTGAAGAGTGTGGCAGAATAATTTCTTTAAAATATGATGGATTGGTTTTTCAGTGTAAAATATGCATTGGTAATTGATTTAACACACACTGCTGTCACATTCACACCTCCAACCTCTGGTTCTTTGATTGCGACGACTGAAAATGGTGGAGGCTTCTTACCGTGACGTGTCATAACAAGCAAGCAAAATTTTCCAAATTAGTCATTTTAAGCATTTTTTCAGTCTTGTATTGAAAATATGATTAAGCTTGCTTGAAATCAGCGTGAAAATCACTTTGCTTCAGCTGCGCAGAGCCTTGGCAATTAGCGAGGTATTCCTCAATTTTCGATTAAAACGTCACAGCTCAAAATCGGAAAAAACAAACAAAAATTTCAAAAGATTACATGGAGGCCGAAATTTTTCACCAGTCTTGCAAAACAAAACCCGTTTTACTGGGCGCTAGCAATTACAAAGTTTTGTTTATTTGACGAGGGTTTGCAAGTATGATCTTTGTGTAAAGCAAAATGTTGAAATAGCATTGTTTTGAAGTAGAAGAGCGAATTTGGTTACGAAAAGTCACGCAACGTTTTTGTTTTGCTATGCTCCACCTGTCTTGTAACTTACAAGCACAATTTTCTTTAAGGCACTTTGAATGTCACTTTCACTTGATGACAGCGTTGTTGCATCCACTCGATGTCAGTCTATTCTTTTGTTGTTTTGGGGTGAAAAGCAACGCAGCTACATTAACAAGCTTCAAATGCCAAAACTAATAAGCTCTCCAGCAAGCAGGATGAGGATTACTGTCAACTAGATTCAAGTCATTTCTCTCCGGTAATTGCACATTCCAATAAAAAGATTTTTCTTCTTTTTTGATCCTTTTTATGTAGTTGTACTATACAGCATTTATCTTTTTCGTTACCAAGCACTTGAAAGTACATGAGAAGAGCCTTCAACGGTACATTGTTAGTTTATGTGGACCACTTTGGCTGACCATTTTAATGGTTTTTAGTGCTACATTGTTACGATTATATCAAACTTGTTTTCAACTGATAAACTCTAAACAATATGCTTTGAAAAAAATGTTCGAAACAAAGCTGATTTGCATTGATAAGATACTTCAAATAGTTATTCAATAAAAACTTACATCAAATATTGCAAACACTGAAAAAATAACTTTGTACTGAAGTCTTATTTGATAGTGTAGAAATTGATATAAGACCTACTGAAACTGGGTTGGGGCTACACACTTTTGAAAATCTTCCATGTCCCAATCAGAGGTTGTTGCCTAAGACTCTGATTTGATTCAAAAACGACAAAACACTCTGCATAGGCTTCGCTTGCATGGCTCATTGATCCTTTGCTTGTAAGCGAGAAATACAGTCTTCCACATGTAGTACGTTATAATAGTACGGCAAACAAAAAGCTCATATTTTGAATATTATTGTCACGTAAGTTTTAATTCTACAATAACATAGTAATATCAAGTTATCGCTAATCAAAAATTTTTCTTCTTTGCTATAATTGTTTCTATTTTTAACTGTAACAATACTAGACTGTAGAACACTGTCTTTCTTGCAAAACGCAAAACTAATGGATGGAACGTTGTATAAAACTGCGTGTTTGGTGGAGTTTATCATTTGTATAGGATCATATCTCCCTCACAAATTTGAAGAAATAAGAATGCAATAAATGCTGTGTAATCGATTAGTTTAGATACGCACATACTGGCCTAAATTACTATTAGTTCCGTAATTTTGGAAGGTGTTCGCGGAATGTGTTTTTCATAAAAATAACTATTATGTGAGGTGAAAATGACATTTTTTAATTTGTCCATAGAATAAAAAAATATTTCAAAAAACTTTAAAGATAGCTTTCGACTTTTTAGTTTTTGTTGCTTTTAGATTTTTTGGATCTTTACAAGTGTTAAATTGCAATACAATTGAATACATATAATTATTTAGTAGCAAAAGCAACATGAAATGCAGGATAACAAAAGAAGTTATATTTTGTGATATATTTTTACTCTGCGCTTACAAAAAAATCCTTTGTTTGCTATTGGACATTTTTTGTGTTCAGACCAGTTGCGACGTCGTCAGTACTGCAGACATAGAGCACCTTTACTTCAATCAGTAGAACCAGACAGGGCAAATGCCGCGAGGCGCCCTTCCCACGTGCACAACAAAGTGGCCACAGTCATGCACCAACTCACGCACCATCATTGTCTCCGAACACAGCGCTCCGATTAACTCGTCAACGTTATCGACTTGTAAAATACAAATGAAATCATTAATTGCAATATCGCAAGAGATCGGACATAAGTAATTTGCAATCAGTGTGACCAGCTTTCCCTCAAGCTATTTATCTTTTCGTATACATGTTCAGAATGGCTAATAATCTCAAAGCTGATTGCTTCAATATTGCCTTAAAAAAAAAAAAAAAAAAATATTATTGGCTGCGGTTCAAAATCACCGCCACATTACAATAAATGACGGCCATTTTGTGAATGTGTATCACCTTGCTAACTGCGCTTTATGCAACCAAGTGCATTGCGATCACGTTTTTTAACCTGTAGCTACTACATGCTTTGGTTGCTCAATTGAACGACCAATACTTTTCAATTAATTGTAGAAACAACATTTTAAATCTCACTTTGTATCAAGCTTTATATCTTGTTGACTTTACTGAAGTCTTACTGTTGCAAAAACATTCTCTTCCAATTTATTCTTACTTAATGCCGGTCCAAAGCTTAGACCAAGATTTTATCTCCAGGTAATATGCAAAGATCACATGCTTTGTAAATTTCAACAAAGAGCTTGAAATCTTTTCAAAACAATGCTACTATCACAATTCTAATGTTGAACTTTTTCTTAATATGAAATCTTTCTATGCTGTTTGTCAGTTTCTGAAGCCATTGCCAAATGCAACGTTTCATAAAATTCACTTAATTGAATCCCTAGAAATTTTCTTCTGCAGCTGTTGGCAAACCATGACACAACAACAAAATAATCAGTGATCTGCTGGTTAAAAGGCGAAGAGATGTTGTCGGTATCTCGCTTCATGCGCTCAAAATTGTGCTGCATAAACAACATAATAATGTAGCTAGCGAGCAGGGATTTAGTCAATTTTGTTGTTGACCGACAATATTTCTGCTCAAAACAGTATTCTGGCTCGTGCTCACCGTTTAGGGTAGTTTACTAGCATTAAACAGCATTTCATTCCGCTTCAATGCTGTTTATATAACATGTTTTTACGCATAATAATGATGTTTCACCTAAACATTAATTATAGCGGCAAGTAAACTGTAAAAAGCACATTATCTTATAGCAATTTCAGCAAACAATTCTGTTTGTAAATGGATGAATTCAACACATGTAAAAAGTCATTTCAATAAAGATATGAGGGAAAATTATTTTAGGAAAACGTAAAAAACAATAAATTCCAGACATTGCATAGAGTTGAGACCGGATGGGGCCGAGCCGGCTGTTCTTTTAAAGCAATTACTTTGTCTAGTTCTCACGCGATTGCTTTGTTTGTGTTAAGTTTGAAGAAACTTCGGTTGGCTTATTCTTTTCAGCATCGGCCTCTTGTTTGCACAATAACCGAACCCGAAACCGCCAAGTTGCCATAACTTTCCACATCGCTGCTTCCGACTACACACGATTGCGCAACGTAAACAGAGAACGGGGACGGGAATAAGTCGACGGCACTCGTTGGAGCATCTTTCGGTGAATAATCGGCGGGAAATGAAGCTGATTATGAAATAGCACACTTCTGCGTAAAAAGCCCGATTAGTTGCTTGTTCAGGCGAAAACTAGCATCCACATCGTCTCATCGGCTTTGTTAAAAAGTGGGGAACTTACGTTAATGACGCAAGCATAATTAAAAAACCCTGCTGTGATCACTTGTTTTCATCATCAGTTACAAACCTGTCAAGGAAAGAGATAAAAATGATAATAAATTCACCCGTTTCGTCATGCTTGTTATGGCAGCAGGTCTAATGCGATAAAATAGCTGGTCACCTGATCTGTTAGATTCGGACTTTGCAAGTCCACCAGTTTTTGGAGGACTGTTTTATTTTTGCCGTTGATAAGATACTTCATGAAACTTCATGATTTTTATGGAGAATATACTCTTAAAAATAAAAATCATATAACGTATTTGCCTGTGTTGCTGCGGCCAGCTCTAAGAAATTGGCTAATTTGCTTTAGTTACTTTGTCAAATCGTCATTTGAGGCTTTTTGGTAAAAAGCAAGTGTACGGTGCAAGAATATTGCAATCAACAAATGAACTTTTGTTGCATTCAGCAAATGCTGGTTGTCAATCAAACTGTGCTTCATCCCTAATCGGCATGATTGAGCGAATGCTCGAGTTGGCGAATCTCAGAGATAATTAAGCCATTCGGTAATCTAAACAAAAACACAGTTAGGTAAACGAAAGAAACCACAATCTCTAGACAAAGTTGAACGAGATCTCAAGATAAGGTGGGTTGGATAAACCACGCTGATTAAGAGCCCACGGCCAACTACGACCTACCTCCAAGTTAAATCAATGTCAAAACGAATCAATGTGAAGTTATCGTTTAGCTAATTGCACTATTAATAAAACATTTAAAAAGTAAATACAAATACACTTCAATTTTTTCGAGAAAATGATTTCCTTTCTGTATTTCAAAACGGTAGGTTGAATGCTGAAGATTACTTTTAAAAAGTTCCAAAGCATACATAGCACGTTTGTAGAAGTATTCATGAATTTTTTTAAGGCTTTGCTCTTCAAGATACTCATTGCTAACTTTTGGCATTTCTATGGTTTCTTCTTTCTCTTCAAACTCAAAACGACGGAACAAGTCCTTGCTATTGTATGTATAATTTTATCATTTGTTTCAGCAATAACAGGCATCATTACCTTTAGGATTTTCCACATGACCATTGTAGAGTCTAGTTGATCAAGAGCCGAGGTCCTAAAGTTTCAAACGGAATTTTTATGGGTTGGAAAAGGCAGCCTCGATTTAATATTTAAGTTTGTAAATCGCGTGTATGCTGACCCATTTTGCAAGTTCTCTTGTGAATAAAAGTTGTTACTAAGCTTGATTGAAAGGCTATAAAAAGTAAGCTAAATCTAGTGGACCGAAAAATTCATCCTGTTTCAGACAATTTGATAGACATTATTTTACAGAGTCTTCTAGGTACCAGAAACTTCCCACTTTAGAGTTTGTGAAAATATTTATAGAACTGAGTTTTTCAAGTACCCAAGATATTGGAAAAATTTCCTATTCGTGTTAAATCTCTCCGAAGGCAGTGGCAAAATACGGTACCGTGAAAAATAACCTAGTGTTGTTAGATGGAAAACATTCGGACAATACATGTCACATACCTGCGATGATCCGAGGCTTGGCGATAAATTTGTGGTTAAACAACGTGAACTCCCTATCTGTTACATGATCTTCACATCGTGGCAACAACAATCCGAAAATATCAGAAAACAGGCCAGTGTACATTCACATTTACAACTAATATTGTTATAGACAAAGAATCTTGCAAACCTACTTTTCGGATCCAGCTTTTATATTTAATAAGTTTACTAATCCCCGACGCCTTTTCTCCGTGAATTTACTTTAATTGTCAAGTTTTTCGTTTCAAGTTTGAACGCAGCATTCTCTCTAAAAAATCACCTTAATTACTTTTTCAATGATGTAATTCCTAATTTCGTCATTTATTTTGCAGTTGAAGTCGTGTAAAAAGTGCTTCCAAGAATTAGTTAAAAGTGTAAACAAAAAATAAAATGGATTCGGGAAAAAGCGAAAGTTTTTCAAGACAAGGCGGGGCGTTTAGAATGAGTTAAGTCTAAAAGGCGGGCCTCGCTGGTGTAATCCGGCCCCAGTTATTGTGCTACAAATTAAAAAGAGCTTTCACATTTTCAATTACTTGAATGGTCTTGTTTCCATAACATTGCGCGGCAATGTTCTGATTTTTTTCCCATTCCTCGTTAGTTGTTTTGACGACAAATGTCATTGCGCCTATGTGAGTGAAAATAAGAGATAAAAAGCAAAAATTTTTATTCAGCCTCAAATTTATATCATCAACAAAATGACCGTTAATGGAACGAGCCGTCTCAAGGTGCGTGTATCGTTTTAACATCGATTCTTGATTAACAAGCAAAGAAAATGATGCGAAAAGACTTCAGCATTTGCCGCTGCTGTAGAAGCTGATACCTAAGTCTACTCAATATTTCATTGCAATAAAGTTTTCCTTTTATCAAAGATGGAAGCTAGATTATGAAAAACTGGCAGAAGTAAAAACAATACGACAACAGAGACTGTGCTTTCTTCGTTTGCACAACAGCCGGTACAGTATGCTGATATCATCTATCTGCCTGCCGACGGTTCATAACACTACTAGGTCTGTGTTTTGGTTCCCTTTATTTCCAAAACATATCAAGCAGCAGCGGTTTGATGCGAATCGCATTTTTACCAAACAAAACCGCATTAAAATTTTAGGTGTTGAGGAACAAAAATAAATTAAATTACTTTTAAGGGATTTAAGAAAGAGAAAATCCTATCAGACTCCTGCTAGGACAGTTAGGATGATTTGAGCGCTGACAGACAGATACTAAGCTCTTGTCGTTAATCGCAACATCATTTAAGAAGATTAAATAGCACCTGAATCCCTCTATCTGTCAGCAACTTAACTATTTAGCCTCAAAGAATATTCAAAATTCTTCCTTGGTCAATTTCTTGACACATTAATAAAAATAATTCACCGGATTATTTTCCACAAAACTTTTCATTAATTAATAGCCACGGTATTAAAAATAAGTGGTACTTAATTTTTAAAGCAAATACCATAGTCGCGACGGCAAAAAGTGCTGGTTGGAAATTTACAAAAATACTCTAGATCAAAATAAAATTTTCTTCATGGAAGATACTCTGCTGAATGATGCGATTGTTCTGTTCAGAGGTTGGGGTATATTTAAAAGGATAATATAAAACTTTTGCAATTTTTTTGAAAAAGACAAAAAGTTTTTAACATTGATCGAGTCAACTTCAGATGACGGAAAATTGTCTTTTTTTTAATTACAACGCCAAAGCTTTCAGTTGTGTCAGGAAGGGGACAACTTGTAAATTTTCCATAATTACAACTCATCTCATAACTTTAGCTAATGAATAATAAGGAAACGTCAACTTAAAAATAAAACTAACTCGGATGTACTTTCTTTACAAGTTAGATCTTAATTTCTTAATTCTTTTTGTAAGGGATGCGATTTACAACTTTGTTTTTGCGAGCTGTCAAAACTCCACAAATCCATCAACGTGTTTATGGCAACGTCAAAAATCGACAGCACGCGTGCGTGATGGAAACAAATTCGCGCCTTCGAAACAATTTCGTGGTTTAGAACTTGTTTAGTTTTGACAAACATATTGAGTAGTCTGTCAAAAAGACTTTTTACTATGCTCGTTTGCGACTCAGAAATTAGTTGGTTTTTGATCTAATCAAGCAAATTAAAGAAGGATGTACTGTTTTGCACCTCACTAAAATGAAAATAAATTTGTATTTTTATGCAATACGTACTATATATTAACAAAAGAATAGGTCATTAAATAAAATTGCTCAGATTTTAAGGTAAATTTACTTGTGATATTTTCGTTGTGATCATATTTCAAGGAAAATTCTTTTATTTTGCTATTTTGGACCTTGTAATATTTTTATAGCTATGATTTGTAAAATTGTGAGTTAAATTGGTCGATTTAGTAATGCTGATTTGGGGATGCTGATTTACTAATGCTGTCGATTTAGTAAATTTAGTAATGCAAATAATTTGTACAAATAATTGCACAAACAAAAACAGCAAAACCAATTTTTAATTACTTTGTTGCAACTACAAATTATTTTAACAAAAAAACGTCTTCTTGTAATAAGGCTAAAATCTAACAAGCGCTGAATTCGCTATTCAAAAATGAGGCGGTTTTGAAAATTTGCCCGAGTTTGAGGAAAAAAGCGACGCGCTCTAACATAAATCGACAAGTTTGTGAACACACCAACCCAGATAAAATTGTTGCGTCTGAAAACTAGTCTTAGTTTGTAGCAGAAACCCGTTATGATTTGGGGTTAAATACCAGCTGGTAAAAAGCAAAAACATTAAGATAGTAGAAAGATTGAAACCGGTTTGCAAACAGCAGGCCTGTTGTGTGTATACAATGCGATAAAACGCACGCCAGGTAATTTGCTTTGAAAATACGCTTTTCCAGTCTTGCGTACATCAAGCGTACACCTTTTTATTTTTGTCAAAACTTATTTCGACATTATGTTTACAAGGTGCGTTTACATTTGAGCGATAATTATCATATTTTAAAACTGTTTGCAACCAGGCCTAGTCGACTAGTAGAAGCAGAAACAAAATCAATTTGCAGATAACTCAGCAGTGAAGAACTTTTCGAGTGTAAAATTTTGTAAATAAATTACAAAAGCACAGATTGTAAACTGTTACTTGGTTCAATTTCAGGTAAAGTTATTTATCATTGTAATTAAGCACTACAGTAGTTTGTCTCCCCCGCTTATGCTGCTCACCTATGCTTTCGCATAACGGACGCGCTGCTCTGTACAAGAACATATTTGTCGGGGACAATCCCCGGGATTTTGACACTATATCAAACTCCGACCTAAGTTGCGGCATGATGACGTCACTGCCAACGGCACACCACCACGCAAGCTCTCAGCAGGATCTCATTGACGGAACAGGCGGAACAGGAGGCGGCGGATCGATGTATGACACCTTCTACAACTCAAACTTTGCGGCCGCAAGCGGATCTCATCCTGGTGCTAGGGGACACCATCATTACCCATCTGCTTTAGATTATCCCTCTGCCGCAGGGGCTTCCAACCCTTATTTGTGGCTCAACGCAGCTGCGGCAGGATCAGCATCCATGGGTCCAGGTTCAAATCCTTACAATCCCGCAACATCCTACATGCAATCAGCTACCTACGGAGCTGCCGCAGCAGCCGCGGCTGCTGGCCAAAGACAGTTGTTTGGTCCAACCGGATTTGGTTCTGATCTGGCTTGGTTGTCTCTTTCAAGTCAGTCGGAATTGTTCAAGATGGTCCGACCCCCCTACTCGTACTCTGCCTTAATTGCGATGGCGATTCAAAACTCCCCAGAAAAGAAATTAACTCTTGCACAAATATATCAATATGTTGCGGAGAATTTTCCATTTTACAAGAAGAGTCGAGCGGGATGGCAAAATTCAATCCGTCACAATCTCTCTCTGAACGATTGTTTCAAGAAGGTGGCACGTGATGAAGATGACCCCGGAAAGGGAAATTACTGGGCTCTCGACCCCAACTGTGAGAAGATGTTTGACAACGGAAATTTCAGGTTGGTTTATAACCTGGTTTTTGCGTTTTAAGTAAACGACGCCATTTTGTTTTGTTACGCCGTTGCAGTGTGACGTCATAAGACGTCATTTTCAAGGTCGTTTATGATTTTGAAGTTCATTGCTCTAATAAGTGGTTTTCTGTTGTTGCTCAAAAATTCTTAACCAAAATAATAATTTGTTGTTGATAAAAACAATACAGCCGAGTGCGGACCGATGATATTACGATGAATGGCGATAAGATCTTGCCAGATCAAATCAACAATCCGCCATTTAAAGCAACTGATATAATAATGGAACAACTTAGTTACTGATATTGGCTCTAAAGCTATTTTGCTTACTGTAATTAATATCACGTTGATCAAACGGTGCACACACTTATACAACACAATTCCGTAAGTCTAAATAAATCACTAATCAAGGATACAGATTTTCGTTTCAATTCGTTGGATAGGTTGATCTGTTGGAATTAAATAAGTCTACGTAACATGATATTGATTCTAAGCCCCACTAATCAGTTCAAACCTACATTAATTGAGTAAAAATTGAAATAAAGAACTTTGATCGATACGTTTGGGTTCAACATGTTTTGCTTTTTTTACGATCATTTTTTGTTTAGGATTATTTATTTTTCGCTATCATTACAAACATAAAAGCTGATTCCATTTGCTTTGCTTTCTACCAAAGTGTTAAACATATTCACTTGGCTGAATTACAAGTTCATTGAAAACTCTACTATTTACATTATGTCACATTTTTATAATGATACTAACAGCATGGTTATATTTCAATTTTTATTGTCAAAAAAATTACAATGGCTCAATTGGTTAAATGAGTGATGCTGTAAAATCTAACGATAGAGATAATTTATGTAAGGTGTTACTTCAATATAAAAACCGTGTAGATACTAGCCGGTGCAGCGTGATAGCAACAATCTGTTATGATGCACACATTAGTTGCTCATTTGTTCAGATTTGAAAAAAGAACACACGGCAGGATTGCGATTTATTCCAATTGCAGCCATTGAGCATTTCATAACATAAAAAATTTTATTCCATCAGCCAAAAGTTAATTATTACATTTGATTAACGCCAGATTAAAATTCTAGCAGTTGCCTACATGATTGATTGATTGATTGAATAAGTGATTGATCAAGCATAAACCCAAGGGAAAAGTTATAGTGATCAGGAAACCGTAAAAAGTTTTACGCAGCTTTGAGTCAAGTTGCTTATACAATTTGCATCGTTCGGACAAGAAAATGCAATGTATTTTTTTATTTTTGAACAGTTTGAAGAGAAAAATAAGAGCTCAGGTTTTCCTGCTCATAACGGCTGCACTCAAGAGGCCGAACTCATTTTTGTTACTTAACACTAGTGACCCACATTTTACATAAACTGTATGTTGAATCTTTTTGTGCGTCTTTTCAAAATAAAAATTGACAAAATTTTTTACATGGAAACACTTTCGGTGCATTTGCAGCGTCGTTTTATCTGACGTGATTTGTTTATTTACCTGTTTTAAAATCTCCTGTAACTATTTGTTGTTTATGCTATCGGTGCTTCTTATTATTTATTGTTTAGCAGATAATCGGAAACGTTAGTAAGCAGGTGATGAACGAGAAGTAAAAATGAACGAGTAGTTTAGTTGCTATAGTGCCTGCTTACCATTTTGTACACATTTGCTCTGGTCTTTTCTTGAAACTTCACATTTCTGCAGCATTGTTTGGGAGTCGTAGAAACCCAGCAAGATTTTTAAATCATGCGCCCCTTTAACAACTGACTGCTGGGCCACCAGACTGATTTCACGTTAGCTTCGGGCACCAAGTTTTGTTTCAACGAGTAGACCTACTAAATTTTTAGATTTAGACCTACCAAATTTAACATATACAAAACCCATGAATTGATCTAAGCAATTTTTTGTGTCGTTATTACTCTAATATGTGCGTTTAATGACAGCTTTTTGATAAACTTGCGCCATAAATTTGTTATTTTTCCTTCAAAGCTTGTGAGACAGGAAAGCGTCCACCTTTAAAGAAAATTCGTGTTTGCTTGATTCATTTTTTGATACTTTTTTGCATTTTGTGCTCAAAATTCGAATGAAAAAGAATGAACTAAATATAGTAGGGTTCTTCATTTTTCAGGGATGTAAAAAAAATAAAGGTACTCAATTGTTGAAAATAGCGACAATTTTTAAGAACTTAATGCCCTGGTGTGCCGAACATCAACGCTAATGAGTGAAGACCGCATATGCAAAACAATGCTAACAGATTAGGTGTAAGGTTTGGAATCGATGCGCAGAATAATCCTATAACTGAATTAAGAGAATTAATATATGGGTCTATAACATCTAGATCTAAGCACTCCCAGCCTGAGAAACACAATGCGTTGTGGGTTTCAAATCCTCATCCATACCATACTGTCGAACTGTATGCATTGGCTTATAGGCGTAGAACAAGATTAAATCGAATTCCCATGAGTTAGTAAAGTGATCATTACAAAGTGGAATTAAGCCACACTCACAAAAGTAAATCCATCCGACAGAATTTAAAAATTTTCATTTCAAAATTCTAACATTTTCCACTAGTGAGGAAATTCTCGCCGTTTGGGTTCCACTGTGGTAGTTCGTTGGCCTACCAATAAAAGCAGGGTAAAATGCCAATTGACATCGTCAAAGCGGTTAAGACCCTGGCTCCGATTAAGTCATGCACTATACCTACAAGTAATTATTGGCTTACGAAATTTTTTCGGCTCAAGATGTAAAGATTTTTAAGCTACAGAAAGTTTTGTTGCCGACCTTTACATCGCAATAGTTTTTCGTGATGTTTTCTTGATATTCAAAACACTTGCCATTTTGCATTAACTGATTGCAGAAACACTGCTTTATAGTACAAGTTCAATAAATGCAATAAATTGGGGGGATTTAAGTTGAGATAGGTACAGGAATGTAGTGGAAATCAGGGCTTGCATAAAAAGAAGAAAAATTTGTTCTCATAGCATGCAAGGTAACTTCATTTACATTATACCTTCTCTTATCACAAATTTCCAAAAATGGCACACTTGCTATTTTTAACATAGAGGACAACTGGGCTAGAAGCTGGGTCACCAGCTATCATACCATCAATACCACATCCAAAAAGGTATTCTGTGTACATTTTGTTTAGTGTTTAGTTTGCATTATCGGTGTGTTAAATACTACATGTTTGCTTAGTAGCTCCACATGGCGGTATAATTTTGAAGTACGGATTTACGTTACCGTATTTAAATTGTTAGATGGTAAAAAATGCTTCGTTTTTTATGAAATTTTTGTACTTTTAATGCCAACTCATTTAAATGAAGTACAAAAGTTATGTACTTTATAGCCTAGTCATCAATTTTTTCAAAATTTTTGATGCAGCAAAAGTGAATAAAATGACCAAGTCATGCAATCAGCATCGCAATCAAGTTTTGCGAAAAATATTCGTGTGATGTTAAGTGGAGGCTCAATTTGAATCAACTTTTTAGCTTATTCTTTGTACGACACGTCATTCAATTTTGATTTGTTTCATTTGCGACCTGTAGATACAGCTCTTGGTGCGCAAAATTTCCATTTAAGGTATCCTAGGCTTTGTAGTCCTTTATTATCTCGGTTAAAAACTATTAAACTATTCCTCTAAACCCTATTTTTCTTGCTTAGTCTGTATAATCGGCTTTAAATTATTAAAAGCATTTACATTTCAATTTAAACAACTACTGATTCTATCTTCAGTTATTGTATAGAGTTCTAAAAAATGGTCTGTAATATAGTTTTGAAAACACTTCATTTGGAATGTCATAATATTTACCAAGCAAACAATCACAGAGTAAACTAGGCAGGATTAAAATCTTTAAAATGTTGCTAAAGTTGAAGGAGTATGCTTACGGTTTTTTTGTAAGCCAGTTTTTTTTACTTTGATACAGCACTATTTGAATTATGATCAGAGAATTTAGGATTTCTCAATCTATCATATCAATGGACCACTAATCGTATGTTAATTTTTTTGGATCATTACAGTCTCTTGGCTCAAGCTTAACTTTGAATAGCAAGGCCTACACTCTTAGGCCTCTCACTTTTATCATTATATCTGTCACATTACCAATTAAAAATATTTATAAAAAGTAAATTTTCGTGCGCAAGTACGGCATTATAATTGAAGATTTTGCAATCAGTTTTCTATTTTAGTGAAATCTACAGGTATCAAAATTATTGAAATTGGTTGGATTTAAATTTTGTAATTTATGTTGCAATATTTTTAGTAGACGCCATTTTGAATGACATTGGTATGCACTGTAGACTGCTTTCTAGTGCTGAGCATTGAGTATTGTGATTTAAATACATACGTTTACAAATGAAGTTAACTCAAACAACTTATCATTCGGCAATAACAACAATTGCTATTAGTGGGTGTTTGAATACAAATTACATTGCTAAAGCACCGCTTGTTTCTTAAGTTATTTGCGATTTAGTTAAAATTGATTATATTCATGCACTTATAGATGCCTGCTTTGCTGCGAATATTTGAAACACGTCTTATTTTAGCATATTTGTTTTGACATGTTAGAAAGACCTTCAAGCCGGTATGATAGTGTAGTGGTTAGCACAACCGCTTCATAGTTGGTAGACCTGGGCTCATTCCCCTTGTTGAGTTAAAACCGGTATTAAAGCTTCCATGCTTGTTGCTGAAAACAAAATAGAAATAGTGTGGAGAAATAATGAGCTAGTCCTTGGGTTAATCCTTGATGTCCTCATTTTTTTAGGTTTTCTGGCATTGAAGGAGTTGAGTTAACACTTTTATACCAATCTGCAAAAAAATTATGATCGATATTTTTGTAAAAGGCAAATAGGTGCTATCAGGTTTTTCAATAAACGAGCCACATTTATTGAAAATGACTTACAGTAAATAAACCATTATAGCTTTTACGTCGTGCGTTTTTTTGTAAAATAAAATTATAAGGCTTTTGGTTCATAAGCTGAAAGTTGAAAATGAAAAACTATGAAAAGTGAAAAACTTTAGCTGAATTGTGACAAGAAAATTTTTCGGCACACCATCGTCAAATTACTGTCATCGTCAAAATCACAATCATTTTCCACATCACAGACATACCGCAAAGTATCTGCATTGTTGTCGTAAAATGTTGATACTGGTACACTTAAAGAATATAAAAAAAGTTTATGCACAAAAGGTGCAGGTAGACTGCACCCTGCTCATTGCACTTATTGTCCACAGGGGCTAGGCAGTATCGGTAGGCTAACTTCAAAAGCCCTGACCTTCATATCGCCTAGACAAAAACGTAGTAGATTTTAAGTTGCAAATATTATTACGTATGAAACCCAAATTAAAGTATTTGACCCTAAAAAGTTGGCCTACGAGTTTACTTAATTTTTGCCACAAAGATCTGATGTGTCCTGTTTGCACTACATACAATACATACCACTTACTTCTAAGTATGCGTATAAATGCGTGAGTGTGTAGTTGATACACCAAGAGACCATAAAATAATTTTAAAACAAAAATAACTTACGAGCATTTGTCTCAATTTTCCAAAAATTTCTCCAAATTAATAATAATCAAAATTTTAGCAAATATTACGAAAGTTTTTCCTACTAAAAGATTTTTGTATGGTTTCCACTAAGGTGAATACTAAAGAAAGCGCATGATATTAGAAATCACATGGTATTAATTTGAAACAATATAAATATGATCGAATCGGTTTTAGTGAGAAAAATGATGATTGTTAGGCAATAGCTGCAATTTTTTGAAAGGGGACAGATATTGTCTGTTTGACTGTAAAAGGTTTAAAGCACTTGATGAGATACCTCCATTTTTGCGAGTTAGGTGGAGCAGTCGAGCACTCCGCCTGTCGTGATGGCCCAGTCTCAAAAAAGACTTGCAAACGGAGCATGAGCTCAGCTACATGAGCCAAACACAGAAACCAATTCAAACGAAAACGACAAAAGACATTTAAATGTAATTCTAGCACTGTCAAGCTTCTGTGGTGGAAATGCATTGCGCCGCGATCCTATTAACTCCAAAGTATGTTTGATCAAAGCTTGTACTAGCTACATGCATTCAATCTTAAACGTTTTTTGTGATAGTAAATATATTATACCAAATCATAGAAGCTATGATGATAATGCTATTGATTCTAATGAGAGCACGTGAAAGTGATTGATGCTAGTCAATAACGTTTTATTTTCTGTAATCTCTTTGGTTTTTTGTCAAACGTTTCTTTATCATTTTAGTGTTTCAAATCAATCTTATGACGTGTATTAGGAAGCCGTCGTTAATTTTGTTAATAACAGCCTTTGATTAAGACTTCTTCAGTTTGTGGGCAAACTAAGTTACAGCGGGCTATTAAGTCGCTGATTAATTGCTGTAAACATTTATGTTTTGTGTCAAATATCTAATTTACGTTGCTTTGCATAACATTGAAGCCATTGCTCATCTCTCTTAACTAGCTGCTTCTAACAAGTTTGGCTAAATCTTAGCAAAAAATTTGATTAGAAATTACCAATTAACAACTTTCTCATCCTGTCACTCATGAATCAGCTATCAATCAATCAATCAATTAGCACTTTTGCTAATTATCACTCTTTCTCGCGATTTTTGCTAATTAGCAAAAAAAGGTGGCAGCACTAAAACAACAAGATCAAAACAAATGTTTACCTAATCTGGATTTTACGGTTTTTCTAACTATAGTATTAACTTGTTACAAGTTCTTTTATCGGAAATGTTCTTTGGAGTCGAAAAATATTCCATATTTGTCATTGATTGTAGGCTAGGCAAATTACAAGGCGTTATGGAAAGTTTTCAGTAAACTTACCTTTTTTTTTAAGCAGCACCCAGTCTGATTCCGTTATCGTAACTACTTTTGTACTGCCTTTTTCTACAGTAAAACAAGATTAGGCATGTGTACCGAGAGCAATCTGTAGCAGAATTCCACTTGTACTTCATGTCCCACGTTTGTATTGATTAAATAAACGGGAAACACTTTTGCTGCTTCGTATTTCGATTGGGTGAACAAGCGGCATTTCACTAATTGCTCTCGGCTAACAGTGGCATGAACAAAACTCTTTAACAGTCGCAATTCAGAAACCAAGAACAAAACTTCCATTTTGACACATGTACGTAGGAACTAATTTTGTTTAGTTTTATTTGAAATGCAAAGTCTATTAAATCATGCTGTAATCAGTCGGTCATTGATTGGTTTCTGTGCAGTTGTGGCGCATAACATTATAAAACCAGCTCTGTACATGGGCCACACTTTTTTCAATCACAAATGCGTGTCTTGCTTTTCATTTTAAATTAAATTTAAGTTTTTGTTGATTTTAACTGTATAAGTATGAAATATATTATAAAGGAACCATTATTTTTCAGACGCAAGCGAAAACGACGTGATCAAACGACTATGATGGGAGGAAAGGAATCCTCGGACCGACCAGCGGATTTCAATTTGCCTCAAATTCCACCACCCTTGTCCCTTCTCAACTCTACCCAAAACAGCCAAGAAACGCGAGCGGGCTCAAGTCCAGGGTCGGCCTCCAGTCATCACAGCTCGTCTCAACATCAGCATAACGCGGTGGGAATGAGCGGAATGAAACCGCCTCACAGCGGAGCAGGAAATGTTGGCGTTTACGGACAAGAAGCGGGTGGAATGGCGGCGATGCATGTCAAACCTGAAGTCCAACAGCAGCATTCAGTCGACTCGATAGAAAATGGAAGCCACACCCGAAGCCCAGTGACACCAGGAGCGCAAAGAAGCCCTGCCCTAAGCCATGGAATGGGTGGAAGTCTGTTGGACACGTGCTCCCGCTACGGTATTTCGGGGGGGATTTCAACTACAACAAGTCCAGAATGTAGCGCTTCAGGTGGATATGGAGGCGGATCAATGGTTTCCAATCAACAGAGCCACAATCCCTACCTTCCTACGAGTCGATCTTCTTCTTCTTTTTCATCCTCATACGGCCACTCTTCTCATCCATTCAACTTCACCGTCAATAATTTAATCCATAGAAATTATAGAAATTAATGAATATAACTTTAAAATAAAAACATCGTAAAAAGAATATGTTTTACTAATAGCGGAGAACTTTCAATTGTTGTAGCGCTTTGTTTTTTGGTTTCAGCGCTTGCTCTGATTCAATTTTGTCTGAAAAAGTCAACCTTTAAAGTGTTTTGCGGTTTTTAGAGGTATTTTTACACAGTTTGATGAAGTCTAATATTTATTGTGCGACTTTTTTGGTGATTTTTTTTCTCATTAGAGTGAAACATTATGTATGCTGTTGGTAGCGTGATTATTAATTACAGTAAATAAATTTTGCAGTGAGATCAACTTTGATTGTAATGATGTGACTGACGAATTGTGAGAAAGGAATAAGGGTAAGCTAAAAAATGAAACAGATAGCAACTTGACAACAGCTAAAACAACTTGCGTTTCTTTCATTAGAATTACCCCCAAGTTGCAGTTCGTCGTCGACTTAGAAAGAAGTTGACCAGAATGTTTCTCGAGTTAAACTTTCACCCGTATTTTGTGATATCAAAAAATTTGTTCTTTCATGAAATTGAAACCAGAGCAATCGCCGCTTATAAAAAAAAAAGCAAAGCAACGCCGTCTTGTTGAAGCGAGCAGTAACAAAAAATCAACCCAAAATATTATTGCCGAACTGCATAATTTAAAGAGGAACGTGATTAGCTTTGCATAATTTTGCCACGACTTGAGCTAGGATTTTGATGAAATCTCACTTACAACAAACAAGTTATGTTTCTACAAGTTTGCATGTATACCGAGAGTTATTAGTTGCTGTTTTGACAAAAGCAAAAGATAAAATGAAGCAAACAACACCTAGCATTATGGTGGCCTTGATACCTTTCTGGGTTATTTTCAGCAGCTATCAAGAATCGATTTTAATATTTCCATGGGATAGGTCAGCCCAGTCTGGTCACAACAACAGCTCTTCTGTTCTATTTAAACCCTACCTGCCAATCAAAAAGTAATAAAACACTTAACTTTCAGTTCCATGTTGTCAGGAGCAAGCTACTGCAACTGCAATTACAAACAGCCTTGAAACATGTTAGAAAAAATCTCAAGTCGTTGCTGTTCGCCAGCGACACCTTGTGTAAAGAGATAAAACAAAAAACATGTTTTTAATTGATGCACTTATCTATTCACTTTACTTAGTTTCAATATAACCTTTTATACTACGTCAAAAAATTTGTACATGATCTTTATCACAAACAAAGCGATTAAACCACAAAAAATAAGATGTTTAGTTGGATTTTTTGATGAACAAAAAAGTGCCATAAAATATTATCAAAAGTTATATATATAATTTCATTCAAAGCAAACGCAAATAGACCGAAAATTGGCAACATTTTTAAATCCTTTTTTTTCTAACTGTGGGTTATCAAAGTAGAATAACAAAGGATAATGTCTCGCACAGCAATATATTTTTACTTAGCTGTCTTACTCGAACTACCAAGAAGAAAAAAACGTATCGATGTTTGACAAAAACATCGATGATACGTTTAAGCACGCCATCTATCATAGTTAAATAACTAATGGCGAGAAGAGAAAGTAGTTGACCTTGCTTGATTGATTTGACTGTGAAAATTTGACTTTCCCTTATCTTGCCACTGAATATCAAGAAAATGCATTCCTAATCAATCATTTTTCAACCAATTTAAAACCCCAAGATATTATCTATTTTTTGACCCCATCATACAGATTTTTCACTCTTTATGTTTAATTAAGTCATTTTGAGAAAACCAAAATAATTCCAACTTCAGTTTTGAGCTGATAAAACCCTGTTTGTTGTAATTGAAAAGGGAATTATTTTATTTACGCTAGCAGCTAATCCGTCTTCGAATCAAGATTATATTTATCTATTTTCATTTCCTTCCAATATTTGTTTATACAATCATTTTCAAGTATAGTAACGTCAAAGTTTTGTAAACACAGATTAGCATGAATCTCTTTTTTATTTATGATAAAAGTTAAGTGATAAATAAATAGTTTTATAAACAAGCAGTCGGTTTTGCCGGCATCGCCCAGCACGACTACCAGTTAGTTACGTCGGTTTAGAAATATCGGTTCGGTCGACTTCACCCAAACAACATTTCCAAGATCAGTAACGATAAGTTGGTATAAATTGAGGCATCTTCCCCTATGTCCCTGATCCCGATCAAAGTATTATAAATTATGACTGGTATTGATCATACGCTCTCCGCCATTTCAAAAATTCTATTCGTTCTTTCCAATAAGTATGCCTATAGCGGCACAAATTCAAAGTTGGGGTATGCTCCGTGATGGTTTTTATTTTTTGATTAGAGAAATAAGTTATTTGGTGGTAGGGATATTTCACAGCTTGGTGCAACCCTTCTCGTAGTGATATTTGGAACACCAAGTTCGTTGGTTGTACTTACGTGCCTTGGTCCCCGACTAGAGCTGTAAGGGTCACACCTCCCCCGAAATATCTACCACTTTTACACCCGGCTGGCATTGTTGTAGTGGTGAAATATCAAGGGTGGGAAGGCTGTTGGCAACAAATTTTTCAATGTGTTTTCAATTTGGTCTTTCAATCCAGTCCATTGTTATTCTTCAGTCGTATGGGTGCTGACCTTCTATCAGCATTCATCCTGCTTCAGTTAAGTGTTCGAATGGCATCACATTAAAGTGATTTCCTCTGATATTTAAAAGCAGAAAGACTACAGTCTCTATTTGTAGTTAATTTTAATCGTTGTCGTACTTTTTGTCAGCCACGCACGGGTATATGTCTACTCACTGCATGTGTTAGCCAACTGCCTGTGGTGTACAAGATGAATATGCTATTACTTTATAAAGATGATAGGGCTTGATTACAAAACATTACTGGAATATCCTTTCATCAGACTAATACAGAAACACTGTGTCAGGCCAAAAAAGAGTGTGGAAACCGCATTCCCACTCCACTACACCCCAGCCGGTTGGCCCAATACCCCATTTTCAAGAAAAATTTTCTTTGCATAGGTACGATTGCTTATTTGGAAACTATGACTTCACACAGTAGCGTAGACCTAATAATAGGCTGACCATATCTTATTGAGACAAAAATGATACATTGTATGGCAAAAACTATGCAACCGATATGTGTTTTTCTTGTAACTGCGTATTCTATTAAAAAATAGAAACAAAAAGTTTAATAACGTATTGCTTCAGTGTTGATTAAAATATCAATCATACTTTTTGTGCAGCAAATTAGATAATGAAATCTCGTGCAGTAAATTTTGGTCTTTCTGACTTAAATATAGAACTTGTCAAACTCCATATCATAATTTTATCTATCTATATCAATCAGCATTGCTTTCATTATCTCTATGAGTGGTCTGGATTTCTCATTTGACCACATAGTGTTTCTAATAGAAAACGTTCTTTCAACAGAAGGTGTGCTTCCTCGAAAGCAAAGCATATACCCCACAATGTAACAAAGAGATGTATTTATAGCAAGCTAAAGAAAAAGTTCAACTTAATAGCAAAAATACCGTGCTTCTGTTATTTTCATTATTATCACTTTTTTGTTAAAAAACGGGACAACATTAAGAACGACAAGACGCCCAAAAAATACAAAAAAAAACGGGATCGTTCCGTTCAAAACGTTACGTCTGGTCTGCCTACCTGCTAAACTATTTTTTCCCATTGTTTTTCCTCAAACTTTGGATATTACAAACTGTGCTCATAAATCAACCTCCTAACTAACAAATTAAGTCAGTGCTTTTTCACAAGCAGCAAATAATTTCACAAACTCTCATGCTTTCATTTGTCCAAGTGCATAGGGACGTGAACTTAAAGTTGTGGAAGGACGTTGAAGTGATTAATGTGTTAACAGGAATAAAAAAATAAAGTGATAGATCTAATATTTACAACCATTTTTTAATTGCAGGCCTAGCTGTAAAGCTTTGAGCATTTATTAAAGCGTATGTTTTTTGTTCCCAGCTCAAACGCAACCAGGGAACGACTTACTGACCCGGATCCTAGAGCCCAGCATCTACAGTTTAGTTCTTACTATAAGCTAGGTTATGGCTTAAGTAGATAACCTATCGACCAGCGATTTGTGCTCAAGAAAAGGATAACTTTTTCGAAATCCTGCAAGATTTTACGTTAAAACTTGGCAATTTTTTCCACTTTGCCACACATGACGAAAATATCTTAGTGCAGTGATTCTCAACCTTTTTGAGCCTGTGGATCACTAAAAGATAATCTATACCGCCTTGGACCACTACCTTCAATTTTTCTACATACAAGCTGTAACATTATAAAATTAAATGACATTTGAGTTTATTACATTTACAACACAATTTATCTTAGACCAGGGTGGGTAACCTTTATCGGTTTGCGTGACAAAATCGGCTAAATCAATGACAAAATTCTTCCGCGTACGAACCAAAATTTGTGACAACAATAATAATACAACATCCTTAAAGGTGTGTGTGAAGAGCCTTAAAGAAATAATAAAATTCACCCAAACAGTGAAAACACAATATAACCAAAATTACATTTATTTACCTTGAAAACAACGACCAAACAAAAGTAATGCTTTGCCTCCTTCAAAACAAAACGTGCACAGTCTTCTTTTTCTTTCGGCCTTTCCCGATTAGGGGTTGCCACAGCAGATATTTCTGCATTTTTATAACATGGCATTTGTTTTGCGATCGCATGTCCTTCCTGCCACCAACCTTCTCTTCAGAGAAAAACTGAGCCACCTGTCTTCCACATAAAGACGGAGGCGTCTAGTTAAGTGCCTTGCCTAACGACACAACAAGCGAACTTGCCGGCTTGTTTTCCACAACCTCCCCTAAAGGCCGGGGGCCAAGCAGGGAAGCTATAGACACCATTTTTTAAAGTCTTCTGGTATGACTCGACTGGGGGATTGAACCCCAGGTCTCTCGACTGCGAAGCGGACGCTCTAACCGCTACGCTATCGCGTCAGCTAAAACATGCACAATAAAGTTTTTAAACAAGACTCAAGTTACTTTTCAAAGAAAATATTAGACCGACAAAAAGCCTTCATTACTTCTCTTAGTGCTACATCAGTGAAACTTCTGCTGCTGTATCATTGCTGACAGAGATTTTACATCGGGTTTATATTTTGTGACCTTCACAGATATACACGAACTACTAGTTTCATCAGTCAGGCTACTCCTATTACGAGACTTTAATAAAGTTCATAACTGAGAAAAAGATTCACAAGCATATGTAGATGAAAACATGGAGAGTAATGTAGTTGCAAAGTTTGTTAAGCACGAAAAATTTTCAGGAATAGCATTCCAAGCCCGCAATAGTTCCTTTTCTGCACTTCCCTCTAGTATTCCCTTCTCTAATCGTCTTTTTTCAATGTTTTCCAAGTCAACTCTAACATCAATAAACTTTTGTTTCCAAGTGAGCTACTCTGAAATTCAATCAACTGCATTTCAAATTCATCCATGTCTATCCATGAAAACTTTTGTAGATGTAGTTCTCCATTTTTATTCTGTCTGGAAACCTCATGAATTTTGCTGTCTCTTCTAGATCTCTGAATTTTGAAAATTTTGTGAAGAATTGCTCACCAACTGACTCAATAATGTTTAGAAATAGCTTCTAAAGGTATGGCGACCTTACGAGATACAAACTCTGGATCATTGATCATTTGCTGAAATCATGTGGGTGACTCATAAACATTCTCGTTCTGTTCGTGCGCTCGTTATTGCACTGCATATCGTTATTGTAAATCATTCGTTGACCTCAACATTAAAATCATTCGTTGGGCGAAAAACTGGTCATAAAAGATTATACATAGCTACATATCATGAATAATGTCCGCTCTCTTGTTATAAGTATCAATACTGGGTGACTGAGCCGTATGGCCAGGCGTAGTTCCGCGTGACGTACGGCCGAGTGTCCTAGTAAACAAACATATAAAAAAGAGGCATTTTAAGCATTAACACGGGGGGCAGTCATGAAGCTTGCAAAAGCATTCATGAAGCATTCGAAATGCATTAACGTTAAAATGCATTCAATCAATGCATTTCAATTCAATTCGATTCAAGATTCATGATGTGCTTTGGGAACAACTCAACATACAAAACCCCGACGACTCGATCCCCTAAAAGGCTTTGAAGTTCTGTTCTGTCATCATTTTGGAGATAATTAATATGCCTCTTGAGGTTTGAAAAGCATTTAAATCTCTTATCTCCAATATCTTTCTTAAAGACTTCTAGTTTTTTTTTAAAGCCTTTATGTATCCAAACATAATATCAAGTGCCTTACTACTTGTACTACCCTGTAATTTAACATTCAGTTCATTCAGATGCTTCCAAAAATCTGCAAAGAACTTCAGTTTTGAAACCCACTTGCAGTCAGACAATACTAGGTAAGAAATATGGTGGTCGTTTAGGAAGATTTTTATCTTGTAAAAGCATTCAACGAATTGTTTCAAAACGAAACCTCGGCTAAGCCATCGAACATTGTACATTTTTAATCCTTCATACACAGATTCTACCTCATTTAGTAAAACTTCAATTGTCTTTTATGTAATGCCCGAGTAGAGATGCAGTTCACAACTTTGGTAACTGTTTGCATCACTTCCTGAAGTTCCTTCAGGCCAGCTTCTGCACATACTGCCTCTTCGTGTATGATGCAATGAAAACCTATCACCTATCACTGGATGACCAACTTCTTTTGTGAAGAAACTTACAAAACCTGCCTTCTCACCAACCATACTGGGGGCGCCATCAGTTGTAATGGACACCACTTCGGAAATGTCAATTTGACGAGAAGAAAATTCGTTTATAGCAGCCTTACATATCTCGGCTCCGGTAGTACGCTCAGGTAGAGTTACAAGAGCAAGCATTTCTTCACATATTTCATCACCTTTACAAAATCGAGAAAACATTGCCAGTCTAGCTGATAATGTAATATCAGTACTTTTATCAATACAAATAGAAAAATACTTGCACGAAGACAAATCTTGTCTCAACTGCTTAGTAGTATCACTTTCCAGCTTAAGTATCCTATCCTTAATTGTTTTTCTACTCAGAGACAAGTTTTTAATACGCTGAATAATCTTTTCTTTTTCTAAAAAATTGTCAAAAAGAAATGGTGTACACTCTAACCAAGCTTCTTTAATATAATCTCTATCACTAAGTGGTTTTCCACGTTGAGCAATTACCTTTGAAACTTCAAAACTAGCAGTAACTAAGTTGGAATTGGGCCTGCCTGAGATGAAGTTCATAAAATTATCAGCTTCTTTTTTGTTTTGTGGAGTTTGCTACTAATTAATTCTCTTTTTTCCTCTTTGGTTTTATTGTTCATGTTATTATGAACACTTTCAAAGTGCCTTTTTGCAGAAGATGTTTTACGAACAACCGTTTCGAAACAAAAAATGCATAAAGCTTTATTGTCTTTCTCAATCACACCAAATTTTTCGGTCCAGTATTTTTGGAATACTCTGACATCTTTAATTGAACCACGTTATGCAACATCTGTAAGGACAAAAAAGATACGTAATCGAGTTCTTTACTAAAAAACAAAAGGTAAGCCTAAAATACTACAATAATTTAAATTTAATAAAACCTTTCACTAATTTGCTGCAACTTATATTTCTTTCAAAACCAACCTATGACTAGAACCTATGACTGACTAGTACAGTAACAAGCAACTCTAACTGGCATGCGCTCTACAGCTTCATAAACGGCGCTAAAATGAAGAAAAATGGCGGACGCTCGTCTCGAGAAAATTTGTTAAGGTTGCGAACTCACCAAGTTCTTACGCCATAATATATTTCTTTGCAGCCATATGCCATCAAAGGCACAAAAAGGGTTAAATGAAATCACGGTTAGTTAACAAACGAAAATGAAACCGACACCGAGTTCCATACAATAATACTGCGACTTGTAAGTTGTTAACTTCTTCATTTGAAGGGGGAAAGATCTCGTTTCCGAAGCCTCACTGGCGCGCCGGATAGAAGTGCTTGCGTGTCAAGTTCGGCACGCGTGCCAGGGGTTGCCCACTCCTGTTCTAGACAGTACAAACTGCCACTACCAATGAATGTTTAGTGACTTTGTTGCATCTGAAGGTTTTTTACTAACAATTCAAATTCAGAAACTATATTTGAAAGACACACTCTCGTTTGGTTTTCGACTGATTTCAACCGGTTCCGCTTCTTGGTTTTGATATGCATTAACGTTGAGATCCTTGTTTACACAGATATGTAGTAGCAAAGAGCAAGAGATGGTTCAAAGCAATTTTGATGATATGTTTACACACTTCAGTCTGGGACAGCGAGAATTCGGTTAGATTGCTTGCGGTGAACATTGTATTTGCAGACTCAGATGCCTTCAAATCAAGAATTTCTTCTTGCAAGTTTTCCTCCACGTCATCAATATTGAGCAGGAATGGATTTTGAATCCAAAACGGGGCAACCTTTTCAGCCGGAAAAAGATAATCAAATTTTGATCTCAGCAATGTTAAATGATCTTCAATGTCGCTAAGTGCATGTTTGTCTACTTGCATGCTTTCTCGAAGCTTAATGAATTTAGAAAATTGATCAAAACTAACTTTGGAACTCGCCTTAACCACAAGTCGAGTTTCCACTTGAACACTGTAATTTTCTTCACTGATCATATGATGTATGTTCCTCGCCCTTGAAGAGAGATACAAAAATTACTCAATACTGCAAAAATATCTGCAAGATATGCCAAGCGAAAAAAAAATTGATGAGATTCCAAATGAGTGGAGTAATCTGGCTTCTTGTTACTTTTTAGAAATCTAGCATTTTCAGAAATGCGAGCAATTCACAGCGTAGTTCAAACAATCGGTTGAGCACCTTCCCACAATCAGCCATCGTACATTAGTAAGGAAGAGAAATACGAGTATAGTGTGCTCGTACAGTGTGCTCAGCTCCCATGTCTTCACATAAGTATTTGAACAGCCTGTGATTTGTCGCTCTCCCTCGAATATAATTGACGATATGAATCACAGAATCCATCCCTTACTTCAAGTTATCAGGCAGTGTTTTGCTCATCAACGCACATTGGTGCAATATGCAGTGGATTATGATTTAGTTTGAATTTATGTTTTTTAGCAGTGCCTCGAACCCTGATTTACAGCCAAGCATAGCCGGTGCACCGTCAATACAAACATACCCAATTTTTTCAACAGGAATATCATGTTTTTCAAAAAATCTTTGATCAAATTCATCACATCTGTCGCGGCTGCTGTAGTTTGGAGATTCTCGCAAAACAAAAATTCTTCCTTTAGCTCAAATTTTGATTTTTCTTTTTGTACGTAGCGTACAAATACCAACAGTTGACTAATATATGCAACGTCAGTTGACTCATCCATCCAAGGCAACGGGGAAAGCTATATTCTTTATACCATGCACAATTTGACCCAAAATGTCGCTGCTCATGTCTTCGATTTCTTTTTGCAGTGTTATCTGACATAGATGTCTTATCTGGTTTTGTTGCTGCTTCGTTTCCCAACATAATTTCAGCCACTTCCATGAGGCAAGATTTTATAAGCTCCTCACCAATGCTATGTGCTTTTTTACTCTTCGCAATCAAGTAAGCAGCTCTTTATGACGCCTGTAACATCGGTTTTCGCATGATAGTATTTGTTTTGTGCAACTGAGAAGGAGTGCCTTTTTGATCATAACGGGTTTTTTGCTTTTCTGTCAGAGCTTCAGTACCATAAACTGCTGATCCGGCTCGCGTTTCAAAATGTATTTTCTGTTTAGATGGTTTTAAACTTAAGCTTGTAAGAACTTGATCGCAAAAAATGCATTGTGCTTTCTCTGTCCATCTTTTTCAACCTTTTTGGTGAAGCCAAATTCTACGTAATTTTCATTCCATCTTCTTTTCGACATATCACGTTATACGACAATTACTTCAACTTTGGCTGAAATGTCTACAAATACTCAGAGGTCTAACAAGTATTTTTGGCCATAAATGCAACGCAAGTGAACAAGATGTACTAGAATTCCAATTTAACACATGTTAGCAACCATTGTCTAATTCATAGGGTAAGCTCTGAGTTGAGTCTCATAGGCAACTTGACGTGACTGTACGTTGTACATCAGCATTGTTACAAAAATAAACGCAATAATACCCATTGCTGGATATGGACAAAAAGATTCACCTAGAATTTTTTGAATAAGCATAAATGGTAAATAATTCATTTTCATAGAAGGACCTATCGGTGGACAGTTTGAGAAGCCTAGTGGACCACTTGGTGGTCCATGAACCACTGGTTAGGAATCACTGCCTTAGTGGATAAAAGCATTCGGGGGCACGACAAGACTGAACTGCTATGATAATCTAACGGATAGTTCACCCATGTTTCAGTTTAGCATACAACTTTCGTTCTTGCCATTGTATTATCAAAAAACAGATTAAACCCGCATGTTTTTCTGTAACATATCATTGTACTTTAATAGACAGCATGTACGTAGTAGGATTTATTATTTACGTTTACTTCCAAAATGACAGCTGGTGCCTGCTGCTGTTTTCACTGAAGAGGTACCCGAGAGCATTCAGACGTCACTTGAGATTGTGACAGAAAAAAGCTTTTTTGAAGCGTTGAAGAAAAAAAGGAAAAAGCATAAAAAAATGCTTAAATCACTACTTCAAAGTTTTTTGTCATCTAGTAACCCTATATCTAGTTTGGAAAATGTCGAGGAACCTCATTTAATAAAAATTAAAACAAACGCGTAAAACCAAAAGTATTTCGCTATTACATAAAATCGATTTATGCGCATATGCTTGGCTTCACTGTTTATGCACATGTGCAAAAATTATCATTGTCTGAATATTTAAATCAAAAGTCAAGGAACCCTTGCGTAACCCCTAAAGCTCACTGAACCCCAGTAAACTTTCTGCAGAACCATGTAGAAGAGCTGTGGTTGAAATGCTTAATCGCTTGTTGAGTGGTCGACAAAGTTTAAATTGTTTGAAAATTATTTTTATCGAAAGCATTTTTTTAATATATTCCAAATTGTTAATATTCTTCTTAAAGCGTTTAATCGCGTTTTTATGGTTCGTACTACTTGAGAAAAAGAAGTCAACAAAATCACCGTTGATAGTTAATAACGATGTCATCTTTGCTCCCAGAAAAATAAAATTTTTGGAAGTTGGAAGTCTTGTCCTCGTTTTTGTTTGAACGAAAAACCGTTTTCTTCCGTCACGAAATGCGAAATATCAAACATACAGTTTGAGAACCACTACACTAGGCCAAGAACGCAATGGCGCAGAAAACTTTTTTAACTAAGCGCTTGCCTTTATGTCAACAATGCAGTTTTATCTTCCAGCACTGTTTCAATCCAGTCAAGACTGTTCGAGAACTACTTTCTAAGGAAGAAAGAATGGGCGTTAACCTGATCAAAGGAAAAGTATTTCAAAAAGTCATGAAGATACATATCTCACACAAGAAAAGTTTTTGCACGTTTTGACGAAAGTAAATCTCTGGGTATTTTCAGCCTCAAAAGTGAAGATTGCTCTGGCTACGTGTCAATGAGTTGATCGGTGTGAAGTATTAATGATCTAATTGTCTGTTGTGTTCTTAAATGAGGCTCCATTTCAGAAATCATTTCTAATAATGTTTTTGATAATATTGTTACTTAACTTTGGTACTTTTTCTAGGATAAAAACCAATTTTACATCCCCTTAATTATTACACATTTGCAAAAGTATCAGAAAGCATTGGTGCTGTTTTCTCATCTTTCAGTATTATCATCCTATCTTATCTTAAAGCGTAAAATTATTTTCGTCTGATGAGACCAAATAAAATCGAAACAGGTCGCAATAAATTTTGCCTATTTGTGCTGTATAAAATTTTTTTTACATTTTGATGAAATTGTTTGTTTTTAGATCTAAGTCGAGCAATTTGCCAAATGGCGATCCAATATGTTCTGTAGCCTATTGATCCCATGATGCCTTCTATGTTGGCGCAAAGAAAATCTGAAATTTTTCCACCTTGGTATTATATATGCAGCTTTTCTTTATTTAAAGAAAACAGTTGCCACAATGTTTGAAGCAATTGTGGTAAAGTTTACTTGAAGCTTTTCAAATCTAATCTTCTAGTGATCGTGCAACATTACAAAAAACAGATGAAAAAACTTTTTAATCACCACAAACGTCGTCATACCACAATGAAGTGCAAACAGCTGAAAAATAGTGGTGAAAACCTAGCCAACCTATTGCTTGGTGCGAAGCATTACTAATCAGTAGATACTATCATTAGTTATACTTACAAAACGAAACCGAAATTCATGCATTGGAGGTAGAACTTATACTTACTCTATAAATATGCTAACTACTTAAAAATACAGCCTCATCGAAAACTAGTTACCACCAACGCTGTAGGTATAATCTGACAGTTTTAAGACTGCCGTTATCGGACTAAGGTCAGGACCAAACCTAGTTTAACAAGTTCAAACATTAATCGTAAGCTGAAATTAGACCCGAAATTAAAATCAGATAATTCTCTTTGTACTCCGAGCGTAAACACGGAGCGGCAACAAACTGCTTCATTGTAAATAGCTCACGCTTCACTATTCATTTAAAAACACTAGTATTATAACTAAAAACACTAACAACATTGCCGAAAGAATTCGGTGAATTGGGCCATCTCTGCCAAAGGGACAAGACAGGATAAAAACTGAATAACTACATTAGGTTTGAGGTAGTTATTGATGTTTTGTAATAAATATGGATTGCATATCAGCTATTTGATACGTCAGAGAATATTCAATTCTGACATGCTTATTGGATTTTCTCTCAGTCTGTACCGAACCAAAATCAAAAACTTTTTGGATCCAAGGCCGTACTCTTCACTTCCAAATACCATAAGCCGATTTCAAATAGTAATATAGAGTATGTAGCAAACAATCATGTTAGCTTAAGACCTAGCATAGCACAAATTCCCTTGATTCCGGCGAAAAAATCTGGGCCGACACCACAAAAAACACGCACAAGTGATATTGAAGTTCATAATTCTTTATTCTCATTGTAGTCATTACAAGTAAAACTGAAGCGTACAATGAAAACGTCAGGCGAATAGTTACATACCGTTTTTAGTTTTCTTACAAGCCGCCAAAAATGTGCTGAAAAAGATATTCATACTTTTAAAACTAAATGATGTTTACGGTGTTATACAAAGTGATTCCTAATTGTATTTGAGACAAGCAAATATTTCACAAAATGGTTAAGAGTACCTTCAAAATACACTAAAAAACTGTTATTGAGTGTTCAAAACGCCAATTTTTGGCTTTGAAACCAGATTGCTGCTTATCCCTTCATGCTTTCTCCCCAAACACCTTTTGCAACCGTTTGGCCTTTTTTCTTTTGCAGGCTGCCTACAGACCGAGTCAAATAGTTATCGAGATCGAGTCATGCCAACCAGCGTGTCCAATAAAGCTTTATTGAGTAAAATCTTGGCTGTCAAGGCGATTCAATTTGCCTGTCTATGAAAACAGGCCAAACGATTGCAAGAAACTATTGAACGTGCTTATTAGAAAATTTGTAAATGATAACTCCTTCATATCACTCCTAAATTGAATTGGGCAGACCATATTGTTCTCTGTCATTGTTTGAATCCTTCACAAACTTCCATTTGACGTGCTGAGTCGCGATTCGTTTGTTCTTCGCTGCGGAATGCTTGTTTCTTAAGTACAGCAGCTGTTCGTGTTGTCTGGTTGGTAGGTTAGAGTCGTAAATTAAATTAAAGTTTAAAAAAAAGAATAGTTGGGTTTTTGTCTCTTAGCAAGGCTTTTCCTGATATATTTGACATTTGGTTTTGTTTCGGAGAGGTACAATAGCTTGATTTGGGATTGCTAGCAGAGCTATCAAACACCTTAAGCTGGAACTAACAAATCGTTGCCTTGGGCGTTGTTCCTGATCGAAGTAACAATTTTTTAACGCTTTTCGGAGACATGCTGATTGCATATACGCTGGACCTATTGTCGAGCTGCCAACAACGTAATCAGAGAGGCATCGCGTCATGCCCTTTTTTAATTGGCCTCAACGACAAAGCAAAATAATCACTTTAGGCTAATTTGCTTTTGGGAGTCAAAATAAAAAATCGATTATGGTTAAAGGTTTGTGCCTCCTCCCCCATTTCAATTGGGTAGGCTTATGCTACCGAAATTTACTGTATAGGCTTACCTTTTAGCAGAGTTTATCGCTTCCACCGCTTTCTTTTTATTTTCTTTCTTCCTTTCATTTTCTTGTCTTTTCTTCACTTGCTGAACAAAGTCGCGCGAACGAATTTTTCTAGCTCGATGCCAATTCAAGTCCAGGTAGATTTCAACCACATTCTTATATCTGTTCAGATGGCATACGGTGGTTCTAAACGGCAGATCAAAACTGAATTTAATCAAAAAACTTTAGAACTTTTAATTACAACTTTTACATTACTCAGCCAGAGCCAGTATTTTGCCCCAGCTTTGTTTCTTTACCAACAGTTTAGTCAAATGCAAGTTTGAAACACGCAGTCTGACAAAGCTAAATTCTTCTTTGTATCAAACTGTAATGTGTTGCAGATCTCCTTTTTTAGTTTTTCTTTTTTTACTGGTTAATTTCCCCCCTCCTTATGGAAAAGTTGATTTCAGCCGACAAGCACGTCATCGGACTTCACCTCCAGGCATGCTATTGGAAAAGGGAGGAAAGAAATGTCGAGCTAGCATACCGTGACGTTACAAAAGTTTGTGGCATTCGAAGCGGCCTCTAGAACTTTCACTCGGAGCCGCCTCGTCATTAAAATTTTTCTTCAAATTCATAAACGTGGTCTTCAGCTAAAATTTATCCTCAATTTTGCCAAAAGCGTTCTCTCAACCATCATGACATTCATAAAGAGGTTTTAATTAAGTAGTTACACACGAACAATAACGAAGCACCAGAGCGGTTTCGCCATTATTGAGGTTCTTCAGTGATGCGTATCCAACCAGCAGAGAACCGAACCTTCAAGATGTAGACCTTCTATGTATGGTGAGTACCACTCGACCATCTGGCAGGTTATAAAGAGGTTTCTAAGCAACATTCATACCTCGTGTAACGAAACCTTTGTTACTGAAAATCTTGACTTATGATCACCCTGAATTGCGGCCCCATTAATGCAGTCTAATTACTACTTTGCTAAAAAGCACTACATTTTTTTTCCTTAAACATCTGTCTTGTTGACAAGACCACTTTACTGTGGTCCCGCGGGCCGCCGACTAACCGAGGTTCCACTTTACATGCTGTTGCGTAGCTGCAGCTGCAGCAATAGCGTATTGACTTAAACATCACAATCATAGGCTAACTCACTTATCTTTTTGACCTTTGCGTCTTTGGACTGCATGCCTTCTTTCTGGCAAACAGCTTTTTGCTCGTGGATGAGCTAGGCTTGCTCCTACTTTGTTGGTGTTTAATAAAGTTTCTGTTTTCGATCTTATGATGAATTGCGTCAGAGTTATAAATTCTCCGGTTTCATTCTGATTTTGAGTTGATGGAAACATAACTTTTTGGAAAATTTTGGAACTTTTATTGCATTGATGAGAAAAGGCTGCATTATTTAATGGATCTTCTGCCTGATGTGTTAGTGTTTTTGCTGTCATTGGTTTGCCCGACATGTTGACGACTTTTTGCTTCGTGGAAAAGCCATCAGCACTTGCAGTTAAACGATTCAGAATTTCAGTATTTCCAACTTTTCCTTTTGTTGTATTGATCTTGTAACTTTGCATAGTTTGCCTTTGCCTCTCCTTGTTTCCAATCAGTTGTCGTTCATTTTTTTTTGATTTTGATTCTCTTAGAGATTTCTCTTCACTTTTATATACACGTTTTTCTTTCGTTTGGTCTCTATTTGCCAGTGTTTTTTCGTCTTTTAAATTACCTGTATTGGCAATAAGCTTGTGGTTTTTTGGTTTCTGCTTGTTTTCAGTAGTGTCTCTTTGTTCTTTGGGTTTATTTTTCACATAATTTGAATTGTTTTTTTTCACTTCTTTTGTTAGAGATTGTTTCAGCGAAGTTAAATTCTGATCTCTGAAAACAAATGTTTTAGGTTTCATTAATGCTTTTGTTTTATAAGGAGCAATTATCCCTTTATTAAACTTTATGCGTTATTTTTTAACCCAACATTTAAAAAAAAAACATAAAATAGGCATTTTCTCTCATTGTCCCTTTCTCACTCCTATGCCATCTCATGCTCCAACAAAAGCAGCCATATTGTATCTTTGACCTCTTTCTTTTCCATTGATTTTGGTAATGCCGGGCGAAGGGTACAGTAGAAAAAATTATCAAAAATTTATAGGCACCTTCAAAAATCTTTAAACTTCTGAAAAACATGGAGATTTTTGAAAGGAGTATGAATTCTTCCTATCTGAAACCGGCCTTGCAATAATCGATTAGCTCTGTATGCTTAATTTAAACTGATATCATATAATACAGCCAATTCTAAATCACCAGTATTGTCGACGTGCAATATTGAGGAAGAGGAACAAATCAGTGATTATGGTCTTCAGGCTATTCCATTAATGCTCAATCTATTTTTCACTTGAGATGACTAGTGCGCGTATCTGCGCTACGGAGTAATCAAGTGACTGTTTATAACTAATTTCATCCCACAATCAACAGCGTTTCTAAACAAAAAAAAGTAAAGCTTTAGTCATAGACCATTTCATTGTACTCTTTTACAGAGAATAGGTGAAAACTCAAACGTTTTCGTCTAGCTCTCTTCAGGAGTTATCGCTAGAATGAAGCCTGGTGTTGATGGCGAGGTATTTATAGCGAATGCAGCTGGTGAAAATGTCGGAACGTTATGATTGGTAGACAATCAGACGTTTCGTCGAGTCCGAATCAATGACGTAATTTTAGCGTGTAGACGAAATCTTTCTGGCGACAAAGCTCTGGTTGAAGTATTTTGATGAAAGTTGCTTCCAAGGTAGATAAATGAAAAAGTGTTCTTCCTTTAGCCAAAATAGAAAATTGGTTGTCATCATAGTGAGAGGCGCATTTTTCATTGTTGAGGAGGTGTTGTCCAATTGCCGAAGTACTGGTATGGTTGGATTGAAATAAATCACGATTTGGTTCAATCCAACCATACCAGTACTTCGGCAATTGGACAACACCTCCTCAACAATGAAAAATGCGCCTCTCACTATGATGACAACCAATTTTCTATTTTGGCTAAAGGAAGAACACTTTTTCATTTATCTACCTTGGAAGCAACTTTCATCAAAATACTTCAACCAGAGCTTTGTCGCCAGAAAGATTTCGTCTATACGCTAAAATTACGTCATTGATTCGGACTCGACGAAACGTCTGATTGTCTACCAATCATAACGTTCCGACATTTTCACCAGCTGCATTCGCTATAAATACCTCGCCATCAACACCAGGCTTCATTCTAGCGATAACTCCTGAAAAGAGCTAGACGAAAACGTTTGAGTTTTCACCTATTCTCTGTAAAAGAGTACAATGAAATGGTCTATGACTAAAGCTTTATTGAAATTTTGTACCACTTCTCATCTTTTACAAAAAAAAGTAATTTCAAACACCTTACTTACTTCACAGCGTTTTGTTTCCAATCTTCACGCAGCCATCGTTTCCAACTTTCTTGTTTGAATATCGTTGGAAAGAGTTGATAAGGTATTTGTAAGTTTTTTACATTTTGTTTATTTTCCATGTGAGGTGAGGAATGTCGGATTTTGGGCAAGCTATGCTGCTCTAATAAACGACTAGACTGTCGCGAAAAACGAACCGCTGAGGCACTCATTTTAAACCAAATGTAATAATCTGCTACAAAATGCTAATATTCTTTAAAAAAGAATTTGTATTTAAAATTAGACTCGCCCGTTTGTATTCAGTTTCTCCTCTAGTTATTTGAAAACCATTGCTATAAAGCTATTTCAGTAGCTTCACCAAAACATCTGAGGCAGTTATTTTCTTCATCTTTACCCCCAACTAACCCCTCCCCAGTTTCAAAAAACAGCTTAAACAACCAGTAATATAAGGTACGCCTACAGTGATGCTATTGAGCTATGCATAGAGTTAATAGCACTGGCGGCACATTGTATCGATTTTACCACATTAATTCCCAGGTCTCAACCGAGAAAGAAAAATGCAATATTGTGATGTACTGCAATTTGGTAAGTTGTGACAACAAAAAGCCTTTGCCGGTATTCAGTTCTTGTTTTGGAATACCAGCCACTTTTCACGCAGTAGTGACTTGCATAAGGGGTTCCGTCCGATGACACTTTTTGGGGTGAAGATACTCTGAGGTCTTGTCTTGGAAAACAAAAAATGGTCTTTAGTAATAGCTGGTTGATAAAAACCATCATTTCTTGAAATTTGGGGTGACAATTGTCGATTCCTTATCTGGTGGCACAAAGTTTGGTGACGCTCCTGTTACGGTAAGCGAACTGGAATGCCTGCATGTTTTTTCTATAAATTGCTTTGCTGTAAAGATATTCCGACTCCAAACACAAGCAAATACTTTGGTGAATAGCCAGGAAGAGTTCTAAACTAATACAATAGAGTTCTAAACTAACTTGAGTGTTCTAAACTAATACAGTAGCACAATGCCTACTCCATCTAGTAGTCGACACATGGCCTTCGTCTGACATTGGCAGTTTGCTTGCTCTGTTAGACGTACAACAAACTTTCTTCACTGTTGGCGTTTGTCAAAGGCTCTTGAAGAAGTTGTGAAGGTAATTTTATGAAGTCTAGTAATGTTGCTTTGGCAACAGAAGATTAAGCAGAGTTGTTAGCGTGAGTTAGCTTTTGAAAGCTACACTACTTGGCGTTGTTGTGATTGTGAGGCATTTTGTTCAGAAATTGCTATCAAAACTTGCCACCAATAAAGCATACAGACTTTTCCTCTACTTATACGACAAAGCTGTTCTCATATTAATTTTCAAATCGTATTTTCTTGAAGTGTTTATTTTATATTAGCTTCCATATACAGGGTGTCCACAAAGTCTTTTGACAATTTGAAAAGTTTATTGATATTACAGCTGACGTTGGAAATGTCTGAAATGTTGAAATAATATCAATTAAATGATCAAGTTTTTATTTAAAATATTATTGAACTCTATCTCTGAAATGATTAAATAACATCAAGTAAATAGTCAACTTTTTATTCAAAGCATTAATAAATTTCTACAAGAGCCCCATTTGCAGCACGGAGGGCATCTAAACGATATTAAATTTCAGTCCACGTCCTTCTTAACATTTGTTCATCAGTTGTCTCCACAGCGACAGTTATTCTTTCCTCTAGGTCACTTGTGTCTTTTACTGTGGTGCGGTACACAACGTCTTTCACATAGCTCGAACGAAAGCAGAGCGGATGGACTTTGTTGGGCTACGGCTAAATGAGTGACGAATACGCTCGATGCCTTTTTCAGAAGTTTTTGACCATCCACTCCTCGGTTTTAGTAGCAACGTTCCCGTTCCCACAAACTGCTTATGCCAATCGCGAATCGACTGACGTGCTGGGGCTCGTTTTGTATATTTAGCTATGAAGTTTCTTTGTGCTTGAATATCAGATTTCGTTTTGATAAACCAAGAAGCACATTGTGCTTTTTCTTGTGGAGTAGTGATTTCTAACAAGGGTTGGAAATCAATTATTTTATGTAGCTAATTCATCTCTGAAATAACAAAAAGTGATATCATAAAAAACTTTAACAACAACTGATAAATATGCAAAAAGAATCATTTTGATAGCATTTTTTGAAATTTTTTAATGAATTTATGAAATTGTCTAAAGACTTTGTGGACACCCTGTATAATTGGCCTAATAGCATAGAGAGGAGCTCCAGGGGATTATTTACAGAATTTCAGAATTTTTGATCGATCTCAAAAAATATCATCCCGAAATCCGAAAATATGGTGCTGGTCCTTGGGAGTGGCATAATCAGAAGCAAATTTGAGGGAGAAGGGCAAAAATTTGAAATTGGTTGAATAATCATTTTTCAAAGGTGGACATTTTCTGATCCATAATTTTGTAAATTTTTAACTCAAACTTGTTGGATGATCTTTTTTAAGATCGGCATTTTGTAGCTGTAGTAGCTGAAAAACTTTCATTGCTTTATCGGATTCAAAAATTTGAAGGATATGATCTCTGTGCTTCCCTATATCTTCGCTTCTGTTTCCAAGTCAACATCTCCACGGCCAAAATTTTTAACTAGATTTGAAAGTGATCGTAATGTTTTTGTGAATTCACATCAGAAGCAAGCGATTCACTTTAAAGTGGAATTTCGGCAAGTGCGCACTGTTTCGATCAACCAGGTTTCATTGGTGCAGCTGAAGACCGTTAATGGGCCAGAGGCTATAAAATCAGGCAAAACCTAGAGCAATAGTTTTCAACCTTTTTCATACCGCAACCCCTTTGAGCAACCCAACGTAACCACACGATCCCCGTCCAATAATTTCTATTCAGGCGTATATAATATATCTGTGTATGCGCAATAGCACAAAAGATAACTAAAACTTACGTCCGATGCCATTCTGTTGAAGCAAGACTCATTTATTGAATTCATACCCAAGGCAGCATAAGTGAAATATGTGGTGTTGCATGTTGACGACATGCTTGCCTATGCGTGGTCCTGTTGTTGCCAGAACACACCTTAGATCTAGTTCTACCAATATTTTATTCCTGACCTTGTTCTTTATTCCCATTAATTCTGAGGCTATTTTTTTACCTTTTGCTTGAAAGCTGGCTTTACATGGCTGGAGCGTCATCTGTACAAAGTCCGCACAGCGATTCCCACTTGATATCATTCGGTTTGAAAAAAATATCAGTATTCTGATAAATATCTTCTCCACGTGTTCTGGACGGCAGGCTTATAATGCACAGAAACTCTGAACTCACCATTGCGGGTGTAACGCACGAATACAATAAGTTGTGCACAGCGTGAAACATCTGTGAACTCGTCCAGCTGCAGGGTAAACTGGTCAGCGGATTGTTGATCTTCAGTTGGCCAATGGCTTGAATCTTGATGTTCTCAAAAATCAATAAAACCCTACGTTGCACTGTGCTATCCGAAAGTAGTAGTATATTCAGCTTGCTCTCTGCTTCCTTTCCAATTAATATGCGACTAATGTCTTTCGCGCATGGCAGTATCAACTCTTCTGCAATTGTGAGCGGCTTCTTGGTTTTAGCAATTTGCGATGATACTCGAAAGGACACTTTAACAGAGGCTCAATTTTATTGCTGGAATTAGGGGCGTACGCAAAAATTTGTTGAGGGGGGCGCGAGACAATTATTTGTTGAGATCGGCGAACAATAAACTCAGTGCTTAAAATTGTGCGCGATGAGACAGTGTTGACCTCTATTGCTTTTAAAAATCAATGTGGGCGGTGGTCAATATTTTGCCGAAGTACAGGTGGAAGACTTTTTTCTTTTTGGAGATCGATCGTTCATAGCGCAAAATTTCACCAAATTCATGTTTCTATTACAATTATAGCAGCCGAAAATTACGTTGTACAATTTCCTGAGGGGAGCCGCGAGGATGATTGTGGGCAAACAATCGCTAAAATAGGCATTATATTGTTCCTGAGGGGGGGGCGCATAGGAGCCCCCTGCATACGCCACTGACTGGAATACTTCGGAGATGTCCATTCAAGGTCGCTTCTCGCAATTTGCCTTTCGCTCAAAAAATGTTTAGTTTTCGCCTTTGCAGTCATGCTTGATTCTACATGCCTTTTGAGTTTTGATGGTTTCACAAATTCAACCGAAAGAATTTGTATGCACAGTACAAGTTGTGGTTTTTTAATGCCATCAGAGACAATACGGACAAATCCATACTTCAAAAATGATTCTAAACAGCTTTGCTTTTTTGCCATAAGGTTTTGAAGTTCCACCATTCTACTTTTTAAATTTTAAGCAAACGATAACACTAGTTTAAAGCTGCTAAAGTGGTTACATTTAAACTAAGGCTTAGCTACCAAGCTGACAAATATCTATAGCTATGATGATGAAAAAGATGCAATAAGGGGCCGGTCCAAATATCATACTCGTGTGACATTATTTTACTGTAGTCAAAATTTTGAACCTTCCCTCGCCCAGATGACAATTTAAGTTTATCCCCTACCCATACTTGTTGCCAAGCGATTCCCCTAACTGAGCTCGCTATTTTACCAATTATTAGACTAGAATCTGACTTTAAGCAAAGGAAAAGGGTCTAAACCAGGAGTTCTCAACCTTTATTCTATCATTTACTCCTTGGCAAATTTCAAAAGTAAAATTTACCCCCAAAATTTTTATATCTTCACTTCTAATAATGCTTATGTATTAGGTAAAATTGCACCCCAAGGGGTATATTTACCCCCGGTTGAGAACCCCTGTTCTAAACTAACTACATCTTTCTGCTGTCTTGCACTAATCTGTTGACCTGCACCACCATGCTGGCACGTTTGACCTAGCCTTCACAACACGGCTACAAAGAATCTTGTTGAAATTATTCCATCTCCTTCGTTTTTACTATTCGTTCAATAGCCAACTCTATTGTTTTGTCAGCTGTAACGATATGTTGCATAGAAATTTCTTTTTGCTTCAATTGCATCAATCCTTGTTCTTGATCGGGTGACCTCAGCAACTTTACAGCCTGTTTTGTCTTTCGTTTGTCCATACCGCTAGAGGCAATTCTGTTGAGCTAATGATATTTATTGTCGCGTAATAAGCATTAGTATTTAATTGTAATGGCCGTAACCACAACCAAAACAAGTTTGAATGAAAAAGTATATTTTCAATGAAAAAGATTCTGAAAAAAATTTTGCTAAAAAAGATTTCAAAAAAAAAGTTGTCCAATAGCTTACTCACTGCTGCTGTCTTTTCGTGATTTCTCTGCAAACGCTCTTTTTAAAAACTCGTTTTCGGAAGATGCATCGTGGCAGCCTGTGTGAATTTTGAACGTTGATGTAATATGATATGATATTTTTATTTTGATGTGATATTTTTATTTCAACAAGGGGTGGGTTTAACGCTAGCGGCAACTATTTTTGAAAAAATTGTGCAGCTTCCGCTAGCGCTATTGTGCATAAAAAGTAACGCCCATTGATATTGTAGCTAGTTCACAACGACAATAGCGGCGCTAAATCAAACGCTTACGCAACACTAGCGGCGCCAAAGGCAGAAGCTATTTTTAGCACCGCTAGTGCCCACCATTGCTTAAGACATCACCTAACTTATAGTGAGAACTAAACAGTAGATACGCCCTGTCAGGAGCTTTAAGTTTTTTTAGCATCCCTATAATTAGGAAAATGGTTCATTTCCTGTAAATACATCAATAACTTCGGCCAAGGCCAAAATCACAACGTTGAATTTATGCCCCTGTGCACTAATCAAACAAACGCATGAAAGTTTGTGAAATTATTTATCAATTGTAAGTGAGCGCAGTTTTAATTGATCAACAGGTAGATCGATATTATGGGAAGAGGCAGTCAAAGTAGCCTAAAACTCTACTTGGGAAAAAGTATAGTTACTTACCCAAAAAACACTCAAACAAAAGTAAAAAATAATGATAAATATTTTTACTTTAGTAAAAGTAAAAAGTTGTTGAGAATTACACTACTTTTGTGGTAGAAATACAAAGTACTTCTTTGGCAGTTTTGTCTTGTATCCCTCTAGACCAGTGGTATTTTATTGGGGGTACTCGCACCAAATAGGTTGCAAGAAGAAATTACTAAAAATGCTAACTTCTCAACCAATTTGTAGCTTGATTTACATTATCCCCCAAGGTAAAAGTTGGCGTGCAAAGTGCAGGCAATAGCGTCCGTAGAAAGGGGTCTGCCTTGGGAGACATTACGTTAGGAGGTAACATTATTTTCGGAAAAGTCTGGAAAGTGATGATTTGATTTAGATCAATGACTTTTTAATGACATGGCATTTTGCATTTTATGCTGCGTTCGCACAAAGCGCTATTCACAACTAGCAATGAAGCTTTCTACCAGTGCAAACGCATTGTCACGTCTCGAAGCGAGGAACGACAACCAGATATTTAAAGCAGGTTTTGACATGAAGTTTCGCTGGCTGATTCCAAAAGCAAACAGCGCGAGTTACAAAACTTACATGTGACAATCCGAATATTGCTTGATTTTGAAACTGAACTTCAATCACAAAACATTTTGCTTGGTCATTTACTGGGACTAGTCCTACAATGGGCACATGATTCAGTGGGCGTAGGGGAAATCAGCATCGGGCGGAAACATGGAAATGAAGATAGTTTCATATAGCCATTGCCTTATGCCCCATTGCTTAATATGGCCATTGCCTCAAGTTGCAATACGCCCATTGACCCATATGCTCATTACCCCATATGACCATACCCTCATTTCCTCACACGCCCTTTGACCTATACGTCCATGCCCCACATGTTCTTTGCCCATGTGCAATTGTGCGTCATTGAACAATTGCCCCATACTGAAATTGTACTTTGCAATTAGTTGTCAAATCCATAATTTTGGAGGTTTCGAAACTTGTAATTTGAGTCAAGGTTTTGAAATTTGTAGCCTTTGCACATCGAAAAGATTTCGTTCGTGATTGCGAAAACTCGTTGGCATGCATCCACATTTCTGAAATGGTTGAACACAAAAGTTTATCAATCGAATACTCGAACCTAAAAATTGTGTTCGCTAAGAGTGACGCTTTTGAAATTCGTCAGCAGTGAGAAAGATTATGATACGAAGGAGTGGGAAAATGAATTTGTTTTTTGCAGAGAGTGCGACATGCCAAATGATTTGTAATCTACTATTCTAGTCTAATTAGCAAAGCATAGTACAGATAGATTTTTCTAATTATTTAGGTAATTACTACTTTTTCTTGCAGATCTATTCAATTATATTTTTTTGATCTTTGGCTTAGTATTTAAAACTTGGAGCACTCGATGAAACCAACTTTTTTTACTTCTGAACCTAAAAACGTAGATCTTTGAGATATCCAAGCTTAAATCTAAAATAAACAGAAACAAATGCCGCAGTCAGCCAAAAATTTTGAGGGAAGTAGGGGCAAAATTTTTTCATCTTGGATCGCGTTTTTTGGTGATGATCTTTTTTCATTATTTTGCGAAATCGCACAAAATTATATTGAGAATTAGTGTCGCCGAATACGGTTAAGTCACCCGCCCTGTACCCTAGTGACCGGCAGATGACGATTCGACGACTATAAGATTAGCTCGGTAGAGTTCAACGGCTACCTTCTATGCTTTATCCTTCGGTCTAAGGACTTACCCTTGAGAGGCTAGGTTGCCAGCCCACTCTTTTACACCACAACTCTATTAATATACAAGCTTTCGCACGTAGACAATCACCGACTCCACACTTGTAGCAGCGGATAGCCCCCTTTCCTTACCGTAGTGCTTGGCCCTTGCCTTCTTGTTCTCCTCCCTTCTCGCTGGTCTCTTCACCTCCCTTCTTTTCTTTCTTCTCGGTTTTGTCGTTCGTTTGCTTTCGTCTCTGAGTTTTCAAAATGGCCTACCCGTATATATATTGCTGGTTCCAAGTGGTTACGATCGATAGAGAGCGTCTTATAAGCGAGAAACAAAACAACAAAGCGAGTCCTACAGGCGCGAGGCTTCCTAAGGAAGCAATGCTATTGAGAGATATATCTAAATTTACAAAGCCATCCCTGGACGCGTTTCGTCCTTTTGGACTCATCAGCAGGGCTTGCCAAGGGCCGAGAGGTCCTCCCAATAGCATCAACGTTGACTATTATAAAACAGACTAACACAAAACACAAGACTTGCGTGCCGTTTACTATTGGGCGAGTTTCGTTTTGACGTAGTTCTAGCCGCTCGACCATGGACTGATACTGATATCCTTATGCGAAGTTGATCACACAAGCAGTGATTATGCATAAAAAGGTCTTCCAAAGGTTACAAACTAAATGCGGTGCCTTAAGGCATAGCTGGCAGCACGTGGTGCATGGCAGCAAAAAATCGGCGCGCGAGGAGGCCAGATCCAAAGACGCAGATTCGAATCCCTCAGGCGCGTCGCACCAGCGCCTACTCCTAAGAATGCAATGCACGCGCAACGTCAAAAGGGCGCCTAACTAATTTCGGTGGGTCCCAAATGACTGCACCGCGGCTTATATAATGCACGGCCGCCAAGAGGTCAGCCACTTCGCCTATTCCACTCCGAGCGTTGCTACCGATTCCGACAACTAGCCCACCGCACGGGTAATAACTAGTGTGTTACATAGCGTAGCCCGATCAGCGACGCAACTAGCGCCAGATACCACTTAACAGTCACACGCGGAGATTCCCCCACACAGTTCTTCGGCAGGGTTTGCGCGATCACAGTGCTCGACCTACTAACAGAGCCCCCGCACCACAGGAGCACACCGGAACGGGCGTTTCACCGAACGATGAACTTGTTAACATGAACGGTCCCAATGCCCCGGGCCTGGGTATTAAGCTTGGGGGAAGCATACATAGCGAGCGATATTATATATATATACTTCCCATTCGTACGTAACCGAAATAAAGTTTCCAAATATTTTAGCCAATCAAAATTACTAGAAACGAATAATTGACAAGAACAGGTTTGAAAACGGGGGAATACCGGAAACTGCTACCCAGAGAACAACCAATAAAAATATAAATATAAAATAAATCAGAAAAGGTTTGTCTCCGGGGGGAGTACAAGAAATAGCGACCAACAAAATTGCTTTGAGAATAAAAATAAACAAGCGACCGTTTGTATGCTGGGAAATACCGGAAATAATGACCAAAACAGAAAAGCTACGTCGACACGGAATAATGACATGAATATTCCAGAGATTATTATTGTTACAATCAGTGTTGTTGAGCAAATTTTTTAAATATTTGCCAAAATTAAGTTCACATGAAAACCTTTTTTAAAAGGATGCTAAGGAATTGAGTCAAAACCAAAGTTTGTATGAAGATTTTGGAAGGGCAATTGCCCTCTTCGTCCTCCCCCCGGCTATTTTCTTCATAAGAGCAGTAATTGGTTTGTGAACAATCTAATACAACATCTGCTTAAAAAGATAATAAAAATAGCAAAAAACTAGATACTAAAGAATATTTGAATTTTCTTCTGGCGCTAAAACTTTTTAAAATCAAAGAACTTTATGACAACACGGCCTCCTGACAATAACTCACCCCACCTTTCCTAGTAAACATTAAACTGTTGCACCAATTGTTTTTCGAAGTTCAACCAAGAATAGCTCATTCAGGATTCAAAGAAAATACAAACTTAAAATGATAACTGTTCTTTTTACAGTAACGTATAGCATTTTGATAAAACAGACATTAACTTTTTCGCCTAAGAAGTTTTTTTAATATTGCAAGACAAAAACAGGTGAGGTGCCCAGCCCCAGCTCTTACATTTGTGCCTTTATAAGCTACTTGTTGGAAAGAATGGATAGAGTTTGTGAAACGATTGAGAGTTTGTAGGACCAGTTTTCATCAAAATGCCGGTGGCCTACGAAGATGGGGATTAGGAACGTAGGAGCGATACCCTCCGTTTGTACCAACCTATCGCTGCTACTCTCACGAATGTAAGTTGAGTAAAGCCGAAGCATTCGGCTAAACAGATATTTCTGACCCGTCACAACTAACTGGTAGTCCTTCCAGGTGACCCATGCACAGCAGGCTAGTGAGCTAACAAGTCTGTAAAGTAAATGACACCAGGAAACAAGTTCAGTAGCCAAAATCAAGTTATCCACTAACGCCGCTGCAGTGTCATTAACTTCCTATACGTGCCTCATAAGGATATTAGTTGGAGGCCTCAGATTTCGACTTAATCGAGCTGTCGCGTTGCAATAGAGTTTTTGTTCTACAGGGTGGGCCATAAGTTTCCATACATATTGTATTTTTTTTGTTTTCCAGATATATAGTGTATCTGTTTTTGTTATAATACATACATAGTGTATTTTTTTGTTTTCCACATACCCTAGAAGATGCGTTTGACGAAAGAGCAACGAATTGAAATTATACTGATGGCTGGGTCGGGAAGCAGTCGCATGGTTGCACTGAACTTCAACAGAAAACATGGAACGAACATCACACATGACACTGTGGCTAAACTTATTAGCAAGTTTAAGAAAACTGGAAATGTTGCAGATCAACCAAGAAGTGGTCCAAGACGTACGGCCACCCATGAAAACACAACAGCTACGATACTTACAGCGCTTGTACAGAGTCCCAGAAAAAGCACGCGACGGTTGTCTGCAGAAAGTGGTGTCAGCAGATCGAGTATCAGGCGCATTTGCCTATGTATGGAAACTTATGGCCCACCCTGTATTTCAATCTTAATTTTAATTTACTTCCTAAAATTAAGGCGACGTGTAGTATCGCTCAAATAATTAAGTCTGGTTGCAATTTCATAGCTAGGAAAAGATTGGCTTCCACTAAGATACTTTAACCCACGCACTTCTCGATCACGAACAAAACAAATCACTTTAAAACTTCGAGTTCCTTCGCTTGTCAAATACAGAAACTAAAGCATTTTACTATATAAATATCAGACTAACCAAAACTAAAACCACCAAAATAATCGCTTGATTCCTTTCACAACAATCACCACAGAACAACGCCCTTTTACTACACTCTACTATCTCTCTCTGAGCTACACTCTGAATGAATGAATGAATGACAAATCTCACCGCCTTATACAAAGGTGAGCCAAAAGTAGGTGGACAGCATTTGAAATAGGTTTATCTCAAAAGTAGGTGAACAGCAATTGGAATAGGTTTATGTATCAGTTATATTAATGTAATTGTTTATTATAACTATGTTACAACTATGTTATTTGTGGAAAATAATGACAATTTTGAAACTAAATTTGTTTTAATTTTATCTGTTTTCATAAAAATTATATAAGAGATGCATTTCAAGAAGTTAATGCCTAAAGTGACTTGTGCGAAAAAGTTTGTCCAAGCGTAAGAGACAGACTTCAAAGTTGTGTAAATCAAGAAGGAAAACAGTTTGAGCTAATGAACTACGCGTTAATGAACAACATTAAAATTTCGTTAATATAATTGCTTTATTACATCTAGTTGTACGTATATCTGATCTCTAAATAAATGTTTGTTAGTGTTTACCTACTTTTGGCTCACCTCGTATATAGGACTGGAAAATAATGTAGAAATTGCTAGAACATCACGTGACACAGGAAAAACAACGTTAATAAATTACGTAATTGGTAATAACAATAAAAAAAATCTTCGAGAAGAAACAAGAATCACCAGAATACACTGCAAAACTTAGTCACGTAGTCAACCATTGTGACGTCAGAAAAGGCTGTGAGTTACAAATCTATTTACAAATGCGAAAAAAAAGATCTTTTTTCGAAAACAGTTTAGCAAGTTTTGGGCTTCAGACAATTCAGATTTACAAATAAAATGATCACTGCAAAACAAAACAACAGATCACAACAACTATACACATATAAAAACTATTCTTTCAACGCAAATTTACTTATTCGTGACAACAGCCCTGGTGGACTGAATAACGCTACTTATCATGACTTTTTTCAAAAAATTTGCTAAAAGTTTTGTTGTTAGGATGGACAATTCTTCCTGACTGGCAAACTGTCTGCTTTTGAGAAAAGATTGACAAGAAATTTGTATGAAGCAGTCTTCGCTAAAAAAATTATCTTGGTCCCATGTAATTGAGAATTAAGTGAGCAACGGCTTTACAACCGGAGTTTCAAAGTAAGTGCAGCGTATGGGGAAATGAAACGTCGATCACGTTGGACTCCAAGAACGAATATATTTCAAATCATAAACACAACGTCGAAGCACGAATGAAATTGCGATGAGTCTTGAAGCGAATTTAACTGAATTGAATTTGAATTTGAATTTTTTTGAATGAATGAAATAAACAATGCCTCTCTTTATACGCTTGTTTAATAGGTCACTCCGCCGCACGTCAAACGAAACCACGCCTGCCCTTACAAAAAAAATCCCGGTAAAATCCATGTAAATTCAAGTAAAATGTAGGGTATTATGGCCAATTCGTGGTAAAATTTAAGTTTATACCATTAAGTGTATAATTTGAACCGGAATGAACTGCAACTACATCCCCACAAAATCCTGGTATTGCCTGGAGTATTTTACATCATCCATTTTAGTCTTGATAAAATTCAAGTTTTTACTAAAAATTTCAAGTTTGCCCGGATGTTTTACAATCAAATATTAATAAAATTCTTGTATTTTCCGGTAAATAAAAAATTACAGCCATCAATCGCCGTAAAATCCAAATTTGTACCTGTAATTCAAAGTTACCGGTAATTTTCGGTAATTATACAATTACTGGTATAAACTTAGATTGACCGGGAATCTGCCATAATACCCTACATTTTACCTGGATTTTACCGGGATTTTTTTTTGTAAGGGTGGCCATACGGCTTAGTCACCCAGTATTGTTGCAGCATGATATGTAACTATGGTTATTCTTTTAGGACCAGTTTTAGGCCAACGAATGATTTACAGCAACGATACACAGTACAACAACGAGCGTACGAACAGAACGAGAATGTTAGGAGTCGCCCAGATGATTTCAGCAAAACATCAATGATCCAAAGTCGGTACCGGTATCTCGCAAGGTCGCCATACAGCGTAAACAAAATAATTCCCGGAGTAACTGTAGCTTCCTCAGTTTAAGCTAGCACTTGTAGGTCTTTCCGAGTGAAGTAGGCTTGGCTTCGTTTACAAATCCAACTACAGGTCAGCACTGCGTGCCGTTCTTGTTTCATTTGGCCAATTCTTTGTGCAAAAATGGAAAAATGCAACGGCTTTCTCAAAAATTGCATTTTACGTATTTAAAGATCAAGTTAATCCACTTTTGAAGTAGCATATTAACCGAACATCAGAAAACCGTTTAAATAAAATGAGCAAAAAAGAGGTTTATACAGCGATGGATGGAGATGGATGAACGGTGATGGATGGAGTGGCATTTTTGGATACTACTAAAGGTGGAAATTCCGCGGAATTCATTAACTATTGGAATTGAGCTGTATTTTTTTGAAAAGCCAAATCAGCATAATAAGCTCTTGAAGTCTCTAATATTACTTTAGCGTTTAGGCTTACCACTTTGTCCTTTCTTTTACACTTTACATTGACTATATCTGAAATCGATTCCAGGTTTGCATTACACATTTAGTTTTTAAGCGTTAAAATGCATAGCCTCCTTAATTGACTGCAAATTGAGGAGACAATGCATTTTAACGCTTTGGAAAAAAGCACTACCAAAACTTTGCATTTAATAGAAAACACCAATGGAAGTAAGCAGATAAAAGGGCAGTATAGATTAATACCAAACACTTTAAAAACGGAATTCATGAATCTTTAGTTAATAGCTCTTGTCAACGGGAATAATATGGTGGATGACATGTAAAAGCAAATTTACTTTGGCACAATTGTACAATGTCTTGATGCTAACAAACTTTATAGTAGAAAAAAGGAACAGGCTACTAAAAAACGCTGAAATTCCGCGGAATTCCACGGACTTACCCTACTATTCCTTTTAAAATCCTTACTCCATCACTGAGCCTATCCCTAAGTCTAACTCTAATTTAACCGCATCCCCTGGACCGTTGAAAGAACAGTCCGGGCCCGATACCAACATCAGTTGCGGGCTCCCTTTAACAAGGATCTTGTAAACTGGAGTTGCTGGGTTTTTTCCAATTGCAATTAGATAAGTGTTTGGCATAATTATTCGGAAATTGCGTTTTATTCTGCGTTTTTTTTCTTTTTTTTGGCTCCATTCTGATACCAATAAGACATTGTTGTCTGGGTACTCTACCATTCAAATAATCATATTTCTATACGCTAAGTGATGTAATAAATCAAGCACAGTTGTAATACTATGTCTATAGAATAATATAAGGCTAAAGTAAGTCAAAAAACAAAATGTGAATAACATGCATTGCATCATTATCTGTCTCCGGTAATTGGTAGTAAAATGCAATCTTCCTTTTTAATAGAGATAACAAAACATAAAAGGATTGATGTGAAATGATTTTGTAAAATCTGACCATAAACAAATTGATTGATCCGAATAGGATACCTGGGTTTAGGATTTAGGGGCTTGGCTATAAATTATGTTATGTTTAGGAAGTTACGTATGTGCTTTAAGAATTGCAGGAGCCAAATTTTATGTTACTGGCCACAGGGCCAGAAAGTATTCTGAGGGGCCGGAATTTTTTTAAAAAGGAGTATTTAAACAAATTTTTTGCGGCTAAAATGAAGAAAACATTAGTCATCATGTTACAAAAGTTATTTTATAGGTTAAGCATTTGCTAACAGAAAAAATAGAACGCATAGCTCTAATTTATTGTTGGGAATTATTTTGCCATCCATAGTATTTAACTTTTGGTGGCTATTTTGCCGTAATCATTCATGTGTGTTTATATAGCCATAATTGCTACAATTCTGCAAGTAACGTCTGACTAGTGGGTAGTGCAACTGCCCTGAAATGCAATTGGAATCTTGGCTGGCAGGGCACTTAGACACGAGCAGTATACACTGGAGGGGACCCAGTATGTGAATGTATGGGGTAGTGTACACTGGGAGAGGGTGTACAGTGTGGGCGAGTATAGACTAGGGAGCAAATTTTTTTAATTTATCAACAAAATTTACCAATCAGAAGCCACATGTTTAATGAGGCTTTTGTGACCAATCACGATTTATTTGTGACCAATCACAAATATCTCATGGCAAAATTACCTTCAAAGGTAAAATCCTGTTGATGGCAAAATAGCCACTACCTTCTTGTAAACATTGTGCATGACGTTTTCAAAAATCCAGGCCTGGTGCCAAAGGTCGCCCCAGGACCACCTTGTCAATGCTCCTGCACTTCCCTTACCCCAACCCTTAATGTGGATCCATGCTGGGATTTTCTTGTTTCAGTAGAATTTAAGTCTGAGACTTTCCGTGGATATCAGAGTTTTAGTTTCTTCCTAAAAAATTGCAAATAGAATACTATGATATTTCACTTTATTTGAAGCTTGATTTCTTAATGTCTTTGCAGTCTTCAACTGGACAAAGCTACCAATCAGTTAGGCTTATTATCAAGTTCATAGTTTTTCATGTTGCATTTTATCAGTGTAGGCAAACATTTGAAGTGTTGCTTGCAACTTGGATTTGTTCTGCAAAGTTATACTCAATGGCTTGTATATTAAAGCCTAGTACATTTAAAATTGGATATCAAAAATTGTGGAAACCAATATTTCATGAAGTTAATGTATCTACAATGCAAAAGAAGGCGGTAAGAATTGGTTGTTCTTCTGGGTTCTGGGGAGACACCCAAACATCTACAGAACAGTTAGTTGATAAAGGAAATGTCAATTATTTGGTTTCTGATTATTTATCAGAGATAACAATGTCATTGTTGACGGCTGCTAAGATAAAAGATCCTACAAAAGGTTATGCTCCTGATTTTGTAAGTTTTTCAATTAGTCCTCAAATAAAAAAAATTAAAGAACAGCAGTTACGAATAATAAGTAATGCAGGAGGTACAAATCCAAAAGCATGTGCTGATGCATTGCAGAAAGCAGCTTCAAAAGCTGGAACAAGCTTTGACATTGCTGTTATTACTGGTGATGATATTATGCATCACCATCAAACATTATACAACTCTAGTAGTATTAGAAATAATGGAAAAGGAATATTGTTGCCAAAATCTGTAATGAGCATGAATGCATATCTTGGTGCCAACCCAATAAAAAAGGCATTGGATTTAGGAGCTGAAGTTGTTATAACAGGAAGATGTGTTGATAGTGCTTTAGTTCTGGGACCGTTGATGCATGAATTTGACTGGAAAGTAGATGATTTTGACAGGTAACTAACTATTTTAACTACAGTCAAATATTGGCTAGCTTATGGAGTAGTGGTAACTCAAGATTGTGTGAGCTATTTTTCATTATTATGATACTGTAGATTTGTTAAAAAAGTAAGAACAATAATCTAAATTATTGTTGTGCAGATTGGCTTGTGGAAGTGTTGCTGGTCATTTACTTGAATGTGGTGCTCAATCCACTGGTGGAATATTCACAGATTGGCAAGATGTGCCTGATTGGGATAACATAGGATTCCCAATTGCTGAGTGTTACAGTGATGGAACGTTTTTGATTACCAAACCTTCTGCTACTGGAGGCCTGGTAACGCCTGCAACTGTTGCAGAGCAACTTGTTTATGAAATTGGCAATCCAACATATTATATGCTGCCAGATGTTACTTGTGATTTAACTGGTGTCACAATGACACAGCACAGTGAAGATGCTGTTCTTGTACAAGGTGTAACAGGATCACCACCTCCTTTCACCTATAAAGTGTGTGCCACCTACTTGGATGGTTATAGGTCAACTGCTGTGTTTAGTGTGGTTGGAAGACAAGCTATTGAAAAAGGTATTGATATTTTGTTATTTCTGTACAATGTCATTTTCTGCATTTTGCTGTTAGTACAAAATACAGAATTGTGCATTAGTAATGCAGTACTTGTAACCTTCCATTTTGCTACAAGCTTTTATTAGCAAGTGGGATTTTGCACCTGGGATGTCATTTCAGACGAATGATAATGCTCCAGCTAGTTAAAAATTGTATTGTTTAATTGAAAGCTTGGAAGCCCAAAGCTTCTCTTAGAATACAAAAACGAAATTTGTAAACGGATTTTATGTGATGGATAAGTAAACTTACTATCTTTTGCAAGTTAATGAGAATATGAAATAAATAAATTTATTATTTGCACGTACAGGTCGTCGAACGGCAGAAAGCATTTTAAAACGAGTTAGGCGCATCTTCTCCAAACGTGGCTTGGCAGACTTCAAGCGCATTCATATTCAAGCTGTTGGTGACGAGTATTTGTATGGAAAGAATGCAAGAACATATGGCAGTAATGGGCCTCGCGAAACAGTCATGTGGATGGCAGTAGAACATGAAAAGAAAGAAGCATTGCAGTTGCTTTCAATGGAAATTGCAGCAGCCGGGACAGGTTTGTGCTTGTGTCGATTTCTTTACTGCAAGTCTTAATTTCTATTAAAAATCAAGTTTGATTTTTACGTAACTGCACGCTACTGACTTTTGCGTGATGATAATCTGGAAAGCTAATAGCTAAAGATGTTTATTTTACGCCTTCAGATGTAAAAGGTTTTACTCTTGCAAATGGTTGGCAATGGGCATCATTGGACAAAACTAGTTCCAATCAAGTGGTAATACTAGCCTACAGTTTGATTATGAAGGCGTAATATGTAATGTATTTGCTTGAAGTACTGGTACTGTAGTGTGAAAGTTGTTTTATGGATTCACATCTTTCTTCACTAGTATGTGATGTAAAGAGAAGAAATCGGATATTTGGTTCGTGATTTTGTGGCTGATATGCGCCGCCTTGCCTTGTTTAAGCATAAAAAAGTAGCTCTTCAACCGCTTTTTGCTTCACGGTTGATGAAACTAAGGGTTTTGAGCAATCGATCAGTTTTGTTTAAAAATTAGGGGGAGTTCGTCATCAAGATACCGTTGGGGTGAATGTAAAGTAGAAAAGCGCTCTGCGCTTACATTTGTCATTGTAGATTAAAAGAGTTTGTTTTTGTCAGGTATGGCCCCTGGCTTGTGTGGGTTGATTGGTGGACGACCGAACGTGAGCCCTGTTTTGAAGCTTTTTTCATTTGCTCATCACAAGAGCAACGTACCTGCGTACATACAATATGGTGAAGAAGAGACACAGTTGTTGGAAAATATCGATCATAAATTTGCTGATAAAACGTTTTCGCCTCCTGTTTTTTCTCAAATTGAAAAGGGTTCTCATACGTTTACTCTCCGTGATCTAGCTTATGCAAGAAGTGGAGACAAGGGTGATGATTCAAACATTGGTGTTATTGCCCGCCATCCTGCTTATATGCCTTACATATATGATCAACTCACTGCTAAAGCTGTTCATAAATATTTTAAACATCTCTTTTCCGATGATGCACCTTTAGAACCTGTTACCCGATATATTTTGCCTGGTATAAATGCTTTTAATTTTCTTTTGAAAAACTCTCTCGGGGGTGGGGGCGTTGCGTCCCTGCGGCTTGACCCCCAAGGTAAATCATTCGCACAAATTCTCTTGGAATTTGAAATTAGAAATGTTCCTGATTTAAGAAAATTGGCAACTTAACATCATATTTGTGCGATTCAAAACCTGCGCGGCGGTAGCAATAAGAATCAATCATTCCAATCAGCTTGGATTGTAAAATGATTAATATTGAAAACTGTTGATCATGCTGAACAGCATATGAATAAATCGTGCATTTATATCTGTGGCTGTTGTAATTGATAAAAATTTAAACAAATAACTCGTTGTTTTAGCTTGCCTATGTTTTTAGATGCAAATTTATTCAACTAAAAACTGCTGTCACACTTCTGTGCTATTTGTCTTTTGGAATTACATTATTTAATTATGTGCCGTGCTGAAGTGGTAGTTGTTACGGGCTTCGGGTCGAATGGTTCGGAGTTCAAATTCTATAAAAGCGCCATTGATATTTGCTACGAAGCACAACCAGAATTGTAGTGCTGCGATGCTTCAGCAAAAAGTCTGATTCGAAAGCGAGTGTGCGGTGGTGGACATGCATCGAATCAGCTTTTCCAAACCTGCGAAACGGAAAAAAAAAGACGTAAAATCGATTCTTTCATAAACAACTTTGGCGACATATCTGCTCCACTAGCTCGTTTCTAAACCATTTTAAGGAACTTGTTTTTATTAATGTAAAGATCAAAGTTAACACAGAGATATTGGCGAAGTAAGTCATTTAAAATTAAAAGCACATTCACTAGCAGTGGAATAAATTAATACAGTTAAATAGTCGGCAACACTTGATCGTTCGCTACATCATTAGTAACAATTCGTCACTGGGTGGCGATAGAGAGCAGCGAGCACTTGCGCTTTGCGTATCACGTCATCGCTATCGACCGCTTTTGTGCGAATTTCTCGCGTTTTTGTTGGCAGTCTGACTGCTCGTTGGCATTGCCATCGTTTCTCGCAATAACAGCCTCAGAGTTATTTGAACAATTCGTGGCAGGAACAGCTGCTCTCGAGGGCAGTGTTACAACTTTCTCTTCGGTTGAGAGATCCGACGCAGTGTCAAGCGCTTCTTCATTATATTTGCTAGCACTGGAAGGTTTGCGCGATTCAAACCTACCGGGTTTTGGTAACGTTTTCAAATATTTTAGCACTTCATACACGTTATCATCATCCATATCTTCGATGATTGGTGGCGAATATGGAGCTAATGTCCGAAACTTCGCTTTCTTTTGTACTTTTTTTGCCCACGAATACACAGAAGCTGCCGCTCTTATGGACAGAACTTGGCGCATGCTGGTGTTGCCACTTTCTTCTGTATCGGCGCTTGACGCCTCGCCACCGCTCGATTCAACACTGTTTGATTTACCCAAGAAATGCAATTTTGTGTTAAGCGTTTGTGATGTTTCATATTCGCCAAAGTCAAGTTTATTGTTTGGATATAGATAGTTACAGTTCTCTTCACTGTTGCCGTTCCAGTCAATCCTACACTCGGCCGGCGAAGGCACACAAATAATTTCCTCGCACCTTTGTATTTTGGTTTCATTATAAGAATTTTGTTCATGTTTCGTTTTAAATGCGAGTCGCTTCAACGTTTCAAACGTCGAAGAGCGATCGCTATGCATTGATTTAGCCTTCTTCGCCAATTTTAGGTCGACCCGTGCGGTCTGTTTTTCTGCTAGTGACTTCCACTTTCGATGAGATTTGACTGTTTTCGCGGAGCAAACATTTAACGACTTGACGTGCAACAAAGTATTCTCAACCGAATTCTCGTTTTCAACTCGAGCGTTATCAAAGTGCTGAGTGCTATTAGATTTCTTCATAAACCTCGTTACCACTTTTGCTACGTTTCGAAAGGTATTTGTTTTCGAAGGACTATCATCGCTATTTCCAGGTAAAGTAGAGGGACGGTCATCTTCTGGCTTAAATGGAGGAGCACCAAGAGAAGTCACCCAGTTAACAACATGGGATGGCGCAGTGGGTATAGAAGAGTTACTGGATGTGTTGACGTGGTAACGGTGGCCCATTTTTACCGGAAATCCAGCAAAGAAAGAAGAAGTAGGAAATACCTACGTCACAAAAACAAGTTAGTATTCTGCCGGTATGGTTGTACCGTCCGCAAAAGGGTAATGGTTATACCGTCCGCCTTGCAGCGGGTAGATCTTGGCTTTACTTGTTTTTCGAGTCACACCAATGACTTTAAAAATGGTATTAATAGATCTTTGGCTTGGCGCTCACCAATAAGGTGCCGCAATATGACAAATGGGACATGATTGAGAATAGTGTGATGACGTGAGCGCTTAGTCACTGCTAGCACCACAAAAACGATTAATCTATCTATATTTGACAAGTTAACGTTAAAACACTCTACGTAGAATGCCACGTAGCCTATTCTAGATAAATGAACCTTTTGAATAAGCGAAACCGTACTTTTAAGGTGAAAAATATCAAAAGATCCTATGCCTTATCCGTTAAAAGCTTTTTCAACCTGGGTCCTTAATTTTAGTACTAAACTCATCCTACTTTTTTAGCTCATCGTCATCAAGACTGTTTCTACGGTAATTCAATCAAGGATGGCGCTGCGGTTAGAACACGGTTTCGACAGCCTAGTTTGAGCGTAACCTGGAAAGGCGCTACACTATGTCTTGACAGTAGCACTATAGTCTACTTCTAGGCGGTTCTGGCTTTGGATCTTTGTTTAGAAAAACACATAAGACTGCTTTAATTTGACTTAATCGATATGTTTCATACCATTATCAGACATAAAAAACACGTTTAAAAGATTGGCGATTTCAGGCAATTAATTATGAGGACTTCTTTTTTGCAGAACTTTTTCTTTTATTGGTATTTTTTGTAACTCCTCTCCTCTACGCACACACAGCCCGAAAACTGATTCCAAGCACGGTATTTCATCCTCGTTGACAAGTTAATGCGAAAAAGTAATGAGCTACGCAAAAACTGGATAAATGACTAAAATGATTCATTGCGGGTTTTACCGATGAATTGGAGGGTAGTGTACCAAGAAAAATGAAAAGCACGTAACGCAATTGTGTTGGCCTACTATGAAGTGGTTAGGTCAAGCAAAAACTGACTTGAAGAGGAGAAGTTTGAAAGTTAACCAAGCTAGCATGTTTTTCCACCGTTACGTTAAATGGAAAAACAAAACCAGATTAATGAGATTGGAGTGTGTACTTCAGAGTAAATTTACGTCAGTGACGTACAAAATTACAAGTTTATTAAAACAAATTGTTAAATTTTACCTTATACCAAGCTTCCTTTCCAATGGCTTGTTTATCGTCGATGACGTATTTCATACTGACGTGTACAAATCCAATCAGGCATTTTGTGTTGGATCTTCGTGCGTATACGCATATCTGCCGGTCAGCGTCGATTATTAAATTTTTATGAATCAAAAGATCAAAAAACAAAAGTGTAGCAACGTTGCAGGCAGTCACGCACAACTAAAATCTTTCTCAGGCAAACAAAGTAGTATAGGCCCACAGAGCTGATGCGAAGGGGAGGCAATTTCCTTAGGCCTCTCATCAGTGTTATTTATGGTGGATGATCACACCCTATATTTTTATTCTCCGATCACGGGACCCTTTGGGGCAACTCCAACAACAATTAGCGAAAAGCGCTCGTTAAAAAACGATTTAACCAGTATTAGTACTCAGGTGTCTCCATCCTGTTTTTATTAAGAAGTAATATCTGTACAAATCCAAACTTGGGTTATATCCAAAACAAAGGCGTAAAAGTAGGGGTAAAACCTCCCAAAGTGTTTTAGTCCCTCCGAAATATTCTTAGCCTTCTCCTCATAATTTTGAAAAATGGGTAAACATGTGGCGGAAAATAGTGAAAACGGAACTCTGAAAATTTAATGTCAAAAAATGGGGGTTTGCCTTCGTGTTGAGACAAAAATGCCTTCAATTCCCTTTCTTATACAAAGCGAAGTGTTTCGCATTATGATATAAAATATCATAAGATGTTGCATTTACAATAAATTACACTTATATTGCATAAACCAAAAATTCAAGGAGGAAAATAAAAATGAAATTTTTTGTTTATGTAATATAAATGTAATTTATTGAAAATGTAGCTGTAATCTAATCAAGTAGAACCAGTTTTAAACAGCTCGCTTTCGAAAAACATTGAGATGCGATCATCGTAAGATTCGAATGCACGACCACGCCATCAATTTTGCCGCGAATCGCTAATCAAAGCCATTCGATTTTGCTGCCGAAAAATGTGGACTTCAAGTCTTTCTTCAAAACGCGTTTAATCACGGTTTGGCAAGATGTACATATCAATGCGTTGTATGATTTCACGTACCAAAGTTGACTTCGGGGCTGCTGTTCAAGGTTTTGTGTTTTCATGTTTGTTTACCAAAAATTGTAAAATGTCAGGCAGCCTACAAAACTTCTTTTCTGGGGAGCGACAAAGGCAATTCGCGGTCTGCTAGCTTAACTCTCACAAGCGGCAGTTTACTGAAAGCAAAGTTAAAGTAAAAAACTGAGGTCCTTACGTATTATCGGGAGGACCTTTGATTTTTACTTTTTCTTTTTTTTGACAGGGTTAGGTTAGGTTAGGGTTAGGGTTAGGGTTAGGGTTAGGGTTAGGGTTAGGGTTAGGGTTAGTTTTATTGTTTTAACCGTTTCAATAAATAATTTACTTCAATTTTTGAGTCGTGTTTTTAAAGGTCCTCCCGTTAATACGTAAGTACCAAAACTGAATTACTGCAAACATATTTGAAGTGGGCCTTAGTTTCTTGGTTTCGTGCCATTATCGCTGTCTTGCGAGGACAAAAAATGGAAAAGAGGCCTTGAAAGAAGTAAAAGTTTCGAGGATAACTAAGAAGAAAATATAAAAAAATACAAAGTTGGATATTAAAATAGCCTACATATGATCTTGCTAAGTAATAACGTTTCTTTGTAAAAGAGCAACTCTTAATTTTGTATTTAATCGTTCCATTTAAAATCTTGCACACTGACTGTTTAACTGCCGTAGACACGGCACACAAAATTGATAATTTTTGAAAAATCAATGATTTAAGAAAAAAACTACCGATCAATAACAAGCATGCCAGGAAATTCTAAAAAAGAAAGCTTTGATGCATAATGTAAAACTGAGTTTTATTTTTAAATTAACCACGTCTCCTGTCATACTCGCACGGTTTCCCCCCATCAGCTACTGAGGTTAAGTACATGACTTTTGGTTTACCCCGATGTAAAGTGTTCCCTCGCCACTTCGCGGTTTACGTTTCTCGGCTTTAGTGAATTGTGGATTTTTCAAAAAATAAAAATTCAATAATAGCGCCATGTCGCTGATTGGCCGCGCACCATTATTCCATTCTCGTTCACGCTGTTGACTGTGTCTCGCGTATCTTAGTGTTGTGTATGTAATTAACTTTTTGTTAACCCCTTGCTATATCGCCTAAGCGCCGTGCCCTTGCGAAAGATTACTTTATTGAGCCCAAGAGAAAGAGGAAGATGATGACCATCAGTGAAAAGGTCAAACTTGTGTTCGAATTAAATAGAACAGAAAATATTTCTTATTTTTCGAGTTCTTTTTCCGTCAGTTTTCAGAACAGTAGTTTTTATGAATATTGGCTCCAAAGGCACCGGGAATCCTAAATTCCCGACACTTCGCGGTTTTTTACTTATCGCGGTGGGTTCTGGTCCCCACTAACCGCGATAAACGAGGGAACCTTGGAACTCCAAATAATTTAAATGTTTTACTTAATTTGTTGATGGATTGAGATTTCACTTGAAATAAGCATAATTTACAAGCATAAATAGCTTATAACAATAAACTAGCTATTTTTAGCAGCAGTGATATACCAATAAAACCCTTTTGAACGTTGCCAAAATAGAATCGTATCCAAAATAGCTCAGACCTACTTATAAGGCATAACCTGCACAATCGTGTACGGATGATAAGGTTGATTTAAGTGTCATACGTCAAACTGAAGAAGTAATAAACCGTACGAATTTTCTAGTATTTAAATTTCAGGGCGATATAGTAGGTGAGTGAATGCAGATTGCTTGCCCCACACTCTGCTGTTCACATCAATTCCTCCAACCCCTAGAATGTCGCGTCATAACACTTGTAACCGGCGCGTTGCTGTAGTGCAGTGGCGGCCAATCTGTGCCGTAAAAAGAGCTAAAATCGATGGGGGCGATCACCCAAAGAGCCGTTACACGACTTTTTACTTTAAACTTCTGCACTTTCCGTCCGGGCAGAGGGTGCTGACCTTTTTTTTTTGGAGATCATTTTCAAAGATGATATTAACCTTATGTGACCTTCCACCGGCCATTGAATTTAACATGCCCCCCCTCAGTCTACACATCACTACGCTCAATCACTGAACACAAAGGATGAGTCAAAAGAGCCGTAATCCAGGACCCAAAGAGCTGCGGGTTGGCCGCCCCTGCTGTAGTGGTTAGAGCGTCCGCTTCGCAGTCCGTAGACATGGGCTCTATTCTTTTCTCAGTAATATCAAAGACTTTAAAACAGTATTTACATCTTCCATGCTTGATGCTCCGCTCAAGAAAATGGTGTAAAAAAACAAAAAGTTTGCTTGTTGTGCACTTTGATGAGGCAATAAACGGGATACCCCATTTGAGGCCAAGCAATCTAACCGTCACGGTGGCCCAATCTATCTGAAGACAAGCAAATAGAGCATGAGCCAATAACAGAAAAATCGAGCTTAAACGAAGATGAAGGCGACGACTTGTCATCATTGTCATTCGTTTGAGGTCAAAAGCGTCGCGCCATGTAGAAAGTAACAAATTGTGGAAAATTTATTTTCCTGCTGGCGTTACTGCCTCATCACAAACCACTTTATCACAAATTGTAAAATAAGTGACGTGACCAATCGTGCCAAGTTTTGGATTGCCGGTAGTTTCGGAGAAGTTAAGCCAGACGTATGGACAAACACACGACACTGTGTTTTATGAATATTTCGATAAAATCAAATCATATCATTTGATTGCTTGGATTTTACCAACCTACACCTATCTCAAAATAAACCTCTTTAAAGACAGCATCATAAAGGTGCAACAGCGACCTATGCAAACTGTTTTGCGCACGTTGCTTTTCTGCCCACTTTTTTAGATCACGTGTACCAATTTAACGTTACCTTGTTCCAAAAGCAATTATCGATTTCAGCGCTCTAGTAGAACAAAACTTTCACTGAGCGGCTGGACGTAGCCGTGAAAGCTGGTCTTAGCCTCTTTGTGATTCAGTCATGCAGATATAAAGCAAAATGCTCACAGCACATTTGGTGGAAAAGTTCGCGCGGCAAGAATTGTTTGAACTAATTTTAGTCAAATCCTAACACGAACTGCGAAATTAGCCATCAAATATCACAAAACCTTAATCGATTAACTTCCAAATTTCAAGTTTTGTGAAAGATGTAATTGATCTGTTATTGTCAATTGTACAAAATTGATTGCTACAATTTTTTCGATGGAGGCGGCGAAAAAACTAGTAAAGACGTGAAAAAGAGAAAGAAAAGCATGTAAATAAGGCTATAATTGCGTAATAATGGCATCACGAATAATAATTTGTGGCGGCTTTAAAAACTGTTATTTTGATGTTATGTAAGTGATTGTCACGCAAAACTGGTATACAACGTTTTGGTCGTAAGATTACGATTGTGACGCAACAATAGCCAATCAAACTCGGAAGTTTGAACTTATGACATCATAGTCATTCCTCGTTGCATTTTTCTGGAATCTCCTCGAAAAAAGTGGAAGTTTTTCGCGTAGTATTATTATATGTACGACCGAAAATCTCAAAGGTATGGCTGCAAACATACCGCCTGCCTATCAACAAAAGCTGATTCCAAAAGCAAAAGAAACAATTGGTCATTAAGTCGACAACAGGAACATAAAACTTTATGAAAAAGTAAGTTTTAGAAAAACATCCTTATGTTTGTTCGAGACAAAATAAACAAAAAGCCCTCCATGAAAAAGTTGATTCCCCAACAATAACCGGTATTCAGGCTCGATTCCAGACTAAGATGGGCAAAATAACCTCCGTAAAAAAGTTGATCTCCTTCCTAAAATAAGGCATTCATAATTTGTTTTGAAATCAAAAGTCGGAAGACCGCGCCAGCGGCACGCGAAAAAAATTTGCTTAACGAGGCCTTTTTGCTGTTTTGAGGTGTGCTGGCGCTCTAGAGAAAAAGAAATAGGTTGTGTTGATGTGCACCTGCGTTAGTTATTCGGCGGGAAAAATGTTTGTAGTCGGAAGCGGTAAAGGCGAAGTGGAACTGATTGTTGTTGTAGTTGAGATTAAGTTTATTGCTAAATATATGTCTGGTTGTTTCGAACAAGGATTAGCGTGGATCTACAGCTGGTAGATAAGATATTTGGTAGTGAAACAATAACTTGGAGTCAGACAAATCGTTTGAGCGATGCATTACGTCGCCTCAATTAATTTCAAAATACTGTTATTGAGGTGGAACCGAAATTCCATTGGGCGCAAGAAGCTATTTTTATTATTTTGTATATTTGCTCAAAGGCTTCATTAATTTTAGAACATCTTCGAAGCTTTCGTAAACTGTTCATGATGCTGGCTTGGCTTGAATTGAGCTGCCTCTTTCTTTACTGATTTTCATGCGTTAGCTTGCTTGAAGTGTGTTATGGTACGTGCGTACACGCTTTATTTAGGAAGTTGCTATTTTGCCGTCTCCATTCATGAGTGTTTAAATAAGCATATTTGCTATATTTCCGAATGCAATAACATGGTGTAGCAGATAGTTCAGCTGCTTTTATATGGGGTGATTACGGATTCGAATCTTCGCTTGCAGGGTATTTGAACAAAAGCAACGTTGACAGCAAAACAGCCACTTGCCTATAATTCATGTATTGCCTCAGTTTTGAAGAAAATGATATTCAATTTCACATCACTATCAAAACATCTCAAAAAAAACGACGCTACAAACATAGATTATGTTGAGGAACAAACCTGAAGAATTTCATCATCATCATTATCGTCATGAACATGGTCCCCTTTAACAAGTTGATTTCTATCGAATCTAATGAGAGAGAGATTACGATCGAATTTATATTCCATTCTTTCCAGTGAGAACGACACACCATTCAATACTCCACCGCCTGTTCCAAGATATGATTTGATCGTCATTTCTAAAAGCAATAAAATTTTTTATAACAAAAAGCGACAGAGCTCACGTCGGTCTATGGGGTTATTTAAGCGTTGGTATTTTCGTTTGGCTCTTGTATCAACTGACAAAACACTATCACAAACAATAAGATCGAATACTTTTTGGGGGAAACACCAACCTTGCAATGAACCCCCTTAATTAGAAGCACTGCTACCTCACATAGGGAAAACTCGGTCTTGATGTATAACAAAAGCAAAGAACTTGGTTTCACGTAAAAGTTTCCCAAGGAGTTCCGAGAACCACATAGTTGGAAACTGCATGGATTGGGCATCATTAAAGCTGACAATTTGATTGATGAAAAAATTTATATTGTTGGGCACAAATTGAACCAACAGTGGGAAAGTTTTAAAATGGCGATGTGGTCTTTGAAAGCTTGAAAACAAGCAGCACTTTCACTCGACCGTATTACCTTCACTGTAAGTATTTTCGACTCTCAGCCAGTGACATATCTAAGGAGTGGAAATGAAGGGCGATGGCCCTCCCAAACGATATGACAGGAGCAAAAAATGTGAAATAATCCATTTCATAGAGGTAAGTCTCCAAAACAAAAAGTGTTCATTCTTGGTTTGATACCAAAATTCGAGAAAAGCAACTTATAAAAATTAATCTTAAAAACAAGAAAGGTAATTACGTCAAGGAATGGCAAAACACGATTTCAAAACGCAATTTACAGAAAATATTAAGCTGCTGGCTGCAAATTTGCATGGATCTCCTCTCAGCTGTGTTCGCGGACTCCCACAAAGTTATAAACAAGTTAGTGCTCTCGGTCCATCGCGCCATACAGCTGCTACTAATGAATATGCCTGAAAATCTTACGATAAAACTATTTAGACATTGCAAGTGAGTTTCAAGATTAAGCATTTTAACTTCTAATTAGTGCGAAAAAAGTTGTGCTTCTCGCGTATAAAAATTTTTGATGGCGTAACATGCAACATCAGCAGAACAGCAGCACAAGTTTAATTAATTGTGAAATTTTTAACTATTTACAGCAATCTGTATTGCCGAAATATAAAAAATATTTGCTTGTTTTAGGGAAATAAAAAGCTTTTAATCTTGTTATGACAAATAAAAATGGCAGTGAAAGGGGTTCTGTGAGCACTGAGGATTCCGCAAGAATTCCTTCTTTTTTGGTTGAGTAAGACAATACAACTTTTTGTGTTTTTTTTTTTTTTCGAGAACATTTCGGCAAAATTTAACAACTCTATTGTAAACGCTTTTAATTGGGCACTTTGTTTGATGTCAACGAAACAATTTCATTGTAGTAATTATTGCGTCACAAATTCAAAACAAAGTAAAAAGTCGACATTGTTGGAAAGATCGAAAGCAGCAGCGGTTAAACGAGCGAAGATTACGGTACGATTAGTTCGCGTACGCAGCAAGTATTGTGATACGCCTATTTTGATTTGAAATTGGCATGAAACAAAGTCAGAGGCTTTCAAACTTTTTCTAGCTGCAAATTGCAAACCTTCAAGTTGAATCTAAGTGTGTGGCGTACCTTCTAAGAAGAACGTAGGATGAGCAGAATTCGGCTTCATTAAAATAATTACCAAAAAATAAGTCTTGAAGTTGAGATAGGGCAGAAGCATCGAGACATTAAAAACAAAAGGTTTTCTGTGACAAAATTGGCCAAAACAATTTTTTTTTTAAAGCTGATTACCCAAAAAAAGTTCGCGAAGGAGAGAGTGGGCGACAGCAAGGAATTTGCATGGGCTGTTGTTGAAAATCTTTTGACATACCCGTACTAGAAACTTGCTCGATTGCCCCAAAGCTTCCTCTCGCGTACCTCAGTTTGAGCACTCTTAAACTAACGTTTTTATTCAGGAAAATCAGAGCAAACGCAGTTGTCATAAATCTTTTGGTAACTGGGGTTCCATCTTATTTTTGGAAGTACACAAAGGCTCCACCACGCTGAAAAGGGTCATGAACATTGACTTATTAACAAAAGAGTGTATCTCCTTCTTTACTTACTCAGTCCAAGTTCCGGTTCTTTCAAAGATTCCTTAAATCCAGAAACAAACAAACACAAATCTGTGACGTTGTTGCAGATAGTAAGCTGCAGCAAAAATAAAAAAGTTAAAACTAGCAAAATACTGCAAAAAATTCTTTCTTAATGCATTCTGCAGTATCAAAAACAATCCTGATATTTCGAAACGTAAAGTATTGATGCCTTTTACAAAGTTACAGCCAAACATATTTTTGACTCTCTCACTAAACAGATTAGATATTTGTTCCAATTGCTCAAAGCAAACCCTGTTAATTCTTTCTCCTTGCACTCTTCACAAAAACCTTCTTTGTCATGCCAACAAAATATAAAAATTACTTAAAAGTGACACAATTAGCCCTAGGTTATGACAAATCTTTTGCCTAGCACATATGCTAGTAATAAAAAGAGCAAAATTTCACCCGATGAGCTTCAGAGAAAACGCTTTTAAAAAGAAGTTTATGTAGATGGAGTAGCGTTCTATGCAAGAGTACGGTTTTTATGCGTGTGGGGCGGAGGTTGGAAGAGGAGGAGCAACGCTTTCAAAAGCAACCTTTTCTGCCGGGAAAATGTCTTAGCATACTACCATACCAATTCACGAAAAGCTGCAAACAATACAGCCCGGTTATTTGTCTTCATTTAACGAGTTTCAACCAAAGCAACCGCTCTATTGATTTATGACGTAGCAAAAAGGCTATTGTTTGCATTGTGTAAATAGCCTTTATGTTGTTTACGTTGATGAGAAATAAATCGTCAATCACGTCAATATATACAGTAATAGTTAAAGAAAATATAAATGTACCCATAAAAAAAACAGGAAATATTTTTTCTTTGTACCCATAAAAAAAACGAAATTGGATATAAACTAAAATAGTATATACCAAAAGTAAACAAACGATCCTCGTAAAATTCTGAAAATTACATATCTAAAAACAGCCGAAGGATAAGGCACGATTCCATCATTATGTGTTGAAGCGATTTGGAGGTATAATTGTTTTACTACGACAAAACACGCTAAGCAACAAGCTTGTACTGACATAATAACAAACTGCGTTCTTCAATAACATGCTCGTGGTATTGAACCTTTTGGGCGCATATACTGATGAAATGAAAAGATTACCAAACTATTCTGCGTTGCGGACAAACCGGGGTCAACGCCGCTTTGTTCTAATGAAGGGTAGACCTTTATTTTCAAAGACACACAAAAGCTTGTCACAAAAAAATACTGCGATATTATGCATGTAGTATTTATCTGTAGTTCCCTTACTTTTACAAAAATCGTGGTTAAAGGCCATGCAGGTAGATGGATTATGTAGCATCTACACAGGAAGTTCTTCTTCAAAAGTTTTTAAATTAGGTATTTTAAGTAGGAATATAGAAAAACAACAATTTTAGAGACTTTGGAGTTTTCCGATTTTGGAAACGCTTGAACCCATGTTGATTAATGCCTGAAGAAAAAGTAATTTTATTTTCATGTGAGCCGTTTAATATTAAACAATAAATGTTGAATATGTATCACTATGGAATATATGGAAATAGCATACATCTTGCCAAGGCAACTACAATCATTGCTTTAAGTTAAAATTGACAAATCAAAATAACACGCTAACCAAATAATAAGAAAATAAGTTTAATCTAAGTTAAAATGATTCATTTAAGGCAGTGAAGCAAATGTTATTACCGTTATAACTTAAATAAGTTATGCATTTATCTAACAACAGTTTTTTATAAAAGAAGATACTTTTAATAACAAAATCACTTAAAAACCATACTTCGAATTTATCATAACGGCGGTTTTCAAATTTTTTGTTTCGGCAGTTAGGGCAAACTGGGAAATTTGGCATTCGATTTTGGTGAACCGCAATTCCTAACTGGGTTGCAAAACGTTAAGGCCGAAATGATTCAAAAGTAAATTTTTTAAAAACAATAAAATTTTCCCACTACACTAAATTTAGCGGCCTTTTTTTCGCCCTTGTTTAAGAAACATTGCAATTAGAATTTGTTTAACTTTTCTTTAATGATATAATCAACGAATGAATAGCGCTGCGTCAAAAAAGCCACCTCTCTCTAAGTGGCCTCAGCTCAGCGAATGGTAGGGATATTTAAAAGGGTGACAGTTGGTTTGCTGCTTTGTCTTGGCTTTGTAGCGTGGCATTGCTACGTTGTTTTTTCACTAGCTGTCTTCAGTGCGTTTTTTTGAGCGGTTCCTTGATTACATGCGCTCACAACACACTCCGCTAGTGACAGAAACAGAGGCATCACGTTTGTTCACAGCAATGCGTTGATACAATTTGTATTGTTTGAAGTTTATAACCTGCTTGTACTAAATAATCTTGATAATGTCTATTACAGATATATATCAAATTTAACTTTATTTAAACTGAATGTAGTGATTAAAGCAGACATTTTCTTTAATTTCCATTCCATTTGACAAAAACGTTATTAAAAGAAAGTTAAATATAGCACTGGTGCAAGTTGCCGTAGCATCAATAAAAGTGGGTTCAATTCCCTTTCAAGTCATCTATGAATCGAACAAACGGTAGCCTGTTGGCTCTCCTGTTATTTTTATAACTTTATTCAATATCATTTAAGAATGCGAGCGGTCCAAGCTGGGCTTTGTGTGCTGAATTACTCATTAACTTTGTCACCAGCTTCGCGAGGAAAAGTAAATAGCATCAATGAAGTGTAGCCATCACGTCATAAAAACAAGTTATATTGCACGTAACTGTTTGTTTGCCTTCCACTCAAACGGGAATCTAGACCTATACTTGTTTTTGAAGTGGTTTTTTACCTTCACAACAGTTTATTATCGCCAGATCAAATTTCAAGCGCAACATATTAGGCTAAAATGTCCAAGGGCAGTACCAGGATTTTTGATTCAGGAAGTGGAGGCAAAACTTGTCTACCAAACGTTGCATTTTTTCAAATTTTAGGGGTGTTCACTGAAAAAATTATTTTTGTTGGTTTTTGAAAAAACGCCAATTGTATTCCAATTTTTAAAACTTAAAATTATTAAATATAAAAATTGTGAGAGAGCATGTCCCTCTCCCCTTTCCTAGTTTCCTAGTCCCTGAAAAGACCACTATACTAAGTCCGGACTCCATTTTAAAGCGCTACTTTTCGATTAATTAACGCGATTAAAAACCTTTTACTGATTGCAACCCGCATTTCTATTGCTTTCAGATTCAAAAGAATTCATAATTTACTTTTAAACATCTGATCATAGATAACATTTTACTTGCGGAAGCACAGAAAGATTTGCGGTAACAAAGTTTATCTGCCGCGCTCTTTGTAACTGATATGCGCGTGAGTTAAATCAACAAGAATGAAAAATTAACAAATATGAAATGCAACTGTGCCGTTGATTAGCATAAAGCTTACCTTTATAAAGCCAGCATGTACAGCAACAACGGCTTGCCGATCAACAATCTGGCCAGGTCCCAATTCTTCAACAAAATCGGCCATCAACATATCCATAGCCTGCTGTAAGTCCCACACTTTACTTGCCAGTAAAAAAACAACTACTGGTACATAACTCTAAGAAATAAAGTATTTTCATAAACTATTTCGTTTGGATGAAATAGGTCACCTTCCCTTGCATGTTGCGCTAATCTTTTAAGACGGTTGTAGCAACCGCTGCCTGTCGGAAGGCTAATTCCAACAAATTGCATTTACAAGCAATATTTTCTTACGTAACTTTTAATTAACGCTTCATTTAATTTTGCAACGTTTTCTGTAAGATAATCAACAAGGCTGCATTCAAGAGATATAATCAATTAAATGGTCAAGCATACACTCGTTTTTTGCAGGAAGGCTTTGATATGTGATCGTTGAGTACTGGCAATTATTTGAAGTGCTTTCAACAAACGTTGTAAATTGCCATTAGGCCTATTTGTCGAGCATGGTTTAAAAATATTACAAGTTTCGAACAAATTCATGCAATAGATCAGAAATATGCATCTATTATGCAATGGGCAAAAGCATAGATTCTTACCAAGGGCATGTCATACGCTTACTTTTTGGGATGTAAAGCATCAAAAAAGGGTACGAAAATTGGTGATAAATTGAATGTTGTATAGACCTGTTCCAACAAAAATAAATTGTTTTGCAACGTTGAGTAATATATGAAGGCTGGAGATTTTTTTGATAGTCTTTGTAACCGTCAGCGTAACCTTTCAATTTTATTGAGCTACTACAACGCCTCTACAAATTTACTTCTGAGTGTTATATCTGTACCGATTAGCACGTTATCTATTCATACCAACCATCGGCAATCTTTCCAACTCAGGGTGCCAGTTTACAAATTATGTTAAAATCTTAATGGTTTTGCGTGCCAAAAGTTTTTGGTGTTACTTTAGTTTATACATTATCTCCATTCCTTTACGTGCAACGGTTTTGCACTGTCATGTTTCTGATTTGAATAGTAAACGGATAACAGACAGATTAGTTGATAGGCCCAAATATAATTAAATATATAATAATATTAAAAGTAGTCAAAGCAGTCACTTCTAATGAGATCCTTGTCCTTGTTTCTTCTTGCCAAGCTTTGTAACGTTTTGACTATATTTGGATATTTTTGGTTGAACGTATGCTTCAAAATGATCTACTGAAACTCGGCTGCGATGGGGACTGAGAATAATTTCGTGGGTGAAAATATTTGTTCTGATTACTAGGGGATCCAAATGCTAACAACAAAGCTACTGCCACCTTCTTCATACATCTACACGTCTACGATAAAAATTCCAAGATTTTAAAATGACAGTCTCATGTTTATTTTCATTTGTTTCCAGACATTTCCGCAAATCGACAAATTCATTTACCCACAATAAAGATGCCTTAAAATCGATCATATGCGTCTGGAAGTCACCGATGCTCATCCATTCAAAAGGAGATGAATGCAAGTTTTCACTGTTGTCTGGTTTGGTTGAAAAAGAGAATACTGAGCCAAACAGTGAAAATGCCGAAATCTATTGCAAAATTGAGACTTTAAATCGCGCATGTATGGATCAATTTCAACGGTGTTGACTTGGTAATCCAATGAAAATTTCTTCAGGTGTGTGAAGTACCAGAAAGTCGCAGTCTAGATGTCCCGTCTGTATTCATCCAATTTGGCTGCAAAACCTTTCGTAAAAGCTCCATCAGTGTTTGTCCCAAACCCTGAAGATGAAGAGGGAAGTTTGTTGCGGTGCGCTGCGATGTCGGCAAGAAACATTAGTTTTACGAGCCATTTTTCATCCTTGAGTTCAGGTTAGGTTTTGCCTTGCCTCAGAAGAAGATCCATATTTCGACAAGACATTCGATAAATCTCAACAAAACCTTACCACGACTTAACCATCTGGTTGTGCAGTGTAAAGACGCATCATGGTACGCACTCTCCTTCTCTTCAGCAAAGACCGAAACTGTCTGTGTGTTGTATCAGAGCGTACGACAACGAAATTTAGTTTTTTTGTTACCGTTGACATTACGTCCTTGAGAGCTGAATATAAAATCCTTGCACAAAGATTTTCTTGATGAATAACGTTGTGCGACTTTATTACAGTGTGCCCGATCCAGTAAACTATGCCTCCAAGCACTTCTCAAGCCTTGTAATTGTACTAACTTAACTTATAGAACTAAAATCCCACCCAGTTTACTTAGCCCTGACATGGTCGTTATCCATTACAGCTAGCATATATCAGACCAACGGACGCCAGTTACAATAACATACATCATAAACAGAGACAATTAATAGTAGAATGCAACAGCACACACGCGTACCACACAAATATATACAAATCAAACCGGGAAATCAACACAAAGACCGAAACTGTCGGTGTGTTGTATCAGAGCGTGCGACAACGAAATTTGTTATTTTGCTACAGTAGAAAATACATCGTTGAGAGCTGATTATGAAATCTTTGCACAAAGATTTTCTTGATGAATAACGTTGTGCGATTTTCATTACAGGGTGCCCAATCTTTTCCTCAACAAGAGTAACAAATCCACGGTGTTGTCTCAACTAAGCAGGTGCACCGGCTGTTGTAACTGTAAATATCTTCTCTATATCAATCCCTCTTTCCTCGAAACGCTCGGTGAAGGTATGAAGGATATCTATTCCTTTAGTAGCACCATACCTATGTATGTACCTATATATACCTATGTATCAAGCAACGTAGCTCCTCATGTACTCACGGTTGCAACAATGCCTAGCTATAGCTGCTAAACGTGAAATATCGTTTACATCCGCATTTTCATCAAGAGCTAAGCTGAAAATATTCGCAACATTTAATGCAACATTTTGATGCTCTTTTACATTTGTAGCCGTGTCCATATGCTCTTTCTACTGTCCTGGCAGAAACCAGCAAATCCTTGATCCCCGAGATAATGGTGCTTTTATGTGGTAAATCATCAAACAACTGGTTTGTACCACAGAGAAAGACCTCATTTACAAATGCCACGTCAGGAAATGGCTTTCCATATTTAGTAATGTCCTCTACGACTTTGTAGCTGCTTTTGATCGTTCAGTTTCTGCTACAAATCACTTTTTTGAAAATGCTGCTTTGCGTTTCGGAGTGAGATAATGCCTTCTTCAGTGCTTTCACCTTTTCAGCTTCAATCTTGAAGAATTTCTTGTGCTTTGTTTCAAAATGGCATTTTATGCTTAATGTTCGGCAAACGACATTTTGACAACAGAGTGCACACACAGCTCGGTCGTCTCGAGAAACGAATCCAAAATCTGTCGTCCAGGATTCTTGGAATGATCTGACGTCTAATTTTATTCTCTTGTAAGTGGCTATTAAATCTCGTTTTAATCAGTAAAATTTAATAAACGTTTCCACTATTACAACAACTAACAACCAGCAACTAACTAAAGCATTAATTAGGCAAATTTTTGAGCGATTTATTCACATTTATGGTCTACGGCAAGTGGACTCACGTTACGCCAAAAGACTTGCACGGACCGAAACACACTTCTAGGCTGCATCGATTTCGTGCGAGCGTCAAATCGTTTGCTGCGCCATGAATAATCACCTCACGTGCCACTTGTGCCAGGGGTTGCCGACCCAATTACTCGCTGTACCACGAATAATCACCTCACGTGCCACTTGTGATAGGGGCTGCCGACCCCTGACCTATACTACAATGCGAAATTCTGTCTGTCAGTGTGAATTTGCTTATCGTCTATGCGTGTGTTTTAACTCCACCAAAACTATAGGGCATACAAACACGAAACGTGGCACGATTTTTCACCATCCTTTAGTGGGTGTCATTGGAGGTTGTGACATCACGATGACGTCACCATTTTTAATCGCTATTTTTTAAGTAGTATTTTTAAGTGGTGTTTTTAAGTGGTATTTTTTGAGATATTTTCAAATGGCATTTTTCGATGAAGGAAAGCAATTTTTTTCTCAAACAAAATCCAAGGTTTTACTTGTTAACTTCCATAAATTTTTCTCTGTGGAAGTAGGGTGACGTCATAATTAACAAATAATGGTGAAATGTTTTCTTTATTTTCTCAAAAAGTACTGACCGCAGAAACGTAGTTCGAAGTTTTTTGGGACATTTTAACAAGGTGCTTCCGATAAATCTATTTGTCTAAAAATTTAAGCTTTATTGACGACGTAATCTGCGATAAAGTAGCATCTGAGCGTTTTTTTCGCATGCTGTTTTCGTTTTTTTTCTTAAACTCTTCAAAAAAATCTTTGTGAAAAAACCAGTCTTAAATCAAAATAAAATGATCGGGATTAGGAGCACATAGACAATGCCTCCATTAACAACAAATTTTGGCCACTCATTTGAGAACTGCTATTTGGGTAAAGCCGGCTTATCTGGCTTAACTGATATTTTTAACCCGACATAACTGAATGGTAGCCCTGCCGGACGACCGTACCAGAGCCAGCCAGTCATACGTGATAAAATTGCCATGCGTTTCATTTCAATAATCACAATTTGAATTACTGTACTTTCGTACATTAGTTTACACAGAAGGTATGAAAAAATTCTGTGAATATTCAAGATGCAACAGCACATAAAAAGATTAAAAACCAAAGGCTTGTAGGCTAGAGAGCAATGTGTTGTGGATTTCGTTAGCAAAGACCAAGCGGAAAATCAAGAACCCTTAAAAAGTTAAAGCACTGTCACAGGGATCAATGCAAATATACATGTACGTCTTACTTCTTTAATTACGCCATATCGAAAAGTTTGCCGCGTTGCGCACCAAGTAACTCTGTATACAACTCTTAAGTATTAGCTACGGACAGATATGTAATACTTTGCTTTCGGGCATATCGGTGGTGTACCTTCCAAGAACCATAATATCTCTTCCTATTTAAGGAAATTTTTTCCGTTTGTCCAACTTCCTTCCTGTTATCTCAAATATATTTCTCAACACTGGGCGCTATTACCAGTAAACAAATAATATTTAGGCAAGAAGGCCTAACTAATACGTCTATTTACTTAATCCTTAGAACTCTGCTTTACAACTTAAATGCTGGACTGCTCGTTCATTACTACATGATTTTCTCTTACATGCTGCTTTTTTTCTTTACCTCAAAAACAACAAGGCGCGTCAAAGCACCATGTTGCCTAACTCACTGAACTACTTGAGAAGATTAGAAGCGTTCGTTCTTTTTGTTCGAAGTTCTTTCGATCAATAGAAAAAGCAAGTTCAACAATAAGTTGCATTCTGCTTTACTTTCGATTTTCTCTTCATGTCCTGAGCATAGAACACTATTTCTTTATAGTTTGCTACAATTTCATTCTTTATTTGCATTAAGACAACCGGCCTGAATTGGTTTGTTAAAAGAAATTGTATTCTAAATTCTAATTTCGCTTTTGAAACGACGATGGTTTTGTGTAGAAAGAACATGGCGGCAGCTCCAACGCTTTCCCATAAAATTGCTACAAACCTTATTTTCAGTGTAATGCACATCCTAAAAATGCTATTTTTAATAGATTAAATAGTCTCTAAGAAATTTTCGATCTATTCCTTTTCCTATCTCGTAGAACGTTCTCTAATTAGGGGCTCTGGTTGCTATTTTCTCGTATGCCTATGAGCAGGATTGTATTGTTGACTCGCTGTTAGCAAACTATATGAAAAACAGAAGCTGGCGCATTCAAAATTTAATGTTTCCGTCTTTGCCGAAAATGCCAAGTTTAAAATGGCATCTAAACTATAAAACGCAATTCTGTCTGCCTGTTTTAACTCCTCACAAAATGCAGGGTGTACAAACATGAAACTTGGCACGATTGATTACCGTCACCAAGTGAGTGTCATAAGGGGGGCCGTGACGTCATGACGACGTCAAATTCAAAGGTAAAGCTATTGCTGTTTTGATTGTGGGCCATCCCAGTTCCTGAGTACATGCTGCCAAACAGGGCAAATAACCGTTGCTATGGACTTCAAGACTTTGGGAGAAATATAGCGGCTACGCACTACCACCCCCTAATGTTTTTCTGCTCGACTCCAATTTAAAACAAGGTGCTTTTGATTTTGGAACAAGTATTGCCTGCGTCAAAAAAATTTTACTTTTTGCTTCTGTTCTCACAGCTGCGCATTGAATAAAGCCGGCGCAACGCGCTCAACCGATATTCTTAATCTCGACATCACTGATGGGGACGCTGCGATTGTAATAACTGCCAATGCTTGACTAGAGAATATTTCGCTCTTTGCATGGCTGCGTTTATGCCAGGACCAAGCAATATGCGCGCAGCCAGCGACCTTAGGTCCTACAAATAGGCATGGAATTACGAAAAAATCGCGCAGAGGGCCTAACATTTATTAGCTTATTTCTGTCAATAAATATGAATCACTTCGGCGCTCTCCCGCAACTTTTTGTCATGCTTTCATGCACTTCTTAAAATGAACACACAAAACGTTTTAAGATCTTTGACTGTTTCAATTGAGAACAAGTCCAATTCCTAAAGACGTCCTAGTCAACATATAACTAAAAACGTTAGCTACTTACAGAAGCATGGGGGTTCTAGTCAGTGGCATATTCGAAAACCATTTTTATTTTTTGGAAAGGGTTGGCAGTGGGTGGAGCTTGAAGAGCTTTCAAAGCTGCTGTCAAGCAATTTGATAAAATAAGTGAACACCATCTTACATTGGGGAGGGCAGAGCATTAAGGGAGATAGACGATTAGAATTTTGCTGATTTTGTTCTCTAAGATACCTTTTTCTGGAGATAAACGCTTTGAAAATAAGAAATTTGCCCATAGTCGAGTCCAAATATGCATGGAGGCTTTTTTTCTTAGTGATCAAGTTTTTGAACGTCCTATTACCCCGTTAGGGATTTATTGCTTTTCATTATCCCTAATTACACCAGGCATATATAGCACCAGGCAAGATTGATTGGCCTCCACGGCGTGAGTTTGTGACGTCGTGATGACGTCAACGTGGGAATGTAATTTTTTTATTCGCATCTCTTGATGAAGGAAAGCGCTTTTGTGCTTAAAAGAGCCCGCACTTGACTCACCGAATTTCGACATTTTTATTTCTTTGTTATTTACGATGACGTGATAGTTGACGATTAATGGTAACACTTGTTTTCGCCATTTCCTCAAAAAATACTTGCCGTACAAACGCGGATGAAATATTTTTTGAGAGATGAAATAATAGGTTGTTTGCAAATAGCACCAGCTTTCATCAAAAAGTATGGAGTATTATCAGAAAAATATTTGATTTATTATTTCACTCCTAGCTTAATATTTTAAGTAAATTATCTCTTTACCTCCGCTTAGTGTTCTCTTTTGTGAGAAATAAATAATTCTAAGTGTTTCAATCTTAAATGCGTTATCAATTTCTACACTTTGGCAAAAAAAAGGTTATTGGGTATAATTTACTCGATTGCCCTTTTACTGACTGACCTGGATAGCTACTTGGCTCAAACTTACGCGTATGTCTGCGTCACCTTTATTTTGAGCTGCAGGTAGGTTAACCCTATACACTTACCATAAGCAATTTTCTCGGAAGGGATGTCTAGTAATTTCTTTGTTTCTTTACTGTTTAGAATTCTCACGAGAGGGTTTTACCAAGCCGTAAAATATGCAATACAGTGGTCACCGCTTAATGGAGCACCCTCGGGGATTGCAAAACCTGCTCTAAAAAGCGGTTGCTCTGTAATCAGATGAGAACGTTTTGACCATGAAAATAGGGTGTCATTTACACTAGAGAGTTCACCATCACACATGCCAATATCAGGGCACTGTATTTTATTGCGTTTTAAGATCTTGCACAGTGTGTAAAGCAACATAAAAAGTTTACTGTACAGTACATGTTAAACATGTTTACTATTGCTGCTCTTCAGCTTCAGCAGCACAGAAGAACTGCTCAATTTTTGATTGTTTTACTTCATGTTCTGTAGCTTGCTCTTCAGCATCGTCAAGCTTACACAACAATGACCACTGGTCAGCATTGCGAAAAAGCAGTTCCTTCCTAAAAGTTTGCATTGCAAGCAGCATATCACCACAAGATGGAAGGGGTCACCTCCTCGTTTTCTTCTTGAAACTTTTGGCCTTTTTTTTTCGATTTGTCATGCACAATCACGCACAAACGATAGTGACTTTACACAACAAAGCTGCTCTTAAAAGCGGTGACTTGCTCTACTAAGCGGAGAATTTTATAACAGGAAAAGATAGAAACCATTTCTTGTCATCTGAAATTGCTCCAAAAAGCGGGTTTCTCTATAAACCGATGCTCTATTAAACGGCGACCACTGTATCACCAAATAACCTATTTCTCTTATGGAAAAGCAAAAGCCATTACTGCACTCATTCCCAAGTTTGCGCTTGTTTTTCTATTATTATTGAATTCTAGCCAAATTGGGAACAAAACATCACTGTTACTTCTACCAAGGCTCTGCTATCAAGGCTACAGCTTATGTTTGGAAGCAAATTTGAATTTAAAGTTTGTAAATTTTAGCTACCTTATTCTTTTCATCATTAATGAATATACCAAGCGTTTTTCATGTAAGCACACTGGGCGGCTCTGCCGACGTCGCCTGGCAGGGCTAGCAATCATTTATGTTCGGTTAGAAATATTAGTTCAGCCACCTGCACCGGCTTAACGCAACTTACATTTGTGAGAGCAGCAACAGGAAGTTGGAACAAATAGGCGCATCGCCCTTATGCTCCTAATCCCAATTATCGTATGGGCACTTTGGTTGTACAAACTCTCAACCGTTTCACAAATTCTATCTTTTCCATAAGTATAAGGGTACAAAAGTCAAATTGGTGAAGAGGAACGTAATTGTTTTTGTTTTACAATTACAGAAAAAAAACAATTGGTGGTAGGTTTATTTTACGACTTGGTGCAACCACCTCGCAAAGATATTTTGACGCCAAGTTTCTTATCTGCACCTATGTCTCCTAAAAGGCACTCCCTAACTAATCCTTTTTTGTGGTGCTGCTCTCCAAACGACCACAGATAAACACCCTACACTCCTTTTTAAATCGCTCTTTTTTCCTTTCTTCTCCTGCTTCTCTCGTCTTGTTCCTCTTCTCTTTCCTCTGATGAGCAGCAGATTTTACCTGCATCCTGGCTATTTTTTCTTGTTCTGTGTGTCCAGCGATGTGACTTGGAGAGAGAGGTCAGTACGCTATCTGCCTAAAATGGGTCTACCTAAGGTGCACTTTTCTTTCCTACCCAAAGTTCAACTCCTTCTTCTTTTCTCTCTTCAGGTTGTCCTCCCAGCATCATCACTTCTTCTACTGAGGGTCTCCATTTATCTAGCTCAGTGTTTTCTATTTCGAGGCCCTACGGCACGTATATCTTCACTGTGGACTGTAACTGAGCCAACTCCATTACTTTTAAGGCGTTTCTCCCTTCCCACTAGGAAGAAGTAAAAAGCGGGTTTGTTTGAAATCAAAAAATCAGGATCACCAGCAACCAACAATGTACCTAAAAACACACATTCTAAACAAAGTTTAGAGTGCTGCTACAGTTACCATGGTAGCATATCGAAGTCAATGGTCAAACATAGTGAAAAACTTTTAAATGTCATCTCTTTGAAAGGTTTGAACCAGAAAAAAGTTTTCCGCTTAAAATGACCTGAAAATCCAATGTTGCACAATCTCTAAAAGAATTTTTTCGGTAACATTAACACAAACTCTGGAAATTCAAAAAATTTTGTTTGGTTCATAAAAATTAATAATATGTACACTCATAGCGTTTTTACATAAACATTTTCATTCAGGTTCAGCTTGTTTCATTGATGAAATTCAGCAAAGGTAATTTTATCGTACGCTAGCGGGCCCTGCCGGCGTCGCCCGCAGGGCCACCCATCATTAACGTCGGGGTTAAAAATATCGGTTCAGCCGGCCAAGCCGGCTTCACCTATGATGCACCTGTGTAAACAGGAACCATAAAATTGTCTTTTTTATGCAAATCCATAATTCTTGTACACGTAATGGTGATAATCATAGTCTCTTAATCAAAACTGCTAATGCTTACAAACAAAGAAGCTTGCCACAAACTACCATATATACTTGTAAAGAGTATAGGGGAGGAATTGAAACACAGTCAGAAATGATTGTGAGGGTCAAAGGGTGGTTGCTTTCACAATTACAGAAATAAACTATTTAATGGTAAGCCTATTTGGGGATTTGGTGGTGCCCCTTTTCTGTTTATATTTGTGGTGTTAAGTTCTTTGGCTGCGCTATTTGCCTTGTTTCCGGCAAAGCAACAAAAGCGACTATGCTTCCGCAAACCCATTCACCCATATTCTAGTAGAAACCCATCAGGCCACGTTGTTTTGAAACAACAGTTCTCTCTAAGTTTAGTTTTATAAATTGTTAGGTTTGTGAATTTATTTTGATTTTTGTTTTAAACTTGAGATTGTTGTACTTGAAGAATAAATTACAAATATAGTCAACTTAACAGGCAGGATATCAGCAAAAGAAAAATTCTTGCTTTATATATTTGATGTCGGCGTCGCCCGCAGCATCCCCATCAGTTATGACGGGATTGAGAATGTCGGTTCAGCCGACCAAGACTGCTTCACCCATTGGTACTTGAGTGAACAGTAACGAAAATGTTACGTGTTTCTGCACATAAGATTTTCACAACTTGGTGCGCCCTTTTCGTGATAGAATTTCTAATTTCAAGGTCCTGGCTATATCTTAGATTCATGAGCTCTGTTCAATGCTTACGTGTACCCAAGGGGGCCGTGCGTTCCCCTGAGTTTGGAAATTAGGAGCACATTTCTAATATTAAGCTATTTGGAAAAGAAAATGACAAAACGTTTTTTATGTAATGCGATTTCAAACAGTGACGTCATTATCTTTTGATTTCCGCTAAAACTTTCTCAAGTCCTCGCTGACTACGCATTGTGTTGCATGTTTTTATTTTTCTGCTTGGCGTATCCAGGAAAGTTAAAAGAGTCCTTGCTTTTCAAGATAACAGTCACTATGTAGTAAAAGTTTGCCTCCCAGACAAAGCTCCCAAATTGGAAAACACTATGTCCAACACCAGCCTTTGGTTAGCTCTGCTCATGTCTTGTCACCGCCGCTTCATATCAAGCTTGGCTTAATGAAAAATTTTGTGAAGGCAATGGACCGGGATGGCGACGGCTATAAATTTCTCAAAGATTTCTTTGGAGCTGAAAAAACCGATGCAAAATTAAAAGCTGGAGTTTTTGTCGGACCGGAAATCAGAAAACTGATGCAAAATGAAGAGTTTAGTGCACGATTGAATCCAATAGAATTGGCTGCTTGGAATGCCATAAAATCAGTAGTTGTCAACTTCTTGGGAAGTTACCGTCATGAGAAATATCCGGATATTGTTGATAGCATGCTGAAAGCATATAAGTAATTAGGTGCTCGTATGTCTTTGATAATGCACTTTCTGCATTCTCACTTAGATTTCTTTCCATCTAATCTTGGCGAAGTAAGTGATGAACAAGAAGAGAGATTCCATCAGGATATATCCGTCATAGAAGGGCGGTACCAGGGCCGTTATGATGCAAATATGATGGGAGATTTTTGCTGGTACCTACAACGTGAGAGCAAGAGCTCATCATACAAGAGAAAAGCCAAATGCGCGAAACATTTTTAAAGCTGTCTCGTGGTGTAATATAAAATTAAATGCATTCCTGGTTTGTTGCAATAGTCTATTTAGTTAGACCTACCATACGTCCCGGTTTGGCCGGGACAGTCCCGGAATTTGAGGCCTTGTCCCGGTCAGCTGAGCGAAAGTCCCGGTTTTTGATGCAGTCAGCCAGCGTGACAGGAACTACGCTAGCCACTAACCATTTGCGGCTGTAGACTTATTTGTGGACGCAATGGAGAAAAATTTGGGTGATCTCCAAAAAAAAAAAAAAAAAGGTCATCACCTGCTTGGCTACAGGTTTTGGGCACGAAAATGACACCAAACGTGCGGCTAAGGAGGCGATGACCTTTTTTTTTTTTTTTTTTAGAGATCACCTCTATTTTCCTTAACCCATCTGCATCTGTTCGACAATCTAGTCTGTTGTTTTGAAGCGTCCCGGTTTTTCATTGCAAAAATATGGTAAGTCTACATTTAGTGCAAAATTGTATTTCGTGATTGTGTGCGCTGTGTAAGGAAAGGAAAAACTGCGGCATGTGGTTATCTCAAAAACGTGATGTGATCGTAAAAAACTAATTGTATTTTCAAAATCAGCGCCCCAAATTAGCCAAAATCACTATTTCGTTAGTTACGTAACAAAAAAATTTTTTTTTGTTGACCAGTGTAATATGTATATACTACAAAATAATTTGCTTGTCTTGGTTACAAGCACAGCAGTTGTCTGTCCTGCTCGCAAGTGCATTAATACAAAAATAGTAATTTAGCTGCTGGTCAAGCTTTTAGGTTTAGTTTCATAATACAAGGTTCCAATACTGGCGATGTTTAAATTTACTTTGACTAATTATTAAAATTGCTCACCTGTTACAAATATGATTGTCGACAGAAGCAGCGATCTCAAAGAAGATTTTGTTGAGGCATTTCATCACTTTATCAAGCAATGTATTATGTTTGTATCAAGTTTTTCTACTGTTACGAAGCAAACCACATCTGTAGCTTTGACGAATATACTGTACCATAAACGTTAAAACCGTCTGAGCACATGCACCTTCTTCTGTCAAACCAACAAAAGTTCCATTTTGGTATTCCATGTGATTGGCTGTATATCCTTCATTTATGAGCAAAGTTGCAGCTTTTTCACCTTCAGAAAAGTTAGCTGTTCTTTGTTTCAGATACTTCACATCCATGGAGTAACTTTTAATGTTGTCATCACATGAAAGTTGTTGTAATCTTCTAATTGAAGGAAGCACAGAAAAATTACTCAGTTTTTTTGTACAAAGATGTGCTAGTTAGTTTCCACAAAAATGCAACAGCCGAACACTGCAAGTATACCCATTTGGAAAATGACAGGGTAAATCGTAAGACAAACCTGAAAAATATACCAGTAGTTTTTAGAAATTGCAGTTGTGTAAGGTACTGTACTTTTAAATCAATCACAAAAATAGGAAAAAGTAGTAGGCTAGATATATAGAGAGCAAAGGAAAACTAATATTAGAAAAATCAAATTTAAAAATATCTGCAAAACAATGACAAAACCATTATTTACAAATCAGTAAAATTATTAAAACATTAAAAAGCCTAAAACATATGCTTGCAAAATAATGTGCTGTTTTTAGATATTAATCATTGAAGAAAACATTGCCTTGAAAAAACCATCTAGTACTGAAGTCTAAAACTTGACGGTTTAGACCTAATCTGAAAAAAAAATTTGAAAGATTTTGAACGAAGAAAATATATACGAGGTAGAGACGAAAAGTTAGCTTTCAGTGAAAAGACAGTAAAAGATTAATAAAAAGTCACATGAAGAAGATCATGAATAAAGAAAATGATTGGGATCGCATGACAGAAGCTAAGTTAATGTGGTGGAGAGATCCATTGAAAAATCATCCAGAAAGAAATAGCGATAGCAATGAAACCAGGAAGCACAGCTGCATCTAAAGTGTGTGTAGCAATGATGTCTGCCAGTGGAGAAGTAGAGATCAGTGTTGTAATGGAGCTTTGCCTTCGTGTGGTGGATGGGAAAGAAATACCAGTGAGTGGCAAACCACTGGCGCCAATTTTTAAGGGAAAAGAAGACGTAAGTTATAATGCAAACAAAACAGTAGAGCTGTTAGAGCCTGCTATGAAAATTGTTTAGAGTGCTGGAAAGAAAGCTTCAAGAATAGTTAATGCTGATGTAATGCAATTCAGTTTTATCAAAAACAGAGGAACGACAAATGCATTGTTGTGAGAATGCAAAAGAAAAATAAAGAAAAATTTGCTGTTTTATCGATATTGAGAAGGCATATGATAGAGCTCCAAGATAGGTGATGAGCCTATGTCACAGGGCAAAGACCTAAGTTAGAGTGGAATCTCAGCAACCTGAAGCATTTTTAGTACAAGTTGGTGTACATTAAGAATCTTTGTTGCTGCTGCTGCTTTTTGCAATTGCAGTTGATGTAATCACGGAGTATGCAATAGAATTATAGATAAAAGTGATTTTTGTACGCAGATGACTTGGTTTTAATGAGTGAAAGTATGGAGAATTTGAGAAAGAAGTTTTACAGATGGAAAGAAGCGTTTGAGAACAGAGGGCTAAAGGTTTACCTCAAAAAAATTGAAGTGAAGGTGAGTGGTTTGGGAGATGAACTACTCAAGAGGAAAGTTAATTCATGAGCCAAGTGCTGAAAGAGGGTAATAAAAAATTCGGTACTGTGCACAAAATGTGGTAAAAGGAGCATGGTGGATGCATGAAAACGAAGAACTCTGGTATAAGGTTTTAAGTTTGTGAAAAATGTGTTGAGACAATAAAACAGAGATTCTTACACTTTTTTAACCCACATCTCTAAAATAACGTTCTGGTTTGGCCGGACACATTTGCAGCCTAGTTTAGGAAAATTTTTCCTTGAAAAAAATGGACAAAACCACTGTGCTAATATTTCCATTGGACCTTCACCCGGTTTAAGAACCTCGGCAATAAAAGAAATTGTGGAAACCAGATAAAAATATTTTATTTTTTGACCAAGTTGACTTGGTGAAGTTTTTATTACTTGGGGGACAGGTTAAATGCCAGCGGTGACAGCAAGAACGAGAATTGAACGAATAAAATTCAGACAAGGTGAGGAGTTGCTAAATAAAGGTTTTCGTTGACATAAAAGAAATTATCCAAGCTAATTAAGATCGGTAATGTTGCACGTGAGCGAGACATCGGGTCTGAGGGAGAATGACAAAATCAATATTAGCACAATGTGGAATTAAATTGATTGAGAAACGGAGTACCCAAGAACTTATAAATCTGCAGGCTTGTTAGATACTTTAGATGGACTGGTCAGGGCGAGTGAAGTGCCATGGTATGGACATGTTTTGAGCAGGGATAATGATAATGTGTCTAGAAGATCGTTGGATTTTGAGGGGTGGAAAAAGAAGGCGTCGGCGACCGAAGATGACATGAACAACGCAAGTGGAAGAACATATTGATCAGACTGGATTAAAAAAGAAAGATGTCACCAACAGAACAAGGTGGCGTAAAAGTGAAAAAAATTTTTTTCAAAATCTTTGATACGAGTATATACCTTAAAACTTCGAAAAATTGGTTTTGGGGGTTTTCCTTTTTGGGGGCTAGCAACCCCCTAAATCTCTTCCGCGGGGCTAAAATTGCCTCAAAACGTCATAATTCGCAAACCACTCATCGTAGAGACTTGCTTTTTAGCTCAAAATTTGCAGAATTGCCATGTTTTTATATGTGCTACGTAGCGATTTTTTTCTTTATCACAAAAAAGTTATGATCGATAATCCGATTTTTCACAAAAAGTTGGTCAAACCTTCTGTTTTTTGTAGATATCTTGTGTTTTAGAATTTAGATTCCAGCTATTGATATTTTGATTTTGAAAGTTAGATCTTGTTTATTAAAACAAGCTTGCGTAGCCGCCGAACAAGAATGAAGACCAAAAGTAGTCAAGAAATCGTCAAAATTTTGCATAATGGCACCACCTTGGCCGGCTGTTAAAACTTTTCATCTTGGTGTAGGCTACTGCCCACAAAACGCCAAGTTTTGGAGAGAATTTTCCAGTTTCGAAACTTTTGTATAGAAAATGCTACAAGTAATGTAGCCAATGAAATTTGTGGCCGATGGGTGTGGTGTAACGTTTATTCTCTTCATCGCCTTACCCTGTCAAAAAAAATTGCTTACATTGGTAGCAGCTTTTCAGCAAACTTGACCGATGGCCCGAGAAAAAACGTCGCAAGTTTTTTTGGAAAAAGAAGCAGAACTCTTATCAGATGTTGACGAGATGTTTGATGTTTTTGCGACACCACTAAACAGCGAAGATGTTTGGAGAGAGAGTATAGGTTGCGAATGACTGATGAGGATTATAGCTTTGGTGATGATCAAAAGGACCACGTGTAGCAAAATGTTTGGATGTTTCTTTGCCGTTGACATCATCTGACAAACAGTTCGTTCAGAAATGAAATCAAATCTTTCAAGCTTTTCTGCTTGCCAAAGTGACGTGGAAACTGGATCAGCTGCAGATTATGTATCTGATTCTGTATTAACACGCACACATTACACAGACTCTTCGCAGTCATCTACTGCTGCTGAGTTTGTAGTAGTCATTAAACATACCGGTATCTTCTCAGAATCGCAGAAAGTGATAAAATCTTGCCAGAATGTGTGAACGATATCAATTATCGGATAGAGCTGCAGTCGCTAGCAGGGTATTGGTAGATGTTAGCATGGTAATTGATGACGACAAAATATGTGCGATTGATCGTAGCAAACTGCGAAGAGAAAGGAAAAGATGCCGGCACGAAATCCAAAAATGAAAACAAAACTTCAGAATCGTAAATGCCATATACTTCGACGGTCGTAAAGATGAAACTCAAATAGTAGTGCAGGATCCAAATGATAAGCATTACACCGTTGTTGGTGAACCAGAAAGTTATCTTCTCACTTTTCTCTTAAAGATGGCAAAGGCAGAATTATAACACAAAATTTATATATTTGATTCTATATGTGGTACAGAATTGGAGGACAGGCTTGTGATAGTTGGTACAGATTGGACTGCCTGCATAACTGGGAAATACAATGGTTGCATTTGACATTTAGAGGAATTAGTACAATAAACCTCGGTTATAACGGACAAGTCGGGAGCAAATTTCCTTATATATGAAATTGATCCGATGCTCACTATACAAGCTGATAATGCTCAAGCTCAAATGTATTATGTTTCAGGCTCCTGAGTTATTTCCCATAATGACCTTTTACTGTAGCCTACAATTCACTGAAGTTTGACAGAATTTTTCAAAGATTACTAACTCGAGTTAAAATTCTGATAAAAGCATTAACCCTTTCCGGTCCTATTTTTGGGAGCCTTAGGTTTTAGCCAGGTCCAACTTTTTTTTTTAATAATTTAATTTTAAAAAGCGTTTTGGCATGCATAAAAAATCGATGCTTGAAAAAAAAAGGTTTTATTTACTTGATTTACATGTGGTAGTCCTTTTTGGCGGATTAGTAAAGCTCATAACGCTTTAAAAGCAAACAGATGTCAGGAGTAGCTAAGAAGTTCAGAGACTTTTAAAATAAACCTTGTCGCCTGAGAGGTGACATAGGACCTATAGGGGAAAAAACCAATGTCGCCTCAGAGGCGACATAGGACCGGAAAGGGTTAAAATGTCAAACTCACGTCGGTCTCATGAACAGTTGCTATTGTTCTGCCACAACTTTACAACAAGTTGTAATTTTCTTTGGTGAAAAATTGAATTCGTTACAGGCGAGGTAGTTTACATTGTTTTATCTCTACGGGACTGAAAAATTAATCAGTTATAGCAATAACGGATCCATTACAGACGAAGTTGAAATGCTATAAAATTAAGAGATCATTCGAACTTTAAATTTAGTCCGTTACATACAATTAGCCTACGAGGTTCACTGTACACAGACGACTCCAATGGGTTGTGTGTTTGTTCCATACTAAGTACCTTCGTTTAAGACAAATTTTTGCGATTTCTTAATGGTTCTACAAGTGGCTCAAATACATTTCCAGGTGCTATAGGAAAATGCTTGCGTGGATCTGCATAAACTTGTTGGTCAATTCGAGCAAACACCAATGCCAACTTCTTGGTTTCCAAATCATGTTGTTAACAACTTGAGCACCGATCAGTATTACGCTTATAAGATATGTTGGGCAATCATCAATGGAGCAATTGAAGCTAATCTGCTGTATTTGGAGGTTGGAACAATTGTATATTTGAGATGCAGAATTTTGCGCGTCTTTGAACAAACGATCTCAGACTCTAAAATTTTGGTCTACTTTTGGTTAACGGTGTATTTTTCAACTTTGACATTAAATTGGTGACTATCAAATAACGCACGGATCCAAACATTTGTTTAATTCAATTCAAAGAATAACAGTCTGTCTAATAAAGAGATTTGAGAAATTACTCTAGATCCATGGTTCTTAACCGGTGAACCATGGCTCACAGCTTGGTATTTTAATGCACAAGTGGGCAACAGAAGACTAACTTATTTTGAAAATGGGTTTGCATGCCGAAGGTTGAAAAATACTGGTCCATATGAACAGTCATATGGATTAGTACCTTTGGACTAGAGATGTTTCCCCTTGAACTGGAAAGGAGATTACAGTTTTTTTAAAGATAAACTTCGCTGCCAGGTTGTTTCACGCTTATCTCAGTGACATTGTAATTATTACATTAAAGTGGGCTACGGCACGAAAAAGGTGAACTAGTGCTCTAGATACAGTGCAAAGAAATGGACATTTTGCACATCCAAGAAGCGACGAACAAATAAGCATGGCTGTGACAAAGGTGATTGCCTTTCGCAAAAAATTGATCTTGAGCTCTGCAGTAGTTGTTCAAGTGAAAGTTGAAGCAGTCCCATCTTCAAATTATAAATGTAAAAGCAGATGTGTAATACCGGTTAGCTGATATAGAAACTTGTTCTCAACAGCCCCCAGCAATTGCGCATTTGACCAATGACAGTATTGAAGATTGCTAGCTAGATGAAACCTTTGCTTTCGTATCATCCTTGCCTCAATCTAACTGTCGAACGACATGTAGAAGTGGTTACAGAAGCATCCACCCAGATTGCTGGATTTGAACGACGAGACGAGATCACTAGACAAAAACCACACTTTTTACGATTGCAAAAAATTATTTTTTCGCTCCGCCCTAGTGTATATAAACTATTGAAAAACATTTGGAAACCTGGCTAGCTCCGTTAACGGAGACAAAACTGGAATTAACATAAATGGATCTCTCTCTTGAGCTAGAGGAAAATGCTCTTGCCAAAAAATATTTTTGCTGTACAAGAATTTCTCAGTATCCTAGTCATTCCAAGACATAAATTTCCGTAATTTGATTAATGCAGATTGCAGTACGTATAAAAGCATATCAAATATTTGCAAAGCCAAGTTTGGCAAGCTTCACCGAATGAAAGATATTGCGGTAAAAAGGTTGCCATCTGCTACTAAGTGTAATACAATCTTGTACAAGGACTTGGTCTAATTAAGGCTCAGTTAATCTTTCTACTTTTGAACAAAAGCTTGAAAACCTTTAATAAATACTGTACAAATTTTCAAAAAAATGCGATAGTATTTGGCAACGAGAAACCAGAAAACGAACAAAATGAATTAAAATTGAAAAGCAATCGACACGATGTGCATGCACAAAATTCTATCAATTTTTTAATCACCGTAAAAAATGAAACCAAAAACAATTCAAAAAGTAGGTAAATCAACAGTGCAATAACAGTAAGTGGTTACTCCAATTCCAAAATAAGATCTCCTTCACTAATAGTGTCCCCTGGCGAGCAATGAACAGCTTTGACACGTCCATCTCTTCCTACAGTTAAATCGTTTTGCATTTTCATCGCTTCCACTACACACACCTCCTGTCCTTCGGCTACTTGGTCACCGACCTTGCACTCTACAGACAGAACCGTCCCTGCCAAAAATCGGTGTTTTGTCATCACAATAGCGTAGTTCAATAGTCCTAGTTTGGTGCAGCTTACTTTCTTCCAATTTTTTTAAGTAATACCTTCAACATCGCAAACAGAGCTAGAGTGAAATTGAACTACAAAGTTAATAAAATTCAATGTTTATAAAACTGTGGGTTGCAAAGGTAGCCCTGGTTCTTTGTAATGGCTAGAAAGCACTAAGGTGGTCACTGGTCACACAATGAGTGAAAACTAATTTGGTGAAATGTCAAGACTATTAACGGAAATCATTGGTTCACATTTTACTTATTTTCAAATTCGTTGAATACGGTAAATAATTTATCGACCAAACTTTGTCAGCGGTCGAAAAACGCTTAGCGCGCTCGCATTTGGCACAACGGCCGCACTTCGGACATTTCATTGGTTGACTTTTATCGCCAAAGTAACACGGATAACTTCTTTTAATACAAGTGTTACAGACAAACCTTCTCATAAGAATTTTAATTAAAACTGATTCTCACCCTAGTAAAATTTCAAGGCCTCTTTCTACATCAACCATATATAGCTGCTGGAGACCTACATTTATAATTCGGGTCCTAGTGTTGTTAGCATTCTAAGAAATAATATCTAGGACATCCAATTCTAGGAAGTTTTCATTGTCTACTTCCACGTGCTCGCATGAGAATCTCGTAGATTTGCAGCACTATAAAACTGCAGCATCTCAGTTGTTTCAGGTCTTTTTCAAAATTAAAAACAAGGTCGAAGTGTAAATCTCTGCTATAGTTTGAATCGTTTCGGGAAGTCGCATACACTCAGGAAGTGTATTAATTATAAGCTACGGAATTTATTAACAACGAGTGTTTATTGTTACCTTGTCATGTAATTCTTGCTAATTAATTTCTGACGAATTAGAACTATAATAATAATATCGGTGATAATACCGTACATCTATTGTCATAACTCGGTAAATCTCAGTTAAAAGCCATAAGCTTAACTGTGTATAAAGCAACGTGCTTCTCTACGATTCTCTCGCATAATTATTTTTATTTATCGTCTTGCTGTTAAAGCTTAATGCCATCGCTATTTGCTACTTTAATCATTCTACTCAATTATATATTGCATCTAAATGAAGTGTGAGATTAGGCTATTTGTTTATAATTGTTTTTTTATTCTAAAAAAACCTGTCGCAGTATCGACACCATTCTACATGATCAATCAATTTTTTTCGCGTTTGAATTAAATTTGATTCCATCATCAAGAGTGCTTTGATAAAGTTTGCGCTGTGCGTGAAGACTTTTCCCCCAAACCGTGTGACTGGGAGAGCAGCAGTCACAACAAGGGTTGGGAGATCCAAAAAAATATTTTAAGAAAAACATAATTAACCTATAAATAATCAAGTAGCAAAACAGTAACGCCCAATCAAGAATTTGATTCCAGAGCAACATTTCTGAACCTGGTGTAAATTTACCTCACATCAAATTTTATTCAACTCAAATGGCTGGCAAACAGTATCTAGACTACCACTTGTCAAACGCACGTACTGCACATTGCTGGATGTAACAACAAAAACGTATAAACAGAGTATACTTGAGTGTTTGACTAAATAATGGCGAAATTTGTTGTTGTTGTTGTTGTTTGATCCCCTCTTACCAAGGATGGAAACGCGGTACGAAACCTTATCTAGGTTTATGACACATTAGGTACGACTACCCTACTACTAATAACGCGGATGGCCATCAGCAAGAGTTCTAATGTCTCCTTTCGCCAGAAATCGTAGCAACAAGCAAATATTGTTTTGAGCTGGCATCAAACGGAGGCCAAAAACTCTCTTGCTTCAAATAACGATCGAGCGAGGTTTCACTTGCTGGCAAAATAATGAAAGCAATTAATACTCTACCTGGCATAGGCGATCGGAGCACTGAAGCTTGGTCTTCAGCAGTTTTGACCGGCATGTATCCCACGTATTCGGCTGCCATTTCATTCAACACGTTTAGGTTGAACTGAAACAATAACGATAAATATAATACACAGTCACAAAATCATGCAAACCAGAAAAAAATCTGATCAAAATTTAGCATTCGAAATTATCCTTTTTGGTAATATATATAAAAAATAAAATAAAAGCGGACGATTGACTCAAACCCCAGCTTGTAAAAAAGACGAAAAACATAATAAAGCTCTTTTGACTACATGTACATAGATAAATACATGCCTTTTTCCCAAAAAGTGACGTAAATTGATGGTGGTGTCAGCATCAAACATACACAAAAATGAAAGATGCCAAAATATTATTAGACGTAAAAACATTTGACATGAATTATAAAGCACCAACCAATATACAATAACACTAGAGTTAACATAAGCTTTGCTCCGGTAAATAGAAAATCTTTTTCAGAGAAATACCCTACAAGAGCAACAAGACATGCCCATAGCACTTTGCCGAAAGTTAATACTAAAAACACCAAAAGTTTAGCCATTTTCATACGCTTTCACACGAGCGTGATTACAAATGGCCTACCTTTCTAAGAAAGGTCCACGACCAATTTTTGATCTGAAAGAAGTAATGTGGCATTACAGGATATAATCTTCTTGTCACTGTTTAGCTGGATAGTCGAAAAAATCATAGAAAAATTGTCCAAAAAAATAGCGGTTTGTACACAGAGAGATTACGAGAGCATTTGTTGAGAAGTACCGTAAAAACCATATCTCTAACTTAGACAACATCAAAGTTTATAGAAAACGATCATCCACAAGCAAATATTATTTGCACTGCACAAATAAAATCACTTCTTTATGCATGTAAGCCGGAAACCACTATTTCTTGTGTCACTTCGATGGTGATATCTTTGACCAAAAGAATTCGCCACAATTGTACGTTGCATCTTTACCGTCCACTTGAAAACAAGCTTTCACTTAACAAATGACAATGTTGATAACGATATCTAGTTGCCCGGCTTCTGGGGCTCCAAGGTCTCCCGCCATGCCCCCATTCCTCGGAAGGGGTCGGGTAAACAACAACAACAAAAACATATCTCGTTCTTCATATCTTCTCTTCCATCGAATCGGAAATGTATCGTTTCATCCAAATTCCTTGACATACAGGTCCCCTCAGTACACACTGAGAAACTTGTGCTTCCTTGACCATTCTACCAGAAATTATAAACATTCTTCCACGGATTGGCTAGTTCATAATATACTTCCATTTACAGAACTGTTTTGAAGTATTTCATAAGATTTCATATTCATAAGATTTTATTTATTTCACAGATGTTCATACAAACGTACCACTTCTTTTTTAAGGCTAGTTCAAAAGTCATGCAAAAAGAATTGCAAACACAAAACAGTATGCTCATCTTTAGCTTCAATTCCAGGACAACAAAGTGCATGCGCATCCAAGTTTGAATCTTCTAGCCTAATAGTAATGCACTTGATTGAAAATAACTTTGCGGCCAAATTCTTGAGCAGTCAAGTGATGGTTATTAATCTCCAATTAAGTCTCATATTTTCAAAAACTCTCTCAAGCCTGCTTCCCTTTCTCTTGGAAGCGAAAATATTTTTATACGAGGTGAGTCAAAAAGTAACGCAATTTTTGTCACAGGAGGCGCATTTTTTCATAAAATTTGGTATGAATGTTAAGGCACATATAGTCGTGAGGTTCAGCTGTTTAATTGTATTTTTTCGGATAGGTGTAGGGATATATGTTTAGCTGAGTTTACTGCACAATGGCAACCCGTCAGAAGTCCGTCTGAAGCAAAAGAGCAGTGATCGAATTCCTTGTTGCTAAAGGCGAGACCACTGTTAATATTCACAAGAGATTGCAAATTGTTTACAAAGATAAAACCTTAGCAATGTGTGGAGATGGACCCACCGCCTGATGACAAATTCAAAAAATTCAGAGTCCCAAAAATTGGGAAATGCAAGCTTAAGAGACAAGCCTCGTGCTGGCCGCCCATCAACTTCTGTTAACCCTGCCAACAAAAGAAAAGCGGATACTTTAATAAAAGCTGGTAGGCGCATAACCATTGATGAGTTGGCGTCAGTGCTTGTGGTGAGCCATGGTAGTGCTCACAACATTGTTGAGTCACTTGAGTATTCAAAAGTGGGTGCCCGCTGGGTTCCAAGGCAGCTTACAGATGAACACAGAGCTGAAAGGGTTAACTGCTGCACTGAACTCCGTGAACTCAGTGAACGAGATAACGAATTCTTTGGAAGACTCACAGCTGGTGATGAAACTTGGATACATCATTATGAACCAGAATCCAAAAAGCGATCAATGCAATGGCGTCATCCAACATCTCCAAAACTGGTCTAAGTCACAGAAGTCAGCGGGAAAAAGCATGGCCACTGTCTTCTGGGATGCCCAAGGACTTATTCTTGTTGATTTCATGCCAAAAGGAGAAACTATCAACTCTGAAGCATATATTGAGACCCTTCAAAAACTTAAAACAGGAATTTGTCGAGTAAGACCCAATTTGGAGATGAATAAAGTTCTTCTTCAACATGACAATGCCTGACCACACACAACAATCAGAACAAGGGAAGCAATCGCTTCTTTTGGGTGGACAACTCTGCCACATCCTCCATACTCACCTGATTTAGTACCTTCAGACTACCATCTCTTTGGTGCAATGAAAGAGTTACTGAGAGGCACACATTATGAAAATGATAAAAAAGTGAAAACTGCCGTTAAGAAGTGGCTTTGTGAGCAATCACCTGAGTTTTCCAAAGCTGGAATACATGCCCTCATTCGAAGATGGAACAGTGCTATTGAAAGAGGTGGTGACTATGTTGAGAAGTAGGGATGAAATCCTCTGAAGTATAGTTTAATGTTAATACATGATTTGTTTTGTTGTTTTCTATTTTTTATGTAATAAAAAAATTGCGTTACTTTTTGACTCACCTCGTAGAAATAAAAACATATCAGTTAAGTATAAACCGCCAGTGCTTGTACAATGCTGGTTTACAGCAAAAGTAAATTAATCACAACGAGCAATTGAGCTAAATGTCGACAAATATTTTTCAAGTTATCGTAATTAGTGAATCATTTTGTCCAACTACGCTGGCATAAAGCAGCAAAGAACAAACTGCAGCTTTTCTAGATGAACAATTAATTGGGAATTCAATTGCTAACCAGGATTAAACAAATAAATCAGCTTATAAAGTGGATGTCAAAAAACAAAAGCACTGGTATAGAAACAAAATGAAACTTGTGAAATGACAACGATAAATGAAATCAAAGCCATCTCGAATAGAGACCAACAGCGCCAGCTAGTGCATCCAGCTACTAAAAGGTAAGCAATGCAGAACACACAGAGGACTTAAAATTAAGACTTAGCAAGTGATTTAGGCTAGCCATATATACATACAACTTCCTTATATCAATTGAAAATATATGGCTTTCTGCACTTATTTGTTTGGAAGTTGGTTTGCATGCGCCATGCTTCTTTGTTTCAATAGAATGGCGTAAAAGAATCACCTGTAAGCATTTTATTTTCAATTCCATTTTTCGGAAAGAGGAAATAAATTTCGAGCTTTTGAATGGGATTGCATTATCTTGCTTTCTTAGAGCCATCGAGGGCATGCTGGTAATGAAAGATAAACAGCACAGCTAAATGTACTGTTTATCATTCATTACCAGCATGCTCTCGATATAACATACTGCAGCCCACATAAAATTGAAAAGCATAAGAAGCTATCAAACATGCAGCAAAACTGTTCTGTAAACTGCCTTACTGTATAAATTCTTTGGCAAATGTAGAAATGAGATGGAATTTTGCATTTCTCATAACAGTCTAATTGAGCCTGCGATTACTTGCTCCAAACACCTTGGTAAACGAAATTTACCCAACTGACAAATAGCATTGGTATGTGGCAAAAAAGCAAAAAAAAATGAAAACGCACTTCTCAATTTTCTAAACTAATCGATACAAAAGAAAGCATGGTATGGTGCACCAACGGATGTAAGGTGCTCGCAGCGTTGTAACAAATAAATTAGCAATACGAAACCGTACATTACCGTACTTTATAAAAAACAACACTTGCTTTAAAAACATTGATTGATACAAAAAAAACATAGTAAGGTAATTTAAAAGACATATGGCTAGCAGAGTAATAACAATTAAACTAGCATGGCAAAAACCACAAATTACAAATAATCTTGATGTGATACAAAAAAAAATCGAACATTATAATTTAGTGGCCTTTAATTATTCCAAGTCAGCTACTATTTGCATTCAGTAACAATGGTGTTGATTAGAGATGTTGTTGTTATTGTTATAATTATTATGTATAAGCGTCATATTTTCACGCAATCGTACAATTAATGGATATTGAATCAAACACAAAAAGGATCTCACGTACATCAGACACAAAAATCATAAAATGTTTAAAATGCTTAAAATTTTTCATAATTCAGTACTACAGTATACTCAAAAACAGACAAAAATTAGAGAATTTTGGCACCAAACAAAAAGTTGTCAAGCAGGTGCAACGTTTTCATTGTGGAATCTGCATGCACCACGCAGAAAACTTTCGAACTACCAAGTCCACTGTTGCAAAGTTTATCAATGAGGAAACTGGTAGTTGCCTTTACCGAGGTCGCAATAGTGGGAAGAGTTCGATGTTAAAAAAATTGATGACTTTCTGTCAAAACAAACCTTTGCGAAAGCTCTCTTCAAAAAAAAAACATTGCCAAAGCATGAATGGTTTTATACTATGGTAGATTTAAACCAAAAGACCAACTCTTGCCAACTGGTTCTCAAACAGCGTGGAGGAAGATGCAGACTTCCTCAAGAAACTTCATATGACGGACAAACGCCACGCTTCTATTTGCCAAAAAAATTAGCAATAGCTTTTTCATCAATTTTCTGATCTGTCAATCGTTGTTTTCTCAAATGAACTTGATCAAAACCAATTTATGGCGGAGAATGCATGATAAATCGTCTGCAGCGTGTGTATTGCTACAAGTAAAAAAATAGAAGCCAATACAAAACGCTCAACATTCAAACTGTAGCAACAAAAATCTCATGGTTGTGTATTTACATTCAAAATTATGACAATAACGTCATGCAAAAATTGGTTCACATTTTTTCAAAACTAACTGGCACAATTACTGTTTTTAAAATTTTCGTATGTTAGCAACCAAAGGATCGCCACCCCAGCCCGAGGCCTCAAACTTTTGATCAGCTGAAAAAAATCATCCATTGGGAACTTTAAAACATTGATCATAAAAAATTTCTAAAAGTGAAGGAGTCACATAACACATGAAGCAACATGTGGATCGAAATGTGGATCGGGATCATAAAACCAACACGTGCAAAAAAATCCATCAGAATGGGGACTGGATTCTCGAGAGTGCACACGCAAAGCGACACAACCGAACAAAAAATCAGTGAAAACAGCAAAACAGGTGAACACACAAATCAGCACTGTAGCAGAAATTGCAAGAGCAGCATACAAGGAAAACCCGGGACAATTCCATGACGGAGAATTCTCATGGAGGGAAGTATGGAATTCCTTCACAACAAGAAATACGCAAGGAACACCACAAAACGAAGAATGGCAGCGAGCAACAACACAAGGGCACATAAACAAGTTGAAAAAAATAGCTGAATCTTTAAAAAAGGAAACCCCTATTTCTTTAATGGAATCAGAAAAAACGACAAACATTTATCCCGTCCTCCCATTAGATTCTGAAAATGTTGACCGTTGCCCGCCTTATGCGCCTGAGGCACCTCCTGATCTAACCGTTCTTCCAATATTTGAAATATCTAAGGATTCCCTACAAGCATTAAAGGAAGAAACAGATATCGAGGAACTGAAAAAGCGTTTGGATAATATGATGATTGGAGCAGAAGCACAAGAAAAAGCTAGAAAAGAAAACCCCCAAACCTCTTCGGCTTTTGATCAAGGTTTTGATCGGTAATCCAATTAAGGAATATTGTCGATTTAAATCGTTATCTTGCCAGTATTGGGAGCCCTTCAATTCAAGAACGAATAAAAGCCGCGGAACAATATTACATGCCACGATTTGGAAAGAAGAAACCACCATCAGGGAAACCGAGAGGTAATCCCAATTGGAGAAATCGACCCCCTCGACAGGAAGTGTTCAATTATGGAGATGCCGTGTACAATGTAACAGACAATGGTTACCCTGATTTGGAATATGAAGAATCTGTTCAGCGTTCGTTAAACTATTGAGGGAATTGGACAAACCGGTATCCCAATTCCCCCATCCGCATTTTATTGACGATTTTGTATTAACCGAAATAAACAGCTTTTCTGTTGAAAGTGAAAGCCCTCTATTTGAGAGAAAATTAATGTTTTTTCGTGATTTACATACTAATGTCCTCTTTTTAGCTGATACCGGCAGTGTCCCCAATTTGATGACGACAAAAGTCGCAAAAAAATTTTATCCTGATGCTTGGACTAATCGACTCCCTTACAAAGTAAAATTAAGTGGAGTAGGGGGTTCTCGCCAGTCAAGTTTTTTAATTAGAATTTCGCGAGAAGATTCTTTCATCCCCTTCATTGTAGGTGAAGATGTACCTTTAAACATCATTGGGTTCTCTTGGATACAGAAGGTTTCGGGATTCCAAAGTTTTAAGGATGAATCTTTAGACCCTTCGTTTGTAATTAGAAATCCGTCACTGTTGAGTTACGCGGCCTGGCCAGTCGCAAAGGCGGTGATAAAAGATTATCATGTAAAGGAGAACCCAAACGCCGCAGAAATAAAGAGTAAGCTTGAAGAATTACGTAAGGCGGCTTTGAATCAAGAAATTGCTAAGGAGTTTGACCAAACCTGCCCTGAGAATGCATTGATCCCCGAAAAGGATTGGAAAGGAATCTGGAAAAGTTATGAAAAAGAATTGAGTAATGTTAAAAAACATTTGAGGGAACCACAAAAATTACCTTTTAAGTGTGAAATAACATTAAAAAATCCGAATGTTTCCGCAATACAGCTGAAACCTTTTCCAGTATCTGATCCAGTGCGGATAAAAGCTATTAAAGAATTGCTTGAAAATTTGTGGGATTGGCATGTGATAGAGGAAGGGCCTTCGGATTGGAAACTCGCAATGTTTACGATAGCTAATCGAGTAACCGAACATCAGAAAAAAAATAAAGGCTATATTCCTAGCTATCGGGTCGTTCAGGATTTACGACCACTTAACAAGGAGGTGAAAGATATCGAGTGTGTCATACCCCGTATTAAAGATGTTTTCAAACAAATTAAAGGGAGACCGGTTTTATCGGTAATTGATTTCACGAAGGCATATTATCATATGAAGTGCACGAATGAAAGTAAACGATATTGTGGGATCTCAGGAACTCCTTATCGTTGGGACAGTATGCCTTTGGGATTGAAGACCGCACCGGCATTATGGATGAAAAATATGCACGAACTCATCAAATTGACCACAAAAAATTATCAGCAGAGGATGTTGAGTAAAGGACGAACAGATGATGTGACACCTTTAGTATTGTACATAGATGATTGTCTTTTGCATACTCGTAGGGTGGAAGACCACCTTGAACTTCTCAAAGCATATTTTGAAGAATGTCAAAAAATGGCATTGACCATTAGCATACACAAATCATTCATTGGAAAGAAACGAGTCCACATTCTTGGAAGTGAGGTCGGAGCAGAGAAAATAGAAGCACAACGCAAACGCTTGACTGCTTTACTCGCTATCCCACCGCCGAGAAACATTGCAGAGGTTAGGTCTTGGTTGGGTGCCTTACGTTTTGCCTCCCAACACATTCCCGGACTTAATAAATTGCTCCATCCTTTTGATATCGCAGTAGGAGGAACCTCAGCAGCGAAAGGCCCTTCAACACCTGTAATGTGGACTGAAAATATGGTTGATACTTATGAACAGGTAAAAATGTCTCTCGAGCACCCAAAAAGCCTTTTTGTATTTGATGAAGATTTACCCACTTTTGTGGAAACGGATGCGAGCGAAGTTGGATTTGGAGCGGTGATTTTCCAACAAAAGGGAACAGACTCGCCACGACCTTTGTCATATTACTCTGAATCTTGGAAAACCAATATACAACGAACCGACAACGCATGTTTTAGAGAGTTGTTAGCTTTAAAAAATACTTTGGTTAAACATCAAGATTTGTTGAAAGGAATACCATTTACGATTATAACGGATAATATGGGGGTATTCCATTTATTGAAGTCTTTAAAAAGCGGCACAAAAAAGATTGCTAGATGGTTGAACATAATTGCCTCCTTCCCTTTCAACAAGGTTTTGCATAAATCCACAGATGAAATGTATGTATCTGATGGACTTTCAAGGAGCTTAGATTATCAAGATACAGCTTCCGTCGATGACCCTGATCTATTACCAGTTTTTAACGTTTTCCCAAAGGAAGACTCAAAGAGACTCATTCGCCATTTACGACATTCCGATTGCCCTTGTAAATATCATAAGGAATGTTTATTGCAAATGTTCGCAGATTACGATTGGGACATGATAATTTCCCTTGCTGAGGAAAGTGACCGTTGTACAATTACTGAAAAGGGTATAGTCGCCAATCATGGACATACTACTTCGCGTTTACCGAATTATGAACCTTTTGTACATACAGGCGAACAATTGTACCACTTTACTACTGAAAGGTCGCTACCCTCTATTTTGATAAATGGTTTAAAACCAATGTCACGAAAATTTGTACATTTAACTTTTGACAAAAATGACAAGCACCATTTACCTGTAAAATTAAAAATTAAAAGGGTCCCAAAGGGTGCTTACAGATCATTGGATAACAATGTTGTGTTATCGCCAGCCATTTCCCCTAGTGATCTTGAAATCCAAAAGAAGTATTGTGTAATGAGTTGGAATGTGAATGGAATACGTTCTTTAGAGAAAAAGGGCGATTTTCAAAAATTGTTTGCCAGTGACCCTGATGTAATTTTCTTGCAAGAAATAAAATGTCCTTCTGAAAATTTACCAGGAATCCCAAAAAATTACAAAGGAATAGTCAATTCAGGAAAAAAACAAGGTTATTCGGGTACAGCGATCATTTTTAAAAAAGATATTCCCATTAAGGAAGAAAAAATAAATTTTGAAGGAAATGATGACGAAGGCAGACTACAATTTTTTCTTTGGGGGGAAATTCTCTTTGTTAATGTTTATTCACCAAATTCACGATGCTTGGAACGTATTCAATTCCGCAAAAAATTTGAAGAATTGCTTAAAAATGTGATTTCACGATATCCGCGTGTTATTTTAATTGGAGATTTTAACGTTTGTCAGGAAGAAATTGATATTCACGAGTATAATCGTAAAGTTTTTCCGTACGGATTTTCAGACCAAGAGAGGGAATCGTTCCGACAGAATTTCGGATCTTATGTTGATGTTTTCCGATACCAAAACCCTAATGTACAAAAATTTTCGGTATGGAACGAACCTTTGGACCGACAGAATGATGTTGGATACCGCATAGATTTTTGTTTATGCTCTCCTTGTTTAACAGAGAGAATTGAACGACCATCCTATCGACAAAATGTCTTCGGTTCGGATCATTGCCCTTTTGTGTTCGATTTTAATTGTTGAAATCAATCAAGCACAGTCTCACAATCGACAGAGTAACGATTATTTATTTTTTGATTTGACTTATGGAGTAATACCGAATTGTACGAACTCCTCCTGGCGCTTTTGGACAGGTTATGACCAAGGAGACTTAATTATCCCAAACATAACACAAATTGTAGAGGGAAGGCGCGCAAATTTAACTGTTAGATTCAACCGAGAATATGCCGTTTGCGCCGCACTCAAGCAATTTAATCGTGAATTAACTGCTCTTATTATAAAATTTGATGATCAGGAAATTAACATCCCAACGCGTATAGGAACGTTATTGTCGACAGAGAGATATACTGTTAGTTTACCTCCATGGAACTCCCAACTGTGTTTAAGAGGAGGAACGCCTATTACGGTTGAGGTCGCAGAAGGAGCATTCTGTAGGATTAGACCTACGGCACGATCTAGTTACGGGAAGTTAAGACCTTTTCCGCAAAAATGGTATGATACACGTGGAGGGACTGCCGTGACGTTTCAGAAGGTTACCCCTGAACAGCGAACATTAGAAGTGTTAACATCTCAAATTGTTCACACAACAGTAAAGAATATTATTACTTCGCCCCCTGAGGTGATGATTCCGGATGGATGGGGACCTTGGCAATCTGGTAGATGCAATAATTGTCAGGAACCTCAGTATCGTGTTTGTCAAAATAATTGTCTTAAAGCCCACGCTGTTTTCATGGGAATCTATCTTCAAAACCGTTCTGTAAATTGTTGTGAAGATTATTGTGTGGATAAGGGATTGGATTGTACGAATTTACCGTTTTACAAGTGTCATGGAAGAGAGCGTGTGTGTCCTTTTGAATGTGACCCTTCGTGCATTACTCATTTTACAGGAACCCAAGCTAATTCTGCGGTTAAACCACTTAGCCTCCTTATCCTTTATCTTGCACCCGGATTATTTAAGTTTGTTGTCTTTCCTTTGATGACAGATGCTGCACCGTTACGATATAAGAATGGCTGCGTCTTACATGAACTGATTTACGATTGTGGTCTATTCTTCTTCGTTTGTTCTTCTTTTTGTATGATCATTTGGATGATTGTTGGTTTCGCGGAAATGAAGAAACGAATTTTGATATTGACATTATTGATAACACCAACGAAGGCAGAAAGGATCAATTTTGTTTTGGATACCCTCACACAAGAGCGAATCCACCTCAATTCTACCATTGTTGTGGGAGTAGAAGATATCGCTCTTGAACTGCGAGCTGATGAACAGTATTTCACCTGTGAAACAAAGGTATTAATAAAGAATGTGAATTGGAAATGTTGTACGGTCATTGCATCGGATATTCATTGCCCGTTGAGTCCGACATTGACGGATTGGTTCTTTTTGAATACGAGTCCATTTGAAAATTGGGGATGGAAATGTAAAGAATTTTATAACGTTTTCGAAAAAGGAGGTATTGGCAGTGCTAATGGTTGCATATGTAATTCAAATACTTATGTGTTTGAAGGTTTTGTGGGTCCTGCAGACAATTGTAAAGAAGATCATGCAGAAATTTTAAGAATACGATCTGTAGGTTTAAGAGGAAAATTAAAAATGAAAATGGATAGTAAAACCATTATATTAAATTTCAATGGAATGGTGAAAAATACCTATAATTTGACAAAGCATTTCGGTTATGAAGTTACGATAGAAGTTGGACCTTTTAGCTATGTCCCACAGATCACTCCAACATTAGTAACTTATTGGAATCAAACGATCATTAATAACAATCCTCCGAGTTATGGAGTGGCAGGACCAGGAGTATTGGGAGATTTAGCTTTTTCGAATTTTTTGTTGTTGGATGTTTATGCAAATACGGGTTTTGAATTGTTGAGACCAAAAGGAGACGCTTCACAGTATGGACAAACACCTTACCGAATTGAAAGAAGCGGTTATTTAGAATTTAAGAAGGATCCTCATTTTAGTGATTCACCTTTACCTTTTGGATGTAGAGCACCATTGCAGGAAAATTTGAACCAATTGAAACTTGTAGAATGTCATACAGGCAATTTACCAATATTGATTCAAACACAGAATATTTTAGCGAAGCAAAAGGCACCCCAAGCAGTGATAAGTATAGAGAAAATAAAGTGTGGCGGGTACCGAAATTATGTTGCAGGATTTATAACCTCATTTTACATTAAGGTAATTAAGGAAGGACTGTGTTTGATTGAATACCCTATTGCTGTGGTGAACTATCGTTTTATCATTAATGATACGAGAAGTATTATTGTACATTTTACGTTGTTCGCCGCCAATGATTTGGAAACGATAACTTTTAAATTATGTAACGTTAATATTACCGCTCAATGTGAAACTACTGATGGCCGTAGCCACTCGCGCCACGGCATAGAAGTGCATAATTTAACATCACCTGATATTATTGACCATACGGATAATGTTATTGTGAATTTTGATCCTTTTGGATTGGGCAATTGGGTGTGGAATGTTCTCGTTATTTTAGGTATAGTAGCGGTGGCTGTTTTTATATTAATAATGCTCTGCAAATGTTTGCAAAAAAACCGCAGTTTTATGGTAAATGTTGTTGATGCACCTTTGAACGGTATAGAATTGCAGACTGCACAGTGCAGGTTGCAAGATTTGATAAACGAATTAGAGTGATCACGAGTTGTCGCGACTGGTTTCCTGTAGCCGCGTATGACTCCCATGACGATTTCGATGGTTTCCTGTTATTGAGGAAATAACTGCGCATGACTCCTGTAATGTTTTACCATATAACGTGTGTTGACTATAAAAATTGATCAGTTGTCGTATAGTTCGCGTAGTGGTTGTACAGTTTATAATGTTGTTTTTAGTGGATTATGCTACGTTAAAGGAAAGAATTATCGCTTTGTTACGCGTCGATCCTTACAACGAAAAGTTACTTAAAGAAAGTGGTCGAGAATTGTTACAATTTTTTTATGATGAGATGGCAATGATAACTGTTGAGGATTTGTTCCCAGTGTATATTGAATTATGTTATGAAAGGGGAACGTTTAAAAAGAATTTGAGTAATGAACACATAAATACTGCTATTGAATGTTGTAATTTGTTGAAAGATGATGTTGGTAATGATGAACAAACCTTTGTATTTAACAAGGTTGTCAAAATAATTATGAAGTATCAGAAAATGAAAGATAAAATCGAAGTCGCTTTTAAGTCACTTGAACGATTGTTAGAAGATTATTTAATGTTAAGTGTATAATTTAACGATCATGATCGAGATACCATATGGGAGATTTTGTTTGAAGGATTACCACCAATACGAAATGACAAATTTTGCCATTCTTATGAATGGGAATTGATAAACGATGTTGTATATATTGTACCTGAACATCGCATTGTATTGGCTGATACGATTTTTGCAAAGTATAAATGAATCTAGAAATTAATCAATGAAGTATAGTTCGCGTTGAATCGTGGTTGATTTTTTTGAGACTCATATACTATGTATCATCGGTGTATATATGTGCTAACTGTATCTATTTGAATAAGGTTGAATAAGGTTCTTAGTGATTAATAATTGTGTCTGTTACTGCTGACATTATCAAGATCCGTTGAAAACGACGACGACACTGTTCTTTCTTCGCCGACGAACTCCTTCTGTTTTTGGTGCCCCGAGTGATTCATTCATTGGTTTATTGAGCGAAGACATCGTAAAGAGTTGAATAAGGTTCTTAGTGATTAATAATTGTGTCTGTTACTGCTGACATTATCAAGATCCGTTGAAAACGACGACGACACTGTTCTTTCTTCGCCGACGAACTCCTTCTGTTTTTGGTGCCCCGAGTGATTCATTCATTGGTTTATTGAGCGAAGACATCGTAAAGAGTAAGTGATGAAAAAGTTTGTGTTTTCAACGTCAGCACGTAAAAATGCTCGTAGATTGAAAGAGCTTGAGAAGACCTTACAGGATTCTGTGAAAGGCATCAATAAATTGTCAGAATCTTTAGAAGAAAAGAAAGCTATTAGGGATGACACAACAAAGGAAATCCCCAAGTTAAAACAAGACTTAAAAAATTTAGAGAAGGCACATAAACAAGTTGAAAAAATAGCTGAATCTTTAAAAAAGGAAACCCCTATTTCTTTAATGGAATCAGAAAAAACGACAAACATTTATCCCGTCCTCCCATTAGATTCTGAAAATGTTGACCGTTGCCCGCCTTATGCGCCTGAGGCACCTCCTGATCTAACCGTTCTTCCAATATTTGAAATATCTAAGGATTCCCTACAAGCATTAAAGGAAGAAACAGATATCGAGGAACTGAAAAAGCGTTTGGATAATATGATGATTGGAGCAGAAGCACAAGAAAAAGCTAGAAAAGAAAACCCCCAAACCTCTTCGGCTTTTGATCAGGGTTTAAACCATCTAACCGGTAGACCGGTTATACAAGGTGGTTCATTTAAAACCCAACCAACATTGCGATTGACTCCCAAGGAACCACCGAACAGAGATTTAGAATATAAACAGACTGCACCGCAAATTCGTCCTCCAGGACGATTAAACCTTGCTAGATGGGTACAAGAAACATTAAATATGATTCCCCATGGCGATGGTACAAGTTCAAATGACGTTTTGATTTTGAATATTTTATGTGAAAAACTGCGGTCAGCAGATAGGCAAAATGATTGTGAAGCTCTGTTACTTGCGCAGAGAGGAGAAAAAACTTGGCAAGGCATCATTGCCCAGTTGCAATTGATTGACCCAATTGGGATTACACAACAGTCGACTTATTTACAAGATTTTGGTGGTGAGTTTGACTGGAAAAATCCCAAACCAATGCAGGTGTTGTTAAAATATTTGCAATTGCTTGATGTACCAAGGACAGATAATGCCAATTCTTCTTTAATCAGTCATCGATTGTATGTCCTTTTGAGAACTAAAATTCCACAGTCTCTCAGGTACCAAATATTGGATGAACAGAAAACATGGGAGAATATTGTCCAAGACCTTCAAAGAGTGAGGAACCAAATACGAGAGGAGGAGATTATTACTGATCGACCTAATATCATGTTACCGACTTATGTCACTGACCTCCAGCCTGTGTACAGCACTGACCCTGTACTTGAGAGTGTTTTTGCAGCTACGTATGACGAACCCTTATTGAGTTACCCTGCATTACCAGCACGTACAGACCCACGACTTATACGAGCGACAAAAGGTAAGGTCCCAGAACAAAGAGACCTTCGAAAAGACGGTTGGATGCAAAGACGCATGGATGCTAAACAAAAATTATTGGATTCGAGAAGGAATTTTACCAGTGACAATCCCCCACCAGCCCCTGCTGTCCAAATGCCCGAACCACTTCCCCAAATTCGACCTGAAAAAACAAATATAGTTATTCCAGGGATACAAAAATTGGAAGATACTATATGGACACCACTTAAATTGTTTAAGGGAAGAAAACCAACAAGTGGCAGGTGTTTCTCATGTCTGGAGTTAGGTCATGTCGCAAAAGATTGTTTGTTGAAGGGCATTCTTGACCTTACAAACAGGGTATTACCAACTTCAGGGCAAAATGTGGGAAAATTGTTTGAAAGAACAATTCCTTTGAGACCAGAGCATTTGCAGGCACAACAGGATAAGTGGCAATCTTTTATGGCAGGAAATAATCCGTTGGGTATCCAATTAAGGAATATTGTCGATTTAAATCGTTATCTTGCCAGTATTGGGAGCCCTTCAATTCAAGAACGAATAAAAGCCGCGGAACAATATTACATGCCACGATTTGGAAAGAAGAAACCACCATCAGGGAAACCGAGAGGTAATCCCAATTGGAGAAATCGACCCCCTCGACAGGAAGTGTTCAATTATGGAGATGCCGTGTACAATGTAACAGACAATGGTTACCCTGATTTGGAATATGAAGAATCTGTTCAGCGTTCGTTAAACTATTGAGGGAATTGGACAAACCGGTATCCCAATTCCCCCATCCGCATTTTATTGACGATTTTGTATTAACCGAAATAAACAGCTTTTCTGTTGAAAGTGAAAGCCCTCTATTTGAGAGAAAATTAATGTTTTTTCGTGATTTACATACTAATGTCCTCTTTTTAGCTGATACCGGCAGTGTCCCCAATTTGATGACGACAAAAGTCGCAAAAAAATTTTATCCTGATGCTTGGACTAATCGACTCCCTTACAAAGTAAAATTAAGTGGAGTAGGGGGTTCTCGCCAGTCAAGTTTTTTAATTAGAATTTCGCGAGAAGATTCTTTCATCCCCTTTATTGTAGGTGAAGATGTACCTTTAAACATCATTGGGTTCTCTTGGATACAGAAGGTTTCGGGATTCCAAAGTTTTAAGGATGAATCTTTAGACCCTTCGTTTGTAATTAGAAATCCGTCACTGTTGAGTTACGCGGCCTGGCCAGTCGCAAAGGCGGTGATAAAAGATTATCATGTAAAGGAGAACCCAAACGCCGCAGAAATAAAGAGTAAGCTTGAAGAATTACGTAAGGCGGCTTTGAATCAAGAAATTGCTAAGGAGTTTGACCAAACCTGCCCTGAGAATGCATTGATCCCCGAAAAGGATTGGAAAGGAATCTGGAAAAGTTATGAAAAAGAATTGAGTAATGTTAAAAAACATTTGAGGGAACCACAAAAATTACCTTTTAAGTGTGAAATAACATTAAAAAATCCGAATGTTTCCGCAATACAGCTGAAACCTTTTCCAGTATCTGATCCAGTGCGGATAAAAGCTATTAAAGAATTGCTTGAAAATTTGTGGGATTGGCATGTGATAGAGGAAGGGCCTTCGGATTGGAAACTCGCAATGTTTACGATAGCTAATCGAGTAACCGAACATCAGAAAAAAAATAAAGGCTATATTCCTAGCTATCGGGTCGTTCAGGATTTACGACCACTTAACAAGGAGGTGAAAGATATCGAGTGTGTCATACCCCGTATTAAAGATGTTTTCAAACAAATTAAAGGGAGACCGGTTTTATCGGTAATTGATTTCACGAAGGCATATTATCATATGAAGTGCACGAATGAAAGTAAACGATATTGTGGGATCTCAGGAACTCCTTATCGTTGGGACAGTATGCCTTTGGGATTGAAGACCGCACCGGCATTATGGATGAAAAATATGCACGAACTCATCAAATTGACCACAAAAAATTATCAGCAGAGGATGTTGAGTAAAGGACGAACAGATGATGTGACACCTTTAGTATTGTACATAGATGATTGTCTTTTGCATACTCGTAGGGTGGAAGACCACCTTGAACTTCTCAAAGCATATTTTGAAGAATGTCAAAAAATGGCATTGACCATTAGCATACACAAATCATTCATTGGAAAGAAACGAGTCCACATTCTTGGAAGTGAGGTCGGAGCAGAGAAAATAGAAGCACAACGCAAACGCTTGACTGCTTTACTCGCTATCCCACCGCCGAGAAACATTGCAGAGGTTAGGTCTTGGTTGGGTGCCTTACGTTTTGCCTCCCAACACATTCCCGGACTTAATAAATTGCTCCATCCTTTTGATATCGCAGTAGGAGGAACCTCAGCAGCGAAAGGCCCTTCAACACCTGTAATGTGGACTGAAAATATGGTTGATACTTATGAACAGGTAAAAATGTCTCTCGAGCACCCAAAAAGCCTTTTTGTATTTGATGAAGATTTACCCACTTTTGTGGAAACGGATGCGAGCGAAGTTGGATTTGGAGCGGTGATTTTCCAACAAAAGGGAACAGACTCGCCACGACCTTTGTCATATTACTCTGAATCTTGGAAAACCAATATACAACGAACCGACAACGCATGTTTTAGAGAGTTGTTAGCTTTAAAAAATACTTTGGTTAAACATCAAGATTTGTTGAAAGGAATACCATTTACGATTATAACGGATAATATGGGGGTATTCCATTTATTGAAGTCTTTAAAAAGCGGCACAAAAAAGATTGCTAGATGGTTGAACATAATTGCCTCCTTCCCTTTCAACAAGGTTTTGCATAAATCCACAGATGAAATGTATGTATCTGATGGACTTTCAAGGAGCTTAGATTATCAAGATACAGCTTCCGTCGATGACCCTGATCTATTACCAGTTTTTAACGTTTTCCCAAAGGAAGACTCAAAGAGACTCATTCGCCATTTACGACATTCCGATTGCCCTTGTAAATATCATAAGGAATGTTTATTGCAAATGTTCGCAGATTACGATTGGGACATGATAATTTCCCTTGCTGAGGAAAGTGACCGTTGTACAATTACTGAAAAGGGTATAGTCGCCAATCATGGACATACTACTTCGCGTTTACCGAATTATGAACCTTTTGTACATACAGGCGAACAATTGTACCACTTTACTACTGAAAGGTCGCTACCCTCTATTTTGATAAATGGTTTAAAACCAATGTCACGAAAATTTGTACATTTAACTTTTGACAAAAATGACAAGCACCATTTACCTGTAAAATTAAAAATTAAAAGGGTCCCAAAGGGTGCTTACAGATCATTGGATAACAATGTTGTGTTATCGCCAGCCATTTCCCCTAGTGATCTTGAAATCCAAAAGAAGTATTGTGTAATGAGTTGGAATGTGAATGGAATACGTTCTTTAGAGAAAAAGGGCGATTTTCAAAAATTGTTTGCCAGTGACCCTGATGTAATTTTCTTGCAAGAAATAAAATGTCCTTCTGAAAATTTACCAGGAATCCCAAAAAATTACAAAGGAATAGTCAATTCAGGAAAAAAACAAGGTTATTCGGGTACAGCGATCATTTTTAAAAAAGATATCCCCATTAAGGAAGAAAAAATAAATTTTGAAGGATGTTACACCACACTATGACAAACTTTGGTGCACAAGTCATGATCAAGGTTGGCAAATGCATCAATAACAAATTGTCGAAGATCTTCAACACTTCTTGGCTTTCTCGAATACACAGAGTCTTTGATGACTCCCCAGACAAAGAAGTCCATTGGCGTTATGTCTGGAGATCGTGGAGGAAATTCAATGGGCCCTCGCCTGCCGATCCATTTATCAGGAAATGTCTCATCCAGTAAATTTCGGACAGCTGTAGCATAATGGGGTGGGGCTCCATCCTGTTGGAAGTACAACTTATTGAAATCTGGTCGTTGTTTCAATGCCGGTACGATGACATTTCTCAGTTTGTCCAGGTACCTTTCTCCTGTAACAGTTCCGTCGAAGAACTGTGGACCCACAATTCCATCAGACGATATTCCTGCCCAGACAGTTATTCCAGGCTGGTTCAATTGGGACGTGATCGTAAACTGAGGATTTGTGTCACTCCAATAAACACAGTTGTGACGATTTACGTGTCCCGAAAGTTTGAACGTGGCTTCATCAGTCCACACAATCTCGTCCAAGAAAGTGGGATTATCCTTACACATCCTGACGAACTGTTCGCAAAACTGAGACCTGCGATCAGGATCATCCTCAAGAAGTCCGTGAATTAGGCGCGGAATGTATGGTCTCACGTGGAGTTTGGTGAGTATTTTACGTAGAGAAGTTCGTTTGATACCAATTTCTGCACTAGCACTGCGAAGCGATTTCTTTGGGCTTCTGGCATATGCCTCAGCAACTGTAGTCAAATTTTGTTCAGTGCACACACTTGGTCGACCAGAACGCGGAGCATCGGCAACTGAGCCAGTATCATCAAATTTGTCTCGAAGTTTATAAATAGCCAAACGTGTTGGAGGATCTGTATTAAAATAATGATTCCAATCACGAATTACATCCTGTGCGTTTTCTGTTTTCCAATATCGCTTCAAAATAAATTTGCGCTCTTCCAAAGTTAGCTTGCGTGGCATGCTTAACACTTTCGCTGCCAGACTGTTTTTAAAGGAAATTACGCTGGGTGCCAGGCGTTTTTCGCTTTTTTTCCCCTATTTTCGCTTGTCTGTTATAACGTTTTATAACTGAAGCACAACTACTATACTTTGAAAAGTTTTTATTGAAACATCTTTTTTTCAGTAATTAGCAACTGAGTGGTAAAGTTTGAAACAGGGAATGATGCACAGGGGGCATAAAGGTGTTATTTCTTTTGTTACAAATAAATATTGTAATACAATATCTTACTGTACTGTTAATATATTACAGGGTGTCTGTATAGTAACTTGTAAGACTGTATAGTAACTTTACGGACACCCTGTATATCGAAATTTCCTATGTTAGTGCATTTTAGGTATGAAATTTAACTTTTTCCGTGTCAGTCACTAATGTCTGACGCGGCCCCAGATTGAAACGTTTTTGCGCCAGGCCACGTCAGTCATTTTTGGTAGAGAGTAATTGCTAAACATTTTGCTGTTCTTGAAATCCCCCAACTATCAATTTACCGAAAACGTAAAGGATTGCGGTGACTGTTGCTCTTTTACTGTATTTCAGATGGGCTAAATATAGAAATTTTCAAATATGACTAAACGAAAGTTAACTGCTGATGATATAGATATGCTTATGCAAGAATCTGATTTTGACTCTAGTGAATCAGACCATGATGATTCTTGTGATGATGCGAATTGGAATCCGGACCCTCTTTCTAGTGATGGCAATGATTTTGACTCTGATGAATCAGAAACTGAAGCCGCTGCCATGGACATGGATGACAGCGTCACTGCAGCATCTGACACTAATGGCAGTAGCCTAGATCAATCAGCATTCGAAGGTGATGATGACAGTAACGACAGCACAACATTGATCAGTGGCAACTGGACCGATTTTGTTGGAAGGCAGCAGCCCTTTACTTTCAGTGACTAATCTGGATTGTTGAAAACCCTTGCGCCTAATTGCTCCCCACTGGATGTGTTTTCACTTCTAGAGGATGAAAATGTCATTCATCGTATTGTTGCAGAAACAAACCGGTACGCTGCACAAACAATAGCAAATAGGTCTCTCACCAAATTTGCCCAGTTGAATAAGTGGGTAGATACAGATGAAGTCGAAATAAAAAAGTTTCTCGGCTTAATTTTATGGATGGGGCTTGTAAGACTAAACTCTCTTGAAAAATACTGGTCAACGAATCCTCTCTTTCAGCAAACTGTTCCTTGCGCAACCATGTCTCGCAATCGCTTCCAGTTACTTTTGAGTATGCTACATTTCAGCGACAATGAAACTTCGGAAAGTGGTGATCGTTTAGCCAAAATACAACCATTGATAGATATGCTGCAAAAAAACTTTCAAAGTTTGTTTCGTCCAGAAGAAGATGTTGTTATAGATGAGACTTTAGTGCCATGGCGAGGACGCTTGACCTTCAGGCAATACATCCCAAACAAAACGCATCGCTATGGAGTCAAACTTTTCAAACTTTGCTCAATGGTTGGGTATACATGGGCTCTGAAGGTCTATTCTAGCAAATCCCAAACTGGAGAGCGTGAAATTGGGCTGGCTAAAAATGTTTGCATTGAGCTGATGAAAGACCTGATAGGTCAAGGTCGTACATTATATGTAGACAATTTTTATACTAGCTATGAGCTAGCAAACTACTGCCTGCAAAAACAGACCCATCTTGTTGGAACCCTTCGTGCAAACAAGAAACACATTCCGAAAGAAGTTATGCCAAGCCAAAGCTAAAACGAGGTGAAATGGTTGCTGAAGAAGACCAACAAGGAGTGGTTATTTTGAAGTGGAGAGACACTCGTAACGTCCGTGTTTTGTCAACGAAGCATGCACCGGTTATGAAGCCAATCACACAACGCGCTCCATGTGCTGCTTCATCAGACGCAGTTGGATAAAGAAGACGACGCCAAAGAGCTACCGAAAAACCACTTGCTATCTTGGAATACAACAAAGGCAAAGGTGGAATCGATCTTTCGGACCAAATGGCGTCATACGCTACTACCCTTAGGAAGGGGGTCAAATGGTACCAAAAACTAGCAACCGAACTATTGCTGGGGATGTCGGTTGTAAATGCTTGGGTGGTCTATAAAGAAGTGACCAAAACAAAAATAAAAATTTCTAAGTTCAAGGAACTGCTCGTGGAGCAACTGTTATCAGATGCCGGTGTTGTCACGCCTTCAATTTCAGGTTCTTCTGCGCCACATCACCATCTGGTTGAGCGTACAGGAGCCCTTGGAAAAAAAATTAGACGAGCATGTTCCTCCTGTTACGCAAAGGCGAAGCAAGAAGGTGGCCGTAATGGGGCAAGAAAGAACTCTTCAAAATCATACACATGTTGTGATTTGTGCCCTGGACAACCACAGATGTGCCGAAAATGCTTCAATGAACTTCACAAATGAACAGACGTGATATTCACATTTACGTTGTTGTCGCTTTTCGTTGTATTTCTTTCAAATAAACAAAATTTGCTAAAATTTGTGTGTCGATTTATAACTTTTTTATTTTTTGCACTTTGCTAAAGCCAAAGCTACCAAAATATTCCTCAGAGGCCACGCTATCAAACCTCCATTCGATTTGCACGAACTGTCACCCATAAGTGAGAGACGTGGCCTAGACGGAAAATTCGAGTGTCACCCACAAATGACTGACGGTGATCGTAGTGAAACATTACGTGTCACCCATATATGACTGACATGGCAGTCAAAGTGTTAAAAAAATTTTAACTATTCCGACAATTCCGACTGTTCCTCTTTTTAGGAAAAGCGTCATTCCGACAATTCCGACAGTTCCTCATTTTAGTGTCTATTCCGACAATTCCGAATTCATTAAATTAGTGTTACCCACACAAAACTAATAGCGCGACCTATACGGTGGTGCGACCTATCGGCGAGTATATACGGTAGTTCGACTCTTTGTTTCTGTTTTTCGTTATGTATGTTGTTGAATGTCATTGGGAAATATAATCCCAATATTTGTATGTTGAATACCATTGGGATATGTAATCCCAATAAAAAAATACCATTGGGATTATATGTCCCAAAATATTTTGCCCCATAAATTTCTTTTTAGACGTTATAAAAAATAAAATCAACTTTTTTTTACTTGTCTGTCTGTTTTGCAAGGGACTCAGATGAAATAAACCCAATTTTTCAAAACAAAAAAAATTTTGGTAGTGAAAGGGTTAAAGCGGTGTTACTTCACAATGGCAATATATATCCATCAATTCGACCTGCTTGCACAAAAGGAAACTTTACAAGAAACTATACGAGTTTTCCGTAGTTTCTAGACGTAACCAATTGGGAAATAACACTCAGAAGCTAGGAACAAAAATTGTGTTAAAAAGTGTAATTCGTTGCCCTTTCAAGATGAACCCTAGAGTGCCATCTTGCCGCATTTCCGGTTTTATTTTGAAAATGGTTGAAACAGATCTCAAAGTCACATAAATTTAATGGGGTGCATTAGTGTTTTATGTTAACCTGTTAAGCGTCACCAACGAGATATCTCGTTTATGGTCATCTGCTTGGAAATGTCATCAACGAGATATCTAGTTTTTGGTTGTAGACTTCTACAATAAGCTGTCATACACGAAATATCTCGTTTCTCTCGTACAGTGCCAGAAAGGAAAAAGGGCAAATCTGTATGGAAGGCGGTAAGGTCAACTGTGGTCAATTTTGGTGTGATAAAAACATGCTATACACGTGTAGGCCTAATGAAGCTTCTGTTTCCAGTTAGACTGCCAATCAGTGTCTACGCCAGGCTTCTGAAAGTGGGGTGGGGGGTAGCATTTATTTGGTTTGAGCTAATAGGGTATAAATAACATATATTGTAGTTACAAGTGGGTAGGCTTGACATTAGAATGAGCCCCCCCCCCCCCCCCCCGGCGCAGACACTGCTGCCAATAGAGGAGGAACTGCAATTTTTTGCTAGATTAGAAAGACAGCTTACCTGTTGGTATTGTTATAGGTATATACTTTTTAACAATTCTATCTTTTATTGCAATTTTGGTTTAAATTTTCCAATGACTTCTAGCAAGAGAAGTCGCCTTTCTTCCAACGAAATTGAGCAGATATTAGAGGAAGAGGATAGTGATAATGATAGGTTGGACCTGGAGAGCTCAAGCTCCGAATCCTCCAGCAACTACGATGAAAGAGAATATTTGTCATCGGATAGTGAAGATGATATTGCTTTGCCAACTGACTGGACAGCAAGTGGTAGAGAAAGAAACCCTTTTACTTTTCGTTCTGAGCGTGGTGTGAAATTTGCTGTCGAAGATAAGAAAAACCCAGTGGAGTTTTTTGAAAATTATTTTGATGAAGAAGTTGTTACTTACCTAGTGACTGAAACAAACAGATTTGCACAACAGTTTCAAAACGAGAACATGGAAGCAATGTCGCCACAATCACGAGTTCATAAATGGTATGACACTAGTGCAAATGAGATGAAAGTGTTTATTGGTTTACTTATTCTACAGGGCATTGATTCTAAGGTGGAAAGTTCTATGTATTTCTCTTCTCGCGAGAGTGTTGCTTCTCCTTTTTTTCGCAAGATAATGAGTGGACGCAGGTTTGACTTGCTGCATAAGTTCCTTCATTTGGTTGATAATGAAACCATAACAGATGGCCCAGGAAGAAAAGTGACCAAGATAAAACCATTTATTGATCTAATTTTGAAAAAATTCAAGCAAAATTATGTTCCTAATCAGAATGTTTCTATCGATGAATCTTTATTAGGATGGAAAGGAAATTTGTCCTGGGTTCAGTATATACCAGCTAAACGTAAAAGGTTTGGAATGAAGTTTTTTGAACTTTGTGAAAGTTCCACAGGATATATATGGAACTTTTTTGTTTATACGGGAAGTGACACTTCATACATGGAAAAATATATGGACTTGCCTGTGACTTCTAGAATTGTGCTTTCTCTGATGGACCCTCTATTAGGAAAGGGATACTGTCTGTACACAGACAATTTTTATACAAGCCCCACATTGGCAGATAAGCTTGTTGACTGCGAAACCGATACTGTTGGCACTGTGAGAGTCACAAGAAAAGACGTGCCAGCAAAAATAAAAGAAGCAAAACTGAAAAAAGGAGAAACCGTGGCAGCGTACCGGAAAAAGTCAATGGTGTTAAAATGGAAAGACAAAAAGGATGTGTGTGTTCTGAGCACGTTGCACGATGATTCCATGGTGCAAGTAAAATCTCGGCGTGGAAAAGAAACGCGGAAGCCTAAAGCTGTGGCAAGTTATAATTCCAACATGGGCGGTGTTGACCTCTCGGATAATCTAATGGTTCACTTCTCAACCGCAAGAAACAGGTTGAAAAAGTATTACAAGAAGGTTTTTCGTCACATGTTAGATATGACACTTCTCAATTCCTACATTGCGTATAAAGCATTAGGTGGAAAAACTACAAGACGCGACTTTATTTTGACACTGAGTGAAAAACTGATATCAAAATATGCTGACGAAATACCAGCTAGTGTGCGTAGGCCTCCCCGACTGTCAGTGAAGCCATTGCGGCTAATTAAAAGGCATTTCCCTGAGTATTGTCCTCCTACCGCAAAAAAGGAAAGACCGACCAGAGTTTGCGTGCAGTGTCGGAAAAGACAGATAAGAAAGGAAAGCTCATATTGGTGCAAAGACTGCCAGGTTGGCTTATGTGCTGCACCCTGTTTCAAAGATTGGCACACAAAAGAATAAAGGCAAAATTTTATGAAAGAAAGACAGTATGAACTAGTTGTGCAACGTATAAGTGAACTTTTGAATGCTTATTAAGCTCAAGATTTCTACTTAAAATTTTGATAATAAATACTTTCATTAATTTAGTGTAATTTTAACGTTAAGCAAGAAAAGCAGCACGATCTAATCATCTGTGAAATGAACAAACGATATTGAAAGCGTATAATCGAGTGTATGCGCGATGAAAGAAAAACTGACGATAAAGGTGACGCTACGAAAGCGACACGGTTACGCAGGCGTGACGCTTAACAGGTTAATAAACATACGTGCACTCAATATCAAGCACTGGAAATTCATTGCTCTTTCCAATATGATCCACGGGCGCCAACTTGCCGCATTTCAGATTTGACTTTGAAATGGCAGGAGTTGAAACAGATTACACAATCACATACATTTAATGAGGTGGATCATGGTGCTATGTTGATAGGCAAACACTAAAGATGAAGCTCTGATAATTCGTTGCCTTTTCAACGTAAACTCTCAACTACCAAATTGATACATTTCATGTTTCATTTAAAAAAAGGCAGAAGTTGGAAAACACATCTCAAAGTCACATACATTTAATGGGGTGCATTAGTGTTTTATGTTAATAAACATACATGCACTCATGATCACGCTCTGGAAATTCGTTGCTCTTTCCACAATGATCTATGGGCGCCAACTTGTCGCATTTCAGATTTGACTTTGAAATGGCAGGAGTTGAAACAGATTACACAATCACATACATTTAATGAGGTGGATCATGGTGCTATGTTGATAGGCAAACACTAAAGATGAAGCTCTGATAATTCGTTGCCTTTTCAACGTAAACTCTCAACTACCAAATTGATACATTTCATGTTTCATTTAAAAAAAGGCAGAAGTTGGAAAACATATCTCAAAGTCACATACATTTAATGGGGTGCATTAGTGTTTTATGTTAATAAACATACATGCACTCATGATCACGCTCTGGAAATTCGTTGCTCTTTCCACAATGATCTATGGGCGCCAACTTGTCGCATTTCAGATTTGACTTTGAAATGGCAGGAGTTGAAACAGATTACACAATCACATATATTTAATGAGGTGGATAATGGTGCTATGTTGATGGGAAAACACCGAAGATGAAGCTCTGATAATTAGTTGCCTTTTCAATATGAATTCTCAACTACCAAATCGATGCCTTTCATGTTTTATTTTAAAAATGGCAGAAGTTGAAACAGATTTCAAGATCACATACAATTTTGGGGCGATGGATACTAAAAACAGTCTTTGGGAACGGGAGCTGCATCCCCAAAGCTCCACACTTTCATGTCTATACCTACTCGTGTGTAATTACAATACTTTCACTAAGCTTACCTGTACATTGATATTTGTTTTTCCAGTTGTAAAGTTAAAGTTGTAATAGTTCAGTTGTAAAGTTGTAATAGTCCAGTTGTAAAGTTAAAGTTATTATGGCGCAACAAGAAATCGAAACAGTTTGTACCTCGAGCGACTCAAGTTTCGACGAGGACGAACTGCTTTATCAGTCGTCAATTAGCGAGAGTGACGGTAAGTTTATTTCAACACCAATTTACGGTTAATTGTACCATTCAGCGAATACAGTGATTAATTAAGATGAAATAAAGCTTCCCTCTATTGATGGCAGAACATAGCAGGCGTACAATTCAGTCCATTTTCTTGGACAAGGAATTCTAATTCTATGAACCTTCAGTGTTGCAGACGTGCTCAAATGAGATTAAGAATTCTTGTAATTATGTAGCCTACTGATTTTTCACCGTTCCTACAATTGAAATATGTGAGTTCATAGTTATTTTTAAATATATATTACAGACGAGAATGAAGGTGGGGTTGACACTTACCGTCGGTTTTCGTTGGTCCCCACCATTTCACTGTCGTCGTCATCAATGCCGTCAACGACTGCTACCGCAGCAATTGGAGGTCAGTGTTACGACTAATAGTTGACAGTTATCTTTATGCTGTCAACCTTCAGTGTAGATTTGCCAATCATATTTGCAAAGTTTTGTGAGCCAAATTGCTTTTGAGCAGTCTGCTTATAAAGTTCATGTTTATGTAACAAGGCCGCGATGGAGAATTCCGCAACTTTGTTGATCAGGGGCTCTTAAAGTGATAAGCACGCCTCTCTGAAAGTGGGGAGTAATTTATTGGGAGGCGCGAGGTTACGGAGCAAAATTTAAGAAATCTACGCTTTGATAAAAGTTGATCCAAACAAAAGAAACGTCTAAAACATAAAAATTCGAAAAATCTTGCCGTCGTAAAAAGTTCATCTCCAAAAAAAGATCTTCATGTAATCTTAGGATAAAATTTTACTTCTGAAAACATTATTTTGCAACTAAATAAGAGGGGTGTTCGAAAAGAAAATATTTTGAAATTTCGTTTCGCTTCAACACAAAGTTGCTTTGTTGTGGTTTCATTTCGTTTTGAATTGACTTAGTGCATAATTTCGTTTCGTTTCGAAGTGAGGTCGAAACCAAATGGTCTTATCCGGTATGACGAAAATGCTATGCACGCGAACCCCATTGAACACACAGAGCGGCTATTTACCATCGTCACATGAATTTTCGGAGAAAGACGATGACATATGAGTAACAACGAAAAAAATTTCAAAATATTTCCACCCAAGGTTTGGTTTCAAACTTTTTGGTGCTACTATAGCATGAGGTCTACCGCCATATGTTACCTGCCGAAGTGCAGGGTGAGGTCTACTTGTTAGGGTTAGGGTAAAATTTCGTTTCGCCCCAGTAAAAATCGTTTCAAACACCCTTACTAAATAATCATTCTCAAGAGGGCATGTGAGCTTTGCTGAAACCTACCAAGGTGGGCGTGAATCTTCGTTGAACCTGCGAGGGGGGCACGGGGCTTTGTTGAACCTTCTAAAGGGGGTATTTCAAAAAGTTCAAAAGCCACTGCTGTAGATCATTGTAAAGTCTTCTACGTTTCATATATTGAACATGCTTTTTGACAAAGACATTTTCCAAATTATGAAATCTACGCACTCCCACGCACATTTTCTTGCGTAGAGTGCACAACGGCGGTATACATGATTAGCACTTTTGATAATAAAATTGAGCGCTCTTACTCTAGGCGATCATATTCGGTTAGCGTTTGTTTACTGAAAATGACTTATTATTGCGAAGTATTATGTCGCCGAAGCGTGATGTCAGAGTTTTGCCCACCGTAATATTTTAAAAACGTGGCGCCTATGTCTGTAGGGTTGTGTGTGTTGTAAAATTGACTATGTGGAGTATCTTATTCGTTGCGTGGATTGTTTGATAAAATATGATATAGCCTTTGATAGCACCCCCTTTTGTGGCTGGATCCACAAATTGAGGTCTTCAGAAAATGACATTGTATCGACTTACAATCAATGCTTTTCGATTTGTTTTATTTAGAAATTCAAAACGTTGTCAAAGAAAATTCCGCAAAGTTGTAGATGTTTGTAAGGTTTTCCTGTCTCGTAATAGCAACTTGTTTTTGAGAAGTTTCCTTATAAATTCGTGTTTGTGACGTAACAGTCGCGCGATGAAGAATTTCTCAAGTTTGTAGTTGATTGTAAGGTGTTCATGATTTTGTATCTTCAATGTACATGTTGAGCAACACGTTTTTGAAATTATGAAAACCAACCATTTCCATACACTAGCAGTGGCGCAGAGTCCCGATTAGGGGCGGGAGGGGAGGGGGCGGCAACATTTTTTTTGGGTGGTTGCGCTTTCGTTAATCAAGTGAGCCCATTTCTTGTCTCAGATTCGCGGTTGCATGCATAATCTGTTTTGTTCATTTCTGCTATCACTATTTTCCATGTTGGCATTGGCCGAATTTTATTTATATGCGCTGTTTACCTGCTATTCTGAAATGCTTACCAAATAATAGATTTTGCAAACGGTGTAAAGTTTTACTGACCACATTTCTTTAATTGCTTATATCAGCGTATATTATATTTACCAGCTTGTGTCAGGGTTGTGCAACCTTACGTTAAGGCCTGCCGAAAATTTTGAAAATAATTGTACAAAATCGGGAATGAAAAAACATAAGTCTCCAATAAAAGGTGATCTTTGGCCTATTTGTTTGAAAACATTTCATAGAGCTCAAGGGCGATAGTTCATGATGGTAGTTGCTCTTGATTGGAAGACTCGTTGTTTTCAGTGTACCCCAGCGTAGCAGGGCAGGTAGGCTTGAAAGACAGTGACTCGAGATATGAGTGACAACATTTTAACACGTTCAGCTCGTCCGCATTTTTGATGAAATGTTCCCCAAGGACGTAAGTTGCTATATAAGCTTTTCGATGTCTAGACATTAATCTAGTAGCGGTAACACGTGCTAGTTGTAGAATCAGCGCAGAAATAGTGTGATATTTTGAGTGTCAGTCCGTGGTACACGACGTGTATTTTGCAGTTTTTAACACGTTAAGTGCCTTATGACAACATATTCGTCAAATGGACATACTCATCATTTCAGTGCCATTTGACGGTATTTTCGTCATGTTCGCCTGGTCATTCGTTTTGCTTCGTTGCTCAGGAATGCGAGCGTGTGTTAGCACGCATGTGTGCACGTTTCTCGTTCATATAACGGTTCTTACGAGGATTTTCTCATACTCTTTTGAGCCGCTATACCAGGGGTTCTTAACCGGGGGTACCTGTACCCCTTGGGGGTACGAACAACCAAATCAGGGGGTACGAGATGAAGAGTCAGAATACCAGTTATTTTGAACTATTTGCTAAAAATTAATGTTTAATATTTTAAACTTGGACCAATTGTGTAAAAACGGGCCGTATTGATGCTGACGATGACGTAAGTCTCCAAATATTTACTGTTTAACACACATGGTATATTTTACAAGTTTTATAATGAGTAGAATTTACGAAGCCTTCTTTCACATATGTGCAGTGTGCATTTCTGAAGGTTTTTTGTCATAAGAGAGAGCTATGGTGACATAATAAATAGCTTCTTGTTTGTCCCAACAGAAATGGTTTTGAACTGTGATTTCATACTAAGGCTTGGTAGGCTAACTAAGCAATACTATTTTTGTTGTTCTGTTAAGAGTTCAAGCTCAATTAATATTTAGATTTGCAGTTGAATTGAGTTATCGTATAATTGACTAAACAATTTAACCAAAAATAGTTATGTCTAAAAAACGTAAGTGGAGCGAAGACTATGTCAAGCATGGTTTCACCTGCTTGACAGAAACAGATGGAACTGAAAGACCGCAGTGTATATTGTGCAGCAAAGTACTTTCGAATGCTAACCTGAAACCTTCAAGACTTAAGGAACATTTCGATAATCGTCACGGGGGTGCAAAGTCGGGAAATGATTTAAATACTTTGAAAATCAAAAGGATACGCTTTGATCAGAGTGGTACCTTAGAAAAGCATGGATTTTCGCCAATAGGTAAACCACTTTTGCATGCATCTTATAAAGTTGCTTTTCTGTGTGCCAGAAAAAACAAGCCACACACAGTAGCAGAAGAGTTGGTGAAACCTTGCGCAATGGAAATGGCAAAATTATTACTCGGGGTAGAAGCGGAAAAAAGCTAAGTTTAGTGCCGTTATCAAATGACATCATAAGCTCCAGGATTCGTGATATGAGTGAAGACATCTTGCAACAGGTCGTTGCAGATGTCAAAGCCAGTCCTATTAAAGTTAGTCTTCAGTTGGATGAGTCAACAGACGTCAGTTCGTGCAGTCAGTTATTGGTATTTGTACGATATGTGAAAGAAAAAGAAGTGGTGGAAGAGTTTTTATTTTGTACACCACTGAAAACAACCACAAAAGCAGTGGATGTAATTAATATTGTAAAGGAGTTCTTTTTAAACCACGAAATGTCTCTTGACATGGTTGGCTCACTTTGCACCGATGGAGCGCCCGCCATGCTTGGAAATAAATCCGGCTTTGCTTCCCGTGTAAAAGAGGAGGTTCCTCACATTACAGTCACACATTGTATGCTACATCGCCATGCTCTTGTAGCCAAGTCATTGCCAGAAAAATTGAAGAAGGTGTTATCGATTGCTGTGAGTGTAGTCAACTACATCAGAGGAAATGCCTTGAATCATCGTCTGTTTAAAGCTTTTTGTAACGAAGTTGGAGCTAAGCACAGCATACTTCTCTATCATACCGAGGTGAGATGGCTTTCCCGAGGCCGAGTTCTCACTCGTGTTTTTGAACTGCGCAAAGAAATTGAGATGTTTCTCAAACAGCGGGGTAGCAGTCTAGTAGTGCATTTTGAAAGTGAGGATTTCATTTTGTCCCTGGCCTACTTGTCAGATATATTCACCCACTTAAACGACTTGAACACTTCCATCCAGGGTAAAGGAATAAACATGATCACTGGCAGAGAAAAGATATCCGCCTTTACTAGCAAACTTTCAATCTGGAAAAATCGTATTGATTGTGGAAACTACGCGAATTTTCCTAAACTTGATGAAGTTTCCGCTTCTACGACATCACTGCCGGAGCATACTATGATGCAAATAAAAGAACATTTGCAGGTGCTTAGTCAGTCTTTCGAAGGATATTTCCATCATGGAGATATATCTGATTCACATGGATGGATACAGGACCCATTTCTTTTCACTCTAGATTTGATGGATGAAAATGACCAAAAGAAAGATGACCTTGTTGAAATGAGAGCCAGTAAGAAAATCAAGATGGAGTTTGATTCCATGCATTTAGCTACCTTCTGGTGTGCACAACTCGAAATGTTTCCACAATTAGCAGAAAGTGCTTTGAATATTCTTGTGCCCTTTGCAACAACCTATCTCTGTGAAAGCGGATTCTCAACTCTTGTTAGCATAAAAACCAAGCCAAGAAATCGTTTGGACCCGGAAGATGATATGCGTGTGGCTATCACAAAAAAGGAACCACGTTTCAAGCTGATCATTGAAAAAATGCAACAACAAAAAAGCCATTAGCAATAAATATTTCAATGCCTAATTTCGTTTTTCGTTGTGAGCAACATTACGATTAATAAAAATCAGACGGTTAATAACGGTCAATTTACGTTTGACTCTTATACACCGATAACATGCTACATTGTGTTTTACTTTATTGTTAGATTGGATAAGCCTTATCCGATAAGTGGTACGAAAACGTTTCACAAAATTTTGAGGGGTACGAGCGCCAAAAAGGTTAAGAAACACTGCGCTATACAGTGTTGCCAATTTAGCATATTTTACTCCTAGTTAGCATCTCAGCAACTTGATTTAGCATATAGCATCTTTTTTAGCTCTATCTTTTAGTAGTTTAGCATATTTTTAGCACATTGAAATTTGTCTGGTTTACGTTTCGTTTTCGTTCAGTTCTGGTACAGATCTTGTTAGATCTCGATATTGGCTGCCAGTGCAGGGCCTGCAGGCTTGCGCCGTTGCCGCCGGGCAGTTGATGAGTTGTCATCGTGCGTTGATGGTGTAATACCATGTGTCCTCACTAATCATACCTGGTTCTATGTGAAGTGTGATGACAATAGGTACTATTGCTAGCCCTTCCTAATATCAAGATAAGACTTTAGATATTCGTGATTATAGATATATTTTAGTTGTTAAAATGAGTGATGCCTAATAAAAAATATTCGCAGAAATTTAGGAAGGAATGGCTACAAGTGAAAGAATTCAGTTCGTGGCTGCGTGAAGTGCCGGGTGACAATACCAAAGCGCACTGCAAGTTCTGCAGATGTGATATTTTGGCAAAACACAGTCTGTTGCAGAAACATATTGACTCAAAGAAACATAAATCTTGTATTCCGTTTGAGAGCGCTCCTTTGACCAATTATTTTGTTTCTAAATGCAATGAAAGTGCAAGAGTTGAAGCTGGATTTGCTTTAAACATATGCTGCCATTCATCTATTAACACCTGCGATCACCTCGTGGAGTTTTGCAAAGCGACAATTAAGGACAGCTCTGTTCTTTCAAAAATCAAAATGCATCGAACAAAATGTTCTTCAATAATCAAGAATGTTCTTAGCGAACATTTTGAGGAGGATTTAATTTCTGATATTGGCGAAAGGAAATTTAGTTTACTGTTAGATGAGAGCAATGACGTATCTGTAACTAAGATTCTTGGAGTTGCCATAATTTATTTTAGCATAAAGTACCACAAGATAATTCACACATTTTTAACTTTGATTGCTTTAGAAAAATGTGATGCAGTGAGTATTGTAACAGCCTTGAAGGAAGAACTTTTGAGACTAAAACTGAACATTTCTAAGCTTATTGGAATTGGTACAGATAATGCATCGGTCATGACAGGCGTCAACAATGGAGTTTACAAACAATTGAAAGCTGATGTTCCTAATTTAATTCTTATCAGATGTGTCTGCCACTCGATTCAGTTAGCAGTTTCTCATGCTTCAAGTGAAGCGCTACCACGAAGCTTGGATTATTTAATAAGTGAGACATACAGTTGGTTTTCACATTCGGCGACTAGACAGATTGCTTACAAGCAAATCTATCAAACAATTAATGACAGCAAAGTGCCATTAAAGATAGTAAACACATCAGATACCAGATGGCTATCAATTGAACCAGCAATAAGTCGAATTCTTAATCAGTGGCTTGAGCTTAAGACTCATTTTGAAGTTGCAAGACTTACTGACAAATGCTACAAAGCTGAAGTATTGTATAACATGTATAGAGACGAAAAACATTTATTATACTTATTGGCTCTGCATCCAGTTTTGGTACAAGTCCAAAAAGTGAACAAGGTGTTCGAATCAAATGATGCTGACAAGACTAAGTTACTGGATGATCTTACACGATTAATGAGAGAGCTTGCACGATCAATAATGCTACCAACTTCAAGAATTGATCCCCTACTCAGTGACATACAGAATCACTTGGATCCTGAACCAAATCTTGGCTTTCGTTTTGAAAGAAAAGCAACGGAATTGATAAGTGATAAAAAAATAAGCAAAGAAGACATCAAAATCATCAGAGAGCAAACAAAGAATTTTCTGTTTCTTCTTTTTCAACAGCTTAAACAGAGGTTACCAGACAATGTCTCAGTACTGAAACAAATAACATGTTTTTCAGTTCAGAACACACTGAAGCACATCAAAGAACCTGTTTCTGCCATATTGCAAGTCATGCTGACTACTGATGATGAAATCGCTGCCGCAGAATTACAGTATAATAACATTCATTTGAACAATTGGAGCAATATCTCTAAAACTGAAGATTTCTGGGTTGAAGTTGATTCCTTCAGAGATTCTTCAGGTGTTAATCCCTACAAAGAAATTTCTGAGTGTGCCTTAAATTTACTTGCTCTGCCCAATTCTAATGCCGAAATTGAGAGAGTTTTCAGTATGATGAATATTATCAAGAGCAAGTTGAGGAACAGAATGCAGTTGCCTATGTTGAATGCAATATTGAAGGTGAAATACGGCGTAAGGCGTCATGGAAAATGCTGTAAAAATTATGATTTGCCTGCATCAGTTATCAATAAAATAGGAACAATGGCAACATATAGAGATACTAGCTCCCAGGAGTCTCAAGAACAGCCCCAGCCGAGCACCAGCTTATTTGAGCCAAACATGTACTCATGTGAAGAGGACGATCTTGATATCTTCTTTGATGACCGCAATCTACTTTAAGAAACATACCAATGCAGCAATATTTTCTACAAAGAAGGTAAGATAATTATACTTTAATTTTTTAGCATATTTTTAGCATATCTCATTTACCATATTTGGCATCTTATGTTGGCAACCTTTGGCATTTTTTCATGATCCCAGTTTGGCAACACTGCCGCTATACTGTTATCAATTGTGCTATACTTTTATCAATCGTACCCTTACATTCTGTAATGGCAAGTTATCGCCCAGATAGAGCTGCCGAGTTGGCTTTAGAATCAGACTCAGATGAGAGCTTACTTGACAACGAAAGTTGCTCTGACAGCTACTCTTCTTCAGAAGAAGTTGATCTCGACAGTAATGACGGCAGTGACGACGCAGATGTCCCAACCACATTGTTGGCTGCACAAAGGCCACGTGGCGGTAGAAGGGCCCAGACAAGGGCCAGAAACAGCTATGTTTGGAATCCAGCGACAAGGCAGCCGCACTTAGAGAGTTTCACTGGAAACCCAGGTCCAACATCCCTGGCTAACGTTACTGATGTTGAGAATTGTTTGGAGTATTTCCAAGTGGTAATAACTGATGACATTTTAGAAATTGTTGTCAATGAAACAAATCGCTATGCAAACCAATTTTTTCTGTCAACTGCTGGTACTTTGCCAGATCAGTCCAGAGCTCATGATTGGAAGCCGCTGACCCTTCCTGAACTGAAGATCTTTTTAGGACTCACACTCCTCACTGGACTGATTGGCAAAAGAGGACACTTGTCCGAATACTGGAGCACAAACCCACTATTCTTTACTCCATTTTTCGGACAAACAATGAAAAGGAACAGATATCAAATAATCATGAAGTTTCTACATTTCAATGACAATGAAGCGAGGCCATTGGATTCAACTGACAAACTATACAAACTACGACCAATTCATGATAAGATTGTAGGAAACTGGCGTCAATTGTTCAATCCTGGTGAACAAATTTCGATCGACGAAGGAATGTTGAAGTGGAGAGGTCGGTTGTCGTTCCGAGTATACAACAAGGACAAGCCAATAAAGTACGGTATAAAGGCGTACATTCTAGCCGATTCAAATTCCGGTTACTGTTGGAACATAGATATGTATTGCGGTCAGGGAAAACGCTTGAGGGATATCGTTTTTGGCTTACTCGGTGACACGTGCCTTTACTCCTGGCACTCCTTGTATATGGATAACTTTTATAACAGCGTTGAGTTGAGTGAGGAGCTGCTGGGAGTGAAAGTGCACACAGTGGGAACGTTGCGATCACATCGAGGAGAGCCTGTAGACATTCGCAACGCCAAAAGCGGTAGACCAAAGATGAAGGTAGGAGATTCCCTGGCTGTTGACAATGGAAAGGTGATGGTGGTGGCGTGGAAGGATAAAAGGGTTGTGACAGCTTTGAGCACGAAGCACGATGGAAGCCTCAGTACCATAACAAGAAGAAAGAAGAGAGGCCACGGTGAAACCGAACAGGTACTGAAACCTCGGTGTATCATTGAGTACAACCAGCACATGTCAGAAGTAGATCGTCTTGATCAGATGATCTCCTACTACCCCTTCACCCGGAAGACGATGAAGTGGCCAAAAAAGGTTTTCTTTTATTTACTGGAAATCAGCCTTTACAACAGCTTCGTGCTCTACAAAGCTAAGAATAGTCAAACAAAGCTAACTCTACGATCCTTCCACTCAAACAACGTTGAATTGAATTGATGTAAAAACGTTGAATTGATGTAAAAACGTTGTATTTTGCTTGCTGGGTATAAACAGTGCTTACAAGCGCGCGAAATACACATGCGAGATAGCTATGAGGCGCGAGATGACGCGATAGGAAAAAGTGCTTGGCACCAGCGTGTATGCGTGCGCGATACGCGTCTGGCACTTAAAGTGTTAATGTTTTAGATGTCGTGTACCACGGGTGGTACACGATATTTTTTTTTTAATATTTGACCAAAGTATCATTTCAAATTGCAGATACTTTCTAATAAAATGAATAGTTCAATGTTTTATGGTCGAAAAGATTCAAGAAGTGAAGCTGATGAAGACGAGGCGGAGAGCACGTCCTCAGACCTTGGCTTATCCGACTAATCTGAGGAGTATGAACCTAGTTCTGAACCTGCTGACAGTGATAGCAGTTCGTCTGTAACTGTTGAGAGTGAAAGTGAAGAGGAAACGAGCAGTGATTGTATTCCTGTAGCTTCAATAACCAAAACATGGGGTCCCTGCACATTTCAAACTGCTAAATTTGGCTTCTCTGGACCTAGAAACCCTCAGATCAACATCACAGAATCTACGCCGTAAGAAATTTATAGATATTTTTTAACGGATGAAATGCTAAAGTTGATCATAGAAGAAACGAATAGATATGCGCAACAATACGTTTCAGCCAATCAGCTGCGACGTCGATCACTGATGTCTAAATGGAAGGATACCAATGCTGAAAAAATTCAAGTATTTTTAGGAATAATTGCCATTATGCGAGTTAGTCCATTGCCTCGACTCCATTTGTTTTGGTCAAAAGACAAAAAATATCGAAATTTACGTATTGCAAAATTAATGACCAGAGAACGGTTTGAAATGCTATTGAAATGTTTGCATTTTTGCAATAACGAAGACAATAGCTCTGGCAGGCTTTTCAAAATTGAAAAAATCCTTAACTTGGCAATTCACCAATTTAAACAAGCTGTTACCCCAGGCCAGGAAGTTGTAATTGATGAAACCATGATACCGTGGCGTGGAAGATTATCGTTTTGACAATACATTCCAGGAAAAGCTCACAAATATGGAGTAAAAATATACAAACTTTGCACAGTGGAAGGGTATACATGGAACTTCAAGGTATATTGTGGAAGAGAAGAAGAAGGAGGAAGTGGAAATGTCCAGACTCTTCATTCGGAAAATGTTGTGATGAAATTGATGGAAAATTTACTCTTGGCTGGAAGAACACTGTTTGTTGATAATTTCTATACTAATCTGACGTTAGCTAACGCTCTTTTAGCTAAACAAACATTTATGTGTGGAACATTGAGACAAAACAGAAAAGGAAATCCTAAAGAAGTGTGCCAAAAAAAGCAAAAAAGAGACGTAATAGGATCAGAAACAGAAAATGGCATAAGAGTCATTAAGTGGATGGATAAACGGCCAGTGCTGATGATGACGACCAAACCTGAGCATTTCGATGTTTTGATAGCTACGGGACGGAAAAAAACAAAACAATGAAGACGTTTTAAAACCCCAAGCAGTTTTAGATTACAATGCGGCCAAGAAAGAAGTAGATGTATCTGATCAGATGTCAGCATATTACACATGCGTCCGAAAAACAGTCAAGTGGTACAGAAAAGTTTTCTTTGAAAGAATTTTGGGAACTGCAATTGTAAATTCTTGGTATGTTCACTGAAAGCTTTTTGGGAGAAAAATGGATATGCTCCGTTTTAGGGATGCTGTAATTGATGAAATGACCAAACAAGCAAACGAAAGTCATGAAGAAGAAACTTTGCCAGTAACAGCAAGAAAAGTTCCTCTACAGAGGCATCATCTTGGAAAGCATGATGGTCCAGCTCGGAAGATGCGAAAAAGATGCAAGAACTGTTACGACAATATAAAAAGGAGTGAAGGGACTGAAGTCGCCAGAAAACGCGCAAAACGCGTTTCCACATTCTGTGAAGAATGTGAAGATAAGCCTTCTCTGTGTCTTGATTGCTTTAAGTCTTTCCCTCCTTTTGGGTGGGATGCCACCCATACCACCATGTCGTGAAAAGTGACATGTGACGGAAAAACCCGTCACGTTAAAATTAATTCATTTTGTCAATATGATACATTATAAAGCTACGAATAGTTTGCTGATGAATTTAATTTTGCAGCTATGACAATTGTTTACATTGTTAGGTTTTATTTTTTCTTTTATCTTTTGAAGCTAGTCAGTTTTTCTTTGCGTTTCGTTTAGCTTTCCTTTCGGAATTAATTCATGCTGGTAGTTTTCAAATGTGAATAGATGTCTGTAGAGTTCATACAAAATGTTGGTTTCCGGATGTCATTGTATTCATCTGAGTGAGAGATGGTTTTGTTATGGGTGCGATCCCACCCAAGTGGAGGGATCGCACACTTCTACTGACCCATTTGCCTTGAGCACAGAATTATCATGCGTTTGCCATGCTACGTCTGCGTGATTGTATTACCGTTGCACGGCAAAGTCTTTCGATAGAGTTGATTGTTAGGTCATAATTGCTGCCTGTACATATACTTTTGTTGCACTCCTACAGAAGTTAGTTACGAAGTTCAGTTGTGAGTAGTGTAGATTTACGATTTCGTTGGTTTCAGATAAGACATCATTGTCGAGCAATATTATGACATACGCGCTTTCGGTTACTTTAGTTTTGAAATACGTTATGACCTTATTTCAGCTATAAGTTGTTGATATATTTATTTGATTTGCTTTCCTAAAATGTCACGGAAAACGAGAAGAAGAGAATTTTTGCTAAGTTCTGACGAAATAGTGCAGTTGTTGGATTTTGATGACAGTGATGAAGAAGCTTTATTTGAAATAGATGACGAAGATGAAGTAGTGCTAGCTGAATCTGTTCCTGATAAAGAAGACGAGGTAAGGACCGTCGAAATTGTTGATCGCCAGGTGCCAGAAGAGGAACCTCCTGCCAACACTGATTCAGGAACAACAGTTGTTACCAATTTTTGCTGGTCAAGAAACTTTCCGCCAGTTATTCAGCCAGGAGATGACCCTCCAGATAACAGTGCTATTGAATGGGGTAAAGTTATGATTCCTTACGAGTCGATGCCTACTCCTGCTGCTGTTTTTGCAGATGTTTGCAAGTTAGATGAGTTGGTAAACGACATCTTGGTACCCCAGTCCACACTCTACATGCATCAAAACGGCAAAGCATTTGAAATTGAAAATGAAGAAATGAAAGCATTTTTGGGAATGAATGTTATGATGTCGTATCATGTCTTACCTGAAATTCATGACTATTTTTCCAATGAACCTGACTTACGAGTTCAACCCATTGCTGAAACGATGGTGAGAGATAGGTTCTATTCCATTCGAAGATCACTACATTTTTCTAATAATGATGAAGCTCCTGATAAAAAGGACCCAACCCATGATAGAGCCTGGAAACTACGTCCCCTTATAAAACACTTCAATGCTGCTTTCCAAAATGCTATGAGTCCAACGTTTGAACAAGCTATTGATGAAAGAATGACCAAATTTAAAGGACATCATATTATGAAACAGTACATGAAACAAAAACCGATTCAGAGAGGCTTTAAACATTGGTGTAGAAATGATTCAAGGACAGGATACCTCTACCAATTTGATATCTATGCTGGAAAGAAGACAGCATCACCAGAGTTTGGGTTAGCAGAGAACGTTGTGCTGGAACTGACAGATTCTCTAAAAGACTCATCCTGCAGAATGTTCTTCGACAATTTCTACACTTCTCCACAACTAGTTTACAGGTTGATGACTGAAAGAAAAATCTATTCTTGTGGAACAGTAAGAGAACATAGACGCAGGCTGCCAAAAGATATGAAGGCAACTGAAGATTTGAAAAAAGGAGAGATGGATTCAAGATACTACCATGGAATGTCAGTCGTGAAATGGATAGACACCAAACCAGTGACGATGATATCATCAATTGACAATGGCGATCCAGAAAATACAGTGAATGTCAAAAGAAGAAAAAAGGGCCATGAAGGAAAGGTTGATGTAAAAGTCCCTGCTATGGTCCAAAGGTACAATAAATGTATAAGGGGCACAGATCTTTTAGATCAGAAAACAACAGTGTATGCTTTTGACAGAAAGAGCCCAGGTAAATACTATTGCCGACCGTTTTGGGATTATATTGACATGGGTTTAGCAAATTCTTTCATAGTTTATGAACAAATTGCTGCCAAGTTTTCAAGTGGAAGCAGACAAAATGTTGCAAAAACACAAAAAGATTTCAGAAGAATGGTTGCTATTGAGCTGATTGGCGACTTCTCATCACGAAAAAAGGCACCTTTCAATACCAAAAGATACAGAAGCCAACCGCGACACAGAATTGAGTATGCAGAAAGACATGGAAGGTGCAAAAGGTGTTATCGAGAGGAGAAGAAAGACAGAAAAGGCTTCATTAGATGCGTTGACTGTGATGTGTACTTATGTCTCAACAAGAGCAGAAACTGCTGGGAGCAGTTCCACCAAGGGCAATAAGAACAAACGATTTAGTTGTACAGAAACATTTTTTGTATGAGAGTTTGAAAATTACGCTGTGTTCTTTCTTCGCTTTTTTGTATATCTGTGGTTGTAGTTTTTCTGTGTTTGCTGCTATTTTAACCAAACTTAAAATAAAAAAAAAGAAACAAAAATGCTTCAAGATGTTGTGCAGGAAACAAGCTGAGTAGGCAACCAAGTCGAAAGCGCAAAATGAAGTAGTTGAAAAAAGCTGTGTTGTTTGAGAAAGGTAACGCTTCCCTCCGCTTGGGTGGGATCCCACCCAAAACAACTTTGAAGGGGTACGCACCCCCCAAAACTTCAAAAACATCAAAAATGTTTCCAAACCATATTTTGCAATGCAAACTAACATGCCATGATGAAATTATGTAAAATTCACGAAAAAAAATTTTCCGGGAGGGAAGGACTTAATAAACTGCATTAACTAAGCAAACTTAAGGAAAATTTATGTTTTCATTTGTTGTTCATTATTGTATTGTTTTTCAAAAATAAAAGCTTGAATTTCGCCTAATAATGGTTGTTTGTAGATGTATAAGCAATCAGAAATTTAAACGTAAATAATTTTTTGAACTTTTATCGAAAAAGTATAAAGCCTTTTGCATTCTGACAAGAACCATATTATATGCACGTTAAAGGCATTACAATTACAACTTTTTGAACGATACGACTGCAGGAAAGAGTATATTGCAACTATACACATGTACCACAGGTGGTACACAACGTTTGTAATGAAAGATACAAATGTACCACCGGTGGTACACAACGAGTTGAACGTGTTAAACTGTGTTGCAGGTAGTGTGGCGGTTTTGCCCCCCACTCCAGCAAGAATGCGTGGTCGGCCGCGATCCAGACGTGGCAGCCGTGGTTGTCCTACAAGACAGCTGGGAATTCCATCAGACCCTGCCGCTGCTGTTATTCCATCTGACAATGGGATATTTCAACCTCCGTCGCAGTGGCAGGGCAATACTTGCATCGCTCCAGCAGCTCCTACTTTCATTGGCCGTCGCCAACATCACCTCCCGGCGGCTGATATGAGTCCGCTGGATGTTGTCCGGCTGTTTTTGGACGACCGATTCTTTTTGGACGACCGACGAAGTTGTTGCTGCCACCAATGAGTACGCTTCTCAATGCCTGGCTGGATCTGGAAGACCTAGAAGTGGAATGCGGGAGTGGAAGATGTGGACCGCGAAGAAGTGGAAAAATTTTTTGGGCTCTTATTTGCAATGGGGTTAGTCCAAAAACCTACATTGAAAGATTATTGGTCGACAGATGTCGTAGTGCGGTCAAGTGTTCATTGGGAGATTATGTCTTGCAATCGATTTGAAGACATCTTGAGATACCTGCATGTCGTTGACAACAGGTCATCTCTGGATTCTTCCATGACACATGATCGCCTTTGGAAGATTAGGCCGTTTATCGATCGTCTTCTGTTGACATTCAAGACTATGTTTGAACCTGGTAAACAGCTTAGTCTTGACAAGGCTACCTGTGCGTTCAAGGGCCGGGTGAGTTTTCGAACGTACAATCCAAACAAGCCACAGAAGTGGGGCATCAAAATTTTTGAGGTGTGTGATGCTGCCACAGGGTACCGCCTTAGCTTCGATATCGCTACAGGGGAATCCCGTACTGTGTACAATATAGTACTTGGCCTAATGCAAGGCTACCTTGGAAAGGGTCATGAATTGTATGTAGATCAGTACTATACATCGATTCCGCTGTTTCGAGAGTTGTATGCTAAGCAGACTCCAGCAGTGGAAACATGTAAGATAAACAGACGAGGGTTGCCAAAAACCTTTTTGATGCAGAACATTTCCCAAGGCGCAGGGGCCTATTCTTGCACTGAGGTGGCGTGATAAGCGCGATGTCATCGTGCTTTCTACAAAGCATATGCCAGCGATGACGACTGCTTCAATAAGAACGCGAGAAGGTCACGTTTCAAAGGAGAAGCCCATGGCTGTCGACGATTACAACCGGCACATGGGAGGCGTTGACAAGAGTGACCAAATGTTAGGCTATTACCCCTTCACCCGAAAAGCCGTGAAATGGTGGAAAAAAGTGTATTTCCATTTGCTAAGTCTAACGTTGGTCAACGCCCATAAGGTTTACGTTATGCAGAATATTGAACCCAGCAACCAATCGATGCCCCTGAGCACATTCTTGAAAGCGGTTGTTAGAGACCTTGTTGGAACGAGACTTCGTATTCAAGTGGAAGATGTTTCCCCCTCTCATTCTTCAGTCAGCATTAAACACTTCCTAGAGTACACTGAAGCAACTTCCAGCAGGAACCATGCCCAACTTGAATGTAAGGTATGCTCAAAGAAAAGAAGGCTGGCTACTACTGAAGGGGGATCCTCTGAAGGCTCATCCCGGAAAATGACCGCGTTCAGGTGCAGAGCTTGTAAAGTTCCCTTATGCCCTGCCGGTTGCTTTGAAGCATACCACACAAAAGAGAATTACTGGGAATAGTGGTAACCTACGCTTGTACTGGTACTTTCTCTTACGTATGGCATGTTTTCAATCTCCAAATTTATTTTCTATCTTTGGTTTCTTCTTATCCTTCTAAAATAAACCTCATCTACTACGGTAGGCCCATTGCAAATAATGCGCTAAGGGTCATTCAAGCATTAGTGTCAATAATAAATCAAAATTTTTTTGTAACTTGTTCACGTAAGAACATATTCTTGATGCTGTAGATCGTTGTTGCTGCAATAAAATATTTGAATGACCTTTGTACCAATGTTAGATATTTTTGTTGACGTGTTGAATTTGCATCAGTGCCATAATGTTGTTCATGCTTGGTTTTAATGTTTGTGGTAAAAAAGACTATGTTTTTGATGATTTTGCGCTTTCGTTAACCTTTCCTTTTCCTTCAAAACTTTTTCAACACCAAAATCTTTCTCAACAAATTTTGCAATCTTCCTGCATTTGTGCTTGAAAATTGTTTTATTTTGATTGCAATATACTATCTTTTCACAGAATAACGCGAAAGCAAGTCCTCGCTAGCAGAAATTGCACGATCACATTTGAGATAATCGCAGAAGTAAAGCCGGCCGGTTTCCTTCAAGTCTTTTGATACATATGTCTTGTTCTGTGCGGTTGGTTGCTGCTTTTCATGGGGATCTGGAGCAGCTGTTCATGATGGCAGTTACTCTGAAAGAATCCGTTGTATTCAGGGTACCCCAGCGTAGCAGGGCAGGTAGGCTTGAAAGATAGTGACTCGAGATATGAGTGACAATATTTTAAACTGCGTTGCAGGTATGGGGTGGTTTTGCCCCCACTCCATCACCATCACAAGTGGGGACTATTTTTTCTTGACCATGAATAAAGTGTGGAAATTCTCTCTAACTTTACTTGCTGCTACAGAAAATGATCGCTATTATTGATTTCCATCCTGAAAGTTTCATCTTCTGTTTTTAAGTTATTCTCTATGAATTGCATTTTTTTGTGTTTCAGAAATTGGCATTGCTGTGGAAATAACTAAAAAGTTATTATTTTGCAAATGCATTGAATGGCTGGTACCAGATAATTGTATTGATAATACAATTCAACAATAATACAATTGTATTGAAAGCTGGGTTACATGAGGTGTTGCCTATGATTTCGTTGCATGGCCACTTGACATTATGCTCCCGCAAACCAGCAAGCTGGAGGCTAGGTTTGCAATGCTGAACGACCAAAAATAGGCGGAATGTAGCTTCAGAAAGCATAAACTGGCAGCACTGATTACATTGATAAGATAATGTTAAAGTAGTGGCTCTCAGTGAATGGTGGTAATCATTAGTTACTATGTAATTCAATGTACTGTGACTGAGCAGAATCGTTGCAGTTTTAAAGTGAATGTAATGTGTTTTTATAATAGTTTGTTGATGCGTTCTATGTTGGCGTTGACCGTAATGCACACAATGAAACTGTTGAAATTGGGAAGTATATTCTGTTTTGTATGAGTGATAATTTACTTTTGAAAATGTGTTGCACTTGCGGTTGATGCATCATATAGTATTGTTCGTCGTAGTCGGTTTTTGCTTTTGGAATTATGTTGCAGTTGCTGGAATCCAGCCATCTCTGCTAAGGGGACAACACTGGATAAAAACGGCATAAATACTACTTCTACTTGTCAATGCCTGATATTTTATCACTCACCATAATGAGTAAATAAAGATTCATGAAATAGATGTTTTTTTCTACAGTAGTCTTATTAATAATGTGACTTTTGTGAGCTTAGGTTTGTACGAGATTTACATATGGACATATTCTCTTTTACAGTATAATGATAAATATGCGAAACACGATATTCTAGTGCAACCGTGCGTTCAAATAGACTATCTGAATCGTCCGCTATTATTGCTATCGAGCTGCTCTTGATGGCAAAAACAGCGAGCCGTGACGACAGTCGTTTACGTCAGCGTTTGACGAGTGGGAGAAAGTGACACGAAATAAAGGCATAGCTGATAAAGTACATTTGTTCAGTACACGTAAGCGCAAACTCGTTTGACGTCATAATACCAACTGGCAGGGAGCGATAGCTAATATTGAGTACGATCTTTGCAGCTTATTTTCGTTACTCTGTAGTGGTATTGACAAACCCCTACGATAACACGTTTATCTTTGTAAGCACGTAAAGTGAACACCTTTGCATTATTGGTGATAAAAAGATGCCTATGCAAATGAAAAATTGTTACCCCCCAACAAAAAAGTAATTGGTAAAGATGCTTGTATTTTATCTTTAGCAACAAAATGATCTTTCCAAACCACGTGCCACGTGAATATTGAAGACAAATGCTTTTCAAAAACATGTAATGTTAGATAGTTTGGCTTACGCGTTTCTTTGCAACAACTGATCAAATCGTAGGCCTAAATGCAATATAAGTGATTTGGTAGCTGTGAAATTTGTTCAAAATTAGGGTGCTGGGCCTCAAAACAGTGCAATTTTTAGAAAAACTACACCTGTTAAAAGTTTTAGAAAATTTTTCCACGGTTGAACGGCTCATTGACTTCAACCGTCAAGTTTGCAAGGAAATAGTCTACTGTACAAGTTTCGAAACAATTTCAAAGCTAAGCTAATGAAAACGAAAAATTGATACCCCCCAACAAAATAGTGGGGGGTAAAGATGCTTGTATTTTATCTTTAGCAACAACATGATCTTTCCAAACCACGTGCCACGTGAATATTGAAGACAAATGCTTTTCAAAAACATGTAATATTAGATAGTTTGAGCTGAGAGTTGATTGATTATGATTGATGACAAATGTAAATAAAATAGGTCCCAGCACCCCTAAAACTCTCCAAAATTAGTGTGCTGGAAATCAAAATTTTAGAAAAACAGAAATCTTTGCTACTTTTTGATTATTGTTTGTCGAAAGCTTGGTCTTTTGGCATCATCTGGCGACTGTTTTCAAAAAGATTTATCAAAAATTGCAATCTGTACCAAGGTTTGTAGATAGGGTACTCTAAGCAAAAATTGCTCCCCCCCCCCCAACAAAACAGTTGTGTGTAAAGATGCTTATGTTTTATTTTGAGCGAGAAAATCTTGTTTCTAAAATATATATCAAAAGAATGTGGATGAAATTTCCTTTCCAATGATATCAACCACTACAGAATTTGGTGAAGGCTTGGTTCATGTTGATTGATCGAAAACGCAGTTCCAATACACATTTTTTCAGCACAGGGCCAAACAATTTTTTACCACTTGGGTGATGGGTTTGAGAAAATTTCAAATTGTAGAAAAACGGAGTGGTTTGGCGCTTTTTGACTATTTTTCCTCGAGAGTCTGGCTCTTTGGCATGATGTAACCACCATTTCCAAAAAGATAAATTCAAAAATAAAGTCTGTGGAATTTTTTGAAGTTTGAGTATTTTTATATCGAAGATATCTGGATACCAAAAAGGGGGGGGTTAATTTGCATAAATCATTTTTTTTGGACAAAAAAATTTTTTGGAGGTTAGCATATTCTTAATCACAATGAAATTTCCTTTTCAGTGATATAGCATAATCGATATAATAGCTAATGGCCTAAAACCTGTGAATGATAAAAGTAAACATGATTAATGGTTTTTTTATGCAAATTAGCCGTTTTTTGCATCTGTTACAAGGAATTTCAGGACTGCTTCGCGGGAGCGAAAGAGTTAAAATGTGTTATACAGTTAAGGAAGCTTTGAGTGTCGTGGAGTGTTTGAGTGATGATGAGGAAGCCGAAATTATGATTCTGCTTCCCGATATCACCTAATGACAATATACATGAGGTTGCGGATGAGATGAAAGCGCAGTTACGAAAGGCAAAAACTCCATGATTTCAAAACCGCACCCAAAAAAAAAGCTAAACTGCAACCAAAAACATAAGTGTAAGAAGATGTTTGACCAAATTTCTGAACCCTTGCCAAACTTCCAGCCTGAGTCCCTGGTTGAAAGCTATCCACTTTTGAAGAACAAACAGCCCGTTCAACTTTTTTATGAAAAAGATGTCTTGGAATTAATGGTAGTGGAAAGCCATAGATACGCTGATTCTTTTTGGCTACCACACACTTTCCAGATAAGCTCTTTATTGGTGTAGAGACGAGAACGTCGGTGTACCTCTTATTCAACAAAAACTGTTACGGAATCGATTCCGAGCAATAAAGCAGTATTGAATATGGCAGATAATACTACTATTGACAAGAACGATCGTCTAGCGAAAGTCCGACAGTATATGAATATTTATAAACGTCTTTTTTCTCAGTTTGGTGGGTTCACCAAAAATTTAAGCATAGACGAGGAAATGATTCGATATAACGGCGTTCTGCTCTAAAACAGTACACCCGCGAAGAGCCGATCAAATTTGGTATGAAGTTATGAGTTATGACTTCCTCTGATGGATTTTCGTTTGACTTTGAAGTGTATACTGGAAAGGAAGCCTTACTGATTCTTGAGAACTGGTGGGGAAAAGCGTTGTCAAGCGTTCTATTAAACAAATTGACCATCCAAATGAGTACTGCCTTTACACAGCTTACTTAGGCAAATTTATTACCGCTGACCAAAGAAAAAGGCATACGTCACACTGATACTGTGCGACAGAACCGAATTGGAAAATGTCCAAGAATTTGCAGTAAAGAGTTCAAAACAGAACGTGGAAAGTACAAAGGTTTCGGAACTGGTGGTTTAGTTCTAGTTAACTGAAATGACAGCAAACAGATATTTGTTATGTCAAATTTTGAAAGCATATGCTCTCTATGGTCTGTTAAAGAATGGAGCAAAAAGCACAATAAATAACAGAGATTGACGTGCCCTTGATGATTTTGTCATGCAACTCATTTATGGGAGAAGTCGACTACCTAGATAGATTTATGTCTGACTACCGCCAAACTTTGCGCAGCTCAAAATGGCGATGGTGCTTCTTTAGCAACCAACTTAGTACGGCTGTGGTTGCAGCATGAAAGTTTCAAGTAAATCTTGGAGACCGTGTCCGGAAAATTCGACGTAAACAAGTTTGCCGTAGGAAAACTCGCCTCAGGAAATTTCGCCTGATAGGAAAAATGGCCACAAGACAATTTTGCCATAAAACAAGCTTTTGTGATAAAAACAGTTAGGTTTAAGAAGTACCAGTTTTGTAGAAATGTAGTCAAGTCTATTATCTTGTTCTTTCATGACGTAACAGTATCGCTTGCCTGTGCTTGCCGGCTTCCAAAGTTTTGTAGAAATGTAGTCAAGTTCGTTATCTTGTTCTTTTATGACGTAACAGTATCGTTTGCCTGTGCTTGCCATTATTAGTTATTTCGTTCGCAGTTCTAGTTGAAGTCAATAAAAAAATAAAGTAATTTTTTTTAGTTTTTTGTAGACAGCGAACCCAAGACAATGGTTTATCAAATGGAAAGTAGTAGAGGAGGACTGAAATTAGTAGACGATCTTAACTATATTTACCGAATAGATCGAGAATACGGTGAGAAAACATATTGAAAGTGTGATTCTATGGGGTGTTAAGCGCGAGTGCATACCAAGTTGGAAGATGATAGTGTATCTATATGCAAAACAGTCGGCGAGCATTACCATCCTTCTCATCCTAAAGTTTACGAAGCAAAGATGAAAATGAAATCAATAGCATCCAATTCACAAACCCCTACACCAGGGCTACTCAATTGGCGGACCGCGGTCCGAGTCCGGACCTTTCAAGTGTTCGTTCCGGACCCTGTCCGGTTGGTGATTTTGGCTGCATTCATTTGCTCCTTTTGTTTACAACTTCGTTAATTCACAATTGTGGTTATTTTTGAAACAGTAGATAACATGGACTGAGAACCATTGCTGAAAACATATTACTGCCTTAGCAAGGCCGCCTGAACTGATTATATATTCAGATAGCCTTAGCCTAAGTGCCTAAGATTCTAGTCTTTGTTCATAATGTTATCTTTGTTATGATTGTTTGTCATCACAATCACTTCCAATGCGTGGTTTTGAAACCTACATTCGCAAACTAGATAGTAGCAAGTGCTAGTTCTGTAGTGTCGTTCTGTTGCGAGGCTAGTTCTGCGGCGTCAATATAAGCTCATTGCTGTTAATACTTTCAGACTAATTTTTATCCAGACTAATCTTATGATGACATCTTCAAAGAGAAGAAAGTTTGATAATGAAAATCGCTTGTTCAAGGAAGAATGGAAAGAGCAATATGCTTTCATTCTTCCCACAGGCAGTTCAAATCCGCACTGCCTCATATGTAGTCAAAGTGTTGCCTTGGTGAAAAGCAGCAACTTAAAGCGCCATTATGAAAGCAGGCATGGTGGATTTGAAAAGATGTATAAGCAAGGAACCGAAGAGAGAAAGAAAAAAATAAGGCTACTTGTTTCGCAGTATGAAAAGTCAACTATGATTCTTGCTAATACCATGACAGCTCAAGAAAAAGCCACTGAATGCTCATTGAGAATAGCTTGGATTTTAGGAAAACATAAAAAGCCTTTCACTGATGCAGAAGTCGTCAAAGAATGCATGATACAGACTGCTGAGACTTTGTTTGATGGTAAGCAGAGAGACGAGATTATTGATAAATTAAAGCAGATCCCATTGTCCGATTCTACAGCAATGAGGAGAACTGAATTATTGGCTGAAGATCTTGTACTGCAACTTGATGAAGGACTGAAAAGCGCACCTTGCATTTCATTGGCTATTGACGAGTCAACAGACATGACTGACAATGCTCAACTAATGGTGTTTGCGAGATATTATGATGGAAGTAAGAAAAAATTTATGCAGGAGTTGTTTGGAGTGGCTGCTCTTAAAGGAAGAACACAAGGAGAAGATATATATGATTCCTTGAAAAGTATGATGGAATCGAGAAATATTGAAATGAAGTCGATCATTTCAATGACCACAGACGGAGCTCCAGCAATGCTTGGTAAAGGAAGGGGGCTGATTGGGCGACTACTAAAAGATAATCCTAATTTGATATCTTTCCACTGTATTATCCACCAAGCAGTGTTGTGTGCCAGTCTGGGAGAAGAATATCGTGAAGTTATGGAAACAATTATGAAACTAGTAAACTTTCTTAGATCAACGTCCGCATTACAGCATCGCCTTCTCCGAAATTTTCTTTCCGAAAACAATGCTGTTTATTCAGATTTGCTGGTACACAACAATATCAGATGGCTAAGTAAGGGAAAAGTGTTGGAGAGATTTTGGTCAATAAGGGAGGAGTTAATGGTTTTTTTAGAAGTTCAAAACAACGTGAAGGCAGATGCATTTTTAGCATTTTTAAGAGATGATACAAAAATGGAAATTGTTGGATTTTTAGCTGACATGATGTCGCACCTCAATGAATTATGTCTAAAACTGCAAGGAGAAAAATGCAATATTTTTGATTTGATCAATGCAGTTCACGCATTTCAGAAAAAATTAACAATTTTCAAACATGATATTCAGAATCAACTTAACCATTTTCAAAGGCTTTTGGAGCAGTGTAAAGGGAAAAGAAATGCCAGATACGTCGCATTTATTGAAAAGTTGATCGACAACTTTGCTGTACGGTTTGGCGACTTTTCACTTGGAAAACAGTTGTTACTGTTCATTGAAAACCCGTTTCTAATAACAAATATTGTGAACTTCTCAGCTGAAGCAAAAGAAACCTTCAAATGGGTGGATGTGGCCAAAATTCAACTTGAACTAATCGAATTTCAGGAGAATATAGCAGTGAAAGAAATATTTTGCAATTGTACGCCAGAAACGTTTTGGTCAAAGGAAGGGCTCTTTGGTAATTTTCCTCTTTTGCATCAATTGGCAGTGCAAATTCTCACCTTGTTTGGATCAACATACTGCTGCGAATCTGCATTTTCAACCATGAACTTCATAAAGAATAAATTTCGCATCTGTATGACAAATGAAAACCTTCATGACTGCGTACGAATCGCTATCACTACATTAGAACCCAAATTTAAGGAATTAGCAAGAAACAAGAAATGCCATTTCTCCCACTAGCTGGCTAGTTGAACAATAAATAACTACCGGTACGTGTTTTGTTCGCGTAACATGTGTTGTATTTGTTACCATATATTCTGTGTTGTGTTGTAATTTTTCTCTGGAGTGAACGGACCGCGGCAAGCTTTGAATTTCTGTAAATGGACCTTTGTAAATAGTAATTGAGTAGCCCTGCCCTACACGGTCCTTAATTGCAGAGGTTGCATCTAGTTCAAATTCAAATGCATTGGCGTTGCTGCCCACTAAAGCACATTTGTCGCGCAGTATTAGAGGTTGGAGGCAAAAGAAAGATGCTCCCCGGATCTCAACCGGAAGAAGTGGTTACATTATACAAGAATAAAGATTTCTTGAAAATAGTAATCAATTTTTATTACACAGGGTTTTCAAAAAGTCATCATCTATTTTTAAATTGTTATTACATCAAAAATATATTTCCGATAATAATGAAACTTGTACACAATAAACCATGCATGGGCAACCTACGGCCCGCCAAGGCTTCTCATCCGGCCCGCCAATAAATTTTCTAGGGCTGTAGGCCTATGAATTTTATCGATATTCATTTATGTAATGTGCTGCTCCCGTTTGCCAAACCTTGCGCAAAAAATACAAACATGTACAGTACGTTAGTGTTGGTTCTGGTTCCTACCTAAAAATAACTACAGGGTGACGCAAAAAAAACGGTCATCACCTAAAGTTGAATAACATTTGAAATAATTAATCAATTCTTTCCATTTTTCAGATTTACCAATAAGTATTAATGTTATAAGAGTCTACCAAATTTCACCCTCGAGATGCCATGGACTACTGAGCAAAAGATATTTATAGTTGAGGCATATTTTCGGCAGAAGTCTATCCACGCAGCTCAATTGCAATTCAAAGAACGGTTTAGATGTCGTGAATTTCCTGTTCATTTAATGATCTACAGATGGGTCAACAAGTTCAGAACCCATGGGACTGTGCATAACCTCAATCGTAAAGACACTAGCAGACAATCATACTCTGGACGACCGAAATCATCAAGGACACCGCACAACGTTGCTGCAGTCAGAGACTCTGTTGTCCGCAGCCCAAGCAAGTCTGTGCGTCGGCGAAGTCAGGAGCTCGGAATCAACCGAGAGTCCGTGCGGAGAATTTTGATCGCAGATCTCAACCTGTATCCTTACAGGATACAGATTAAACAAAAGCTTACACTTGATGACATGAGGAAGCGCGTGATCATGTGCCAGTGGTTTTGCGACAAGATTGACGCTGTGCCAGACTTTCTTGACAATGTCTGGTTTTCGGACGAGGCACATTTTTTGTTGTCGGGTCACGTGAACTCTAAAAATAACATATTCTGGGGAAGCACATCCCCTGAGCACTGTCTGCAAAGGCCATTACACTCTCTGAAGTGCACTGCCTGGGTTGCCATCTCCAAACATGGCATCATTGGACCATTCTGGTTCGAGGACGACAATGAGCAGTGTGTGACAATCAACACCGAGCGATATGTCCAGGTGCTTGGCAAGTTCTGGACAGCACTTGGTCGACGGAGAGAGGTCGTCAGTTGTCTGCTACACAGGACGTGACCTAATGTAGCTGAAATTTTGTGTCAATATAAATAAAACTTTGGAAGTTATTCGAATTTTGATGATGACCGTTTTTTTTGTGTCACCCTGTACATGTATGAACCATTATAGAAAACGTTTTATTTATTTCCTGCTTCCGCAAACAACAAAAGTGTGATAGCGTATGCGATAACATGCTTTGAAAAGTCTCATGTTAATAAAATAATGCATTGATTAATAAGCAGTACATACTTTGTCATACTAATTATATATTTAGACGGTACTAAAGTGCGGAAATCATTGACTGTAATTAACCTTAAAATGGCGACTAATAAGAAGAGAAAAGTAGATACTGAATCTCGAATTTTTCAGGAAAAGTGGACAATTGATTATTTTTTCACTCAAATAAATGAAAAGCCAGTGTGCTTGCTATGTTCAGAGTCAGTTTCTGTTATGAAAGAATATAATGTTAGGCGACATTACGTTACCAAGCATTCTGCTAATTATGACAGTTTTCAAGGTGAACGCAGGAAAGAAAAGGTTCAAAATAAGATAAAGAATTTGAAACAACAACAATCAATTTTCACAAAGAAAAGTGATAATGCTGATAACCTTCTTCGTTTTAGTTACATTGTGAGTGAAAAAATTGCAAAACATTCGAAAAATTATTTGATGGTGAATTTGTGAAGGACTGCTTGATAGTGGTAGCTGAATTTTTGTGCCCAGAAAAGAGGAAAGATTTTGATAATATTAGTTTGTCACGAAGAACAATAACAAGGCGTATTGAAGAACTTGCCACAAACATAGAATCGACTTTAAAAGAGCTAGCCTCAAAGTTTGTATATTATTCATTGGCTATTGACGAAAGCACAGACATTACTAGTACAGCCCAGCTTGCAATTTTTGTTCGTGGGATTGACCAAGAATTTAACATTACGGAAGAAATGCTTGGCCTTCAAGCAATGAAAGACACCACCACAGGAGATAATATTTTCAATAAAGTGAAAGCCTTAATGACAAAATTCAATCTCCAACTTCAAAACCTTCATGGTTTTTCAACGAATGGGGCACCTGCAATGGTTGGTAGTAGAGCCAGTGTAACTTCCCTCATTAAAAAAGAATTGGCATCTAATAATGTTGATATGCACGATTTTACTGCATTTCACTGCATAATTCACCAACAGAATTTGTGCGCCAAATCAGTAAAATTTGACCATGTCATGAAAAAAGTTGTTTCTACTATCAATTTCATCAAATCTCGAGCATTAAATCATCGCCAGTTTCAACAATTTCTGGAGGATGTTGAGGCAGAATGTGTAGATCTGATTTATTACTGTGAGGTGCGATGGTTGAGCAAAGGAAAAATGTTAAAAAGATTTTATGATCTCAGAGATGAAATTGCTACATTTATGGATATGAAAGGCAAAATCATTCCGGAATTAAGTGATGATAACTGGGTTCGAGATCTTGCTTTTCTTGTTGACTTGACAATGCATTTCAATGACTTGAATACAAAATTGCAAGGACAGGGCCAGTTTGTTCATCATCTGCACAGTCATGTGAAAACATTTCAAAGCAAACTTTAACTGTGGGAAAAACAGCTTAGAAATGATAACACATTCCATTTCCCGACATTGGCTGGCTGTGGCAAATCAAAATGTGCTCCTTATGCTGATGAGCTCATATCCATGAATAAAGAATTTGATCATAGATTTCAAGATTTTAGATCACAAGAGAGTAGTTTGCATATGTTTTCATCACCATTTGATGTGAATGTTGAACAGGCTCCAGAAGAATTCCAAATGGAATTGATTGAACTACAAGGAAATGATGATTTAAAGCGGGACATTAATTATTCATTGCTTGAGTTTTATAAAAGGTTACCTGAAGAATCCTTCCCAAAGATTAAAGATTTAGCCCGAAAGAAAATGTCACTATTTGGGAGTACTTATATCTGCGAGCAACTGTTCACCAAAATGAAGCACACTAAGTCAAAAACTAGATCAAGACTGACAGATTGTCATCTTGAAAATAGTCTAAGAGTGGCCGCCTCCAGCATAGCACCAAAAATTGACACGTTGGTGAAAGAGCACCAAGCCCAGATTTCCCATTAGAAAGTAATTTCATTAAACATTACTATTAGTTTTATAGCATATCTGACATATTAACATTGACAATTCATTGGGTTCAATAAATTTTTCACGAAAAATGTTACCTTTAACTACCCTTGTTTTCATTATTACAATTATATGTCAATACAGAAATTACAGATAAAATATGGTGAAAATGCTGTCTATATCAATATAGGTATACATTTTTTATGGATATCCCTGTGCAAACAAAATTGAAAACACATTGCATGTAAAATAGCATTACATGAATACAATCCAAACCCCACAAAAATATGTACCTAGATTACACTTAAAATCACAATTACGGCTCCGGCCCTCAGTCAAGTTCCAAATGCACATTTTGGCCCCCAGTGACAAAAGGTTGCCCATGCATGCAATAAACAGTATACATTAAAATTTTGTTTTACCACACCATTTTAATTTTTCCATCTTGTTTTTAGCTTTACCTCCATTTTAATTATCCCATTTTGTTTTTTAGGTTCAGGACCGTTTGAAATGTACACAATACAAGAACGTGTTGGAATAGTTATTCTTATGGCAAAATACGAATCTGTTACAGCAGTTAAAAGGCAGCTTACAAAAGAAGGATTTCAACATAAGATCAAACAATTCGTCTTTTGTACAAGAAGTTTTTGGAGACAGGTTCTGTTGAAGACAAGGTGCGATCAGGGAGATCAAATTCATCAGTAAATCCAGAAAATGCACAAAAAGTTGTTGCAATTTTAGAGGATAAAGAAAATTTTTACTGTTCCCGCAATTAGTAATATGCTTGATATATCGATTGGCTCTACATTTACTATCCTCCACAAAATGCTGAACTACAAACCCTATAAGCTTCAATTACATCAAAAGCTCTCTGAGGAAGACTTTATGGATCGTATGAATTCTTGCCAGGCAATTCTTGATGAGCATGTGAAAAGCAACAATTTGTTTGATAATTTAATTACGTCAGATGAATGTTTCTTCAGTTTAAATGGGACAGTAAACCGACATAATTGCCGAGTTTGGGCAGTGGAACCACCTGAAACTTTATTTTTAAAGGAACACACATCCCCAAAAATCAACCTGTGGATGGCAATATCTGCCAGTCATGTGTATGGACCGTATTTTTTTAATTCTTCAACTGTTAATGGTGATGACTATTATTCCTTAATATCTGAATATTTCATTCCAATGCTTCGAAGACAACGTCGATTGCAATCTGCATGGTTCCAACAGGATGGGGCGCCACCTCATTGGACTCTTCGTGTACGAGCACTTCTTGATGAGACTTTTCGTGGACGTTGGATAGGGCGAAATGGTCCATTACGATGGCCTGCCCGATCACCAGACTTAGCGCCTCCAGATTTCTTCTTATGGGGTTTCCTTAAAAATGAAGTTTTTAGAAGAAATCCACGAACTATTGAACAGTTAAAGACATTCATTGAAGAAGAATGCATGAAATTAACTCCAAATATTTTGGAAAATCTGAAAGAATCATTTGTGAGCCGTTTGAAGAAATGCGTGGCAAGTAGGGGGCATTCAGTTAAATAAAATTTTAATGTACATGTATATTATATTGTTGTGTACAAGGTTTATTGTGCACAATGTATATTGTTTATTGTGTAAGTTTCATTATTATCGAAAATATATTTTTGATGTAATAACAATTTAAAAATAGATGATGACTTTTTGAAAACCCTGTACAATAATGGGAAAGATTGTTCAGACAGAATTTTAGTTTTTGGCACAGAAGCTGGGCTAGATGACCTTGAGAAAAACAAGGACTGGGCGTGTGATGGCACGCTTAAATGCAGCCCAGAGATATACTTCCAATTGTTCACATTACATATTGTTATAAAGAATATTAGTATACCACGTATTTTTGTCTTGCTACCTGACAAATCTCAAGTAACTTATAGCAGACTTTTCAGTGCCTTGAAGGACTTACGCCCATCATTACAACCCGAAACCTTGATGGTCGATTATGTTCTTAAACAACGAATCTTTTTTAAAGGATATTTTCTGAAATAATAAAGATTTTATAAATGGTCTACGTATTTTCATTTGATCATAGTAAAAAAAATTGAAAAAAAATAATAATTACCTTATTTCCTTATTCATTGTTTGCTTATCAGAAACTTCGAAAGCCAAACTTGGTCGTTTGGAAGATACTTTTTTATGGCAAAATTGTCTTACGGCGATTTTTCCTATTAGGCGAAATTTCCTGAGGCGAGTTTTCCTACGGCAAACTTGTTTAGGGCGAATTTTCCTAGAACCCTTGGAGACAAACTAGACCAGTGTTTCCCAACCTGTGGTCCATGGACCACCTGGTGGTCCATGGACCACCTGGTGGTCCATGCAGGTTCTCAAGTGGTCCACGAGAGGTCCTTCCATACAAAAAACAATATATTCACCATTAACAGTTTCGCATTTTTGTTTATTCTCAATAATTGATAATGTGATCATAAGCTTTGTTGTGTTTCGTTTTATAGGCATGGTGGTACAGTCAAGGTTAGTTGCCAGATAGGCTCAGAACTTGTGAATTAGGAAAGATTGTTAACGATCGATTAAATTAGAATTCTAGTAGTATTTTATATACCTTGTACATAATTTGTTTCGGATTTTATTTAGAACAAATCTAAGCTAAATCAGTGATTTTTGTACAACCCTGATATGTCGAAACGAAAGTGGAGTGAAAATTACGTTGCATTTGGCTTCACCAAAAACATTGGAAAACATGGGACAAAGAAGGCGCAATGCACCCTTTGCGATTAGGTTCTTACAAACTCGAGTTTGAAGCCTTCCAAAGTAAAAATACATTTTCCAATACGATCAAAAAGGTACTCTCCCTTAATTGCACAAAATAACAACAACCATGCAAAAGCCGATGTTGATGGCGTCGTATAGAGCTGCTTACTTGATTGTGAAGAGCAAAAAAGCACACAACATTGGAGAGAACCTTATCAAACCTTGCCTCGCGGAGATGGCAGATATTGCAGAACTTCACCCTGCTGCGCAATTTCCAAACTGGTGCCCAGACCCGGAACCTTCAACAACACGTCCTTCAATTGATCCAACCCTCACCTATCTCCACTGAAAATATACAGTCGTCACCTCAGCAGGTTAGAATATGCCGTTATTTAAGAAAAAATCGTATGAAAATAAAGACCAAAAAAAGCGACAACAATTACACGAACTATTAAAGGCAAACCAAAAACTAACAAATGAATTAAAGGAAACGACCTCGACAAAAAATAATGTCCAACAACAGATTGAACAAATTAAACACGATGAGAATGCCATTTCAAACCTAAGACCACAATTAGAAATGACCCTTAAGTCATTAGAAGAAGGCACTAAAATGTTGAAGAAAGACCAAAAAAAGTTAGAAAGGAGCTTTGATCAGCTCAAAGACAAAATTTCCCCTGAAGGCCTCGTTAGAGTACATAACGAATTCCACGACATTGCCTCTGCCCCTCCCTCTAATGTATCAGATACTACCTCCCTTCCAGCTTATGATAATATTTATCCACAACTACCAGATATGTCAACCTTCGTTATCACCGACGGCTTAGGGCAGGAAAAAATCGAGGAAATCCCAGTATTCCCTATAGAAGGCCCTTCGGCCAACACACGTGCAAAAACAACACTCCAAGATAGACTCCAAGAATCAGCCAATCGCCTAAAAGATGCCACTGAAAGGATATTGCGCAACCAATCTACCACCTTCCCTTCCAGAGCAAGCCCACACCTAGCATATCCTCCAACGGCAGGAGACGCCTGGTACCCCGGCGACAGAACGGAAACGGAATCTGAGGCCGAAACAATCCCCTCACACAGCCAAAATAATGAACAACTTTCTGCTCATAATCCCGCAATAATACAATCACCCCCATCTAACTTAAGGAAAGAAAACGATAAACAAATTTCACAAATCCCTCTCCGAGAATACTCTGAATATTTGGCCACACTCCCTCCTTTTGCGAAAGGAACAACCGTTGTGAAATGGCTCAATCGATGTTTAAAAATGATCCCCCATGGACGTGGCAACACCCCCCACGATAGAGCCCTCCTCAATAGGATAACTCTCTTGCGTAAGTCCAAAACTGACAAGGGATCAGAAGTTGCGGAAGCGCTTACTACCTTACAGCAAACGGAAGAACTAAGATGGAATCATTTGTTGACCATGATTTCACAGAGTTTTCCTAGCGGCATGGTAGAATTATCGGATAAAATTAACGAATGCATCCGCGATTTCCAATGGAACAAACATAACACAACTCTGCATTTTACCCCTCCCTTTATGGAGGCTGGGATTCCACTGAAAACCAAAAGGATCATGGATACAGACCATGGACTTGACTATTTGTCACGTATTAGGGGCCGTATTCCCGAAGACATCCAGATCAATTTGCTTGGTATAGAACGGCAAACCTGGGAACAATTTTTCTCCAAACTACAGGAGTATCAGAATATGCTAAACGGGGATAAACGAAGAGCCAAAACCAAGAAAATAACCTTGTTACCAATACAGCCTCACTGAAGAAGTAATCGAAACACTCAACCCCCTGACTGATGGGGTAACAATGTGGCTTACATCCCCGAACAGGTACATACCACCCAGGCATCCGTGGGGAAGCACGAGCAAACACGGTATCCTCCCGTGAACCCACAATGGAAGGCGCGCTTGGCCTACCTACTAACCAACCCTACATGTGCTTCACTTGTGGACGAAACGGCCACAAAAGTAATGGGTGTTTGGTCAAAGCCGTAATGGACCAATGTGGCAAAAGAATACTTGTAGACCCGGCGACAGGGCAGGTCTCGATTGTGGATAGACAGCCAATGGCTCCCCTATTTAAGCAAAGGCATGACAAAGAATGGCTTCCCTTCTTAAGAGGAGCCAACCCCCTGAGACGACGAATCATGACGATTCGTGACCTCAAGACTCTAATGGAAAGCTACAATGAACCATCCTACGAGGCCCCGAGAACACCTTACCAACGCCCCCGTAATACTTCATGGCAAAGGACGCGAGATAAAGCCAATAACCAACAGTGGCAGAGCCCTGGACAATCTTCGGCCTCCCCCTCTACAAATAATACACCCCTGCACTCGGAATCGCAAACATCTCTCTTTTCAAACGACTCATCCGCATCATCATTGTCTCTTCCCAATATTCCGCAATTTCCATATCAGGCGGAAAACTAAATGAGGAATTGGCTGACCCGGTGACCCAATTCCTCACTAACAATTATTGCTTGCTTTCCACTCCTTTAACTAAAAACTCTGTATATATATTTCAGAATGCCTTCTCAGGAAAACTGTGTTTTCTAACTCACATATCCACTCACATAACTTTCTTAGCTGACACCGGCAGCATACCCAATTTAATCCGCCACGAGGATGCCCAAGCGCATTGGCCCGCCGAATATTCCCAACGGCTTCCATTGGATATACCCGTCAAAGGAATAGGAGGAAATCAAGTACTAAACTCCATGATCCATGATATCTCTTCCCTTTGGTCAGCGGAACATTCCCTTCTGTATGGGGGAATCTCTTTCGTATAATATTATAGGCATCGATTATCTTGCATTTTTTCTCTCGCTGTGTGACGAGTTTTTATATCACACCAACGTCCTTCAGATCTTTTGTCATCACTGACTGTGTTGGAAGGAAAGGAACTGATCACTCCCTTCCTGGCCGACAGTTTACGGCCCTCTTGTAAAATGAGTATACTCCCACAGAGCCCGCCTGTTCCGAAAGAACAGCCACGAGCTCCTCTTGCGTTACCGGCGATTACAGAGGCCGAAGAGGGTGCAGCATTGCAACTGCCTCCTGGCAATCTAATAGACGATTGTGGTGTTGAAACGACGTCTAAAAATAGTGCCAAAAAAACTGAATGGAATATTGAAGGTAAGAATGCGTATCTGGTCGAGGACTCTTTATCTATAGAGACCAAAACGAATCTGTTGAGCGCTCTGAAAGAGAGAGTGGAAAAAATCCGACGAAAAGCATCGGAGCCACCCCCTATCATTGACCTCAACTCTGAAGAAAACACCGTCATTCCTCGTATGGAATAGTATCCACTCTACGAACCATTCCATCAGGAACTAACGGATTTAAAGGGACACCTGCAAGGACGACAGGAGCTTCCCTTTGAATGCACAGTTAAGCTGACATATCCGAACACGAAACCATTTGTGTCTGCCCCTTATAATTTGAACCACCCTGAGCAAAAAAGGCCTTGAAGGATAACATAAACAAATACCTCGAACTAGGGATCATTGAACATGGCCCCTCAGAATGGAAGACCTCACTCTTTGTAGTACCACAGAAGGTTAATGATGAACAACGCCAACTGCCTTCATATCACCCTTCCCAACAATGGCGAGTTGTACAGGATTTCACCCCTTTGAATGTCCAGTACAGAAGATGGAAAATGTCCTCCCCTTGATTCCCGACATCTTCAAGGTGGCAGCGCGAAAACGAATATTTTCCATCTTGGACCTCAGCAAAGCCTTCTTTCATTGCCTAGTCAAAAAAGAGGATCGCAAATACTTCGGTATTTCTCACGCGTCTATGGATCTTCGAATGCGTCGCATGCCAATGGGATATTTAAACTCCCCTTCCATTTGGCAAAAAAATATGACGGCAGTCATTTGGACGCCCGTACAACACTCCTTTTATGAAAGGTATCCAAACGAACGAGACGACACTCACCTTGCAGTATACATGGACGATATTTTCCTGGCTACAAAAACGGTATCCCAACATAAAGAGCTCCTCTCCTTGTTGTTTAAACAACTATCGAAGTATAAACTTACTCTATCAGTTGGGAAAAGCTTTATTGGAAAACGAATGATCCACCTATTGGATGAGACAATTTCGGAAAATAAGCGATCCATTCAACCTCAACGCCTTTATGCGCTTGGACTATTGATCCCTCCGCCAACGGTCTTTCGTGTGCGAGCATTCCTGGGTGCGCTCCGTTACATTGCTGATCACATACCCCATCTTAACTCTATTCTTCACCTTTTTGACGCTTACACGGGAGGAACCCCAGCCAAATATGCATCATCCGTCTACATAAAATGGACACCTCAATTATTAAAAGCTTATGATGAAGTACATTCCCTTTTAACTAATTTTTTTTTGTTTTTAATGTTTTAGTGAGATCTACAAGTGTGCCAAATTTGGTTAAAATATGAAAGATGTGGCGTCATGTTCCAAAAAAAATTGCTCATTTGGCATGGAATGACCCGTTTGCCAGTCTATACGTTACAGTTTGCGTCATTTTTTCAGCAGTTGCGACGTGACCTATAATCTGATTATTTCGGATTAGCGTTGAAAGACAAACAGAAAACATAAAATTTCGTATACCTTCATAAAAAATCCAATTTTTCAAGTTTAAATGAATTCACATGGCACAAAAAAAGTTTATCCTGCTTAGATATAAATTTGCTTTCCAGTTGTGAAAAAATTTTTATAAAACCTTTGGAGGTATGCGAGATACAAGCGTTTAAAATTTGTTGTAGCGATGCAGTACAACGTTGAGTAGACTAACCAAAGAAATACCTTGAGCTTTTTAGGGTTAAAGAAGCTTGGTTGGAGTGTACACCATTTCTTTTTGACAATTTTTCAAAAAAAGAGAAGATAATTCAGCGCATGAAAGATTTGTAACTGAGCAGGAAAACAATTAAGGATAGGATACAAAGTTGGAAAGTGATACTACTAAGCAGTTGAGACAAGATTTGTATTCATGCAAGTATCGATTCTTCACAAAAGAAGTTGGTCATCCAGTGATAGGTTTTCATTGCATCATACATAAAGAGGCATTATGTGCAGAAGCTGGCCTGAAGGAACTTCAGGAAGTGATGCAAATAATTACCAAAGTTGTGAACTGCATTTCTGCTCGGGCATTACACAAAAGACAATTTGAAGTTTTACTGAATGAGGTAGAATGTGTGTACAAAGGATTAAAAATGTACAACAATGTTCGATGGCTTAGCCAAGGTTTCGTTCTGAAACGATTCGTTAAATGCTTTTATGACATGAAAAGATAAAGACTACGACATTTTTTGCCAAGCATTGTTTGATTACAAGTGGGTTTTAAAACTGATGTTCTTTGCAGATTTTTCTGAACATCTGAATAAACTGAATGTTAAATTACATGGTTGTGGTAAAGCACTTGATGTTATGTTTGGATACATAAAGACTTTTGAAAAAAAATAAGAAGTCAATAAGAAAGATATTGGAAGTGAGAGATTTAAATACTTTTCAAAACTCAAGAGGCATATTAATGATCTCCGAAACGATGACAGAACAGATCTTCAAAGCATCCAGAAGCTATTTTTAAACATTATTGAGTCAGTTGGTGAGCAAGTTTTCACAACATTTTCAAAATTCAGAGAACTAGAAGAGACAGCAAAATTCATGAGGTTTCCAGAAAATATAGAAATAGAGGAACTAAACCTACAAAAGTTTTCATGGATAGAATAGATGACTTTGAAATGCAGTTGATTGAATTTCAGAGTAGCTCAATTTGGAAACAAAAGTTTATTGATGTTAGAGTTGACTTGGAAAACATTAAAAAAAGACGATTAGAGAAGGGAATACTAGAGGGAGGTGCAAAAAACGAACTATTGCGAGCTTGGAATGCCATTCTTGAAAATTTTTCGTGCTTAACAAACTTTGCAACTACATCACTCACCATGTTTTTATCTACATATGCTTGTGAATCTTTTTTTCAGTTACGAACTTTATTAAAGTCTCGTAATAGGAGTAGCCTGACTGATGAAACTAGTAGTTCGTGTATGTCTCCGAAGGTCACAAAATATAAAACCGATGTAAAATCTCTTGTCAGCGGTAATGAAGTAGCACAAGTCTTACTAATATAGTGAAATTTTGTAACCAAGAAAAATAATCAAAACTTTTTGTCAGACTGATATTTTCTTTGAAAAGTAACTTAAGTCTTGTTTAAAAAGTTTATTGTGCAGGTTTTGTCGTTAAAGAAGCAACACATTGTTTTTGTTTGGGTGTTGTTTTTAAGGTGAATAAATGTAGTTTTGGTTATTTTGTGTTTTGCTGTTTGGGTGAATTTTTATTATTTATCTTCTATTTATGAGAAAGCAAATTGTATCGCTATGTTTTGGACGGTATGTCCGCACTCTCTGGGGAGTTGCTATTTTCGAGGTGTCTGGGCCACCTGTCTTTCACATAAAGGTTGGGACATCCCGTTACGTGCGTTGTCCAAGGACACAACAAGTGAACTTGCAGGCTTGTTCTCCACAATATCCCTTAAATGCCGAGCGCCAAGCAGGAAAGCTATAGATACTACTTTTTAAAGTTTTTTGTTATGACTCAAAAAGGGAAATGAAGCCTCGGTCTACCGAGTGCGAAGCGGACGCTCTAACCACTACACCATTGCATCGGTAAGACTCTTCACAGACACATTTAAGAATGTCAAGTGGTATGTTCTCACAAATTTTGGTTGGCACGGGGAAGAATTTTGTCATTGATTTAGCCAATTTTAGCACGCAAACCAAAAAAGGTTACCCACCCCTGGTCTAGAACATCAAATTGTGTGCGTTATATGTAGGAATGAAACAAACCAATGGCATTAATGTAACACATCAAAGGCCTGGAGTACTGCACCGAGCCTTGGTTGAACTCATGTATACCTATGAAATACTTACACTACCAAGAGATCTCATTGGCTTCAAGACGGGCCAGTTGAAAAGTTAAGCAGATTTGTGCAATTTGTTGCATATTTGTATGTACTGTGGTTGTTCACGTTTCCAATTAGCGGCGGAGCTCCTTTGAATGACCTGCAGTTTTTTAAACCCTTGCCACAATACCATGAAATCAATTCATTGGTTGCAAACAATGCTATCAACGCTTTTCGGAAACGTCGATGGTACTAGACAGAAGAAACGATCCTATCATCATCATTCAGTGCAAATATTTCTAGTGACGAGTAATCGCAATTGCTCATAAACAGCTACAATAGCTTAACAATGGCATTTTCAAGAGCAGTTTAATCGGTCCTGATTCATGGAACTTCTTTCAGCTAATGAGAAGAACAATGCTATCAACGCTTTTCGGAAACGTCGATGGTACTAGACAGAAGAAACGATCCTATCATCATCATTCAGTGCAAATATTTCTAGTGACGAGTAATCGCAATTGCTCATAAACAGCTACAATAGCTTAACAATGGCATTTTCAAGAGCAGTTTAATCGGTCCTGATTCATGGAACTTCTTTCAGCTAATGAGAAGACTTATCATTTCTTCACAAATCAGTTGATGAGTGGTATCATGAGCAGTCTTCTGTAGAAGAAAAAAGTGAATAATTTCAAAGTTGTTATGATGGTGCAGAACGTGGCGTCAACTAAGCACAGGACTTTTTGTTTAGTGAACGACTGGCGAAGCAACACCAAAACATTCTTCAAGCTAATGAAAACACCAGAAAAGCCTTTCCAAAACAGCACAACTGGCAAATAAAATTGGCAGTCAAGTGGTTTCTAACTGCCTAAGCATTTTACTTGTGTCGGTGATTTCTTGAAAGCCAAGCCATTTTATTTTTGTAAACTTTGGTGCCTGTCATGAAACAACTTTTATTTTTCAGTAATTGCTAATGTTAGCTCATGAAAAGTAAGCTTATCTATTGCATATATTTTAATTAAGAGTCCAAGACTGCATTATTTTACAGTATTTCTGCTTCGTGAGTACAATTTTGGTTAAGTAAGCGTTTATTGTTCATTTGGTTCATTCAGCCAAGATTTTTGAGTTTTTGACCGTAGGCAGAGGTATAGAATAGCCAAGAGGCCTCTGGGTCGCTGCCACTGTTTCATAAATTTTTGGCTCTATCTTCCACTGGCCACACCCTTGCTTTAAACATTTAAGTTTCATTTGATCGACAAATCATTTGGCCCTCTAAAATTTTGACTGGCTATGCACCTGATCATAAGCTATGTGAATTTGGCAGAACATGATGTCACAATAACGTCACGTTTCAGTGTTTTTTTAATGTTTGATTGTTCTGCGATGTTTTATTTTCATTATAAATTGTTTAATACTGTTATGTACTAAGAGCACTCAAGACTTATAAAAACATTAATCTCGATTAAAAAGGATACAAAATTTGATTTTTGAAATTATTTCTTTAGCTGTTGCCAAATGAGTTTGAAAAGAGATTCTTAGTATTGCCAACTAACAAATGACAAAGTTGAGAACATGATCACTCAAAAACGACTTTACATATGGAAAAAATATGAATTTTGATTCTCACTCTACCTTTTTTCATGCAAATTTGAAGTTGCTACTTCAAAAAGAATTCAAAGCAATTCTGTTTTTCAAGATTTTACCCCAATCGCTCAAATTTTCTCACAGTTTTTTTTTTACCATACAGAACCCACAAAAAAACAGTAAAAGCAAATTTGATAGTTTTGCTTTTTGAAGGGCTCCTGCATCACCCAATACACTTATGATGACACTTAAAAATTTGTTGCTCTTTCAACATGAAGCCAACTTGCCGCATTTCAGATTTATTTTGAAAACGGCAAAAGTTGAAAGAAATGTCATGGCCAGATAAATTTAATGGGGTGCATTTTGGTTCTATGTTGATTAACCTACATTTATGATGACGCTTACAAAAATCTATTGCTTTTCTGACATGAATGTACAAGTGCTAACTTGCTGCATTTCAGGTTATATAGATTTAATGGTGCATCTTTTATATGCTATCATAGCAATTTGAGAAACGCTTGCCTTTAATGTACAATACACTAATCTTTTCAAAACAATGAAATGCATATTGATCTGAAAATATGATTGGTAGCATCACGTCCTGTGGTGTCAAATCGTAAACCATTTTAGTAAGGGCAACTTCTCCATTTAACTATCTGACCCGCCATTGACCATCTAAACAAATTTGTTACATTTTGAGATTGTTACTTATTTATTGGACTTAACGAATTATTATGACACTGATGTTGCAGCTATTGAGTTATACAACATTATTGACTTTTGTATGCTTCTTCAGGTAGAGTGCAGTTCCCTCTAATCCTAAGCATGCACTTGAGTGTTCAGTAAAGTTTGGAAGGGACCTTTTCCCAATATTATGTATTGCATATGGTTACCAACTTATTGCTCACCATCAGATTTTCGATTGCAAATTGTGAGAAATCATCTTTAAAGTGAATATTGACAAAAACGTACTTAAGATTTTCCATGTTACAAGAACGCCTAACAAACTTGGCTTTAATTAGTACAGATTGACCATCACTAATCCGGCAATCAGTTAGCCGGCACTCATTTGACCTACAAAACAGTACCTTTACTCCGTACTGTAATTTCAAATTTCCCGAGTCACCGCGCCAGCTTGGGTCTGTGGCCGCTACTATTTTGGTGGCGTTTTTTCTGCATCAACGAACTGCCAAACTTTTCCTACACTGTACTTTATTTTTAACCTTTATTTTTGTGAAAAGGTCATTTTTTTAGTCATGGCTCCAGTGAATAACAGAAATACTTCTCGTGGCGCAAAACGCAATCACAAGCCATTGTCCACAAGAGAAAAGGTTAAACTCTTAAAAAAAACTTAACAGCAGAGTGTCTGTGAAAAGCGTTTGTGAAATAGATGGCGTCGGGTCTTCGACAGTTTATGATTTAAAAAAGCAGAATTAAAGTTACTCAACTTTTTTGCTAACAGTGAGTCAAAGAAACAAATGTGTAAAAGGAAAACAATAAAACCAGGTGAAAGTGCAGAACTAGATCAAGTAATGATGAAGTGGTTTAAGTTGTGCGAAAGCGAAAGTGTTGAACTCTCAGATAATCTTGTGAAGGAACAAGTAAGGATATTTCATGAAGAACTTGGATTGGATTATCAGTGCGATTACAGTATCAGTATCAGTGCGATTACAGATTACAGTATCAGTATCAGTGCGATTACAGTAAAGGTCGGCTGCAGCGTTTTAAGGATCGACATGGCTTAACATTTCATGCAGTGTGAGGTGAAAAAAGATCAGCCGACAAGGAAGCAGCTGCAAAATTTGTTGACGAGTTTGTCAAGTTGATAAGTGATGAAAATTTAAGTCCTGACCAGATCTACAACGCAGATGAGACTGCACTCTTGGAAATGTACACCCAAAAAAACATTGAAATCGGAGGACGCAGAATCACCGACAGGTTATAAAGCATTTAAAAATTGCGTAACTGTGCTGGGCTGCTCCAATGCTGCAGGAACGCACAAGTGTAAGTTGCTGGTCATCAAGCTTTCAGGTAGGACACATTCTCCTGTAATTTCTAGTGCCAACAAAAAAGATTGGATAACAATTGAACTTTCATGAGATTGGTTTTATAACTGCTTTATCCCCAAAGCAAGAGCTCATTGCGACTCTGTTGACTTGAAAAACAACTGTAAGATAATGCTTATTTTAAATAACTGTTCCACTCACATCCAAAAACAAAACTCCTGGTAAAGGACAATGTTTTCTGTGTCTATCTTTCACCTAACTGTACCTCATTGAATCAACCTCTGGACAATGGCATATCACGTTCATTAATGGCGAAGTACCGCACTCATTTTATGAGGCGCCTACTGAGTGAAGTTAACTCTGGAAAGCCTGTACGAGAGTTCATTGGTGAACATAATGTGAGAGATATGGTTTACTGTGCCGCTAATGCTTGGAAATCTGTACACCTACAGACACTGAAACATGGACGGCACAAATTGTGGCCAGGATTAATGTTTCAGACAGCACCTGATGAAGAGTGTAAACCAAACTCTACAGGATTTAGACTTCAAAGGAAAAACAGCATATAAATGGTCTGTTGTCTTTTGCTCGTGAAATGACAAATCCTGCTGCAAAGGATCTTGCATCAAGGATGGATAACTGTTGATGTGATGCACCTGTTGTTCATTATTATACGGATTCAGAAATTATAGAAATGGTTGTAAGTTCAGAGCAGCACAGCCAGTGAAGGAGAAAGTAGTCATGAAAATGAGGAAGATGTAGCAGGACGGATTTCTATTGATCGGTTAATTCAGCAGACAAATGAAGTGCTGAAAGGTTTAAAGCAGCGCAGCTTTACATCTGAGCAAGTAATCATGAATATTTTCATGCTGCAGGATAAACAAATCAAAGAAAGGACAAGACCTATGAAGCAGCTCAGCTTGCAAGATATATTCTAAATAGCTAAAAAGCCTAGAACAGAAGAGTTACCAATTAAAAATCCAGGGCCCTCAACATCTGCTCAGTCAGATGTGTTGCCACGGTCACCATCAGTTCCTGATCTCTCGACACCATCACCGTCACCATCAGTCCCGGGTCTCTCGCGACCTTCACGATCAATTCCAGATATCTTACTCACCTTACAAGATGATGACGAGAATCCCGCAGCCCTCCACCTCAATTTACATATATACGTAAATTCCAATTTTGAAGTGGATGCTACGATCTTTCCTGGGTAAGTAAACTGAATTAATTTTGTACCGTACTGTACCTGCAACAATTATTTTACCAGCATTTCATTTGCCTTTTCTTTATTAACCAACATGTACTGATTTAGAGGATTTTTTTTTAAGATGAAGCGGTTAGCAACTGGGTTTGTGTATTCTAGAAAAACAAATGGCTAATCCAGCACCCCCAGGTCACAATGATTCCGAATTAGTGATAGTCAACCTGTATTAGAAGAGAATTTCTTTCAGTTGATGTAAAAAATGAGGTAGTGCAAACATTTTCAAAAGAAAAGCTCATTTGGGAAAAAGAAACTAGTAAGCGTAAATTTGTAAATGAATTGTTCGTGTGTTCCAGATTAGTTGAATATAAAAAAATACTTCTTCACCTGTTCTGATTAATACCTCAAAAAATTCGTTTCTAGTTGAGAAAAACAAAGGGTAGCAAGGCAGCAAACGTCATGGGTGTACAATTTCACGTATTTATAATATAAAATATAGATAACTCTATTTCCTATGATGCCTCATGAGTGCTTTCTTTTTTGGTGGGCCAATTAGATATTTATTTGAACTCATATATACAATATCTAGTTTTTCTTAAGTAGAAGAATATTCTTTAACAGACGTATCGTGACTATAGTCACATGATTCAGGTCCACAGCATAAAACAAAATAGGCAAAATATTATAAAAAAACTAACATCAAAAATAAACAACGATTTTTTGATCGTATTAAATATAAATTTCCAAATCTTGTTTGTCGACACTATTGTAGTTTTAAAGAATTTCAAAATGCTGGACTGTGAAAAGACACTCCTCAATGTTAGACTAAAGTTAGGGAGGGGGCACACAAACAAGCAGTTGGCCCCAGGCATCACCAGACCTCCGTACGCCCCTGCTTGTAAATGCTTTCTTCCTGTACCATGGAATTGCGTGATCCAAGTGTTTCTCCATCTGTTGTGACAAAGCACCATTTATGCTTGAGCTCGGATGGGCTTTGTTAGAAAAGTCAAGAAGGAAAATTCCGCCATCTTGACTGAGCACTGTTTGCTTCGAGCGAGCTTAGCGAGCCAGAAGTTTAGAATTGAAATGAGTGAAGTTCTAAAGGATGCCGCAGGTATTGTCCACTTTATCAAAGCTTGTGCACAAAACACTAGACTTTTTTATGAACTGTGTGAAGAGATAGGCTGCAAGTTCAAGAACCTGCTTTTACATTTGGAAGTGCGCCGGCTGTTAAAGGGGAAAGTAATCCTTCAACGCTGTTGAAGGATTATGCAGCATGCAAAGAAGTTGAAACTTTTCTGCTTGAGAAAAATTTTAGCTTGGCTCTCAACTTTCATTACATTTGGAAGTGCGCTGGCTGTTGAAGAGGAAAGTAATCCTTCAGCGCTGTTGAAGAATTATGCAGCATGCAGAAAAGTTGAAACTTCTGCATGAGAAAAATTTTTAGCTAGGCTCTCAACTTTCAAAAGGTTCGATGAAGGGCCTGTTTAGGCTATCTAGGTGATATCATGGCTGAATTGAATCAACTGAACCAATCCATGCAGAGAAAGCACAAGCTCCTCATCAACATAGTCAAAATGTCAATGTCAGCTTTCAATGATAAACTTCACCTCTGGAGTACACGGGCAGAAAAAACAAGTCCGCATCTTTTCCCACTCTCAACCTCATTCTCGAGGATGCAAATAACGACGTAGTCCAGGAAAAAGTGAAAGAGATTGTCCTCACTTATTTCAAGAACTTCAGCGTCCAATTTGAAAAGTGCATTTCTAAAAGTATGAAAGAATTCGGAAGGGTGAAGAATCCATTCATATGAGTCATTAACCCAGATGATGAGAGGACCCCAGTTCAGCAAAAAACTAATCGAGCTTCGAAATGACATCGAATTTAGGCAGACGTTTCAGAGGTCACTGAGTGAATTCTGGACAAATATAAAGAAGGAAAAGCCAGTTCTGTGGCATAAGGCCAAGTATATACTTCTACCTTTCCCAACGTCATATATGTGTAAAGCTGGTTTTGCTCATTTCACAGTGATAAAAACTTCCATAAGAAATCAACTTAACGTTCAGCATCTACTCTGCATAGCTCTATCCAAGGTTGAGCCACGCATTGTGAAGCTGATTCAAGCCCTGAAGTGAAATACACTAATGTAAACATGTTTCCTTTAACTTTACACAGTTGCTCAATTTTGTAAATCGAACTGTTAGTGCAAGCGACGTTCTGCTTAGGAATCACATATGAGCTTACATTACAAAGAGTGAGGAACAGTAGTGAGTCGAGTTGCGAGGTTACCGGTGGGCTGCAAAAATCATTCTAGCAAATAAGTGAATTTTGGGCAGCAGTAAAAAAAGGTTGAAAAACACTGGTCTAAACGATAGATCATGAATCAAGTACAATCATTAACCTACTGAGCAGAAACATAGTTACTCATAAAACTTTAAACCAGAAAACTGGCCGCGGCCCAAAAATATATATATTTTCAATGTAAACCAAAATGATTAAGATCAGAAATGAAATCATTGAATAAAGATATTCAAACAGCAAAAGTTTTGAAGAGAAAATGTGCTGGACATGTAGTAAGGATAAAGAGCAACAGTTGGGCCAAAAACCAACCACACAGACACCAAGAGACTGAAAAAGATTTTGAAGACTAAGAAAATGGCGGGAAAAATTGAAGAAGATATTGGATAAACCTGTATGGGAAAAGCACATGATCTGATGACGTGAAAGAATTTATAGAGACCATCTGCCAGCAGTGGCATAAACAGGTGATTATGACGATAGACTGTTAAATCGCAAAACTCAAACACGCTATGCAATTAATATCAAAATTATTTATTTACAAAAATGACAAGCTTACCGTGGTGCCGTGAAATTGAATTTCAAATGAGCCAGTGGGTGTTGAGTGGAGGCACTGAACTGTGAAGGGATTGCAACCATTTATAGACAGGGTTTGCGAAGGCGAAGAAAGGTCCCAACCACTGCTGAGAAGAATAGGTTCTCTATCATCAATCGTAACCTTTAAAAGCAAAAAAATTTTGCACAAAATATCCAAATAGACCTCGGATCAAAGTTACAAAATTTATTTCCAATCAACAGGTGATGACGATCTATACTAGTTATGCTGCACCAGGAACGCCCTTTTACAAGATTTACTCAGAAGACAACCATTATGAAACTACTTGTGCTAGCTCAAGTTAAAGTGGTATGCAATACAGGGATATGTCAAGCGCAGCCCAGTGGAAAAAAGTAACAAGAACTTTTTTGGCGACTGATTAGTCTTGTATTTTTGAACCAGAAATTTTCACCTGTATTCTTGAACCAGAAGTTTTCACCTTTTTACATTATCACCTTACTAATTTAATTATGTAATCTTCATCTTTTCTCAATGCGAAAGAAGTAGGCACTAAGGTGAACACAGGTAAACAGCATCGGTACGACCAGCTATTTAACTGTAACCCACTTCCTCAAACCGAGAAATTGCTAATAACTGAAGAAAAAACATGTCACTGATTGGTATCACAAGCGTGAATTTAAAACTTTAAGTGTTGCTTAAACGAGTAATACACATTGACATATTGCAGAACATAAAACTACCTTGTAACCATTCTCTGTTCGTGTAACTACCGCTCTATGTGAACCATCATCAAGATTGACTTGCACTGTCCATGATATCTCATCAGCGCTCTGTAGAGGTAATCTGCAATCATGCAGTAGATTGATAGATTTTGTCAGTTTGCAGATGTTGACAAGATTTCGCGATTTGGAAAATACTCGTAAATATATCTACAAAAGGATGTTTTTCTAGGGTAAAAGATGGAACCATCTTCTAAGGTAAAAACAAGATAACCACAGCAAAACAAATCAACAGAGAAAAACCGTTTAACAAATTAAATCGTAAAAAATTACGCATGGAGCTGGCTAAAAAGCACTAATTACTAATCATTTAAAGCTTAATGAAATCAAAAAGCTTCTGAAATAAATGACACTATGAATGAGCAATATGAATAGTATTGTAAGTTCATAGTGGATGTGCATCGTCAAAGCAAGATGTTCAGATTTGGCAGTGCCAAATACTTGTCGAGTCAATTGGTCAAACGTGAATAGCATTTGTAGCACCAAAAATTGAAAATCTCTGAACATAGAGCGCTACTTCTTTTTGTTGAAAGGTCTAAGCAGCAATGATTTCACCACTACGCAGAATGCCCCAAAACAAGGTCCATTGATTCAATTATTTCTGCCAAACCAAATGGAAAAATCAGATTTGGTCACCAGAAACATAAATGGACGGGTTACACAAGGAACCAGAGCTCGATCAATTACGATTGTGATTGACTGTAATTAATCCTCACATTTTGGGTAATTGCAATTTTATTTCTGATTTTTGTTCTGGTGTAATTGTAATTTGCTAAAATTCTTGACCAAATTACTGTTACAACTGTCTTGAAACGACTTCTCAGAGTTCAAAAAATTATATAAACAAAACCAATGCTGCATATGCCAGGTGTGCTGCTGTTGCGTGTTGCCGTCGCTGAGCATAAGTGCTTTAACCGAAGAAGCCAAGTATTTGTCGTTTACACTCGTAGTTATTCGCCAATCACAACAGCTATAACACATGACCAGTTAATGCTTACTCTTTCCGCTCTTGTCCGCAAAACGCAGTTGGCAGTGCAAAACCAACGTCACTCAATAATACAAGTTATTCAACTGACGTCATAGCTACGATCTGGCTGCCATTTATACTCACACTCTAGCACAAGCCTGAATGCAGGTGAATAGGGTTTTTGGTCAGCTCTCATTAGTAGTGTGTATATACACAAGATTAAAGCATTGTTTGGAGGAATAAATTGGAGTAATATATAAATAACTTTGCTTATATAATTTTAGAGTATTTGCTGATTTTTTAGCAGTAATGTCTCGGTCAGTTACTTGATAAGCTTGTTGATCAAGTAGGCCTATGGGTCAACATTTCTCGGTTTCTGAGGTCTGCTTAGTAACTGTACTAAGGTGTGAGTAAAACTTGAATTCTTCTATAGCCTAAACAAAATAATTTAGATATTGGATTTGTTTGCAAGCATAGATATTAGGTTTGTTTGTAAGGCCACATTGTTACTTAGCTAGTCAGTAATAGCTTTTTGACAATTATCACTAAATTATTAAATATTCTTTGTTCAGGTTTTTTTCTATATTTCTTTGGTTCAATTTAGATCGACAGATATTTAAAAAATAACCTTCAGCTTAAATTATGGTCGGTTGTAGTGCTCCAAATTGCACCTCAAGTTCGCGTAAAGGGAATAAACTTTTTGTATTTCCGAAAAAAAAAGACGTCAAAGATGGCTTGTAAATTGCAGATTGCTGGAAACCAACAAAATATAGCAAATTTTGTGAGGCATGTAGTTAAAGTGACTTTTGTACATTTTTTAGCATACCATTTACATACTAATCTGCTAATACCAATACCAATACCGATAAAGTTGCAAGTACTGCTACACAATAAATGCACTTGACTACATTACTTGAATGAGCTCACATCTTTGTAAATTACTATAAGTGTTATATAATAGTCTTAAAAATCAAAATTACTATCTGAGCTCACATCTTTGTAAATTACTATAAGTGTTATATAATAGTCTTAAAAATAAAAATTACTATTACATATAATGTAAAGTTTTTTTGATTAGGCTTATTTCATTTTTTTATAAGTGGCATGATTGTTGTCTTAAGTGATACCAATACCATATTGCAAGTATGCGATTTTTTTGTATTTATAATCATTTTTAGATACTTGATCAATTAATTTGTCATTGCGAATGTTAAATTGTTAATGCTTTTATCTCCATTTTGAGTCATATCAATTTGAACAAAATCGAAAAGAATGGACTGAAAAAGTTGAAACCAATGGCTGTTTCCACTATATTTAACGTCCCAAATCCCCTAAAAAAAATTGAAAGTTCACGTAGAATTTTAAAAAGAAAACTTCCAGGTTAGTGACGATTTTGGTAAGATGGTAGAGCAGCGGTTCCTAACCTGTGGATCGCGACCCCAACTGGGGTCTCCTGACAATTTGCCAGGGGTCGCCTAAGGCCTTTTAAAAACCACCAGCCAACAACATTTCCACAGAAGAGGAAGAAGCGTTGAAGAAATTAGGAGACAATCCGGACATCAAAATTCTCAAAGCAGACAAAGGGAACGCCACTGTAATTATGGACACTGCTAAATATGATTTTGAAGTAAATTGTTTATCGAGTATTGATGCCACTTACAGTAAATTATCGGTCAAGTCTAATCCTATCAACCGCGTTACTTCTAATGTCAACAAAAATGTTTGGAACCTTTATAAGTGTAACAAAATTAGCAAACACTGTTATCATTTATTAAGATGAAGCAAAGGTGTTACTCTTCGATTTTACGGATTGTGTAAGATCCACAAATTTTCTGTCCCTCTTCCTCCTATCGTTTCATTTGTCAACTCTCCCACTTATAATTTATCAAAGTTTTGATCTCGCATTTTATGACTGTTTACCGCATGTATATCGTTGTTTAACTAATCAATAATCACATCGATCAAGGTTATTGCTGGCCTCCGTACCGTATATTTATCTGCTTGTTTCCAACTCATCAGCTTTTTTGCTTCATAATGTAATAAGAGTGATCAGTAATTTTAATTCGACCTTTAGCTTACCGCTTCAGTTTCAAAATTCAGTTGTAGCCTATTCTGCTGTGTTGTGCTGCTCGTGCTCAGGATTTCCACCCTGGGCAACTTATCTGATGAAGCTCGGCGTTTCTGCCGAACGAAACGTCATTAAAAAAGAGCAATTTTAACAACTGCTGGCTCAATCTTATTGTTTTCACACCCGAATAACTTTCAATTAAGTCAGCCTAATTAGCCTTTTAAAAAGTTTCTTTTTGATACCGAATGTGCTTGTGCTGTATTCTCGCGGTAATATCACTATTTCTCTAATTACAATAGTCAAATAAACTAAAATTTATTTTGTGTAATTTCAGATTGCCCATGATGAATCGTGGGAGAAGCATTAGAAAAAGAAAATATAGTGAGGAATTGCTAAAGTATGGATTTGCTTTCATAGTTGACGCAGGAATTAAAAAGCTACAATGTGTCATTTGCAACGAAATTATGACAGACGAATCGATGAAGCCCAATAAAAGGAAACGTCATTTTGACGCTAAACATCCTAACTTTGCGGGCAAGGATGTCCAGTATTTTAAGAAAGCTGATGGTGTCAAAAAAACAGGCTTAATTTTGGCGGCAAGTAGCAACAGCAAAATACGGCAGCCATTGAAGCTTCATATTTGGTGGTTCTCAGAATCGCCAAACCCAAGAAACTTCACACCGTTGCCGAGGAATTGCTGCTGCCAGCAACCAAAGACATTATTCCAGTTATGCTTGGAGCTGAATATGTTAACAAATTGAATACAAGATCCTTGTCTAATAACATCGTCAGTAGAAGAATAGACGACATGTCTGCTGATATTATGGAGCAAGTAATCCAGGAAATGAAATCAGCTCCACTGGGAATATTCAGTATTCAGCTTGATTAATCAATCCGTCGAAGAAAAGCAAACAGGGGGGCATACACATTAAGAAAAGAAAAAGAGAAGTTGTTTAGAGAGATGTTGACCCCTACATAATCAAAGTAGGGGTCAAGCGAACAAAGAAAGGTAGAAAGTTCAGAGAAGGATAAGCCCTGCCGGACGAAAATGATGACGCCACCGCTAGCATGCATGCCATCACGAAAGAAAATGCCAGAGCGGGAGTGGGTGCACTCCCCCTGGATTTCACTTCGCAAAGCAAATTGCACTTGGTCATATCTTTTGTGATTAAAAGCCTATCAAAAAGAATATGACTTCAACATTCAACATTGTTTAGAAGAACACTTTGTAAATAAACAGCAAAACTGTATTTGGTCATTCAACTTTTTCTGATTGAACGTATAGCAGAAAGTATGAATCCTATAAAAAAAAAAAAAAAAAAAAATCAAATAGTTTGCACTGTTCTACATTCCTTTACACAACAGCAAAAATGTCTTTCGTTAAATACATTTTTTTAGATCTAAAACGCCCCAAATGAAAGGTCATCTGATAGCTTTCAAAATTGTTCAGACTGCTGGGCACTACTTCATAAACCAGCAAAAATGTCTTTTACTAGCATTTTGTGAGATCTAGAGTATCCCACATCAAAAGCTATCTGATAGCATTCAAAACTGTTTGGACTGTTGAATGTTGCAGTTTCACTATATTTAGTCAATAGAAAATGAACTAATGCGAATTACTGATAAAACCTCATACCTGCACTATTTCAAATTCTATAACTCACTCTAAATAGTGCTTAGCTCATTTAAATTTAGAAATGGAAAGAAAAAGAATAGATATCAGCTCTGCTCCGTGCGGGACACAAGAAAATGGACATTGTAAAGTTGCAAAATGTAAGTCTATCAACAGTGAAACGAGTCGCAAACGCCTAAAAAATAACAAAAGCCTCAAAGATCGACCTTGTTCCAGCAGATTGCAAGTTATTCAACGGGAGAATGTCCGAAAATTTGCGAAAAAGAAGATTTTATTTGCTACCGTGTCAAGAGCTGTGAAAAGTGAAGGAGGAAAGAGTTCAACGCGTCTTAAAAGACCTCTGCTAACTTCTACCGTGATTAAAAAACGACAAGAGAGATGTACCCGTCTTCTTAATGACTTGAAGAGTCATGGTTATCGAGTCATTATCTCCTAGATGAGAAGACTTTTACTGTGAACCCTGTCATCAACAAACAGAATGATAGAGTTGTGAGCTTTGGTCAAGACATCTCTGGCGTCCGTTACGTCTCTGCAACCAAGCATCCGGCATCTGCGATGATGCTTGGCGTTGTAGCCTCTAACGGAGAGAAGATGCCTTTAGTGTGGTTCAAGGGAGGTTGCTGGTTTGACAGGTGCCGATCACAAGGAAGTCATGGCAACGAAAGCTCTTCCTTGGATCAGGAAAGTCGTCAAAGACGGCGACTACCGGTACGTGTTTCAGCAGGACGGTGCACTAGCGCACACGTCTAAAGTGGTTCAAGATTGGATGAGTTCCAACATGACTTTCTGGCCCAAAGACTTTTGGCCCCCACAGTTGCCTGATCTTAATCCGCTGGACTACAGCGTGTGGCCACACATTGAGAGCAAAGCCTGCAAACATCGCAACAACAACACTGAGGAATTGAAAGCGTCTGTAAACCGCACTTGGACCTTGATGAGCAAGGACTACGTTCGCAAAGTATGTAAGAACTTTCGGCCACCATTGAGCCGTGCTATTGCTGCCAATGGAGGTTGTATTGAATAGCAATGCTGTTTAAATCATATTGCTGTTATTGTTACTTTGAGTAACAATTAATGTCTAATTACGCCCCAATAAAAAGTTGAATAGCCGCAGTATATAAAAACAAGTCAGAACTTTTGCAAAGCCCAGTACTTCTAATCAAAACCTCTTTTCAAACACAGTTGGAAAAACTTGTATCTCTAGCCTATCTTTCAATGATGAGCAATGGATCAGAAAAAACTCGAATGTGCCAATTAAACTTTATGAAAGTAGTGGATATAAGAAAGTGACATTGAATAGTAATATGTACTACCATTACCTTTAGCTAAATATTCGGAATACTGTATTGCATTTGTGCTGCAGCCGAAGTTTATTTTTACCTAAGATATAACGTAAAATTTTTTAACGTAACAACAGTCTTCTATATGTGCAAACTATATCTTTCCGTACTGGTAATCTTTTACAGACTGATCAAAATTATAGAGAAAATAATACCAAGGCAAAACATATGTTCTTTGAAGAACTTAATATTTCACTCTCCGTCAATGTTTCTTGAGCAATCGATCTTGCATATCGAACTACCAATGTATACTGTATTTTTAACAGTGTATACTGTATTCAAAAGTGCTATTGTGTATCACTACTTCTGTTTCAGATTAAATCGTGATTCGAATTTCTATATCAGCATCTAAGCCCGTTGCTATAGCAGTAAAGAGTGCTTTTAAAAGTACATTTATAGAACACAAGTCACCGGTACCAGTGTTCACTCTAACGTGTGCACAACTGCGCAAATGGACAGTGCCGTCAGAACATTTGTGCGGTGAATTATCATTCTCGCACAGCTGCAAGATTTCAAATTTAAATGTAAAAAATTATAAACATTTTTTGGCCAGAACGCTTTTGAGCATAACTATAGAGATGGTTTCATTTGTGCGTTTTGATGATGATAGTGGGTATGACCATTGAATTTCGACGTTGGCCGTGATTACCGCAAAGGGCACAGTATTCGCATGGTCGGGAAAAATCTCCTTTGTTAGGAATCCAATGGACCCCTATTTTAAAAGCTCATGTTCTGAACTAGACAAGTTTGTCGAAACTACGGTATATATGCTGCAGAATGCACTATTTGCAATGCTAAATATATTGGACAAACTAAAATCAAATTCTCAACTACGTGACGAGCTTGCAGAACCAATTAGAACAAATAAAACTTAAAATTTGACAATGACCAAAACGCACTTTTAAGGCAATATTTGAATTTTAAGTAACTTAAATCGAAATAATATATTTTCGTTAAGCTATAGAGCAATTTTTCTACAACCTGAAGCAGCATTCCTAGATTTTGGGTGGCACAGAATCAAACCTTCAATTAACATTCTACGAATGATTACGTCGACAATTCGATAATTTCTACTACTTGTCGCTCACTTCCAAGCTACTCCATTTGGTTTAACTTGTCGCCTAGTTTTTAGTACAATCGGCTTTCAGTCCCTTTCACTTTTATTAATTGATTTATGACGTCATATAAATTTTTTAGTCTCACATTCTGCTGTTGTTATCTTAACTGCTCTTGATATTTCCAGTCGTGGCCCAAAATTTAGGATCACCATGCACAAATTTATATTTTTGTTCCTAAACTCGCTAATTGCAACAGAAATCAAATTGATGGCATCAGATTGTGTCATTCGTCTGCCGGTCGATTGCAATCACTTTTTTCTTCTCTTTCAAACAGTAAACACGATCTTGCGAGGGATTTTTGCTTGTTTTTGAGTTTTCGAAAACCCATAAAAATGGGTAAAAAATCGTCACTTTCTAATGTTCAGCATGCTCAAATCGTGGCTCTTTTACAGGGAAGGATATTCTGAACGTTCAATTAGTGAACGAATAAAGAGAAGCAAGAATGCAGTTCACAACGAAGTCGTGATATTTAAGAAAACAGCGACTTATTCAGATGCCAAACGGTCTGGTCGTACACCAAAAAACACGCCAAGGGATGACCACATCATTAGGATGAAAACAGTTCAGTCTCCAACGAGTTCCGCAAGTAAGATACGGTCCGCACTGCTTGCAAAAGGTGCGGACATTAGTCGGAGAACCGTAAGTCCGCGTGAGGTCATCGATTTGGTTTAAAAACCTGTAAACCTACGCTAACACCGGCCATGAAAGTTAAGCGCTTGGGCTTTGCTAAAAAGCACTCAAAATGGACAATTTAACTGGGGCAGCAAGTGTTTTTTTGTGATGAATCTACAGTCTAGCAGTTCACTACGCGCAAGCACTACGTCCGTAGACCCACCGGAAAGCGATTTGATGAGTGGTACACCACGCAGACAATGGAACACCCCAAGTGTCATGATTTGGGGTGGAATGTTTTTCACGTTGATTTGCTGAAGGACAAGTTGGAACTGCATATGGCCATTCATAAATGCACGATTTTTATGCAGGATAGTGCACCACGTCACCGCTCCAAAATTGTTACTTAGTTCTTGAAGTCGAAGAAAATTCAAATCCTGGACTGGCCAGCAGAAGCAGTCTAGATTTGAACACTATCGAGAATTTATGGACTGTTTTGAAGGACAAAGTTTCTGAGATACAACCAACTAATTCTAAGGAACTGGAAGAAGCAATCAAAGCAGTCTGGGTGCGTGAATTATCAGCTCAATACTGCAGGAGTCTGATGGAAAGCATGCGAAAACGTTTGGAGGCTGCAGCTAAAGCAACAGGAGGACCAATAAAATACTGACTTTTCTGAAAATTCTGTGTGGAACGTATGTGATTTATATGTGGAAACGGCTTATCATATGTGATATTCCATAATAAACCGAATTCATGTGCTTATTAACGATTAAATATCCGATTTGCTGTCTAAATCACAATTTCAAGGGGTGGTCCTAAACTTTCGACCACGACTGTATATTTAAGGTAGATTTTTTAATTTGTTCTTCATTAGTAGATGTATTTACATCCATCCTCTGTTAAACAATATAATTACAACTACCCGCTTTACTGCTACTAGTACGATTTAACTGTACGTATTGTGGAGATATTTAACCAGTATTATGCCAGCCATGCAGAGTTTTTCATTTAATTCCTTTTTGTGCTGTTACCAGGAACTGATGATGACTATTCAGATGGTTGAAATAAATTTTCCGATGTTAAAAGTTAAAGCTGAATGATCGCCTGTATTTAATTAAACAAATGTTCTTCTCTAGGGAAACGATATTACAAAGTTTAAGAACCAGTGCAATCAAGTTTTTATCTGACATGCAAGTAAAATGTCTATTCGAGGAAACAAAGCAAAAAGAAAGAGAACTGAATTTAAAGTGGAGTGGCTAATACAACAGTGAAATTTGTGACAATAATTTCCAATCATGATACCGGCAATAAGCTCAAAAACCAAACTGGTAAATTTAACCAACATGTATGACTATTCGCAGTCAGCGAATACGATAATCTGCAGTTTGTCATGAAGTGGCACCTGGTAGTGGTTTTAGAAAAAGAAAATCATGAAATTAACAAAAGTGGTCTACTTAAAACGCCATTTGAATCACAAACAGCACAATAAAGCACTAAGTGCATTGACTCAAAAAGCGAAATCAACCAGCATGGGGAGGTAGCTCGAGCTTCTTCACGACAATGCCAACTGCAGAGGAGCGAAGTATTGAAAACTCTATCAAATGAAATTAAGACTCTCATCGATAGCGTTCGACTTAGCATTAACCCTGGGACCGAAGACATTTTGTTTTTTAGTGTGTGTCCGCTACGAAACTGCGATTCAATTGTTATTTCCTGTATTCTTCTAATAACATGTGTTTGTACTTTTCCAAAATCACTCTTGTGTAACCTTCACAAAAAAAAATTATAAGCTCAAAACCAACAAAAATATCTAGGTCCCACAGGGCCCATTTCATACACTAACGTCAAAGGAGATTGTTTTTCTTACAAACCACGTTCTAAGGTGCAGCTTATCTCAATAAGCATGATCGTTGGCTTTGAATTATACGTTTATGAGGTAAAAGTCAATTTTAAGCTTGGAACGAAATTCATAACGTGTGAATGACAGGAACAACCAAACACCGTAGCTTGTTTCAGTCTTTTACATTTTGTTCTTGCAGATATAACATTACTACTATTTAGCATGGAAAGGAAAAAGATATTCTGCTTCTCAGACTGCGAACAAAATCAGAAACTGGTTAGGGGAGGAATCTGAAGACGACGATAGTTACTGCAGCTTAGCAGAATCAAGTGATGACGAAGTAAATGATATTTTGATTGAAGATGCAGCAGAAACTGATGATAGCAGCTCAAATAGTGCGGAAGAAAATGTTTTGATAAACTCTGTGGTTTCTACAGCATCAGCTGAATACTTAGGCAAATCAGGGCGGCATTGGTCGCATACCCCCCCCCCCCCACCCACATCTCGCACAAGAGGCAGCAACATTTTGACTGTAAGTAACTGGGGAGTTCAGATAAGTTCACAAAACAAAGTAGAATGTTTCGATTCATTCTGTTCACCAGCTATGTTACGCCACATTTTGAAGTATACAAATCAGCATGCTGCTGCTCATTATGCAAAAAAGAATGTGCAATGGGACCCCACAGATATGGTAAAACTGAAAGCTTTCTTTGGTATCTTATACTTGCTTGGCTGAGTAAAGACAATCATGAAAACATCAGGGACTTGTGGAGTAATGGGACAATGGAAAGACCTGTTTTCGAAGCAACCATGTCTGTCAATAGGTTTGAAAGTATTCGCTGCCACCTGAGAATTGATTCAATGGATACAAAAGAGAAAAGAGCTCTAGACAAGTTTGCAACTTTCAGAGAAGTTTGCATCGACGAACAACTAATTCCATTTCGTGGTCGTTGCCCAATTCGACAATACTTGCCCTCCAAACCGGACGAGTATGGCATGAAATTGTTCCTGCTTGTAGACTGCAACACTGGTTATGTCTATACAGGCCAACCACACATTGGTAAGGTTAGAAACGAAATCACACGAGGATTGGCTGCAAAACTAGTTAAATCGCTAGCAGAAACCTTGTACCATGCGGGACGCAACATTACTGCAGACAATTAGTTCACTGATTTTGCTTTGGCATCTGAGCTACTTCTCAAAAAACTACTATGTTGGCACTTTGCGAAGAAACAAGTCTGACATTCCTCCAGAGTTCCAAGCCAACAAAACACGACTAATTGGATTTGTTTGGTTTTGATAACGATACAGCCCTGCTGTCATTTGTTCCCAAGAAATCTGAAAGTGTTTTGCTTGTTTCCACAATGCACCACAATGACAGGTCTAATGATCACACTGGCAAGCCTGACATCATTTTGTATTATAATCAAACTAAGGGAGCAGTGGATCAGATGTGTCACAGCTTGCAGGAGAAGACTAAAAAATGGCCTTTGGCATATTTCACGAATCTATTAAATCTTGGTGGACTGAACTCCTACATAACCTACATTGCTCGGAATCCGCAATGGCGCCAAAAATTATCTCACAAACGAAGGCAGTTTTTAGAAGATGTGGGCTTAGATTTGGTGAAGCCAATGATGAAAAGAGCAATTTCTTTTGTTGGCCTTGCTAAGCCAATACAACAAGCCATGTTTGTTTACGGCATCACATCAGCAGCTTTAGTTGATTACAGCCAAGATGAGCAAGGTCCAACAAAATCTAAGAAAAAGAGATGCTACAGATGCACTATGGATCAAAAGTCTGCCCGGGTCTGCACAAAGTGCAAAAAAAAACTGTTTGTGCCCACCATTCTACCAAGACTAAAGAAATCAAATGCCGACCTCCATGTTAGCTACAGGAATTCTGTGTTTTTTTCAGGAAACCTGCTCCATCTGCAAGAAATGCAAAAAGCTGTTTGCGTCTTGTTTGAACAAAAATGAACAATTTAGTGCTGACGTTCATGTCCGCTATGTAAAATCTGTTGCTTTCCAATGATTTGTTTCGTTAAAAGTGTTGTTTTTATGTAAAAACGATTGGGTTCTCAAGGACCCATTTTATGCACAAACGTTTGCAAAAAATATTGCATGCATTTGAGGGTTAAGCTGAATTCATCAACATTGTCTTGGCAAGTGATAAATGATAATATGTCAGAATACACTACATTGCCACGTTCGTGGCAAAACAAAAATTACGCCTTTGAATTTCGAAAAAGCGTCGACTTTGTTGCCAGGAAAGAAGTCATACAAGGCATACGACAACCAAAATGTCATGCTCTGATTATACTGGTCGACAACACAAAGTTAAGCCGCAGAAAAGCAATCATTTCCCAATGCTTCAGGTGTGCTGAGCCCAAATCTGCAGTCGGATCTTTTTTCTATCACGTCTAGAAATTGAGATATCTGCATTTTATTCCACTTACTTCCATTCCACTCCGGGTCTACTGTAAAATCCAGTCGCAGCAATGAGGTATATTATTGATAAAGAATTGTAACTTATTACTTCACACTGCTCTCTTTGTGATGCGACAATTGATGTAATGCTTAACAACAAGATGCTTAAATAGTATCAGTGTCAGTAGAGTTTTTAACTTTGCAAGATACCTTTAGCTACAGGGTTTTAGTGAAATTCGCGGCAGTTAGAAATTTTAAAAAAATATTTAACTTTGCCAAATTGCAAACAGTGATATCGTTTTGACCTATCAGGTCTCTTCAGTGCAGTTGGTGACTGACGAGAAGCTAGAGGCTTTTAATAAAGCATAGCTTAAGCCGTCACACTTGTGGGACCTACACTAGATCCACTGTAGTGGATGGTCTGTCAGTACTATGCGAAACGATCACTCGTGAAAGAGCGGCGGTTGTCGCAGGTGCGCTACGTCTAGCAACTGCTAGAACAATAGTGCTGTCACAGCCCAATGCTCAGCCCATGTGTTTAATTATAGTTGTATTTAAAGTTTAACATGAGTTGTATTTTGTACTCAGATTTGGTATATACCCATTGAAATTACTGATTTAAAACAACTTGTTACAATGATGCTTTTAACCCTCAAACATGGTTGCGTCAATCACCCAGACAACTTTTGTTATGTCTGCGGCGAGCGTACTCCTTTTGCTTACCGTGTAAAGCTGAACAGCATAATAAGATATGCATACAAGCACTATTTTGCATGCCAAGTAAGCGACCAAGATAAAAAAAAAATGGGCCCCATATATTTGCCGAAACTGCTGCAGAACAAGTCTTCTGTTTTGATTGGATGTTAAACGGAAGCAAATGCCTTTTGCTGCTCTCCTGGTGTGGCGTGAGTAATCACGTTACTGATTGCTGCTTCTGCATGACAAGCATCAGATTTTGTCGAAAAAATAAGTCCAAAATTTCCTACCCCGCGTGCAAGTCAGCCATTTAATCAGTTCCCCACGACCAAGATATGCTTGTACCTCAGCCTCCAACTGCAAAGATAGATACCTCGTCTGTTGATGAACGTGCGAGTACCAGTACTGAAAGTGAAGAGGATCTTATTTAGTCAGATCCCTCCTTTCAGCACGAGTCTGCGCCACTCTTCATGAATCAGGGACGCCTGAATGACCTAGTGCGTGATCTGTATCTATCCAAAAAGAAAGCAGAAGTTTTGAAGTCCAAGCTCCAACAGTAGAATCTACAGAAACCAGGAACAACCATTTCGTCCTTTCTTAGCCGCAATCAAAACCTTGTTCGTACAAGTGCAGAAAACATATGCTATTGAAAAATATAGATGGGTTGATGACCGAACTTGGGAGTGAACATAATCCTGATCATCGACTCCAACAAAACAAGCCTTAAAGTCGTGTTTTTGCACAATGGTAACATCAAACCATCAAGCTTCGTGGGCTACAGCATCCTCAGAAAGAAAACCTATGATACAATGAAGATTCTTCTCGATCTTCTGGAATATCTAAAGTATAATTGAAAAATTTGTGGTGATCTGAAAGTTGTTTCTCTCCTCCTTTGGTTGCAGTTAGGGTACACAAAGCATATGTGCTTTTAATGTCTATTTAACAGTCGGCAAAACAGCGGTTACCATGCAGTAAAAGTATGGCCTCCTTAACAAAGCCCCCAAATCGGAAGACATAATGTCCAACACCAGACTTTGGCTAGCTCTCCAAATGTCTTTTTACAGCCTCTTCATGTCAAGCTAGATTTGATAAAAATTTTGTGAAAGCGATGGCTTCAAATTTCTCCAAGATTTCGTTGGAGCTGATAAAAGTGATGCAAAATTGAAAGCTGGAATTTTGCGGAAAATTTTGTCCTGAAATTAGGAAACTGATGCCAAATGAAGAGTTTGATTCGCGATTTAATCAGTTAGAACTGGCTGCTTGAAATGCTTTAAAATTAGTTGTTGCTAACTTCTATGGGAAATCATCATCATGACCAATATGCTGATATTGTTAATCGCATGCTGAAAGAACATGACCAATTAGGAGCTCGTATATCTTTAAAAATGCACTTTCTGCATTCCCACTTAGATTTCTTTCCTCCTAATCTAGGCGAAGTAAGTGATGAACAAGGAGAGATTTCATTAAGTTATATCCGTCATAAAAGGGTGGTACCATCGCCGTTTCGATGCCAATATGATGGGAGATTTCTGCTAGTACTTACAACGTGAGAGCAAGGGCTCGTCATACAAAAAAAAGCCAAATGCATTAAATATTTCTAAAGCCGTTTCTCACGACATATTGCGAAATAAAATACATTTGTTGTCTGTTGCAGTCGTCTGTTTAGTGCGAAGTGATAGATCGTGACTATGTCCCAAAGCATAAAACTGATACTGAATTCATTGTAGAAACTAAAAATGACAATGATTTTAAGTTTTTGGCAAAGGAAAGGTTTAAATCAAGCGGAAGCATACGTTTGCGTAATTTGGCTACAATCTGCTTCTGACATAAAACGTTTTCCACTATCCTTTATCTCCTTCGAATATGCTCTTCTTGCCCAGCCTTCAGTGCCAACAGTGAAAAAGGTTTTAGCCTCATAAACAGGATCAAGACAAAAAACAGGTGTAGGATGGACTGGTATCATCTGAACCAACCTATGATGGTCAAATCTATTTTGACAACGGCATCAAAAACAACAGATGATAAAGGTGATGAATCGGCTATCTATAAGGAATGAGCAATAACTTGGACTAAGTATACAAACATTGGAAAAGCACGAAAACAAACAGAAGTTATTTCAAATAAATGTGTACATTGTTCGTTTTTGATAAGATTTTATACTTATTGCAATAATTCAAAAAATTGCGATTTATTTAGTATTCTACAAACTCAGTTTTAATATATTTATGCTCACCAAAAACAAATATCTGCTCCGTGAAAAATTTTCTTAGAAAGAACACTGACCGGTGCACAATTGTGTCACAACATGGACTTTTTCTAAATTTGCTTACATGCTCGCGACATTTACCGCGCTGATGAAACAGTTAAATTGTTCAAGCTTTATATAAGCCCATTTCATATTTCTTATGCTAAATTACATTTACTGTGGCCACCGACCATAATCAATAAGCTTTTCGACTTGCGCAGATATGCAGTTAGTTTAGATCAGCCATGTCCAACCCGCGGCCCAGTTGAACGTTTTTGTTTTTATGTATGTACAGTACAGTATAATGACAATTAGCACTTAATTTTGATAACCAGCAAACATTTTCAGGAAAACTCTGGCCGATGGGAATTGAATAAAACAAACCGATTTTATCCAAGAACGACGTACTGATTTGGTTTGCCAAATTCTTGTTTTGCTAAAGCGCTTTTGTAAAGCCCTGCTGCCGTATTCCATTGACTCATAGCTTGCCTATGACATCATAGTTAGGGAGTGAATAGAGGTGTCAAATCGTTGTTATCATTTTGATTATGGATCAAACGCTTTCAGTAGTTTAAGCTAAAGAGTTTACTGAGAATAAAGTATAGAAACACATTAACTGTATGTCTCTAAAGTTGAAGAGAAAGCTGGAAGATGAAAATCGACAGTTTCAGAAAGAGTGGGAAGACTTGTACTTTTTTATTCAAGTTAAGGACAAAGCTATATGCTTAATATGCCGTAAATGTATTTCAAGCATAAAATCTTATAATCTGAAACGACACTACGAGCAAAAACATGATAAAATTAACGAACTTAATGTTGGTGAACGAAAAGCCAAGCTGCAGTTACTCAAAGCCGGGTTAAACGCTCAGCAAAATGTGTTTCAAAGGCCTACAGGTGAAGCAACTGCAGTTGTAAATGCTAGTATGCGCATATCTCATATTGCAAAGAAAATGAAACCTTTAACGGATGGTGAGTATATAAAAGAATGCCTTCTTGCTGCAGCTGAAGAAATTGCACCAAAAAAAGTCAAACATTTCAGTCAAATCAGTCTCTCACGTCAAACTGTGTCACGAACAATTCATGTCATATCAAATGAAATTTGTGAAACGCTAGAAACAACTTTAAAAACGTTTATCTATTTCTCACTGGCTTTCGACGAAACAACGGATATCGTTGATACATCTCAACTTGCTGTGTTTATCAGAGGAATTGACAGTCAAATGAAAGTGACAGAAGAATTCCTCGATGTTGTAAGCTTAAAAAACACGACTACGGGTAGAGACATTAAAGATGCTGTGAGAAAATGTATGGAAGATCATCAACTAGATTTGAAAAATCTTATTGGCATCGCAACAGATGGAGCACCCTCAATGATTGGAAAAAATGTTGGAGCAGTTACTTTGATTCTCAGACATATAGAAGCTTTGGAAGGATGTTCCAGCTCTGGAAAAGAAATGTTTCTTTGTCATTGCTTTTTACACCTGGAAAACTTGTGTGCCCAAGTACTAAATATGTCCCATGTTATGACAGTTGTAGTTAAAGCTGTCAACTCGATAAAAAACAACTCGCTGAAACATCGTCAGTTTCAAGAGTATCTTAACGAACTGGAGTCAGAGTACAGTGATGTGCTTTTCTACGCGAAGATTCGGTGGCTGAGTCGTGGGAAATGCTTAGAAAGATTCTGGAATTTAAAGCAGGAAATTAAAAATTTCATGAAAGAAAAGGTTTAAGATGTTCCTGGACTCGATGATGACCAATGGCTTCTAGATTTATGTTTTCTTACTGACATCACGAAAAAATTAAATGAACTCAATCAGAAACTTCAAGGTGAAGGCAAACTGATTACAGACTGTTATGAAGATATACAAGCATTTGTCACAAAACTTAAACTTTACGAAAGTCAACTTAAATCGAAAAATGCATTTCACTTTCCACTATTAAATAGCTTCAAGAGTGATAGCAAAGATTTTTGTAAATATGCCAACGAAATCACAAAATTGTTGAAAGCATTTCAAGAGAGATTCGCTTACCTACAAAAATTTGACAATTTGTTCAAAATTTTTATGTGCCCATTTGACATTCAGGTAGAAAAGGCTCCAGAGTATCTGCAACTTGAATTGATTGATCTTCAATCAAGTACGGAGTTGAAACACTTGTTTCAAAGAAGTGAAAAACTTAAATTTTATAATGAGTATATCCATGAAGATAAGTTCCCCATCCTGAAGCAAATGGCAATGCGTATTGCAGCGGCAATAGGACCAACATATTTGTGCGAATCTTTCTTCTCAAAATTGAAGATTGTCAAATCGAAGAATCGAAATAAGCTGACGGATGAAAACATGACAAACCAGTTACGCTGTGCAGTATCAAAATTGCCCGCTGATATTAGAAAGATGAGCAATAACATTCAAAAACAAGTTTCACATTAATTGAGGAAATAAATTGGTGATTCTTGTTTATTATTTTTTGTCTGTATATTATTGCTTGAGAGTTTGTCGTTGACTCTTTTTATCACATAAAAATTGATTTGAACTTCATACTGTTTAATTATAGGTTATTCAAAGTGCGGCCCTCATTAAAATAATGGTACAATTTTTGGCCCAGTATGGCATTTCGGTTGGACATAGCTGGTTTAGATAAAACCGTAAGAGCAGTTACATCCACGCTGATAATTAAGATCTCTTGATTGTAAAATAGTTTTCTTCACTTCTTCAACTTGCATGGCGTTGTTCAGGCGCTCTAACTATGGTCTATCTTGGGCAAGTAGGCCCAGTGGCACGAAATTCTTCTACGGGTCGGATGCAGTTTAACGACATACCCAGGACAAGATATTTGCTTTCAATTATCTTAGTAAAACTTACAGCCATTCACGTGACTAAATGCTTTATCTTTCGACTACAATTTGACCGAATCCAGCATTCAGTGAGCAGCCATTTTCAAATGTCTTTGTAAATAGCGGTGTGCTGTGTAGACCTATGTAACCTGGTTGAAGTGTTGCCCAGCTCACGTTATGTTTAATCTCCAGACAATTCTTCCTGTTTTGTTACAAAGTCTTTTATCGTTGTACAGACCTTTCAACCTTTTTGTTGTTATAGGACTGCTAAAAGTCGAAGTAACTCTTTACAGACCAATTACTCAAAAAACAACTAATCGGCACGAAAATCAATAAGATAATGAAAATGTCCAACTTACTTGTGTTTTTCATTAATTACACATACAAAATTCCATTTATTAGGATATCGACTTTATTGTTGGATTGTACAAATGAAAATGACTCTCTTATGAATTGGCATGAAAATTATCAAAAACTGTGGTGTTAGTACGCGGAAGGCAGTTAAGAACGACTGCTATACACCGATCTATTTATCTCACCAGCACAGCGGGCACAAGAGGTCGGTACTGATTGAGTTAGAACTTTGAACAATTGCAGTAGATGCTGACCCTGCCAAGTCATCGACCATTTTATCTATACAGTAGATTCCGCTTAATCGGGTCACATCGTGATAAGCACCATTTGACCCGATTAAGCGGCTGACCCGATTATCCGAAGTCTTGCAGTATCTGTGCCATGATTGTCCTTGGTACACCAGTTATCTCAGCTAGCTGGCGATGACTAATGTTTGGAGGTTGCTCTCTAATTTTTCTTAGGACAACAACCCTTTCAGCAATCGCTAATTCTTTTTGTGGCATCTCTGCTTGGGACTTCACAAAATTTGCAACAAAACACAACAATTACCATGTCCAAGGGCATGAAATGACAAAATAATTTGCGCCTGTATTTTTCAACTGTTACATAATATAGTTGGCTTTGTGATATGAGTTCTATTACATTACAAAGGCGGTTTTGCAATTAAACCAGTGTATGTCTGACTACAGTTGTGGCCCGATTAAGCGGAAAAGTGGCCCGATTATGCGGATTTAACGTAGTGCATTATTTTTGATTGGATTTTGTTCTTAACAATTTGGCCCAATTAAATGGCTGACCCGATTAACCGGCGGCCCAATTAAGCGGAATCTACTGTATACAGATCCGCATTTAAGAGTCTAGGGTCTCTAAGAAATAACAATGTGATTTTATTTACCTAATTTACTAAGGTTGATTGATATCATTTAAATACTGTAACAGGTTTCACTGCACTGATACTAATGGCATTTACGACAGCTGCGTAGATACTAACCAAGATAATAATATATCGATTCTGCATTTCGTCAAGATCAAGTCTACTTGCAACTTGTAAAATAGCAAAGACTACTGTTGGTGTAAGAGCACTAAAAATTTCAAGGTACATGCATTGCTTAAATCTTAAGTTGTTTTCTTAGATTTGCAGGGTAAGGGTCTAGGTTTCTGTTTCATGCCATGTTTCCGTCCATAGAAGAGAACAGGTAGAAAAATCAACACAATATCCTGATGAGCACACACATATTTACGTTAATTTTGACGAAGCACGGTCATATTCGTACTACCGTACCATGATAATAGTAATAGTTCGAGTAATGCATCGCCGTACACTACTCTGACACTTGCAGCCCTTAAACAAGATACAACATAACAAAGTTTGCACATGACAAATAGAACATACGTCAGTTTGATTGCGTACTTTAGAACAATTTTCTGCATGCTCTATGTAAAAAATTGAAATTGTAAAAAACGGAAAAAAAACAAACTTTTCTTGTGGCTTGAAAACATTAACCAAAACCATATGTAGTGATTCAGTTTTTATCCGGTGTTGTCCCTTTAACAGAGATGGCCGGATTTACCCCCATGGTCATGGGGATTTGTTGGAGCAAAATTCTTCTACAGGGAGCATGCCCTTGCTTACCCCCAACCTCAGTTTTCTGACATGAGTGGTCCAACCAAGCAATTAAGCTGGCAACCCCACCATTAACAGTCAGACTGCAATTGGTAGGTACCCAATAGTCGCCTCTTACGACATGCTGGGTAAACAGCTTCACTATTCTTTAACCGGAGAAGCACGGAGTATGCACAGGCAAATTTATTCTTACCTTGTTTGATTAAGAAACTGTCTTTCTGTATGTTGTTGTTTGGCGTAGAATGCGCAAGCAATAGCACATAATTGTAGATGTTCATTTTCATCAAGAGTCTTTCCATGGAATCCTTCTGGATACACTTCGTACAAGAAATTAGTAGTTATATCACCTGCAATTAGAATTTATCATAACCAGTAGTTGCCAATAACCAAGCATTGCTGTTTTTCCTTTTGTCTAGTGACTCTTGTGGCAATCAATCCAACAGAACTTCCTTTTCGCTGGCTGTATACGAAGACAGAACAAGCGCTTATATGTATAGGTGAACAGACCACTAGAAGCATTTGACTATTTTGAGCCGTGTTAAAACCGTATCAAAATAATATGTCATTGTTACAATATACCTTTGATATAATAATATACCATGTAACTTAAAAGTGTTTTTCAAAGTAGTCACGAGCAGTAGTTTAAATATACTAACTTGCTTTGAATATAATGGCGTAACATATTCAAATACCTGATATAAATTTTGGATGCGTCAGCACCTCATGGCACAAGGGAACATTGTGCGTCACTCCTCTGATCACGTAGTTGTCAAGGGCATTACACATTGTTGCTAGAGCTTCGTTGCGATTGGATCCATACGTGACAAGCTGCAAAATAAAACTGGTTAGTTCTGCTGCACAATCACTCAAGTGAAAAATGGTCATTGAACAAGTAACTTTGTGGTATATCTTAGAAACTGATAGATAATGATTACTTCAAAATTGCTCCTTCATGATTGAACTTTATTATTTTAAGAGTATTGTTAGTTATCTACTACATACATGGCAAATAAGAAAGACATCCTTCGTTTTTAACCAGTTTTGCGTAGGTTAACGAAGGCTGGTGCCCAAAATTGCCTCTTATAACATGCTGCTTGAACAGCCTCACTATTCTACCCCAGTGAAGCGCATATAGTCATAAAGCGTTCTTTCAAAGCAGAATGCAGAACGCAACTCGACTACAAAATGTAAAAATAGTATCTTTGCACACTGAATTATCAATGTAGATGATTCTCTATAAGCTTTTCACCTTAGATATCATTGGATCGTAGTATATACTGATTTCACTTCCTTCCTTTATGCCACTGTCCACTCTCACGTTATCCAAATGCGATGGCTCAACGTATTTTGAAAGGCGACCAATCGATGGAAGACCAAACGATTTGTAGGGATTCTAAAGCAAACCAACACATAACGCGTAACCACTAGGTCCAACATTCAAAACGTAAAAGTACAAATAACACGTTAGAATGCACTTGATAAGCTTAAAAGTGAATAATTGTCTTGGGCGAATATTATTCAGCACTTGATCGAAAAGATAAATAATTAATATTTGACGATTAGAAATCAATAGACCGCGTGAACAGTAACACCTAAACACAAAAAATATTACATACCAGTAATTGCAAATTAACTTCATACGAAGTTTAGTTCCTATATAACTTCAACTCGCAATTTCACCAACAGCAGGATAGATGTTTATTTTAACACTAGAACGACCCGAACTTCGAACTACCTACAACGACCGGAGTGGCTTTTTTGACGTGTGTTTTTTCCGATTCACTGCATTAAAACAAACTAAAAACTAACTTAAAGATCAGAAATGATGTCAGAAAAGCTTTTTTATTTAAGTCGCATTTATTTGATACATTTTATGCACATGTTTGTGGAGCACTTTCCTCAGATTGCCTGTTTGCAAGTGCAACATATCATCATCGTTCTGTTGCGGTATTTGGTTTTTGTTTGGTTTGTTTGTTTTACCCTCCTCTTCCTCGGGATGGAGGTACGGCATGAATTCATGTCGTCAACCTAATTGAAATTAGGCTAGGGGAAAGACGGCAGCCCATTTCGAACCAGTCATGAGTGACTGGTAGCCCCACCACCAACAAGGTGAACTGCCACTGATGGGTATCCAAGAGTCGTCTGACATGCTGGGTAAGCAACTTCACAATTGTAACCCGGTGAAGTACGGGAGGGCCACCTGTCTACCACATAAAGGTGGGGCGTCCCATTAAGTGCCTTGCCCAAGGACACAACAAACAAGCTTGCCGGCTTGTTCTCCACACTATCCCTTTTATATGCTGAGCGCCAAGCAGGGAAGCTGTGAATACCATTTTTTAAAGTCTTTTGGTATGACTCGACTTAGGGAATGAACCCCAGGTCTACCGACTACGAGGCGGACGCTCTAACCACTACACCATCGCGCCGGTGCGGTATTTGGTAGTTGAGCAGGTCCATAGCTTATTCTTTGGAGGTTCTCGTTCGCTTCCATCTATTTCGTCGGTTTCGTTGTTCGATGGTGATCCACAAAGCTCTTCAGCTATGCGTTGCATGTACACTCGACGATTAATCTTCGATTTGCATGTTTCTTTGTACAGTACCCAGCTGTTGATAACTGCTAGATCAATCACGTTGTAGAAAACATGTACAAGCCACCTTCGACTTGCTGCTTTCACGGAATACTTCCTTGTGATCTGATCCACGTCTACTCCTGCTTTGGTTTTGTTGTAAAACAAAACAGTCTCCGGTTTCTTTTTGGGATTGTTTTCTGAAGAAACAGCCACGTCTGAGTGAAGTGTGCTCAGTATCATTACAGATTTAGCTTTTTTGCATTGGTAAGATTCAAAATTGCGCTTGTTGACGATGTGGTAGTTTTGAACAGTGTAGCGTCATGGAGCTGTTGCTTCGCCTTGGCAGCCAGTGACAGTTATCTGCGATTGTGGCGAATGGTACCAACTAGGCTGCATTTTTCCTTGGCTAAGCGTGCAGCGACATCCAGAGATGTGAAGAAGTTATCGCAGGTAACATTGTAACCATGCTTGAAGAGTGGTTTCATCAGTTTCATTACAACGTTAGGAGGCACACTCATTGAAGTGTCCCTGGTCTCATTTTTGCCCAAATATGGAAAGGCGTTGTACAAATACTTGCTTTCATTATCAACCATCATCCAAAATTTAATCCAAATTTATCTGGCTTACTAGCCATGTACTGAATGAACTGACATCTTGCCTTACAAAGAAGCAACTATTCATCAACTGTCAGATAAACATTTGGGACATATGATTTTGGGCTGTTCTCAATAAAGCAGTTCGACGAGGAGGAGGCAAGGCAAAACCTGCCTTCAACCAAGCGACGCCTTCCATCACTTTTTATGTCAAATCAAAGAAATCTCTTTATTTCCATTAACTTGTTCCTGGAAAGTGTTTTATTGAACATTGGACATCCCCAAGACGTATTCCACAGACTAGAGCATGACAGGCCCCTTTGTCCCAATACACCCCTTGTATTAATAAGTCCAATAAACTTGTCAAGTTCTCCTAGCGTCACCATCCAATTGGCATTCCCAGTAACACGTTGAGCTTCAAAAATAGTACATTTCTGAATATTCCGGAGCATCGCTTCGCTAAATTCGGAACGAAGAAGATGGCCTGCTTTCTACTACACGGGTTGCTGCAAACGCAGTTGGCCCAGGCCTGATGTTTGCGACGTTTTGCTGCTGCAACCATCCTCTCTGCGCTTGAAAGGTAGATAACTTCTGCCATAAAGATCCATCTTTTCCTACGAAGTGCTGCATTTCATCATCACTATCATCCGAACCAATAACTGCATCGTCGTCTTCACTATCTTCATCACTTTAATCATTTACAATGAGTTCTTCATCACTCCGTAACGTACATGGAAATGCATCGTTTGCCCAAGGATGTTCACTGTCAGACAATTCACCATCAGAACAATCTGGTTCGATATCTTGTAAGTATCGCAAAGCCTGACGAGCTGTCAACCTTCTCACCATTCTATAATACGTTGTTGCAGTACGGTATAGTTTCCCTTTCCACTACACGCGCAGCTAAGTTGATAGAAAAAAGAGAGAATTTGAGTTACTTCTGCAAGAAAAAGAATTTAAGTTACTTCTGCACTTATCAGTAGGCTTACCTTCGCAAAATATCCTACGATACTACAGCAAACTCGCAAACTAAATAGGAGAAATAACTCTACTCTACTTTTGAAATAACAGCGTGATGTTGCTGACGCCAGCTGTCTTAAAAGTCAAAACGGTACAAAACCACAACTGCTAGTGTTTTGGCAGTTGGCACACAAATAATTAAGTTCGTTGCATCGTTGGCCCTGTTGCATTATTACATCACAATACAGCAGTGCTGAATAATGGCAATCCTCGCCTGCTGCTTTACGCAAATTGCAATGCGTCAAAAAAGCCACTTGGTCGTCGTAGGTAGTTGCATGTGTAACTTTTTTTATTTGTACTCGACGGGTGATAAAATTCGCACCTGCGATCAACTTCAAGGAAAAAATAATTGTCAGGAAATTTCAGGCGAAAGCAGCAACTTTTCATTGAAAGACATCGAATCAACAATTGAAATGCGTCAAAAAAGTCACCTGGTCGTTCTAGTGTTAAGCAGTAACCTCGAAATTTGACGTCAACAAATTAAAAAAATATTATACACCTACTTCAGCGTAGACTCTGCATTCGACGGCCCACCCATTGATACCGATATCATCTTGTGTGATTGACAGTGGATGGCCGGCTGCTACTCGAATCATTTCACGAACAAGATCCAATCCTGCATTAACAAAAGTATTGTACAAGTGTTTATTGGTCAATCAAGCAGCATCAGCAACCACTAAACACGAACATAAATCACGCGCATGCTTCAATACCAGCATTTCTCCAGACTTTTTCCGCTGACGGACCTTTATTGCCTTTTTAAAGTAATGGCGAGCCCCATCAATTTTTAAAAATTACAATAGGTGTTCGATAATTATAACACCCTAAGACGTCCTCGTACATGCTAAACAAATTGTCAACTGATTTAATCTATAATCTTGATTTATTCTTTCGATTGATTAACTAAAAACAGCTCATGCGCAAGGACGCGTACTTTGATCGAAACAACTTCCAAAAAGACAACATTAATATACGCAGACAATATACGCAGACATGGCAAATAAACAAAAAGGCAAACCATTTGAAAGTCAATCCACTAACATAATTTTTAGTTGATAAATTTGTAAAAAAAGAACTTGTGTATAACTCGAACGGTAAAAGATGTTGCACGGACTGCCTAAAAATTCCACACTAGGGCGATGCAAAACAGGGCCAAAAATTTTTTTGGCTTTTACTTAATGCATCAGCCAAAACATGACCATTATAGCATGTTTCACGTTAATATAAACTTAAAGTGTTTTGATCTGGTTTAATCCCTATCTACAGCTTTTTAAGTTCTATGCAGTGCTCAAATTCGTAAACTTTTGAATAATCATTTAACTGCGTTGAATCCAGCATCAGATCACACTACAGACGATTAGAAAAACTAATCAGTAAATAGCGACAAATTCCTTAGATATTCTATTTGATCAATTGTATTTAAGCGGTAACATGAAGGCATAGATAATCCTTGTTGCTGTTGTTGTTGTGTATCTATTTATCCGCCTGACTCGAGGGAAAGCGACAGAATCGCCATACAGTAAAACCATTGCAAGTGACTCACACCCACTTTCAGATTACCAGCAGCAGGTCATTCCAATTGATTTTTTTCATAAACCCCTTAACTTTGGATAAATAATACAGTATTAAAACGCAAGCGAAGATGATGTGGAGAAGGCAGGTGGTTAAACAGGTGGAAGAGATTGGATTAAAAAAATAAGATACCGTTGACAGACCAAAGTGGTGCAATGCTGTTAATTAACTTTAAAGGATCATGAGGTGAATCTAGCACTCGGCTAACAGAGACCAAACCGGATGCATAACACTGAATCTCTCTTCTCTATACCAATTAAACCGCCCTAAGCATCTTCATGTAAGCCATTAAATAAAGTCATAATGCTGTATAATACATTTTTGTTATACAGTGATCCCTCGCTATATCGCGCTTCACCCACCTATCGCGGCTTCGCGGAATTTTTTACAGTGCTTTTTTTACAGTGAATCCTGATTGGCTCAAGGGCTTTACTGTTGTCTAGAAGTGAAAAAAGTTGATATTGGTTTTTCATTAGACAAATGCCAACAGTTTTCGTTCCTGTACATTTTGCAAAATTAACGTTTGCAATTTTTCCGTGAAATACGCCAGTGACAATGTTTCCTACCTTGTATTCATTGCTACATAAAAAACATTGTTTTACAACACCGTTCTTTAAACTATTATAGTTATTTGTAAGAAAACGTTAATATTTTTATTTCTTAAACACATTTGGGGCCTGAAAAGAGGTTTTGTTTTTTGTTTCACTCTGCAGTACAGTATTGCATTGTAAAATAACAGTAAAAAATAAAGCTGACTACTTCGCGGATTTCACCTATCGCGGGTTATTTTTGGAACGTATCCCCCGCGATAAACGAGGGTTCACTGTATCTCTTCATATCGAAATTTGCCTTAAAACAATCCTGACATTTGTAGATTTTATTTACCAAAACTCACAATTACTAACTATAACTGTGCATTGTACAACTGCGCCGATACTTCCAAGTTCCAATGACAAAATAAAACGTACCAGTACTTCTCAGACCTGGGAAAACCACATAACTAGATAAATGCTTGCTGCCAACCTGTAATGCACTCGGTGATTGGGTGTTCTACTTGCAGACGAGTGTTCATCTCCAAGAAATAAAAATTCTTGTTGCCATCAACCAAAAATTCAACCGTTCCTGCAAGTGATTTGAAAAGTGCTCTACATTACTAAAATCATTTTAAGATTTGAGCAGAACAATAAAACCAATTAAGTCAGGAAAGAATTAGTTGGCCTTACTTTCCATAAACGCTTTTGCGCAGGTTCCTGCTTGGCGATCACAGTGCAGGTTATGCGGTCAAAGATCAAAAACCGTTTTCATTATGATAAAAAACAGTTAAAAATTAGTGTCTTACCACCACAGTAGACCCGCTTAATAAAACCACCACTTATCAAATCCAAATCGAGTTGGAATGGAGTTTTGGCATTGAAAAAACACCAGTTTGTAAATCCAAACGCCACTTTATAAATCCGGCATTTGGTGATACTATTCCTTTCATTTTCTCACATTTGGTCATCGAACTGTTTGAAATTTTCACGCAGACAAAGCACAGATGTTTTGCAATTAAATGAAGAAGGTGTGATAAAAATCATGAATCAAATTGTGAAAAACTGGAGATAGCAACATCTACTGCAGAAATAAAAGAGTGTCTCCGACGTTTGGCCACTGGACTTGACCAAACGGGATTCAAAGAAATAGACCTTTTTTATTCAACAACTGGCCGGTTACCAAGCATTACTTACAAGGGTCCCTATCAGTAATGCAAGGTTAACAATATCACCTCACCCAATGGATATTTGTAAAACCAGAAATAAAAAGTTCATGTTTTTTTTCACATAGCCAAAGCTGCTTCCAAACAAAACTATTGTTTCTTGATACAAGATCAATTAAAAAAGACATTATAGGAAATTGCACAAAGCCATTGCACGTCCCCAAGTTAATTGAGCCCCCTGCCAACGTCTTATTTGTCCTGTTTTCACCATAGGCTCCCTCAAACTTAACAAACGTTCATCCGTTAACTTCAGCCTTTGCTTGAATTGAAAGCATATCAAAGTTTTGGAAGAAGAGATGATTGATATGCATTTTTAGAATTAAACTATTAAATATTAGAAAAGCAGCTTATGACTTGTATGTAACTGCAAGCATATTAATATGAACTAATGCCTCTGGCTGCGCGTATGTTGCTTGGTCCTGGCATAAATGCAGCCAGGCAATTAGCAAACTAACCTAAAATGAAGTACTCAACTGTTAAGTGATTACAATATCAGCCCCATCATTAATGTCGAGGTTAAAAATATCGGTCCAGCTAGCTTACCAAATTCACCACATTGATAGTTGTGAAAACAGTAATAAGACATTAACGTGTTGCTGACATAGCGAATTTTTGTTCCAAAATCAACCGTACCGTTTTTTTCAAAAAAATCAATTAAGCCCCCAAAAACATTTTAGGAGATAGCATATAGCCACTATATTTCTTCCAGAGTTTGGTACTTGGGAAGTGGACTTCCTCACGATTGAAACAGCCAATGATTTCAAAAAGTTTCATTTGCTCAATTCATGAAGTGCACGGAAGCATAATTTTTGAAGTTGTGAAGCAAAGGCGAAGGGGTGCCAAGGTGATTGATATGCATTTTTTAAAAATATTAAATATTAGGGCCTATACTTACGACTTTTTCATAATTATAGGCCTATGTCAATTTGTAAGATCTAAAGCCTCGATTACCCGCATGCTGCTTTGTCCTGTCATATATGCAACCATTTCAACAAACTTATCTGAAATGAACTACTTGCAGTTAACTAATACTTAGCCCTAACTCGAGTTACATTCGAGTTAGATATTGCTGGAAACCAAATTACCTTAGCTTTTAAACGATACTAATTGTTAGTGCCTTGTCATAACCTTATATATCAAACTTACTTGTTTTTACTTAAGCGTACCACTTTTAGGAAGTGGGTAAAAAGTTACACTGCAGGTCTTACAGTTTAATTTTTTTAGCATAAGAACAGATAGCAAATGTACATCACACATATTATCAGATTTGGCTTGAAATACCCTTTAATTTGTTAAAAACGTTTGAAAATCGGACGAGAATTGAGGTCACAAATTAGTCGCTAATTGAACTGATTTCGTAAAAATGCTGCAATTACAAAAAAAAATGTCACATGATCTCTGGTAGCGAAAAACTGTGTTGATCGAACCACGCAGCGTTATGACATCATGAGAGTGAGTTAAGTGTGCGGAAAAAAAAGAAGAGTGTTTGGAATGCTTAAAATGCGTAAATAAAAAATCTTTTGATAAGTCGGGTACTGGCTTTCGTATAAACTGAAAACCGCATTTCTCCGTCAAAAATTGGGATTAAAAAAAAATATTTTTATGGCGTCGTCATGATGTCACGAACCCCATTATGATACTCGCCCTGGGGTGGTGATCAATTGCGCGAACTTTCCTGCTCTAATGAGAACACACCCACAAAATCGCGCTTTATAGCATAGAAAAACAAAATAGATGATCACGGTAGAGAAACATTTTCACCAAAACAAACATCGATGCTCCAACTTCTTCGTGTTATACATGAGTTTTAATAAATGTGCCATACTGCACTGCATTTTCTTGTTCATTTGACTCTAATTTTTGTGGCGCCTGTCATAAAATCCGGCGCCTATTAAATCCAAAAACTCTCGGTACGGAGGATTCATTAAGCGGAATCTACTGCATTACGATGTAAGGATAGCAACACTGCTGCTTCTCAAAGTCATGGCGGGGTTTTGTGGTGGAGCACAACTACCCGCCTCAGCAAATATTTAATTAAATGATGTATGCTCGCAGATACACTAGCTGCCAGCAAATCAATACTGATAGTTTGGCAAAAAAAAAAATCAATATTGAGTATCGATACCCGTTACATCACATTAACTTCGACCTAACCAAATCAAATTTATTCCTTATCGGAATAACAAATTATGATTAACATACAGTGGGTCATCGCGGAATGTAATTACCACAGTACACAGACTTCCAAATACTTGCATGGTGCAGTATTCCAAATCTACCCTAAGGTAATTGCAGTTTGTACCTGCACTTTTGTATTGCACAGCTTTAGCAAGTGCCACAGCTTGCTCTCCCATTGCTCGACGAGTTTCATGGTCGAGAAAAGTAGAAGGCGCTTCCTCAACTACTTTTTGATTACGTCGCTGTATTGAACATTCTCTTTCATTTAGCCACAATGTGTTACCAAATCCGTCAGCTAAAACCTGTGCATAATTAAAGTGTACATGAAAAAGACCATTAGCGCTCTATCTTAAAGGTCAAACAAATTAATTCGCATTAACTAAGGCAAAGCTATGATATATTTCTAAACTAATCACGTAAATTTTACATTACTAGCAAATAAATAAATCAGAATCGCTAACTAGAGATCAATTACAAAATTTTTAAGCCACCAACGTATAAAGGTAGCAATTAATCAAACTGCATTGAGTTAAAAAGCTCTTAACACTTCAACAGCACCATAGACGCTTCCGAAGTTGTTTTGAGCAGCGAATTTAATGTTCCAAGGAGTAGCTCTACCTGCATTTCAATATGTCTTGGCTTGTCAATAAACTTTTCAATTAACAATCTGTCATCGCCAAAACTAGATGCAGCTTCTTGTGACGAGAAACGGAAACCATCTCTTGTCTCCTTTTCATTCCATGCAATCCGCATCCCTTTGCCTCCACCTCCAGCCGATGCTTTAATCATAACGGGATAACCTGAAAAGCAGAAGAAAGAATGTGACTAGGCTTCTAAAGAACTTATCAACTACTAAACAAAAAGTTTTTTGAATTTGTGAAATAATCAGATTTACTGTATTCGATATTTCCAAACTATACCAAAGTTGTGTTATATGAATAATGCTAAATCATCTCACCTATTTGTTCCGCAATTTTGACCGCATGGTCGGCATCAGTAACAACTCCATCAAATCCTGGAATAGTGTTTACCTTGGCTGCAATTGCAATTTGTTTCGACTTCAACTTATCGCCCATTGCATCAATAGCAAATGAATCCGGACCAATAAACTTCACATTGTTTTCAGCCTACAACATCAACAATAATCTTGGTAAAACTACTTAATACACATGCACTTAGACTGTAACCACATTTCCTGACACTGCTTACCAATATTCGAGCAAAATCTTTGTTTTCTGAAAGAAATCCGTAACCAGGATGTACCTGTGCAAAACATATCAGCATTAACCGAGATTTAGTTACACATTAGTACAAATAGATGCTACATCATGCTCCAAAGACAAGCTGTGAAGAATTTAACTACCCGAAAAAATTTAGTCAAGAACCTTTTAGATAGCTGTACCAGCGATCTCACATATGTAATGCATAGCTCAGGCTGTTTCCATTAAGTAATACATATCTCTAACGACTTACAGCTTGTGATCCAGTACTCTGAATAGCTTCAACAATTTTTGGAATATTCAAATAACTTTGATTAGTAGGTGCTGGGCCAACACATATGGCTTCATCAGCCATTAACGTGTGCACTGAATTCACATCGGCTTCACTGTGGACAGCAACAGTTGAAATCCCCATGTCCTTGCATGTTCTCATTACCTGGATGATAAATTAAGAAATATGATTCACTTTTATAAATAATTTTCAACCATTAAATGTTACAGGCTTATGACCAATGCTATTGCATTATGCGGCGCAATAATTCATATAATCTATGGATGTGCAATTGTACACAGTATTTAAATTGAATGCACAATACAGTCTTTCTTGCTTTTAGTGATTATGTAGAAAAACCACTAAACCTCTGCTTTTCACAAAATGTAAGGGGTTAAAAAGTTGTTTGCTTTGAAGCTTATGCTTCGAGTTTGAAAGAATACTAGTACTGACTAGGTGAGGGTTTTTTTAAGGCGTTTTAGGGACCCAAATCGGTTCCCTAGAATCAGAGAAAATTATGGAGAGAAATAGCTTGGAAAATTAAAACGGGAAACTACCACAGTCAGAAAAGCTGTAAAAACTTTTTGAAAAGAACTCAGAAATATATTACAAACATTGCTAAATTCTGAATTGGCAACACTTTGATTTGGCTAGCTGATAAAATTAAAAACTAATGTGAAATTTTAGGATCTCAGTCAGGCTGTGGACAAGCTAGCTACTGCGCTTTGATAGTAGCAGTGTAGTGGTGCTTGTAATGTAATTACAGAAAGAATGAGACACTGTGTTTGCACGGACTTAACTGATGCCCTACAATATCGCAGTCAAGTTACGGCATGACTTCTAGGTTAATACTTTCAACGTCCATTGGGCAACTTCATCTTTTGCTGCTGCTCTTTGTCATGCACTAACTACCATACTTTATGAAGTGTAATCTTTATATGAAAAAAGATGTTAAAGTACTACATAAGGGATCAATCAAGTTCAAATGTAGACATCATAGTGTACTTTATTGTAGTCATTTCACAAATTGTAGCCTACTGCCTACATGCATTAATACATAATTTTTTAATTACTCATACAGGGCGTCCATGAAGGCCGTGTGTACTTCAAAAGATTTATAACTTTATTTGTATTTGCGATAGAAATAATCTGTAAAGTGTTATAAAGTTTCATCTACCTAGTTTTAAGTGCAGTTATAGAATGATTCTTTATCACAAAATTAGTAACGGGTTTCAACAAAATGGAGCTCCTTGCCACTTTGCTCTGCATATTAGACAGTTTATAAATCTAGAATTTCCTAACTGATGGATTGAAAGGGGCAGACCACTTTCTTGGCCTCCGCGTGTGCCAGATTTCACTCCATTAGATTTTTTTTATGAGGACATGTGAAAACAATTGTGTGTGCAACCAAACCTAGTTCATTTGAAGATTTGAAAGTTAAAATAATTAATGTGATTTTAGGCATTACTATATATCAATTGACAAATCATTTGGGTGATCTGCAAAATCATACTACCCTTTGCATTGCAAATGATGGAGGACGTTTGAAAACTCAAATGAAATTTCATTAAGACCTTAAAAAATCTAGATTTTCTTCTTTCTAATTCTTTTTACAGATTATTTTTATCGCAGATACAAATAAAGTTATAAATTTTTTAAAGTGCACACGGACTTTATGGACACCCTGTATTTTCCGTAACACAATTTTATTTTCATTTTCAAGTTTTCCATTTCTATCATAGGCTTGACTTTGATTGTAAATATAAAAATTTCTAGTGGCAGTACCTATTCAAACTCGCTAAAGTGCTTAAAGAAGCTGTCTTCATTCGACAATCATTCTGCTTTAAGATCACGTACAACGCCAGCCATTTTTGGTTCTCATCCACATGAGTCAACTATGCTCACCACACCAATGCAATCTCACTTGAACAAAAATGGTGAAGACGTAAGTGCGAGTGCTATCTAGTTGATTACTGATAATTCAAAGAGTGGAAGTTGGGAGTCTCCATCAACGAAAAAACTCAAGGTTAATGGTGCGGCGGCAATTCTCAAATATTCAGTGTGGATTGCAGATCTGCCATTTACTTGCAAGGCATTTGATCTACCGGTTAGACACTGGTTATGCCAAAGCGACTAACATCTACAAGGAGACCATTGCCAACGCAACTGATGAAGCACATGCAATGGTCGGGGCATACAACTCGCTTGGACAAAAGATCAAGGCCACTAATGACCAAGTAATGAACATGCAGTGTTCAGTACATCGAGCTGCTGTCTGCAGTTGATAGATCTGATGGCGTAGCTGAGATTTCAGAAATGGAGGCCCAGCTGTTGGCAGTGTGGAAGTATTACCACAGATCACGTAAGCGTACTTGAAACCTGAATGAGTGCAGAAGGATTTTAAGCACAAAAGGCCTGCAACTCAAGTCCCGAGGTAAGACTCGTTGGTTACCTAGACAAGTGGCAGGCATTGCCATGAAGTCAGAAATCAAAGTGGTCTGTACGAGTCTCAGTCATTTTGCAACCAGCGCTGGTGGAGATGCTACTGCCGATGGTTTTCTGCACAAGTTGAAATCTAAATGCTTCATGAAATCCCTTTATCTATACTAACATGCGGTTTACTATATGACGATTATGAATGAAAATTTCAACAGGGTGAATTCAATTTTTTGATGCTAAAGCCTGCGATTAATTCATCAAGATTGGCCTGACAAAAGATTGTATGTGATGACTGGATGTTAAAGGAACAACAAAAATGCTGGAGCAAACATCTCAAAACTGAACTCTGCCGGTTTACGAAAGCTGATGCTGTGTCGTTGACTGCTCCAACAAAGCGCTATATCCAGAAACTCATTTCAAGCCTTGACAGTCGTTTCCCTGGTCAGGATATCCTTACCCTCTTTGGCATCTTCGACCCCAAGTACATTCCTGATAAGGTTGAAGAACGTGCTGATTATGGTGGCACACAAATTGAGAAGTTGTGCACCACGTTCAAGCTGCCAGAGACCACCACAATGCTGCACTGCCACAGTCTTATCGAGTTTGTCTACAACTCCCTGAGCCTCAAGAGCTGCAAAACTGCTGTGCATCGGTGCATGAAGATGCTTTGGCAGGAGGAGCGGTTCACTATGTACCTAAAGATCATCAAATTAATGAAGACTGTCATGACTGTTCCACTCAAACGGCTTGGCTAGAGCATGGCTTCTCCAATCTGAAAAGCATACAATCGTTCATGCACAACCGCCTACTCAACGCATTGATGCAGATTTCTCTCAATGGACTGCATGTGCTGAACAATGAACAGGCAAATGCAATTGCGGAGAAGTGGCTTGGTGAAAAGAAGCGACGTAAGGCCACTCCTTGTGGCATGAAGGATGTGCTGGCTTATGGAGAGAAAATGAAGAACTGAAAGATAAAGGTGCAAGAAGGGAAGGCACAAGACGATGAGAAACTTGACTTTTGAAAAAATGATGCAAACATGGCAGCAGAGCTCGATGGTACTGACATTATCGACAATGCTGGCACTACATCCTGGATGTAAAATGGACAAAAACTGTCTTCAATCTTCAGGTTGTTCTAGAGTTTTTATACCTAAAATATTACACAAATTTGTGCCTTTTGTTTTTATTGGTTTTGTCCTGCGCATGCACCATATATGAATAATATGTGTATGTACAAATGCATATTATGTCTATATAATAGAGTGCAAAACACATCTAATCATTTTTAATTTAGTCAAATATTTTTCAGGTTCCTACAGGTCCATCTCGGGCACGCAACATTTTTCTTTACAAAAGCCTGACTATGTGACTCAAAAATTTTCAAGTCTGCCAAACTTGAACAAATTCTTATTTATATATCTTTTACAAAAATAAGTCATCGCACTTAATGAAACTGATACATACCCTGCAGGCAATTTCACCTCGATTTGCTATGAGTATTTTATCAAAAGTCTGCAAAATGAAAAAGATAATTATAATTAACTCAATCACACAAATCCAAGACCCCATCAAAATACACTGCTGTTTGCGAAATTTAGTATCAGTCAGATAAAAAGCATTTTTCCCTGCAGTGTGAATAAGATTACAGCTTGCAACCTTTAATGAAACTATACAAGAAACCGTGCTTTGCAAGATATTTTCTAATCGTGAATAAGCAATTCATGTAGTGATATGGTTCTCAAACTGAAGGTAGTGGCCCCAAATGAACTTGCCTGCTATTTTCATGGGTTCGGATGTGGTTTTTAAGAAAAAAAGATCTTTTTGTTTGAGGCTGAAGGCAGCAGAAGGCACTATGATAAACGTGATCTCCAAAAAAAGTGTCTTCAACATTCGTTTGGGTCGTAAGTATTTACAGACTTCATTTTTATTTAACTTCGGGTGGCCTAAAATAAAGTTGTTGCTTAACCAAGCACAACTTTACTCTTTCGCTCACACTATGCTTGTACAAGCACTAATATAAAATGATAAAACCTAAGTCACATCACGTATCACCTTTTCATTTTCATTAGTTGGTACGGCTTCTGTTGCAACAGAATATAACACTCTGCTTTCACGGCCAAATCGAGCATATAGCTGAAATATAAAATAGCTAAGACAAACATAAGCCCATCAGTTACGCAGGTGAGTTAAAGCGTTGCTTTAGAGAGACATTAATCAAATGGTTATGAGTTCAAGCCTCATGACAACTGAGTTGTTGGGGAAGTCACTTTACAATGATTTCCTGTTCTCAGAAATTTTAGCAAGCAGCAAATTTAGTGGAAGTAATACAATGCAATTTAAATGAAATCTTGAAAGAAACTCCAAAGTCAATCTGGGCTTGTGATTGTGCTTAGTGCCACTGTTGATGTCTATCCAATACTCTTGAGGATAGAAAGCAACAAGCATACTGTTGGTCAAATATCCATATCTTAAGCAATATGTAATTAATTACCTTATAGTACAAAAACATGATAATAATTGTGCTATTAACATTTACTGGCAGTGTAACACCATTGACAATCAAAAAATGTCCAATAGTAGGCTTCATAAAACAAAGAGTTTAATGTCTACTTCTGTTCTGCAATACTACAGCAATATATTCCTCAATATAAAATCTATATTGTGGTTTCTTTTAGCAGAAAAAAATGTGGTTACATATTACCACACCATACAATTCAAAGCTTAAACATCCCACACTAATGTAAGATAAGCATCAAAAATTTCATAACAGGCTAACAACCATCGTGTTACAGAATGTGACTTACTTGGCTATGAAACCTTGATATTAATTGAAACCTTTTTGGTAATTTTAAGGCATTCATTTTACAAATTACTCTTACAAATCTTAACATGAAAAAAATTGCAAGTTAATCTGGAATGCGCTCACTCAGCGTAAATCATTTTTCTTGGTATAACACAAGCATGTTTGTTACACATTGATCAAATGCCAACTTAACACGGATTTGTATACAAAACGTTACATCTATAAATGACTGCCGCAAATTATGTACAGTTACTTTAGTAGTGGTCAAATTAAACATTACAGTAAAGTCAGAACAAACAGTAAAATTTGACAACTCAATGAAAAATGATGTTTTGACATATTACTGGAAATAGGCAACAACAATGACGTTCAATGTACTTATCAATCGAGACAGCGTGTACTTTGGAGCAACTATTCAATGAATTTTGCGAACATAATCTACTCTACACATAACAATGTAATCAATATTTGGTTGAGATAAGCTTCATTGTAAGAAGTTACTCAACTGCATACTTCTCCTTAAGTTAGGTTAGCTATTTATATCAGTCAAGTATGGGCAGTAACACAAACAGAATTCCCTCAAGTGAAACAACTTTTTAAACACCAAACGCTGAAAACAGAACAACAGAGCCTAACTTGTCAACATGAAACTATTTCATTAACTATAAACAGATTATTAGGGGTAATCATAATCAAGCTGCATTGGTGAGGCATGCAAATTAACTTTTCAAATTTGTTTCAAGTTAGAATAATAATGGCTGTTATGTCTTTGTCTAAAAAATATATACATTGACAAAATAGTTCACAGGTTTAATGCACAAGGCTTTTACACAAAACCCATTCTTCTAAGCAGTTAGCTATTATTGAGCAAGCAGTCAATGTTTTGTAGAAGTCGTTATTTTGTCCCTCATAATTTTAACCAAGTGTTCCTCAACAAGTAAACAATTTAATACAATTCAAAGTCTTTATTTTTGTACACTTCACTTTTACTGCAAATCTTAATAGGGAGAGCGTGATCGAGAGTAGCTTCTATCCCCACCTCTTGAGCGTGATCTTGACCGAGAGCGCCTGGGACTTCTTGATCTGGACCGACTAAGTGAATTTGATCGATCTTCAACAATATGAATCTTTCGTCCACAGAGCTCAGTGTTATCCAATTTTTCAATTGCAGATTTCATATCATCGTAAGTGGCAAAGTCTACAATTCCTTCATTGCGTACTTTTTGATGAGCTTCAGCATAGGTGACTTCACCTCCTTCTCTCAAATAATCCTTCAAATCTTGCCAACTGCATCGACTTGACAAATTTTCCACAATTACTCTATACTTGGTGTTTGAAGGTGGTGGAAATCTCCTTCCTCCTCCCCCTCCTCCACCACCACCACCACCACCACCACCATAACGATCATTTCTTCCTCGATTGTACCCACCACCATAATCACGATCTCTGCCATATCCACCTCCACCACCATATCTACTGCCACCTCCTCCACCATACCTGCCACCACCACCACCATAACCACCACCACCACCACCACCATATCTTCCACCCCCTCCTCCATAACCACCGCCACCACCATAGCTATTTCGGTCTCTACGAAGACCTTTTGCAAGCTCAACTGTTACTCTTTGACCACATAAATTTTGATCATTTAGTTCGTAGACAGCATCATCAGCATCTCGGCTGTCTTCAAACTCCACAAATCCATATCCAGTCTTCAAATTTATCTCAAGAATTTTTCCAAATCCATCAAAAAATCTTTCCACGTCTCCTTCTGTTGCACGATTGCTAAGATGGCCAATGAAAACTCGAGAGCTAGCCATTATTCTGGTAACCTGGAATTCTTTTCACAGACAGATAAGAGTTGCTAAAATACAAACTGCAAAAATCAAAAATAAGACTTAAAAAACTAGATTTTGATGATCTCAATTAACACGGCAATAAAACCATAATGTGAAGGTTGTGAAATTCTGACATATATATTTAAAAAAGTATCATTTTACTGTACATGACCTAATGTAACAAACAGATAACTAATGTAACATCAAAATTTGGAGTTTAAAAATCAATTTTATGAAGAAATATAAATATGCAACAACATAGTCTTGCAAAAAATACATTAATTTAAGGCAAGAACTACCATAAAAACAAAAATTATTTTTTTGCTTTTTATGATTAATCTAATTCTAAATACAGTATATGGACTGCATTGCGCATCACTAAGATTTACGAAAGCAAATTCTTACCCTTCACTCAAGGGACAAGATAAATTGAAAATGGAAGGGTTAGGAAGGAAAGTATCAAAATAGGCTTGATTGAAGGACCAACAACCAATATAATGATACCAAGTAACAAAAAAGAAAATTGGATGGATCCATGGATCAAATTGATATGGAACCAATATCATGGATCTCTTTACGTTATAGAATTCTTTTGAAAAGGGATGGGTACGAAAATCGGGGAGAAATAATTAATGATGCCATCTCTTGAAATCAAGATGGATGGATGGATGGATGGATGTATAGAAAATCTTTACATAGTATTCCTGAATTGTGAGAATGGAAGTTCACAAAGTTTAATGAGATATCAGAAAGTATTGCCATGATGTGTTGATGGAAACTTATGTTGCATAGAATATAAAACCTTGTACAATATGCGAATACTCCAGATCATTAATGTGGTAATTACATTACATAGGAGCTTGTGGAATATTTTGACCACTGTAATTGGATAGGGAGGACACAGCCAACAGCCCTGCTCTACATGAATCCCCAGCCAGCCACAGCAAAAGACGACAAGGTAATCTTTGCTACAATATAGTTTGTTTTAATAAAAACATATATGCTATATCGTATCCCACATACAAACTCATTTACCTCTATTTACTGAAAAGACAGTTCTATTGATGACAAATACATCAAACCCTAGCTTACATTACCATCCACTTATGGCTACAATGGTGACTAACACCAAAACTGCACCACAACAGTAACTTTACCATTAAATTAGTGTAAATTGCTCAAAAGACACTTCCTTTAGGGTCAATTTTTTCACAAATCAGTATTTTCCTAGGGCACACCCCTGTCACCCCACCTACATGTCCAAGTACATAATTATTTTAAACATTACATTATCAAATTTCTTTTAAAAGTTTAACTGCTTTGAAATGCACATTGAATCAAAAAATTAAACATTTGCATCTTGACTGAAGAGATGAAATTTTTTCCTAACAATTTAGAAGTTGAGTTTGTTTAGCCTTCAGCCCATTATCAAATTTTAGATGCATGCTTAATTGTTAAAAATTTAAATACACTAGCTCATATTTAGATTTGATCCAATCAATTTCAAGATATCACAGAAAGGAACTATTTTGCCGTCAAAAACACTATACCCGTGGAACTTAGTTTGTCATAAAATGCTTCTGATTGGCAAAGTGGTCACGTTTTGTTGCTCACTTCGTTCACATGTTACTTCATGGTCTCTGTTTAGTGTCACTTGAGAGGAGACTATTTAACTTAACCAGAAAGCCAATTTAGCACACAAGCAGTGCCGCTAACATCAACAAACTATTTTGAAGTTCTTTTATCTCCATTATCACATTTATGAACACATAAGTTGCACCCTACTTTTGACACAAAAAGTACTACGAAAATTTTTTGATTGATCATGTAGTTGTAAAAAAAAAACAATCAAGTGGGCTTGCACTTTGCCTTATTGCTCTTTGAAATGTATTGAAAGCTAAATAAAATAAAAAAAACAACATTGCTCTTTCATTTACGTGCTAGTGTAGAACTTACAGCTGTCTCATACAAAGACTACTGGCAGTGCTCCCTCTAAGATTTTAATAAGTGCGTAACAGCCGGCGCAAGTGCGAAATTGCTAGCAAATGTATGAAAACTGCCAGACAAGTTTTGGCAGACATTGCTGAACAAACGGTTACACCAGCCTTACTAACGTTTTTTGAAGGTTTAAAAAAAGATACTCGCAGTAGCCTACTGCTATTTAGTCAGTGCATACGCCAAGCTAACTTTGCATAGCTTATAGTTTTCCAATAACGTTGGTTGACGTATAACAGCATCTTTCCTTTTTCCCTCGGACGTACTTCAATTATAACACTTTTGATTTAGTTCCATGCTTTTCAACCGTTTTTGGCATTTGGCCCATTTTCGAAATGCACAGATGCATGAGGCCCGGTTATACATTTTTTCTCGTTTTCATGTGGATTTTTGGCATTTGGTTTCAAACTGTTTTTGGTATTTGTTGATTTCAAACTGTTGTTGGCATTTGACCCATGTTCAACATGCACAGATGCATGTGGCCCGGTTATATTTTTTCTCGTTTTCATGTGCATTTTTTGGCTTTATACCGTTTTTGGCATTTGGCCCATTTTCGAAACGCACAAATGCATGTGGCTCAGTTATAATTTTTTCTCATTTTCATGTGCGACCTCAAAAAAGGTATCAAGTAAATTTCTGAAGTGTTGTCCAATTAAAAAAACCAAGCCAAGAAAAAGTTTTCCAATTTCACTCCCTGTGAAGGCAAAATAAAGTACTGGCCCAGTGAAGACCATCGTCTACCGATTGAAAATCACTGATGTGGGCAATCATCTTGGTCACAAATCATCTTTATTTTTTATTGCGATCAAGACCCCGCCTTCAAGTTGTATCTTGCTTACTATGCTACATCTTTCACAGCAGCAACTCGAGTTAACAGTGCATCAGAGATCTTCAAAGATGACCAAAAAATAAATCCAAACAGCAATTGCATGGGCGTAAGCAGAAAGTTTTTAAATTTTGCCACGGAAAGAAGTAAAACCGTGATGCACTTTGGTGACACAATTATTAGGGTAATTATGTGAGCCCTAAAAAGTTCAAAAACAAGTAGCCTATTATTTTCGGGAGCAGTGGTGAAACATTATGCTATTTGTGTTTAATAAGTTAATTTAAGTTAAATGTGGTCGCTCAATCACTGCGACCCTTGCATGAGTAATTTGTAAGCACTTTAGAATGACTGGTTAACAGCACATCTAATTAAAATTAATCCTTTGCCAAAAACATAAAGAAGTTAAGCAATTCCAGTTTCAAACTTCCCTTGAAACTAATGTCTTGTGTTAAAGTAAACTGTGAGAGCTATTTGCAATTACTGCTCTCTAGCTACGATAGAAATTGACCAGGTTATTTTATGTTACTTGCTTTGGGGTTGGTTTGTGATACAAAAAGAGTGTGGTAATGGCATGAGTGATATTTTAAATCGCTGTCACTAACTGTTGCATCATAGCCAGGCGATGTTTACATGAGACGTTGCATTGCCCTAAAAAAGCGGCGGTCCAACCTTTGATTTCTATTCACTGTCTCCCACACTTTAAACAGTTAGTTGAAAATTGGAAAAATTTTAACAAACAAAAAAGTTACTTAAAACTGCTGAACTTTTTTATGCACTGTTGAATTTTAACTGCGAATCCACCACACATAATTTCACAAATTTGCACTTTTTTCGTGTTTAAAAGGAACCCTGCTACCTGGCCCTGTTAGCATCCCTTGCAGGGCCCTCATTAGTATTATCAGTAGTGGTGGAAATAATATTGAAAAGTTTGTGTTTTTCATGACAAGACTGGTTATCGTTCCTACATAACTGTGATGCGTGTTTGCGACAAATGTTTTAACAAGATCTGTTGCAGCCTTAATGCTTTCTGCACTTAAAGCTTTGCTGCAAGCGTGTTTCATTGAATACAAAGAAATGAAGCAAGATATGCAACTTTAAATCAATAACTTTGTATTGTTGAAGCAATTAGCAGACACTACTGATTAATGTTTCGTGCCTTTATTGTTTGTAAACATTTTAAAGCTTTCTATCTCAAAGTTTAACACCCCAAAATGTTTAACTTTGGTCAAAAAGTCTTGCAAGATTTTGATTACAAAAGTTACCAAATAATCAAGACCTAAGACCAAGGGTTTGCAATCTGCAGCTTGCAACATAAAATTTTGGGCCACATAAAAAGGATTCTAAGTGTGGCCTGCAACATGAAACTTTGTGACCATTCATGCTAAATCTATCAAAGTAACTGATCATCAAATAACAAAAAAGGTCCCCTAATCAAAAATAGCAAATATTAGGTGTCAATGTTGATTTCAATGAATCAATCTCCAGAAAAAAGGTTTTTCCTAGTTTTTGGTTGGACACTGCCACCAGACACACCTTTGAAGCTTACTTGTGCATACAAACTTTTGTCAAAAAAATTTTCCAATTTCACTCGATGTGAAGAGTAAATGAGGTACTGGTCCCATGAAGACCTCTGTTTGCCGATTGAAAATCTCTGATCTATGCAATCATCATCTGTCATTTTTACCTCAATTAAGATGCAAGCTAGTGAGTTGTAACTTTTCTCTGCTACGCCTCTTGCAGCAGGAACTGTTAGCTGTGTGTCAAACACCTTCAAAGATGGCCTAAAAACAAGTCCAAATAAAATTGTATGAGCGTAGCTGCAGAGTTTTCAAAATTTTTAGGTGGGAAAGAAGAGGCAAAACTGTGATGTAATGAGCATGAAAAATATGACTTTTTCAAACCTACTGTTAGGTAGATTACCTAGACTATGACACCAGAACAAAAATTAATTTTTTGCAAATTTCAATTGTTTCTTGATTGCATTGAAATAATTAAGCAAGTTACATTTCTTAATCGTGAGTAACTAAATAGCAGACTTCTGCAATTGTGAGTAAACTTTTCTTCTAAAATTGGAAGCATTTAATGACAATTAAGATTTTTGCACAATGTAGAAATCACACCATGTGTGTCTTACTATCATCCTTAAATGTAGCTCAGAAAGCAATATTATTGATAAGCAATAACAAATTTCACCTGAGTCTCATCCTCTAACTTCACAAATTATGCATTAAAACAAATGAATTAACTTTTCGAAAATTTTGTCCCCAATTTAAAAAAAAAATAGCATAGCGTTGCTATGATGAAAGCAACAAAAGTTTTGAAGCACTGCTGAAGCTTTTTTATGGGACCCTGAAATGATAAAATAATCATGGTAACATAGCTGGCTAAAAACTTTTTTGCTCTTAATAAGTTTTATTTTACCATTGACCAAATGCATGAAAAGAATTCTATGTTTGTGAAAAGCATTCAAAACTTGGCCAATCTTTTATCTTTGTTGAAAAGCATTTGAAATCTGTCCAAAGTAAAGGAAACAGAAAAGTTTATGGATGTGAATATGTGTTAGTTTGTTAAACACAGTTTTCAAGTGGAGTAAAAAATTGAAAAGCTGATATTAATAACTACAGGGTCTCAATTTCTAGGTGCTTACTGCAAAAAAAAGCAAAGCCCCTTCTTTATTAAAACCTCAAGAGTTTTACTGCATTTGCAAGGCAGCTGCTCTTTGCAGAAAAATATTTGGGGGACACTGCCTACAGGCAGACATAAAAAACTGCAATAGCTACATGTGCACAATTACACTTTAAAGGTACTTTTAAAGTTTTTTTTACAACTTTCTGAGAGTTTTTGACCATTTAGTAATTTTTTCTACATTGGTAAATGTGATTAGATGATACACTTTAATGCTGAATCAAGACAGTTTTGGAATGGTCAATCATGAACAGTAATTTTTTACAATCCCATAAAGTTATTGGCAAATTCTACTGTACTACAAATTACCTTTCAAGTAATTAACATAAAAAAGGCTACATTGTAATGAAAAACCTTTTCAAAGAGATTGAAACTAGAATCCACACTTTTTTCTTATTGTAATTAAGAAAAAATGAACCACTCTCTGAAAAAATCCTGTTTTTTGTGCTAATCTAAAGCAAAGAGCAATGTGCTTTTTTATATTTTATCTTGCACGATTGAAATTGGCAATGAACTGTAAAGAAAACATATACAATTTCACCACTTTCAGTTTTAAACTTCCCTTGGAAAATCATGCCTTATGTTTAACTGAAGTTTGAGAGCTATTTAAAATTGTTTTTTAGCTAGGATTTAAATGAGCCAGGAACAGTTAAGAAAAAAAACTTTTTGAGTTGCCTTATGATGATTGCTCAAAAAACAATTTGCTATACAAAAAACATTTAAGTCACCGTCACTCAATGTTGCATCACAACCACATGATGTTTACGTGAGACGTTGTACTGTCCTAACAAAATGTCAGTCCAACCTTGGATTCCTTATTCACTGTCTCCCATGCATTAAACAGTTGGATGAAAATTTTAACAAACTAAAAAAAATTACCAAATACTGCCAGACTTTTCTACACATTGTTTAATTTTATCTGCAAATCCGCCAAACATGTATTTGCAAATTTTCACTTTTTTTGCATTTGTAGAGAACACTGTGCATTGAATAAATTTTCTAGACCCTGCTTTAACTAGTGCTACCATATACACGAAGATGTTACAACTGCAATAGCCATATGCACAAAACTACACTTTAAGAAGAAGTATTCTTTGCACTATTCAAAATTTTTAGTGAGTTTTGACAATTTAGTGATTTTTCTTTGCACTGGTAAACCTGATTAAATATACCTTAATGCTGAATCAAAAGGTAGTTTTTAAATGGTGGCCAACACAGTGAATGGCAATTTTTTAATACCCCTTCAAGATGTGGTTATAGGAAAAAGCTAGGAAAAAGAAAAAGTAGGAAAAGGCCTGGTATGTAAATGTATGGGGCAGTGTACACTGAAGGGAGTGTACAGGGTGGGGCATAGAGACCTGGGGGTGCAAAATTTTTTTAATTGGTTTTTAAAATTGACCTATCAGAAACGACCAATCTCTATCCCCCACCCTGTACACTCCCTTCCAGTGTACACTGCCCCATACATTTACATACCAGGCCTGCCCCTTCGGTGTACACTGCCTTTCAATAAACATAGATATTCTTTTTTTCCATCGTTATTCAGCTTAAATAATTTACCGCTTAAGTACAGGATTACCAACTTTTTTGTTGAAGAGATTTAAAACTAGAATAGGTTAAGTCATATTTTTTGTTTACTTTTTGTTGGTGTGCACTGGGGCCTGCCAGTATGTGAATGTATACAGTGGGGTAGCCAGGTACACTGGAGTACAATTTTTAATTTGTTATAGAAATTGACAATCAGAAGCAACCAAAAGTCATGCTTTTATGAGTGATATGCTTGATAGAAAAACAACTATCAAGCGTAAAATGCAGTTAACAGCAAAAAAAAACACTGCCTTTTTTTAACAGTTAAGATGATTCTGCTCTAGTTTTACCAATTATTTTCTGGGACAACTTAAGCCAGGTATACCTAAATATTAACAACAGTATCAGTATGAAGCATGTAGTCACACAACTGAAAATGGTTGCAATTGAATTGCTACCCCTGCGCCTACCAGCAACTTAAATTCAAATGCCAGCTAAGAATAAATATTTTGGTTGCATGACATTTGCATACGATGTCAAGTTTACAAATAACAAACCATAGTCTTAAAGCCTCAAAGATTTGTTTCCAAACTTTAGGCTAGACCCATCTCACTTTATCAAGTGAGCTCAACCATTTTAAAAGCTTATTCAGGTGTGACAAGTGATGGTTTATTTGCACACCAATAATTGGAGAGTTCAGGGCTGAAAAATTCAGACCATAGTGCTTAGCTGCTGACAACACAGCTTTAGGCTCATAAACTAACTTTCAAAATTATTGCACAAGTTTTTACTTTTAAGAACGCTAAGTGGGTTACTATCATACAGCGTTGATTAACCTTACTCTTACTATTGCATTAGAAGAACTACAGGGCAGCCCTGTAGACAAATAAAACTAATTTATGCTATTTGCAGAAGGCTGCAGCTATGTGTGGCCAGCAGTTTATCAGCTCCAATAAATCAACTACCCATATCATTCATCTTTTTTTATTGTATTTTATGCTCATTTTAGTGTGCACTTAATGTCACGTACGTAGCCTAAAAAACTAAGAAATCTAACCAAAAAATTGAATCATAGACTACCAGCTGACCAGGACTTCTGTACTAGGCTAATTTGTAAACCTATTTTCAGATTTAGATTGTTAGAGCAAGCATATAACACTAACCTAACAAAAAATACATTAACGCAATTTATTAGCCTAGATTTTGTACTAACTTTGATGCATCAAATCACCTTTGAGATTACTGCACATGCATTTATCACTTAACCTCACTGCTCACATGAAAAACTCCACGCTCACAAAAACGTGGTCTTCGAGAGGGCGGGCTTGTCGCGCTGGCATTCTTTTCCTGTTTAGTTGCTCATTAGCGTCAACAAGCGTGCGTAACCCTTTTTTAGGAAAATTTTTAATATTTTTAGCAAGGTATTTAACCATCAAAAATATCGTTCCGGTTTGAGTTATGGTTCAGCGAAATTTAATTTTTTATATTTAGGTTCAACAATTGATAAGAAATAAGATTTAGGTTCAATTCGAGCTCACCAGTTTCAAATTTCAGAGGTAAAGGCTTGGTTCAAGTTCACATCTTTAGGATTTGTATTCAGGTACAAAAACAAGGTAAAACTGGTTTTGGTGTCGATATTTTACGGCTGTTTTTATTTCAAGTTTCAGCGGTTTTTGTTTTCATCGCATTTCATTTTTTCGTGCTCTGCATTTCCAAACAAATTTTCAGAGTTTGAGAGAATCGAGTCGGTGTAAAAAAACTCGACTTGACTAGAGATATTTGCAGGAAATGTATGGGTATTGTGTATTGTTCATATTTATCCTCCATTCACGAGAAAGCTAATTGTATCGCTATATTTTGGACAGGACGTCCGCACTCGCTTGGGAGTTACCATTTCTGAGGTGTCTGGGCCACCTGTCTTCCACATAAAGGTAAGGCGTCCCGTTAAGTGCTTTGCCCAAGAACGCAACAAGCGAACTTGCCGGCTTGTTCTCCACAACCCCCCCTAAATGCCGAGCGCCAAGCAGGGAAGCTGTGGATATCGTTTTTAAAGTCTTTTGGTATGACTCGACAAGGGGAATGAACCCCAGGTCTCCCGACTGCGAAGCAGACGCTCTAACCACTACACCACCGCGCCAGTTGACTCGACTCAACTCGGAGCTGAACAAGAGTGGCGTCAGACTCGACTCGAGATTCAAATGCTATGTCTCAAGACTCGAGTCAAGACTCAATTAATCAACTTATAATGAAATTACTTGCATGACAAAAATTTTCTGTCTAGGAAAGTTCAATTTCATAAAAACTATACGATACCTAAAAAATTTTTGTGTTTAAAAAAATTTTTCACACATTGACTGCCAATGGCGTACGAAAGGAGGCTCCCTTGCACCTCAGGAAAAACGTTAACTTTTATTTTCAATTATTGAGTCTGTGGCGATAACAAACATATAACTTGCTCTACAGTGATGGAATCAGTATAAATGTCTACTCCCTTCGAAAGTATTATTTGTTTCTAGTTATTCGAAATTTTGTTTAAAAAATACTTCAACGGTAACTGACAATGATAGACCTTTACTCAACTTTGCCTGAGTGATTGTTAGCGTAGCAAGTAATATAGATACGAAGTAATGAGGTGACGATGCAGGGAGAAATGTTATAATTTACAAGTAAGATCTTTTTAGGCTATAAAATTTAATTGATAAACTTTTTGCAAATCGTTGTGCAGCTGCAGCGTTATCTGTTGCAATCTACGTGTAAAAACGCCAGCAGTTAATAATTTTTTGTGTGTAGGAGTGACAAAGATTAACAAGTTTCAAATAAAAGTTACGTTAAAACTTAAAAGTGGTTCCAAAACGCACTAAAAACGGTTATGTTTAAGTGTAATTTTGAAAAGTTTTTGCGGGGGCATGCCCCAAGACCCTTTTAAGATAATTGTGCCTTCGGCACTCACAAACCAAAAATATGCCAAAAGGACATCGTTGCACCCCCCTCAAAAAGTTTCTGCATACGCCCCTGCTAGCAACTCTGGTATTGAGACAAAATCTTACAAATCATTCTTATTATTTTGTTTGGCAAGCTTTTAAGGTCTTCTGATGTATCACATTTTGCATCTAGCACGTTGTATATGTAATCTCATAAGTATGTTCCTAACCTTGGTTGAAATTAATTTTTAAACTACAAATCTGTAAGCTCGACTTCTTAGTAAGCCTATAGCTTAGAAGCCAAAAATTTGAATTTACTATACAATGCTAAAAAAATTGATTTCAAATATAAGAACGTTGTATATGACGTCACACGTTTGGCGCCAAAAAAGTGGCTGACCAAACGCTGTCATTTATGCCGGAAAGGTATTGGGCGAACACCAACTTTTGGGGTTATTTTGAAAACTAATAAAAATCGATTAAAAATGGAAATGAATTATTGCTAGTCTCCTACTTGGAAAAAATAAATTGGTTGAGATTAGGTCTTTTAGTTTGCTTGTATAAGCTTAGTACTGTGTGCCATTTTATCAAAAAATTGACCTTTAGGGAAATGCCATCTAAATGCCATTTGTTCCTCAGTTTAAAATAACTCGATGCTTTTTAGATACTCTTGGGTACATTAGCAAAAACCACCATTATCAGGTCATTAATGCCGGTACTGTAAGTTTGATAATTGACCTTGGTCCAACAGTCTAGGCAATAGCCCAAAAATTCTTTAAGAAATAGTTAAGGTCACAAAATTGCATCTGATATATCATATGACTGGTCTGCAAGCATTATTGACGAAACATTTTAAAGAATTATTGATATTATCTATTAAAATCTAATCCAACATGTAACAAACGATACAAAAGTATGCTCTGTCATTTAGGCTACACTATAACATAGGTTTACAACGTTTCAGTATTCTTATCCAACTAAACACACTGTATAAGTTGCACATTACAAGTAATTTAAACTCAGTATTCTCAAATACGCTGCTTATTTGAATACGAAACCTTACAGAAGCTGCCTACAAATAAGCCTGCATGTTTAGCCTATAAAACTAGGTTAACTTTTATCAACAATAAGCAAACCTCATCACCCCTTTCTGTAGTTTGTCTTCAGATTCATTTCATAACACCACTAAAACAACATACTTAACGTTCATTTTACAACTATTTAGTTTATCCATTTAATTTGCCAAAAACGATATCACTCCAATTGAATTCAATGAAAAAACATTAAAAGTAGTCAGCCCTTTTTTCGAAAGTGCATTTCGATGACGTTTGCTCACGTGTGTGCAACCTTCCTATAGTGTATCACAAAAATTACCACCATAAAATTGGCTCTCATTCTGTTATGTATTACCTGAATTGATTGATTTTTGCGGAAACTGTTGACAGTGCCGTCGCCAGAGCAAATGAATTGGTGGGGCACAAGCCGAAAGTGAGAGGGCACTAAAATAGACTGAATTTTGCACATTAAAACCCATTTTGTACGTCTGCAAATCTTGTACAATTTTGAAAATTCTGTATTTTTATTATAAAAATAGCCACTAAAGGCAGGAGAATGTTTTGAATTGCATATGATGCGAACCTTCATGATCTTCAATGACTGTTCGTGTATTGATAATTAGATGAATTTATGATGTATACTAACTTAAGATTTTGCCATACTCGATGGATCTAATGGTGTAAACTTGAGATGTAAAATGGTGTTTGAAACTTAAACCACCGAGCTACCGGTATTAAAAAATCCAATGTACTATACTGCTAATAAACGTAACGTTAGTCAAGTACAAGACGCATCAAGATACATATTGTTGTACTGTTGGTAACGACTGAATCACGATTAAATAAGTAAAAAAAGTATATTGTCAAATATCAAAATAACAATTTTTTTTAAGAAGCAACACAGAAGTGCGGAACCAATACTGATATATGGGTTATCAGGTTTAAGCACGGAAAATAAAAAAAGTCATATCAGTTTTTTTTTAATTTGCTTTATAACTTTGTTCGTGTTGATGTTTATCAACTGAAAAAATTCGCGAATAATTTTGTAAATGTACTTGACGTAATAAAAAAAATTAAATCTCATTCTACCGCTGCATTTGTGTTTTACAGCCCTTTAAAGTTAACTTCATTTTTCTCAGTTTGATTGTTGTGTGGGTTATCAGGTTCATGCATGGGACCACAGAATTATAATAATAATAGTATGCGATGGCGATGCGATGGCGTAGTGGTTAGAGCGTCCGCTTCGCAGTCGGGAGACCTGGGGTTCATTCCCAGAGACGTAGCAGCCGCCCCCCAAACCCCCCAATTGGGGGGGGCCAGGCCAACTTTGCGGGCCCAAGTTAGTCTGAAATTGCTTTTTGGCTACGTGACTATTTTCAGTTCAGCAGACTTGTTTACAACCGATTTAAACTGTAGGAAGAAATTGGCTTGTGACATCATAAGTGAATGCAACGTCATTTTATCTCGCAGAATCTAGAATATTTCGATAGATTTTCTGGTAGAATCTTGAATATTCGATTGACGTAACAATGCCGTTGTTACGCAACAATCATAGAATGGTCTGGAATTCTGTATGGCTATAAATACCGGGACAATATATATACACTGCAGAGTGCAGATAAAGTATTTTATTGACATTGTATAGAATGAAACGTTCAAAAAGTGGTGCTCAAAAGAGAAAAGAAGCAGCCACTGCTCGAGATGCTGTAGCGAAATTGCCCAAGATGACAGATTTTTTCAAGATTACTGAGCAGAGTAGACCTGGCACTAGCACCGAGAGGGATGAAGAAAACTATAGTGTACAAGAAAAAGAAGACTATGACGATCAGCATCAAAGTGATTGTGAATTTCCAGAAAATGTAAGTTGTGATTTACTTGCCAATACGCAACCTTCAATATCAAAAATAACTGAATCTCAATTTACCCCTATCCCTGATGACCCATGTAAATGGCCTGAAAGTATTTCTGATGCTCAACAATGTGATATAGTAAAGCGTGGACCACATCAACTAATAATGAATTTTCCATATAATAACACAACTCCAAGGCGACGTTTTTCGTCCAACCATTATAAACGTGTGTTACCTAATGGTGAAAGTGTTTCACGGTCGTGGCTAGTTTATTCTGGGGAATCAGATCAAGTTTTTTGCTTTTGTTGTAAGCTATTTGGAAAAACACTAAGCCCCTTTTGTAGTGGTATAAATACATGGGAGGGTTTTTCGAAAAAACTGAAAGACCATGAAAACGGCATTTCCCACCAAGAATGCTGCAGTCAATGGATGTTGCTAGCTGAAGGGATAAGAAATTCATCCACTATCGACAAACGCGAGATGAATATTTTTTTCAATGAAAGACGTTTTTGGAGAAATGTTTTAGAGAGATTAATCGACATTGCCTTGTTTCTATCGGAAAGGAATCTTGCTTTTAGAGGATCTGAAGAAGTCTTAGGGTCTCCTCACAATGGAAATTTTCTGGGTATATTTGAGCTTTTGGCAAGAAGAGATCCGATCCTAAAAGAGCTTCAAGACAGAATCAAGAATAAAAACACCAAAGATCACTATTTGAGTCCTACCATACAAAATGAACTAATTGAATTGCTAGCGACAGAAGTTGAAGAAGAAAATTTACAGCAATTGAAATTGGCAAAATATTTTTTTATAATTTTGGACTGCACTCCAGATATGTCACATCATGAACAAATGTCTGTCATTCTCCGTTATGTACTATGTAATGAAGAAGCTGCTGTTGTTAAAGAAACATTTTTTGGCTACTTGAGAATAAGTGACAGTACTGGGAAAGGCTTGTTGGACGCTTTCTTAGAAAAAGCGACCGAACTGCAACTCGAATTGTCTGATTGTCGAGGTCAGTCATATGATAATGGTGCTAACATGAAAGGAAAACATTCTGGGGTCCAAGCAAGAATGCTAGACATCAATCCCAAAGCTGTTTACGTGCCCTGTGCAAACCATACCCTTAACTTAGTTGTTGTTGACAGTGCTAATTGATCGACGGAAGCATTGACATTTTTTGGAGTACTTACAAGGTTGTATGTGCTGTTTTCTTCCTCTGCTCAGCGTTGGGAAATTTTGAAGAAACATGTGGAGCTGTCCATAAAGTCACAATCTGATACTCGTTGGGAAAGCAGAATTAAATGCATCAAACCTCTTCGATACAATTTAAAAGAGGTGTTGCTGGCACTGAAAGACTTGGAAGCCATTTCCATAGAAAGAAAATATGGAAGAGCTGCCTCAGAAACAAAATCGTTGATAGCTCATTTATCAAAATGGAGTTTTCTTTTGTCGGTGTTTATTTGGTATGATATCCTATTCCAAGTCAATAAAGCAAGCAAGATTCTTCAATCGTATGGAGTCTCCCTTCATACAATGGAAACGGAAATCCAGGCAACTGAAAAGTTTTTGCAAAACTATCGCACAACGGGTTATGACAGTGCCGCAACATCTGCTGTTGAAATAGCACAGGAATTGGATATTGATCCTTCCTTTCCTCCGTCAAGAAGTGGAAAGAAAAGAAGATTGTTTGATTACCAAGGTGAAGAGGAACAACGAGCTACTCCTGAACGGAAATTTAAAAGCAACTTTTTCTATCCATTAGTAGACCAGGCTATTATGTCAATAAAGGAGCGCTTTAATTTGTTACGTGAGGTTTCTTCCGCCTTTTCGTTTTTGTACACACGAGACAAACTTTTGCTTGTGCAACAAGAAAATGCTCTTCTTACTTGCTGTAGAGAGTTCCAAAAAAAGTTCGGTGACATTGATTCTGATGAAATGAGCGCTGAGCTACAGCGGTTTGTTTTAATTTTACAAAAAAACGCAATCTCAATACGGCTCAAGACTTTCTGAACTATCTTCTAAAGACTCATTTATTTGAGTTGTATCCGAATGTGTACATCGCACTTCGAATCTTACTAACTTGCCCCGTGACTGTTGCCAGCGCTGAAAGAAGCTTCAGCAAATTGAAACTGATCAAAACTTTTAATAGAACGTCTATGACAGACAGTAGACTATCTTCATTAGCCATGTTGTCAATCGAAAATGACTGCGCCCGATCTCTTGATTATGACAATGTCATAACAGCATTTGCGAACAAAAAGGTTTGCTCCAGACTATTTAAATGATACTGTGTTTTTATAACTTTTTCATGTTTTTCAGTGTCATTGCTTTCGTTTCGCAGTGTCTGCATAAATGTCCTACTGAACTCTGGCATCGGTGCCGAATTTTTTATGACTTGCACCTTCGGTATCGGCATGCTTTATTCTGACGTTAGCCTGTTTACTTATGTACAAATTGTGGTGTATTTTCTTAATGCAGCTTTTTAATTTTACACCTCTAAAGTGATATGACCTGTGCGCAGGGGCTCTTGCGCTTACTTTGGGGGGGGGCCGAAGTTGGAGTGCTACGGGACTGTTCATTCCCCTTGTCGAGTCATACCAAAAGACTTTAAAAACGATATCCACAGCTTCCCTGCTTGGCGCTCGGCATTCAGGGGAGGTTGTGGAGAACAAGCCGGCAAGTTCGCTTGTTGCGTTCTTGGGCAAGGCACTTAACGGGACGCCTTACCTTTATGTGGAAGACAGGTGACCCGGAAATGGCAACTCCCAAGCGAGTGCGGACTTACCGTCATAGCGATACAATTAGCTTTCTCGTGAATGGAGGATAAATGTGGCAAATAAAAAAAATTGTCATGTAGGCTAAATGGCGCTATAGTGTAGCAGTTAAGATTGTGGACATCGGAACGAAAGACCTGGTTTTGAAACCACACCAGAAAATTATCAGCAAGGCATAGCGAATTTGATGTGGTAGGTTGCTCCAAACAAAAGTCTGGTCGAAAACGAGTGAAGAAGTGATATGACAGACAATTCGCTTAGCCAGCAATGTCTCATCCTGAAAAAAAACTGGAAAAATGACCTAAATACGGCGAAAAAAACGGCTAAAAAATCGAACTATTGGAACGAAATAGATCAGTTATCAGTTTGAATTCTAGCAAAATTAAGCCCCATGAAGAATGTTATTAGAAAAATAATTCTTCTTCGTGACGACAACAAACGAAGTGGTATTTCAACTTTTTTCTAACATTCTTATTCCGGTCAACATAATCGTTGCATGAATTGAAAATGCTGCATAATTACTGCTCTGTTGTTGTTGATTACAAGACCCCTTATGAGGGATGGCGGCATGGTGGAAGACCATGCAGCCCCAGAAGCCGGGAACTCTCCAGAGTCTGGACCAGAGGTCGTAAAGAGACAGAGAGTTGCCAAATAGTGAGCGGGGCAAAGAGTCCGTAGCTGGACAGTGCAGAATGAGATGAAAGATATTCTGGGACAGGTGTCCGCAGGTGTTGCAGGAAGGATTCTCGATTCTGCCAATCCTAGAGAGATAACAACCTAAAAGAAGGCTGTGTCCGTTGCAGCGTAGACGAGAGAGGACACAGCGAGCACGATGAGGGAGCACAAGTTCCTCGGTGGAAATTGAGGGAACCTGTGTGTCAAAGAACTTCGATGAGCCAGTACGCCTCCAGTCCGAGATAAGACGAGAGTGGATACGAGAGGTAAGAGAAGAATGACTACAAGGGATTGCAGAGGTCGCAAGTAGCACATCCCGTCTGGTCAGCTCATCGGCCGCGTTGTTCCCCGGGAGAAACGAGTGTCCGGGGACCCATTGTAGTCTAATAGAACAGAAGGAGAGAGAAAACAGTTCCTGCCAGATCTGCCATAGAGTTTGAGATAAAAGGAAAGATGGAGGAGAGGACAGAGTCTTGAAGACAGAATGAGAGTCAGACAGTAGGAGAGAGGAAAAATGGCAGACTTGTTGGTGTTGCCAAGACCAGCAAAGAGCGTGCAAAATGGCACAGGCTTCAGCGGAAAAACTTAAACATACTGGGCCTGCCAAAAAGGATAGAGTGGCCTCAGTGCCACAGAAAGAGTAGTTGGCAAGTATGCCGGAGCCGCTTTTGCCAAAAGAACAAGGAACAAAGCTGTCAGTTTAGAGTACCAGATCATGAGATAGGAGAGAGTCAAGGTGAGCGAGAGCCGCATTTTGGCGAGAAAAGGGGGGGGAGTCAGAGCGCGAGCATGAAGAGGAAAGGGTGGACTCCACCGTGAATGAAGGCAGATTCCAAGGAGGACAGGGAGGGCAAGCAAGAAGAGTCTCCCTAAAACAAGTAGAAGGAAGCATGAGCGGGTAAGTGGACCCAAAAGCTCTCCAGGACGATTTGCAAGAGTCTTGATTTTACTACAAGTCTGGTCAAACCTGAAATAGGAAAGAAGGTTGGGAGAGGAAGAGCCCGCTCATAAGATGAAAGAGTAAAATGAGTCAGGATGACTCGTGGCGGAGACAAAGAAGCCTCTGAGAGAAGAAGTGGGATAGGAGAAAACGAGAGGAAGCCAGTGATGGTGCGACTGGTCGCTTGGTGGAGGCGTTCCAATTTGGTGAAATTGGTAACCCTTAAGAAAGAAAACCATCCGGGTTAAGCATAAGTGAGAAGGGGCCAAAGAAAAGCTTTATACAGAATAGAGAGGGACTCCTTAGAGGGGCCCCATGATAAAGCTGAGATACAGCGTAAGGCCTTGAGACGAAGGAAAACTTGGCCTTCAGCGAAGATACATATTTAGAAAAAGAAAGAGTGCGGTCGAAGGTGACCCCAAGAAAAGTTGGAGTGGGATTGAAACGGAGGCGGGAAAAGGAGGATAGCTTAGTGAGGATCCACTGAGAAGAAAGAGGCCTCACATTTGCTCGGATTGAGAGGAAGACACCAGTACTCAGACCAGCGCTACAATTGAAACAGAGCTTCTTGTGTGGCCTCCACCGCAGTCGGGAACGAGGGAAAGGTAGACAGATTGTCAGCGTAAAGAGAGCGGCTGACGGAAGAAAGCAGAGAGACCGGAAGATTATTGATGAAGAGAGAGAAAAGTAGAGGGCCAAGAACGTATCCTTGCGGAACAACTCGACAAACTCGAAAGGAGCGACTTTTGTAATTTTGATAAACTACGCAAGCGCGCGGTCAGAAAGGAAAGATTGAGTCCAACGAACAAAGCAAGAAGGGAAGCCAGCCGAAATAAGTTGGTGGAAAAAAGCTGGATGTCAGACAGAGTCAAAAGCTTTAGAGAAATCGATAGTAGACAGGATCGTCCGAGAGCCCGGCCTGGGTTTGTTAAACCCTTCCGAAATGGACTGAGAAAGGTACAGAATTTGATCAAGTGTAGACCATCCAAGGCGGAAACCGGCCTGGCGGAGAGAGAGAGAATGGAAATGGTCAGAACCCAGGTCCTGAAGCACCTCCCAGGAACAAGAAAGGGCAAGAGAAGAGGTAGCAAAGGAGATGTTAGGAGAGTAGCGACTGCTAGTGGAGCGATGGAGAATGGTGGGTGTGTCAGGGTCATTCATGGGGAGGAGGTCAGAAAAGATGACCCAATCGAATGTTTCCTCCCCGCTGGGGTCGGAAGTACCTCTTGAGTTTCAGACGGGGTGATGGCAGTTGAAGTCCTCCAGAATGAAGAGATTTCTGGAGGAGGGAAGAATGGAGGGAGAAAAGGAATCGGTTCTGTCATCCATCGGAGAAGAGCAAATAGGAGGGGCGTACATATTAAGAAATGAGAGCGAGGAGGAGTTGTTAAGGGAGATGTTGACCTCTACATAATCAGAGTAGGGATCGAGCGAAGAAAGAGAAGGATAGGCTCTACCTGACGAAAATGATGACGCTGCTGCTAGCGTGCGTAACATCACAAGAGAGAATGCCAGACCGGGAGTGGGTGCGATTAGAACACAGAGCAAAGAATCCAGGAATCTGGAAAGAGGAAGAGGAGTTAAGATTGAATTCCTGGATACAGATAAGGTCGACAGGATGAGACGAAAGAAAGTGAAGTAGTTCAGTGCTCCTGGCTCGAAGACCTCCAGCATTCCATTGGAGAACCCTGAGAGAGTTAGAAGGGGAGAGGAAGAAGGAGGCGTAGAAGGACAGCCAGGAGCAAGGGACTGTGGTGAGGGGGTGGAGGGAGAAGATACAAAATGAGCAGAAGGGGGATAAGAGGTTTGAAGACAAGGGTGGGGCAAGAGCGCAGCATTAGCAGAGGGGCCAAATTGTACAGTGGAGGTATAGATGTCGGAGGAGTCCAAAAAGGGGGTCACAGTGTTACGAGTGGGGACACAACAGTGGAGCAGCTCCAAGAGTGAGAGCTGCCAAGAGTTTTGAATTTAGAGAGGGAAAGTTGTGAGCACCTCAGATGGACCTATTTGGAGCGGGTGCAGGATTGCACTGACTTGCCCCACCAGGTCACATTTCCAGCGCACACTGAGCAAGGAAAGATGGGGCTAGGGTTGGGATGAGCGTTACCGCTCATCAAGAGGAGAAGAGAGAAAGAGAAAACAGGCAACCGATTTTGAAGAAGCTTTGTGCTGCCCTTCTGCTGTGGTTCAGGGGGCAGCACGGCAAAAAAATGAAGGAGAGTGCCTGGGTTAACTGGGACTGTAACTGGACCCTCGGGAAGGCCAACAGCCTTTTCGACCCAACCCAAACGGGGTCAGGGACCGCATCACCACGTTGAGGCGGCTGTTGATTGGTGTTGAATTACAGCTCTCATGTACACAATTACACGTAAAAGATATTGAAGGCTATTTTGATCAAACTTGCAATAGACAAGGATATTTGACATAAAAGGGATTAAATAAATATTTCTTTCTTGACAAAAAATTTACAATAAAAGCATGCGAGTATCCATGAAGAACAGACAGTGCTGTAGCAGCCAAACTTTGCCCTTCCCCAAACAAATGCTTGCAACGACCTCCCAAGTGTGATTTCTAAAAACACAGATTTCCATATATTGCTGTATGAAAGTTATTACATTTAATTAGCGGCCCGTGACGTACCTAAGACAATAGCTCTTATTTTTCTTATAAAACATAAAAAATAAATCATAAGGTCAAAAGCAACAGGTCTTTCTAAAAACTTTGTGGTTGACTATTCGAGCAAAACCTATTGGCAACCTTGGCTCGAGTGGGTACCGGTACGGCTTCCTGTAAAAGTGAAACTGAATTACCTCAGAGTAAACTGTAAACCTTTCAATTAAAATAGATGACAAACAACAGCTCAATAACAATAAAATTAAGTTGTAACATAATCATATATTTATATATTACATGTGAAATCAATTTGTAATCTTTGTTATATTCATCTGATAAAATAAAAGTATACATAAAACATAAAATAATTAATTCTGGCAGATCTGTCAACTATTATGCAAAATAGAACGCTTAACAATTACAATTGGAGCATGTTAACCAGCTAGCGCATGAGATCGTATATTTGCATAACATCCTAACTTAAAGTAGAATTCTAATTGAATATCACCTTTTTTATATGATCCAATGCAATTTAATATGCTAGCTGATAATGATAACAATAAAATTAACTTTAGGAAACAACTATCACACTAGTAATATTTTTGACTGCCTATAACGTACTTTTTACAAACATGGGTTTCAGCACAAACAGCAAGTACTTTGTGAAAAGAACTGATGGCCATGAATACCCTGTTGAATCAATGGCTAAAGTACCAGTGTACAACTTGTTTACAGATATCAAGCAAACAACATCCCTGTATTTTCCACATATAGACTGTACCATGAAAGCCAGCACAGTTTTGGCAGGGAGATCATCTTCATTTAATCCAACGAAACTACCATTACTATATTCAACAAGTTGTGCCGTGTACACTTCATCAAGAAGTAGCATAAACATCTTTTCCTGAGCAGGCAAACTTTCACTCTAATGTTTCAAATACGTCAAACCAACTTGACCCCGCAGAAAACTGTCTTAAACGACTGGATCATTACAATAATAAAACTTGGTGGATTTTTTTTATAACATGCAGTGCTTGTTAACTGCCATAAAAAAGCAGTGGTAATTAGTTCAACAGAGTAATGACGTCCCTGTTTCTGTACATGAGGAGCTGAAGTTGTTTGATAACAAATCTGATTAGTAATAATGATTCATGGTCCGTCAGACTTGACCGGTGAAGTTCCAAAAGGTTAATTATGAAAGAAAGGCATCTATTTGAGGAAATCAAATCTTTTGAGCTGTCACAGTTAGATTTGCAAAGAGACGAAATATTCCTAATTCACTTGTACGATGCAAAGTTGGTAACAGCAGCAAATGACTGTAGAAGGCATTTGGCATAAGCTTGGAAAAGATGACAACTTTAATTTCCAAATTTACATAAACAAATACTGGTGCTAGAAGAGATGGTGCCACTGTCAAGCCATCATATTGCTTAATATAATAAAAGTACATACAGTTAATGCCCGAAACAGATATTAACTCACTTAGTAAGATTTCTTTTTGAATCATTTTTATAAAATAATACAATTTCGGTAGAAAGATGACTTTTAGTATCCAAGTTGCTATTATTGCTACTAGCAATACATCGTTGCACATGACAATACAATATATTTAGCAAATTCAAACGTTTTCGGCGCTACATATCCACCTCATCAGGATCTCATTAAACCTCATTAAAACTTTCGTAAAACGAAAACACAAAAAATACAAAATAACTTGAAAATAGTTTTGATAAAAAACTGTAAAGCTTCATTCTGCGGTCTCCGTAGTTGTCTGGTCACTGCTAACAAAGAATCTGATAATAGAAACGATTGACTGCTAGGAGTTGATCGGATTTGAGGTCATGTAAATAATTGTTTCAAATGAATTAAAATTACAGTAAAGTTCGGTGCAAAATTGTTTGGTTAAATGATTAAACAAATATCTTTGATTAAAACACGTTTAGTAAAAATGACGCTCCGTTTGCATACAGTTGTTTGTTTAGCACAGGGTTACTTCTTTTGATCACCAAGGCTTCGTAGAACATACTACGAAGCCAAAATCATTAATCTGTTTATGGTTTTATCTGATCAACTTCTGTAAAATGCTTAGCACAGGCTCGATGATTTGGCAAAACTGTTTAATCATGACGAGGAATAGCATTTATTCATTTCTTTTTCAAAATAGGATCTATAGGAAATTTAGATAAAGGAATTCCTTCAGATGATTTATGAGTGGTCTTAGTGCATTTATAGCCAATTTTACATCCAGGAACACAGCACACATTTACCATCGCATTGGAATTATGCACTAATTCACTTGTACTAATAAACAAATAGATTAATCACGTAGTTCAGTGCTTCTCACCGTTTGAAAGTACAGTTCGCACTTGCTTATTTTGCAAAAATTTCATCCGCACAAACAAACGTAGTTTGCAGCTATTAGTTATTCCATTTGTATAATAGCAATGGAAGGGTTAGACATAGGAATAACAATAAATGATTAATTTTGTTTAATTACCAACACATCAACAGCAACGAAAATTATTACACACAAAAGGAATCAACAGCTTTTTATTCAAATATACAAGTATATTTATGACTCGTTTGCTGCTGAATATTTCGGGAAATTTCATACCAGTAAGGCATAATGTCTTGCTCCAAAGCTCCCCGCATTAGGTCATCAAGTCTTTCATTAAGAACACAACTCCTTTTTGACGTTTTGATGTCAACTAGTGCACTAAACTCTTTTTCGGCCAAGTAGGTAGTAGAGTTTTGCGCAAGAGCTTTGAGCGCTTGAATCGCCAGGCCTTTGTACGCTCCATCAAGAGCTCCGACCCAAAATTCAGCATGTTTTCCACGATGTTGACAGAAATCATTTTTAAGAATTTGACCCAAAGGTCCCGGAGGCTGTTGTTTGCCAAAAGGATTCAAAATCCACAGCTTTAATTTTAATTCTGCTGCCCGATGACTGGGAAGGTAAGCTTCAAAACTATCACGTAGAATGTTCACATGAGAGCTTGCTACTTCGATGATAAGCTGCTCCAGATTCTGTTTTGTTTCTTCCCATTTACATGTAGACACGAAGGTCTGAAGCGTCTTCAAATTTTGTAGGTTGCTACTGCAAATTTCTTTTTCCAAGCTTTCAAGTTTTTGCTTGAATGATGTGATTTTGGAAGTCGCTTCAAATATATCAATTCCACATCCTTGTAGAGTGATGTTGAGCACGTTAAGCATACCGAATATATCAACAAGATAAGCTAGCCTGGCAAGCCAAAACAAATTTTGAATCATATGAGCTCTATGCTCTTCTCGCCCATTGAACCACACAACAAGTTCCTCTCGCAATTTTCATACTCTCTCTATTACTCTTCCACGAGACAGCCATCTAACTTCAGAGTGATAAACAAGACGCATATCATTTCCCATTTCTCTGACAAGTTCATGAAATGCGCGATTTGACTTTGATTTATTTAGTATTGTAGTCACAATTTTAGTGACATCACAAATCACATGGGCAAGTTGACAGTTCTTTTCTTCGTTGGCAAGTTTTTTGGCTACCAGTGCTTCACGGTGTAGAATGCAGTGAATACTCACAACCTTTGGTGCGACTTGCTTTATAAAAGCAACAACCCCGCTACGAACTCCGATCATAGCCCGGGCGTCGTCGGTGGACACAGACTTACATTTGGACCACATCACTTTATGTTCTGAAAAGTGATTGTCCACTTTTGAAAATACACTTAAGGCAGTGGTGTCTATGCCAATAGGAAGACAAAACTGATGGTGATCCACAATTTTCATGCGTTCCGATCTGGAAAGCAAACGTAAACAATCAATTGAGCTTTACTGGTAATACCAGTCGTTTCATCTAATTGAAGCCTGAAGCAGGGCGTAAGACGAAGCTTGGCTAGAACAATTACTATTAGTGATGCAGCAATCATTGAGCATCTCCTTTGCACGGTATTATCAGACAATGCCAGCTTTTGCACTTTGGTCACAGCCGTGACTCCTCCATGAATCTCGTGCGCTACTATCTCCAGACAGGGTTTTACGACGCTTTCTGCCGAGATAAATGGCTTCTTTTGAGAAATAATGACATGTGCTATTTTTAGTAATGATATGACGAGAGGTTGATCAGAACGTGCCACCATCAATTGTTCGAATTGTTGCTGTTGTAGAGCATATTGTCGTGTTTGTTGTTTGAAAAATGTTGCCGACTTGTTTTTGTGTTCAGAATGTTTAGTGTCTCTGTGCCTTTTCAGTTCATACTTTTCCATTGATGAATTAATTGTGGTATATGACCTGGCAGAAAACACAGCGAGCCGAAGGATAGTTTTCATCTAAATCTTTCACAAATCCCAGCTCAGTAAATGCATCGTTCCATTTTCGCTTTTTGCTCAATTGCTGTTTTTTCGTTTTAACTATCGACTGTTCATTATTTTATAACTTTTCTTCCGTTTCTTGCTGTACTGCTGCATCTTGCTTATTAGAAGTAAAGCCATAATTTTTAAGACTCTTGTGTTTTAACTTTAACCTATCGTACGAATAATTAAAATGCTGTAATATTTATGAAAAATACTGCATTAGACCTACTAATGCTCACAGTTTTTGTTACACACAGCACCTCATATGAATTAAAGCAACAGCTAGTAGCAACCATGGTTTCATTTTCTAAAACGAAAGCTGCACTTCTAATATTAACGCAAAAAGGCAGAGTGTCTGGCCCTCGGTAACATTTATTTAATGAATTCCGAATTGTCGGAATAGTCGGAATAGACACTAAAATGAGGAACTGTTGGAATTGTCGGAATGACGCTTTTCCTAAAAAGAGGAACGTCGAGATTGTCGGAATAGTTAAAATTTTTTTTTAATACAGACTATTTGAATTCACAGACAAATGTTACGCAGGCAGAACACGATCCATCATAGCATTACATAAATCAAATAACACATATTCAATCAATGACTTCGAAATAGTTGAAGTGATATGAGAGCTATCCATAGACGCTCATTTAATTTAATGAATTTAAAATGGTCAGAGTGAACTGATAGCAAAATGCTACGTATATTGCTAGACACTGAGCTAATTTCATGAATTTCGAATGGTCGAAATGATCTGGTGGCAAAATGCTACTCATATTGATTTAATTAATTCGGAATAATCTGATATCAAAATGCTACCCATATTGCTAGACGCTGAGTTAATTCACATATTGATAGACACTGAGCTAATTTCATGAATTCCGATTGGTCGGAATGATCTGATGGCAAAATGCTCTGATCTGATGGCATAGTGATTTGATGAATTTGGAATGATCTGATATCAAAATGTTACGCATATTGCTAGAAGCTGAGTTAATTCAATCAATTCGGAATAATCTGATAGCGTCTAGCAATAGACGCTGGGTTAATTTAATGAATTAGGAATGGTCGGAATGATCTGATAGCAAAATGTTACTCACATTGCTAGGCGCTGAGAAAATTTTATGAATTCGGAATGATCTGATAGCAAAATGCTACTCATATTGCTAGACGCTGAGCTAATTTAATGAATTCGGGATGGTCGAAATGATCTGATAGCAAAATGCTACCCATATTGCTAGGCGTTGAGCAAATTAAACCACTTGACAGAGGATTTTTAAAAGCATTTCTATGTCCTGCTAGCGGGTTTTTTTCGAAAAATTGCATAAAATTGAAAGTTCTTAAAAAAAAAGAACAACGAAAAAATATGAATAAAACTATAAGTTACAATATAATAGTAAAAATAGATAGGGCTCTTTGTAAATGAATAGGCGTATATATACGTCATCCGTTTGTAGATCTACATTAGAATTTGCGTATATAAGTTATACGTCATCCGCTGTCATGTGGTTAATAAATTCGGAATGGTGGGAATAATCTGATAGCAAAATGCTACTCATATTGCTAGACGCTCAGTTGATTTCAAAGTCTTACCAACAACCTTTCAGAAAATTGAAGAAAACGGGTGGTACGTAGGGAAGGAAGAAGAACAGTCAGTAAAATTGGTTAGTGATTAGAGCCCAAGTCCTGAAGTACCTCTCAGGAGGCAGGGAGGAGGGAGAAATAGGGATGTCAGGAATGGATCGATGGAGAAGAGTTGGGATGTTGAGGTCATTGAAAAGAAGGAGGTCAAAAGAGATGACCCAATCGAACACTTCCTCCCCATGGAAGTCAGAAGTACCTTTGAAGTCCCAGGGGGTTGATGGCAATTGAAGTTCCCCAGAATGAAGAGATTTCTGGAGGAGGGAAGAATGGAGGAAAAGGCGTCGGTTCTGCTATTCGTCGAAAAAGGGCGAATAGGAGAAGCATAAACATTGAGGAAAAAGAGCAAGGAAAAGTTGTTTAGTGAGATGTTGACCTCTACACAATCACAGTAGGGGTCAAGCGAAGAGAGAAAAAGTTCAAAGAAGGATAGGCCCTGCCTGACGAAAACGATGTCGCCACCACTAGCGTGCAGGTCATCGGGAAAAAGAATTCCAGACCGGCGTTGAGTGCAACCAGATCGCAGAGCAGAGTATACAGGAATCCAAAAAAGAGGAAGATAAATAAAGGTTAGATTCCTGGATATAGATAAGATTCACAGGATAAAGCGAGACAACGTGGATTGGTTTAGCACTTCTGGCTCAAAGACCTTTAGATAAGGGATTGTAGGCAGCAGCCACAGGCCTACTTGACGAGCATTCTAAAAAGAATGCAAAGAATCAGGCACTTGCTCCGTCAGCTTTTTAAAAAAATATTAGCATAGTAGACTGTCGTTTTACCATAGCACAGCAGCGAGAGCAATCACACAAAACTCGTTTAGACTGATACCCTTTTTAATACTCTAGTAGAGTGGTCACTAACATCACTATTAACTTAAAAGCAACCTAAAAGCATATTATTCTTCGGCGAAGAAATTATATTGTCTTATATTACACCAATACGGTATATTAAGCTTATTGAAATACTGTTTTATTCACACTTATTTAATTATGAAGAAAATAATGAACTAAACCTGCAAAGCTAATCCTACAATTTTGCATTTTGATGACTTTTCAATACGCTTGTGCTTTTAGCTTAGGCAACTATTGGCTGCTAAAGCAACACTATCTTTAGATTGAAGTTTGCAAATGAATTATGATGTTAAATGTAACTTGCGTATGAAACAGGGTTGTCGAGGCGCAGCCAAAAACGCCCGACTCCAATTCCACTATTTGCAAAAAATGGGTAACCAAACAGCCTATAAAAATACAGGGTGTCCGAAAAGTTACTGTGCAGTGGAAATATTTTTAACAATGGCTGTTTTTGTGAGGCAATATTTTGATGCTAATATGAAAACAAGTTAGTGATTATAACAACAACTAATCCTCTATTATACAGGGTGTTTCATCTCAATATGCCACTTTAGAAAATCTCATATCTCAGTAACTGGCTAAAGTAGCAGGATAAAATTGGTTTCGTTGGAAAGGTAAAATCTCCACTTTTGTTGCTGCGGTGGTTTCGCCAAACTATTGTTACGTTACAATCAAGGTTTAAGCCTTTTGCGTAAAATGCTGTTTCTACCAATTTGCCTCTTATTTGCTTAAAATGTCTTTTACTGGAGTGGAGAAAGCGTTTTGTGTTTTGGAATTTGATAAAAACAACTCGTGGACATGTGTTCATCGTAAATTTTGGACAGGATTTTCAAAGCAGCTACCAGACCGCCGTACCACACAGAAATGGCACGCGAAATTTAAAGAGGACGGATGTTTGTGCTCCCGAAAAAGAATTGCTCCATTACCTTCAACTGAAACAATCGAAAGAGCTCGAACCATCTTCCAGCGGAGCCCCAGGAAGTCAATCAGAAGAGCTAGTCTTGAACTTCAGATGCCTTCAACAACCGTTTGGAGGAGTGGTAAGAAAACACCTGCATATGATACCTTATAAACTGCATTTGCTTCAGCATTTGAAAGACACCGACAAATCAGCTCGCAAAGACTTTTGTACCCAAATGCAGGTGATGTTAGAAGAAGACGGATTTGATGACCGTCTTGTGTTTGGTGACGAAGCAACCTTCCATCTCACTGGCAAAGTCAACAAACACAACACACGCATATGGGGAACTGAACATCCTCATGCAATACAGGAGCATGTGCGAGATTCTCCGAAGGTAAACGTGTTCTGCGCCATATTAAAGAAGTGTGTGTATAGGCCTTTCTTTTCTGAAGAAACAACGGTCAACAGTGAAGCGGACCTTGCTATGCTGCAAAATTGGTTGATGGAACTTTTGTTTAAGGGAGAACGAGCAGACTTTATTTACCAGCAGGATGGGGTACCACCTTACTGCAGTTTCAATGTAAGACAGTATCTGAACGCTACTCTGCATAACAAATGGATCGGACGTGCCGAAAATGATGATTTCGTGCTCCTGCATTGGCCCCCTAGATCTCCTGACCTAACGCCGTGTGACTTTTTTCTCTGGGGCTATGTAAAAGGCTTGGTCTACGTTCCTCCTCTTCCAACGTCGGAGGATGATCTGAAGACTCGGATAACTGAGGCCTTGAAAATCATCGATCCCGATATGCTTGTTTGAGTTTGGCAAGAAATGGAATACCGTTTCGATGTGTGCCGTGTAACCAAGGGCTCGTATATTGAACATTTGTGAAAAGTTTAATAAAACGTTTATTTCTTTGATTTTTGAGTTCAAATTTTTGCTGCGTAAACTTAAGATCATTAGTTTTCAAAACAAAAAGTTTGGTTTTCATATCTTCTACGGTTATTGAGATATAAGTTGTCATAAAGTGACATACAGTAGATTCCGCTTAATCGGGTCACATCGGGATAAGCACCATTTGGCCCGATTAAGCGGCTGACCCGATTATCCGAAGTCTTGCAGTATCTGTGCCATGATTGTCCTTGGTACACCAGTTATCTCAGCTAGCTGGCGATGACTAATGTTTGGAGGTTGCTCTCTAATTTTTCTTAGGACAGCAACCCTTTCAGCAATCGCTAATTCTTTTTGTGGCATCTCTGCTTGGGACTTCACAAAATTTGCAACAAAACACAACAATTACCATGTCCAAGGGCATGAAATGACAAAATAATTTGCGCCTGTATTTTTCAACTGTTACATAATATAGTTGGCTTTGTGATATGAGTTCTATTACATTACAAAGGCGGTTTTGCAATTAAACCAGTGTATGTCTGACTACAGTTGTGGCCCGATTAAGCGGAATAGTGGCCCGATTATGCGGATTTGATTGGATTTTGTTCTTAACAATTTGGCCCAATTAAACGGCTGACCCGATTAACCGGCGGCCCAATTAAGCGGAATCTACTATATTGAGATGAAACACCCTGTATATTCAAATCAATACCCAAGGTTGGAGCTATACGTATATAATTGAAAACACTACACGTCAGAATAAAATTATAAAACCCCTACAGCTATTTCGCCAAGCGGCTCATCAGGAGGCAACTGGCTATAACCTTATTATTATCTTTATTTAGTCAAGAACGAAAATATTTTCCGTATGCACCTCGACGCTGATTAGGTTTTAAATATGCCTTGACGCTTCTTCTAAAAATTCTGCAGCCCCCCTAAAGCATGCAAACAACCTGTTTCTTGCGCTTACAACTTGCAAAGAAAAGTATTTTCAGATTTTGTAAGGAGCTTATTTCAATTTGCTACCTCACCTACTGGTATTCTAGGCTAAATACTGGTGTGGTAGCTTAGTAAGCCGGCTTGCCGGCTATATATTGGATTGCTAACAGCTAAGCTACAGCTTCTAGCCTCAGCTAACGCCTGGTTACACAGCAGCTTGGGCCCTCTGTACCTTCAACCAAAGTTCCCGTGATAAACTACTTGTCTGAAGTCCTTTTTCGAACAACTAGCTTCAGCTACACCTAATTATTCTATCTTAGCTGTGGTCGATCCTTGCGATCGCAGCAAGAATCGGATCACTCTCTTTGAACTGGCTGGACAGCTATAGCTAACCTAATCTGTCCTACGTGAGGACAAAACAAAACCAACTCGGGCGAAGAAGCAAGAAATCTGTATTATGCAACGACAGCTTTACAGAAAACAATTAGCAACTTGTCCTAATCGGCATCAAAAGCCGCTAATTCAGCATCTAAAAATAGGCAAAAGGCAAGCAACACACAACTACGCGAGAGTCAGAAAAATGATCACAAAAACCTAAAACAACAGTTTACTTGCACTAAGCAGAGCCAAGTGGGCTAGATCAGTAAAACTGATAAATTTAGTTTACAAGCTAGGTTAACGTTGGTACCGGTAAGAAATCTGACTAAAATAGAACGGTACGAACACTACAGTATGGCCAAGAGAAAAAACATAACTGATCTAACCCGAAAAGTAAACTACCAGTAAAACTAACTTCTGCCTTGCCTCAACAAAAATACAAAAAACTTACAAACAATAACCGCGTTGACCTAACCTGAGAATTACCGTATTTTCGGAACTATGAGTCCCACTTAAAAACTTGAAATGTGTCGTAATTCAAGGGGTGCGGCTTATATGTTAATGTTTAAAATCTTCAAATTTTAAAAAACTTGAATTCAGTGTTGGCTAAGAATACCAGTCCTTTCAATTCATGTTTAAAGTTTGCAATTGCTAATAGATAGTCTTGTTTCGTCATAATTTTCATAACAAGTTATAAAATGCTTAAATATTTCTCTAATTTTAAAAATGCAGCGCAAGAGTAGTTAGCTAGTTGTTTGAAAGGTAGTTAGCCAGGTCGTTTATTATAACGGATTTCAAAATAGCACCGGTAATAAATTATAATATTTTGCATTTACTGAAAGATATAAAAAAATTTTGCAAGTTTTAGCCATGAAAAGATCTTCATACACCACACAGTGGAAATTAAGGGCGATTGAATTAGCTAAAGCAAATGGAAAGCGGAAAGCTGCAACAGAACTCAATGTCGACGAGTCAATGATTAGGAGATGAAGGAGGCAAGAAGATAAGCTGAGGCAAACCAAAAAGTCCCGTAAAAGCTTTCGTGGAAACACTTCACGATGGCCAGAACTTAAAGATAATCTTAAGCATTGGGTTCTTGAAATGCAATCAGTTGATAGAAGTATCTCAGCGGTCTCTATACGGCCCAAAGCCAAGGCATTAACTAAAGAAATGGGCATAACGAAATTCACAGGAGCTCAATCTTGGTGCACCAGATTCATGAAATGAAATAATCTTTTCATTCCGAGCAAAACTACTTTATCCCAACGGCTTCCTGCTGACTTTGAGGAAAAAGCCAGTACATTCCGTCAATTTTGTTTAATGAAAATCCAAGAGAAAAATATAGATCATAATTGCATCGTCAATATGGACGAAGTACCTATCCCCTTTGATATGCCAGCTAATCGGACCATTAAACAGGTTGGTGCTAATTCAGTTCCAATTATGACAACGGGAAACGAAAACATCATGTACTGTTGTTTTAGCATGTTCTTCAAGTGGATTCAAGTTCTTCAAGTTGCCACCAATGGTAATTTTGATTTTTTTGATTTCCTGACGGAGTTGAGGTGAAGGCTAATGAAAAAAAATGGATGGACAAGGATTTAATGCAGGCATGGATTAGTGAAGTTTTTATTTAGAGACCAGGTGGGTTAATCCATACAACATCCTCAATGCTTATCTGCGATTCAATGCGTGCCCATCTTACCGAAACTGTAAAGTCATTTGTGAGACGAGCCAATAGTGTTTTAACTGTTATCCCTGGTGATTTGACTTAGATTTTTCAACCTTTTGATATCTCAGTCGATAGATCATTTACAGCCAAATTAAGAAAAGCTTGGGAAGAGCGGATGATCTCAGGAAATCACACTTTTACTAAAAGAGGTAGACAGCGAAGAGCTGATTATGTGACAATAATTGAATGAAGCTTGAAGCTTGGAACACTGTCCCAACATCAACAATAATTAATGGCTTCAAAGTAGGCATCATTAATAGTTCGGTGGTACAAGGTGAAGTAATTTAGAAGAAGAAAATCAAGTCGTAGATTCAGATGAATTGATTGATATTAATTCTGAATATGATAAAAATTATAATGAATTATCAGAAAACTAATGAAATAATTTGGTGAATGTACTATTTGGTGTTGTCGGGAGATTTTTTAAACCGATTTATTTACCATAAAATGGGGCTAAAGTCCTTACATTCAGTGTTTTAAAAATGCGGCTTATACGGTGCTGTTTTTTCTGGGAAAAACCAGTGGGGTGCGGCTTATAATCTGGTGCGGTTTATAGTCTGGCAAATACGATGCTAAATTTCTGAGACAATGGGCGATAACGTCTCCGTCACGGTAGCGAATATGATTCACAACACAACACAGGAAAAGAAAAAAGCGGTAAAAAGTGACCAAGGCGTCACTGCTAAACAGGTTAACTGGACACAACGAAATCTTACATCAGTGCTGCTGGGTTGTATGCTAAGTTTTTACATTAACTTCGGTAAATCGGTACCAAGACTGCAAACTTGCAACCGTGACTGGTTTGTTCATTTATTTCCGTCCTAGCATGCTTGTTTTCGTTAGTTACGTCAAAGTCATAAATTTGAGTACATAAATCTTACAAAATATTGAAGTTAACGACAAATTGTGAGCTATGAAAAGTTTAAAAGTTTTTCACAATGAAATTCATTGTACACTTACTCAGCGGGGGAGGGAGGTGGCCCCTCTGCTTAAGATAAGGGCACAACTAAAGCCTTTAAAAAGAAGAGCTCGATTTGATCAGGTAGGAAACCTTTCTTTGTTGGGATTTGCACTTTTTGCAATACCATTGCTGCAAGCTTCCGATGAAGTCGTACTCGTACTTGCTTAAGTGAAAATTTGTGTCTTGATGATTTGATTCATCAGATGATGCCATAGATATAAAAAAAGTCCCGTAAAATTTAGCCTGCGATTTGAAGAAAGAACAGATACAGCTCATCGTTGCTTTTTGCTGGTACATGTTAGGTACCGTAGGTCTATGATAAAAATGATGCGGCGGTCTTGTTATTGTTTTTGTTTTGTAAATTATTGTTTTGTAAACAGCTGACAGAAAAGACTTTAGTAAAGGAAGTTTCTGATACTGTGAATTATTTTATTGAGGTTAATAACATTCTTGGCTACAACTGAATCAATTTGTATAGATGTAGCACCTAATAGTCTATGCCGGGTCATAAATCGGGCTCTTCTACACGAATGAAAACAACTGCACCTAATGTTAAAGACCTTTCATCATATTTTACATCGCTGTGCGTTGGCAAGCAAAACCTTACCGAACGATTTGTAATGTGTATTGGACATGGCAGTAGAGAGTTAATTTTATTCGTGGGCGATCTCCAAACGATAAGTCATTTAAATAGTTTTGTGATGAAATGGAATCTCAGTACGAAGCTTGGTGTACCATAGTAAAGTACAGAGGTTTTCCCGTGGTCGTCTTCATTCTAGGGGTGATTATAAATAGGCATAGTAGGCATAATACAGGCATAGTAGGCATAATACAGGCATAGTAGGCATAGTACAGGCACAGTACAGGCATAGTACTGGAATAGTAGGCGTAGTACAGGAATAGTAGGCATAGTACAAGCATAATAGACATAGTACCGGTACAAAGATAGCAGGGGAGGTGTGCGCCCGAAAACCAGTCGCACCAATATAAAGAAGCCTTATCTCTTTCTTTTCAAAAAAATAATTAATTTCATGAGTTTAGTTTAAGCATTGAGGGGGTGCAATGAGATTTCACATTAAAAGCTCAAGTTATCATCACTATGCTTGTACTATGCCTTTACTATGCCTACTATGCCTGTACTGTGCCTACTATGCCTGTATTATGCCTACTATGTCTGTACTATGCCTACCTTGCTTACTATGCCTATTTATAACTACCATTCATTCTAGTGCTGTAGAGTTAAAAACAGAAATTTTGAAGTTTTCAAGAGGAAGAATTTCCCTGCGTTTAAGAAGAAGAATTAATATGTCCTTGCGTTTACTAATGACGAATTTCATCCACAACTTTTGTATATAAGCCTACTGCCTATTAATGACGAATTTCATCCACTACTTTTGTACACACCTTGGGCCTATGGTAAACAGTAATGAGAATGAGCTCAATACTAAAGGATTTCAAGCAAACAAAACAGATTGAGACCACAAAATTGCTGCCTTCAAGCGAAAATTCTCAGTTGAAAAGCGGAAACGTTGGAAATTTCAAGCTCTTGAGCGAAATTATTGTCGATGGTTTTCTTTCCTAAGCGCTACCAATTTTACCACATTGGAACGCCTCCACAGAGCGGCCAGTTGTGCCATCACCGGCTGCCTCTCATCCTCCCGTATCCCTCTGCTTCTCTCAGAGGCTTCTCTACCTCCCTTACGAGTCACCCTGACTCATTTCACTCTTTCATCACATGAGCGGGCTCTTCCTCTCCCAACCTTCTTTCCTGTTTCAGGTTTGGCCAGACTTGGAGTGAGGCCAAGACTCTTGCAGATCGTCCTGGAGAGCTTTTGGGTCCACTCACCCGCTCATGCTTCCTTCTACTTGTTTTAGGGAGACTCTTCTTGCTTGCCCTCTCTTTTCTCCTTGAAATCTGCCTTCATTCACGGTGGAGTCCACCCTTTCCACTCCATGCTCGCGCTCTGATCCCCCCTTTCTCGCCAAGATGCGGCTCTCGCTCACCTTGACTCTCTCCTATCTCATGATCTGGTGCTTTGGACTGACGGCTTTGTTTCTTGTTCTTTTGGCAAAAGCGGCTCCGGCATACTTGCCAACTACTCTTTCTGTGGCACTGAGGCCACTCTATCCTTTTTGGCAGGCCCAGTATGTTTAAGTTTTTCCGCTGAAGCCTGTGCCATTTTGCACGCTCTTTGCTGGTCTCGGCAACACCAACAAGTCTGCCATTTTTCCTCTCTCCTACTGTCTGACTCTCATTCTGTCTTCAAGCCTCTGTCCTCTCCTCCATCTTTCCTTTTATCTCAAACTCTATGGCAGATCTGGCAGGAACTGTTTTCTCTCTCCTTCTGTTCTATTAGACTACAATGGGTCCCCGGACACTCGTTTCTCCCGGGGAACGACGCGGCCGATGAGCTGACCAGACGGGATGTGCTACTTGCGACCTCTGCAATCCCTTGTAGTCATTCTTCTCTTACCTCTCGTATCCACTCTCGTCTTATCTCGGACTGGAGGCGTACTGGCTCATCGAAGTTCTTTGACACACAGGTTCCCTCAATTTCCACCGAGGAACTTGTGCTCCCTCATCGTGCTCGCTGTGTCCTCTCTCGTCTACGCTGCAACGGACACAGCCTTCTTTTAGGTTGTTATCTCTCTAGGATTGGCAGAACTGAGAATCCTTCCTGCAGCGCCTGTCGACACTCGTTCCAGGACACCTCTCATCTCATTCTGCACTGTCCAGCTACGGACTCTTCGCGCCGCTCCATCTTTGGCGACTCTCTGTCCCTCTACGACCTCTGGGGAGTTGCCCGGCTTTTGGGGCTACATGGTCTTCCGCCATGCCCTCATCCCTCGGAAGGGGCCGGGTAAACAACAACAACAACAAATTATTGTCGAAGATGCTAAGCGAGTCCGTGCGAAACTATTTTAAGAACATCTCATAAAATGAAATTTATTCCAGTTAAAAACACCTCAACAGTCTGTTTCGCCTAAGGCGGCTCGTCAGGAGGTAGTTCCAAAACTAACTTTTAGGTTTTAGAACTACCGTCAGGAGGTTTTAAAACTACCTCCTGACGAGCCACCTTAGGCGAAACAGACTGTTGAGATGTTTTTAACTGGAATAAATTTCATTTTATTTTATTGCTCTGATTCTATCATTGAGCTCTCTACTGCCAAATCGACCGACTACGTCAAGAACATCTCATGTCGTTGAAAATCAAATTGGAAGAATATTTTTCTCTGCCGCATGAAGCATAGCCAGTATGGATTTTCAAGCGCTATTCGCCCACAATAAGCGATGATGATGCTTTCCACTCGGAATCGATCGTACCGTATGCAAATCTCGGTGCTAAAGTAGTTTGCCACAGGATCTCTATGAAAAAAATTCTAGCGTGTCAGCTGGATGCTTTTTCAGGACTATTACAAATAGCACGGAAATAGTTGTAGCCATTTAGAGTTTTCTATCTTCGTTCAGCTGAAGACTAGAATAGAAACAGACTACAGGTCAAAAACTTTAACTGAAGGCCAGCTATTTCTACAGAGACGCTAAGGCTCGAAAAATTGGTGACACCAAAGAACAACACAAGGTTCACGCCACACACAAACAATTAAGTAATGGGACAATGTTTGTTATACATCGCTCCCATAAGCGTAGCCAGGGGGGGGGGCCAAAGGGGCTATGGCCCCGCCTGAATTTTAAGTCAAATTACAAAACAGTATCAAAAATATATAAACATAAATTTTTTGCAGGTACACTAGAGTTTATTGTTGACTTTTAGCAAGGAGGTGGGTCGGGCGTGATTATTTAAGTTTTTAAACTTTCAAATATTATCGAACAAGATGTGTACGTTTTACACACTAAATATCGCCGAAGTTTTTCTTCTGTCGCAGTCGAGGGATGAATTGACAATCCAAGTTATGGTAATTGCAAGAAATAAGCGTCTCGCTGAGTGCTTTCTTGTTTTGTTGCGATGCGGACTACTACAAAGACGTCGCTTCTTTTATCAGAACGTTCAACCTACCAGTGGAAGTAGTTTCCTTGAAATTCGTTAAATAGTGCGTTATACGTCACAATTGAAGTTGAACTATTAAAGCTGTTCTTGATAAAACTACATTAGATCAGTGAAATCGCATTCGCACTTTCTCAGTTTTGTACAGCAATTTTTATAGTAGCAACGAGCGTAATTCACGAAAGGCCAAATGCCGTTATAAGTAAATGACGTCACATTAAAAGTTGCAAAAATTTGGCCCCCCTCTCAATTTTTTTCTGGCTACGCCCTTGATCGCTCCATTAAACTTTTTTTGAGCAAGTTTTCCACCACTGCTTTCCTTCTTGCAGCATCGTACCCACGCGAAGAACGGTGGTGCTGACGAATAGGATGTTAGGTATCCTACGTATTGAAATTTCTTTCTCACTAGTGACGGTTTTATTTCTTATAATTGACTTGCTAATCAACTTTGATGAAAAGGGGTAGCTAGATTAACGCAAATCTGACTTATGGGTATGGAAGCTTAAAAACCTTAATAAACTACTGGCCTATAAACACACTTTTTTTGGAGTTATTTAACAAAAGCGGGTGCTCTGCCCAAGGTTAACTTAAATTTCTTAATTTAGGTTAAAAACTTTTGTTTCGGAGAAATCCTAAATTAAGGATGCTACTAGCCTACCTACCTTTATCCTCGGGGCAACTAAAGAGATTCGAAAACAGAACAATAAGGTGATTGATTTGGAGTCGACGACCAGTTGCAAATGTAACCGCTAGGGTTAGCCATATTTTAAACCAAAACCGTCAGTTTCAAAGCTAACGAAAATTTCGCTCGGCCATATTACCGCATTTTTATTTAAAGCGCACACTTTTGAGGGGAAATTTGTCACTTAGTTCACTGCATCTAGGTGGCTGTAAAAGCTTTGTGGAGGCACAAGTACCTAGAAAACTATGCACATATCTTTTTTGGGGGTTCTAGGGTGTACGGCATCTAGAGGTTTTCCACAAAAGCAGTAACCGCTCGGGAATATTGCTGTAATACACTTTTTCCTGAGCTACAGCAATTCACATCTCACGCAGTCAATAATCTCGCAACCTCTTGGTTGCCAGACTAGTAGATTTAATGATGAAAAATCAAAGCGGCCTAACAACAATCACAAAACAAAAATCGAAGTCTAAAAGTTAAAAACAATTATCACCGAATATCAGCATTTCTGCACATTACCAGCAATGCACTATCATCGAATAACAGACACTAATAAAACCACGTTTTTTTCATCAAGTATTACAAATAGAGCGAAGTGAAAATTTTGAATGATCTTTAAATTTCTCGTGCTTCACGGAATTACGTAGCCCAGTGGGATTTGGGTACTCACCAGAGACAGTCACCTTTTGCTGGTGGTGAGATTATAGCTTCTTGCACTGGTGCTCATAAATGGACAGCCATTTTTCCCTAATCTGATCTTGATCAGGACTGCAGTGAAAATGTTAAACACCATTTTCGCCATCCCTTTATCCCAAGAAAAGGAGGTAAACACAATAATCATAATGTAAATATTTTATCAGAGGTTTATATTCTACGACGTAGGCAAATGTCTAATCGAATTTAAAATACTATTTTATTTAGCAAGCACACTAAATTGCTTTCTTTTTCTCAAAGACCCGCATGTCGTTTCGCAAAAAACGGCAAAAAATGTGTACATTGTTTGTACACAATTAAATACAATCATTGATAAAACACACTAAAATAAATGCATGAAAACGGTCGGATTGCCGAAGTTGTACATACATAAATCTAACTTTCTAGACCTTTTTTTTCAGTTAAAATAAAAACAAAATAAATATTATTGAATAAAACACCTTAAGAGGCTAAAATATCAGCATTTAATCAACACTAAGAACTACGCTGATTAGGATCTAGTTCAATTTCTAATTTGCTTTCAAGTGCAAAAGCGGGAATACAAACCTCGAATTGTTCACCATTTTCTTTTTCAAATAAATAGGTTCCCCACATGTGACCACGAGATACTCCTAAATAAACCTGGCTACTGTACTGAAAAGCAGGCTTGGAGCTATTGAAAATTGGCTCTCTTCCAACTACTCCACGTCCTGACTGATTGCTTACAGCTCCATCGCTAATAATGCGCCAGTGCCGTTCACAAAGTTTCACTGACTCACTTTTTAGATTTTCTATTCGAATGCAGTATCTCCACCAGTACATAGGAGACTTAGCAAGCGCTTTCACTCCCAAGAAAAAAGGAATCGCAGTGACTCGGATATTTTCAGTAGTTTCAATATAAACATTGTTCATCTCCAGCCACAACTGATTCAACTCTTGCCACTTTGATAACGTTTTTGACCCAATCAATTGATTTTTTTCCTTCACTAAAAATTTATCAAACAAATCGTGGCATACAGGTGTACTCTCAACTGATGTATAAGGAATGATGTCATTATGGGACACGTAATCCATACCAGGAATTATATCTAATGGAAAATTTTCTCTTCCAGGATTTTTCAAGTAAGGTACATCACATATCGCAAGATTGTTTGCACTATCCCTGGCATCGACGAGAACTTGGTAAAAAGTTTCTGCTGTTGGAGTTGAAGATTCCTTTGAACCACGACCATTACCCTTAGAACTTGCAGTTATATTACGATTCTTAACATAAACACATGCCTTCCATGGATGAAGGATTACTCCTCTATACGCAAAAACTCTATGAAGAAAAGTTTGACCGACATCATAATCTGCATCATGTTGACAGTCATTTAATTTTCCAACATGCTCCAATTTTGAGTTTGAGACAAATGCTCGGAAACAACAACGAAGATAATCCGTGCTTTTTAAGATCTTTGTTTTGGCAAAATAAAATACATCATGTTTGCAATTATAAAAATACAAAGAACTTACACTACAATGGAGTCGGAGCATATTCTAAACATGCAACAAAGCATTGTTAGTGTAATACAAAAAAAAAAGAGTTCTTGCTGTTGGTGTGAAATTAATCTCCTCAAAAACTAGTGGGTGTAGAAACATGACACACATGATCAAAACTTTGTAGTGAGTGGCATAAGGGAAACAGTGACGCCATTATCAAAAACAAAATTTAAAAAATCTTTGACGGAGATCTCTAGTTTCTACAAATGCCAACAACTGACTAGGGCGGTTACACGACGTCACTATGAACATTTCGTTTGAATAATCTGTTTTTACATTTTCTCCAACAATGCAGGAATGATCTAAACTGCTGTTGGAGTCAGGAACCTAATACTCTGTCGCTAAGCATTTTGTGTGCTTCTGCCCTTTTATGGCTGACCACTATATTATAAATTTAAGAGTAAATATAATACTGCCTTGAGGCTTGAGACACCCCACTTCTAATGCAAGCACTACAATAACATTAAATTAAGTACTTTGTGTATTTGTATCTGTTACTTAGGAAGGTTGCGATTAGACCATGCGGTTTGCCACAGACTCAAAATTTAGAACACATTTTGATTATCAACACCAATAAGCCTTTGACAAATCTAAAAACAAGCAGCAAATTCATAACTTTTGGTCAATATTTATTGGATAAATTCAACAACTATTAAATTGATAACCGCACAAAAATTGTTGACGTTCTTTCCAAAATTGATGCTAATTTTTACTGAGGTCACTTTTTCAATAATTTATGTATTTAAACTACAGTTGGTTATGGAGAAAAAATCAATTTCTGAACCATTTAGTCAAACTGAGACAAAACTGAAATTGGGCAATAGTTTGTCACTTTCTGCAGATTCCCCTCTTCAAACAATAATACTAATTTCAAAGATGTTTAAGCAATTTGGTTAGATCTCTTTACTAAGAACTAGGCCATTGAACCGATTAAAAAATTGCTCCAGCTTCCAAATTGAAATATTTCAGTTTATTTATTCATCACTATTTATTTTGCCTGAAGAAGTGAGCATTTGTGCACAAAAGCTTGCAACAATAAATGTCTAGGTGGACTACAAGTGCCATTTAGTTTTTATCTGCTATTTAATGCCAGTTTTCGATTGAGTTCAGTTGGATACCCTACAAAAATCATCGCTTGATAAAATCAACAAAAACAAAAGAGCATTGCTTTGATAATACTTATAAATTTAAATTTGGTATGTGCACACCTGCTTGCTTTTCAGTTTTCAAAAGGGTCCTCAATATCACCAATTTCGTTTAAAGAAGTGAGTTAAAAAACAAATCAATTGCATTTTGCTCAAAAAAATGTTAGAATCATCTCAACAATTTTTTTCAATTCTGACGAGTACTTGATAAAATTTTGAAAAAGTAAGGAATTCATATATACTGTAAAGCAGAGTTCTATCTATGCATGTGTAACGCCTAAAATTTTCCAAAATTACTGGGCATACAAACTTGAAGTTTACAACAATTAATCACTAACCCAGGAGTGTTGTAAGGGGGTTTGCATTATCATAATCAAAGACAATACTTTTAGAACTTGCATTTCTTGACAGATGGAACGGCTTTTGATCAAACTAAAGCCAGGACCCCAACTTACACAAATTTACTTCTTGAGTGGGTAAGGTGACTTCAACACATAATTTCAAATTTGCTCTCTTTATTTTCTCAAAAATACTAACAGTGCATATGTGATTAAGTGCTTTTTTGGGAGATTTTAACAAAATGCTTTTGGTGAAATTGATATGAGCTGAATTAGCAAGGCAACAAAGAGATTTTTTAAGGATTTAAAACACACCAAACATGCCTTTTTCTTTTTGAATACTTTCAAAAGTTCTGTTTTTTCAAAATGCTGTCGGGTACCATCAAAGTAAAAACAGCAGCAGGCAGCATCAGCAATCATAATCCACTATCATTTTCAAAGAAAACATAAATAACATAGCCTACTAACATGCTTCACGTTAAAGTAGAACGATACGTTATTGTACTAACAAACCAGTAGGCCATAAACCGGTTTAAAATACCTTTGTACAATCATGTCACGCACACCTAAGACATACTAACCAAGTGAAGCATAGTTGAACAAAATGCTCATTATTGAGGTGAAAACTTTCAGGAATTGCAAAAAATTATCCACCTCTTTGGCACAAAACCTCTTCACCCATAACCTAACCTATTGTGATAACTAAACTGTAAGCACTTGATTTTGGGTTAGCTTGCTCTTTCCCTGGCTGCATTTATGTCCCAACCAAAAAACATGCATGCAGCAAGAGGCTCTATATCATCCAAACAGACCTGCAATTGTGAAAAATTGTCAGTGATGGGCCTACGATTTAGTATCTTATTCTTGTAAATATATCACTGTGAATTTATCCCTTCCACAACTTTGAACGCATGCTCCCAAGCACTCAATGAAACAATTAGATGAAACTTTGTGAAATTATGGGCAGTTTCAATTGTGAGCAAGATATGTCCACAAAGAGCACTTACCCTGTAAGCAGGGCATATAACACAACACAATGCCAGAGACTTCGGTGGTTTTAGAGAAAAATGAACACAGCACACCTGTGTAAAATTCCACCATGTGAAAAAAAGATTTTTGCTATTTTGCTTGAAAACACATTTGTACATCCACGGAACTCAGAGATGAATGTTTGAGATGAGGCATGGCTCTTAACAGCACTTTTGGCTATGCCTATGCAAAAAACAAAGCAAGGCATGAGTATAGCTAAATAGTGCAGGTACGCAACGTTCATAATGATGTCTTAATGGTAAGAAAACACATTGAAATTGCAATCCAAGAACTATTGTTTTTTCAAATCAAATTTTTGCAAGCATTCATTTGCCTAACTTTATCATGCAAACCAGTTAGTTTATTTCTCAAATGAAAGATCTTTTTTAGAGATTCAACTATTCCAAAGAAATTTTTTGCCTATTTTCTTCAGCAATGCTACTTTTACTTAAAAATTTGTGATTACTAGCATTTTGAGGACAGTTGAATCTTTTTGTGATGCCTTTTTGTTGACAATTATTTTTTCTTGAAAATGGAGGCTACATCCTGTGTGGTAGCCCTATATCATATTTATTTTGAACTAAAGAGTACTAATAAAAGTGGACAACACTAAAATACAGAAATGCAGACTTTTAAAAATTCGAATTGATATATGAATTACTATTTCTCCAAACTATGAAAATTCACACTTTACATGAAGGAAATATAGAATTTTTTTAAAAGGAAATTAGTGAGTTAAACAAACACAAAAAACTGTTTACTAAAAAGTAAAAAAATTGCTGAAATACAGAAATTTACTTGAGTTGAAAAAAATAAAAATATAACCACTCACTAGGATAAAACTAGATACTGGTGACTTAATTTAGTTAAAAACAGCATATTTTTTCATTGGCGATTTTCATAATTTATTTGGTGTTTTTTGAAGTCTTCATAAGAATTGGACCATATTTCTTAGAATAACCCTAACCTTAACACGTTTCCTGCAATGGGACCCACCAGTGAGTCTCACTTTATTTCTAGCTGCTGCGATGGGACTCACCGGTGGGCCACAAAAATATTTTTACATATTTTTTTAAATTTAAAATTGAAGCATTTTTAGAATGAGTTGTGATGCTCCAATAAAGATTTTTGTGGCCCACCGGTAGGTCCCATCGCAGGAGCTAGAAATAGAGTGAGACCCACCGGTGGGCCCCATCACAGGAAACGTGTTAACTAGTCCTAGCCCTAACTTATCTGCAATTTGGCAGAACTTCCATGTTTCAGTACAGTTAGTTTTTAATTTTTTATGTTATACAATGCAGTATAGATTCTTGACTAGTGCCAATTTTTTTCTATTTCCATAGAAACTTTCATTTTTCTGTATTTTAGAGTGGCCTCTTCTAGGCTATCTTGAGCAGAACAAATTAGTCACACAGTTACTGAGTAGTTTGACAATGACTATGTTACAAGCCCAATAAGCAGTTTAAGCTAGCTTCATCTTGTTTCTTGATCAAACTGTAAGTATGCTTGTAACCTACCCAACAAAGGCATTGTGTTTGAATAGATTACAACAATATCAAAGAAAAGAGCAAGTGAGTATGAAAGAGTCAAGGAGCTTTGTGGAACAACACTAAAACACAAAAATCCATATTTGCAGAAATTCATATTGAAATATAAATTATGAGAAGTGGTATAAATTTTCAATACAGCTTTTGTTAGCAACCATTTCATTGCACTCTTTTAAAAAGAATAAGTGAAAACTTTTACCGTTTTGTCCAGTTTTCTGCTGGAGTTATTGCTAGAATGAAGCCTGGTGTTGATGGCAAAGTATTTATAGAGATTGAAGTTGGTGAAAATGTTGAAACATTCTTATTGGTAGACAACCATAGGTTTCATTGAGTCCAAATTAATGATGTAATTTTAGCATATAGACAAATTATTTGTGGTGACAAAGCTCAGGTTTAAGCATTTTGATTAAAGTTGCTTCCAAGATTGATCAATGAAAAGTGTTCTTCTTTTAGCCAAAATAGAAAATTGGTTGTCATCGTAGTAAGAGGTGCATTTTTTCATTATTAAGGAGGTGTTGTCCTATTTCTGAAGTACTAGTGGGATTGGACTGAGATAACTAACGATGTGTTTGAGTTTGATTTCTTATTGCTTTTGGTATGTGCTGTTTTAATTACATCATTATTATGTGCTATTTAAATTACATCATTAATTTGGACTTGACAAAATACCTGGATGTCTACCAATCAGAACATTTTGACATTTTTACCATCCCAATCACTATAAATACCTTGTCATTAACACTAGGCTTCATTCTAACAATAACTCCTGAAGAGAGCCAAACAAAAACATTAGACTTTTCACTTATTCTTTTTAAAAGAGTACAATGAAATGGTCACTCACAAAAGCTTTTTTGAAACATAAATTACTGAATCATGTAAATTCAAACCACAACACAAATTTCCAGAAATATGAAAATTCATTTTCAATTATAAATTACTGAGCAAAAAAAATAAGAAAAACTACCTGCTACAAAAGTTTGAAGTTAGACAGAAATACTTAAATAAAAATAACTTAGTAATAACTATAAATATAACCACCTAATTGGTTAACATTGCATGATTGAATTGAACTAATGCAATTGCATAAATTAGTTGTTTTTCCCAATTTTTGTATTACTATAAGAATTTCCATAATTTAGGGTAGCCCTACCAGCTTTCTCTTCACAAATACAAATATTAAAAAAGATACAACTTTTATGCCATCTGCACTTGTAGCTGATCCCAGCATCCACGTCAAAACATGCATCACAAAGTTTTGATAAACGCTTGAGATTAAAAAAGGATATTTTTTAATAAGTAGTGGCTATTTTGCCATCGAAGGCATTTTACCCTTGGAGACTATGTTGCTGTAATCATTCATGTGTGCTTGTATTGCCATATTTGCTGCATTTCAGCCAGTGACACTGTCGTGTAGTGGTTAGTGCGCTGGTCTTGAGATACCATGGATGCAGGTTCAAATCTTAGCTGGAAGAGCATTGAAAGGGCAGTGTACATCGTATTGCCAGGCCCGGTATGTAAATGTACGGGGCAGTGTACAGGGTGGAGGAGTGTACACTGGGGGTGCAAAATTTTTTAAATTTGTTTTTAAAAGTGACCAATCAGAGACAACCAAAAGTCACATGTTCAGTACGTCATTAAGATTGACCAATCACAAATAACTCATGGCAAAATAGTCTCTGCTGGTAAAATGCCGTTGACAGCAAAATAGCCACTGCCTTTTTAATATCCTAAAATAGCTAGATTTACAGAATAGGCAAAAAAACTAGATTTTTTCAAAATTGCTTTAACACGATCAAAAATATTGCTTTCTTGGCAAAAAGTAGCCTTTATTAGCAATATTTTTACTTACTCTGCTATTTTGCTAATGATTATTTATTTTTGGGGTGAAATAGAGAATTTCTTTCACTCATTTGCTAAGCTATTGACACAACTACACAACAGTTCTCAATTCATTGATTGCTTGATTGTTTTTGTTTCACCACGTACTGGTACAACACATTGCAGAGTGTATAATATCACAGTAAAACAAAGTGTAAATGAGCGAACCCCACACATACACCAACTGACCATGACCAGGCAACTACTATGACAGTTGCTGCATGCCAGGTTATAAACAATTGGCATACACATGCCTTGCACCAAAGCAAGTTTTAAGCATACATGTGTCACATAAATAGTATAGTTGAAATGCATTACAAAATAATAGCACAGAAATAATATTTCAGGCAATGTTAAAACCATCAGGAGAGCATAAACTTTTTAGTATTTGTCTATTAACCTTTTTTGTAAGGCAGTGGCTATTTCACCGTCGACGGCAATTTGCCCTTGGAATCTATTTTGCCGTGATCATTCACATGTGTTTATATAGCCAAATTTGCTATTATCACACTAGTGACTCTGTGGTGTAGTGGATAGAGCGCTGGTCTTGAGATACCAAGGTATCGGGTTCGAATCTCAGCTGGCCAGGGCTTTAAAAGAAAGGCAGTGTACACTAAAGGGGCAGGCCTGGTATGTAAATGTACGGGGCAGTGTACACTGCAAGGGAGTGTGCAGGGTGGGGGATAGAGACCTGGGGGTGCAAAATTTTTTAAATTGGTTTTTAAAATTGACCAATCAGAGACGACCAAAAGTCACATGTTTAGTACGTCATAAGATTGACCAATCACAAACAGCTCACGGCAAAATAGTCTCTGAGGGTAAATTGCCGTCGACGGCAAAATAGCCACTGCCTTTTTGTAACATGCTTTATGAAGGAAACCTGCATGCTTCTAAATTCTTTATTTATTCTCTGCCAGATTTTGGAGCCACAAATGATTATTTGATAGGTGAAGCATAAAGTTGGTCTCTAATCAAAAGTGGAAAAAACAATGCATAAAAAAAAAAGGAAATGGCTATTTTGCCACTGACAGCATTATACACTTGGAGGCTGTTTTGCTGTCACCATTTATGTGAATTTTTTAGCCATAATGCTACAATTTTGATAGTGATGATGTGGTGTAGTGGATAGCTGCCTTGAAATGAGGTGGTTATGAGTTTGAATCTTTTCTGGCAAGGCTCTTAGACAAAGGAAGTGAACATTGGGGGGCTAGAATGTAAATGTATGAGGGTGTAAACTGGGAGTACAATTTTTAATTTGTCATAGAAACCAACCAATCAGAAATGATCAAAAGTCACACGTTTAATATTTTATTAAAATTAACCAATCATTAATGCGTGAGAGCAAAATGCTATTGATGGCAAAATAACTACTGCCTAAAAAAAGCAACCAATCCATGATAAGCCTTGTGGACTCAAATATGTGCTTATGGTGTAGAGCTGGTGACTGACTATTATCAAACGACAACTTAACTGGTTGGGCTGCAGACTACAAGCCTAAAAGACAAACACTAAAAGTTGCTTAAAATATTTGCCCTATGTGAAAATCAAGCTATCTTACACTTCTTTTTGAATTTATTTACTATTTGGCAATTTCATGCTTTCCCCAAGAGACGGGGTTAAATCAAAATTACTGCACTGCACCGGTGCAATTTGAAATCGTACCAGTGCAGTCAGTGCAATTTTTTTGTTGCACCAGTGCAGTGAAAGTTTTCAATCTACCCCTGTTGTTCACCAACCTAGTAAAAGCTTTTGTTTTGTATGTGATGAATGAAACACCAAAATAATCATTCAATTAAAAAATTCAACACAAATGGTTTTTAATCTCATTAACTACAAACGGAATATTTGCCACAGCTTTTGATTAACTACTACAAAACTAATTTTGCAAATTTATTTGATGCTGCATCAGAAAAGTGTCCTTAAAGTTGATTACTCAACATGGTTTGTCAATAACCTGCATCCGGTTTCGACCGTACTGGGTTGCCTGCCTCGCCTCGACATGCTCACGAAGCACAATCAACCTTGTCGGCGTGTGCTCGCTAGGCAAAACTGGAGGATGTTTGGTGTCCAATGGAAGTTCGGCATTCTCAAGTCGACCACTAATTCTCAACATAGAATTAGGATCAACGCAAAGGTACAAATTACGCAAACTTTTAAGCTCAGCAATACTGCTCATTTCTTCTGCGCTTGTGGTTCTGTCACTAAATCTCTTCAAAATAGAGTCCAAGGCATCCGGCGATTCTTTTTTAAGCAAATCAACAGCGGTCCCAAAGCGATGGTATTGGACGTAATTTATTTGGTCCATAAAAGCTTTTTCCAAAGTATGCGCATTCAAAATCGGTCTAGTAAGGGATTTCTTTCTGGCTTCAGCAGCGAAAAACTGTTTAAAGGCAATAAAGTTAGCCGCGCGCTTTATTAACTCGTTAAGATTCGGTGAGATCCCAACAAGTCGATCCAAGTCTCTGCAGCCAATACTGAACAGCGGGTTTCCGCCAAAGCCTGCCCTATGTATCGTGACGGTGGAAGCTAAAGGCCGAGGCTCCAGACCTCTCTGCACAAGATAGTCAGGTCTGTTAAGCCAGAGCGAGTGACCACCAAATCGTTTAACACTTCCCACGCTCGTTTTCACATCAGCAGGATTGAACGACGTATTAACATACTAAACCACGTATTCACAGAGGCAACTAAAAAGATTCTGTCAATCCGGTGCTTTGCGAAACGTCGCAAATGAAGCTCAGAGTTTACAATCTATTTTAAACCCACTTGCGAGCAGGCCCCATGAGAGGGGGGTGCAGCCGGTGCGCCGCACCAGGGCCCGTAAGAGTCTGGGGGCCCGTGAAAATCAAAGTTCAAAATTGTAATGGGCAACAATGCATATCTTTTTTATTGTTGTGTAGGAAATAAATTCCTTGAGCAATAACGTGCTGACTGAATCCCAATTGCTGGGAACTATGGCAGTCACAAGGAAGAAAGCACTACAGCAATATTTTATTCCATCAATTCGCGCAAGCTGTGGCAGATAATCAAAAATCACGTCCTTCTGCCACCACAATCAACAATGAACGAGAAACATGACAGACAACCAGAACACGTCCGTCCGCCACGGCGATCGACGAAGAAAGAGAGCACAATATCTCCGACCACATGGTCGGTAACAAAATCTGCACGCGACACCAGGAATTAGGTCGCTGCACAAGTCTATGTAACCAGGACACTGCACATGTCACATTAACAAAAAATAACGGATAAACAACCCAATGGCGGGAAAGGCAAGCCGATCACCGAGCTACCAAGAGAAGATAAAAATAAACATGATCTAGCCCTAATAAAAAAGGAAAAATAAATGTGTGTGATTTTAGATGCATGCAATAACAATAAACAATACGCGTTGCAATATCACGGCTAGGTTGCCGGAAAGCCATGCAAGCTAGATTCCTGGCGTGAGGTTACATCGCCAGGCGTGCGAACTATAGGAGCACGATGTACTTTAAACGGAGATAGCCGAGCGGCTACAAACCTGACGGTATGTACTTCGTCGGTTAATATTACAGTAAAATCATAGGGTAAAACAGCAAAGGTGCGCGAGCTGGGCGTCAAACTTGGGACGCACGAAGTTGCAAACTAGCAAACGCAGCTCTAACAGTAAACAACTAGAATCACACACACACACATCAGCGGGAGCAAGGTGCTAAACCGCCGAAAACAAACTAATAAAAAAATATAAAAAAAAAAAAAAAAGGTGTTTGGCATGGCAGCTCGATGAGGTGCGAGGCGTGACATGCTACAGTTGCTTTGAAGCTGGAAAGGGATTTCCATGTGCACTGTCATGAACAAATTTCGCAGGAATGTTGTGGAGAAGGCATTTATACAGGAAATCAAAGCTCTAATGTCTAACCAGATGTCAAACTTGTAAACGTTTTCAGAATCACTGTGACAAAACAATGAATGAAATTAGTTCAATACCCGAGTGTAGCCGTTTGACGTGGTAGTAGTAGGGTAGGATAAACAAAAAATAAGGTCAAGGAATCACAGCAGTGCATCGAAACTGGGTATGTGGAAGATAGAAAAAGGAAATGGTATTAAGGTCTGTCGACTGCGAAGTGGCCGTTCAAACCCCCACACAGTCGCGTCGTTTAAAATGATCGTGTAAGAAGGGCATTGGCCTTTTAATCGAAACAGGACATAATGTAGACAAATAGCCTGAGAAACATCCGATACTGGGCTATGGTGGTGGATCCCATGATTTAATCGCAGGGATCGCCATTCACTATTCCACCGCATTTGCCGCAAAACTTTAAAGTGTCTTGACAAATTATTGTAGCCTGTTTTTTGTTGATATATTTATTAAAAATAACTATAGCCCAGCAATCGTGCATACAAATAGTGGGCTACATGGTTGCGAAATTAATCTGTTCATGAAATATTTGAAAATGACATCAATTTGAAAAAAACAGTGGCACAACAACTTAATAAATGCAATACGCTTTCCATTAAAAGACTGTGGAAGGCAAAAGGTCTCCCTAAAGTGTGACTAAACTCAGTTTGCATGTCCCTCTTTTAAAAAAGTTTTCAGCAACGTCACTTGGTTTCGGCTTTGCTTCTGTGAATTAAAAAAAAATTCAGTTTTTTGGTATCGCATCAGCAGTAAAATTTTAATAACTTTTACTTTTTGTACCAGAGTTTGATCTTCTCTAGCAACAAACTGCTCTCAAAATATTACACTAACTGCATGGGCTACTGGGTGACTTGGTTTTATAGTAGTGACAAGCCGGCTTTGCCGGCGTCACCCGGCAGGGCCCTCCATCAGTGACGTCGGGGTTTAGTATTTTGGTTCAACAGCCTGCGCCGGCTTCACGCATCGGGCTCTGGTGTGAGCAGTAGCCAAAAGTTAATAAATTTTATGCACTTTCACAATTCATACACACAAAACTGTGATCATCATATTCTCTTAATCATGACTAGTAATGCTCACAAAGAATCTTGCCACAAATTGTCGTTATGCTTGTCGGGGAGAAAGGATTGAAACACAATCAAAACTGATGGTAGCGGCCAAATGGTGGTTGCTTTTACCATTGCAGAAATAAACTATTTAGTGGTAAGCCTATTTTGAGATGTGGAGCTGCCCCTTTCCTATTTATATTTGTGATATTTAGTTCTTCGGCTGCGCTATTCGTCTTGTTTCCGGCATAGCGGCAAATGCGGCTATGGCTTCCCCAAAATCAATCACCATATTTCAGTAGGTGCACATCAGACCGAGTTATTTTCAAAGTAATGTTCTCTGTAAATTCAATTTTACAAATTGTTGTGGTTATGATTTTATGTTAATTTTTTCTTAAACTTGGGATTTTATTACAATGCTGTAGAGTATAGACATAAATACCTTAACAGGCAGCATATTAAAAAAAGAAAAAATCCTTGCTTTACAATATACCGTGTACGACGGCATCACCTGCAGGGCCCCCCATCAGTAACATCGGGATAGAGACTGTGGGTTCAGTCGGTCAAGCCCGCTGCACCTATCAGGCTCTTGTATAAAAAGTGCCCAAAAGCTTATGTGTTTTCTGCACATAAGATTTTTTTGTGCTCCTTTTCCTAATGGAATTTTCAAGAGCGTCGATGAGGGGGTCCAGGGATACCTTTGATTTCGGACCCGGGTACTTGAAAACGTCGCGCGCAGTGTTAACAATATATTAGGCCTAAGTTTCCCATTTTCCTGTTAACAAATGCATAATCTATATAATGTTTTTTGTGACGTGATGATTAATGTTTTCTTCATTTTGGCCACAGAAAATTTGCTTAAATACTCATTTATAAAGAAATTCGGGCCCCCCAGAATACTTCCTCGCCCCGTGGCCAGAAACATATCATATAGGTTTCAGTAACTCTTAAAGCAGATAACTTCCTAAACGTATCATTACTTTAAGCCCCAAACCAAATCCCTAATTTTTAAATTCATATATCCCATATGGATCAATCAATTTGTTTAAAGTCAGATCTTACAAAATCATTTTACATCAATTCTGTTGTGTTTTGTTGTCTCCATTAAACAGGAAAATTGCATTTTAGTTACCAATTGTTGGTGACTGATAATGATACATTGCATGATATTCACATTTTGGTTTTTGACTTACTTTTAGCCCTAAATTATTCCATAGACATAATATTATAACTGTGCTTGATTTTTTACCCCACATATAGAGATTAAATTATTTAAATAGTAAAGTAGTCAGACAGCAATGTCTTATTCGTATCACAGTGGAACTAAAAAAAGAGAAAAAGCGCAGAAAGAAAGGCGATTTCAAGGCAATTATACCAAACATTCATCCATTTGTAATTGCATGAAACCCGGCCACTGCAGTTTACCAGACACTTGTCAAAGAGGGGCCCGGTATTAATGTTGGTACCGGGCACGGACTGTTCTCTCAACGGCCCTGCTTGCGAGTCCGACCAGACATGAAAACTGCATTCAAGATTCTAAACCATTCTAACACATTCTGCCTCAACTTCGTGCACATCTCGGCAGTCTTCAACTTGCTGCGTAAAATAACTCGATTGGTTTGATTCACCAACACAACTTTGGCCTTGTCCTGCACAAAGGTCACACACGAACGTCCATTAATTTTGCGTCTCAGATTCACCACGCAATGGAGGGCTTGATTTACTGACACGAAACCTGTCGAGTTGGCAAGCGATATTTCATCGTCCTCAATCACAGATCCCTTCAAGAAACAATAGCTGAGAATAGACAATCCAGCAAAGTTCCCCATTGCATTTACCCATTTTCTCCACTCTTTGAGAATATCATCTGGAAGTTCGTCATCCCGGCCAAGACCAAAAATGGTCACTTTTTGAAGTAATAGTTTTCCTTTCAGTAAGCAAGGTGCGACGATATTCCAGGGGTGAAACTGGCCAGCCAGTGCACCTAACCTTTTGCGTTTGGTTGTGATCTATTTTAATTTGGTATTTAAAACACGCTGTCGTTTTCGATGTCCCACACCAAACCAAGCGTTTTCGAGTCAAGCATAGGCTCTGCACTTAAATCTATCTCCCGGATATTTAAACCGTGATCACACTTAAGAATTCGAGATAAAACAGTTTTAGAATTGCCATTAGCTACCCATTAGCACAATTTAAAACATTTACTTTCAAATAGCAATACTGATTCACGAGAAATTTTTTTAGGTCATCAAACGAGTCTGAGGCCAACAAAAGGTTGTCCATGTACCGACTATTTTCGATAGCCGTTCAAAACATGGTTCTAGCGTTCGTAAGATTTTCAGCAATCAATCTTCCAGTTGCAAAAATTGTAATAAAGCGACTAGAATTGCTTCCCCAAACATATTTTGTAAATCGATACAGCTGAACTTTTCCTTCATCTAAATGATCTTATCTGTACCATACCAAACGGAACAAATCCCTTTGACTCTCAAGCTTAGGTACTGGAAAAACCACTTGCTCAGATTATCTGTGTAAGCGTATCTTCCCACTCGAAATCTTGTCCAGACTTCGACTATACCATTTAACAAATTAATTCCAGAATCGGTGCCGCTCCAGCCCCATCAAACATTGCCTTTGCTTTATCTTTCTTAGTGACAAAAAAGAACAAATACCAGTGTTTAATATCAGACGAAGTTACATCATTAACAGGTACTATCCAACCCTTAAAAATCATAACTTGAAATGTTTCCGTGAGTAGCTATTAACTTTACGTCTTTTTAGGGCGTTTCGGATCTCCGATTCAAAACGAAAATGTAATTATCTGGCAAGTTAATCACGACATCCATTTTTAGTGGAACTAAATTTTCGTAGTGGCAGGTGATTACTTTTGCATTCGGCTTGACCAACTGACATGCCATTTTATATATAGACGGATGCTTAACTTCGTATTCTATTTCATGATTACGCAAATATTCTTTCAAAGAAGAGATTTCTTGTTAAAGTTGCTCTCGATGGCACTTGTCACAATCCCTGCTCACTTGAATTAAAATTTTTTTACAATTGTTACGCCACGCTCCCAAGCGTTCGCCGCTGGCAATCGACCTACGCCGAGTTAATACTTAATTGAAGAGATCAGGGTGTTTGCCTTTCCACTCCTCTAACATGGGGATTTATCGAGTTTGGGATTATCAAGGATTTATCGAGTTTGTCCGATTAAGATACCCATTGCTTTTATGTTGAGCAATTGCCGGAATTTTAACACCTTGAAAGTGCTCAAATTTCTTGGCATGCACAGCGTGAAGAAGAGTGCCTTGATCGTCCGCAAACTCTGGCACAACTAAAGCATTTTTTGAAAGATTTCCTCAGTGGACAGTGACAGGGTAAACTCTGTTGGTCTGCCACTGCAAGTGGTTTACTGAGCAAAAATTCGAATCGTTACAGTCCGATTTTTGTAAACACCAAGGACAAGTTTATTAAAAAGCCTCTCAAAAATTAAAGTTGCCTGCGATGTCTTGTTGCGTGTAAACAAAAGTTGACCTTTCGGTGCAGGAATTAATAGCCCTCACTGCACTGGTGCGAAGCAACACAGTATTATTGTAGAGCATCAATTTTCTGTCCACAGGCTACTTATCTTCAGACGAGGACTCGCGTGTTTCAGTGTCATGCACATTTGATGGCCTAGAACTTCGGTTTCCGCTGCCAAAGCGAGACCGGGAACAAGGTTCATGCAGCGCACCAGCATGCTTACTGCTACATGTGAAACCGCACCTACGACATCTCAAAGGCGCCGTGCAGTTTCAAACCATATGACCAAACATAAGGCAATTTAGGCACTGTCCCACATTCACAACAACACCCTTTTTACTTTCGTTTGCAAAGGTCTTAACCCTATTAGGACGGGGGGGGGGGGGGGTCAATTTGACCCACAGCAAATTAACACTGTTGTAACTTACCGACCGCTTGAGATAAATGCTTGAAGTTTTTGACTTTTCTTAAAATTTATGTGGTTTTTGGTTGGTCATAAAATGATAAAGACATTTATTGTAGTTTTGAATTAAACATAGCAATTTCGAATCCCACTCGGGCAAATTTCTTCTTCGATTGTTTTCATAAAAAAAAAAAAGTAGAAAGAGTGCTCACGCAAAACCGTGACGCGTTGCGTAAACCTCAGAATGCAATGACTGCACAGCTATGCTGTTTCTCAGAAATCTTTTTTCTCAAAACCTTCTCGCTGTGAATAGCAACTCTTAATTTGACGAGTCAAAAACATCAAAGTGTTTTCAGATACACAGCTATTTTGAACTTTTAGTCAAATGAATAATACCTTCTTGACGCTAAGCCATAACCTACCAATAAAGTAATAGAAGAAAATATTTTGTAATTTTGATACTTGACAAATGCTACTACTTAAAAAAATTGTTTCCAAGCGTAAAGCCAGAAAATAAATTTGGCGGTGTGATAATAGAGTTTACGCTTTTCATAATGATTGCTAATGTTGTTACCAGTTAAAATTGGGGATTGATATGAGGGAGAGCAACAAACGCACTTGCTATTCCTATTGCACGGAAAACGGAAAATATGCAACAGTGGCAAATTAAAAGATGCTGGGGCGACAGACAGAAAAATTTAATTTAGGAAATTTATAAAACTTGATTTCCATTGCTTTACGAGTAAGCTGTTAGTAATTAATTAAATATCGAATTTTATCAGCAAATCCAAATCCAAAACACAAAAAGTCAATCGTGGATCAACAAATTTAATTATTTTTAAAGGGAAAAGGAACTGTGGAACATTTCCTAAGTTTGTGAGCCACACCAAATTTTTTTTCTGTTGACCGCGTGACAAAAGCAATGTGTTTGTATTCCACACACTTCCAAATGTAAATGATAATTTTTTCTTTCCGTGGTCTTTCATCCACTTTTATAAAGACGCCACCGGTAAAAGAATTACGTTATCTGCTGCATGGCCAAAGCAGAACGGCATTTGTATTGAAGCTGACATTTCAAGTTCAAGATACAGCTTGCATCAACAACGACAACGTTATAAGATTGACTGCTGACTCAAATATCGTCTAGTCATTTCCAGTTTTCTAAAATACGTTCATCTTACGTTCGATAAGTTAAATTTCTTATTATTTTATTTCAATATAGGAACAGCAAAAAAGTCAAAAGCAGCGTCGAATGTGCTAGGCTGCTTAACCGAAAAACGAGCAGCTAGTTTTTATTACTTGAACAGCTAATACGCACTTTAATTAACGAAAACTTTTAATTGACATTATGACACCGGGAATGCAGCCACTACATTTTAGTTTTACGTTTGAAATGTTCAAATTGCCTTTTCCACTAAATTTAAATATTCTTCCGGTATGTAAAATTATGATGATTTTATGATATCTAACGAGTCTATACGTAATTTTCTTTTTTCAGACATATAAATGTCGCAAGCAAAAGCAGCAAAAAATAGCCCATGTCAATGCAAGATCTGAAGAAGTGTAAAGTAAAATTTTGAATGAAGTATCTGCCGAAGAAAACGACCACTTGAAGACATAGCCTCTTCAGTCTCCGGTGACTATAAAAATTGTGAGGACCTTATAGCCTACATATCACATGATGCCTCGAGAGGGAAACAAAACTGCAGTATTGGTGTTATTGTGGGAGAGGGGATAAAGATAGGCTACAAAAACCCATCATTGTAGCACAAACTTGCTCATAAAAAGAATTAAAGTTTACAATTGTTTGATAAAACAGATTTTTATAGCAAATCCAAAACTTAAGTTTGCTTGAGTACTTTTTTCATATGACTCGTCACATATGTGAGCGCTGAAAAACCGTTCGAACTGTTAATATTTCCTTTTTTCTCTTTGGCAACCCTGCAACTTGTTTTTCGCTTAGCGTGGTCTATCATTTTGTTTTAAGCAACGGTGTTTTTGTGCTACAACGCGTCATTTTTATCTTAATTAATCGCCTGAAGACTAATAGTTACGGACTAAATTTGCTTGGAGGCCGCTTAATTAGTTGCTAGTAGCCTACTGATATTTTCGGTTTAAAGCCGATTTGCAGAAAGATAAGGGTAGGCTAAGAATAAAATCTGCTGGTTAAAACTGTACTGGAAATTAGTGTGTGACTATTGCCTGTGTTTTAGCTGAGTGTACAAGGTTTTTTAGTTGGTTGTGTCTGTCTTGTTTGTCCAAATAAACTGCTGTGGATCCGTGAATGGTGAAGGTCACTGATTGCGGCAGGCAAGAAGACAGAAGCCTACTACTTCCCATCGACTCTTTCGAATAGGATCCGCGTTGGCGTATTCACGGGCTGCTGAGCCTTACAACATACACACACACACACACAGAAAGACTTGGACAACTAAATACGCGTAATTCTAGTTGGCCAATTGGGTGAATTACAGCAAAAAAGTTGCTAATTCTTGTCTAATTTGAAAAAACAAGAAGTCTCTAATTCTAATCTAATTAAATTATCCCTAATTCCAATTCTAATTTAATTTCAGAAAAGTTTCTGACCGAAGAGTCGGGTCTGAAAAATGAGGAGACCTTTTTTTTACGAGGTCAAAACTACCTTCAAAAGAGTACCTTCCAAAGTATTGACACTGGTTGGAATGATTTACATGCAAGGCTTACTAGGACAAGCGCATCAAAGCACTAATGCGATGTTTCATGAAATATTTGGCAATCCAGTTTTTAGCGCAATTAAGTCCAGGAACAGATTTAAATTTTTGATTGCTCACATATCGTTTGATGATCATACAACGCGTCCTACTCATTGGCAACACAATAGATTTACGGCTTTTTGCGAACTTTTTCACAAGCTTAACAAAAACTGTAGAAATTTCTAGTTCCTGATGATTATTTGTCGCTGGAGGAAACTCTTTATTCAACGAGAACGCAAATCCATTTCAAACAATTTAATCCGAGCAAATCAGCCAAGTATGGAATGCTGTATAAATCAATAAACGCTTACCCTATCCATTTACCTTTTCAACTGCTGTGTATTCTGGTAAGCCAAAAGCAAAGCCGACATCTTATTACACTCCTGGGACGTCACAAACAGTAAAATATCTAATTTAAAATTTGAAATGCCACACAAATTTAGTGTCAAGAGACATATCATATGACAGATTGTATACTTCAATACCAATGGCGCAGTGGCTGCTTGACCGCGGAATAAGTTTTGTAGGAACTTTACAATCAAATTAAAAAGGAATTCCAGCTGAAATTAAAAGAATCAAAGACCGAGAAACAAACTCATACGAGATTTATTGGGAAAAGTATAACGGTATATTAGATCTGCACTTGTATGTGGTAAAAACCAGAAGTTCAGGAAAGCGAAATGTTTTGTTATTGTTACCAGTGCCACCGCTTCTTCCACCTACAAAAAATTACAAACTATACCGCTTTTTAAAAGATGGAACAGACATTATTGATCAAAGAATGTGGTTCTACCACTGTAAATCGAAATCAAAGCGCTGGACTATGATTGCGTTTTAATACGTTTTGGATACATGTTGAGTGAACGCTAGCACGATATATGCAATGAACAATGATCTGCAGCTTCAAAACATAAAATCTGTAGATTTCGGATTTGAACTAGCAATGTCTTTGATTCGCCCACGTATAGAACAACAAAGTTTAATCGGCATAAATTCTTCTGCAGTTCGCAAAATTAAGGTAGTGCAGGGGAATTAAAATTTCAAACTAATTTCAGAAAAACTGCAAAGCTCTAATTCCAATTCTGCCTCAATTTGTGATAATCAAAAATGCTCTAATTTTATTCTATTCTAATTTGAGAAACGTATTAATGCTTCAATTCCAAGTTTAATCTAATTTGAAAATGCTAAAAAAATTCTAATCGTCCAAGTTTGCACTCAAGGATGGCGGGGCTTACAAAAATGTCGTAATGCGTCGCACAAGGGTGAGGAAAAAATAAAAAAGAGTCATATGATTCGTGAGCATTCCTTAATTTCAATGAGATTTATGACTTCATCAATAAAAATATTTATCCGTGATGAACAAGCATAGCTTGCGATTTTTGTCTAAAGGAAAAGAGTAATGATTTCATAAAGTTAAGAAATTTTTGTTGTTGAAATGCTATTTCACACCCTGTTTCACATTTACAAACAGTCAATTCAAATTACAAAAATCTAGCTAGAGAGTAGACGCTTGGCATATGGCAAGTAGTCCAACATAAAAAATGTTGTACAAAAATCAGGGCTAGTAAATTCCTCAAAAAAGGCAAAATGGAAAATTGTTGATAAGTTGTTGAACTTTCTGCCTGGTAGCTGAGAGTGATAAATTGCGCTAGGGCGATGAGTAAACCGTCGATGAGTAAACACTACGAAAAAAGAAAATTCGCTGGCTGTTTCTTTATTTTAAATTACAGTCAAAAATCTAAAAACTAATGCTGTGCATTTAATTTGCAAGAACTTGAACGCTGTTAATCTGATTATAACGAAAAGTATATGATTAGATTGAAAAATAAATTCTGCGTCTATCTGAGAAATACGGAATCGCTATTGTGAGCGGTTTAAAAGTTATTAGCTGTCAAAGTACTAGGGTCGAATCGACCCCCCACCCGGACATAGAAAGCAAAAAATCCCGGTCCTAATAGGGTTAAACGTTTTGCAATCTCTAAGAAAAAATTTGACCTAAAGTCATTGCACGCAAAGCAAAGTGGGGACAGTTTAGTCGGCTGAGGCCTTTGATTTTCTCCTGAATTATTACGCAAATTAGGTTCTTTATCATTTACTTTGCAATTTTGTGGCATCATTTGACAAAATTTCAAGCAATAATAAAAATGTTATCCATTAAAATTTAAAAATTTTTAGGGGTATCAAAACCCTGCAAAAATTTGTATACTAAGTAAAAAAAAAGTAGATTTGGTTTTTAAAAATAATGGTACAGTATGTTAGTAAATACAGGTCTCATTTGAAAGTTTAGGAAATTTGCTTTGCAGCAATATATCGTATGACTTCAAGTAGTTTAGGCAGTGGTTCCCAACCTTTTTTGATAATTCCTCGTTTCACATTTTTAAAACTTTTAATTCCTCCCTTTTACAAATAAATTAAAAAACATGGGGCTTTTCTGCTTTCATGCTGTGATTTTTTTTGTACTTTTCCAAACCAACAAGCCTTAGTGTAATACTAAATCGCAGTCTTTTATTTGAAACGACAGTTGTCAACGCCATAGCAAAAGTTGGCGCAAGGAATCACCTGTTGAGAAAACTTACCTCGATGAAGTTGGATGCCTAGCCATATCAAATCGACAGCTCTCACTCAGTGGCAAAGCGTAATTTAAGAAGACCAAAAATAATAATTTGTTGGGTAATTTTTTTTGTTGGAAACCAACTTTTTGAAAGCGGTTGTTTTCTTAGATTCGGCCATTATGAAGATGAAATTCTAATGTTTTGGAAATCAACTTTCTGAACCAATTTATTTTCTTATTTTTAGCCCAAAATGCCTTCATTTTACGATCAAAGTAACTCTTTTGCTCCCGCATGAAAAGCGAAAAAAATGTCCGCGAGGTGGCAATGCAAAAAACTGTCATAATCAATCATAATTAATCATAATTATGTACCTCAAGTTTGTTTGGAAATCATTACTCAGCTGTCTACTTCTACATTAAGTGTGATATATCGTTGAAATCTACATTTCTTGAGGATTTCAAATAGAAAAAAAAACATTTTTTTTTAATATGCAAATTAGCCCCCCAACTGGGGGGTAGTTGTCTTCAAAATTAAAGAGGTGCTCTCACCTCAAAGATCACCACAGATTTAATTTTCTACCAATTTTTTTACAAATGGTCGCAAAATGATGCTAAGGAAATAAGCTTTCAAGGTACATCAATCAAAACTTACCTAATAGCCTAGGTTTTCTACAATTTGCAATTTTCTTAGGCACATGACCTTTTTTTTGACCGGTACCGACCGGTACCAAATTTTGGTAGTTAAATTCAGTACCTAAAATATGATCAGTCATTATCTGCTAGAGGTTAGCCTAAACCATGTAACATTATGTATTTTTGAACAGGGAATTTCTTCAAGATTCAGAAAATATCAAGTTTAAATAGAATATGCGGTCACTGACAATGAAACAGCAGCTTGTTTACACCCTTCCCATTTCTTGAGAAACAAGGGGGATACAGCAAACTTTGATTTAGAGAAGCCAAACTTCTGCTAGCTTTTAAACTTGTATTTCGCTTCTTGTATCCTTAGAAACTTGATACAAAATGACGACTTTATTGATGAAACATTTGCAATTTATTTTATGTTTTTATAGGGTGTAGTTTTTTTACAAATTATAATTTAGTGAAGGCAAGTCAACAAATTTTGGGGGGTTTTGAACTGACATGATGTACAGTACTCATTTTTGATCAGTAAATATCATATACCACTTAGTCTAGACTATTTAAAGTTATATATTGCTGGAAAGCGAATTTCCTAAGCTTTCAAATGAGACCAATATTTAGCAAGATATCATATTTTTTACGCACTAACTTTACTTTTATCTACTTACCATTCAAATTTGTTTGGGGGGGGTTTTGAGACCCCTAAGAAATTTGGAAATTCAAAAACGTAAGATTTATCATTATCGCTTGAAATTTTGTGAAATGATGCCCCAAAAGAGTAGTTTTCAGACTGTGTTAATGATGAAGGGTTTGGTTATGTGGTAAAGATGTAATCTCAATTTGATTTTAGCGTAGTTGGCACGTGCTGAGAATTTGGACGATTTTGTCGTCTGCAACTGGGTTGTTGGTGTTTTTAACCCTTTTTGGGTGTAAAAATCCAAGAATTAGGTCACAAATGGTACATCTTCCGATGCGTGAGGAAATAAGCGTGATCTTTTGAAAATTGTATGAAAATCGGATGAAAAATAAAGTGACAAATCGATTTTTTATTAAACTAATTTTGTAACTGAATTTAACAAAATTTGAGGTAAACACTGAAAACACGAGATCATCAATCGATGATCGCGGGAGCGAAAGAGTTAAGAAATTTAAGGGATCCATGGCTTCTGTAGTCAACCGCTAGCAACGCCTATGCTCCCATTTTGAGGTACTCTGCAGCAGAATATTTGTAACCCGTATGGTAAACATCTTGCCATCCCTCAAAATTCTAATCAGTCTTCAACAACACTTGCATCTCATAGCTAATAATCTCAATTCTACCAATATCAAAAATCAAATATTAGCCAGCATTGCTCTAACCAAGATCAAAAAGAAAGTCATCAGTCCAGTGAAATATCGGAGGCAAATCTGCGATGGAAAATTGTATGGACTGTATGGACGATCTGCAGCGAGACAACCACTAAAATTGAGGAAGAGTTTTTTCTCACACTTCCGTCTTGCATAAATCACCTCCAAAGAATGACATGCTTAGGAGACACTTGAGCAAGATTCTCGTAGCGATGACATTAGAATCCTTCCATCTTAATCTTTCCCACCACCTCATAATGCAATCTAGGCCAAATAGAAATGCTTCAATTGCTTCCTCAGCAGAGTTGGCCGCACCACCAGTAGCCATGGAATAGTGAAGCTTTTCCACTATTTCAATCACCTGCGAGTGTATTTCTGCATTCGAGGACATCCAGCATCTTCTTATTTTCCTTAAATTGCTAACGTCTTGCTCAACAAAAATATGTCACTGTACAGTCTACAATACACGCGCAGAACAATACATGAAACAGTGGGTAAATATCATGTGACGTCTCAATGGATAAACGATAAAATTGTATGCCTCTTGATAAGCAACTGAACAGAATAAATTACCCCAAAACATGTAATATACAATGTTTGATTTTTGAGTGATGATGGTGTGTGCAATGATTGCGAAACGAAGGGGGCAGAAGTGCTCTTGGTAAAAATGATAGACTTTTAAAGTAGTTTCTTTAAAATTTTGTGAATTATAGAAAATTCTCAATACCATTGAAGTAAATTTTAGTGGGGTCGGTTTTGTATGGATTAGAATGGAGGCTTTTCTTCTAGGGGTTACCTTGCATCAAAGGTTTCGATGCTTTGCAAAAAATAAAGCTGAACAATCCTGTCAGACGTATTTAAATTAGATTTTGTTTTTTGGTTGTATTTTTCAGTTAGTGGTTAATTTAATCTACCGTTGTTTTTGTCCCTTTGTTATTCGTGTAACAAACTATATGTGAGTGGTGGCTCGATCACTTGGCCCGCTAGTCTAAGAATGAAATAATTTTGGCCACTAATTCAAAAAGTATGCCCACCCCTGCTCTAACCACTACACCAGGGCCACTCAACTAATTTTGATGAAGGTCCAGTCGAAGAAGTTTAGTATTTCCTGAGGTCCAGTCCAGTAGAATTGTTGATTTGCAATGATAAAAATGAAACTATCACTACCAGTACATACAGAAAAATAGTTGGAATTTCGGCAGCCAAACAGGTGATGACCCTTTTTTTTTGGAGATCACCCACACCGTAGGCGGGACAGCGCCTAATTGCAGCCGATGTGAAGCTGATCCCGTCGCCCATAATTAAAATATGGTCTCGAACTGAATTTGAGCGTCCCGTTTTTGATCAACTGTTACTCATTGCTCTTACTGATACTCATCCCTTAGCTTGAGGTCCGGCTTTAACACTTCAAAGGTCCGGATTCGGACCGCGGTCCGCCAGTTGAGTAGCCCTGCACTACACCGTCGCGTCGGTTTTTCTTATGAAGGCGCTGCTATTTTCACAATTTAACCGCGAGTGTTTGATTTCGGGTTAGTTTGCTTTTTGCTTGGTTGTATTTATGTCAGGACCATCCAACAAGCACTCACCCAGAGGCGCTAGCTCATACAAATATTCAAACAGCTATGATAAAGTTGTAAGTAATGGGCCTAATATTAAATAGCTTAATCCCAAAAATACATATTAATTACTTTGGTGCCCTTCCGCAACTTTGATATGCTTTCAATTCAAGCACTAGTTCATTTTAACAGATAAAAGTTTGTTGTGTTTAAGAAGACCCTATGGTAAAAACAGTGCACACAAGACTTTGCCAGGGGTTTCAGAAACTAGGAGAAATGTAGTGGCTATGCTCAATTCTACACAAATATTTTTTATCAATTGCGTTTCATAAACCAAAGTTTTATTTCGGAACGAGATTTGGCTATGTGAAAAAAATATAAACTTTTCATAACTGTTTTCATAATATGCATTGAGTGAAGCCCGCTTGGCAGCTGAACCGATATCGTTAACTACAACGTTATTGATGGGAACGCTGCTGGGCAATGCCGGCTACTTATGGAACTAAAACTTGTGGAACTAAAACTTTTAAATGGTAATATAGGCTTAGGCCTTGCACTACCTATGCAAGTCAAATTACAAATAGAAATTTTGAAGTCACAGTAGTATATACCAATAACCAAATCATATGGATTGTGACGAATAAGAGTGATGACAAATAACTTATCAAAATAGCGGCAAATACAATAGACTGTGACGGAACAAAACAAATACATTAAAACAGTAGTAACGCAAGAGGCTAGCAATGCACTTAGCAAACTGCAAACAGTGAAACTGTTTCAACCTATCAGGTCTTTTCAGTGCAGTTGGTGACCGACGAGAAGCTAGAGGCTTTTAATAAAGCATAGCTTAGGCTGCCACACTTGTGGGATCTATACTGGATCCACTTTGATGAATGGTCTGTCAGTACTCTGCTAAGCCGTATCAGTCACAGGCGCACTAAGTCTAGCAACTGCTAGAACAATAGTGCTGTCACATCACAGAAACATCAAAACAGTTTTAGCAAAAAGGAAAAACTATTGGCATATACCTATTCATTAAAAATTGCTTTGTTCAATTAACAGAGCTTCATGAAATTTTGCGTTATATTCAGATGACCATTCCTTTAAAACCGTAAATGACGAGTCAAATCAATTTCACTTTTAGAACGAGATTTGCACTGGTCCAAATGATCCTTAACCCTATTAAGGCCGGGCTTTTTTTTGCTTTCTATGTCCGGGGGGGGGGGGGGGGGGGTCGATTCGACCCCACACTTTGGCAGCTAATAACTTTTAAACCGCTCACAATAGCGATTCCGTATTTGCTCAGATAGATGCAAAATTTATTTTTCAATCTAATTATGTACTTTGGTTATGATCAGATTAATAGCGTTCAAGTTCTTGCAAATTAAATGCACAGCATTAGTTTTTAGATTTTTGACTGAATTTAAAATAAAGAAACAGCCAGCGAATTTTCTTTTTTCGTAGTGTTTACTCTTCGACGTTGTGCTTTTGCGATCGCCTAAGCCCAATTTATCAATGTCAGCTTCCAGGTAAAAAGTTCAACAACTTATCATCAATTTTCCATTTTGCTTTTTAGGAGAAAGTTACCAGCCGTGATGTTTGTATAACATTTCTTATGTTGGACTACTTGCCATATGCCTTATCTCCAGCTAGATTTTTGTGATTTGAATTGACTGTTTGTAAATGTGAAGCAGGGTGTGAAATAGCATTTCAACGACAAAAATTTCTTAGCTTTATGAAATTATTACTTTTCATTTAGACAAAAAATACAAGCTATGCTTGTTCATCACTGATAAATATTTTTATTGATCAAGACATAAATCTCATTGAAATTAAGGAATGCTCACAAATCATATGACTGTTTTATTCTTTCCTCTCCCTTATGCGACGCAATACGACGTTTTTGTAAGCCCCTCCATCCCTGTGTGCAGACTTGACGATTAGAATTTTTTTAGCATTTTCAAATTAAATTAAATTTGGAATTAGAGCATTAATGCTTTTCTCAAATTAGGGTAGAATAAAATGAGAGCATTTCTGATTGTCACAAATTAAGTGAAATCGGAATTAAAATTAGAGCTTTCCAGTTTTTCTGAAATTAGTTTGAAATTTTAATTACCAAGCGAATTTTGATGCTATTTGAACATCTTCGCAAAACCACTTTGTATTTGCGACAATTCTACAACTTTTTTAATTTTGCCATCAAATCATTGTGAAGACCTTTTTTCTTTTTGGAGATCACCTAATTTTGATTTTGATTTTCAGCCAAACTTTTCGCAAATAATAAAAAAAAAGTTCTTGTCATTTTTCAGATTCGACTCTTTGTTCATGAACTTTTCTAGAATTGGATTAGAATTGAAATTAGGGATTTTTTAAATTACACTAGAATAAGAGACTTTTAGTTTTTTTTAAATCAGAATTAGCGACTTTTTGCTGTAATTTACCGAATTAGCCTGCTAGAATTAATCAGTTGTGCAAGTCTGCGTATGTAACGAGTTGCACAAAAAAGTACTCAAGCAAACTTAAGTTTTGGATTTGCAACAAAAACCTGTGACATCGAATGATTGTAAACTTTGATTTTTTTTAATAGCAAGTTTGTCCTACAACAATATGTCTATATAGCCTATTTTTTATCCCTCTCACCATAATAACACCAATACGGCAGTTTTGTTTCCCTCTGGAGGCGTTATATCGAGGGTCAAATGACAGAATGAGCTAAGTCAGTTTATAATAGTTTTGAGAAAATCGACTTTTTAACTTAAAAATGAAATGTAAATTTTAATGAACAGAGTAGAAATCTGTTCATCCTATGAAGAATTAATGTCAATAAGACTCATCTTTTCGTATAGGTGTTTATGGTGGAATGGTTAGAATAATGAAGTAATACGCTAGAAAGTGACTTGGCTCATTCTCTCAAAAACTTATTTTGCTTTTCGATTACACGATTTTATCATAAAAAATTGAAACAGGCTGAAAGTTTTACATTTATTAACAGAAAACACCGCCGCACACAAAATCGAAATTAATAGCCTTTTGCTTTCTGCAAGAATCTGTCACAGCAAACCAGAATGGTTATGTCAAATGAGAGCAAAATAATGCCGTGATTTACATTTTTAAAATACAGTAATAGTCTTGTATTGTTCCTGGATTTAAATAAAAAGTCACAAAAAATGAACAGGCTGATGTTTTATTGCAGTTTCTATTCAACAGGTAAGTTGTTGTACCATTCATGGACGTCATCAGGTATGGCTCCAGTTTGGCAAAGCTGCACAAGGTCCTTTTTTTGGCTGCTGTGATTCCTAGCTGCTCTTTGTACAACTGGACAAGAGCTGCTGGTTTGGATCTGCATCCTCACTGCACTTTCGTAACAACTTTGCGGTATTCCCCCATAGGTTCGTAGGAATACAGAAACGAAAATGGCGAGTCTTTTTTGAATCATATGCTGTGGATTTCCATCCAGTTGACAGTTGCACCATCTTTATCTTTGTTTTTGTTAACAATCAGATCATTCTTTACTTTTTCCAGATCGAAAAAACTAGAAAAATCTAGCTGGTATACAACGTATGGCTTATGACGACGAGCCATATGTATAACATTATACCATTCTCTTTGAGAGTGCACGCGGACATTTTTTTTTGGCAAGCTCTATGGCTGCATGCATGGAGTCACACTCCATTTGAGTGTGTCCTGTTCGAGAAAGTTTAAAGTTATTTCTTCAAGGGGCAGTGACTTAGGGTTGCCAACCGTCCTTTATTTCAAAGGACAGTCCTTTATTTGAACCCCCCGTCCTTGTCCTTTATTAAACTTAGAATTGTCCTTTATTTCTAGAGCTGAAAAAAATTTAGTGCAAGAGCGGAAAAATTTTGCAAAAGTGCAGTCCAATCGCGGTTGTGTTGCACAACCCATGGAAAACCGGGTGTTGACCTTCTTTTTTTTTGGAGGCCACCATGTCCGCGAGCAGTATTTTTACATGGTGGCCTCCAAAAATAAAAAAAAAAAAGGTCAACACCTGATTACCCACCCGGACAAGAACAGAGGGTCTCCAATTGAGGATTGTCCTTTAAAATACAGGACGGTTGGCAACTCTAGTCACACTGTCCTTTATTGAAATTTGTCAAAGTTGGCAACCCTACAGTGACTGCACACTGTGCATGAGTACACTGGCAACATATTAGTTCCTATTTTGCCCACCACAAGAATCTGAGTGGAAGGACACTCTTTTGACAGTATCCGGCAAAGAGGAGAGGTAGTGTCTGATGGAGCTGCCAATTTCCGAACTTCCTCTCTTTCCATCTAACTCATTCCATAAATAGCAGTGTCCGACTCTTGAGTTTGCTTCATAGATTGTGAAGTTATATACGCACAGTTTTCGTTTATAGTACATTGAACTGACATCAGAGCACGGAAGCTGTAGAACAGATTGCAGGTCAAACGTAGCAGTCACAAAAGTAGGGTCTTTGGCCGCATTTTCTTTGTCTTGTTTCTTTTTTTCTTGTGCATCTTTTTTTCTTTTTATGTGTTCATCATAATTCGATTGCAGGTCTAAATTTTTGTGTTTGCTAGCTCTTTTGAAAATTTCACATCGGAGGCACTGATCTTTACCAGGATGGTGAAATCCTAAATTGTATTCAGTTGCGAAGATTTTTCTGTATGTTTGACTACTGACAGGGGTAAGGTGTTCTTCTTCGCATTTTTCTTTATAGAGTTCATGCATCTTAATGACACTCAGCCCTGGCTCCAAATACTTCCTACTTATGTCAGCACGGCAATAATGACTCTCCACGACAGGAAAACTCTCAATATGATTTATAATAAATGGATATCGTTCAGCTGAAAGTTTGTGTTTGGGTTCGTGATGTCCTCGTTTATCCCTACCAATGAAGGTATTATGATCACATCGGTCAGAAAACGCTTTAAGGACAGCATTGTTGGATATACACAAAGTGGCCAAAAAGAATGCCTTACACACCCTTACTTCTTCTCCATTGCAGGTAAAAAGGTATTTGTGTGATTCCGCCCGTGGTTTCTCGGATCTTCCCCTCTTTTGCTTCGGTGCAAAAGTTTTTACATTTCCCAAAATAAAGTCTATTTTCCTTTTATAGTCTTCTAATCCCCAGTACTGTTGACAAAGACTTTCACGTTGTCGTTCATCAATTTTTTCAGTACAGTTTTCTCTGCACTTGTGGCTGCAACACTCCTTGGTGTCTTTCTTGGCACTTCCTTTCCAACAAAGTTGATGTGTTGTTCACCTCTTCTATATAGTCTCTTTCGTATATTGCTCCTCCACATGGCTGGATTTGACTTGCGCCACCGTGTGCCATTATTTGCTTTATTTTCTGCACCATCATTGGCTTCATCATCTCTCCCAACATTGGCCCCATCATCAGCTGTGCCATTATTTGCTTCATTTTCTACACCATCATTTACTTCGTCATCGCTTCCATCATTGGCTCCCTCGTATGTTCTATCATTGGCTCCATCATCTGTTGAGTCATCATCTAAATCTGAGAAGTAGTATGACTTAGGGCGTTCAGGTACTTCGTAGGTAGGATCTTCAAAGGAGTCATCATCTACATCAGAAGGGCAAAATCTCTTAGATTTTGGTTCACTTTCAGAAGAAGAGTCATTACGTGTGAGTTCATTGATAAGCTGGCCATCCAGTTTCAATTTTCGTCGTCTGTTATCCATGCTTGAAACCACAAAATACTAACTAAAACAATCATGCTTTTTATTGAATATGACCAATAGTGATTTAATTAAAAGTGAAATTTGTAAGAGTGACTTAATTAAAAGTGATACCTAAAGAGCTTTTATACATCAAAGTTGCATGTAATTCTAATGAAAAGTCATTTTACTGATCGTACTTAAAAATATAATAACAAAGTAGCCTTATACTCCCAGCATTCACAATATTTCATACAGTGAAACATGAATGAATCTAAATAATAGTGAAGTTAAGGCTATTTTTTAGTTAATGAATTGTAAAATAAAATTATATTGATTTATTTTTTATTCAAATCCTACTAAATAATTATACTATGCACAACTGACTTGCCTACTGGTCTCAACAATACCATGTGATTTCTCTTAAATTATGTATGAAATTTGCAGTATGAAACGTAAGGTGATAAATAACAGCACATGCATATTTAGAAGTCATAAACTCATAACCCAACTATTCAAGATTATTCACGAAATTAAAATATCACTATTCTACTACTTTAGCAATATAACAGGAAACTGGCTAGTCTTTTAGTTCAGAATTAATTTCTTGCACAAATCATTGGATATCCTACAGTGCACCATTGACGGTTATTTGAAATTGATTTGAAAAAATAAAGTTATTCAATTACATTGGTTTGAAAAAATGAAATGCAGTTCAAAACAAATGAGGAACCCGAAGGTTGACATTGAGCATCGCGCTCGTCGAGTACAGGGGAAGCAGCAAATTAATAAATAAACAGAGAATAACCACAATTTAGAAATTCAGTTCCTAATACATTTCACAACTTTGCTGGAACTCAAAGTCAAAACTGCTAGTCAATCTAACTTCATTCGTATTACATGCATCCGCTCAAAGTTCACATTTACGCCATGTAATTTCTCTTAAGTTAGCATAAAAATTGAATAAAATTTCCAGTGTAAATCCATTAGGTGATACAGTAGTACATGCACATACACAATCTTAAGTCATTTCCCCACTCTTCAAGATTATTTCCAAATTTAATAATGTCAGTATGCTAAAGCTTTTGAAAGTTACAAAATAACACAAATGAGATTGCTAACTTTACACTAAGAGGGTGATGAATATATTATTGCTTATTTAATTGAGGTGTTATAAAAGAACAAAGGCCATTGTTTGCATCTAAAAACATTGTTTATTTAATAATAATTACACATCACCCTCTTCATGTCAAGTTAGCAATCCTCCTGTTCTAACTTATCCTTTATAATAACAAGAGACTAATCTTTTAGTTTAAAATAGATGTTACTACAACTTTTGGATAACTGCAACAAGCAAATTTCTACACCACACTCAGCCGAACAATAAAAGTTTTTCAGTTTTCTCTGTATCCTTTCAGTATTTTCGATGTCTTTTCAGTTCTTCTCTGTGTCTTTTAAGAAGATTCGTCAGGACTAACAATTTTGTTATCAACTAGCAGACTAAACAGCAAATCAAGTGCTGAAGAGAAAAAAGGGTAGAAATATTTGAAAATTATTTAACGGCTAAGTGACAAGAACAATACAAGGCAAGAGTTCATAACTTTTTGATGCAAACCACCGATACTTTGCGACAACATTTGGTTACTAGAGTTTTCACTCTTGATTGATTGATTAGCAATCTCTCACCAAACATCGAAACTCACTGCTTACTATTCAATGTAATGTATAGCCTGCTACATCGCAAATTACTCTTGATTTGATTTAGTACTCACTCAAGTCTTAACTTTTCCAAACAGCCATTGCTGAAGCTAGTCTACCGCGCCTATAGGAAGGTTGCATGTGACGTCACGGATTTCGCGCCAAAAAAAGTGGATGACCAAAAGCTCTAATTTATGCTGGAGAGGTATAGGGCGAACACCAACTTTTCGGGTTATTTTGAAAACTAATGAAAAATTAATTAAAATTTGGAATGAATTATTGCTAGTTGGATTCTCGGAAAGAAATAAATTTGACCAAAAGCAATTTGGTTGAGATTTGGTCTTTCAGTTGGCTAGTATAAGCCTAGCATAGTGGGCTAATTTTTAAAAAATGCCCCTAAGAGAAGTGCTATCTAACTACCATTTGCTCCTCACTTAAAAATAAACAATACCAATTAGATACCAGTCGGTACATTAGCAAAAACAACCATTATTTGATCATTACTACCGGTACGGTAAGCTTGCCGGTAAGCTTACTTGCTGTTTCCATGAGCAAGGCATTTAACGGTATGCCTCCATCTTTATGTGGCAAACAGGTGGTGGGGCAAAGCAGTCTACCCGTCGCGGTGATCCAGTGTGACAAAAGACATGCAAACAGAGCATGAACTCTACGCATGAATCAATAAATCGGTACCGTAATTTTTGTATTACCCTTGGTCCAGCAGCCTAGGTAATAGCCCAAACAATTGATTAAAGAGTGGTTAAGGTCACACAATTACATCTGACATATCAATATGACTGGCCTGCAATTACTATTGACAAAAAATTTCAAAAACTTACTGATTTTATCCAACAATAACTAATCCAGCATATGTCAAACGGTACAGAAGTCTGCCCTGTCATTTAGGCTACAGCATAACTTAAGTTTTCAACTTTTCAGAATGCTTATGCCACTAAATATACTGTATAAGTTAAACATTACAATCAACTTAAACTCATCATTCCCAAACACGCTGATTAATCGAATATGAAACCCTCACAGAAGCTGGCTACAAATAAGCCTGCATGTTTAGCCCATAAAATTAGCCCAACTATTAGCAATAACAAACAAACCTTAGCACCTCTTATCTTACTTTGACCTTAGATTCATTCCTTAACATCAATAAAACAACATATTTAACGTTCATTTAACAAATGTCACGTTTCTTCATTTGCTTTGCAAAAAACGATATCACTCCTATTCAATTCAATGCAAAAACACTGGCTTTGGTCATCCACTTTTTTCCAAAGTGCATTTTGATGGCGTTTGATCACGTGCGTGCAACCTTCCTATTGTTCCAAATTCTAATTAGTAATATCACACGCAGCAAATATTATTTACGCTTGGATAATTTTCTTATTTTATTACATTTCCACAGAAAAAAGTAGCGCGAACAAGTGCAGTAGGAAGATATCAGCGGTTTGCAGTGCGCCCATAATTGAAAAAAGTTATTAAAAACACTTTTTTTGCAATTTTACATTCAGGAAAAGGGAAATGAATGAATAGTAGGCTAATACTTCTCAAAATTGTAACTAGATATAAAAAAAAAGTTCTCAAAGCAATAAAATTCCACGACACTAATGATCACATAAGGAGCTAAGTCACTTATTTTATCTTGCCTTCAATGACAAAATGAGCTATGTCACCTCAGCTCATTCTGTAGTTTAAAAATGGCGTAATTGGGAAAGTGACATAATAAGCTATGTTGACATAGCTTATTTTGTCATAAAGCACGTTGGAGTTAGTTGAAAATGGAATATCAGTTCTGAGAAAACCTGTTCATATAGAGCTTAGCTCTTTATGTCACATGAAAATATGCATCTTGAGAAATATCTCACATTATATAACGCCGAAAATAGAAAATGTGGACTTAGCTCATTCTGTCATTTGACCCTCGATATGATATTTATATGGTCCTTACAATTTTATATTCCACCGGGATTAATCATAATGTCACCAATTTGAGCTTTATCATCGTAACTTGTGCTTTGAGGTGTTAGTGAATTTAGAGCTATTACTTAAAAAATCTCTTGCAATTAACAGAATACATTACAAATGTGAAACGAAATAGGCTATTTCTGGATTAGCTAGTGTATTGCAGTCATGATGTTTCTGCTTATAATTTATCGTTTAATATGAAAATACGGGAACACTACATTGAATTTACGGATAATATCAACAATACATATACCACCGTCAAAAGCAGCAATACGCTTGTCTGCGTGTGTATGTGACGAATCATATGAAAAAAGTCCTCAAGCAAACGTAAGTTTTGGATTTGCTACAAAAAGCCTGTTACATCAAACGATTGTAAACTTTAATTCGTTTTATCATCAAGTTTGTGCTACAACAATAGGCCTACGTAGCCTATTTTTTATCCTCTCCCCCATAATAACACCAATACGGCAGTTTTGTTTCCCTCTGGAGGCGTTATGTAATATTTATACAGTTCTTACAATTTTATAGTCACCGGAAGCTAAAGAGGCTGTGTTTTCAATTCGTCGTTTTTTTCGTCAGATACTTCATTCAAAATTTTACTTAACACTTCTTCAGGTCATACATTGACATGAGCTATTTTTTACTACTTTTGTTTGCGACATTTATATGTCTGAAAGAAGAAAATTATTCGTTAAATATCATATAATCAGGGTTACCATCTGCCTACACCAAAAAATAAGCACGCTGCTGTGCAATGACGTAATAGATTACCACTCCTAAAAATTTTGTATAAAAAAAATATTAGTACACCTGGTATGAATTTTTCCTAGCGATTAACAAATTGAAGAAAATTGAAATACTAGAATTAACGGAATTTGAGTATTTTTATACAAGCAAGATCTATTTATTGATTTAAAAGCCAAATTATAAATATTTTTCACCACTAAGAATTTGCTTAAGCAGTTTTTGATCTTTGGAAATGACTTCGCGCATCTCGGAGCAACTCAAGTCTAAATTTACTCGAACTTGTAACAGTGATTTGACAGTTTTTTCACTTAGACGATTTCTTTCTTTACTCCATTGCTATGGGACAAGAGAAAATACTCATTCCACAAATACGTTGCTGACCGGAATAGAGAAAACACTAGCAACTAATTTTTATAAAAGCGGTAGAGAATCATTTTCAGAAAAAAGTTTCATCCACTTCGTCTCTGGGCTATCTTCATTGTAGGTCCCATCAGGAATATTTTCAAGCATATCATTGAGAGACGAAACTTCGTCAAACAGCTATCTGCCATCGCTACCTCGGGATCGACCTACTTCGCCATTTCTTTTACTTCTTTATATGTAACTGACCGCTTTCTCAGCAGTGTCCAGGCGACGTTGGCTGGATGCTTATCTGGTCGATACCATTTGTCAATGTATTCTAGAGTCACTTCATAAAATTCTTTGAAGCTTGATTTTAGTATCTCAGCACAGTCACTGTCAATTCCTTTTAACAATTCATCTGTTTTTGCTCCATAAAATTCTGAATTACGACGCTGAAAAATGGCCGTCTTGAATGATTTAAAGATGCCAGCCAGTTCCGGAAATAATGCACTAGTGCTCTGTAACAGTAATAGCGGCTTTTTGAAAACCGACAAAGCACTATGAAGAAACGGCACGATTACAAGCGACTCTTCCGATCTGAAAAAATTCTCAAGAATCCGTGGTGGACACCGTAGGGAGAGAAAGTGTTGCGTTAGTGGTTTCCAAAGTTCTATCATCTTTTAAAGCACATTACCTAATGTAGTCCAACGTGTTGGCGTTAGGGTTGCCAACCGTCCCGGAATGGCCGGGACAGTCCCGGAATTGAGGTCTTTCGTCCCGTGTCCCGGGCAGGGTTACTTTTGTCCCGGAAGTTACTGATAGTTCTTTGTTTTAGCGAGAGTTCATAGATTACTATATTTCCGTAAATTAAGATTGATTCAACCAGAACAGCCTGAAGTAGGGTGTGCAAACGTTAGTCCCGATTAGCTAAGGCATTGTGACATGGGGTGTGATCTCCAAAAAAAAAAAAAGGTCATCACCTGTTTGGCTGCACTTTTTGCGTCATTTTCGGTCTAAAAATGACACAAAACGTGCAGCCAAATAGGTGATGACCTTTTTTTTTTTTTTGGAGAAGCTGGTCCCTTCTCTCAAAAAACAGGTCTACAGCTGAATTTGAGCGTCCCGATTTTGTTAAACAAAAAAAATGATAAGCCCATATATTTGGTCTCCTGAAAAGTGGCAATCCATTGTCCCGATTTTTGCTTTTCCTGATATGGTAACCCTATAATTAAGGTGTCCCGGAATGGCGAAATTGAAAGTTGGTAACCCTAGTTGGCGTGTTAGTGAGAAGTGCAGTGTACTGAGCTTTAAGCTGTGCGCAAAATTGTTTAAGATTTTGTACTCTTCTAGTTTCACTCTTGAAGTGACTGCAGATTTTTAAAACTATTGTTTCAATGTCTACAGATGTGCATTCATATTTTGTAAGACATTGCTCTTGAAAATAAGCACAAATTTTAGAAATAAGCACGATATGGCAACCCTGCATATAATCATCACTATCTTATACACCGGCAGAATATTAATATTTTAGTGGAAACGAGCAATTTGAACATTTCAAACATAGAACTAAAATGTAGTGGCTGCATTCCCAATGTCATAAGAAACTTTTGATTTCTTAACTATTCCTGTATTGAAGTAAAACAATCAGAAATTTAACTTATCGAACGCACATGAACGTAGTTTGGAGTAGGGGTGGGCAAACTACGAACCGCGGGCCGCATGCGGCACGCCAGAGCATTTTGTGCGGCCCTCGAAACTTATACAAACTTCCATGAATTTGATTCAATAAGAAAGGGTTGGCCGCACTTGCCGTACTGAAGAGCCAAAAATGATAGAAGCCATCATTGAAAGAGCCGCTACGCAATTCTTAGTTTGAACTGACGCATTTTCCGTCCAAATAAAGAGTGATGATCTTTATTTTTGGACGCCATCATTATCAAAGCCCTGTAATACGTCTTTACAAGAAGTTATTGCAAGATTTTAAGCTATTGCAAGCTCTTGCATTGCATACAGCTATTACAAGATTTTACGCATTGGCCCTCGGCGAACTCTTGAATGGTCGATGCGGCTCTCGGCTAACTCTTGAATGGTCAATGCTACCCTCCGACTAAAATGTTTGCCCATCTCCGGTTTAGAAGAATGGAAATGACAAGACGATATTTGAGTTAGCATTCAATCTTATAATGTTGTGATAGTTGACGCAAGCTGTAGTTTGAACTTGACACGTCAACTTCAATGCAATTCTGCTAGGCTATGTAGCAGGCAACGTAACGCTTTTGCCAGAGGCGTCTTTATAAAAGTAGATAAAAGAACACGGAAAAAAATCTTCATTTGCTTTTAGAAGTGTGTAGATGTAGAATACAAACACATTGCTTTTGCCACGCGGTCAACAGAAAAAAGTTTTGGTGTTGGTCACAAACTCAGGAGATGTTCTACAGCTCCTTCTCCGCTTAAAAAAAATTTAATTTTGTGATTCACGATTGGCTTCTTGCGTTTTGAATTTGTATTTGCTGATAAAATTCGGTATGTAATTTATTACTAACAGCTAACTTGTAAAGCAACGGAAATCAAGTTTTATAAAACTCCTAAATCAAATTTTGCTGTCTGTCGCCTCTGCGTCCCTTAATTAATCTACCACTGCATATTTTCCATCCAATAAAGATTGCAAGTGCGCTCGTTGCTCTCCCACCAACCAATCCCCAATTTTAACTGGTAACAACATTACAAATCATTATGAAAAGCGCAAACTATATTATTATCACGCCGCCAAATTTATTTTCTGGCTTTGCACTTAAAAACAATTTTATTGCTTTGTTGCATTTGTCAAGTATCAAAATTACGAAATATTTGCTCGCATTGCTTTTTCGGTAGGTTATGGTCTAGCGTCAAGAAAATATTATTTATTTAACTAAAAGTTACAAAATAGCCGTGTATCTGAAAACACTTTGATGTTTTTGGCTTGTCAAATTAAGAGTTGCTATTCACAGCGAAAAGGTTTTGAGAAGAAAGATTTCTGAGAAACCGTACAAGTTTTACAGTCAGTGCGTCACTTCAAACAAGTTCTGTGGTTTACGTAGCTCGTCACGGTTTTGCGTGTGCGCTCTTTCTCCTTTTTTTCTTTATTATACAAAAGCAATCGATGAAGAAATTTGCCCGAGTGGGTTTTGAAATTGCTATGTTTAAGTCAAAACTACAAAGAATATCTTTGTCAGTTTATGACCAACCAAAAGCCAGATAAATTTTAGGAAAAGTCAAAAAATTTCAAACATTTATCTCCAGCGGTCGCTAAGTTACAACAGTTTTAATTTACTGTGGGTCGAATCGACCCCCCCCCCCCCCCGGGCCAAATAGGGTTAAGGGCGCTTATTCTACTGCTATTAAAATTCAAACGTTCCCTTGTTCTGGTGACCAAACATCTGGATGACACACCAAAGGATGTTTTACGCGTATTGTCTCAGTATGTATAGCGATATACGATACATACGAGTCCGGGTACATACATCGATATATAATAACTTTTGATGTAGAACATCAGAGGTTAAGGAGTGCATGGTTAAAATTTTTTCCAACTTTAAATGTTCTATAAATGGGCCTAATTTTAACATCTGACGCTTTCAAAATCAGCCTGCATATGTTTTGATAAAATCTTTGACATGTTTTTTCTACATAAGATAGGTCTTAGTCAAACAAGATGAATTTTTTGCTGAAAAGCACATCGTCATTTTGAGTAGTATTGGGGGTGACGAATCTTTTTCGAAACTTTATTGAAAAAGCAATTGGAAGGTTGCATATGACATCATACATTTGGCGCCAAAAAAGTGGCTGACCAAATGCTCTAATTTGTGCTGGAAAGATATAGGGCGAACACCAACTTTGGGGTTATTTTGAAAACTAATGAGGAATTAATTAAAAATTGGAATGAATTATTGCTACTTTGCCACTGTCGCGTTTCAATAGAAATTTTCTGATTCTATCTCAATCTTTAATTTACTTCTTAAAATTGAGGCAACTTGTAGTATCGCTCGAATAATTAAGTCTGGTTGCAACTTAATAGCTAGGAAAAGATTGGGTTCCACTAAGATACTTTACCTCACGCACTTCGCGATCAAAAACACAACAAATATATTCACAAACCACTTTAAAACTTCGAATTCCTTCACTTGTCAAATAAAGAAACTAAACCACTTTACTATATAAAAATCAGACCAACCAAAACTAAAACCACCAAAATAATTGTTTGATTCCTGTTACAACAATCACCACAGAACAAGGCCTTTTTACTACACTCTACTGTCTCTCTCTGAATGTATAAAAAACTCTCACCGCCTTATATATATACAACTGGAAAATAATCTACAAATTGCTAGAACATCACGTGACACAGGAAAAACAACGTTAATAATTACATAATTGGTAATAGTAACAAAAAAGAAAAATCTTTGAAAAGAAACAAGAATGACTAGAATACACTGGAAAGTCACGTAGACAGCCATTGTGACGTCAGAAAGATGTGTGAGTTAGAAATCTATTTATAAAGCCGAAAGAAAAAAGGTCTTTTTTCCAAAACAGTTTAGCAAGTTTTGGGCTTCAGACAATTCAGATTTACAAATAAAATGATCACTGCAAAATAAAACAACAGATTACAACAACTATACACATAAAACTATTCTTTTAATGCAAATTTACGTATTGGTGACAGCAACTCCAAAACAAATAAATTCAATCAAAAGCTATGTGGTTGAGATTAAGCTTTTTGGTTGGCAAGTCTAAGCTTGGTACTGTGTGCCAATTGGCCATAAAATCGGCCCTTTAAAAAGCGCCATCTAAATAAAATTTGCTCTTCAGTTAAAAATAAGTCTATGCCAATTAGATACTCGGAGGTATATTGGCAAAATCAACCATTATTAGATCATTACCACCGGTACTGTAAGGTTTTTAATTACCTTTGGTCTAGGAGCCTAGGCAATAGCCCAAAAATTGTTTACAAAAATAATTAAAGCCACAAAATTATATCTGATGTATCATATAACTGGTCTACGAGCATTATTGACAAAAAATTCCCAAAAATTATTGATTTCATCAATCACTACCTAAGCCAGTACGGTATATGACAAACGGCACAAAATAATGCCTTGTCATTTAGGCTACTGTATAATTTAGGTTTACAACTTTTCAGTATGATTATGCAACTAATTACACTGTATAAGTTGCAAATTAGAATAAGAAGGTTGGATATGACGTCACACATTTGGCGTGAGAAAACGTGGCTGACCAAAAGCTGTAAATGACCATTGAAAGCTGTAATTGACCACAAAAATGTATCTGACCATTACAATTAACTTAAACTCAGCATTCCCAAATACGCTGATTAATCGAATATGAAACCCTAACAGACGCTGGCTACAAATCAGCCTGCATGTTTAGCCAATAAAATTGGCCTAACTATTAGCAATAACACGCAAACCTCAGCAACTTTTGCTGTACTTTGTCTTTAGACTAATTTCACAACATCAGTGAAACAACATATTTAACGTTCATTTTACAACTGTCTAGTTTATCTATTTAATTTGCCAAAAACGATATCACTCTCATGCAATTTAATGCAAAAACACCGAAAGTGGTCAGCCCTCTTTTTGAAAGCGCATTTTGATGGCGTTTGATCACGTGCGTGCCACCTTTCTATCAACTTAAACTCAGCATTCCCAAATACGCTGATTAATCAAATATGAAACCCTAATAGACGCTGGCTACAAATAAGCCTGCATGTTCAGTCAATAAAATTAGCCTAAGTAGTAACAATAACGAACAAACCTCAGCACCTCTTGCTGTACTTTGTCTTCAGATTCATCCCATTACATCAGTAAAACAACATATTTAAGGTTCATTTTACAACTGTCCAATTTATCCATTTAATTTGCAAAAAACGATTAGCCTAAGTAGTAACAATAACGAACAAACCTCAGCACCTCTTGCTGTACTTTGTCTTCAGATTCATCCCATTACATCAGTAAAACAACATATTTAAGGTTCATTTTACAACTGTCTAATTTATTCATTTAATTTGCAAAAAACGATATCACTCTTATTAAATTCAATGCAAAAACACAGAAAGTGGTCAGCCCTCTTTTCGAAAGCGCATTTTGATGGCTTTTGATCACGTGCGTGAAACCTTCCGAATTGGATAACCTTGTCGTGAAACAGAGACCTCGTCTTTTATATTTCAGTAGATCACTGGAGTCTTGACCTGGGTCTTGAGTGATAAGTGTCGAGTTCTCAGTCGAGTCGAGTCATTTTTCTAGAAATGAATCGTGTCAAGTCTAGTTTGTTTTTACCCCGGGTTGTTACTCCAACACTGCCCAACACTGCTTGTTACTCTACTGTACTGTTTCGGTAGACAGTTTAAAATTGCTATTTGATTTAGCCATTATCGGTGTGAGGTTTAATAAACTTGCTGAAATAAGAACAATTACAGTACCTACATTAGTTTGCAACAGCACTTGGCAAACCCAAACAATTAACACATTTCTCGCCTAAACGTCTTCGGGTTAAAGTGATTCACTTTAGGAATTCTTGGGATGTTTGTGAAAAACCACATTTTAAAAAAATGAAAAAATTTGACCAAAATGTTACTTCATGATCTTCAGTAATAAATTGCCGCCAAAGTCAAGGAAAACTGAGAAGAAATTTACAAAACGCGTCAATCAATCAACATGAGCAGTATCGTCCAGGTTATATTGACTTCTGCTATGCATTATAGCCCAGGGTTAAGCCAACAAAACTATGTTAACTACTAACAATGACAAGTCAATCTTCACGCCATAGGCGTAGCCAGGGGGGCCAAAGGGGCCATGGCCCCCCTGAATTTTAAGTGAAATTACAAAACAGTATCAAAAATATAAAAACATAAATTTTTTTGCGCCTCTGCTGGTGCATTAGAGTTTATTGTTGACTTTTAGCAAGGGGGTGAGTCGGGCGTGGCTTTTTAAGTTTTTAAACTTTCAAATTTTTTAAAACAAGATGTGTAGGTTTTACATACTAAATATCGCCAAAGTTTTTCTTCTATGTCGAAGTCGAGCGATGAATGGATATTCCAAGTTATGGTAATGGCAAGAAATAAGCGTCTCGCTGAGCGCTTTCTTGTTTTGTTGCGGTGCGGAATACTACAAAGACGTTGGTTGGTTGATTGGTTGGTTGGTTGATTTACCCCTCCTCTTCCTTGGGATGGAGGTACGGTACGAACAAAAATCCAGGTTCACGCCGTCAACCTAACTGAATTAGGCTAGGGAGAAAGAGGCAGCCCATTTCGAACCAGTCATGAATGCAAATTACAGACAGGTAGCCCCACCACCAACAAGGCGGACTGCCAGTGGTGGGTACCCAAGAGTCACCTCTCACGACATGCTGGGTAAGCAGCTTCACAATTCTAACCCGGTGAAGCACGGGTACTACAAAGACGTCGCTTCTTTTATCAGAACGTTCAACCTACCAGTGGGAGTGGTTTCCTTAAAATTCCTTGAATAGTGCGTATACGTCGCAATTGAAGTTAAAATATTAAAGCCGTTCTTGACAAAACTACATTAGATCAGTGAAATCGCATTCGCACTTTTTCAGTTTTGTACAGGAATTTTTATAGTAGCAACGACCGTAGTTCACGAAATGCAAAATGTCGAACCGACCCACTAAACAGGCAAAATTAGATACTTTTTTCTGCAAGGAAACAGGTTGATAGTGCTAGAGTAGAAGACGATGTTGAAGTTTTACAACCTCCAACTACTTCTAATACGTCTGGAGTTGTTCCCGAAAGCCATGAAGAATACGTGTTGGGGAAGACCATCGATTTAGGATATGTTTTAGAAATTCACTCACAGATCACAGATGCCGAAAGCTATAGGCTTTTAACTTCAAAAGGTCCACAAAATGTTTTACTTCTTGATACCATTTGGCAAAGTCGTCGCAAGTTTCTGAAGTCGTGGCTTCAAGATGATAGGTTTTCCAATTGGCTTGTTTATACGCAACTCTCTGGTAGTGGTGGTTTATGCAAAACATGCATCTTGATGCAAGCGCATCTGACACATGGCAGTCTTGCAAACGTTGCTTTCCTGAAAAGACCTAGTTTAGATTTAAAGAAATTTATTGAAAAGGCGTTTTCTCACAGGGATGCCGCTTATCACAGAGAAGCAACATTGGCAGCGAAGGATTTTATTAGCTCCATGGAAAGTGGCAAAGATGTATACACTTGCATAGACTCTGGAAGAGACAAGCGAACAGCAGAAAATAAAAAAATTGACTTCTATTGTTAAAACTGTTTTTTTCTGTGCTTCTAACAATATTCCTTTGCATGGGCATTCCGCGGGCAAGGGAAATTTTATGAAGCTTCTTCAATTCCGCATGGATGCTGGGGACGAAGCTTTGAAGAAACACTTTGCTCAGATGGCTGGAAATGCTAAGTATATCAGTCCAACCATTCAAAACGAGATTCTTGGGATTGCGAGCACCATGGTGGTCGAAGAGTTCGTTGCAAAGGCCAATGAAAGTTTTATATCTGTTGTTGCCGATGAATCCTGCAATATTTCGGGAAAAAACAACTTAGCATTGTCTTTGACTCTTTCGCTCCCGCGATCATCGATTGATGATCTCGTGTTTTCAGCGTTTACCTCAAATTTTGTTAAATTCAGTTACAAAATTAGTTTAATAAAAAATCGATTTGTCACTTTATTTTTCATCCGATTTTCATACAATTTTCAAAAGATCACGCTTATTTCCTCACGCATCGGAAGATGTACCATTTGTGACCTAATTCTTGGATTTTTACACCCAAAAAGGGTTAAAAACACCAACAACCCAGTTGCAGACGACAAAATCGTCCAAATTCTCAGCACGTGCCAACTACGCTAAAATCAAATTGAGATTACATCTTTACCACATAACCAAACCCTTCATCATTAACACAGTCTGAAAACTACTCTTTTGGGGCATCATTTCACAAAATTTCAAGCGATAATGATAAATCTTACGTTTTTGAATTTCCAAATTTCTTAGGGGTCTCAAAACCCCCCCCAAACAAATTTGAATGGTAAGTAGATAAAAGTAAAGTTAGTGCGTAAAAAATATGATATCTTGCTAAATATTGGTCTCATTTGAAAGCTTAGGAAATTCGCTTTCCAGCAATATATAACTTTAAATAGTCTAGACTAAGTGGTATATGATATTTACTGATCAAAAATGAGTACTGTACATCATGTCAGTTCAAAAACCCCCCAAAATTTGTTGACTTGCCTTCACTAAATTATAATTTGTAAAAAAACTACACCCTATAAAAACATAAAATAAATTGCAAATGTTTCACCAATAAAGTCGTCATTTTGTATCAAGTTTCTAAGGATACAAGAAGCGAAATACAAGTTTAAAAGCTAGCAGAAGTTTGGCTTCTCTAAATCAAAGTTTGCTGTATCCCCCTTGTTTCTCAAGAAATGGGAAGGGTGTAAACAAGCTGCTGTTTCATTGTCAGTGACCGCATATTCTATTTAAACTTGATATTTTCTGAATCTTGAAGAAATTCCCTGTTCAAAAATACATAATGTTACATGGTTTAGGCTAACCTCTAGCAGATAATGACTGATCATATTTTAGGTACTGAATTTAACTACCAAAATTTGGTACCGGTCGGTACCGGTCAAAAAAAAGGTCATGTGCCTAAGAAAATTGCAAATTGTAGAAAACCTAGGCTATTAGGTAAGTTTTGATTGATGTACCTTGAAAGCTTATTTCCTTAGCATCATTTTGCGACCATTTGTAAAAAAATTGGCGACCATTTGTAAAAAAATTGGTAGAAAATTAAATCTGTGGTGATCTTTGAGGTGAGAGCACCTCTTTAATTTTGAAGACAACTACCCCCCAGTTGGGGGGGCTAATTTGCATATTAAAAAAAAATGTTTTTTTTTCTATTTGAAATCCTCAAGAAATGTAGATTTCAACGATATATCACACTTAATGTAGAAGTAGACAGCTGAGTAATGATTTCCAAACAAACTTGAGGTACATAATTATGATTAATTATGATTGATTATGACAGTTTTTTGCATTGCCACCTCGCGGACATTTTTTTCGCTTTTCGCGCGGGAGCAAAAGAGTTAAGATATACCAAAGGTGAAAAAGTGAATGAGAGTTTTACAGGATTTGTTAAAATGTCTTCAGTTTCCGGGGAATCTATTTCTGCAGCTATTCTGGCTCACCTCTCCAGAATAGGCGTTGATCTTCGAAAGCTTGTTGGACAAGCCTACGATGGTGCATCAACTGTGACAGGTCATGTACTTGAGTGGAGTTCAAAAACGCATTCGCAAAAAGTATCCCCCCCCAGCAATATTTGTGCATTGTGCTGCACAATGTTTGAACGTGGTCATTAATGACCAGAGTAGAGTTTCTATTGTTAGAAGCACCTGCGACATCATCAGGGAAACTATTTGTTTCTTTCGGGAAAGCCCTAAAAGGCGCTCAAGTTTAGGAGTCAATATTCCTTGATTCTTTCCTACCAGGTGGTCACAAAAATACAAGAACATCCGGATATTTAAAGCTAACTACAAGTTTATACTTGACGCTCTTGCTTCATTGATGGAGGACGCGAGCGGTGAGACACGAGCGAAAGCTCTTTCCTTAAAAACTGCTTTCGAAAAGCTGGTGTAACATACGCCATATGTTTGATTGGGTGGTACGCAGCGCTTATGGAATCACTAGCGCGCAAGCTTTAGTCTGTTGGAGTCAGTGTACCTTCTGTAAAAAGTCTTATTGCTTTTCTTCAGAGCGTCCTCGATCAAGACCGGGTGGACTTCAATACAGTTGCATCTAGTATTTATGATGAGAGTTATGCAGCAGTTGGCACGAAACAGCTTTCAGTGCCTCGGGTTGTTGGAATCTAAATTCATGGTGATAACGCTGAAGCAGAATCGGCCTCACAATATTATCAACGTTCGATATTCCTCCCGTGCATTGATGATCTAAGCAGCTCTCTTCGAGAACGTTTTAATGATAACTTTCCTTTTTTTGCGTTGGTCTCTATCTTGCCTCCGAACAATCCGACCAACATCAATGACATTGAGAGCTTATATTTCTTGGACAACCTCGTAAATGAAGTAAAGTTGTGGAGAAGTTCTCTCACCCCTCTAGTAAACCAGGAAAGCTTGCCCGAGTTTTTCTAAGCGCCCAAGCTTATCCAAGTGTGCGCAACGTCATACAGATTTTCTTGACACTCCCCGCAACAACCTTTGAGACTGAACGGTTATTTTCGTGTATGAGGCGAGTCAAAACTTGGTTACATTCACGTATGACCTCGGATCGCTTGTCTGATTTGTGAGGGCTTTACTGCCATCACGAAAGAGTAGATGAGGAGAAGAGCAATCGAATATTGGCAACCATGGCTGGTGAAAAGCGACGGAGAATTGATATCTGAGCGTGATCAACTGGAAGTAAAACTTAATCAACTTTGATTTCGACATTCTTGCATGTGCTGAGCACTTACTGATCTAGTAACCTATACTACTGTACGCACTGTATCTTATCGCTATTTAATTCTCAACAACCAGTAAAATGGCGAACGCGTTTATTAGATGACAGATGAGTGTGTCTGGCTCAACAGTGTATTGCGTGACGATTGTCTTATCAAAAATTATCCCCAACTGGCCTTTTCAAAGAAAGCGTTAGAAATTTTACATAATTTAGCGGCCACTTTGCAACTAGGCAGAAATTCTATAAAATTTATATTTTCATAGATATTACGTGAATATGCGGTTATAAGTAAATGACGTCACATTAAAAGTTGCAAAATTTGGCCCCCTCTCAATTTTTTTCTGGCTACGTCCTTTCTTCACACCCCTTTTCTTTTTTTGACTTAAGATTCACTCCTTAACATCAGCAAAAAAGCTTATTTTAGAAGCTGTTTATTTTATCTATTTTATGAGCAAAAAATGATATCACTCCTATTTCATTCAAAGCAAAAATACCAAAACTTTTGAGCGATTTTTTTCAGTAGGGTTGGTAACGTTCCGTTACATATAGGGTCCCGTGTAACATATAGGGTCCCAACCATTGGTAACTTCATGTTGCATATAGGGTCCCGACCATTGGTAACTTCATGTTACATATAGGGTCCCGACCATTGGTAACTTCATGTTACATATAGGGTCCCGACCATTGGTAACTTCATGTTACATATAGGGTCCCGACCATTGGTAACTTCATGTTACATATAGGGTCCCGACCATTGGTAACTTCATGTTGCATATAGGATCCCGACCATTGGTAACTTCATGTTGCATATAGGGTCCCGACCATTGGTAACTTCATGTTACATATAGGGTCCCGACCATTGGTAACTTCATGTTGCATATAGGGTCCCGACTCTTGGTAACTTCATGTTGCATATAGGGTCCCGATCATTGGTAACTTCATGTTACATATAGGGTCCCGACCATTGGTAACTTCGTGTTGCATATAGGGTCCCGACTCTTGGTAACCTCATGTTACATATAGGGTCCCGACCATTGGTAACTTCATGTTACATATAGGGTCCCGACCATTGGTAACTTCATGTTGCATATAGGGTCCCGACCCTTGGTAACTTCATGTTGCATATAGGGTCCCGACCATTGGTAACTTCATGTTGCATATAGGGTCCCGACTCTTGGTAACTTCATGTTACATATAGGGTCCCGACTGTTGGTAACTTCATGTTGCATATAGGGTCCCGACTCTTGGTAACTTCATGTTACATGTAGGGTCCCGACCATTGATAACTTCATGTTACATATAGGGTCCCGACCATTGGTAACTTCATGTTACATATAGGGTCCCGACCATTGGTAACTTCATGTTGCATATAGGGTCCCGACCATTGGTAACTTCATGTTGCATATAGGGTCCCGACCATTGGTAACCTCATATTGCATATAGGGTCCCGACCCTTGGTAACTTCATGTTGCATATAGGGTCCCGACCATTGGTAACTTCATGTTACATATAGGGTCCCGACCATTGGTAACTTCATGTTGCATATAGGGTCCCGACCATTGGTAACTTCATGTTACATATAGGGTCCCGACCATTGGTAACTTCATGTTACATATAGGGTCCCGGCCATTGGTAACTTCATGTTGCATATAGGGTCCCGGCCATTGGTAACTTCATGTTGCATATAGGGTCCCGACCATTGGTAACTTCATGTTACATATAGGGTCCCGACCATTGGTAACTTCATGTTACATATAGGGTCCCGACCATTGGTAACTTCATGTTGCATATAGGGTCCCGACCATTGGTAACTTCATGTTACATATAGGGTCCCGACCATTGGTAACTTCATGTTGCATATAGGGTCCCGACCATTGGTAACTTCATGTTGCATATAGGGTCCCGACCATTGGTAACTTCATGTTGCATATAGGGTCCCGACCATTGGTAACTTCATGTTGCATATAGGGTCTCGACCATTGGTAACTTCATGTTGCATATAGGGTCCCGACCATTGGTAACCTCATGTTGCATATAGGGTCCCGACCATTGGTAACTTCATGTTGCATATAGGGTCCCGACCATTGGTAACCTCAGGTTGCATATAGGGTCTGGCTGTTCGTGATTTAGAAATCGAATAGATTTTGATTGAATTGGAAAACTTTTTTTGTTTTTTATTTTTATTGAACCAAGAAGAGTTTTATCAAAAACTTCAAAATTGTATAATTACAAGTCAAATCATCAAAATTAAAAATGGTTAACAACGAAAAGTGAGTTTTTTGCACATCTTCAAATGTTTACAGCTATAATACAAGAGAGAATGAGGCTGTTCAATAAATGTCTCTGGCGAAAGGCTTGATTGTTGTATGTGTATGCTGTTTATAAATAAAATAAAAACTGTCCAGCAGCAGTAACAGGCTTTGCTGTACAAAGTTGTTTATGTTTCCTTGTATTTTTCATTTAAAATTTTAACTGATGGTTTAGCGCAATTGCAAAATGGAGTGGGTAGCTTTTTAATGCTGCTATTCACTCTTTTTAAAACAAAGCGACCCCATTTTTTAAAATGATCTCCATGTGGGTAACCAGCTTTTCCGTTTAAAGCATGAAGAGCATGGGCAATTTCATGGATGACGACTTCAAGCAAGATTTGTTTATTTTGAAAAGTTTCAGGCAAAATACAAATATAAAAAGTGTTTAAAGGCTTTAAAGGAACTGTAAGTCCAAACAATTTATGCTTCTTTGTAGAGGTTGGTAAAATCCGAATTATATCTTTTGGAGAAACACAACCAATTGCGCAATTTGCTGATGGCAAGTTGGTATGTGGCAATATTAACTCTCGTATAGATTGATATAAAAGTTGAGCGGTAGCTGTATTATCAGCATTATGTTTTGACGCCTGAATTAAGTCCTCCATCTGTTTACGGTAGGAAAGTTTTCGATTTTCCACGTGTTGTATCACTTCACTACATGACATGCAATTCCATTTTTTTGATGTAAAGTCGCCCTTTTCACATTTCTGGTGGAACCAGCTTTTACAACGCGAACACTGGATCATGAGCTGTCCATCATCTGGCATTCGGCAATGACAGTGCAAAGCGGTGAACATTTTGGGAAAAATATCAACTTGAAAATTTCTATTTCGAGAAATTACAATGTCTTCTAAAAAAGTTGAAATATCATTTGATTTCAAGCCCTTCATTAATGCCTGTCTCATCACGGACTGATTAAACTCCAAGCAGCAAGGATTAAGATTTTCGCATAATGCAGCACAATATGCAATTGCGAATAACCCACAGTCGTTTCCCCCAATTTGTTGCTGAACATCTTCTACTGAAATGCTCACCGCACCCCTTGGCCCTGTTAGCTCACACACCGACTTTTCCACAACAAGGGGATAACTAATTTTTTTTTCCTTTTTAGCGACACTGAGAAAACTGTCGTAAACTTTCCCATAACCAACTGGTCGGACGGGACAGCCTGCTGCTGCTTGATATTCAGTTGACTCACAAAACACATTTGAAAGCGTAATCCAATGACTGCTACTGATATGTACAATTTGAACGTACTGTTCTATGTTTATATCATGGTGAAATCCTCCACATTGTGGTTTTAAAACATCTTGTAATCCGTGCAAGTTTTCCTTTTTCATTAGCATCATTGCAGCGTTGATAATCGAATCATTAAGCCATGCGCTGTCGTCTTGAAGGATTAATGCATCGCTATTTTTTAGAAGCAAGCTTTTGATCCAATACTCATTTTTGTTGATAAAATTTTCTTCAGTGGTGTTGTTAGGGTAACTTGCACAATCGATTGAATGGGCAGAAGTATTTTCACCAATGAAGACTTCCATTTTATTAGTTGGTTCATCTTCAGTGATTGTTATAATAGAGTCTACCAATATGTTTACTTGTAATTTTGAAGGTGCACTATCTACTTGAGAATTAATGTTTGATGAAGCAACAGGGCTTCTTAAAGTCTTTTTGGAAAGCATTAGCCTTCCAAGCGAATCCCGATACACCTCATGTTTTGATAATAATTTTGTTGCTTGAATTTTGCAAATATTTTTAGTAGCATTTTTTAAATCAATAATTGAACGAAGGAGAAATATGTGGTTTACAGGTTTCATACCATTCAAGAAACGACTGTCGTAACGATGGGCTGCATGAAGTTGTTCATCTCGCTGTGTGTTCACCATCCCTTTCAATTCTTTGACATGAGTAACCCGTCTTAAGATTTCTTTTCTTTTTACTGTGTTGCGTTCGTGAAACCGATCAAATAGGCAAAGATGTGTACTTGATCCTGTGACCGGATGAACATCATCAATCACTGATGCAGTAGATGCATTTTCTTTTTCCAACCATGGCAGTGATACAGATAAAGTTCCCAAGAAGGCTTTTTCAATGTTTTCCTCACTTATTTCACTAACCATACCGTCATTTGGCGAAAACATATTTGGTTTTCTTTTGTTTCCATGTGCCACAACCATGTGAGCCATGTCGATTATGCAAATATTGGGTTGAAATTTCATGGAAAGCAACACATCCACATAATCTCTGGGACTTTCTGCATGAAGAACAAACTTTAGTACATAAACGACACCATGAGGGCATGTTCCAGACAGCCAACCACCAGAACATCCCCATAATTTTGAAAAAGTCTTTTTAAACTTCTCATCATTATCACTTATTAAAGACTTTATTTTCATGATCGCATCCAATTTGGATCCACAATTTTTTAACCCAAGTGTTTTTGCCAATTTAGCTACATCACTAGCTTTGGATTGGCTTAGCAACTCTAAAATTCTTTCTTCGGTTACTTCTCTGCAATCTTTTTCAAGTTCTTGTGTGTGACGACTGACTTTTCTATGTTCGGTGTTAATTAGAAATTTGTTTCTTCGTGTTTTTTTTCCCGATGTATGGAGCCCAATTAAGCAAAGACGGTTCAACATTATCAGCTTCTATCCCATAGCCTCGTTTTATCATGTGGATTTCTACGATTCTCCAAAACGCATCAGCATTTACAGTATCGTGATTATCTTCATCATAATTTTGAGGCAATTGAAGATTAGAAGCTAAACATCGAAAAGCAATTTTTTTATTTAAATCCATTATAAGAACTTTTGGGTGATATCCACATAAAATACATGAGTACTCATATGAGTGTTCACTTAGGGCATCAAAATGCAAATACGCATTTAGAATTGTTTGTGCGTTCAAGCAAACTCCGATTTTTGATTCAAGAACTTTCACCATACTGCCAATGGGAATGTGTTGCAGTAAGCAGCCACGTAAAAAATGACATACTTCAATAGAAATTAGAAATGTGTCATTAAAGTTATGAACGCCATCTGAATATTCTTGATATCGGTAACAGATTTGGCAATTTGGACATGATTTGTAATAAATTTGCACACCTGTTACCATTGCATCCATGGTCAATAAACGACCTACTTTGCTGATTCTTACGGCAGTGTTCAAAGAAACATTGCAAAAGTAGCATGAAGTTTCTGTGGGCACAAAATCTGATTTCATGTTTTTTGCATCACATGTGTAATTCAGGGGTATCTTTTTCTGCTGCATTAAATATTCACACATTTTTTCAATTAAGTTTACGTCTTGTGGAGGATAGATTGTGGTAGTACACATACCTATCTTTTCGTCTTTCTCTGAAGTTTCCCAGGCTTGTGTCGGCAAAAATGCATCACCATTATTTTTGAGGAATATGTCCAATTTATTGCTTTCATACAAATACCATTTGCATATTGCTTTATGAAGGCATCCCCTCTTCCTAGAACAACAGCAACAATCTAATGTGCCTTCGCGAATGTCTGCAGTAACCTTGGCTCTGCCCAATTTAGCGTAATAATGGGTATTACCATCAAAAATGGACATATGAATGTAGCGATCACCATCTTGCACGGGTACTATAAGCCTAGCTCCATGACTTTTCGCACTTTCGTAAAGTTGTTTGCACATCCAAATGGTTTTATCGGAAAGAAGTTTGACTTTACCTTTGCCAGATAAATGTTTTAAAGAACCAAAAGATAAATCTGCTTCCTGAGTGTACTGTGGGCATTTACTGCAAAGCTGTAAATGAATGCATTCTACTGTAGGCATGCCAGATCTCTTTGCTAAATTCATATAATCAGCACAACTTTCTTCCTCACATAACATAGTTGCAGAATCAGCAGAAACTTTTTTTTGGACATGTGTTCTATAGACAATACCGCCTTTCATTGACTTTCTGACAAAATATATCCCTTCTGATTCATCAACACAAATACAACTTGGTGTGAATTCTGTGTTATGCATTTTCTTCAAATGGCGATTCAAACTCTTTGGATGCATGGTGAGATTACAGACTGAACAATTAACCGAATGAGCCGCAGGTTTTTTTGTTTGTGCTCTACCACTAAAACTGTCATCTTCGTCACCAGGTAAGTTTAATTTCACTTCGGTCATATTTTTATCATCAGGAGTTTTATTTTGTGCTTGATCGTTTTTAAAAATTCGATGTTTATGAAGATGAGAAAGAAAACGCTTTCTGGTAGCAATGGTCTCTTCGCATTTTGGACAGTGATAATGAATTCGCTTAGTATTAATATGTAATGCAGAATGAGATAGTTTGCAAGGAAAACACGTTTGATCATCAAAAGTGACAGCGCGACTAATATGAGACTGCAAGATATGACGTTTCAGACGAGAACATTTAACATGTATGAAATTACAATATTTACAATGAAAGTGTTTTTTTTGGCAGCATTTGCATTTCGTCTCGGGGCACTGCTGAAACAGCGACTGAATATCACACTTCTTTAAACCATCCATCATTCCATGCATAAAATTTATTCAACAGTTCCTTACATAGGCTAATATACACAACATTGTCTTCAAAATATACTGTTTGGCTGATTGCAAAAATAATTTTTTTTACTTACACTGCAGATTTGATGCAGGGGTAGGCTAATACGAAGACTGCATATGATATCACACATTTGGCGCGAAAAAAGTGACTGACCAAGAGCTGTAATTTATGCTGGAAAGGTATCGGGCAAACACCAACTTTAGAGGTTATTTTGAAAACTAACAAGAAATCAATTAAACATTTGAATGAATTAGTGACAGTTAGTTACTCAGAAACAAATAAATTTCATCAAAAGCGATTTGGTTGAGATCAGGCCTTTAAGTTGGCTAATCTAAACTTAGTATGGTGTGCCACTTGGCCGAAAAATTAGCCTTAAGGGAAGTATCATCTAAATATCATCTATTCCTCTGCTAAAAATAACTCCATACCAATTACATACTCGTAGGCTCATCAGCCATTATTAGATTATTTCTACCAGTACCGTAAGTTTTTAATTATACTTGGCCTACTTGATACAGCAGCCAAGAACAATAGCCCAAAAAATTGTATAAAGAAAAGTGAAGTTCACAAAATTGCATGTAATAGGTCAATCTAACAGAACGGCAAACATTATTGACAAAATATTTCAAACGACAGGTGATTACATCCATCAATATCTAATCCAACACATGACAAACGGTATAGAAGTCTACCTTGTCATCTAGGCTACAGAATAATTTAGGTTTATTACTATTCAGCATACTTATACAACTAAATATGCTGTAAAAGTGCACATTACAAGTAAATGCTGGAATACCAGATAAACTGTGAGAACATATTCTTACTTTGGTACTAACAGAGGTTGATTTTTGTAAAATTGAATTTAACTGATGCGCATAACAATGAATGAAGTAGGCACTAGGGTAAAATCTTTAATTAATGCTTGAACTCCATTTCACACTCCACTCAACACAGCAGCTCCATCATAGGCTTGGGCAATAAGCTTATGCAGAGCATGTCCAATCATAATTTGAAGTTTCTTGAGCAAGATGCTAGCCTTTGCCTGGGCTGTCAGGCAATCTTGGCAAAAAAAAACCCCAAATTTTTCAACTGGCTCACCATTTTTTTCATACCTAAATACAATTACCATTTGACTTTAGTAAAATATGTCAGTTGTTTCGTCACACATAACTGCCAGATAGTTAGATTTACTTATTTCAGTTTAATTTGTTTACAATTTTCCAAAATTGATTCAAAGATTTCATTTTGTATTGTTGTTGATGTACCTTTAAAAAGTGTTGCTGTCTCAAAATGTGATTTAAAGCTTGAGTCTAAGTTTGATGTTAAGTCAAGCAAATCCCGAAAAACTTTAGGATTAGTCGAATCCACATGTTCATCGTAACCCCTTAGCGGCAGCTCAAATTCACCACAGAATTTAATGCAGTCAATAATTTTTGATAAAACTTTACGGTTTTTTCCAACTGTCTCATTATGACAGGCTATGGATAATTCGTGTTCTGTGTTCAAAGCTACAACAATATTGGCTGGTCCAAGATGTGATTGAGCAATCGTACAGTTAATATGCTTTTCAGATTCTGTTATTTTCTGATTTCTACTGGTAATTTCTTGAAATCAGTTTGTTCTGTGTTAGTCCATGCAGTGTCACTATTGTCATATCCAAACAAAAGATTTGGAAAACAAAATAATGCATTTTGAGTGTTCACAACCACAGTGCTGATAAACATTTACATTGAATTGTCTGGTATATTGTTTGTCTCCGCAGTTTGCACTTTGTGAAATTTGAAAATTTGGTGTAAGCCTTCCAACTTGTTTGACAGCTAGTTTTTCTTGCAAAGTTAATTGATTGAATTTTACATTTTGAAGATATTTTCCAGAATTAATTATAGACATCATTAACAAATAGGAACTTGATTGCTTAATATGTACTATACCTGAAAAAGTACAATAATTTGCAAACATATCAACCATATCTGATTAAGTAAGAAACAATAAATATAGGATAAATGTAGTCTTGACTGCAATCAGTCATGTTACAGTTAGTGAGCTGTCTTTAGACTATAAAACTGAAAAATGGAAACTACATTCAACAGAATGCCAGGTAGCACCTATCTTAGCTATAGGCTACCCTAAGTGTAAATTATAGTCTTACACAACCTAATTTTAACTGTCTTTAGTGCCAAACAACAAAATAGTGAATGTTTGTTCTTTCTGCAACATTGCTGATGACATTCCCAGTCTTAAACATTAACTTAGATTTGGAGTTAGTTAGCATTAGAGTTAGGATTGGATTTCAGGTTGGAGGAAATGATAGTTAGAATTAAAAAGGATCCACTTTCTAGTTTTCATATTCAAAGCTAGACCAGAATGAAATATGAGGAAATGGATGAAGTATATTTGCATACCTTAAAATAACTGAGAAAATTAGACTTAATGATTTTGAAATTATAGAAAAGAGTTTCTGTTAGCTAGTGCTCAGCATAAAAGTTATTTCATTAGTCATTAAGCTGACCTTGATATTCGGTTTGATTGACAAACCAGCTCAGCATGCCATACCTATGTAATAATGGAATTGATTGAAGTTTTAGATTGCTATTTCAAGTTCACTGGCAGCCTTTTCAGTTTACACTGACCTGGCTGAATAAGCACATGTATTATTCTGCCTGTTCACATTCCCCCTGCAGTCTGACAGATTTGGTAATACAGTTATGTGAAGATCTTTTTCCTGATGCTATCATGAACATTTGTGTGAAGTTGTAAACACAGGCTTAAGCATGTATTTTATCCTTTGAATTTCTTAGAGTTTTTTTCTAACCATCATTTCATACAAGCAACAGTCATTTTTTAGTTTATATATAGGCCGAAACTGAAATTTGGGGCTTTTTCTACCATTAAAAAATAGTTCATTTGGGTCTCATGCAATAATAGCCCTCTTGGATTTGTAAACTTTATATTGGGGCTTAAAGTAGATGTTAAGGTTTGGCGTTAAATAGGGTTAGGTTTGGGTTTGAATTAGTCAGTATCAGTACTATTTTCAATATCCTAACCAACAAACCGATAATAACTGATATAATGCATAGGGGCTTAAACTGCACAAGACTTAACCTCACTTCTAACACTAAAACTCCAATTTTGCATCATCCTTTATAGTCTCAAAGGCTAAGTCTATTTTACTTGCTACTTTTTCATTTCATACTAGCAATTATCTAAGCTTTACAACAAACCATAAAACTAGCCAGTGACTCATTTTGCTATAGCACGCCTACAACTAAAATTCTGTTCTACGCCGCTTTCGGCAGTTTGTCCAACTTCTCCACACATTTACCCAAAACATTAGCAAGGAGCAATGTCATAAACAAGGACTGCAAAAATTTCGGCCGCCACTGCGGCTATTTCTCTCAAAAACAAACAAAAAAATGTGAAGCGGAACTTTATCTGTACATGAGGTCAGGTTGCGGTTATTTTTATTGTAACACCTTAAGACCGTCGAGACTGCAACTTCGCAGTCTTCAATCGTGTTGCCGAAATGAAAAAATAGATTCAAATAAAAAATTTCTAAAATCTGCATCCCCAGAAAAAAACATCTGAATACAAAACCAAATCTACCACAGAGAACCAAAAACCGGGGGGGGGGGGGGGGGGCTGCAGTCCTGCAGCCCCCTTAGACGAGCTGCCCCAGGTCGGGACCCTATATGTAACATAGAATTACCTATGGTCGGGATCCTATTTGCAACATGAAGTTACCAATGGTCGGGACCCTATATGCAACATGAAGTTACCAACAGTTGGGACCCTATATGCAACATGAAGTTACCAATGGTCGGGACCCTATATGCAACATGAAGTTACCAATGGTCGGGACCCTATATGTAACATGAAGGCTACCAATGGTCGGGACCCTATATGCAACATGAAGTTACCAATGGTCGGGACCCTATATGCAACATGAAGTTACCAAGAGTCGGGACCCTATATGCAACATGAAGTTACCAATGGTTGGGACCCTATATGCAACATGAAGTTACCAACAGTTGGGACCCTATATGCAACATGAAGTTACCAATGGTCGGGACCCTATATGTAACATGAAGTTACCAATGGTCGGGACCCTATATGCAACATGAAGTTACCAATGGTCGGGACCCTATATGCAACATAAGACTACCAATGGTCGGGACCCTATATGCAACATGAAGGCTACCAATGGTCGGGACCCTATATGTAACATGAAGTTACCAATGGTCGGGACCCTATATGCAACATGAAGTTACCAATGGTCGGGATCCTATATGCAACATGAAGTTACCAATGGTCGGGACCCTATATGCAACATGAAGTTACCAATGGTCGGGACCCTATGTGTCACATGAAGTTACCAATGGTCGGGACCCTATATGTAACATGAAGTTACCAATGGTCGGGACCCTATATGCAACATGAGGTTACCAATGGTCGGGACCCTATATGTAACATGAAGTTACCAATGGTCGGGACCCTATATGCAACATGAAGTTACCAATGGTCGGGACCCTATATGCAACATGAAGGCTACCAATGGTCGGGACCCTATATGTAACATGAAGTTACCAATGGTCGGGACCCTATATGCAACATGAAGTTACCAATGGTCGGGACCCTATATGCAACATGAAGTTACCAATGGTCGGGACCCTATATGCAACATGAGGTTACCAATGGTCGGGACCCTATATGCAACATGAAGTTACCAATGGTCGGGACCCTATGTGTCACATGAAGTTACCAATGGTCGGGACCCTATATGTAACATGAAGTTACCAATGGTCGGGACCCTATATGCAACATGAAGTTACCAATGGTCGGGACCCTATATGTAACATGAAGTTACCAATGGTCGGGACCCTATATGCAACATGAAGTTACCAATGGTCGGGATCCTATATGTAACATGAAGTTACCAATGGTCGGGACCCTATATGCAACATGAAGTTACCAATGGTCGGGACCCTATATGTAACATGAAGTTACCATGAGTCGGGACCCTATATGCAACATGAGGTTATCAATGGTCGGGACCCTATATGCAACATGAAGTTACCAATGGTCGGGACCCTATATGCAACATGAAGTTACCAATGGTCGGGACCCTATATGTAACATGAAGTTACCAATGGTCGGGACCCTATATGCAACATGAGGTTACCAATGGTCGAGACCCTATATGCAACATGAAGTTACCAATGGTTGGGACCCTATATGTTACACGGGACCCTATATGTAACGGAACGTTACCAAGGCCTCTCATTTTTTTCGAAAGCAAATCATGTTGACGTTTGGTCACGTGAGTAAATAATTTTGTTCCCTGTCGGTCAATTTTGGTTGGTTTCGGTCGGTTTTGTTTCGATGGTCCTCAGAATTTGCAGACATACGGAAGCCCAAAGAAATCAATGAAACACTAAAATATTCCAATAACCACCTGATCAGATGAAATTAAGTAATTAAATTGAGGTAAACTGTGCATCTCTGCATAAGTTTTTATAACAACGTTGATCTGATAATTAATTAGTCATTGAATTTTAGCAAATTTTTGTATTTCTACGATTCCCTTTATTTAGTCAGTATTTTTTCATATTTTAGTAGTCTGCATTTTGGATTTTTAATGTTGGCTACTGGCGTCGAACTATATTGGTCAATGCACACTGCTTAGTAAATCAGTTTATTCATGTATCAGTTGGCTAGCAATGCTAAAATTCAACTTTTTCAGACTTGATGTCTAGGACTTCACAAGGCCTGCAGGCTAATTTAATATTTTGTTGTTTATAACTAAATTTAGTGTAAAATGAGCGGTTACTTTGTGCACGGTGGAACACAGTTTCCGTAAGTATGACTTGTGATTTTATTAGTTTATCTGTATATCAAGGTTAATATGAAGTTTATGGAGTATTTACCAATGTACTTTCATTTAGGTTTCAAACTGTTTAGCCCTAGTATGTGATTTATGTTTCAAGTTAACCTGCAAAGCTGGAATTTATTATCATTCAAGTTTAAGCACATTTGGAATTCTTTGTTTTGCTCTATTCTGTCTTCTTTCTACAAGTTGCTCAAGTTTTTTGAGATAGCACACCAACATCTGGAGAGGGGAAGTTACCGTTGCTCATTATTTTGAAAGTATTATAGCACTGCTAGTCAGTACATGCTGACCATGTACCATGGGACTAGCACTACAAAAATTAAAGTACTGTAAGGTGTCAACAAAAATATTTCTGCTAATTTGATTTATGGAAACTTGAAGTATAAGCGGTTATTCAAAACATTTAGGTGCCATCTATTGCATTGAAAAAGTGAATCAATCAATTATCAGATGACAAATTATCTTGTTTCTTTTGCCATTTATTTTATGGGTATGGTTAACAAAATGAAATGTAAAAAAGTGGCTGCAAAAAACTTAAGCGGTGCACCATATGAGAAAGAAAAAGCTATCATTTTGCCGGAAATTTTATATGATTACACCGCAAATTGACAGCTTGCAGCTTTAAGCTGCATGTGGGTCTTAAATTTTTGGCTCTGGTTAGATTACCCAGAGATTGAAGTTTTGAATAAAAAAATATAATGGAAGTCAACAATAGACATTTGATTCAATCTTACATCAAAATAATTCTGTTAGTAAGTATGCTTATAACAGCAACCCACACTAGACAAAAAGAAATAGTTCTAAGACTTAACAACATCGTTGGGATTATGACCTGGAGTAGGAAATTTGATCACATTAGCATACTGTAGAAACAACTAAAATCATTGAAATTGGAAGACATTTACAAATTAGAATTATCAAAGTTTATGCATCAATTAAATTGCAATATGACTCCTAAAGTTTTTGAAAAAAATTTTGTTAAACTTGAAAGTGTGCATTCATACAGCACAAGACAAAAAACTAAAAACAATTATTTCTTAACCTGGGTCAACAAAACAATGTCACAAAACAATTGGCTTTTTGAGGTACTAAATTGTGGGCAACTCTAGACAATTCTATAGAAACAAAACCGTTAGCAGTCTTCAAAAAAATATTAAAAGAAAGAATGATTAGAGATTATTAAATTGAAAGTTTTGCTTTAGTTTTAGATTTATTTCACAAAAACTGCTCATGCATTAAATATGTGACTTTCGCATTATGCTCTTTAATACAAAATTTAACTTCCTCTCTTCCTTTTTCTTTTTTCTCTTTTACTTCTACTTTCCAGTCTCTATTAAGTTTTTATTTATTGCTGGTAAGTTATTTGTTGCTTTTTTGTTATTAGGAGGCACTGACTAGTAAACCTTTGGGTTATTTCAGTGTCTCCTGTCCCTTGCACAAATGTACTATTTTATCTTACTACTGTTCTATGTTGACGTCTATTGAGTGTATTGAGCAAACAACAATAAACTGACTAAACTGACTAACTGACTTATAAAATTGGAAAATAAATTTTGGAAAACTGAGGAATAATAAGAAATGAGTATAAAAGTTCAGGATAATCATAAACTGTTTTTGGATTAGCAATTGCCAAAGAATGAGCATGAGGGTCATGTCCCTGACTAATTTCTTGTTTCAAGTGAAACTGCAAAAAGATTTTTATTCCTTTTGAGTGATTGCATTTAGGGTTATTATTTTTATATAAGCTTACTTTCAATTGTAAATCTCTGATACTTCACCTTTGTTTATTCACATAAAACAATTACCAATTGCTGGAAAAACTATTTTATACAACCTACAATGCAAACTTTCTTTAAAAAAAGAAAAAGCAACATGCCCTGGGTTAAACTGCTTTATTGTGGTCAAATTTTTTCTTAATTACTGTATATTTTGGCATATAGGGCAACCGTCAGATAAGACGTTGTACAAAATTTGAGCAAATAATTTTTATTTACCACCAAAATGATACTGATTTTTTCATGTAAAATGAAAAAAATCTGCTCGTAGAATTTAAGGTCTCACTAATATTGATTGTATAAGACGACCCCCAATTTTTAAGGGTGTTTTTTTGTCCTTACGGGTCATCTTATATGCTGAAATATATGGTAGTTTTGATAATAAGTCTTTCCATTCTCAGATCTTTTTTTGCCCTGTAATTGATCACTGAAACCAGTTCTTGATTAGGTTTTTGGACTACAAACATTAGAGACTTAAAAATAAATGAAATTTTAGTGATTCTTGGACTAACATACTAAGTGTATTCAATAATGTAGCATTTAAGTTAAGCTTGTTGGTCAAAAAGATTTTGTGGCCTTGAGTGGGTTTTATTGTGGTAGAAATAAGCAAAATTGATTTTTCAACACAACATTGCTAACTTCTACATTAGGCTATTGAACCTTCTTAATCAAGTCGCTCAATACAGAAAACTTTGACAATATTATAGCTGTTTTGAATATAGTAACAGTGTCTACGCTGTTTGCAACACAAAATTTATTAAATCTTTCCCTCAGATAAATTAGCTTTGAAGCTGACCACAAAGATACCTGTTTTAAAACTGATCTCTTTTGTTAAGATAATAAGAAAATTCCTGAATCATAGTAAGATGTTTTGAGGAGACATAGGCCAAAATTTCAAATGTTTGGCGCATCAGAGGAAGAAACCATTAATGAACAGCACTGAAATATGGAAATTTACAGAATTATGGAAATATGAAAGTTCATATTAAAAATGAAATTATGGAAATTCAAGTAAAATGAATTACTGACTTACAGAAATCTGAAAAAACTGCCAACAAAAAAGTTTGAAAATCTCCCAAAACAGGAAAATTTACATGAGTTGATTGGAACAAAGCTTAACAACCCGATTGAGTGTAAATTAAATAATTGGGTTGAATTAAACTAAGCATTTTTGTAATGTAATTAGTGTTTTTTCATAATTTTGTAAATTTCCATGTTTTAGTGTTCTCAATACATCTTATGTGGACTTGCATTTTGTAATGTACTGTTAATATCATATGATAGCTGTATGAAAAATAGTGTTGAAGAGAGGTCTGAAATATAGTTTCCAGGAGGTATCTTTTTTGACAATTTTAGTGATTAATTTAGGCCAAAGGTTAGTGTTATGTCATGATTCATTGTTCGTTCAAAACCACAGCACATTTATTTTCAAAATAAAGTAAATTATTTTCTGATCTTTTTGTCATGAAATACACTAAATTCTGCTCTTTGACCATAGTAATTTTATTATAATCTCTAGAATTAAGAGTTTGGTTCACTTGATATTCAGATCATAGCCAAAATTTTTAGAAAGTTGTTGTCAACATTGGGGAAACACTGAGCTAGAAACACCTCAAAATGGGATTGTAAGAGGTATAACAGGCAAAATTCGAATAATTTTTAATACACCTTTTTAGTGCTAATAAACAGCAAAAAATGACTAGATAATTGAATCAATTTAATAGTGATTAGGTTTAAAAATTTAGGAGTTTTTGTTTAAAGTTGGTTATGGTTTATTTGTTTACCTCTTAACCCAATGAAAAACTAGTTTATTTGTAGTAGAAACAATTAATGGTGAATACCATTGTAGCACCTCTCTACCTTATGACTCCGTGTAGATAGGAAAACCATGAAAATGGTTTTAAACTAATTAATTTTTTAAGCTCCTTGCCAAATACAAACTTTAAAAACTTGAATGTCCAAAATGTTACCAAACTCGAAAGATGCTAATCTTGAATTAATAAAAAAAAAAAGGAAAAACTAAACTAAATCACATACTAATTTGCCAACAGGTGCACAAGAAACTACATGGTGATTATAAATAAGGCAAAGTAATCAACAAAGTAAATCAAAATGAGATGATCTTACGCTACGTAAAGGTAAAGTACAAAATTGACGCATGAATGAATTTAAACAAAACATCCAGTAAATTAACAAACAAATAAATTCAAAGGAAGTAGTTCTGACACCATACTTGGCCTCAGCAGACCAACTACAAGGAGTAAAGCAATATTTTTGTTTTTTAGGTATGGACAAAATCCATCTCAGCAGCAGTCTTCTGGAAATGTAAGTTGTTTAAAAGTATTCTACAAAAAAATGTTTTTTATACATTCACGAGATGAATTCTGTCTCCTGCTTTAAGGCAGACAAAACTAGATTTAAAAAATTGGATCAGATCTGATCACAGATAGTAGCCATTTTGCTGTGAAAATTCTTGTATAGACATATACGTGTAAACTTGATTTATTTGTTGTGTTATGATTTCATGTGACGATATTTCTTGTGTGTTAAGGAGTTTAGAAATTCCTTAGCAATATGTCCAAAAGACAGCATAAATAAAAAGCAAATCTAATTTTTATTGTGCTAGTTTAAGGATTTTGCACTTAGTGGCAATTATTGTGAAAGCTTGCATTACTAATTGGTGAAGTATGGACAGTGCCAGTGTACACTGCCACTAGACAAGGCAAGGTATATTTACTTTTGCAATTCTTTGATATGGGTTTTTTCATTAATAATTAGTATATAAATATAAAGCCCATTGTTGGAAAACGTTTACAAATTAGTAACTTGTTTTTACGTCTTCCAAATATAAATATAGACTTAATTATTCTGAATAGATACTACAACAAGGTTATGTCAAATGAACGGATGGATTATTGTATCAAGATTCTTTTGAACTTTGGCAGTTACAAAAGAAGTCTGCTTAACTTGAAAATCCCATTTTGCTGTTTTGTTTGGCTTAGTATTCTTTTAATAGTTGTAGTAGTTTGAAGTTAAATACAGAGTGGTCCATAAATTATTGCAATGAAAATTTCAAAAATTCAACAAAATTTTATTTTTTGAGGTAATGTAAGGTAGTACTTTTAAAGTTTTTTTTCTCATAACAGGTATTTTTTAAATAATCAGGTTTGAAATTGTTACTTATTTAGTAATTAAGCAGAATTTTTTGAATTTAGTAGTGAAAGTAAAGTTCATAAAAATCAGCACAGAAAAAAGAAGCCCAGTGCATTTCTTGGTTGTAGAGACGTGGTCAGACATTCAAGCCCAGTGAAGCTTTAGACACAAATCTGGAAGAATGCAATTTGGAAAGGCTACTGCTCAATCACATAGTTTTGCATAAAAGTTTGTGACTTTGTGCATATGAAGCGCAATTGCTAAAGCCTAAAAATAAGCCACAATGAAAAGAGTTTACAAAACACTTCCAGATTGATGTGTTAGACCTCATGGTCTCAATTCTTAGCGCTGTCTTCCCCCAACTTACATCATTGCATTTTTTATTGTTGGGTTACTTAAAAGGTACGGTCTGTCAAACCAAATTATGAGATATTATTGATATATAGCACCATATAACTGAACAAGCTACTATAGTTATTGTAGATATGTTAGCAAGAACATGGCAAGAAATTGAACAGTGGCTAAATATCCTTTGTGTGACTGATGGTGCACACATAAAGGTGTATCAATACAACAAAAAATTTGAAGTATTTCCCATTACTATAGAAAATATTAAATGGAAATATCTCAATAAAATTTTGTTGAATTTTTGTAGTTTTAGCGATAATTTATGGACGCCCTGCCCTTTTTATCTACTCAGACTATAGTTTACTTTAATGCTGTATGCCAAAGAACTGGTGGTTTATTGTAATCTTGGTTCTATTTGCACAAAAAGTATGGATTATAGCAAGATCAGATAAAAGACCATTTGCTTGCCTCAGCACAACAAGAAGTTTTTTCATTTGAAAGTGATATTGACACTGTGTATTCATGTAGGTGATAAAAAATCAAGATGTTTTTTCAAAATTGAAGTTGAAAATGAAGATGGAGGTGCAGATTATGTTTAGTTTAGCAGTTGATTACAGCATTATTTTTGTTGCCAACTAAATGCAAGAAGAAGTTAGTTTATATTTTCAAAGTTTAACAATTATGCTTATAGCTTTGTGGGTAATTGCCTATGTAACATCTTTTAAGATGCAACCAGAGGTAACCTATTAAGGTTTGTTGTTAAACTTGATGCTTTGCAGCAAATATTGGAGTCATTTTATTTACAACAACGCAGTGTAGCAAGTAAAACCAAGTTTTGTATGATACCCTCTCTCTGGAATTGTTTTAATCTTTTGTAGTACTCACAGCAGTGACTACAATATATGTAATTTTTGAAGGACAGGCCAGATTAAAATATTCAATAAAAAGTAAAAAGGTGCTTTGTATCTAGTTGGTAGGATTGGGAAAAAGAATATATATAAGCTGTTTCAGTAAGAGGTGTTATTTTATGGCCTTCAACAATTTGTTTGAAATGGGAGTGTGCTATCTGTTGCCCATGGAAGAAATTTGGAAGTTTTGGTAAAGTTTAAGCTATAAAATTGTGGCAAAATATTGAATTCTAAAAGAAAAATGGTCGACACTAACCAAATTTGGGAATTTTGGCAAAATTACAACTGTGAAAACTGCGATCTCCAAAAAAAAGGTTTTCATTACCATATCTCATGAATACTGTTACTTATCACTGCTGGTGACCTTAATTGAGCCCATATACAAACTTCAACTGGCCTGCGCAATTTTCAGCTAGTCAGATATTGGCCCACTTGCAAAAAAGGTTGCACACCCTTGGTTTGAAGTATCCTGTTGATTGAATTATGCTGCATAAGTTTGTTATGAAGCACAGTATTTGTTCTTTTAAATTTTATAAATTTTTTTCTCGTTGTCAGGCTTAGGCGTTTGAAAGACCACTTTTCTTACTCCTTCTTGGGAAATGTTTTTAGTCTAGAAAGTTAGATGAAGTGAGGTTAGAGAAGTTGTAGCAGGTTAGCTCAATGATCTTTCGATAAAATTAATATCTTATTATAAACAAAACTGTTGGGTTAACAAAGATTGTTGCCAACTTGACAAGGCATTCAGTACATAACAGGCTTAAAACAGCTTATTAATGCTTTTTATTTGAAATACTTCTCATCACTACGTGTGGTTAATATCTTATTATAAACAAAACTGTTGGGTAAACAAAGATAGTTGCCGACTTGACAAGGCATTCAGTACATAGCAGGCTTAAAACAGTTTATTAATGCTTTTTATTTGAAATACTTCTCATCACTATGTGTGGTTAGTATTTGCTTTCCACAGACGCTTTTGTTTTGCTATCTTAAAATATATGTAATGACTGCGCCATTTCAAATTGTTGAATGCTTTTTGAATAAATTTAATTAGTTTGTTGTACTGCGTATTAAAGTGGAAACGAATGCCACCAAGTTACAATATGGTACTACAAAGTTTAGTAAAACTTACTACTGGTATCAATAGCATTGAAAAGATATAAAAAAGTTTGAGCTTAATGAGAGCAAAAAGTAAGTACAATTTAAACAATTTCGTTACACTGCTGTGTATTCAATAATATTGATAAGTTCTCCTGAGTAGACTATCATGTTGTGTTGCTGTTTTATTCACAATTATATATGGTATGGTTAACTGGAGCATTGCTCAGTTTCACTCCATCAGGTCTCATTCAAAGCAGTATGCACAGTTTGCATTTATGCTGTCAAGTCAATACAAGCGTCTTGAATAAATGGCATTATTACCAGGGTTGCTTATGGCTATTTTATGCATGGTTGCATTTTCAAAATCATTGACTTAGTTTTAGCAAGATTGAGCTAGCATGGCCCACAATATAATTTTCTACATTATTTTTTTAAAAATACGATCTGGGATTAATTTTCTTTTATCAGCTCCAGCTACAGCACTTAGTTTCCAGATTGTCACACATTGCTGTGTGTGTTCATAGAATGTTGAAAAATCTTTGTTGGTGCGTCCCACAAAGGGCATTGCCATCGATTGAGTTACTTTACAGTCTTCCATTGCATTGTATTGATGTATCTCCAAAGAGCTATATTTTCTTTGCGATGTCCCACAATTCTGGCTCTGTTAATGACAGGTTTGAGCAATGACTTAATTATTCCTAGTAGTGGGCATGAAGCAGTCTTAAGTTCAATGGGATTCATATTGTTGGATCTTATGTAAAGACATTTAACAATAATTTTCATGCTTGATTTCCAAGGCAAATTTAAAGTTAAGAAAGTTTTCAACCAGATCATAGTGAGAGTTAAACTTTTGAAAGTGTATTTTTTTCTGTCTGCTAATGCACCGATAATAAGTTTTTGGCAAAGTTTTAACAATACAAATGATTTTTCTAGCAATCATTTTATGGAAACACATCTTATCCAAATTCTCAGTCTGGAGGTAAGAAATCTTTCTTTATTTTTTAGTTACATTTCACAGAGACCTTATTGATGCAATGCATTGTCTATCATTTTGAAACATTGAGAGTAGCATTTGTAGTTTTATTCTGCTCAGGAGAGCACTGTCTCTAGACTTTCAAATACATTGTTTGGGATTTACGTTATTAGTATTATACAGTCGTTCACGATGTACGTTGCTGCTCCAAAATTTCGATGTGGTTAAGACTTCCAAAAATTGGTATTTGCTTATTTCCTGCTTCACACTCTGCATAAGGAGGGGTTATGTGGAAAAAAGCTTTTAAATTCACATAATGGGCCAATGGGTTGGGCACTTGACTTGATGCATCCTTCTTTATATTGCAGACATTAAGTTGGGTCGAGTAATCTACATGTCAAGATGGTTTAATCTGGGAAAAGACTAAATCATGTAGAGAGTTAACCCATATGCACTAATTTATGCTGTGGTCTTTATTAGTAAAGGCATCTGTAGTTGCTTGCTTGCTCGAATTAAGCTTAAAGCCAAAGCAGGTAGTTGGCAGTGAGCGCTGGATATACTCTGCATTAGCAGCGTCTAACCTTGTTGCAGGTTCTGAAAATGTCATTGCTCCCGCTATTAGTGAAAGTGTTTGTTCTCTTAATGCGATAGTTATGCTTGCGGTTTTGTTGCAGGCCAAGCTTCCCAGTTCATGTCATCTGGTAGCAACAATTTTCAATCATCTACACCTAACTATTCTCAAAACCAGTAAGAAATGTCTAACCATTGGCACAGTTATAAGTTTTGCTGTTATCATTAATACTTGCTGTTTAGATTTGGCTCAAATTCCTCTGGCTCATCTAATTCTTTTGGTGGTGGTAATAGTAGCACCAATGCTACCAGTGGCAGTGGATATAACTCTTCACCATTCAATTCATCTCTATCTTCTAATTATCCTGGTAAGCCATAGGAGTGTGGCTGTGATGATTTTAAACCATGGCTGTGAAACCCTTTTTGAAGGCGGGGCAAGTTTACAGTAGTCGATGATTCTGTGGGCCAGTCATGAGCTTTTAAAGTGAATATTGGGATAAGACTGTATTGTATCTGCTGTAGGCTTGAGACCTAAGGGTTAGGAGGACTGGATACCCCAACATTTTGAGTGCTTTTTTATGTGCCCGTCTATGTTAGTGGGTCTCGACCTTTTTGTAATTATGGACGCCTTTCTAAAACAGTCAGTCCTGCATTCTCCTAAATTTTGTTTGGAAAGTGCCACAGTCAATTTTTCTTGGTCTTTTTTTTGGAGATCATTGTTTCTAAGGTCCAGATCAACCTATTTTTGAAAGATTAATGTGAACATTTTTTTGGATGGGGTCAAGTTGATAAAAAACTGCAAGCAACCCCACTTCGGGCGGCAACCCACAGTAATAATAATTATCAAGTAAATCAATTGCTTTTAGTGTTATCAATTGTCACCAAGGTATTTACGGACCCCCTGAAATCTTTTCACAAACTCAAGGTTAAGAGCCACTGGACTATATGATTGCTTTGTCATGTGGAAAGATGTAGTTGTGAAATGTCTTCATCTATCTGGCTTAACAAATCATGAAAAAATTTCGCATGTAAACTCAGTCCCAAAATGCCACGCCAAGTCTACTCAAAGCATACTACCCCAAATTGAGTAGTTGTGCTCCCAAGCAGAAGCAGTGCCCTAAAAAAAAGCATTTAACACCTGTGTGTAGTGAAAAAATTAAACAATATTGAGATTTAGAAACGATTACACCCGCAATTATTGTTTTTTTTCCTTTCCAAATCCACCACAGTGGCATTGACTTCATAACCTGCTCTTGTTTCGTTTATCGCTTTAGATGCAATGGCAACCAGGGCAACATGGGTTATTGTCCCCCAATAGTTCACTGTGCCCCAGGGCTGGAAGAAAAGATTTTTTACATCCTTAGTTTGAGAACAAATTTAAGGATTTTGAGATTTTGCACCGATTTTGCCATGCTATTATATTTGTTAAATGAATGTTAAAATGTAACAAGAAGATTTACATGCTTAAATGAAAAAGGACTAAATATTTTTGGAAAATTAACTTAAAAACCAGGGGTATACCCTTCTAAACTGGTAAAAATATTAGCGAACTGATATTGCAGCAGTTAATTTCGGTTCTTATTTCAGCAAAATTTTGTCAAAATGCCGATTTTTAGATTAAAATGTCAATACTAAGTTTTTATGCTAATTCCATTGTCAGACATTTGCATGCCAATTTGATGGTATTGGTGTAGTGTTAAAGGCTTTAATAAGTACGAGTGAATCATTGTAATTTTTTTTTGTTTGGGAGATTAGCTTGTGAGGTCGATATCAACAGGATTGAATACCTAGTAAGTCAACCTGAAAATACAATTTGTGTTTGTGAGCCACGAGTCACATCCTTCTGTGGGCAGCAGGTTGCACACCCCTGTTTTAACTGATAATGATTTAAACCGCATAATAAATTTACTTGAAAGATAACTGTTCTCATAACATTATTTTTTAATAATCAGAGTAGTGTATTTTGGAATTAAAGCAAAAGTTGCTCTGCCAAAATCCTTAACAGTTGGAACACTATATCGGGTACATTTAATAATTGTGTTTTGCTCCAATTTAGAAAAAAGTGCACACTCTCGAGCAGAACGGAGTTTCTGAATGCCCTATGCCAGGGGTTTCCAACTTGTATGAGTTCCCGACGCATTAATTCTATCTACAAAACCAAACGACGCACTCCATAAGTTGACCTCAAAAATAAAAGCTCTAAAAAATATCAAGTCAAAAATAGAGACAAGAAAGCCTTAAGCATGAGTTGACCTACACTATACGGAGGTCATCAAGTCAATCATAAATACAAAAGGCTGTTAAAGTAAGTTGATTTCCAGAAAAAGTCATCAGGACTTAAACTTGCGTCGCCCTTGCATTCTCCGAACGACACCCCAGTTAGGAACCTTTGCTTTATGCTACTAACTCACTGTTGTTGTTTTGCAGGAAAATCCAATAACAATAATTCTGCTTCATACAACTTCAACAAGGGAAGTTCAGGTTAGTAATTTTTGTTCAGAAATGCGCATTTAGATTTGCATTTTACTGGCATGTTCTGTGAAATACTCATGCTTATCGAAACATTTTTCTGAGTAGACCACTAATAAAATAACTAAATGAGTATCAAAAAATCTAAAAACCGGCCTTTAGATTTTATTCCTTTTGAAACCTTTAGTATAAAGAGTCGATTTTGTATCATTTTTCCCACGTCTTACAAGCTCAGACGTGCTAACTCGATGTATTGCTACCATTAGGCACTCGTTTTTGAGCAAGGTTTTGCTGGAGCATCGAAGCGCTTTCAATTCCGAATGCCCTTCCTGGCAAATACCAATGGTGTTTTTTGAGGATTTGCTCACCAGATGTGGTGGTGGGGCCAAGCAGTCTACCCGTCGTGGTGGCCCAATCTAACTGAAGACTCCCAAACAGAGCAAGAGCTCTTGGGCAGCAAATGTGCTGTACATCTTCCCGCATAATGCTCAGCACGATAGCTCAAACGACGATAATAACCAGATCTTATGATTCAAAGCCCGTAGAAATCACCACTACACCTCGGTGACGACTAAACAGAGCAAAAGGTTTTAAATTATATTTGAGGGGAGGCAGTCACGTTACTTGTGTTTCTGAAGAAATATTGCCATACTACTAACGCTAGGTTTTACATAGCCAGCACTGTCAAAACATTTTAAGCTTGGCAAAGTTAGTTTATTAAAGGTGTCAAATATTTGAGCACAAGCCACTTCATAAAACCATGTTTCGTTGTCTAAAACTAACTGATGTGTCATCCTGCATGTTAAAAAAGACGGGGTGAGATCGTAGTATCTGGACTGCGACTCGTACGTCTGGTTTATACTTACTTATTTATGCTTAATCATAAACATTTTTTATGCGTGGTACTTACGGTAAATAAAATGTCTATTTTAAATCAGGAAATTTTGGGTCCGTGCAAGCTTCTCAGTCTTCTTATGAGAAAGCTCTCTTTAATGCTGCCAATCAATATTATTCAAGTAGGGCTCGTGGTGGTGGCAGAGGGATGAGAGGAGGAAGGGGGCGTGGAGGAGGAGGAGGTGGTGGTAGGCCAAACTTCTCCCAAAATGTGAGTTGTAATTTGTGCTAACTTTCGTAGAAGCATTTGTGTGATTCACAGCTTTATGATTCTGACTTCATGGATATCAAGTAGCTGGCGTCGCTGCAGAGCCCTTACCAGAATTGTTGGGATTGAAAAGTTCAGTTTAATTGGCTGTGGTGGCTTCACCCTTTGGGAAGTCGTGAGAACAGCAATGAAAAGTTAATATTTTTTTATACGACTCATTCTTGTTCGAATCAAAACATTATGGGATGATAGGCATAGCTTTTATTCCCATGATACTGATCTCCCTGTTCCGATAAGTGAGTAACTAACGGGGACAAAAGTTAACTTGAGGGGATGGTAGTACCAAAGTAACCATTGCTTTTATTAATTCAAAAGTTGTATATTATGTAGTAGGTGTATTTTACAACTTGGTGCGCTCTTTTTCTTGAGTAGATTTTTGGCTTGAAGATCCCGGCTACGCCTTAGGTGTATGTGCTCTATTCACTGCTTGCACATAGCTAAGGAAGCCTTGTATTTTCCCTAGTTTCGACGAATAAAATACATTTTTGCTACTAAGTTATTTTCAAGCAAAAGGCCAGAAATGTCTTCCATATGGTCCGATTTTGCGTAGGGGTTAACTTCCTGCTGGCTATGCTCTATGTGTTCTGTTTCCTACTTAGGCGTACCAAAGGAGTTGAATGGATCTTTTATTTTCCCCAAATTTAATCAATCAATAATTTAATCAATCGCGATAGCTCTATGAAGGTAATATCAAGCAAAATATCAAAATTGTTTCTTCCAAATATGATGCAGTTTTAACCCGGCAAGACTAGACACCAGCTAGGTCAAGATAAAAAGTATTAGGTTAGGCAGCTGCGCCTGCTTCACCGTGCGAACATTCATGAAAGTAGTAACAAAAAGCTTTAGTAAATGAGGCAGTAGTTCTTGCACCCGTTTTAATGATCATCTTACTCTATTAGTCCAGGCTAGTAGCACTCGCAAAGTATGATTTTACAAACTATTAGTCGTTTTTTCCAAAATGGGGTAAAAGAAAACACAGTCAAAAATGAAGGTAGTACCAAAGTGGTCGTCGTTTTCACAATTTCACAAATGAAATATTTAAAAGTAAGCCTTTTCCGCCATCCGGAGAGACCTATTTGTTTTTGTGTTATAAAGTTCTTTTGTTGTGCTAGTTGCCCTGGTTATGACAAAGCGAGAAAAATTGATATGCCTGCCCCTAAAGCCATGCACCATTAAGTTATTTTCAAGCAAAAGCACGCCCTCTAGGTCCTATTTTACGAATTCTTAGGCCTGTTGGCTTATTTTGTTTTTCTTAAATTTAGAGTTTTATTACATTTAATTTAACCCCTATTTCGACCAATATCTGCCCTCATTCACGGTGGAGTCCATCCTTTCCATGCTCTCGCTCTAATCCCCCTCACTCTCGCCAAGGTGCGGCTCTCGCCCATCTTGACTCTCTCCCCCCTCATGATCTGATACTCTGGACAGATGGCTCTTTTCCTTTTGGCAAGGGCAGCTCCGGCGTTCTTGCCAACTGCTCTCTCTGTGGCACTGAGGCCACTCTTTCCTTTTCCGCAGGCCCAGTATGTTCAAGTTTTTTCGCTGAAGCCTGCGCCATTCTGCACGCTCTTTGCTGGTCTCGGCAACACCATAAAGTCTGCCATTTCTCTTCTCATCTCCTCCTGTCTGACTCTCGTTCTATCCTCGCCACCCTGTTCTCTCCTCCATCTTTCCTCTTATCCCAAACTTTGTGGCAGATCTTGCAGGAACTGTCTTCTCTCTCCTTCTGTTCTATCAGGCTACAATGGGTCCCCGGACACTCATTTCTCCCGGGGAACGACGCGGCTGATGAGCTTGCCAGACGGGGAGCGCTACTTGCGCCTTCCACAATCCCTTGTAGTCTCTCTCCTCTTATCTCTCGTATCCATTCTCGTCTTATCTCGGACTGGAGGCGTACTGTCTCTTCGAAGTATTTTGACACACAGGTTCCCTCAATTTCCACTGAGGAGCTTGTGCTCCCTCGTCATGCTCGCTGTGTCCTCCTCGTCTACGCTGCAATGGACACAGCCTTCTTTTAGGTTCTTATCTCTCTAGGATCGGCAGAATCGAGAATCCTTCCTGCAGCGCCTGTGGACACTCGTCCCAGGACACCTCTCATCTCATTCTGCACTGTCCAGCTATGGACTCTTTGCGCCGCTCGATCTTTGGCGACTCTCTGTCCCTCTACGACCTCTGGTCCAGACCCTGGGGAGTTGCCCGGCTTCTGGGGCTCCATGGTCTTCCGCCATGCCCCCATCCCTCGGAAGGGGTTGGGTAACCAACAACAACAACAACAGCCAATATACTTTTAAATACAGACTGGTGTAACGTACAAACAGCTAATCAATTACAAATATTTGTCCAATTCTTTTTTAAATCCATTTCTTTTTTTAAGAGCGGGATGGAAAGTAGTTTAAAAATTGTCGATGGACGCCAAAGTGACCCAAATATCGACCTTTTTACACATAGATATGAAATAGTTTTACGCACAAAAAGCGTGTTCTTTAATAAATAACCAGTTTCAAATCGATCAATGAACTTTAATTACACTTTACTCTACAGAAGTTTTTTTCACAACTAAAACGCTATAAAAACAGTTAAAAACTTGTAACGGCATATCTTGAAAAAATTGTAACTGTTACGAAACTAAAGTGAGGTGAAAAATATAATGGTATTGGTATAAGTAATTTAATTTTATACAAGCATTTCGAAAATAATTAAAAGTAAAAAGATTTCGTTGGTTCATTGATCCATGTGGCTCACTGCCGGAGCTCACATCACAACATACCAGTTTGTTTCACTTTGCTACACGTGATCAATACGCCTTTCAGGAGTTGAGATTAGTTTGACGCTAGACGCAATTATGCAGGGATATTGAAACGTGAAGTCTCCTACAATATAGTAATTGTAATTTTCATACTTGCCATTGCACTTTTGTACTGATCCGTTAGTATTGTCATATATCATTCAACTTTGACAGACAGCGTCAGAGCAATTTATCTTTGCTTTCGTAATGAAAGTGGCTAATAAGTACAGCTGTTGCCTGCTGCTGTTTTCAGTACAGTTGTTACAGGTTGACCATCATTAATCTGGAATCATTGTGACCTGGGGGGTGCCGGATTAGCCATTTATTATCTTAGAATACACAAACCCAGTTGCTAACCACCTCATCTTAAAATTAAAATATCCTCTAAATTAGTATAAGTTGGATAACGTTATGCAAGATTAGTTGATGGTTGGAAGGTTCGCACCGACATAAACCACAAACATTATATTGAAAACAATTTAGTGTGTATTGCAAACAATGTACCCAACCCCATTTGGCGAGACCATCCCTGGATGCGTTTCGTCCTCTTGGACTCCTCAACAGGGTCTGTCCCGTCCCCCAAACCAAATCCTTCATTTGCAATAACATAAACTCGTTTTCTCCATATGCAATAGCAAACATGCGTCGGACAAGCGGCGCAAGCATGTTCATGACAGATGGTGAACCTAATGGAGACACTCGGGCTTTTGCTGCAAAATGAGGCTCGCAGAATCCACTACGATCCACAGACTAAGTCACCTCAAAGCAACACCTTGCTGCCAAGAGCGCCCTCACCTTTTGTGACGGGAGAATCCACTCCAACGACCCCACGCAGGTAGAATGATATTATAGTATAAGTTGGTTAATAAAGAAAAGACAAGTGACGTGTTAATCAAATACTGGTAAAATAATTGGTCCAGGTACAGTTCAGTACAGTACAAGCTGGCGCAGTGACCCGGGAAATTTGAAATTACAGTACAGAGTACAGGTACTGTTTTCTAGGTCAAATTAGTATCGGATAACCGATTGTCCGACTAACTGATTGCCGGATTAGTGATGGTCAACCTGTACAACCTGCATTATCACATCACCGAATTTTGCTAAAGCGTTTAAGAAAAAATAAAGAAAAGAGTACTTAAATTGGAAAACCTTACAAAAAAATTGCTTCTTGAATTGCCAATACAAGTCAGATTGTAAAATTTTTTTATCAAAGGTAGCTTGTTAATGTCTCCCGAAAAAGGTTTTAATTGCGTGTTGGCGGTCATCATTTTTTAAAAAATATAAAAAGTAATATCTGCAATCAAATGTTAATTTTGACGTCATCTCAACCCCTATAGCAGTGGTTCCCAACCCTTTGTAATAGCCCACACCCCCAAAGTTTTTAAATATGTTCTCACACCCCTAAGATATCTTAATATGTTTTTGCACCCCTAAAGTATCTTAATATTCTCTCCCACCCTCAAAATATTTTAACGTGTGACGAATTCATAACATGTCCCGGGCTAAGTTGTGGGCCAGTTTTGAAGTCATGGCTGAAATTGCGTGAGTTCATCTTTTTTTGGAGATCAGCATCATTTCGGGCTAAATTGAAGGCCGTGCACTAGGCATGCTGTAATTAGACACAAATTGTGCAGAACAATTAGCACAGGATGAATTCAGCATGACAGTACAGTAATGCATCACAAAAATCTGAATGACCATCTCGCACCCCTAAGATGCTGCCTCGCACCCATGGTTGGAAACCCCTGCTCTAAAGGGATAAAATTTTTGCGAGTTTGGAGGGTGGTTTTGTTTGAGCAAAAAGCCATTTTCCGTCAAAAAATGCAAAGTAGAAAAAATTGTAGTCTGCTATGGCATTGTCATAATGTCACTAACTCCCTGATAATTATCAACACGGTGTCAGCCATCAGTCTTGGCGAATTTTATATTTGTACACCTAGTAGTTTCGTAGGAATTAGGGGAGCTTACTCGCTTCGCGCTAACATACTTGCACACGCCAAGAAAGAATTATGCTTTATAGTATAAATTCCGAAACATCTTTCACTCTCCGTTTATATCACGCTGTCTTTTTGCTCTATCGCAGGCCATTGAAAATTTTGTCCTAATTTGTCTTCCTGTATTTTGAGAGCTTAGATAATGAGGATTTCGAGTATGCAAACAAACCACATCAGATTTTGTTGGTGCTAGCAATGACACCGTTAGTTTGTGAACGCTTAGCTTTGTGCTGTGATTGCGTTTGTACTTAATCAATGTACTACTTGTAGAACTCTGGTCCGAAGCCCATTCGAGCCAAAGAAATCAAAGCATTTTTGTATGCTTGGTGTGGTCAACGAAAGCTCAAACCTGATTACGAAGTTACGACGGAAGGGGAACCACCTAGGAGAGTGTTATTTGGTTGTAAGGTACGCTGTGTATGCATCAATTTATGTACTAACTAATGCAGCAAATTATTGTGTTTGCAATAATTTTTAATGTGACTTGATTTGCAAAGTTCCAAAGCTTTGTTTACGTTGTTTAATTTGGGTTTTATCCAACTAAATGTAAATGCTTTTTCTCAATTTGCTTTCCGTCGTTTAGAGCAGAGGCAACGTTGTAACGTGAAAACAAAACACTTTTTAAAATTGTCTAGGCTTTTCATGATCTACAGGGTGGTTGCTAGAAAACTAGAAAATTTGTCAAACAGCTATTTATTTTTACAAAGTTTTTTAAAGGCATATGTTATATCATATGCCTAGAAAACCAGAAAATTTGTCAAACAGCTTTTTATTTTTACAAAGAATAACTTTTAACAAAGTTTTTTTAAACGCATATGTTATATTACATTGCACCGTGTCGCACAGGTGAAACAGCTAAATCCTTTCCTGTGGCCCGTGCCTCATCTGAAATTCGTTTCTTTGGACCCTTTCCTTTTTTGCATGTACTAGCTGTTTCAGGTCCTTCTCGTTTTAAAGTAGCAACAACATTATTAAACTGATTCCTTGTAATCGTTGAAAAAAATTCGGTAACACATCTAGACATTTTGTCAGTCCCCAAGTCGGATTTTCACTTTTGAGAAGAATAATCACTTGCCTTTCAAAGTCTGAAAGCTGTTTTTGTTGATGTGGGTCTCAAAATAGAAATCAAATAGAACCTAAAAGGTATCAACCTAAAACCGCCTAGAACCTAAAAGAAATAAAAACGTATCGAAATAGACATGAGTAAGCACGTATTCATGATCTATCTGACCTTCAAATTTTCTGCTTTTCTAGCGACCACCCTGTATTAACTCCGGTTTTATAAAATCCTGGTTGTCCGTTTGACTACATTGATTTATCATCAAGTCTTTACATGCTAAACAAATTCCTTGCACCATCCTTAAGTCCGCTTCATAATTTTACTGTATTTTTAAGCACCAAATTAACAGCCGCCTCATCGTGTTGGTGCGGTATTTTTGTTCTACGTATGTGTTTTGTCCGTCTACTGCGAGGTACAAAAAGCGCTTAATGGTCTGATTACAAGCCTCAAGGCGTTCGGTAAAACAAACCGATTCAACAACCAGTTTGATAATTCATAAAACTTTGTACTAGTGTGCATAATATTTTGATTGGTCGATGCTAGACTTTATACTCATATTTAGTTGCAAATTGCTGGTTTGGATCACGTTTCCCAAGTCGAAGCTACCAGCAAGAAAGATGCTCAAAGCAAGGCTGCGTGGGATTTTTGTCAGCATCTTGTGAAGAGTGGATATATGAAGGAATCGGAGCTGCCACCTAAACCAGTGATTAAAAATCTCTAGTTATTTTTTGTTGTATTGTAAACAACCCGTAGCAATCCTTATCATCCTAGGTTTGATTGCTTTTTATAAATTTGCTGCTTGTTGCATTCCATCTAGCAAAAGGAGCCATCATAAAATCTCTTATTGAAGAACTTGATAACATAAGCATTTTCGAAATTCGGAAGTCTTGAATTACACGGCTGCAGAATTAGGCTCCAAATCCTAACTATGAAAAAGTTCACAAGAAATGCATAGATCTTCTATACGCGAAAACAACATTTTGAAGAAAGTTTTCTGGTTCATAATTTAAATCTCCTCCCATGCCAATTTCCAAATATAGCCTGTGTGATTGGATATATTTCGTCTCGTGTGAATTGCAACCTTTATTGCAGGTTGAACCAGCTCCAAAAACAGCAACAGGAGAAACGACTCGGCAGCTTGGCTCTCTGCCTCCAGAGACACAGGAGACGGTAGGAAGTATTTAAGGCGTTTAAAGTTTCGGTTGTTAGTCAACGTATGATGCAGGAGTCGGTAGTATACATACATACACCACACCGCAACGTTGCATGTTATCAAAGTGTAATATGCAACGGCAATTGTTTTCTTTCAGATCGACGAATACGGAGGATGGACGCTTTCCAACGCGCGCCAACGCTTGAATCAGTTCTTCCAGAGAGAGCACACTACTCCAGAGTTTAAGCACACCATATTGGGACCTGAGCATGCTCGCTCATTCATTTGTGAGCTAAAGCTTTTCGTTGATGCCTTGAAAAAAGGTAGCGTGGCAGTTCTATTGTATGTAGTTGTTGCCCAGCGCGCACTGGCACATATAACTGGTATTATCACAAGCGGTTGCGTAGTTAAATGAGGCACTGGTGTTGATTGATTGTCGCTTTTGCGTTGTTTTGCAATTGGGAAACGAACTAGCCTTAATTTGTTCTGCTTGGTTACAATATTTTTGGCTGAAATGCGCATTACTGGGCCTAGAGATATTGCTGGAAAATGATGGAAAACAAAAAATTACTGAAAGTTTTGTTTCATGTGGTGATTGCACGACACACATTGCGACGCGTCACTGTTAATCTGCAGCACTGACTTTGCGACGCGTCACTGTTAATCTGCAGCACTGACTCAGTGAACTAAAGCAGTGGTCTCGCTGTCGATTTTTTGATTGCTTTTGCGTTGTTATTCACTTGGGCAACTCGCTAAATGGGAATTGTGTTTCGTGGTTTAGTATCTGTGGCAGAACTACGCATGCTAGGCCTGTAGGTACATGTAATCAAAGTTTGCCAGAAAATGACAAAAACAATACATTACTTGCTGATTAGTTAAATAAATTAGAAGAGATGCCGCCGTTAAGCGGAAAGGACGTGATTTGTGGCCCGCGTCCACTGTTTCATCACCCAAAACATAATGAAGGTCTTTAGGTTAAAACCCCATCCGTTTGGCAGTTTATGTCCAAATATACAGGTAGCCATTTTTAAAACTTAGCCCTTTAGAGATTAATGCTCCGAAAAAAGTTCTGAATTTAAAAACTCCGACGTTTTAATGCTTATGTCAAAAAAATCTGCAATATGAGAATTGAACCTTCTTGAGATTGATCTCAAATAAAAAAGTTTTGAAAACTGGTGTTTTGTAATTGAATAGAAAAACAAAGATCTCGGCCCCTGTTTCATCTGGTTGAGTGAAATTGGTCCGCTTGCAATAAACATGTCCAGTGGCTCATCCATGTTGTACAGCATAATGTTAAATTTCAGAATTGGGGACGTCTTCCAGCTTTGTGATTGTTGTGGTTTCCCTTCCTCTTCTTAGGGATGAAGGCACGGCATGAAACGATTTACCAGATTCATGCCGCAAATCTAATTAAATTAAGCCAGGGTAAAAGTGGCAGCTTTCGAAGAATCGAACGGTAGTAATATTCATTATTGTTTGGTTCGACAAACGCAACATAATTTGCGTGTCACAATGACTTGGATGGATAAAAAATTGAGTTTGTAATTGCTAGGTTTTGGCTTGAGGTCATTTCCTTTGTTTTATTACATTAAATAATGGTGGTGAGCTGTAAGCTGCTTTTAGGGTTTTTAAGTTCAGATATTTTCACAGATTTCGTGGCAACTGAAACTGGAAGCAATAAGAAGCAATCAACTGCCATTTGTGCGCTGTCGATGGTGCGGCAGCTTTTCAAAGCAAACTTAATTGAAAGGCAAGGCGAGACGATAAAGCATGTTACAAGAGGCGGATTGCTTGGCTCGAAAAAGCCAAGCGAAAATAAAGACCCGAAACCTAATGTAGAAGATGTCACCATGTCCGCAAATGCACCTGTTGCTGCTCCTGGCCAGAAAAGAAAGGCAGACGAACAGGTGAGTTTGTTTTGGTTTTTGAAATTTTTAAGAGCGCCTTCTGTTTATACCGTGGTTTCAGATATCTCACGTACCGTTGGTATTGTTCAGAAGTCAGAAAAGACGAACTTAATGATTTGTTTGCTAATTGAAGCTTGTTGTGTTTATGCCTGTAAGCTATTCTTTGTTCACGAGTCTGTAGTCAGATTGGGACGCCGCGACCTGTGTAGCGCTTTTCACATTGTCTGTCTGTCAGGTAAAGGTGAAGAAATACCGTTAAGAGCGTATGCTTAGAGCACAACAAGCGAACTTGCTGCTTTTTTTCCATGCCTTTTTTCCTACTTAGCGCCTAGCAAAAAGTCCGGAAATACCAATTTTGAGAAGTCTGTTGTCGGACCAGGTTGAGATTTGAATGAGTGATCTACTGCATTCGAGGTGGACTCTCTAGCCATGGAAAACAATTAAAACTTGTGGTTTAGTACCGTATCAGCAACTTCTCGTCCCATGTAACACCGAAAAATGGCCTATAACGTAAGTTTATTGCTTTGTTTAGCCGGATTCGGATCAAATCGATGAGAACGGCAATTGGACGGTGGAGAATTCCCGCCAAAGATTGAATCAGTTCTGCCAAGTTAACAATTTGCCATGCGATGTCATTTATGAAGAAGAAGGCGTACCTGGCAACAGAGTGAGTAGGACGTTGCACCTTATCGTGGTACAAATATTTTAATAATCATAGCGTTTTGTCCATCTACTTTGGTTGTATGAAGCCGATCTACCGACGTTTTGCACTAAGAGTCATGTTTTGTGGATTGAGACCAGAGTAGTTCGAAGCACTCAACATGGCTACAGCAACGTTCAACTTTGTATAAAAGTTGCAAAATATAAAGCTTCCTTTTTGCTGTGTTATTTTACTGAATAAAAATTTTGATCAATTTAGACAACTTCATAGCAACGCCATTTCAAATTTGGCGTTACTCAAATGTATTTATTATTGTCATTTTTAGACATACACGGCCTCGTTGAATTTAAAGGTGAAGCCTTCAGATTCGGATGGTTTAAAAGAACTGACTGCATCTGCCACTGGGCAGAGCAAGAAAGTGGCCGCGCAGGGATGTGCGTTACAATTGCTAGCTCAGCTTTACAAACTAACGCTAGTAGAAGCCAATCCCACTGCCCCCGTGCCGAGCAAGAAGAAACAACAACGACCTAGAGTGAGTAGAGGTTTTTCTGCTAAAATACGTACTGCTCTACTGACCTGTGTTCTCAATCAGTAATTTGCAATTGCAGTTTTTCCCCTTTTGTTTTCTCGGTTTTTCAATTTTCGCGGGGTGAATAACTAAGGTTTTGCAAGACACTAGGCCGAAAAAGGATCCCTGGGGTGCAGAAGGTGGATTACTCCAGGTTTTGAATTACATGATTTTGTAGGAGAAAATCTTTGCTTGCAGTTTTGTTTATTTTTAAGATGACAAGACGATGTCGATTCTCAATATTTTTCTTTACTTCATGTAGTTGAGCGGCGTCATGCTATGCATTACTACTTGTGACGGACTACTTTAGGGATAACTGGGGCACGTGCATCAGGGCCCCCAGCTACTGAGGACCCCAAATTGGCAGCTGCATATAGATTAGCGTACGGAAAAAAGACAGACCACCAACTCAATCACTCATTAAAAACTAAGAAAGAGCTTTAAATTTGATATATTACAGGATCAAGCATTCATTAATACAATTAATTTGTAAGAGTACGTTTGCCATTGCACTACCACTTTTAAACAACAGAATGAACGTTAACTAAAATATCATTATACTAATATACAATGCAACGAGTTAATTTTTGGAAAGTTACTTTCAAACGCTCATTTTGTGGGATTTTTGCAAAGCGAAGTTTACAAATATAAATGTAAACACAATTTCTGGAAGAGCATTCAGGAGATTGCGTTTGTTTTCATTGATCCCATTGTTAAGTGCGAACTATTTTTATTTGCTTCGGGCGTAATAATGTAACTTTACCACTACGGCTAAACACCGTGCATTCTCAAAATATGCGCCAACATTTGGGAAAGGGGGTGCATGCCTATTTCCGACTGGAAAACAAAACACGTTGAGTTTTTTGCTAGCCTCCTCGGTTGTACTAGCGAGTTTGCATTACAACCGGGGCTTGGAGTAGTGATACAGATTGTACAACCTCGTCAGCAAGTAACTCCTCCAGATATTAATTGTACGTACTAATCAACTGTTCAATCGTTTGCTGAGTTGCTGCAGTTCCTATTCGTTGCGATTTTTTAACCTTGCAAGAATATTGAACTACCGACACTCATCACTGTATGCTCCAATGCGCTGAAACAGAGCGCTCATCAATTTTTCGGTGATGACTAGGAAGCTGTCGACTTTAGAAGGGTCTGTTGCGTCAAGCTCATTGTTGTCTGCATTATAAGCAGCTTTCTATCGACTTTGTTTTATAGTCTTGGCAGGCGTTCTAAGTCGTCAAACTGAAATTGCTTTGATGTAATAAATTCCTGCTGTGATGTAGTAAGGAGACAGCCTTGTGAATGTCTGGTGTTAGAGTTTGCAACTCCTTGCTTTGTCATTTTAATACGCTCCGACATTCAGTACCACAACACAGCCATCACACCTGTTTCCAACTTTTTTATTTTAGAACGTTCAAGTGAAAGCCTGCAATTTAAAAGGCAAAATAAATACTGTCTTTACACTAATTATTTAAACAATTTTTTCCAACATTTTACGGGTGTGATCAAAAATTATCTCAACTCTCCGTGTATGTTCAGCGGGTTGTTTTTCTCATTCTTATGTCTTCATTAGCTATGCATAGTAACTTCAATGATAGCACTGCATGCATTACTCGGTCTGTAATCTGCTACCATATAGCACCCAAATGGACCTCAAACCGCAGCAAACAATCGGATAAGTGGCGAGCACCAGGTTTCAACGTGCTAACTTTCAGTGTGCAAGAATAGACATCACGTGATATTGATGGGCCCTCAATGCAAAGACTGCCAAGGGGTTCTTAATCCGCCAGTGTGTACGACTCGTACTAGCCATCTTATTCTTGGCGAATATCAATGGTGTTAGGATTTTTCTTTTGAAATGCCAAGCTATGTGCTAAAAAGTTGTTTTTGTTTGATAGCCGGATCAGAATCCTTTCGCAGTACCAAATTCGTCGTTTGCTGATTACATCGCTTACTCGGTAAGTTCTATGTGGTGACGGCTGCTATGTTGGGAAGCTCGGGGAGATTTGCAGAAACTTGATTTAATGACTGTTTATGATGAGATTAGCTACTTTGGTCTTAATTACGCAGCAAAATTGTTACACAGAAGCTAGTTTGACCTAACGTGCAAATTAAGTCTTTTGTTTTTTTTTAATTCTTCGTGTCAAAAAGAGCGAGGTTCATTTCCTGTTAAAACAGAGATTTAAGCCGGGCTTGTACCAAGTTTGTATCTGATCTCAATATATCCTTTATTTGCAGCCTGCAGTCAACCGCGGTTCTGTTCGTCGCACGCACAACCTTCATTTGAACGAAAAGCACAGGCTTATATATCCCTCCGAGCATGAGTTGTCAATTGTGCAAAGATCGGTTCGTATGGTTGAGCAGGCATTGAAGGAAATAGCCGATCAAATGGTCGATAATGAAGCGGACGTGGCTGGAGAAAAGAAGATGGAGACAGATGCTCAAAACAATGAAACGTATGCGCTGTATCTTCTAAACTAATTAATATAGTTGTGCATCTCTGTTTTGACGCATTAGGCGACTGTCATTTTCACTTCTCTAGTTTCGTGGTGGAACGCAGTTGCGTTTGCCTACTGATAAAACGTTCTAAAATGATGTCATAGTCGACTGAAGAGTTGAAGTCAAGTTTTTATTTGCTGTGATAATCTATGCGGCCAGTCTAAGTTTATACGAGGCTAAGTGTAGTATGTCACCACAGTTTTCCGTAATAAACATTCAAATTTAATGAAGGGTGCTCGAATGTGGGAGTGCTTGGGGTAACTGGGACTTTTGGAAAGGCCAACAGCCCGACCCACCCCAAACGGGTTCGGGGACCGCAGCAACACGATCTAGTGATCTGGACTGATGGCTTTGTTCTTTTTCCTTTTGTCAAAGGCGGCTCTGGCGTCCTTGTCAGCTCCTCGCTTTGTGGCGCTGACGTCACCTTTTCCTTTTCGGAAGGCTCAACTTATTCAAGCTTTTCCGCTAAAGTCTGCGTCAGTCTGCAAGCTCTTCGCTGGTCTCGGCAACACCAACAAGTCTGTAATTTCTCTTCTTTTAGACTCTTGTTCTGTTCTCAACACACTGCCTTCTTTCTCCTTCAGTATCAGGCTACAATGGGCCCCTGGACCCTCATTTCTTCCTGGAAATGACGCGGCTGATAGCTGGTCAGGCGGGATGTTCCTGCCTTCCGCAGTCTCTTGTAGTCTCTCTTACCTCTGGTATCCGCTCTTTCTTTTCTTGGACTGGAGGCGTACTGTTTCATGTAAATTCTTCGACACACAGGTCCCCTCAGTGTCCACTGAAGAGCTTGTCTTCCTCGTCAGGCTTGCTGTCTCCGCTCTAGAATTGGCAGGACTTGAGACGTGTCTTCGGTCGGATGACCCAAGACACGTCTCAACTCATTTTGCACTATCCTGCTACGGACTCTTTGCGCTGCTCGCTTTTTGACGGATCTTTGTCTCTCTACGACCTCTGGTCCAGGCCCTGGGGAATTGCCCGGCTTTTGGGGCTCCATGGTCTACCGCCATGCCCGCATTCTTCTGAAGGGTTTGGGCAACAACAACAACAAGTTGTAGGTTACACTGCTGAGTAGTTGATCATCTTTAATTATAATCAATCGTATAAGGAAAGCGACGTGTTGTATATAAGAGCCTGATGCAAAAGCAAGTGATTTGTGGCTGTAAATTAGTAATGTCTAACCTCTTGTATTATGAAAGAAAAAACTTCACAATATATCTTCATCATTTTAAACTTTTTAAAGCAAAAAGAAGAGCAAGTTGCAAGGATTATTGAGAGTTGGAGCGTTGGCGAAGGGATTGCTGCTAAAAGGAGATCTCAAAGTGCAACTAGTTCTTCTATGTCAGGAAGCTCCTACTGCAAAGCTATTAGTAAAAGTCGCGCAACTTCTGCCCAAGTATATGAAGGTAAACACTGAAAAAGGATTGTTAGATGTTGTGACAATGAAGAGCAGTTTCCTCAAACACTTAAAAACACCATCCGTTTACGGCTACAAAAGGCGGATAGTTGGGTTTATTTATGTAGCGTGCACGAGTCTTGTCATGTTCAGCTTTTCAAACCATATTGGCTTGCAGACAGGAAAACTAATATTAGCACGCAACAAAGCTTATTTTTCCGCTTATGCAGGGTTGACCTGGCCGATGCATTGTGTCAACTGCTGACCATCAGCTTAATTTTGCATGAGATTTTGTTAATTATGCAAGCCGCAAAATCTAAATGCTTGACGAATTCCGACGAGCGGACGGAAGTTTTAAAACCGTAAACTATATACTCAGCCTAGAACCACTCTCACTCGATCAAAAGGGTTTTACTAACTCACGATTAATATAGGCGGCCGAAGGTGACACTTTTTCGGTGGGAACAGCAATGCCCAATGCAGCCATCAACGTCACGAACACCGTTCTAAAGACAGAAGACTCGCCATCGCTCTCCTGTAGCATAACAATCAGTCTGACCTCAGCACTTGTGCGAACTCCAGCTCAAGGTAGGGAACTCGTGCCGTGTAATTTGAAATTAGATGATAGGCGCGCAATCAATGCATTTAACTACGACACCTGGGTCGCCATTATGGAATAGTATGACGTAAAACATCAAGATTTGCGTTTTTATGGTAGGCAACTCTTAAAACTTAATTTCAACAGAACCCCTCTATTTCCACGGTTTCTTGCTGACTCTCTGCTTACTGGTCTATTTAGAGTGGCTGCTAAAACCGTTCATTGAGGGTTGTATGCAGTTTGATCGATTGGACACAATCTTGATTTTTGATTTAGAAACTAATTGGGAAATGAAAACTGCTGTACTTCTGCGAGTATTGTTACAGCTATTATGGAGCGTAAACACTTGTAATTTGATTTATGTTTTGTAAAAAGGTGCGAGAGATGGGCAACTGTTGTGGTTTTCATGATTAAATTTTAGTTAGAGTGACCAATTCGCAAGTTTTATTAAAAGCAGTCTTTTGTTATTGAGGTGGCATTGCTATTTCTGTGAGTGGGCAGTTTAGTGATGCAAAAGTTACGAGTTCCATTTTTGCTTGTATTGCTAACTGAATTGTTCTTTACTAGAACTGAATTTAAAAGCCACTGCTTTTTCTACAGACCATCAAAAAATTAAAAACAAGCCAATTCACCGGATGGGTCATGTCTAGACTGATGTAAAGGCCAGGGCAAGAAGCCATTCGAAGGAAGGGTTTTGAATACACCACCTTAAAACACAGAAGGGTTTCTGTTGTGAATTGGTCATTTTAATTAACCTTGCATCATCTTCTCTTTGCCAGCCATTTTCAATTTTCTTGTTTTTTTTAAATCAATCTTCGATCGTGACGTCACGGGCACACGCATTACGTCAACACGTTGTGCGTTTGTGTGTGCGCGGGAACACAGAAGCGGTAAAAGATGCTCCTGGCTCTCTCAACAAGGATAAGTGCCTGCAAGCACTCGCTGAGCTTCGCCATGCAAAGTGGTTCCAGGTTCGCACGCGGCTGACTTCCTAGTCGGCTCGCTGTTTTCGTTGTTCAGTTGTGTTGTTTATGTGCTCACCATCACGTGCACTGACAAGATTACCACTGGCACACTAAACCAACGCGCACTAGAGCATTTTCAGCAGCATTTTATTTTCTTCTTAATTGCCTTCACTTTATCCCCCTATTTTGAGAAAATACAAGGTGCGGTTATGCTTTGTGCGCGTTTGTTGAGCGTGGTTGTGGAATCAAGACTTTGGATAGCATACATTTGTCTCTGGCAGTGGGTGCCCAATTTATGGTAGTCAAGTTTTACTGAAAAGTTCTGGGCACGAAAAATCGCTTGATTTTGCACTTTCCTTTGAAGATAGTGTTTTGTTGATTTGTTTGTGAAAGCACTTGTGGAACAGTTTTGCATGTATAAAGGCAATATAACACAACACTGTGACTACCATGCAAGTTGTAAAGGTCATTACTTTACGATGACGTCATTTCAATTTTCATATCTGCTGATTGGGATTGTAAAAGCAAATGTTACAAAGTTGAGACTAATATTGAGGTTTTGGCTGTGTTTATTAATTTGTCAACCAAACAATAACTGGATTTACATGTAACCTATTACACACTTCACGTTAGCCTATGTTGACCTAAAAATCTCACAGGAAGATTTATCTTGAACTTAGTCATGACGCATTAACGAAAGTGCGGGACTACCAACTTCTAGCATGAGTTAAAAATAGGTCAGATGATTTTCCGCTGGTTTTACTCGTTTCGAATTTTAATCCCATCTGTTCATTTTACGGAAGACACCGAAAGGCATGGCACAAAACGGTATTTTTTAAAACTTTTTGACACTAGTTTTATTTTGTGTTTTATTTGCCCTTTGGCGTTGTAGGGGTTAGATGCATGTAGAATTTGTTTTTATTGATGTAAGACATCAGATATGAATAGAGTGCTTCTTGGTGCCAAAATTCACTTTTTTGTTGAAAATTGAAATTCATTGGTGCTAAGTTTTAATGTAGTACTTCATAATGCTGACCGATTTAAGGCTCCACAAGCTCAAACCTACTTTCCGCTTTAGCGTCTCGTCGTAGGTGAACGTCATGGTTACAAGTTTATATTTACAGGCTTGTGCAAATGGCTTGCCATCTTGCGTTGTTATCATTCGTATTTTGCGTCACATGTCTCGCAACATGAAAGAATGGAAATCACTCAGTGATTGGGTAAGTTTTATCTCACCCTCGACGTCGCTTTCTTGCTTGCGAATAAAATTTCCCCATTATTTAGACTTTTAAATTGTCTTTTCCAGGCTTTGGAGCTGCTGGTAGAAAAAGCTTTGGCCACATCACCTGTGCCACTCTCCCTTGGTGGTTCATTCCTTCGAGTCATGGAAGTGATCGCATCGGGTGTCTTGCTACCAGGTAGGTGCCACTGTGAGTGAGTCGATCAATCAAAAGACTGGTGTTTGGAGCTAACATGTTTGGTATTTCTACTTGAAGTTAAGCTTGCTTAGTAGCGCGGTGTCGAGCAGCTTCGCCAGGCTAGAATAGTAAAGCTGCTCATCCAGCGTGTGTTGGAGGCAACTTTGGCCATTGGCGAATGGCTGTCGTCCATCTTGTCGGCGTTGGGGCAACCAGTTTGCTATTTGTTCTTCTTAGGGTTGCGAAATTAATTGCTGATTTAATTTTGATTAGGTTTGGGGCGTTACCTTGAATAACGGCTTCATGCTGTGTCTTCATCCCAGGGATGAGGACAGGGAAAGACGAATGGTCCGAACTGCTGTGCTCGTCTCGGCATTGGGAAAGGATAAAAAGCATACAGGATTTTGAAGTTGTTCTTACCTGACCCCTTCCAGGGATGGAGGCATGGCGGGAGACCATGGAGCCCCAGAACAAAAGTAACTCCCCAATTCCTGGACGACAGATCGTAGAAAGAAAAGGAGTCGCCAAATAGGTAGTCGCGCACATGATGAGATGAGATGTGTGCTGGGTCGGATGACCACAAACGCTGTACGAAGGATTCTCAATTCTGCCATTTCCATAAAGATAAAAGTTTAGCAGAAGCCTATGTCCGTTGCTGCGAAAACGAGAAAGGATACAATGAGCATGGCGAGGAAGCAACAGCTTAACAGTGGATGCTAAGAGGTCCTCCAAGTCGAAGAATTTGTTACCGGGTTGATTGGACAGTACACCTCCAGTCGGATAAAAGTGGATACAGAGGTACGAGGAGAGAGACTACATGGTACAGTGGATGGCTGCTTCGCCAACTCTTCAGCAGTGTCATTCTCCAGAAGAAATGAGTGACCGGGGTGACATTGTAGTGTAATAGTACAAGAAGAGAAGAAAGAAGATGGTTCCGGCCTAATATGCCAGAGGGTGTGTGACAGAGGGAAGGCTAGAGTAGAGGAAAGCATAGCAAGGATAGAGTGAGAATCTGAGAGGAGGATGTGCTGCCGAGACCAGCGAAGAGCTTGCAGAATAGCGCCGGCTTTAGCGAAACAGCTTTGCTGAACATACTGGGTCTACCGAATGGGAAAGAATGGTCTCAGTGCCCCAAAGAGAGCAGTTGGCAAGGATGCCAGGCTTTCTTTGACGAAAAGAAAAGGAGCAGAGCCATCTCCAAATCACTAGGTCGTGACGAGGGGAAAAAAGGAGGTTCAAGCGACAGCATGTAGTAGAGAGAGTGAGCTCCACGCTGAAGGAAGTTGGGTTCTAGGAAGAGGAGGGAGTTAAGTGCAGAGAGCCTCCATTGGGGAAGAAGAAGAAATTATTAGCATGTGGGTGGATGCAGAGACAGACCAGGAGAACTTGGAGAGTCTAGGTTTCACTCTTAAGTCTGCCCAAACCTGATATGGGATAGGAGGTTACAAGACGAAGGGCCCGCTCATAAGATGATAGAGCAAAACGTGTAACAGTGATTCATAAGGGAGGTATCGAGGCCTCTGAGAGAAGAGGAATAAGGGAAGACCAGAGGCAGCGAGCAATGGGGCAACTGGCCGTCCGGTGAAGGTTTTTCAACGTAGTAACGTTGGAGATTGTGCAAAATGGAAACCAGGCATAAGAGAAAACTGGCTGGAGAAGGGCTTTGTAAAGAAGAGCAAGTAGGAACTCACAGGAGGGGCCCCATGAGGAAGCAGGTATAAATCGTAAGGCCTTCAGACGATGGAAGAACTTTGCCTTAAGCAAGCATGCATGTGCAGGTAAGGAAAGAGTGCCGTTTAAGGTGTATTCAAGAAAAGTTGGAATAGGGTTGAAGTGGAGAAAGGAGTTGAATATGAGAATAGAACCAAGCCAAGAACAGATCCTTGTGGAACACCTCAATGGACTCGGCTTTTTTGATTTTGATAAACCATGCAAGCGTGCCTGTCAGAAAGAAAAGATTAAGTCCATCAAGCAAAGCAAGGAGGAGGGTACGTCGAAATAAGTTGGAGGAAAAGATCGGGATGCCAGACAGAGCGAAAAGCTTTGAAGAAGTCGATGGTGGCAAGAATCATTTGAGAGTCCAGCTCAGACTTGTGAAACCCATCTGAATTGGACTGAGAAAGATAAAGAATCGGATCCCAAGTAGACTGACCTGGGCGGAAAACGGTCTGCCAGGAGTGGGAATGGAGTCAGATTCCAGAAGGTAGAGTAGACAGGATAGAATCATGTGCTCTAACAGCTTTGAGATGCAGGAGATGAGAGCGATAGGCTGAAAGAAAGCAGGTCATTCGAGAGGTTTTCCCATTTTGTGGATTGGAGTAATGAAGACTTTCACATGGAAGGAAAGGAATGCAAAGACACAAAAGATCAAAGATGTGAACGGAAATATTCGTGCCAGAGCGAGGGAGGTGGTTCAGCATGGGGTAGGCAACTCTGTCTGAGCCAGTAGCTGTTGAGGATGTGAGTTTGGCAGCAGCCGCAAGAAATCCAGTGGAGGTAAACAGAAAGCAGAAAGAGGAATGAGATTCTTCAGAACACGAGGTCCCACGGAGCTCAGACAAGTAGCCTGTTGCTCTGCTATGCAACGCTTTAGGCAGATCTCACATGGTTAGCAGAAATCAATACCATCTTCCTGGGAGAGAAGCAGTTGGGAAAGTTAAGGAAAGAGGAGGAAGAAGAAGTAGAGCCAGCGACAGATCGAAGGATAGAATAGACTGCTTTAGGATTAAGTTTAGGAGAAAGAAGTGAGCATGTCTTGTGCCATGCCTTAGGCTTGGCTTTAACAATGAGGAAAGAGACATACCAAGAGGCTGAAACGTAAGCCTGGCGTTTTTGGTTACTTCTGATAGCAAAGACAAAAGCCTTATGTCGTTCCCCAACCATTTCTTCCACTTTGAAAGACCGCCAGGGGTGGTGTTGAATGCAGCCGAAAGGAATAGAAGATTTGGATGCATTCAGTGTCACAGAGGTAAAGAGTACAGCAGCAGAGGAAAGAGAAGGAGAGGGGTATTTCTCAGCTGGAGGACAGTGTGAATCGATGTAAGTAGCAAAGTCATTCTAACGAGCTTTCTGAAATTTGAAGGAAGGAGAATGCTTATTGATGCGGAAGAGTAAAGAAAGAGAAATGGTAGGAAGAATGGAATGATGGTTGAAACCCAGGTTTTGAAGCACTTTCCAGCAGTAGGAAGGGGTGAGAGGGAAGGGGGCAAACAAAATATCATGGGAGGAGCTGCTGTCAGAGAAACAGTGAAGAAGAGTAGGGGTGTCAGGGTCATTAAGGGAAATGAAGCCTGAGGAGATGACCCAATCGAATATTTTTCCCATGAGGGTCTGAAGTACCTCTTGAGTCCAAAGGAAGAGGATGGCAGTTTCTTAGAATAAAGAGATTTCGGTTGGAAAGGAGTAGAAATGGGAGAAGGAATCAGTTTTACTATCCGCTTTAGAAGGGCGAATAAGAGATGCGTAGATGTTTAAGAAAACGAGAGGAAAGGAGTTTTTCAGCAAAATTTTGACCCCCACATAGAGTAAAGGTTGAATAAAGAAAGAGATCGACTAAAAACGAAAATTTTTGGTGACCAATATGAAGCCAACAAATTTATCAGCGAAGACTATACAAGCTAACAGCCTGAAGTTTTATTAGAACGGATTATTGTCTGTCTTTGTTCACACAAATAAGAATTGCTTAAGCTGGATAAACAAATGAGTTGCGATCGCCTTTGAATCATGAATTATGGCATTGCTAGCATTGATTGCACGCTTATTTACGCAACTTACATTAACTTCACTGTAAGCATTTCAAGTTAGAAAATAAAAACAGACGTTGCCTTTCTCAAAATTTAACCAAATATTTTAGTGGTTGCCATCAAATTGTCTGTAATCCTTTATATGTCTACGTAAATTTAACAAGTAGAAAACAGTGTTAATCATAACTTAAATAACAAAACACAAGGATTTAGTGGTAATCTTTTAATACCTTTTATTTTCTTCAACTGACAGTCAGTCTGACTAGAGCCACATCAATGTATGCTACTACATGCGAGTGATCAAACAAATTCGTTAGTGACCAGTAAGCTTTCGAATTTTTCTGAAAGACTTGTGAGTTGCCTCTTCACGTAAAACGGCTTGGTATGCTTTCTAATATGTTTTGATTTTTGCTGCGCATTGTCACAATCGACCATATAAACAAAAATTTCATACAAAACCACATTAATTTCTGTAAATACGTCACATTGATTTAAACTTGACAATAAGCGATTTTCAGTTCATCTTGGCAAAGTTCAGCAAAAACTCTCCAACAGAGAGCTCCAATATCAAATGTTTATATGGTTGGCTTCCAAAGACCCCGACGATTTATATTATCAAACAAATCTGCCACGTTTTCTGGGAGGTCAGAATATATCTCTGTTACCTGGCCAACCACCGTTACAACTCTCTCTTTGCAAGACTCGCATTTATTTCCCTAAACTAGCGAACGGCTGCAGTAACCTACGTTAAAAATAACAGCAACATCATTTTCTAATGGAAAAATATTTAAGCGAAGTTCAGCTGCAATAGGGTCTGCTTTTGCAATCGCTTCTCTGACTGTTTGATCTGTCTTTCTTGCTTTAGCAGCTTCGTCAATAATTCTGAGAGAGACATTTGAATACTTCACCAATAAAAGCGCACGAAATTTTCGGTCACTTTCATATAACTGCCTCATTGAGGTGTAATAATTTGCTCATGGCCAGATCATCCTGCGACGTTGTCGCTCTGAGTCTTACCCAGCAAAGCTTAGTTGAAATCACACTGGTTAATTTGGTATTTACTCAATCCTGTGAGCGCTTGACAAATTTAAAGAGAGCCATTGAAGTTTCTTTCGTTAAACCAGGAAGCTACCAAGTATAGTGAAGTGAGCATAACCTGGAATGTTTTGTTGGGTAAAAATCTTTTCTTGCGATTCATTCTAGCCAAGTTGCTAAAAGTTCTTTGTTATTTATAGGAAAAGAATTGATTGTGAAACCAGGGCTTTTTTCCTCTGCATAATCTGATCTGCAGTTTATCGAATAACACTTGTTAACCATTGTTAAATGAATTTTTCAATACATCCAAACAATATTAACGTATTTATTTAATAAAAGACAATGCATAAATCTGACATAGTAAAGCATTGTAACTTAACCTCTTGGTCTATTATTTTGGTTGGGATGTATAAACTTTATTATTTCTAGTTCTGCTGCATTTTAAGTCCTTTTGAAATTTGATTTATTTTGCTTGCTTAAAATAAATGGAAATATGTTGCACCAGACAGCAGTCAGATGGCCCTAACTTGTCCGAAATTTCGCCTTTGTATCCTAATACAAATAAATGTTCATTGAACTGATCTGTTTAGAAACAAACAAGACAATTTTAGCGTAGTGAACATTTGTTAAAACAAATTTAAGACAGAGCTACCTCCTTTACTATTTGGCAACAGGACTACCTCTACTTGTTTATCTCAAAGATGCGCTAGATTCAAACAGTAAACCAAAGAAGTATAGGATAGTCGTTGCTACTGTACAACTGTATTAAACCGACCAATTTCTAAAGAAACATTTAAAATATTGGTTTTGAAAAAACCTTTTTCGCAGCAGCATTCCACTGGTGTAGACTAGGCTACACTTGTAGATTAACACCCTGTACTTCAGAAGTCTCTGGCTACGCCTAGTTCAATAGAAAACCTTAACAAGAAATCAAACTAATCCCTTTGCCGCTTAAAATTAATTATTTCTCAGCACTTTTACCATTAACATTTACGGCATGCTACATATTAACTGTATCGCTAATCTACATTTGAAGTGTGTTCGATTGTCTGCAGTTGGTCTCATCTTGGTCACTCAAAAACGAATTTCTATTTTGGTTTCCAGTCAATATGTTAAAAGCTTTCTGCAATATCAGGTTTTTCACAATCTACTTTTTATAAGTATCGTGTCTTCGTTTGAGCTTTATCTTTATTTTTGGCTCATGCTCTGCTTGCCAGTTTTAAGTGAAAATGGGCCTCTGACGCCGGCATATTGATCTACCCTTGCCCACCACCTGTCTGCCACGTCAAGATGTGAGTATTCTATTAGGTGCTTTGCCCAAGGACAGGACAAGCGAACTTGCCGGTTTTTTCTCTACACTATCCCTTTCCTGCTGAACGTCAAAAGCAAGGAAGCTCTTAAAACCGTTAAAGTCTTTGCTCTGAATCGAGAACAGAATCGTACTCAAATTTATTGACCACGAAGCGAACGCTCTAAATACTACCGGTACATTATTGTGCCAGTTTTTAATACGCCATTGCCATTTTGAATTGATACAGGACTTAATTCAATCGGTTTTGGAAGAAGTGGCAGTTGTAGCCATTAATTTATATAGAGTGTATGTGCTCAGTGAGCATCTTTACTCGTCTTTGTAGAAGCTCCGGTTCTCTATTCTGAATCCGTTTAATTAACTTTATACTTTGTTTTTTGTAGGTGGACCTTGGTTGTTCGATCCTTGTGAACGTGAACCTACTGATGCCACTTCAAACATGTCCAATCAAGATCGAGAAGACATTACACGTGCTGCTCAGGTATCGGTATTACGAACACCTGGCAATTGATTTTGTTATCAGTATTCTCTTGAAGTTTTGCAAATGCGACGATGTACTGAACAATAATGATGGTTGGGCTACTAGGAAAGTATACGGTATTGGAATAATACTTTGGCTCCATTTTATCAGTAGCTGGCAAGTATGATGTATCCGTACATTTTTTTGCTGAATGCCCAGCATCGCAAAATCTATACTAGCTTTGAGCTTGCCATCTTTGGACAGCAAAAAAGCTTGGGCACTATGGCGTTATTGCTTACTACAATGTTTGTAACATGCACATTGCACAACCACTCTCAAGCCAAAAGCATCAACATCTGTCAAATCGGACGCGATGATTTACTTTCTTCTGGCAATGTAGTTCGATTTTAAAATCTTGTTCATTTTTGATTCTTGCACTCGATCATTTGCTTTAGGAGGCCCTCCGATTGCTGGTGTTCCGTCAACCCCATAAAGTGTTGGGAATTGAGTTGATACAAATACCGTACGGAAGGAAAAGCCACAATGTACCGGATGAAAATTCGCCATCTGAGAAAAAGAACCAAGCCGCTGCAGATGAAAGCATAAAGATGGAGAGTTAAGCTGATAGAAGGAGATACATTTTGCTGTATATATTGATTGCTTTGTGTTTAACTGTTTTTCTGTTAATGTAAATGTGCTACAACTGCAGATTGCTGTTTGAAGTATTCAAACTCAATGCGTTTCGATGTTGCCAGTCACCAACCAAGTTGATAACACGTACGTGTATCAATTAAAAATTTCAAATAAACACATTTTTAACAATTGTTTTCAATCATGTTTTGGATGTGAAATAGATCTATACTAGGGACCACCGAACCGCGGAACGTGGGCTTTGAATGCAGCTCATTACACTCTTGTTATCAGTGACAGTGTTGAAGAACTATTTTACTATACATTGAATTAAAATCTAAGCGTTATTACTTGTTTTGGACAATAGGAGAGGGCAAAGGGCTTGACCGTCGATGTAACAGAAACGAGAAATATAAAAAAAACTATAAAAAGGTCTCTAATAGGGTGTTCGGAACGAATTTTACTCAGACTGCAAAAGCAGTTCGAAACGAAATTTTACTGTAGAAAAAATAGTTCGAAACAAAACGAAATTTCGTTTCGAAATATTTTCATCATCCGAAAATTCATGTGACGACGGTAAGTGGCTGCTCGGTGTGTTCAATTCGGCTGACGTGTAAAGCATGTTTGTCATACGTGATGAACCCAAGCTTTCGATGTTTGGTTTCGAGCGCATGACTAAACGAAATTCGTCGCTAAGGATTGCTTCAAATACCCCTAGTCTTTGTTTCATGATTAAAACAAAAAGTATATTGGTAGCTCATGAAGAAAGCTCCTCAATTCAAGGCAAAACATCAATTTAAACTCGCCATCAACGAAAAATATTTCGTTGTATCACTTGAGCGCAATTTTGTTTGAGTTAACTCAGCTATTGGGCGTACAGACAGGAAATTTCGCACGATATATTATTGTTCCCGGAATGAGTGGCCAAAGGAGTTGGTAGTGTCATAATAATCTGAAATTTAGAGAATTTTTTAATTTGCATTTCACACGATCATGGAACGCAATTTTTTTGCTCAAACAAAAGTCCGCACCCGACTGAATATCTTCCTAAAATTTCGGCCCTTGAGGGGTTAAGCTGTCATAATTGACGAGTGATAGCAGTATTTGCATAGTTCATTTATCCAAATACAGCCTGTTCACTGAAGAAACGCAGTTGGAAGCTTATTTGGGAGGTAACAATAAACTGCTTTCGATACAACTAATCATATTGAGCTTTTGTAAGGGCGGTAAAATGCGATTCTTTTTTAAGCGTGCTTTTCCTATTTTTTCTTGAAGAGCTTTGTTACGTTACAATCTTTAGTGACGCCATAATGCTGTCTAGTAGCCCACAATTCTATTGGAAAACGCGGCAGCTTCCGGTTATCCAATATCAATTCGACACCAAACGTAAATACAGATAAGCTTCCTGTTAATAAATAATACTTGATCCATATGTGCGTGATTTCTGTGTACAATGTTATTAGATTTAGATGTTTTAGCTGCAATGTAGTTAGCCATAAACGTTTTTGCGCGAGAGAGTTGCACAAAATCGCCCATCCGCTAATAATAAGCCCACCCGCTGTACAAGCTCAAAATCATCCGGTCTCGAGGTGGGTTTAATAAGCGGAGACTATCTACAGTATCTCCATCTTGAGTAAAAAAGCTTTCATTGTTCTGCTTTTGCCTTGCCACTTTGGCTGCGATTAACATGAATTTCTTTACGTTTATTCTATTTCATGCAATTCAATAGAATGCCAAAACTTCAAATGTCTAAATATGGTGATGCCTCACCAGCATTCTCAATTTCCCTTAATCCACACCAGCATCTCACATGCCAGCTATTCATGATCTTTCACACAAAAAACTAAATCTGTACTAGCCTATTGTAGGCTAGTCCATCCAACAGTGTTTCCGGCATAAAATTCAAATATGCCCCTCTGGGCAATTTCAGATCATGCCATCGATCCATTGCTGCATTACTGCATAGACCTCATACAAGGGCAACGGTTTTGACCTATATCACATAGGCGCTTCACATGTTTCAACCGCATTGCGCTAGAATCAACATGCAGGGATAGCATTTGAGTATAATGTCAGCCTATTACAGTCAGTATAACACAAAATAACAACACGGGACAACGTTGTTTCGGGTTACTGACCCTCATCAGCCGTATGCTTATTTTCTGTAATACCCTGTACAAAACACTCCCACCACCCCTCTTTGGTTCAATTAAGGACCAAAGAGCATATTTGTAATTCATGCAATTCAATAGAATGCCAAAACTTCAAATGTCTAAATATGGTGATGCCTCACCAGCATTCTCAATTTCCCTTAATCCACACCAGCATCTCACATGCCAGCTATTCATGATCTTTCACACAAAAAACTAAATCTGTACTAGCCTACAATAGGCTAGATGGACTAGCCTACAATAGGCTAGTACAGATTTAGTTTTTTGTGTGAAAGATCATGAATAGCTGGCATGTGAGATGCTGGTGTGGATTAAGGGAAATTGAGAATGCTGGTGAGGCATCACCATATTTAGACATTTGAAGTTTTGGCATTCTATTGAATTGCATGAATTACAAATATGCTCTTTGGTCCTTAATTGAACCAAAGAAGGGTGGTGGGAGTGTTTTGTACAGGGTATTACAGAAAATAAGCATACGGCTGATGAGGGTCAGTAACCCGAAACAACGTTGTCCCGTGTTGTTATTTTGTGTTATACTGACTGTAATAGGCTGACATTATACTCAAATGCTATCCCTGCATGTTGATTCTAGCGCAATGCGGTTGAAACATGTGAAGCGCCTATGTGATATAGGTCAAAACCGTTGCCCTTGTATGAGGTCTATGCAGTAATGCAGCAATGGATCGATGGCATGATCTGAAATTGCCCAGAGGGGCATATTTGAATTTTATGCCGGAAACACTGTTGGATGGACTAGCCTACAATAGGCTAGTACAGATTTAGTTTTTTGTGTGAAAGATCATGAATAGCTGGCATGTGAGATGCTGGTGTGGATTAAGGGAAATTGAGAATGCTGGTGAGGCATCACCATATTTAGACATTTGAAGTTTTGGCATTCTATTGAATTGCATGAATTACAAATATGCTCTTTGGTCCTTAATTGAACCAAAGAGGGGTGGTGGGAGTGTTTTGTACAGGGTATTACAGAAAATAAGCATACGGCTGATGAGGGTCAGTAACCCGAAACAACGTTGTCCCGTGTTGTTATTTTGTGTTATACTGACTGTAATAGGCTGACATTATACTCAAATGCTATCCCTGCATGTTGATTCTAGCGCAATGCGGTTGAAACATGTGAAGCGCCTATGTGATATAGGTCAAAACCGTTGCCCTTGTATGAGGTCTATGCAGTAATGCAGCAATGGATCGATGGCATGATCTGAAATTGCCCAGAGGGGCATATTTGAATTTTATGCCGGAAACACTGTTGGATGGACTAGCCTACAATAGACTAGTACAGATTTAGTTTTTTGTGTGAAAGATCATGAATAGCTGGCATGTGAGATGCTGGTGTGGATTAAGGGAAATTGAGAATGCTGGTGAGGCATCACCATATTTAGACATTTGAAGTTTTGGCATTCTATTGAATTGCATGAATTACAAATATGCTCTTTGGTCCTTAATTGAACCAAAGAGGGGTGGTGGGAGTGTTTTGTACAGGGTATTACAGAAAATAAGCATACGGCTGATGAGGGTCAGTAACCCGAAACAACGTTGTCCCGTGTTGTTATTTTGTGTTATACTGACTGTAATAGGCTGACATTATACTCAAATGCTATCCCTGCATGTTGATTCTAGCGCAATGCGGTTGAAACATGTGAAGCGCCTATGTGATATAGGTCAAAACCGTTGCCCTTGTATGAGGTCTATGCAGTAATGCAGCAATGGATCGATGGCATGATCTGAAATTGCCCAGAGGGGCATATTTGAATTTTATGCCGGAAACACTGTTGGATGGACTAGCCTACAATAGGCTAGTACAGATTTAGTTTTTTGTGTGAAAGATCATGAATAGCTGGCATGTGAGATGCTGGTGTGGATTAAGGGAAATTGAGAATGCTGGTGAGGCATCACCATATTTAGACATTTATTCTATTTTGTATGGATTATATCTTCATGCGTATCCTCTACTTGTTGACGATTGCTTGGTGGCAAAGACGAGCACAAATTAGGGTCGAAATCTATAACTGGTTTTAGTTTCAATGAAAAAAAGTTTAATTGAAACAATAATTAATCAATTCACTAAAATTTCACGCGAGCAGTAGGGTAGTTGCTTGACTTAAGCAACATACCGCCGTAGACTTTACGGGTGTAGTTTGACATGAACTACCCAGTAAACCGGAAGCCTGCACCTATTTTATTTACTGAATACAGCAGCTGCGCCTATTTTATTTCGAACAATGTATTTGCAAGCTGAACCGATATAAATGTTGCGGGTCCCAACTTAGAATTTTCTATTCATATTTTATTAACAAACTTGTTTAGTACCGTGTAGAAAAGGACTTTAAATGAAGGCGTCCCACAAACAAGCAGAAATCGGAATGATTCCGTAATAAAAATAAATCCCGTAAACAAGAAGAAGAAAGACCTTTGTCTTCAGCTAAGAAATTTGATTAGAACGTAAAGTGTGCGGGCAAAAGTGATTTCAAAGAGGATCTGAATAGGGTTGAAGTGCAAAGAGGAGTTAAGAAGGAAGGACGCGGCTGAAGAGTAGTCTAGATCAGAGGTTTTGAAGCTGGGTCCGTGGACCACTGGAGGCCGTAAGGAGGTTTTAAGGAATTCACGAAACCTTGTTTTTGGATAAAAAGACTACTTGCTCTTTTTTTTTCAAACCAATTCATCGATTGTATTAATTTTAGCTGATTTCCCTTTCAAATGGTTCGCCCTTATTCATCTTACCCTTCTGCATTATTTCTAATAATTTCGTCTTTTCCCTAGTTGCTGCAATTAAAGTACTGCTTGTTGTGCTTTTGCTGTTAGTCTGTGAAACAAAATTTTTAATAGTCCTCATCCACCAAATCTTTAGATCATTTCCTCGAAGCTCATGTTTACTAAGCTTTGTCGAAGTCTTCTTCGTTTCTGCATTGCATATCAGCCTGCTAAGTTAGAGCCCGCAAAAATAGCCTATGGGCTATTGGCAGTAATGCTGGGCGTTCCCAATTGAGACGAGTGACATATTTAGAAATAAATTTTGTGGGGCCCCAGAGCATTTTGTAAAGCTGAAGACTTTTCTGGGGATCAACTTATGGAAACCGAGATTTTTCCCACTTTGATCTACAATCGGACGCGAACACTTCTTTCTTTTCGCAATTATAGCTGATGTCATACCATTTGGGGGGCCATTGCCCTTTATTTCCCCCCTGAATATGCCACTGATTGAGACCACTAAGACAGAAAAATACAGGACAAAACTGCTAAAAAAATGAAACTACTTTCCACATGCTTACTCATGTACATTAATTCCCGACTACGTTTTTACTTTTACGCTAATAAAACGCTTGTCATTCATTACTTTCTTCCTTTACTTAAGTATTTTTGGATTGGCGAGCGTATTTTCACTCAAGCAGATTTTTAGGCAACTTTTAAAATCTCCGGTGTTCTATAGCCTAAGAATTTTAAAAATTTTAATAGACGTAAAATGCTTCGGCTTAAGCTTATTTATCCACTGTACCAGTACGCCTGGTTAATACAAGTGTACATGTATGAATTAACTCCTCAAAAAAATAAAAAATAAAAAAACTTTGACTTGTCAAAATAAGTACCCGTAGGCTACGAATTAAAAAATACAAGCACCTTTATCATCAAGGACTGTGGACAGTCCAGTTAAACAAGTATTGCTGTCTACTAAAAACTGGTCAACAAATGTACAGGGTGGCCCAAAAGTAAATATACACTTATTAAAAGTAGGGTTTAGGTCCAAAAGTAGGTTTGCAGTTCTCATGTAGGCACTTTAAACCTCTAGAATGATAGTTATATCTTAGACGGAAACTGTTTAATCTCTTAAGTGCTCAAAATGTCCTCCGCCAACATTGCCACATTTACACCTGTTCAAAACACTCTGACACACGGTGCGGCACTAATTTCGATCTTCATCAACTTCTCTGAATGCGTCATAAATGTAATCTTTTAATTCATTTACTGTTTTGGGATTCTTTTTATATACCTTGTTTCTTACAACACCCCAAAAAAAGAAATCCATTGGTGTCAGGTAAGTGAGCGTGGTAGCCATTCACTGCTACCCCTTCTTCCGAACCAACGCTGTGGAAGGACTTCGTTAAGATAATCTCTTACTCTTAACGCCTAATGTGGAGGTGCTCCATCTTGCTGAAAGAAGAGTTCATCGAAATCAGGTTTGGTTTGCAGTTGTGGCACTACCACTTCACGAAGAATTTCCAAATAATTCTCTCCATTAACTGTATACCTACTTTTGGGCCACATAAAGTGCACTGCTGGTAATTTCAAAGCGCATAAAAAATAGTTTAATAACTGTATACCTACTTTTGGGCCACCCTGTATATGTAACAAGTAACAACATCAGGACACCTTCCCAAGACGAAAATATATAGCGTAAGGTTTTTCGACGTTACAAATCGCAAGAAATGCTCAGTGGGTATAATTTGGAGTGTGAAATTGCAAATTGTCTAGCTGATGACCCCCAAACTGCTTTAGCGCTTCTTGTAAAATTCAAAAAGTGGAAAAAAAACAAGTTTGTGTTGTGACGAAAATCGGCAGTAATCGTCTTGAAAAAAGTTGATTTTTGAAAAAAGATTGTGATGAGTTCATTTATTTGGTTCCTTACGGAATACAAAAACTTGTTCTCAGCACATATGGTTCGCAAACGTGTGATTCTACTCTTAATGATAAAAAAACACAATTGTGACCATTGTAACTGGTAACAATGATATAATCAATTCGCGGGAGACGCTTACTACTAATAATAACCCAGCGATGCCAACGTCATAATTGCAAGCTCTAATCACGTGACACGAGCGCCGCTTCACGCAGGATTGCCAGAGTGGTTACTTTTGGAAACAAATTGTTTCCTTTTGCTTTGCAAGTTTGAAATTTGTTATTTTTGTGACGACACTACCAAAAGTTGTTACTATTTCACTTGATTATTAACATATATTACAGTTTTAATGGTTCAAAGTTAAACGATAAATTTTAAGTTGTACAGAGCAAGGTTTATTTAAAAAATAGTAAATAAAGTGATGCGATTACAGTTGAGACGGTTTTAAAATGGTATGAACATGTTCTGTTTTCGTATAAAACATGTTTTGTTTTGGACCAGCCAAGAACGGTGCTTGTGCTACCAGTGCCAGCCAGTATATGTCAGTAAGAAACAGAGGCCACTGGTGAGAGTGCTACTTTGTAAACTCTAGAGGTTAAGTAAATGCACGTTCTTTCTAATATTTTAAAAAGTAAGATCGTAAAAAAATGTTTTTTATCAATTATATTAACATATGAACTTTATTCAATAAATTTGTTACCTCGTCAATTAATTTGTCCCTTTTTTACTATGGTATTTGTTACTTTTTAAAATATTTTGCTGTCAACCCTGGTTCCACGAATTGAAGTTATAAATACAAACTAAGCAATACAGCAAGCCAACGTCAATGCAATACATGGCAAATCATAAATCATTCTATTAAAGCCATTTTTAATCATACCGCTTAAGCACTTTGGTTCTCCGTTAAATATTTGTCGTCATCGATTTTATAAATTTTAATTCTCAATTAAATACTTGTATTTTGAGTCATCCCACTAATTGATTCTAGCTACATTCATGAGCTGCCAATACACGATCTTCAGATCTTTTGCCTCCTTCGTAAAAAGCAAACTGTTAGGCTGCTGCTAATGTTCAAAGATGAAAAAAATCAAAACCTTTTCTTTTGATAAAACCAACAAGTTTGTTCGGGCTTAGCGACTGCGGTTTAGGTAGCCGTTGTATTGGGGCACATCTAACATCGATTCGCGCCACGCCACTTGCGAACCGCTACTCCAGATTAGTGGTTGACGAGTGGAGATCGATAACTCGTTAAAATCTACACAGTTTTTTGGTCACCATAAAATTTCAGTGTGGTACACTGCGTGTTGGCCTATACTTTGTTGTCGTGGCGGGAAAGAATCTACTAATATGTAGGCTCAAGGGCGTACGCAGAAATTCGTTAAAGGGGGCAAAAAAATGCTTTTTTCAAATTTCACGGGACAGTCACGCTGAAGGCCTTTTTTTGGAAGTCAATATTCTCACAGCACTATTAGGGGACTTATTTGCAATTATTTTCAGCCCAATGACTATAAATGTCATTTTACGTTTTTCTGAAGGGGGGTTTGCATAGTAGCCCTCCCGTACGCCATTGTGTATGCTGACCATATTTTATTAAGACAAAAACGGGATATTGTGTGGCAAAAACGGTGCAACTATTATGTTTATCGTGTGACTGTGTATTTAAAAAAATGTAAACAAGAGAATTTGTAAGATACGGTATTTCTTCAAAGTCGATCAAACCATCAATTATCACTACGTAACAAAATTTAAAAAATTTTTTGTTTAAATTGATTTTTTTATTGTTTCTGGCTAATTTTCGGTCGCAGATTTCGAAAATGCAATTATTTTTTTTCTATCATCGTTCGTTTGGATGTTATAACCGAATTTGAGTTTTCAGATTTTGGCAATTTTAATGCTAATTTTAATACATTGTAGAAACTGTATTAATTCATCATTGTGTTTATTGTTCAAAATCTTGAATTGCAATGAGTTCTCGAAAGTGCAAAACCTCACCTGATTGCTTCTGCTATGTATGTGGATTCTATGTTGGGAACAAACACACCTCACATAAAATTGGAAAAGGAGGAAAATACTGGACAGCCTACAAGTTATATTTCGGAATGGATATCGGTGATCAAGACAAGCCATGGGCGCCACATACCATATGTGGCAGCTGTCGATCCAGTCTAGAAGGATGGCTAAGGGGTTCTAGAAAATGCATGCCGTTTGCAATTCCGAGAATATGGAGAGAACCCCAAAACCATACTGACGATTGCTATTTCTGTATGGTGAATATTCTGAAATACCGAAAAGTCAAAGGCAGAAAAGCTTTAACGTATCCAAACATACCATCATCCATAGCCCCTGTTTCCCATAATGAATCTTTGCCAGTGCCAAGTCCACCACGGAACGTAAGTTATGCAAAACTTAGTTTTAGTAAACAATGTTTATGCAATATATCATTAACCATCTGCTTTATTAATTTTTTACTATTTTCGAGTGAAATTCTTGATGAAATAAGCTCATGTGAAGAATCAGCAACAGACACAGGCCACCAAAGCACTGATGAAGGTTACGCATTTGCAACAAGCACAAGACCTCATTTTCCAAATAAGACCGAACTACATGATTTGATTCGTGACCTAGGTTTGACTAAATCTGGTGCTGAGCTTCTGGCTTCTAGACTAGGAGAATGGAATTTACTCGGAAAAGATTGCAAGAGTACAGCATATAGAAAAAGGCACGCACAATTTTCAGTTTATTTTACTGTTGATGGCAATCTTTGCTACTGCAAAGATGTGAATGGTCTCTTTGCTGCAATCGGAATAGAGCATGTTCCATCGCAGTGGCGGCTTTTCATTGACAGCTCGTCTCGAAGTCTTAAAGCAGTTTTGCTCCATAATGGCAATAAACACCCATCTATTCCTGTTGCTTACTCCACACAAATGAGCGAAACTTATGAAAATATTCAACATCTTTTAAATCGGATCTTGTATGATAACTTTAATTGGTATGTGTGTGGAGACTTAAAAATGCTTGGATTTTTGCTTGGACTACAGGGTGGATTCACTAAGTTTTCTTGTTTCCTGTGTTTATGGGACAGTAGAGCTGATTCGGAGCACTATGTTAAGGTTAAGTGGCCTCCCAGAGAAGATTTAACTCCAGGAAAGCATAATGTTATTCAAAATGCTCTTGTTGCTCGTGAAAAAATCTTGCTGCATCCACTCCATATAAAATTGGGTTTAGCTAAACAGTTTGTTAAAGCCCTTGATGTTGAAAGTGAAGCTTTTAAAGAAATTCGACAAATGTTTCCAAAGCTCTCTGATGCCAAAGTGAAAGGACGAATATTTGTTGGACCTCAAATTGCTAAAATGTTCAAATCTGAGACACTGGAAAATAAAATGAGTTTTAAAGAAAAAGAAGCGTGGTAATCTTTCCGTGGGGTAGTGGAGGGATTTCTTGGCAATAGAAAAGATCCTAATTACCGAGAATTGGTTGCAAGATTGATAAGAAGTTTTCAAAACACGGGATGTCGAATGTCATTGAAGCTGCATTTTCTTTGTTCACACCAGGATTTTTTTCAACATAATTTGGGAGATTTCAGTGAAGAACACGGTGAAAGATTTCACCAGGATATAGAGCCAATGGAAAGAAGGTATCAGGGTCGGTGGGACAGTGCAATGATGGGAGATTACGTTTGGTGTCTCATGAGACATGATACGTCAGCACACAAACGAAAAGCCCGTTCTGCAATTCACTTTTAAATGTGTGTTACGAGTATACTTTTTTGAAAATGTTGTTTTGATAACTAATTTCTTATTCACAGTAAAATATATAAAAAAACAATAATATGTTAGTGATACAAAGCACTTTTCCAGCAGTAGGATATTACAGTACATCTAGAAAAACGAAAATTATGAATAACTAAAAAAAGTACTGATGTTAGGGAAAAAATAATTGCATTTTCGAAATCAGCGGCAAAAAACACATCCAAATCAATAAAAAAATACAATAAACAAATTTTGTGTTGCATAGTGTTATGTTTCTTGTGCAGCACATTAGATAGAGAAACCTCGTGCAGTAAATTTTGGTCTTTCGAGAACAACCTTCCACAATTTTGTTAAACCTACCACACTTCACATGACAATTTTATTCTGCAATCAGCATTACTTTCATTATCTCTACGCGCAGTCTGGATATCTCACTTGACCACAAAATGTTTCTAACAGAAAATGTTCTTTCAACAGATTCTGTACTTCCACAAAAGCAAAAACAACTCCTACAGCATAACAAAGAGAAGTATTTATAGCAAGTTGGAGAATAAGCGCAGCTTAATAGCCAAAATATCCGGGGTTTCTGTTTTTTCGTTATTACAACATTTTTTTTGTTAAAAAGCGGGATAATATTAAGAACGACGGAACGGCCAAAAATACACAAAAATGGGACTGTCCCGTTCAAAACGGTTAGTCTGGTCAGCCTACAGATATCGCAAACTACAAAGACATCCACAAATTCACATGCTGGTACCACTACCTACTTCAACCTTTTTTTTGCTAGTTCTAGTTGACCTATTTTTGAGCAGTTATGGCTGGTAATTGAGTAAGGATCCGGGGGAGTTCGAACACCACCCAAGTTTTTAATGTAGTACATGGCATCGAAAAGTTTGGAAACCACTGGTTTTTATGTTTAATTAAATCCGAAATTTGATTCAAACTGAGTTCTATTTTTTAAAAGAATCCGAAGATCCAAGTAAATGTTTTCTATAATCATGTGCATTTTGCTTGATCTGATAGACTGGTGTTGCGCACTGTTGTCACGCAAATGTTAGTGAGAACTTGCCAACGAATCAAGTACATCGATAGGTTTAACTACTAGTATAGTGTAGGCTTTGCAAGCGATGAGTAGTAGAAGAAAGCAATTACAATAGGTGTGTTGTTTTAGTTTTGTGCCTTCAGTAGTTCACCTGGGGTCCTTGGATTAAACTGTTAAACACAAGAAGAAGTTCGTGTGTTTAATTCATTCAGTAGCATATTACAGATTTGAAAAACAAGATTGTTTAAAGCACTATGCCAAGTTCTAAAAGAAATCGCGGTAAACGAAATACTGCGGCATATGATAATAAAAAGAGGTTATGGAGAAAAATGAAAAAGAACAAAAAGGTTATCATTGAAAGGTAAGGCCCATTACATCATATGGTAGAGCATACGCTATACTTTTGAATGCATTTATACTAGTTTAAATTTATTGCAATAAATCTAATGATGTTAGGCTGTAGACTACTAACTTCCTGATATTATGCTTATGCCAAGCGCTGCTGGAAGCATGATAAGATTATTCAAGGTTTACGCAGTTAAACCACTGTCTCTATTTAAGGTTAATTTTAGCCAACCCCAATTTTAAAAACAATTAAACTATGCAAGCATTTGCTGACAAAAAAATTAATCAATGTGGTTTTATTTAAGAAAGTGGCTATTTTGCCATCACCATTGGTGTGTATTTAAATAGGCTTATTTACTATAATTGTAGTTGTGATGCTGCAATGTAGTGGATAGTGCAGCTATCTTCATATGCAATGGTTACAGCTTTGAATCTTTGCTGGCAGGTTACCAAGACAAAGGCAGTGTACACCCAAGAGGAGAGGCCAGTTTTTAAATGTGGATAGGAATGTACAGTGTGGGGAGTGTAAACTGGGGGTACAATTTTGTTTTAATTTTTCATAGAAATTGACTAATCAGAAATGACCAAAAGTCATGTGTTTAATGTGTCATAAAAATTGATCAATCACAAATGTCTGATGGCAAAATACCCACAGCCTTTATTCAAAGCTTAAAAAGTTTCACATTAATGCAGTAGGCTTATAAAGCACCAAATTTACACATTTGTGATGTCAGGACATTCCTTATAGTTTAGTCAATGGTATTTTACAATTGTTGGCATGTAATCTATAAGAGCTTATTTGTTGTAAATCACTTCTTGTGATTTGGTTTGCAGATCGCATGACTAGCTCTGTTAAAAAAAGTTGAATAGCATCCTGGTACTAATTTTTTGTATACTTGCTACCATTGCCCAATAGCTTCATCAATCATAAGAACAAATGTCAAAATAACTTCCTGCCTGAATGAAGCTTGAGCTATCAATAAAAATCAAAGGAACCAATTTTGCTTGTACTATGCTCTGCTAATGCTTGCAACATAATAGTTCTGGATGAGGATCTCTGGTTGCTTTATGCTTACTGGAGGACATCAAAAGGAGGAAGACAGAAAAGTAGGAAAAGCGCAAATTGACACAAAAAAGCTTGAATATAGGATTTAATGTAGGAAGTGGCTATTTTGCTGTCAATGGCATTTTACCTTTGGAGACTATTTTGCCATAATCATTCATGTGTGTTTATATTGCCATAATTGCTATGTTTCTACCAGTGATGCTGTGGTGTAGTGGATAGTGCACTGGTCTCCAAAAGCTATGGTTAACCATTGACAAATTGACCATTCACAAATAACTCATGGCAAAATATCCTGATGGCAAATGTTGTTGATGGCAAAATAGCCACTGTCCTTAAGATATGGTGAAAAAAGTGAGAAATTTTAAATAGGTGGAAATACCTAAGCTGTTTTAAGCTATAAAAAAGGAATTGATCTAATGAAGTTATAGCAGTAGGAATTGGTTACATCTGCTATTATGATCTATTTAGTAGAGCAAAAACTGTAAACCACCAACCATAATCAATTTATCAATCTGGATCATTCATGGACAAAATAATCTTTGAGAGTAAAATGACATCAATATTAAAATTGCCATTTTAACTTTACATCAAATCATAGATAGCATTGGCTATTTAAAATGTTTTTACACCTTCTCCAATAGATCTACCTTTGGTGTTAAAACCAAGAGGTTTTATTCATATTTTGAAGTCTTTGTTTAGACTGGGCCACTGCAATGGGCTGACTGCTTGACGCCACCACCTGTCTGCTACATGAACATTGAGGTATCTTGGTGAGTGCCTTGCCCAAAGATACAACAAATAAACTTGCTAGCTGTTTCATCATTATCCCTTTTGTGCTAAGCTTCAAGCTGGAAAGCTCTGGATATTGTTTTTAAAGTCTTCAGTATGACTTAACAAGGGAATTGAGTTTGAGTTTATTACTGCTAAGTAGATGCTATAACCACTATACCAGGGGTGGCGAACCTTTTTTACAAACATGCCACAATATTATAAGTGACGTAAAGCAAGTTTATACCGTGCCAGTAACATTGAACAAAACTAATTAAAAATGTAAGCTATGCAAATTATTGATTATATTTATTACCATAAATCATAATATGTTAATGAGATTTCTGTTGCTGTAATTGAGATGATAAGCGACTTATATCTGGCTCATACTCGGTCACTTTAAGTAATGCACATGCAGATGAAGACTCATCAATCAAGCTACTTTTCAAATTGTTTTTGATCAAGTTCATTTGCGAAAACAATGATTCACAACAATACGTAGATGAAAAAATTGATAAAATAGCAATTGCTAATTTTTTTAGACAAATGAAAATTATGAAAGTATTGGGAATGGTATCCCATGTTTTCAATACTTTTTCTTCTGGATTGCATATTAATACACCAACTGCTCTATCGTTCTCTATTAATTCTAAGTCTCTTCTCAGATCGATAAACTTTTGTTTCCATACAGAACTAGATTAGAAATTAATTAATTGCATTGCTATATCTTCCAAATCTAGCCACTTCAAGTTTTCTAAATTAAGTGTGTCTAGTGATGTTGAGTCTGGATGCAAAATAAATTGCGTTGTTTCAGCGAATTGCCTGAATTGTGTAAACCTAGAATCAAATTCCTTGATTAATTCTTGAATAACTTCCCAAAACATTCTTAATAGTTGATTTATTCCTTGTTCAAGATGGTCATTAGATTCAAGTTGTAAAAGATATTTCTTTGTGTTTTTAAAATACATGAAAGTTTTTGAATCAGCAACACTATAGAAAACTCGTAGTTTTGCTTCGAACGCTTTGATTAAATCAAACATGATAATCATGGTTTTATTACGACCTTGCAAGCCTGCGTTCAATTCGTTTACATGTAAGCACAAATCAGTAAAAAACATTAATTTTAAAATCCATTGGCTATCAAACAACTCTTTATACTTTTCAATAATTTTTTCAAGAGTTAAAAAAGTTATAATTTCACCCAAGCATTCAACAAATCGTTCAAGAACTTTTCCCCGACTTGGCCATCGCACATTACTGTACATCAGCAAACCAACATGCATAGAATCCATATCGCCAAGCAGTTCTTTAAATTTTCGTTTACTTAATGGATGAGCAGCCATTAAGTTAATTAGTTTTGTTACTACATCCATAATGTTCTGCAGTGATTTAAAACTAGTTTTTGCACATAATACTTGCTGGTGTATAATGCAGTGAAAGCTCAAGATGGAATGTCCTACATGCTGAGTAAATAAATTGATAAATCCATTGGTTTTTCCGGTCATACTGCCAGCACCATCTGTTGATACAGATACTACTTTAAAAAGATCAAGTTTTTTTTTCAGTCAGCTGTTTCACAACAGCATTGCATATGTCTATCCCTCTTGTTGTTGTTTCTAATGACGCTAAGCTGATCAACTCTTCTCTAATGGTATCATTAACCAAATAACGGCCAAAAATTGCTAAACGTGCCGAGCCTGTTATGTCAGTACTTTCAAGACAGATAAATAAAAAACTACAAGAAAAGTCTTTGTTTCGCTGGTGAGAAACATTGTCAGCCATATCCAAAATTCTAGCTTTCACTGTATTTCTAGATAACGGTATTTCTTTTATTTTCTGAATAATTTTTTCTTTTTTTTTTAAATTTTCGAATAAAACCGGTGCACATTCAAGTCATGCTTGTTTGATAAATTGTCCTTCACTGAATGGTTTTACGTGTTTGGCAATTTCTTTTGACACAATATAACTCGCTGCAGTTACATTTGAAGAGCCGCCTATAAATTTCATTGGATTTGATGATTGCATTTTCCTCTCCTTACAAGCTTTAGAAATAATTTCTCTTTGTTCTTCTTTCGTTTTTGAATAAAGGTCTTTATGGTTCGTTTCGAAATGACGTTTAACTGAAGATGTTCTACAAACAACTTTATTACAACACAAGACACATACTGCTTTATCATCACTGCTAATCATGCCATACTCTTCAGTCCATCAGCTTTGAAACCCTCTACTGCTGGATGATGATAATTTTAGCTTTTTATTTTCTCTTGACATATCTCAGGTAAAAAAAATGAATAATTAATTAAAAAAAGAAAAATTCAAGTTTATGATCTAGCAAAGTTTGAAATTTAATTTATTTCTGAAAAAATATTTATTACACGTGTAAAAGTAAATTACTGTACTTGGTTTCTTCAAACTGTTAGTAAAATTTACCAACTGTTGTAAATTTCTGTTTCAAAAAGAAACTAACTAAAAAGAAAACCACGATATCAAATTACACACTCTCTTGTTTTACAACCGTCACGTCACAAAGCAAAGAAATGACAAATGGAAGAGCTTTAATCTATTCTGAGAAGTCATTTTAGTCTAACTTGAGTTTGTTACTCTGCTAGATGTTGATTAAACTAATGCGCGATAAGAAGTTTCAAGTGCCGTGCCAGCAAAAATCAGCCCGCGTGCCAGATATGGCACGCGTGCCATAGGTTCGCCACCCCTGCACTATACCATCTGGTGTATGTGCATTTATAAATCCAAGAGGTGGCGTAAACCACCAAACAAAGATAGCCAAATTTGTTGGGCCCACTTCATGCTTGTCACATATAAATAAAGTAGTCCACCATCATATCTCATGCTCTTGTGTTGACATTGTAGTCAATCAAGTTCCCATTTATTCTCCATGCTGTTTGGTCAGAGGCAACGTTGAAAGCCTCGACAACACTCTTGCTATGATTTTTTAGTTTTTTGTGACATTGTTGTGCCAATGCAAATTGTGAGCACCATGAAAACAATTCTAACTTGCATTATTTGATTCAAACTTTGTTATCTTAGTTTTAAGATTGCTAGAGGGGAGGTGAACAATGTGTTTTAGCCAACGGACACAGTAATGGACTGCAGAAGTAAAGGCAGAAGTTTGTTCAATTCTCTCTTTTAAGAGTTGCTTTGGAGATCTGCTGGTGCCACGTGGATGTTTTCCCATGTTCATTTTGCTTTTGTTACCAGACGTCTTCTAATTTCTCAATATAGCTCTTCTGGTGTAATTAAAAGTTGAAATGATCTTTATTCACATTTAAAATCTACATAAAATTCATAAAAACTCTACGTTTCGAAAAACTAAAATTTTCCCATGGTTTTAGCACCATCCAGTTGATCTAGGATGACAAAGGTGTTGTATATTATGGCCTTGGTCTTCTGTGAGATTTGATGGTGTTCCCAAATTTTTAATTATGGAATCACATCAGGTTCATTTCTGAGTGGCACCATAAGTAAAATAATTTTTTTAGCATCTCTTTTTTTGCTAAGTGCCTTTTGTGTGCTTATAAGCTTTGAGCATCATTTTTGAAGAAATCTTTGGTATAACCAGGTTGAGGTTTTAATTAGCGATCTGTAGCATGGGGTTTTCATCAGTAATGTAACTATCATTGGGTTCAATGTATAGTTCTTTTGTTTCTTTCCTTTTAAGAGGCAATTACATTTGAAACCTACAGCAGGTTTTTTTAAGGCATTTTAGGGACCCAATATGAAAATCCGGTCCCTAGAATCAGAGAAAATTATGTCTACGTAATAGAGTGCAAAACACATATAATCATTTTAAATTAGTCAAATATTTTTCGGTTCCCTACAGGTCCTATCGGGCACCCAACACTTCCTTAAAAAAAACTCTGACCTACAGGGAAAACTCTATATGCATATGCTATTGCTGCACTTGTTACTTGCCTATGTAACAACATAAAATAATATAAAAAAATTTAAACTCTATAAATATTGTACCAAGTTTTACTAGTACCCACAGTACAGTATCACTTTAATTTTTCGTACTAAAGAGACTGCTAGGTTTTAGCATAGTCAAAAAATAGAAAAGCGATAAAGTTTTACTTACGTTTTCGGAAATGGTAGTAGAAAGTTTAGTGATGCCAACCATTGTTACAACAGTATCTTACTATAAAACTGAATCACAGCAAGAATAACTTCGACATTATTCTTTTCAGTTCTTGATAAACCCACAAACAACCTTTACTTGATTATTGTAATGAACTTTTTACAATCATTTTAATATAATTGCTTTTACAACATATCTACATTGGTGGGCAGAAATAAGGTAGTGGTTGCCCTACTCAGGTGATCTTTTAGTTACTTCAAGGTAGATTTCTTTTTGTCGGTGTTGCGCTATTTGTGGGTGAATTACAGTAAATCAGTACAATACTATAGTTGTTAAACGATGAAAAAATTTTTTGTAGTTGTGGAAAATTTGGTGGTGTTGGTAGAAAACTATTAAACTTTCTGTTTTTTGGGAAACCTTAAATAAAATCAGAGGGACAAATTCGCGCTTAGTAATAGCCTTTGGTGAGAAAGTAGACCATAAACGTTATCCATTTATAAATAAGCGAAAGATATTTTTGTTTTACCCACCAAAGATATAGCCAAAAAAACATTACAAAGGGTTTAACTTATTGGTAGTATTTTCTTCAACTATTTTATGGTTTCTGCCAAATTTTGTGAAATAACTTTGCCTGCAACCAAGAAGTAATTAATTTGTGAATTAATAAACAAGAAATTTGTGAAATAATTTTGCTTGCAACTCGCAGTTGATAAACGTTCAAATTTTTAGTGATGAATTAAAGAAACATTGGAAAGGTCATAAAACAGTTGCGCGAAATCTTAAAGAAATGGGCCTAGCTTTGAATCCTAATAATGTTGTAACAAAACCAACAAGTTTTTTTCGACCTAAACCAACCGTTATAGAAGAACCTAAACAAATTAGAAGACCAGAAGCAATATCAGGTAATCAAATATGAGCTGCACGTGGCAGGAGTTTATTCCGAGGTTTGCATTTAAGGCCATTCATGCCACATTCATTTTTCCTTTGACCTTGACAAAGATATTTTAATTTGCGTTTCTGTGTGACTTTTTTTAATGAAAAAAATCCTCATCTACCTGTAAATTGTACCCCTGATTTCAATGGCCTATTTTTGGCATTCTGTGTGACTTACGAAAGAATTCTTATCTAAAATACGTGCTTCGTTCTTCAAAATCTCTTGTACGTTTGGGTCTGAAAACTCTTATCACTCTTACTTTGATTTTTGATATTTGTTGGCACCAAATATGTTGCACAGAAATAGTTTTTACAAAATCTATAGATTGGTACCTTTTTTGTGGATTGTTTGGTGTGGAAATGCGAAGTTACTTGTGAGATTGCAACCAATAAGCAGAGATTGTGTTACAGGAAGGGTGTAAATTAAACGATACGGGTTTTATTTTAAGTGTATCTACAATTGCTACTTATTATTGATCTTATTTGTTTCTTATAATTGACCCTATTTCAGATTTGGAAGCGATGGTGGAGGCTCACAAGCAAGCAAAACCAGAAGTGAACTTTCCTAGTTATGATCGTTTTTTCTGTCAATATATGATTGACACTTATGGATCTAATTATAGAGTATGTTATTTTTTTTTTTATGAACACGGTTGCTTCGGTCTTTTTATTTTTATGCAAAAAGAAAAATAGGTACGCGCAAATTGTACATAGTAATTAGTAAGCACAATTCACCAAGACCTACAGTTCGTTTATTTCATAACGGTTTTATTGCAGTGTTTTATATTAGTTAGAGGATCGTAGATTTTGAAAAGTGGGAAACAAGCATCTTTTTACGAGCCAAACGATGATCAAGAACAGAAGTTCATCAATCATGTGCAAAGTAGGTAGTTAAATCAACAAAAAACTCCGAAACTTTTCGTCTCTTTACAAGGGTGTCCATCAGAGCACACTAGCTTAAACACACAATCTGAAAACAGATTTTGTTATTAACTGCGCAGCAAAAATGATCCGATCAATTGTAACTTTTTGACACTGCGCTTCTGAATGAAACACGTGCAGAAGCGATTTGGCTCCGCGTAAATATCCGAGTTATATGCAGTACAACATTTAAAAAAGGCTTACGACGTTTGATTAGCAACGCGCACGTTAGCTCGGTGAAAAAATGTGTATTTTGTTAAATTTTGTTTCCCGCTTCCTGTAGATCTTTTCATTGCGATCAGTACAAAGCCTGCAGAGAAGCAGAGCAAAACTCTGTTTTATTAAAAAAGTGATGTTTTGCCAGTGAAATCTAGCTAATGAAAGCGTTGCTAATCAACCCCGTAATCCTTCTTTTAAACGTAAACTCGGCTATTCACGCCGAGCGAAATAGCTTTTGCGCGAGTTTCACTGCGAAGTACATACAGCGTTAGTGCATTACAGTTTATTAGACCAATTTTGCCGTGCAATTAAAAACGAAACTTACGTTCAAATTATTGTGTTTAAACTGGTTTGCTTTGATGAAGACCCCGTGCGGAGACGAAAAACTTTGGTATCTTTGTTACTACCTACTTCACTTACGACTGATAAATATCTGTTCTTATTGATTGTTTGGTTTGTCAAAAGCTTTAAGAGCACCAGCGACGTGGCCTAGTGGGCTATAGTGCAACTTTATTACAACTTTGATCGGAAGTCTTGCGTTCAAACCTCGTGAGGACTTTGTTGTTGTGCCCTTAGTAAATGCAATTAACGATGATTTCCTCTAGACCAGGGGTGTGAAACTCTTGGTCTTATGGGGGCCACATTGGATGTAGGCAATCGTGCCAGGGGCCGCGTGATGTTTTACGATTTGGAAATCATCAATTCTCCGACCAACGGCCTCTGTAATGTCGCTCGCAGCCAGGTCGATCTCCAAAAAGAAAAAAAGGTCATCACCTCTCCAGCATCTCCACACCATCGCCCTTTTTCGAGTTACGACTCGATTTCCGATTAACGATGCTCGAAGAAGGGCGATGGTGTAGAGATGCTGGAGAGGTATCGACCTCGCCGCGGGCTACATTACGGAGACCGTTGCCCGGAGAGGTGGTGATCGTCTCGCGGGCCGCGAGTTCGACACCCCTGCTCTAGACAGTTGATAACAAAACCAACGTGTCCGATGTAATGCCATGCCATTCAATTGCAGTGTTGAAACTTGAAAAATCCGAAGTAGGTCTGAATAACTACCATGTATTTAGCGCCATTGTTGTTGCCCTTCGACTTTGGAGGATGGGCAAACAATTTTTCTGTAATATATGATTTCTTGGACCTTAATGATGAGGTATAGATCTACCACGTGCTGACTGGATTTTCACCAAACTTCGAATATCAAGCAAATTTGTTAGACGTGTTTTCTCATCAGTGCAATAACGGTTTTAAATCAACTATTCTTTCTGAAACGGAGAACGTATTCAGTAAAACCCACCGTGCTAAAGCGCTGCTAGCCTTCCAACTGCTGGTCATCAGTTGAGTTTGTTTTCTGCGATCACGAAAAACCACTTAGGTCGGTTTTTGCCTCGAAGATAGCTACCAAGCAAGGGAGGTCTCGATGAACCGCTCTTCTTACAGACGAAAGTCGCACAATGACGTAATTTAGTCACTGTTGGATTTGAAAGCACGGCCTTTGCCAACAAAACGATTCTCTATCAACCACATTGCTGACAACTAGTTTATCGTTTTTGCGCTTGGCTATTTTGCAACAACGCGGTGTAGTTTTACTTAATTTTTTTCAGTTGTTTATGAACGCGGATTTGATGTTTACACTCGTATACTTTTAATCAGACTGAAGAGCTCGTGTGTTTCTGCTCTTGTTAATAAAACTTTTTTCAGCAAATGGTAAAAGATCGCAAGAATGTCTTTCAACTCACTCCTTCACAAATGCTTAAGAAAATCCGGCAGTATAAGCGAACAAAAGCTTATCAGGAAGTGAAAGTACAGGAAAGCATTAAAAAACAAATTGAAATACATGACGAGATGGATACCACAGAAGATAATTCCACAACACATGCATTTACAAACGATTGTGTAAATCAGCAAGTTGATTCGTAATTCACAATTGAAAACTACAATAAAAGCATTTTTACTGCTGCTAATTTCTTTTGAAAGTTTGTGTTTGGTAAATTTTTTGGGTTTTCTGCTGAAAGTAGAAACGTTCTTCATAAGAACATCATTTCTTTTTGACACTCGAAAGGTTTTTCTGTTGTTTGTTTTATTAACTCTTTCGCTCACGCGATCATCGATTGATGATCTCGTGTTTTCAGTGTTCCCCTCAAATTTTGTTAAATTGAGTTACAAAATTAGTTTACTAAAAAATCGATTTGTGACTTTATTTTTCATCCGATTGTCATAAAAATTTCAAAAGATCACGCTTATTTCCTCACGCATCGGAAGATGTATAATTTGTGCCCTAATTCGTGGATTTTTATACAAAAAAAGGGTTAAAATGACCAACAACCCAGTTGCAGACGACAAAATCGGCCAAATTCTCAGCACGTGCCAACTACGCTAAAATCAAATTGAGATTACATCTTTACCACATAACCAAACCCTTCATCATTAACACAGTCTGAAAACTACTCTTTTGGGGCATCATTTGACAAAATTTCAAGCGATAATAATAAATTTTACGTTTTTGAATTTCCAAATTTTTTAGGGGTCTCAAAACCCCCCCAAACAAATTTGAGCGATAAGTAGATAAAAGTAAATTTAGTGCGTAAAAAATATGATATGTTGCTAAATACCGGCTACATTTGAAAGCTTAGGAAATTTGCTTTCCAGCAATATATAGCTTTAAATAGTTTAGACTAAGTGGTATATGATATTTACTGATCAAAAATGAGTACTGTACATCATGTCAGTTCAAAACCCCCCAAAATTTTTTGACATGCCTTCACTAAATTATAATTTTCAGAAAAACTACATCCTATAAAAAGATAAAATAAATTGCAAATGTTTCACTACTAAAGTCGTCATTTTGTATCAAGTTTCCAAGGAGACAAAAACTGAAATACAAGTTTAAAAGCTAGCAGAAGTTTGTCTTTCGTAAATCAAAGTTTGCTGTATCCCCCTTGTTTCTCAACAAATGGGAAGGGTGTAAACAAGCGGCTGTTTCATTGTCAGTGACAGCATATTCTATTTAAACTTAATATTTTCTGAATCTTGAAGAAATTCCCTGTTCAAAAATACATAATGTTACATGGTTTAGGCTAACCTATAGCAGATAATAACTGATCATATATTAGGTACTGAATTTAACTACCAAAATTTGGTACCGGTCAAAAAAAAGGTCATGTGCCTCAGAAAATTACAAATTGTAGAAAACCTGGGCTCTTAGGTAAGTTTTGATTGATGTACCTTGAAAGCTTACTTCCTTAGCATCATTTTGCGACCATTTCTAAAAAAATTGGTAGAAAATAAAATCTGTAGTGATCTTTGAGGTGAGGGTACTACTTTAATTTTAAAGACAAGTACCCCCCAGTTGGGGGGGTTCATTTGCATAAAATTTGCATATTCAAAAAAAATTTTTTTTTCTATTTGAAATCCTCAAGAAATGTAGATTTCAACGATATATCACACTTAATGTAGAAGTAGACAGCTGAGTAATGATTTACAAACAAACTTGAGGTACATAATTATGATTAATTATGATTGATTATGACAGTTTTTCGCGCTGCCACCTTACGGACATTTTTTTTCGCTTTTCACGCGGGAGCAAAAGAGTTAATTTAGGACAATCTTGCTTCGCTGCTGCGGAAAAAAGATCACATCTTGACGTAGAGCGAATAAAATAGCTCGGTCGTCCTGCTTTTGACTTGCGACTTACTGGATTGCTTGGCTTCAAGTTAGCTTGTGAACTTTATATTTTTTTGACTGTTAGCTCTACATGTGTTTCCAATGTCTTTCGTGATCGCTTGGTAGCAGAGGTGTCCACGAATTAGGATTGGGATTATAATGTTTAATTCGGTCCTTACTGTGTTAATCAGGTAGAGGCTGAAAACGAAATGGCTCTCATGGGAGTTTCCAGGGTAACTGGGACCCTCGGGAAGGCCAACAGCCATTTCAACCCAATTCAAACGGGGTCGTGGACCGCACCACTACGTATCTTCCGCCTCCGTTTCAATGCCATTCCAACGTTTCTTTGTGTCACCTTCGACCGCACTCTTTTCTGTAAACATGTATCTTCGCTGAGGGCCAAGTTTTTCCCTTGTTTCAAGGCCCTACACTGTGTCTGCTTCCTCATGGGGCCTTTGTAGGAGTCCCTCTCTTTGTATAAATCTTTTCTTTAAATCTTTTCTTCGGCCCCTTTTAACATGTGCTGCACCCGAATGGTTTCCTTTTCTAAGCGTTGCCAATATAACAAAGTTGGAACGCCTTCACCGAGCGGCTAGACGCGCCATCTCCAGCTGCCTTTCATTCTCCTCTATCCTACTTCTCCTCTCTGAGGCGTTTCTACCTCCCCTACGAGTCACCCTACTCATTTTGTTTTGTCATCTTATGAGCGGGCCCTTCGTCTCCAACCTCCTCCATTTCAGGTTTGGCCAGACTTGGAGTGAAACCAAGACGCTGCAGATTTTCTTGGGAGAGCTTTTGCGTCCACTCACCCACTCATCCTTTCTCCTACTTCTCCTAGGGAGTATCTCTGCTTGCCCTTCCTCTCCTTGGAACCTGCCTCTCTTTCCTGTGAAGTCCACTCTTTCCTCTCCATGCTCCTGCTCTGATCCCCCTCTCACTCGACATAGTGCGGCTTTCGCTCACTTTGACTCTCCACCTCACGATCTGGTGATCTGGCAGACGGCTTTGTTCCTTTTCCTTTTGGCAAAGGTGGCTTTGGCGTACTTGCCAACTGCTCTCGTTGTGGCACTGAGGCCACTCTTTTTCTTTTTGGCAGGCCCAGTTTGCTCAAGTGTTCCCGCTGAAGCTTGCGCTATTCTACACGCTCTTTGCCGGTTTCGGCAACACCAACAAGCCTGCCATTTCTCTCTTAACTGACTCTCGCCACTCTGTCCTCTCCTCCATCTTTCCTTTTACCTCAAACTCTCTGTCAGGAGCTGTCTTTTTTCTGTACTATTAGGCTACAATTGGTGCCGGGACATTCGTTTCTCCCAGGGACGCGGCTGATGAGCTGGCCAGACGCGGAGTGCTACTCGTACCCTCCGCAATCCCGTGTAGTTTCTAGTCTCTCGCATCCACTCTTGTCTTTTCTCGGACTGGCGCATCTATATTCTTCGACACACAGGACCACTCGGTTTCCACTGAGGAACTTGTGCTCCCTCATCACGCTCGCTGTGATTTCTCTCGTCTTTGCTGCAACGGACACAGCCTTGTGTTTAGTTCTTATCTCTTTAGGATTGGCAGAATCGAGAATCTTTCATGCAACGCCTGCGGACATCCGTCCCGGGACACCTCTCATCTTATGCTGCACTGTCCAGCTATGGAACTTGCGACGCTTGCTCATTGGCGATTCCCTGTGTCTTTACGACCTTTGGTCCAGGCCCTGGAGGGTTGCCTGGCTTCTGGGGCTCCATGGTCTTCCACCATGCACGCATCCCTCGGAAGGCGTCAGGTAGCAACAACTAATGGCTCGTAGAATTAGTTTGCGTTTTGGCGTTAATTCAAGTAGCTTGGTGATAACAGGTGTAGGGTGGATCGCTAATTTTACTAAAACGTGACGCCGCCGGCAGGCTAGTTGCTTGACTTGAGTAACGTACTGTCGTAGACCTTGTGGATGTAGTTCGACACACGCTTATTTTAGCATGTTAGCTGGATGGTTATAGCAAATAGCCCTGTGGTACCTTTAATAGCATGATAGTTGCCTGAACCGGCCCGGAAATGTATAAACGTAGTGGGCATAACTTAAGTTTTCAATTCACATATTTAAAAAATTTAAGTATGGAGAGGACTTTGAATCCAGACGACACCTAAAGAAACGGAAATTGACGGAATAAAACTGTCCTTTAGCAAAGGGCTTTGTATAAAAAAAAAAATGCTGTCAAAAGTGATTCCAAGAAAGGTGTTGGTATGGTTAACGAAAAAGAAGCTAAGAAGGCTTGTTAGAAGATTAGCGTAGTGGGTATCCATCACAAAAAAAATGATTAGCAGTAATTATTACAGGCTTTGCATCGAAGTCTGGAGTTCAAATTCTCTGAAAGCACCACTGGTATTTCGCCAGGAAGAGCATCGGAAATGTAAAGTGCTACGATGCTCTAGTAGAAAGTCTGATTCGAAAGCGAGTATGTAGTGATTGAAATTACTTGCATAGAATCAGCACGTCCAAGCCAGCAAAACTAGAAAAAAAGGACGTAAAATCGATTTCCTGAGGTTAAGCCACGCAATGGCGTAGTGGTTAGAGCGTCCGTTTCGCAGTCGGTAGACCTTTGGTTCATTCCCCTTGTCGAGTCATACCAAAAGACTAAAAAAATGGTATCCACAGCTTCCCCGCTTGGCATTGAAGGGATGTTTTGGAGAACAAGCCGGAAAATTCGCTTGTGTACTTGGGCAAGGCACTTAACGGGACGCCCCCGCCTTTATGTGGGGAACAGGTAGCTCAAACACCTTGGAAATGGAAACTATCGAGCGAGTGCGGAGATCTAGTCCAGAAGACAGCGATACAATTCGCTTTCTTGTGAATGGAGGATAAACATGGATAATAATAATAAAAAAAAGAAGCCATAGTGCAGGAATTCTTGGATCTCTATCCAATGTTCCCTCTAAGCTGCGCGGCCGCGCAGTTGCTTAGACCCCTTTGCGCAGTTACCACAACGCTTTGCGTAGTCTCCACCATAAAGAAAAACGTGATATTCTAAACAGAAATGTTTTTGTTTTATTTGCCATTTTTATCCTCCATTCACGAGAAAGCGAATTGCATCGCTATACTTTGGACGGGAAGTCCGCACTCGCTTGGGAGTTGCCTTTTTCGAGGTTTATGGGCCACCTGTCTTCCACATAAAGGCGGGGGCGTCCCGTTAAGTGCCTTGCCCAAGGACACAACAAGTGAACTTGCCGGCTTGTTCTCCACAACCTCCCATAAATGCCGAGCGCCAAGCAGGAAAGCTATAGATACCATTTTTGAAAGTCTTTTGGTATGACTCGACAAGGGGAATGAACCCCAGGTCTACCGACTGCGAAGCGGACGCTCTAACCACTACGCCATCGCGTCGGTGATAAAATGAATGAATAAAGTAGGAAGTCAAAGGGCCCCGCTAGGTATTCGCCTGCAGTCACATCTTGTCAAAATCGTACGGACGTCTCGAAGCCTAGACAATTAGGTTCCCCAACAGAAATTTGGAGTGGAGAACGACGTGACAAAAGCCTCGCACAGTCTTCGTGGATGTAATTTCCGTCGTAACACAGGCGATGACCTTTTTTTTTGGAGAACACCATGTCTATAAATTCCGCGCACCCCTCAGTTTTTCCGCACAGCTCTATCAAAAATTAGAGGGAACGTTGTCTCTATCCTCGCTAGAGATAAAGAAAATGAAGGTAATATGACCAAGTCGTGAGCATGAAAAGGGTAGCTGAGGTTAAAAAAATATTATGGCAATAAAAAGAAGGGCCAAAAACTGATCAAGTGAGAAAAGAAAAAAACGTCCGGGAAAGAAGATCCAAATAGGTAGCCTCTGAATGTGCATGGTAGCGCTTTTGGATAAAAAACGGATAAGTTACCAAATAGTTGGCAAAAACAATTAGAAGCTCACTGGCAAAGGAACAGTTGGAACACTAAAATTCCAGAAGGAAATGAAGCAGAACCAGTGACAGATCGCAAGGAAGAGTGCAGGAGCTTAGCGTTAGTTTTAGGAAAAAGAAGCATATTTCTGGCGACGCCTTAGCTTTGGCGATAGAGCATTGCGTAATCGAAGCAAAAAGGTAAGCTTGGTGTTTTTCGTCGCTTGTGTAAGCGGTAGCAAAAGCGTTGCTTCTTCTCCTCACCGTTTCTTTCATTTCAGAAGGCCACTAAGCTTTGGATTGATGTGTTGTAGTCAATTGAAAGAAACAGGATTTGATCGCAGTTTGTGCCACTGTAGTAAAAAGGGCAGCACTGCATGAGGAGGGAGAAATATGAGCTTCGAAATTGCCAAAAACGCCTTCACAACCAGATTTTTGATAATTAAAAAATAGTGAGCTTTTGTTGAAATGGCAGGTAAAGAAAGAATTGTGACAGAAATAGGAACTTATGGTAGGTTTAGAACAGAGTTATACAAACTTTTCATTATTAGAAGCCGCTTTGCAGACTTTATTTCAATTTACGGCCGCCAAAGAATTAAATTAAATATTTATTTAGTTTATGTGAAAGTAAAATCCTTTTCTATGAGGTCAAGATTTTCATGTAAGTTTTTCTAATCTTGAGCAAAGTTTCTGTTCAAATTGAATTTTTTTCTGTTCATGCAAAGGTAAAGGTCTTTTTGGAGTGCTATCAACTTTAAATTTACGTGTACGATCGTACAATTAATGAGCCAAGGTTGTGCACCCCTGGTTTAGAAAAAATTTCCAAGGAAGGGCACTAGGAGCCAGAAAGACGTTCGATAAAAAACTGCTGGAGGAATGTGAGCAAGTCAGAGTATTTGAGGAGGAGGAGGTCGGAGGAAACAACCCGCTTAAATAACTCGTTCTTGCAATGAATCCGGGATAACTCTTGAAATCTAAAGAAAGTGATAACAATTAAAATCCTTTTATAAAAAATGTTTAGCGTGGAGAAAAAAAAGAGATGGAGTCGGATGTAGCGTTTTGAGAAGAGAAGTGAATTACAAAAACATTGACGCCAAAAAAAGATGCAGGAAAGATCTGGAAAAGACGTTGAATGCCACTTAGCGTCGAGATGTCGAGGAGATAAAGAGAAAAGTTTAGTCGTGCAAAGACCTTAACTGATAAAGATAGGCCTAATGGCTCTACCATTATCGTGCGAGCCAGTCATCGGAAGCTAGTTTGTCAGTGAATGAATGAGTGTGATGAGATCGCTTTGGTGTGCATTCAGGGATCTTGAAAGAAGAAGTGAAACTTACTTTGGATTCCTGGATACAAATTGAGTCAACAATTCAGAAAAAGAGGAAATGGAGTAATTTTGCGTCTGTGAACTGCATTCCACTGACAAACCCTGAGAGTGTCACGCAAAGAAAGAAGTGCACCGGTTATGGTGAAGAGTAGAACTTTGAAGTGTGATTCTGGGACAATGAAAAGAAGGGGTACGATGTCGCCAGATGAGAGCAAAGAATTAACATATTTTCAGAGAAAGTACACTTTGCTGAGCAGCAACCCGCAGTGGAGACATACATGCAAAGTAATTTCGAAGCCGAAGACATGGTGTGTGTTTGGGGCAAATGTTGCCCTGGAACGGCAGAAATAGAGAAGAAAGGACAATCCATGAACACCAAGCAAAAAAGAAATTAAACACTGAAAAAACGGTTTACCCACATTTTATCACCCGACATTTAATCACTAGACATTAAATTACGTAGACTTTATAACACGACAATATTGCAAGTGGACTAGAATCAATCACCCTAACCCTAACGTGATTAAGTGTCTCGTCTCTAACCTTAACCCTATCGTAATTAACTGTCGGGTGATTAAATGTCTAGTGATGAAATGTCTGTGCACCGAAAGAACCAGGGATGTTGAAGCTGGAAGCGGAAGCGGTGGAAGCGGCCCTTTTTCTGTGGAAGCGGAAGCGCGAAAATTCTACCGCTTCCGCTTCCATATAGGAGGGAAGAATGGAGAAAGAAAAAAAATTGGTTCTGCTATCCTTCGTAGAAGAACGAATAGGGGGAGCATAAACATTAAGAAATGAGAGCGAGGAGGAATCGTTTAGAGAGATGTTGACCTCTATGTAATCAGAGTAGGGGTCAAGCAAAGAAAGAGAGGAGGTAGGAAGCTCAGAGAAGGATAAGCCGTGCTTGACGAAAATGATGACGCCGCCGCTAGCGTCTGTGACATTACTAGAAAAAATACGAGATCGGAAGTGGGTGCCATCGGATCGCAGAGCAGAGAATTCAGGGATCCGGAAAGAGGACGATAAATCAAGGTTAGATTCCTGGATAAAAATCAAGTCAACGGGATAAGACGAAATAAAGCGTAGTAGTTCAGTGCTCCTGGCTTGGAGACCCCCAGCATTCCATTGAAGAACCCTGAGGGAGTTAGGGAGGAGAAGAGAAGCAGGAGGTAAAGAGAAACAGCCAGGAGCATGAGGCGTTGGTGAGAGTGCAGAGGGAGAAGATACAAAGTGGGCGGAAAAAGGATAAGAGGTTTGAGGATGAGGGTGGGGTGCAAGTGCTGCATTAGCAGAAGGGGGCCAGATTGAGCAATGAAGGTATACCAGATGGAGAAGTCCGAGGAGGAAGTCACAGTGCTGGTAGGTATGGGATCTTAAAAAAAGCAGGGAGGGAAGCTCCAGGAGTGAGAGCTGCCAAGAGTTATGAATCTAGAAAACGAGAGTAGTGAGCACTTTAAATGAACCCAAATAAAGCATGTGCAGCATTGCACTGACCTACCCCGCCAGGTCACATTTCCAGCGCACACTAAATAGGGAAAGACAGGGCAAGGGTTAGGATGAACGTTGCTGCTCATCAGGAGAAGGAGAAGAATGAGAAGACGGGCAAGAGAAAGGCAGAAGTAGAGAAAAGACAGGCCGATTTTAAAGACTTCGTGCTATCTTTCTGCGGTCGTTCAGGGGGCTGCACGGCGAAAAAATGGTTTGTGTGAGGGGAGTGCCAGGGGTAACTGGGACCCTCGGAAAGGCCAACAGTCATTTTGACCCAACCCAAACGGGTCGGGGGACCGCACCACCACGTTGAGGCGGCTATTGATTGGTACAGTTCAATTTTGCTCGCTATACATTTGCTTACAGCTGATAGAGCAATTTACACTTTTTAAAAATCGGTTAGCCTTTATTCACCAGGCATATTGCCTTTCTTTGATTAGTGCCTCCCCTTTTCTTTCCTTTTTACCTCTAGTCTTCTGTTTCTTCAGATAAGCGGTAATGTTTAGCAAAATGCTGGCCCTAACTTTTTTGCTTTGCCTTCTCAGAAAATGCAATTCGTAAAGTAAAGGGGTAAGTCAGTGCAGCTTGCAACTTGTCTCAAACTGGTAAACTTGCGGTGAGACTATTTTACTGTGTTCTTTCCAAGGGATGTGGAAGCGGTTATTTTTCAATCGCTTCCGCTTCCACACCTATCACTTCCGCTTCCGCTTCCACTCCTATCACTTCCGCTTCCGCTTCTGCTAACAAAAAACGAGAAAACGACCGTTGACAATTGTTTTAATTTTTGTGGGTCTGAAGCCTGCCTTCTCCTACACTTCATCATTTTGTGAAGACAAAAACCTTCATTTATGGCTATTACTTTACCTACTTCGCTTAAGCATATTGTTTCGAACTACTCTGTGTTTGTTTTTCTAAGATATTAGAACTCGTGTTGATTGTAGAACAGTGCATTTCAATCTTTTTTGTCATCGCGGAATCTTTAACCCTTTCAGTCCTGACTTATCTAAAGTACCATAAATTTTTTGAAGTTTTGGATATTTTTGTTCGAAATGGCACCAATAAACATATTTATTGTTATAAAATGCATCTGATAAATTTTGGGGTCATTTTAGGGGTTGGGAATTCTAATTCCCGTCAGGATTTTAGACGTTAAAAATCGGAATTATTTGCCATACAGAGTCTTATATTTCTTCCGTATGATCATATTGATGACGTAATAAACATACCTGTATATTTTCGTCTCTGAAAATGAGCATTCTGCATGCTTATTCGGCTAGGTTTTGTCTTACATACAAAAAACAATAACGCAACATAAATATGGCGATATGCGGCAATGCGTATCAGATATTCTTTTCAACCAAATTCTTTAAGGTTAACAAATTCATGTAAAACCCCGTTTGGTTTGGGTCAAAATGACTGTTGGCCTTTCCGAGGGTCCCAGTTACCCCTGGCACTCCCCTCACACAAACCATTTTTTCGCCGTGCAGCCCCCTGAACGACCGCAGAAAGATAGCACGAAGTCTTTAAAATCGGCCTGTCTTTTCTCTACTTCTGCCTTTCTCTTGCCCGTCTTCTCATTCTTCTCCTTCTCCTGATGAGCAGCAACGTTCATCCTAACCCTTGCCCTGTCTTTCCCTATTTAGTGTGCGCTGGAAATGTGACCTGGCGGGGTAGGTCAGTGCAATGCTGCACATGCTTTATTTGGGTTCATTTAAAGTGCTCACTACTCTCGTTTTCTAGATTCATAACTCTTGGCAGCTCTCACTCCTGGAGCTTCCCTCCCTGCTTTTTTTAAGATCCCATACCTACCAGCACTGTGACTTCCTCCTCGGACTTCTCCATCTGGTATACCTTCATTGCTCAATCTGGCCCCCTTCTGCTAATGCAGCACTTGCACCCCACCCTCATCCTCAAACCTCTTATCCTTTTTCCGCCCACTTTGTATCTTCTCCCTCTGCACTCTCACCAACGCCTCATGCTCCTGGCTGTTTCTCTTTACCTCCTGCTTCCTCTTCTCCTCCCTAACTCCCTCAGGGTTCTTCAATGGAATGCTGGGGGTCTCCAAGCCAGGAGCACTGAACTACTACGCTTTATTTCGTCTTATCCCGTTGACTTGATTTTTATCCAGGAATCTAACCTTGATTTATCGTCCTCTTTCCGGATCCCTGAATTCTCTGCTCTGCGATCCGATGGCACCCACTTCCGATCTCGTATTTTTTCTAGTAATGTCACAGACGCTAGCGGCGGCGTCATCATTTTCGTCAAGCACGGCTTATCCTTCTCTGAGCTTCCTACCTCCTCTCTTTCTTTGCTTGACCCCTACTCTGATTACATAGAGGTCAACATCTCTCTAAACGATTCCTCCTCGCTCTCATTTCTTAATGTTTATGCTCCCCCTATTCGTTCTTCTACGAAGGATAGCAGAACCAATTTTTTTTCTTTCTCCATTCTTCCCTCCTATATGGAAGCGGAAGCGGTAGAATTTTCGCGCTTCCGCTTCCACAGAAAAAGGGCCGCTTCCACCGCTTCCGCTTCCAGCTTCCGCTTCCGTTTCCACATCCTTGTTTATAACTCAATAAATTGATGTATGATACGGTTATGGTGATCACGTGCTATGTTCATAGAGGTAAGGGTATTAAATAGATCTCGCTTGCTATAAACTCTCTGAGTGGTACACTGCATCTTCGATACGGATGGGATCCCCGTACCAAAGTGATAGCATGTACCACGCGCGTGATGTGTGCGAAGGAATTTGTAGTAGGATAATACTACATTTTCATATTATTGCAATATGGGTTTCGGCTTTTGGTAATGACGGGACAGGCCCTGCTGATGAGTCCAAAAGGACGAAACGCATCCAAGGATGGTCTCGTCAAATTATGGGAGGGAGGCTTTTATTATTTGCAATGCTATTACTCTGTGAAATAACCACGTCATTCGTGTGAACATGCATATAAAGCGCGTAGATTGCCTTTATAACTCAATAAATCGACCTATGCTCATGTAAGTCTATTTACATCATTTTGTTCTAAAGCACAAGTCGTATAATACATCATTTTGACAGCGTTACATAGCTCTCTTTGTTCAATCCGCTAGAGACAGTTTAAGATATACATAGTTTTCCAAATCTTAATTAATAAAAATGCACTGTACCGTCAGCAGATCTGAAGGTATCTCAAAAGCGGATATAAGAGTAGGTTTTCCAACAACCAGAAGATAACAGCAAACAATTTGATTACTCTCACAGCACGCTTGTAAGCTGTAAAAGTAGAAGCCAGTTATTTAAAACTTAGCATCGGTGGTGGAGTTGAAAGAATATTCGATTGGATCTACAAAATCTCTTTTGTCGCAAGCTCGTTTCAGCATTCTTGCGATTGTTCCTTTAACTTCTTTGTCGGCAATTACAGTCATGATGGGAAACGCAGAATAGAGGAAAGATAAGGAAACGCACACCAACGTTTCCGGCGGTAAATTGTCAAAAATTTGAGAACTGGGATCGCGCATTGCTAACACGATTTGTAGAACCATGATTGGGATAATTAAGAAGGAAAATACCAACAAGGTGAATGCAAGGTTGGCGAAGGCTTTCGCGTTGAATCGTCTCCGAACGACAACAGCTCGTCGATGCTCGGCTTTCAACCGCGGGCGTGTGTGTAAGTCGTTGAGTTTTCTCCGGATTGATCTGCGAACTATTTGAGACTCTGTTGATGAAAACGCAGCAGGTAGTTTATTAGCTCTTTGTCCAGTTTCTGTCACATAAATTTAAAGCCCAATATATGTTTAGCATTAATTTGAGTTTTTTTTTATAGAGGTGGAGACCAAAACTTGTTCGTGGAAAAGCCTACATAATGAATACATTAACATGCAAATTTGAGACGTGGTTTTAAAACTCGTCCCACAAAATGTCAGTACTGACCAATTGTACAATTGAAATCTACTGTGAGCCATTTAGTTATTCGGGATCTCAGCGCAGAGCACTGCAATCCATAAAGTTATTGGGAAAGTTTTAACAAATAGACCAGAAGTTTTTTCATCTATTTGTGAATTTACTTTGGCTTTTAGGGTTCCTATTTTTCGTGGTAACCGTCTTGGGTATAGCATTTTCCAAAAATATTTTTTGCGAAAATTATTGTAGCCAAATCTACGCTAAAAATCGGCAGATCGCACCTGTAGTTCTATGGTGTGCTACGGATGATGACATGCAGATTGTTCGTGGAGTATTCTCTTGATCGAAATTTATTTTTTCCACCGTCAGTTCTCGCTCCACTGAAAGCGGCAAACAACGTGAGTTCACCGCTACTGCACTCGATCGCCATCTGGTGGTTCCGTCATTTTTTAGAGTCAGTTCGTCATGAAAAACAATGCTCGCCTCCACAACGCTCCGTTTTCGATCCGGTTCAGAGGATTCGCTGTTTTGAATATTGAAGTTGCTATTCGCATGGGTTCGTTTTCTACTTGGAGGTCTGGAAAAGCTGTGAAAATAAGCTTGAAATGAAATGTCCAATTTTTTCAACGCCAGTAGCACTGTTGCCAATTCTGCTGTTTTCCCGCAGAATTGGGCTAGTTTCAATCAGGAGCTGCCGGAAGAATTAAGCAATCGCGGGTTTTTGGCTAGTTTTGCTATGCCGCTGCGGTTTTTTGGGCCTGTTTAAGAAGTAGCAATAATGATGAAACTGGAGACAATTAAAACTGTTTCATGTTGTAGCGATCATGTAACCTTTACCCTTAGGCCTATGCTGCGCGTGTTTGTTTTCGAATATTGTTACCTCATATTTTTTTTCATTTTCGTAGAAACATGAGTCATGCATTCCTTCGTCTTTCTATAGTGATTATGTAACCTTTGCCCTCACCTCACCTATGCGCATCTGTTTCAAATATTGTTGTCTCGCGTTTTGTTATGTTTTTGTAGAAATGTGAGTCATGCATTCTTTCGTGTTTCCGAATATTATTCCTCGTGCTTCGTTTTATTTTTCGTAGAAACGTGATCCATGCATTACCTCGTCTTAACCCCATGAAAAATTATTCCTTGTGCCTTTTTTTCATTTTTTTGAGATATAAATATCTCTTGGTCTTTGGATAAAACAACAGAAAACAGAATTAACTTTTGGACTGAAGATGCCGCTAAATTTTGAAATTGTACGATAATTTTTGGTAAAAGATTCAATAAACAAAACGGAGAAAATTCGTGTCAACTGAAAACTTAAGGATATAATTCGATGTCAAAGAACTCCTGTGAACTTAAGTAATTAAGTGTAGGTCCGTAGGCTCACGGTACAGTATGTCACGCCTCTGGCGCTACATTATGTAAACTCTATAAATTTAGCTTATTTAACTTTACCAAGTAAAACAATGTGAGTAACAAATGGAATTTTGCGGCTGGTGAGGAGCCCAATTATATAGGCTTACTTTAATACCTTACATTCACTAGAATACATAAATGCAGTGATGGGATTCAAAAATTTAAGAACAGGTTCTCTTTTGTATCAAACTCACTAACAACAGGTTCCCTCATTTTAGAAAGCCCATTTGCTGCGGTCGTCTAAGGTCTATAGCAAAAAACAAGAACGGGTTCGCTGATTATCAGGACACTCCAAGAACGGGTTCGCCCGAACCCGTGCGAACCCCCTGAATCCCATCACTGCATAAATGCCATGAAATTATGGATTTAGCGCCATGCCATGCTATGCATGTCTAGCCTCTCGGTTCATGTAGATCTGGGCATGATCTTGAGGTTAATCTCGAAAAAAGTAGAAAAAAAAGTTAAACTGCAATTATTCGCTGCAACAATGAATCTATGGCCTCACCGTTCACATAATTTCGGCCACCATGCTATTTTGATGAAATTTCATGTAATTTGAGGACATTTTTTGACTTGGTTTTAGACTTCGCTGGCCTTGGGCTACTAAGAAAGCGTTTGAACTGGAAATTTAAAGAAAATCTGGCAACACTGGCCAGTAGCCTAAAGGAACTGAAAAAATTTTTGCTTAACAATTATTTGTCAAACAAACAGAGTCAAACCACTTATAGTCGTAAGCAAACTCAAGGACATCACGGGATCCAAATTCACCATATAACCATTTGTGAAAAATTAAATTCTCCAATTTGGCTGCTGGTACTTCTATTTATTTCAAAATTTGCTGCAAGTTTTTTGCAAACACCTGAACTTTCCTTCTAAATTTTCTCAGCTCATATTGTTTGATGTCTCCAGTTTGTCAAGTATTTCAGGTTCTGTGATTTATTGGTGAAATGATTTAGCAGTCTTTCCAGAAAAACGCATGGAAAAGTATGGTGTTGGACCATTGCACCATGCAGATACTACACATTTCGTAAACTGATTTAAATTCATTGACTCCTTCAAGTACTGTGGTAAATTTTTTCATAAGCAAAACATTTTAATGTGTAATCTAGCTTAATTAAGGGCATTGTGTGCAAGCTGTAGCCGTGCTGTCATTGTTTTTTATTATTGCACTGTTTTTTGTGATGAAAAGAGAGGGTTTTTTTCTGTTCTTGCTTGTTATGTGACAGTCAAAATGTTATGTTCTTGCAATTGCTATATTACAGTTCAGTAACTAAATAGTGAATTTTTATGTTTAATGTACCATATTATAGTAGAGTATTAGCTAGCGCTAGTTAGAATGTGACATTTTTTTTGGTTTATTGTTTAAATTAGGGTTGCCATACATCAAGATTTTCCCAGATATGTCCAGCATTTTACTGTTATAATTTTGCGTCAGGGAGAAATACCAAAAAGTGCTTAAGTGTCAGGAGTTTTAATGTTTAGTTACCATAAGTTGCCCATTCATGGCTACCCAAATAAATCTGGTCGATTTGTTTGAACGGCCCACTTGGATTTGCAAGTAGCACAATCGGTGCTATCTAGACAGGTGAAAACCTTTTTTTTGGAGAGCACCTGTATTTAAGGTAACACAGCACGAGCTCCATCATTACCAACCATCATTTCAGAGCAATATTTACTTAAATTAGGCCCTAAAGATATGTTAACAATCAGGCAAAATAGTAGCAACTTTTGGTAGCATCACAACAAATTTCAAACTTGCAAGCAAAAGGTAACATTTTTTTACCAAAAGTTACAACTTTAGCAACCCTGCTGCCAATACTTAACAGTGTGAACATGATTGAAAAATGTGTCCGGATTTTGCCTCATTAAATATGGTAGTTCTAGTTTAAATCATGCAGATAGTGATAGATTTGACCATTCAGAAAAATGTTTGGTAGCTTCAAAATATGATGCTACCTTATTATTGCTTTATGTGTTTCAATAATCGTTAAGTGACTATGTTGGGCAGAATGATTTAGGTTTGTGGAGGTTTTTTTTCTGTTGCTTTGTTAGTTAGACAATTTTTTTTATGTCACACCTTGAGCTCGTAGTGCAAGCAGCCTTTGCAATTGTACAATCGGTTGTTCTTTAAAAGTGTATTTTAGTTGTGTAAGTTATTAAGCTTAAATGACACTTCAAGTATTGTCACCAGGTTTTTCATCAAGATAGTAAATTATTTTATGCACTTATTTAACTTATTTAAATGCACTTACTTAAAATGCATTTATTTACACTTATTTAAATGCACTTATTTTAGGTGTATAAATTCTGCAATCAGAAACAGAAGTAAGTAAGTATAAAATAATTTACCATCTTAGATCTAAAAACTGGCAACAACACTTGATGCATCATTTGAGCTTAATAATTTTCGCACCTAAAATGCACATTTACCAGTTATTCTGTTGTTTTGAGTACCAATACCTGGTGTTTCAATTCGAATTTTAAATTGGCTGATTTTGGCTTCACCAGTTGCTTATGAAAGAAACTAAATAAAACATTGAAATTAGTGGAAAGTGCTCCATATAATAGATTTTAATAAAGCAGGGGGTGCACATCTCAAGTGAGTATGTGGGCCAAAATTTTGTTTAAAATCTAGTTGTGGAGCACACAATGTTATAGGTTATCCCTAATGTTGAAAAAACAAACTTTTATATTAATGTTGTAAAAACAAACATACCAACAAAAAACTACATTTCCAAAAGCATTTGTAGGAAGCTAGTCTGCCAAATAACCGCTGGTTTGGACATGTTTTTGTTGAACCAATATTGAAAAATTTGACTTTAATGGTGAAACAGCAATACACATTACTGCTTCTCAATGTCCATCTGTTAATTGAGTTTGCATTCGAGATTTGATTATTTTCGTGATTGACAAGGCTTGTTCACATAAGTACATGGTTGCAAATTGACTAATGTAGGCTCTTCCATTATTCAACAACACTAGATACTTCTTGTTTTAATCTACAGTAAAAATCAAACAAACAATTTTTTTTGGAAGTGTTGTGCAAAATTTCATTTGTACTGCAAGTCCAAAAGTTCCATCTGAGCTTCCATTAACACTTTCTACATCCACACTTAATGGTCTTTGAAACAAATTTATTTGCATCTCCCAGCTGTTAAGATCACGCATTTTTTGTGTATTTTTTAAAGCTTGTTACCAAGTCTGCCTGTGTTTTTAGTATAAATGAAGACATGCCTTTAACCTGCATAATGTTGTCAGTTGACAATTGCTGCTAAAAGAGTTTCAGTGTACTTTGAAAAGCATTGAGTGCCTTCAGTAAATCTGGAAGCAGTTGGTTACATCCTTATAGTCTGATATGTAAGTTCTCAAGTACTGTGTGATATATACCAAAAAATCAAGGTCCAAAAACCAAGCATGGTCACATAATAGCATCAATGCATCACTGCTCCTGGTTTTTTGTGTCAGATGCTTATCCAGTAAAAATATTTTTATTTCTTTCAGAAGACTAAAAAAACGCTCTGAAATCCTTTCTGTGCTTAACCAGCGAACCTGAGAATGATGTATCTGTTGTTAATCCTTCTAATTTGGACAGCAATAAATTTGGCATTTTACTGAGAAGCACATTTAGCACAGTTTCTTTTAAACCTATATCAACACCATGGGCAGTGTCATGGAAAGGAATAAGTCCAACAAGATCTTCATGAATAGACAGGTCTTTAGCTACAGCACATATAAAAACCAATAATTATGCAGTATTAATCACATCAGTGCTTTCATCAAATGCCAGTGAAAAGTATACAGGGTGACACAAAAAAAACGGTCATCACCAAAATTCGAATAACTTCCAAAGTTTTATTTATATTGACACAAAATTTCAGCTACATTAGGTCACGTCCTGTGTAGCAGACAACTCGAAAATTTCAAGTCTGTACTACAAAACCTCTTTGTTTCACTGGCGCTCAAAAAATGTGCTCGAAATGAGCTCCCCGGCGCTGCAGGCACACTTGGATCCGGCGGGCAAAATTCTCGATGACCCTCCCGCATTCCTCCTTTGGGATCGCTCTTATTGCTGCCTTCAGGTCAGGGATACTTTGGGGGTTGTTGGCATAGACCCGGTCCTTAAGGTATCCCCACAGATAAAAATCTGGGGGGTTCAAGTCCGGTGAATACGGCGACCACTGCGGGTCACACCTGCGGCTGATCAGTCGGTCAAGAAAACGCTGCTGTAGCCATGCCAATGATTCTTTTGAGGTGTGGGGGGTGGCACCATCCTGCTGGAACCACTGGAGGACCCTGACGACCTCTCTCCGTCGACCAAGTGCTGTCCAGAACTTGCCAAGCACCTGGACATATCACTCGGTGTTGATTGTCACACACTGCTCATTGTCGTCCTCGAACCAGAATGGTCCAATGATGCCATGTTTGGAGATGGCAACCCAGGCAGTGCACTTCAGAGAGTGTAATGGCCTTTGCAGACAGTGCTCAGGGGATGTGCTTCCCCAGAAGATGTTGTTTTTAGAGTTCACGTGACCCGACAACAGAAAATGTGCCTCGTCCGAAAACCAGACATTGTCAAGAAAGTCTGGCACAGCATCAATCTTGTCGCAAAACCACTGGCACATGATCACGCGCTTCCTCATGTCATCAAGTGTAAGCTTTTGTTTAATCTGTATCCTGTAAGGATACAGGTTGAGATCTGCGATCAAAATTCTCTGCACGGACTCTCGGTTGATTCCAAGCTCCTGACTTCGCCGACGCACAGACTTGCTTGGGCTGCGGACAACAGAGTCTCTGACTGCAGCAACGTTGTGCAGTGTCCTTGATGATTTTGGTTGTCCAGAGTATGATTGTCTGCTAGTGTCTTTACGATTGAGGTTATGCACAGTCCCATGGGTTCTGAACTTGTTGACTCATCTGTAGATCATTGAATGAACAGGAAATTCACGACATCTAAACCGTTCTTTGAATTGCAATTGAGCTGTGTGAATAGACTTCTGCCAAAAATATGCTTCAACTATAAATATCTTTTGCTCAGTAGTCCATGGCATCTCGAGGGTCAAATTTGGTAGACTCTTATAACATTAATACTTATTGGTAAATCTGAAAAATGGAAAGAATTGATTAATTATTTCAAACGTTATTCAACTTTAGGTGATGACCGTTTTTTTTGTGTCACCCTGTAGTATTGGAAAGCAAAAAAACTTATAGAAAATCATCTGCTTTCAATCGTAGTTGCTCAGAAACATTTTCACTAATTTCTTCAATTTGTCTAGCAATGGTAGTCTTCAAAAAGCTGATTTTTTCAGAGGTGTGATTGGTGAGGAATCATGAGCAAAAGTAGATTGAGGTGATTAAGAGCTTCAAAAATATCAACAAGGTATGCCATTGCTAGTTGAAACTCTTCTAAATTAGAATGGTAACAGATGTTTCCCCTGAGATTCAAGAAATATACTCACTTCATCTATCAGATCATAAACCCGAGCTAACGTATTACCTTTTGATAGACATCGAACATTTGTATGAAACAACAGTTGTATATGATTGGAATCCATGTCTTTACATAGCTTGGCGAACAGTCGAGAATTGACAGCACATGGTTTGATAAAGTTTACAATTTGTATAATTATGGATAGATTGTTTTTCATTGCAGCAGGTAAAGTCTTGGAGGTCAAAGCCTCTCGATGAATTATGCAATGAATTCAGACTACGTCTGGATTCTTCTGCTTTATCCTGGCAATAAATCCACTCTGACATCCAAGCATAGCTGGAGCACCATCAGTGCAGACACCAACAAGTTTTTCCCATTTCATGTCTTTTTCATGAAAGTATGTATCAACAAGTTTGAACACATCATGCCTTGGTAGTCGTTTCAAGTGGTCTGCAAAACAGCATTTCTTCCTCAATTTTAGTAGATCCAACAAAACGAACGTAAACCAACAAATGCGACATTTGAGCTACATCAGTTGTTTCATTGCACTGGATGGCAACAAAAGGCAATGCTTGCATCTTCTGAACGACTTGACATCTTATGTCATTTGCAAGCTCATCGATGCGTGTCTTTATAGTGGAATTAAAAGGAGAAACCTTTGCTAACTTCTGGCTCTTAATTTCCCCCAAAACTAGGCTAGTTGCATTCAGCATGCGTGGTTTTATCAATGTTTTGCCAATACTATTAGGTTTCTTTGCTTGAGCTGTCATTAGAGCAATTTCAAAAGATATTTCCACTACTTCTGCAGATGACGATTGGCAAAAACTATTCGCGCTCAAAATTTTCATTTTTTTAAGAGAATCCTTCTTGCTTTGAAAGAAAGCCAAGGATTTGTTTTGATGACTGGGATGGTTTGCTTCAAGGTAGCGTTTCAAGCAACTTGGCCTCAAAGCATCATTGCTCAACTTTTCGTAATATATAATGCACTGTGGTACAACTTGACTATTGACTACAGTCAACTTTGGATGTAAGAGATCCGCTGGGATCAGCTTAATCAGTCTCTTCTAACCGAATTCTCTTATAACCGACTTATCAGTTTATATTGAAAATCATTTGGGACCTTTTGCGTAGTCCCTTATAAGCAAAAATCCCTTATATCTGAATCTCTTATATCCGAAGTTGACTTATTGCATTAGTAAAACCATACTGCAGATAATCTTCATTACACTTCTTTTTTACACTCATTTTTGTCAATGTAACTGGATTAAATACTATTTGTAAAACTTAAAATTTGTAATTTATGCAAGTTTGCTTGTCAGAAGATAAACTTTATATGTAACTTATCATTTTTTAAAAATATTGAAACCTTGTGTAAAATAATTTGCGCTTGTTTTGTATTTAATATTTGCAGCTTATACTCTCTGGCTACTGGCTAGTAAAACAAGTAACAAAAACGTATTGTTTTTAAAAAATGTTTTCTTGAATGTAAGCATTACTGCTAGTTAGACCATAGATCTGGTTAGACGAGTCGGATTCAAGAAATTGTTTGACCGTAAATGGGGTAATCGCAAAAGTCATCGAGTAACGAGGTAACCGCAATAGCAAAACTACAGCTATGGTACTTGTACGTCCAGCTCAAACTTCCAACTACCAATACCTTGCATAAGGTTCCAACAGTGCTTCCAAGCCAGAACCTAACTAAAACACTTTGGTGCGTAGCAATAAAACCACGCATTTAATACTTTGTATCAATAAGTCACTGTCATACTCATGCCCCCTAGTTTAAGAATCTCTGCTTTTGTAGAACCCTAAGTTTCCTTGTTTTCTGCTCTGGCATTGTCTAACTTAAGTAGATTTTATCATTTATCAAATGGTGGAGATAATCTTAACCAATGGAGAAGTTTATCACCACATAGAAATCATTGCCAGTTTATGTCCAAATGCCAAAGGAGGGACAAAATCTAGAAACAGCCTTTTTGACAAAGAAAAGGCAGTTTTAATTGTGTAACATAACTCTTGAGAAAAGGGTTTGCTTGAGTTTCCTTTTTCAATGAGCGAAGCTTGAGCAGGAGCTGTCACTATTTGCAGTTTATACATTATGCAATGTTCAAGCTCATGTGCGCGAGATGATAAACTGTGATTGTGTATTTTAAAGTATCAGCCATACTAGTCGAGCTAAAACTAATGGTAACTATTTACTAATCCCAACTCAATTCCAACCCTAGCACTGATCCGCAATTCTGCGATATCCCGTTTCACATATTGAGCAATGCAGTCAATTTTAGGGGAGATTCCTGTGATTTTTCTTATCGTAAGCACAGTATTATGTGCTGCTTCCACACGCTACACAGTTTTTGATTTTCAACAGCAGTGTTTAGTGAAATATTCTAATATACTGCAGCACATTGGCTCTGCTTTTTTCTTGGATGTGAAGTGTCAAAAGATCCCAATCGTATACTCTTCAGTTTTTTATTTGTTTTGAAATGTTTACCTCATCTCCCACTGCCTCCCAAAAGTTTTACCGGTAATAATTTTTTTAAAGCCAACTAGTATTTGCTAAATACAAATAGTAAAAAATTAATTTCTACTGCACCATTTTAATAGTAAATACAAATTACCAACCTGATTGATTGAATATTGTCTTCAATTTGGAATCTGTTCTTAGCTTCTTTTGAGAGAGGACGAGCAAGCTTTTTGTTGTATTCACATTCTAAAAAATCAATTGAGATAAATTCATGCCAACATTTTTGCTGCAACTTATACCAAAAACTTTTGCGTTCGAGATGTGCTATTCCGTTTACCACAGTGACCGATAATATAGTTCAAAGCATAGGTATAGCTAGAGGGCCACACCCTCTTTTTTTTGAATCCCGTCAAGAAATAAAGGTGTTTTTAGATGAAATAGCAAGAAAACGTCAATTTCCAAGAAAAGGCGTTCAATTAATTTATTGTTCAAATTGAATTGGTGATCAGAAATATTAACTTCCAAAAAAAGATCATCCAAGAAATTTGAAGAACACCTTGATTAAAAAGCATTTTTGCCTTCCCCTCTTTAAAACTTGCTTCTGGCTTCGCTAATGATGCAAAGCTACAAACGGCAAATTTTTTATCAGATTTGAACCATTTCTTGCTTGGTTTATATGCAGTACAATGCTATCAACTTACGTCATAAATATGCTGACGTACAAAGAAAAAAACAAAAAATTTAGAATAGCAACAAGCATATACCTGCACCACTCGAAAATACCAAGCTTGCAGGTGTTCACAATTGCGTCTTGATTTTTATAGCAATAATTTTTAAGTTTACGCTTGAATATGTAGTTACACTGTTTAATATGCAATGAAGCTTTGCAAAGACAACACTGCTCTGCTTTATTTCTGGATTTTTATTTTTGAAAATGTTACAAATAGTGTGTGCGATTTATTTCACGTGCAATCTTTCAACGGATCTGTTGCGGCTGAAAACTTTACCTATTACAAGTTAGTTTTGGAAGGTCACGTGTTTATTAAGCTTCAGTCATTCGAAGGAGATGCAGATTTGTATGTTTCATCGGAAACAATGCAACCTACATGGAAAGATTACATGATGAAGTCAGACACTTGCAGCAATGAACTTGTGGTAGTTGATAAATACCTTGAAAGACCAATCGGTATTGGCGTTTATGGGTATGTTCAATATGCTGTCAGCAAATATCAACTTAGTGTTTATATTGAGCGATCTGTAAACCGATATTACCCTGAAGAAGAAAAAACCAAGAGCACTAAAAAACCACTTAAAACTAACCATCGCTTATCTGATTCTGCAGATCAAGAATCTTCTGAATCTTTATTATGGAATATTTTGATATACACTTTACAATTTCTCCTTGAAGTTCTTCTGTAAACTGTTTTGTGCCGTGAAATGCAAATGATGAAGACTTGTTCGCTTTTATATGCTTCCATATATTTTTATTTTATGTTGAACTGCGTTCTATATAGCGTTGCTCGTCTGCTTGTGCACTTATACTGCAGTAGAAGTGACTACTGACAAAAACAAAATAATTCTTCCAGAATTACTTTGTTATTCATTGGTCTAAAATAGGGGTGGGCAAACTTTTTAGCCGGAGGCCGCGTTGACCATTTAAGAGTTGGCCAAGGGCCAGCGCTTAAAATCTTGCAGTAGCTATATACAATGCCAGTTGCCAGTGGAAAGGTGCAAATGCCTAATTTCGGACTTTGAAAATGTTGGTCTTCAAAAAAAAGGTGGTCACCGTCTATTTGGACGGAAAATGTGTCAATTCAAACTAAGAACTTCGTAGCGGCTACTTTCAATGATAGCTTCTATCGTTTTTGTCTCTTTAGTACGGCAAGTGTAGCCATCCCCGTCATATTAGATTGGATATATAGAAGTTTCTACAAGTGTTGGCAGGCCGCACAAAATGCTCTGGTGGGCCGTAGTTTGCCCACCTCTGGTCTAAGAAAATAATTAGTATAACCTATCAAAGTGGAAGGACAACTTTACCGAAAAACAAATAATTTTTAAAGATGTACGCAAACCATAGAGAAGCCTGACTAAAGACAATGACAAGTCTTAGAATGTGGTAATGGTAATGGCAAATAATTTTATACGTGATCATCACCAGGACGTCTGTCTCGCTGATGCTGAAATTGCGCTTTTAGAGGCCAATTTATGTAATTGAGGGCATCGTAGAGAGTAGGACACCAAATGTTTTAAAATATCATATTAATTTGTCTGCTATCGCTGTTTTTGTGAACCGCATCGGCGGCGTCGTAGTCGTAACATTTTAAGCATTGCTTGCAACGGTGTATTGTGGAGCACGGTTGTCCACATCATCGTAAGAATTTCCCACGCATCTTGTCGGTAATAGGAGCTACTCCCGTTGCCTGCGTTTTGCTGCCATTTCCATTTTTATCAAAGTGTGGCCCAGCGGCCAGGGGGGATATTTGGATTTCTAAGGCGTAGAGCGGTTTCACTACGATTCTGATGCTTGGCTAGCCCTCCGCAAATAATTTGCTTATCTCTACAAAGAAGGTAATGTCTAATACTAGCAGGCGTTGCCCGCTAAGCCTTTCGTTAGTTACTTATTTGTTGTTGTATATTTTTATTCTTTGGTCGCGAGAAAATTGGTGGTTATGCGTAGACATCTTTGAGCTCAAGACTTTTTTTGAGTTTCCGTTACTGCTGAATCAGTGCGTTTTTAACTCAAGTAGAGCAACCAAGCCGGCGAAATTGTCGTGAAATGCCTTTCGTAAAGACCCAACAACGTAGCCATTGCTTGATTTGAACGTACGACAGTGATGTTGGTACTAAGAATATCGGTTTTAGCTGGCTGTGCCGGCTCTTCCCAAAAATTGTTTTAGTTGGCTTTTTGACGCGACGTATTGACACAGATAGATGCTGCGGCAATTATTCTTTTTTGAAATCATTTTGTGCGGCTTCAAATCAATGGCGTTTTCAATTTTTTACTTATAATAAATTTACGTACAACAGTTATCTGCTGCTAAAAGATTTGGATCAACAGATGTTTTCAACGGGGCGTCGAATCGAACCAGAACCGAAAACTTCTGTGCTGTGCTTATTTTACCGAACCTATCTTGAAGATCTAAGATTTCGCGCTGATAAACCCGAACCTCTACCAGAATTTTTATATGGCATTACACTTGAACCGGTGAAAGTAAATATTATTTGGATTGTTTCACTAGTTCCACAGATCCAGTCAGAAAGCTGGCAACCCTACTTGCATATGTAATTATTTGGACTTTGCCTGACATCCTAAAGAGCAATTTCGATAAATAAATCAAGTAACCAAAATTTAGTTCAGGTTAGTGTCAGAAAGCGAAATAAAATGGAAATTTCGCATCTAAGATGTTCTTGTTGTTTACCCTTCCGAGATGTTATGTTACCGTGCAATTTGTTTCTTTTAAATCTCATTATTATTGAAACCGGAGCGAGTCCATTTATATTTTGAACTTTTCCCCTGTCCTCCCATTTCTGTAAATAACATAAGTTGCAAGTCTTCGTAAAAAATATGTAGTTCCATACATTAAATATCTCGTTTGTGGGTCTAATTAATTTTGTGTTAACGAATTTTTTGTGATTTGAACGAAACCGTTTAAACGTAATGCTGTATTATTTAATCTGTTGCGTTGTGAGGTAAAAGAAAGTTGAATATGACGTCACACATTTGGCGCGAAAAAAAGTGGCTGACCAAAAGCTGTAATTTATGCTGGAAAAGTATTGGGCGAACATCAACTTTTGGGGTTATTTTGGTAACGAATGTTGAATTAAACATCGAAGTGAATTAATGCTAGTTTGTTACCTGCAAACTAGTAAATTTAATCAAAAGTGATTTGATTGAGATTCGGCCTTTCAGTCGACGGGTCAAGCGTAATGCGGGGTGTCGATTTGCCAACAATTTTGCCTTAAGAGAAGTATCATCTGAATACCATTTATTCTTTTAATAATACTCTATACCAGGGGTGGGGAACCGGCGACCTTTTTATAGTTATTGTTCAGCCATATGTGGTTTCGTAAATAAATGCATTGTTTTAACTATTATATACATAAGGCATCTTATATCAATTAATTGATTAAATGAACAAAATAGGAGAGACCAGGGCGGTAGTAACACGTGGCAAGTTGTAGCATTCGTAACCTGCTTTATTGTTGTGTTTTAAAATATTTTAAATTTTGCCACAGATTGGCAATCTGCGGTTCTTTTGCGTTTGATTGAGGCAGCCGAGTGTGTTGATACTCGGTTTATTGCCACCGATTAGAGGTGAAGACCTTTTTTTGTGGGGGGAACTCACTTGTGTTCAGCAGACTTATGGTGGCTTTTTGCTCTGGAACAAACCCAAATGGCTATTCGGCCGTAAAAGGTTGCCGAGCCCTGAATTTTTCGGCCATATGATTAAAAATAACTTTTAATACGGCAGTTTAAGTGCAAAAGGTTGCCCACCCCTGCTCTATACCATTTGTGTACCAGTAAATACGTTAGCAAAATCAACCATTGTAATAACTACTGGTTCTGTATGTTTTCTAATTACTCCTTACATGGACCAGCTGCCAAGGTTATAGCCCTAAAAAATTGTTTTAGGAATAGTTAAGGTCAGTGGTGGGTTGAAAATTTTAGGAGCCTAAGGCAAGGTTTCGTGAAAAGCGCCCTATTCGCCAAGTACTCATAGGAGACCTTTTTTTTCTTCATTTGAAGATTGCTTCTGTTTCGGAGGTCTGTTATCTTTGTTTTCAAAGATCATCGCTGCTTTGTTCGATTGAAATAAACTCAGCTGTTCAAAATTAGGGTTTCGGCTCAAAAGTTACCGGTGCAGACCTTCTCATATTTGTTTTTGAAGGGCCAAAAAGCAGTTCATAGGTCTTGTCTGGAAGGTAGCCCCTATATCCCATTGGGGGTTTCTAAGGCAGTTGCCTCACCCTTAATTCACCACTGGTTAAAAGGTCATAAAATTACATCTGATGTAATAATGCGGCCATTTTTGACAAAAAATTTTCAAAGGACCATTGGTTTTATCTATCAATATCTAATCCAGTGTAGTCTATGGTAAACGGTATAGAAGCCTGTCTTGTTACACAGGCTACGGCAGAATTTAGGTTTACAATTTTTCAGCATGCTTTTGCAACTAAATACGCTGTATAAACTGCAAATCACAATTAACTTAAAATCAATGTTTCCCAGTACGCAAGTTATTCGAACATGAAATCCTACCAGAAACTCGCTACAAATGAGCCTGCATGTTAAGCCCATTTAACTAGATTAACTACTAGCAATGACAAGCGAACCATTAAACACTTTTGACCATATTTTGACTTCAGATTCATTCCATAACGTCAGTAAAAAACTTCTTTACGTTAATGCAACAACAGTCTTATTATATTTACGAAAGACGATTTCACCCCAATTCAGTGCAAAATCCTGCAAGTGGTCAGCCACATTTTTTAACAGCGTGTTTTGATGACGTTTGATCACCTGAGTGAAGCGATCTTGTTAGGTTATTGTCCTACTTTCAACGGTTTTCAACCCAGTCAAATTTATTTAGTTCGGTTTCTTATTTTATAAATTCATAGCAATGTTCATATAAACCAGTTTTAGATTGCTATTATTTAGATAACGTTATGCAAGGTTAGTTGATGGTTGGAAGGTTCACACCGACATAAACCACAAACATTATATTGAAACGCGTCCAGGGATGGTCTCGTCAAATTGGGTTGGGTACATTGTTTGCAATACACACTAAATTGTTTTCAATATAATGTTTGTGGTTTATGTCGGTGTGAACCTTGCAACCACTGCTATTATTCATCAACACGAATCTCCAAAATTTGACCCTGGTTAACCGAACTGAACTGTAGCGTGTCGCGCCTCGCACTTCATCAGCTGCCATGCCAAACATCTTTTTGTCGTTTTTTATTTTTTTGTTGGTTTGCTTTCAGCGGTCCGCACCTTACTCCCGCCGTTGTGTTGATTCTAGTTTTTACTATGCGTATTCGTGTATTATTATTGTATGTGTCTAAAATCAAACACATATATTTGTCTTTTTTTTTATTAGGGCTAGATATTGCTTATTTTTTTCTTCTCATGGTAGCTCTTTGACCGGCTTGCCTTTCCCGCGGTCTCTTCTTTGTCTATTATTCATGTGACGTGCGCAGTGACCTGGTTTATATAGACTTGTGCTGCGACCTAGTTGTTGGTGACGTGTGCAGTATTTTGTTGCCGACCATGCGGTCGGAGATTTTTTGTTCTCTTTCATCGCTGGACTTCGTGACGGACGGACGTGATTTTGATTGTTTGCTACAACTGCGTTAATTGGAGTCTGAACATCAATGCAATAAAAACATCACTGTCGTGCTTCCTTCCTTGTGACTGCCATAGTTCCCAGCAATTGGGGTTCAGTCAGCACGCTCTTGCTCAAACGAACATATTTTCTACATTGGTGACCCCGACGTGATAAAGTTACATCTTCTCCGATGTAATTGAACGGCAGCATCTTCAGTCAAGCAGCACAAGCCATCGTCGAGTCGCCAAGCCCTAACGTCAAGACCGCCTACCAATTGAAGTCTTGGCGGGAATCTCACTTACTTAGGCCGGCAAGCCTCACTCTCTCAACCTTGGCGGGGAAGGCATGTTGCGACCTTAGCAACCTTCTCCGTTCCTTCCCACGTCTCCGCTAGCTGCGCGTGCTTGAGGAGGGGAATTGTGTAGCAATCTCATCAACTACAAACCACAAACAGAAAGCCGCCAACAACACCTGACTTTATATATGGAACACAATCTGTATGCAGTAGCTAACGTAATAAGAAGTGACTAGTCGCCACATGGATTGCACTCATTTTAACTTGACTACAGTCAGATGCCTGCCGTTGCGCTACAGAACCTCAACCACAACTTTTTTAAAGCGTTGATCCTAAACCGATAAAAATTTTGCTGAACTCGAACCGGAGCGATATTTTAAACGGCTTGACGCCCTGGTTTTGAAATGCTTGCTCTGCTGCCAGTGATGTTTATCAGCAAGCGTTTAAGGCTACTGGTAACTCGCTTCGTGTCAACTTTATTGCTGGTAACAGAAGAAAGTTTGGCCTTTTCAGATGCACAAGTGTTTTAAGTTAATTGCAGCCAACGCTTCCGTGTGCTTCGGTCGTAACAAGGCATTTTCACAATGCACCGGTGGTCCTGTACCCTACTGCAGTTGTTACATGCACTGTAAATTTGCTAGCTGTAGTTCGTGCACCTTCTGATGTAGAGAATGTTGTAACATGATATTGTGGAGCTTTTCATCAAGTTGTGTGCTGTAGGTATTCCCTTTTTAAACCTGGTGCACTTCAAATTGTGTTTGATTGCTGCAGTTATGGATATAGCAGGCCTACATAAAAATAGTATCCTTGGTTCTAAAATGTAGATGTGAAAGTAAGCTACGTTTGACACCTTTAGCTAAATTAAGCAGTGTTAACTTTCTGTGAAACTTCTGTAGAGATACGTAGGTACTACGTTGTTTACGTACCCCTAATGTGGTGCTGTTTCTTGCCAATTAATGACCCGGTTGCTGACTTTTGTTGTATCCAAAAATCGTTCTACTTCAAAAGATGTTAAAGCAATTTTGCTAATGACGTCACCGACTTTGATAACACGCTGAGGTTGCGATCAATCGATCTAAGTTTCATGTTATTCCCCCTGGCAGATCCGGAGAATTCATACAGAGAGAACATTGCTTCAGCCTAAAAAGTCTTCAACTTGAGAACAGACAAAAACATCGATTTCAATAAGCGATTTACAAAAGCATTGCAAAAAAATTCTGCGTTGCCAAAACGAAAAATATTCGCTTTCTAAAATAAGTCTCCGAATTTACCTACGACATGAAATTACTCAACAAGCCCCACATCTGTAATACCGGGCCACAATCAGCCTTTAAATTGGCATGCTTACAAGAGGGTAAGGCCATCTTGCTTAGCAGTTTTTAACCCGGTTTGCTTGCAACTATGGAAGAATGTAAAAATTTAAAAGTTTAGTACGGTTACTTTCTACAGTGCGTTCTTTCTAAAAGCAATGTTGTGTCACTATGTTTTTGTGTTGGGCACTCCCTAAGCCCTTCTACCGGACAATGTTTTGGCGATTACATGCATTTTTCATTTTTTTGCCTCTCCACGTTGGCTGTATAAAAAAAATCGCGGTGTGAAATGACATCCATAAAATAAAATTGAAGAGCAAACTTTTACTTTACAGCGATTGAGGACGTGGTTTATTTAGGAGCTCCATGCCTAGACAAAAAATCGACAATTCGAAGGTGTGGGCTGTCACAACAAAACAAGAGGCTTGGTAAATAATTAAGAAGTGCCTTTGCATTGATCAATTTAATGCTGTCGGTTATAGATTAATTAGTTACAGTAATAGGCCTATTTTTGAACTTGCGTTTGCTGGGACCAGCTGACATTGTCTGTTTGTCCAACACAGAGGAAAGTACTTGATTTTGAAATTTGAACAAATTATTTTAATTGAGATTAGTGTTTCTAAGAAAATTGTTAATGCTCAAATACAGGAGACGCCGCTCATTAAGCCCAAGGTTTATGAGCCCACCCGCGTATTAAACCCAAATTCGTCCGGCCCGGAATTCTTCCATTTGACTGTTTATTAACAGAACTCGCTTTGTACGCCCCAAAACCCGTTTAATAAGCCCAAATATTTTCTACGCAATTCTTTTACATTTGTTTAAAAAGTTTCATAACTAACTTACCCTTGATAAATTTTTACGAAAATGAATGCTGTAGTTGTAGTGCGAGAGTACATACGCGGTCTCTTTGATTTTAAATATCAAAATTTTTATAATCTGAATATGTATTTTCTTTACAAATTTCTGTGTACAATGTAATCAGCTTTTAACATTTTATCCTTATTACAGTTAGCCACAAATATTTCAGCCAAATGTGTAGAAAAGTCGTCCGTCGGTTAACAAGCCCAAAATCGTCCGGGCCTGAGGCGGGCTTAACTCTTTCGCTTGCGCGATCATCGATTGATGATCTCGTGTTTTCAGTGTTTCCCTCAATTTTTTTTAAAATGAGTTACAAAATTAGTTTAATAAAAAATCGATTTGTGACTTTATTTCTTATCCGATTTTCATAAAATTTTCAAACGATCACGCTTATTTACTCACGCATCAGAACATGTATAATTTGTGCCCTAATTCTTGGATTTTTATACCCAAAAACGGTTAAAAACACCAAGAACCCAGTTGCAGACGGCAAAATCGGACAAATTCTCAGCACGTGCCAACTACACTAAAATCAAATTCAGATTACATCTTTACCACATAACCAAACCCTTTATCATCAACACAGTCTGAAAACTACTCTTTTGGGGCATCATTTGATAAAATTTCAAGCGACAATACTAAATTTTACGTTTTTAAATTTCCAAACTTTTTAGGGGTCTCAAAACCCCCCCAAACAAATTTGAACGGTAAGTAGATAAAAGTAAATTTAGTGCGTAAAAAATATGATATGTTGCTAAATACCGGTTACATTTGAAAACTTAGGAAATTTGCTTTCCAGCAATATATAACTTTAAATAGTTTAGACTAAGTGGTATATGATATTTACTGATCAAAAATGAGTACTGTACATCATGTCAGTTCAAAACCCCCAAAATGTTTTGACTTACCTTCACTAAATTATAATTTGTAGAAAAACTACACCCTATAAAAAGATAAAATAAATTGCAAATATTTCACCACTAAAGTCGTCATTTTGTATCAAGTTTCCAAGGAGACAAGAAGCGAAATACAAGTTTAAAAGCTAGCAGAAGTTGGGCTTCTCTAAATCAAAGTTTGCTGTATCCCCCTTGTTTCTCAACAAATGGGAAGAGTGTAAACAAGCGGCTGTTTCATTGTCAGTGACAGCATATTCTATTTAAACTTGATATTTTCTGAATCTTGAAGAAATTCCCTGTTCAAAAATAGATAATGTTACATGGTTTAGGCTAACCTCTAGCAGATAATGACTGATCATATTTTAGGTACTGAATTTAACTACCAAAATTTAGTACCGGTCGGTACCGGTCCAAAAAAAGGTCATTTGCCTCAGAAAATTGCAAATTGTAGAAAACCTAGGCTTTTAGGTAAGTTTTGAGTGATGTACCTTGAAAGCTTATGTCCTTAGCATCATCTTGCGACCATTTCTAAAAAAATTGGTAGAAAATAAAATCTGTAGTGATCTTTGAGGTGAGGGTACCTCTTTAATTTCGAAGACAACTACCCCCCAGTTGGGGGGGTCAATTTGCATAAAATTTGCATATTCAAAAAAAAAATTTTTTTGTTTTTATTATATTTGAAATCCTCAAGAAATGTAGATTTCAACGATATATAACACTTAATGTAGAAGTAAACAGATGAGTAATGATTTACAAACAAACTTAGGGTATTTTATGATGATTAATTATGATTGATTATGACAGTTTTTTGCACTGCCACCTTACGGACATTTTTGCTATTTTCGCGGGAGCGAAAGAGTTAATAATTATGCGCAGCTGACTGCACTATATTTTCATGCTCTATAGTCTCAATTCATATCTTCCCAGTGTCCCATTTACTGCCATTAGTTTTCCTTTCACTTAAACTTTTAATTATGCAGTTATGCCTTGCAATTGCAACAGCAAACTTAATACAGTAGACGCCGCTTATTAATTAAGAGACTTCTGATGATGCTGTCGCTGCCAAGCCCAGATGAGAAGCAACGGCTTAAGGCTGGTTTCCATTAGGTGTAAATTGCAGGCGTAGAGTGAAAAATTTTTTGTTTCTTTAAAAAATTCTTAAGTTTATGCGCACTCTCGCAGCGCGCATAAAACTAAATAGAGAAACATAAAATTTTTCACGCCACGCCTGCAATTTTCGCCTAATGGAAACCAGCCTTTATTGTCGTCAGTATTTTTTGATCAAAATTTGCTTTCGGTTTCACAGAGTTACTCTTAATTTTGAAACATATGAGAATCAAAATTGTGCAATGTAATAGATAAGCTTCGTAATTCAATACCTTGTTTCTGGGCTCAAAAGAAAAATACGCGGCATCGATTTTAAGCTGATGTGATATCACCACGCCAATTTGACTGAAATGTGAAGAATGAAAGTGCAGAAATTCGATTTGTAGTTGATATTATGACTCATTTCTCACAGCACCAGGTAACAAATTCATCAGTGCAATTCGTTACATTAGGTCGAACTATATACAGTTATTTTTACCAATAAACTTCGTAAACTTCTTTGCGTCAAAATGTGCTGTATATTAAATCGTTTATATTCGTTCAAAACAAAAACTATCTCTACGACAAAAATTCGGTAACTTTAAAGATTACGCTTAGCTTGAGTAAATTTATTTGGCATTAAGACTGCCAAACTGCAAGCTGTGATGCAAACGTAATTTGAACGTTATTAGATGCATTTTGCGCTAATTTAAATTTTGTCGAACAGGGCTGCGAACTCGAAGAGCTCTGTCTGTTCTGCGAAACTCGAACTTGAATTCGAATAAAATCTATTGAGTTCGCATCCCTGATATAGATCCCCTTGGATTTTAGATTGATAATCAACTATATCTGTAATTAATGATTCTAAATCAAATGAAATGTCTAAGGCGTTTCTTGCTGTTTAATTTTACGGCCATCTTTTAGCATCTCGTATCAGTTTTGCAGGATGAGGTTGTCACGACACATGCGGATAATAAAAAGTACATGCCATCTTGTTGAAAGTGGGAAAGCACCGGTAAATGACAATTGAGTTGGGAGGAATTTTACACCATCGCAGAGGGTGGTTGTTTGAACACTAATTCTTCTGTAAATAAGTTTGTCGGGAGAAAATAGGGCATGCTGTTTTGTGGAGGCCTACGTAAAACCGACAGGAAAAAATTACGTAGCTCATGTTAAGTTACGTAGGCCTATCATTTATAAACGTTAAAGACATCGAAAAAGTAGAGGTAGATTGTAGATTAGACCAGTGGTTTCCAAACTTTTTTCTCTGCCGGGACAGGAAATCAGTTGAAAAAATTTCGCGGCACACCAGCCACTGGAATCTATTTCAATTGATGTCGAGTGGCATCACAGGTAATGATGCTTTTTTTTTATATTTTTTGGAGACCACCACTTTTATGGGCCACGACCTCGGGAAATCGCGTGATGCAGCCCCAAATGGTGCTGATTTCCCTAAAAAGGTCATTACTTTTCTCGCCGTGACCTATCATGGCATCATTTTCTCAATTTTGGCAGAAAATTTGTAACAAGAAAAAGCGCTTCAAAAGGACTCGCGGCACACTGTTAGGGAAACACTGGATTAGACGATTAAATACGCAGTACGAATAGTTGAATAAATAATTTAGCATTACTATGTCGTTGTGGTTCTGGAATGTTTGTTTGCTTTGCATTCCACGCTTCAGTGACATGTAGTTTGTTTGATTGTGTCTTCATTTTTTTGCTGGATAAAGGAACAACTGTGTGACGCCCATGTTGACTGTGGCAAGCAATACCCAGCATACCTGCACATAAAAGTAACAAATTGTCGCTGCAGGCATACCAGAAAGCAGGCGCAGCGCAACTAAAGATGGGAGGTGAAATCTTACCTTCCACTTAGCATACTTAAAACCAGCGACGTATTTGGGGAAAAGGGTGATGGTCTTCTCAAAACGGTATGAAAAAAGCAACAAATGGAAAAGAAAAGCGTTTTTGGAGGCAACAAAATTATTGGTTTCAAAATTCGATCTCAAAAAAAGATTTTTACGGCGCATGGAGACCAAAATGTACAAAATTCAAAGAATTGATCCACTACCACCAAGAGGCCTTCATGTTGCTCTGTAAGCAAACTGGGCAAATTGTTATTTTCAGGAAGCTGATCTGAGACCAAGGTGATCAAATGCTATGGCCTCCCTCAAAATTAGATTAGGCCTACCTATTTTTAACATTGCTTAATAATAACTTTGAACTTACATTGCTTGATTAACTTTTAATTTCCACACATTTCAAAGTTCTGGAATTAAACCCCTGCCCTATCCTTTTCAACTTGCAGAGATGTAAACAAATTGCAATTATTCTAGCATAACTAAAAATATCCCTTTTGGACTGGAAATAATGTTTTTAACATGTTTTGTCGACTTTTGTCTTAAACTTGATCTTTAAAATATCCTGCTATCTTCAATTCTAAAAGAAAATTTCTGTTTTACAGTTGTTTGGTAAGCTACTAAAAAGCTCAACTTGGATACAAAAATAAACTTAAAAAAATGATAAAGACATACGAAGCAGTTTTAATGTTTCATGAATCATCTAAAACTAGGGTTACCATATCTGATGAGGCAAAATCCCGGACGCACTTTTCGATCATGTTCACACTATTATGTGTTGGCAGTTGTAACCATTACATTTAATTATTGACACATGTTTTGGTCTTGGCTATTAATATATTTTATCCGAAATGGAGGTATTCTCCAAAAGAAAGGTCATCACCTGTTTTACTGCCACCAATTGTGTTACTCGCGGTAAGTTCGACCAAATCCAAGTGGCCCGTTTGGACAAACGGGTTGGATTTGGCCAGCCACGAACGAGCCACTTATGATGACTGACATTTATGCACTATTCCCTGACGCAACGCTAAAATCCCGGACATGTCAGGGAAAATCTTGACGTATGGCAACCCTATCTAAAACTTTATATCGCATAACAGTTCTCACCAATCATAGAAAAACACGTGGCCAACCAGTATATGACGTAGTTTATTAAAGTGTCAGCGAGCAAGAGAACTTTGCCGGAGTGATTGTTTGGAATAAACACACAAAAGGGAATATTTGGTAGAGGTCTATATGCCGGCACACTAGTGCCAGTGACTACGAAGGGTCCAGCCACAAACCCAACCGCAATGATTGAATTGCAAGCGGAATACGTCAAACAAAATGCAAATCTATGATGTTTGTAGATCATCGGTTTCCATATCAAGATATATCTGAAAATAATAATATAGAGATTAAGTGAGCTTTGAGGGATTGAGGAATGTACTGCTGAAAAAAGTTTGACAACGCTGCCGACAGAATAACTGAATTGTTCTCAAAAAAATAATCGTCAAATGCCAACCCTGCCTCGGTTTTTTCGGTTTTTATGTACTCACAGCAGCTTGGTCATAGACTACTTTCTTCAACAATTTCCTTGTAAAGGGTATTAGACAAAACTTGGAACAGGAAATTTTCCAAACAAAATTTAGAACTACGCTTTTTTTCTTTGGTAAAATCAACAGATAAATTTACATCTTCTTTATCATTAAGTACAACGCAATCTCGAGTTGTATAAATAAATAATTAATGGTAAGTTATTGACAGGGTCAATTAAAAAAAAGTTTTAAGGATGTTCAATTCCTTTTTCTCTCAAAAAAACTTGTTCAAAACCTTCCAGTAAAGCTGAGCAACATAAATCACAATCCTGGTTATCACGTGGTGGGCTACAAAGCAAAAGCTTGGCACGTTTTGAGGGTAATGACTTTAAAGACATTAGTAACTAGTATTTTTATTTACTTCATTATGTGACCTTGCATGAATGATTATAATAAAGCAAAGAAAGCAATTCAATTTCCATTGCCCCAAACTATTTTCATCAAAATCTTGTATGATAACTTACTCTTCCTTGCGTGCCAAGGTGTAAAAGTTGGAGGCAAGGGAACTGCAACCCCCAGAGTGTTTTTAGCCCCCGGAATATTGTCAATTCCTCTGTTCCCTTTATAAATTTCCAAAAATGGCCAAAATAGTCTCTTTCAAAAAGTGATCTCTCGGAAAAAGTCATCACTATTGTTTTAAGCCAAAAATAAGAAAATGGACACAAAAAGTGATCTCAAAAAAGGACTTTACTTTTACTTTGAGAAAAAAATGCCGCCCGCCCTCAGACAAAGCAAAGTGTTACGCCTATGCTCACCTGTCAATGTATGCGAGACATAAATTCGACGTTAATGAGCGGTGTAATACGGCGGAAAGTGCTCCAAGAAACTGACAGAAATATATATTTTCTTGATCGTTTGTTACTAGAGACTTGTTTGATATCACCGCCATGACGGAAGGAAGGAGAATCAAGCCAGAAATTATTGATAAATAGCACATCATGATTAATCCCCAATAATGAATTTTCTGCCTCATTCGATAAATTGCTGTTAGGATCACTAAATTGCATCCTATTGTTGAAATGATTGTGATAATGAGAAAGGCGGATAAAAAAGAATCCAAAACTAGATCATTTTCATTCATTGTTTCTGTCAAATATAATCGGTCAGCCAAAAATGGCCAGTTACTGCTTTTGCAAACTACTTACCTTGTTTTTTTAGCAACGATTTACTTTCCCTATTTAGGCTACTTTTTACGTAGTTTCATTTTTTTACTTTTACTTGAGCAATCTAAATAAAGTAGTGAGAAACGTTACTTGGGTATGCAGCTTTTCATTGTTACGCAATACTTTATGTACCAACACAAATGAAGCTTTTCAAAAATTGCAACGATATTTTAGTACCTATTGAGCTTTCATTTTTGCCAGTATCGATACTTTTAAGCTAACCACAAGAGTTTCTTTATAAAAAAGATTTTAAAAGGTAAAATTCAAGTAATGCTTAAGTGCAGTAGCAAATTCAAGGGGAAGATGAAGTTTGATGACTCCCTCTCAAACGATTAGGCTGAACAAAAAATTGTAAAAACCACTTGAGAGATATTGAACTCCAAAACAAAGTTTTCGTGTTTTCTCTGAGAGCAAAGTGAGCAAAACAACCGCTTTTAAAAATTGATTTTTAAAAAAGTGTTCAATTTAAGAAAAGGCAAAAACACATTTTAACTTGCGGTCTACAAACAAATTTCTGGCTGTGGGTCACAAATTTGTGTAGATCCTACATTTTATAGCGTACTGAGCTTAGTCAATGCTTGCCCTCCCCCCCAAAAAAAAATACTTTAACTACGTCAGCGCTTCAGGGATTTCACTTATGGGAAAATTCTGAAATTGCTTGATGTTTATGGCAAATTATTGACTCATTACACCATTTATAACGCACATCTGACCAATTTTTATGCTCACCTTTCAACGCTATTCTCCATACCTATATGACTGTAACACAAAAGGTGCACAAAGCAATAGACTACCTAAAATAATTACATGTACACGTAGGCCTGTGATTGATTTCCCTCATCTCAGGTTGCAGCTAAAATTTTTGTTAAACTTCCTCTTTGGGGATCTTATCATGATTCAGAAATTCACCTACTCACTTTACAAAATCTTTTAGTTTTAAAAAAGGGTCTTTTTTTAGTTGGCTCCAAAGAAGTAAGCTTACTTTGATAGAAAGAAAGATCCAAAGGTTTTGGGTAGAAGCAAAGCAAATAACTAAATCGAAAAGAGTTTTAAAAATTTCTTTTACATTTCTTTGCAATGAGCAACTTAATCTTCGAGAAAATTCAATAAATTAATCAGGTAGTGCCTTTGACAAAAGGTCTATTCCATCCCATGGCATGGCACTCGACTAACGATTTACGCTAACCCTTCTCAACAATTTCTATTTTAGGGTGTCATTGCCATCTATACCTCTGATAGAAAACCTTTTTAATTAAATGAGTTACACATGAGAACTTAAACTGGAAAAAAACAAAAAGTGAGTCATAGAGTTAGGGATACGTCAATACCGAAAGCAAACTCGCTGCTACACCTTAAATGTCAGCAAGAAAATGATAATTTTAAATCATTTAAGGGTAAAGGTTGTTAAACTTTTCGACACTTGCCCCTTTGACATGTTTACAAAAACCCATAATACTTAAAATTCTATTTTTTGGAGATAATTTTATTCTCAGTGAATGTAATTTTCCCACATTTGCTCTCCAAAACAACATGAAGTCATTTTTTTTCTGAGCGATTTTCTTGCAAACTCTAATTTTGACAAATTTTCTCAATCTTTTTAAGGCAGACCAACGGTACCGTAGCAAAATAAAGCTGGGTCCTATTACAAATAGTTTGTACCCTATTCGTCACAAAAACATTTGTTGAGTTTTTATTAGGAAACAAGCCGATCACTAAAATGCCAGTGGCAGGTCACTTTGTGACCAACGGGTCAAAGTTTGCTATCACTGATCTAAACAGTGAAATAAAATTTTGTCTGTGTGCTTTGATTCCTCCGAAACTACTGGGGGTACAAACATGAAACTGGGCACAATTCATAACCACTCTACGCTAGGTGACATATGAGAGTTAATAACGTCATGGCAAAGTCAAAATTGAAGACAAATTAATCTAATTTGCATTTTTTCTCAGAGAAAAAGCTGTTTTATGAATAAACAAAAACCAGCACCCTACTCAACAAGTTCAAGAACTTTCACACTTTTAGGAGCAAAGGTGGCATCATAATTAACGATTAATTGTACAGCTGGTTTCTTCATTTTTTCAGAATTATTGACAGTAGAAACGCTGCTGAAAGCACTTTCGGGAAATTTTAATAAAATGTTTCAGAAAAGATTAATTCAACAAAAATTTAAGCTTTATCGACGACGCAACAAGCACTAAGCGTTTAAGCGTTTCTTTAACAGTGCTTTTTTTTTCCTTTGAGGTTTCAAAAAAACTTTGTTTTGTCATAGTGCTGTCTGGTACCACTTTAGTAAAAAAGCAGCAAGCAGCAGGTGTAATTACTATCTCCTGTCATTTTAAAATCAAACGTAATAATAGAGCCGATTTCTAATATGTTACCTGGTAAAATATGGTAGGATTTTGCAGCACAAAGATACAGGTATAAATCTGGTTTTTCAACAATGCGAAGAAAGAACGATAATTATTATAACTAATCTGTTAGTGGACTCTACATTAAAATACCGTTGTGGTACGGTCATGTCACGCGACTGAGTACCTTTAATTTCAAAGACAAATTTTGTCACGTGTAGTAAAGTGAAACAAAATGCCGACTTTTAATATAAAATCTCGCAGGACTTATAAAAAAATTATCTTCTTCAGATGAAAAAACTGGTCGGTAGGTTATGCATTCACCCATCTAGCATCTAAAGGATGCCAGACTCTAAAGTCCGGGTCACTTTCCCTTCCTTCGCTGCTTTATGCCGGGAACAAAGCTTTGTAACCAGAGTTACAATTATGAAAAAGTTGTAAGTAGTTTTTCTTCTATCACTTCATTGCTCAAATACTGTAAAGAGGTCAATCAGTTCAGCCACCTTCCACAACATTGAATTTATACCCCTACGATGCATTTATTCAAACGAACGCCTGAAAGTTTGTGAAAGTCTTTATTAGTTTGTAAGTTTAGCAAAATCATGATTTAATAATAAGGAGATCGAAATTACAGGCATAGTTTATGAAATCCAAGTTTGAGTGGCTATCAGCAGAAAAAACTGGTCAGTAGGTGTACACGACTGTGTGAAATCATAATCAGCATATATAGCCTACAGTCGTAACTATTTCAAAGAAAAATTTTTCTTAAAAATAGATTATTTAGCTAAATGATGGAATTCAAGACATTTGGAGGTAGGTATAGCTCTTTTTTCTCTATTCCTGGACAAAGGCCCATAGGTGCAGCCCCTTGGCTGGTTTTGTTTTGCAATACTTTTTCACTACAAAAGCTATTAGGGTTTTGTTTAAGCAAAAACTGTAATGGTTGTTGTTTTACGATTTACGTAACAGACATCATTACGAGAAGGTTTAACACCTAGTCGTGAAATTAGCCTACTTACCGGTACCAAACAACTTATTTCTGTAATCGTAAAACAAAAACCATTACTGTGTCTCTCACAGCATTGACTCCGTGTTCATCGTATTGAAATGAACGGATAGAATTTTTGAAATGATGGAAAACTTGTGAGCAAGATCAGTTTAATTCAAAGTGCGATGGTTGGGATGGGGCAATGCCCCACTTTTACCAACTTATCGTTACTGCTGTCAGAACTGTTATTTGGCAAAGCCAGCTGAACCGAAATTTCCAACGCGACATAACCGACCGGTAGGTCTGCCAGGCGACGCCGGCATAGCAAGCTGGTACAACATATAAGTATAAAAAACAAATATCTTGTCGTCAGATAGTAATTAATTTACTCTCTCTTCCAAGACAAAAACAAGATTTAAGTGCTTTGAAATAACTTTTCCCCCACGCGTCATATGATATTTGAATGTTCCGTTAATTTGAATTTACAAAAATAGTTTTTTCGGGCAAGCATCGCCTAAAATACCGCGCTACTTTTGGCGATACTTCTATTTTAACCGGTACTGATATCGCGGCCCTTCTTTCAGCCACTTACCGAGTACCGGTACCATGTTCCTTTCAAAGTATATATTGTTCATTTCTGGCGACAACTTTTGGAATTGCAGTAGATGTTTGAGAGAGAATGTTTGTTGAATTGGAATGCGGTGGGCTAGCTTAAAAACAGTTTTTAACTCAAGTTTTTATTTTCTGCATGTCCTCCAGTGAATTTGAATACACGAGACTGTGTCAGACAGCAAATTTATTAGCAAAACCTGATTGCGGGAAACCGGATATTTGGAAGGGCCTGCTATCGGCCATTTTGCGCGCGGATATTTCACGTCAATATGTTTTCAATAGTAATTTAATCGAATATCACTCTGCATGTGCTTGTTTTTCATTGCTTTTACTTCGGCTATAGTTTTACCTTGGATGTTTTACTGATATTTTTGGTTTAAACACTATTTTACCGTTTCAACAGAAAAGTACAATTCATTATCAACATTTTGAACTTTGATGTCAGATAATAAACTTGGAGCCAATAGTATTCAAGTACTGTGCCCCCGCTTTCGATACGTCCTACTGACGTTTCTAACCACACACAACGCAGAACTACCGCTTTAGAAAGCTTAAATTGTTACTACATATCACTAGAGATTTAAGTGCAGGTCTATATTTAACGCTGTGCGCGATGGTTTTGTTTTAAGTAGAAGTAGGCAACTTGCGCCGCAAACCGAAATTTTGTGACCTGGCGAATGCTGCGACTAAAAGTGAGGTTTGTGCATGAGTTGAGCACGTGATCAATAGTATAGCGCAAGGCATCAATCAAAAAATAAAATCAAATAATTCTACGAGAAAAAACATTGAAAACCTTCTCGTATATAAACGACAAGAGGTGTACTTTTCTGAAAGTTTATATTTTGTTTTTACGCTCATTTTGTGATGGGGATCACTTCCTACCATGAAGTAGCATCTTTGATCTGCGATGATCTAGAGCTGAGAGCAATCAGTTAGTCTATTAAAGCCGAAAATAGATTTTGAAATTGTAAGTAACAACGCGTCATCAGTTCTTATCTTAATAAAATTTATGATTCAAAACTTCGAACTACATTTTCTTTATTAATAGGCCGATCGATTGCAACTACCTCTACAACAGGTTACCAGTGAACAACCATTAAGAAAGTAATCATTGGTCAGGCTAGCAGTTTCTGTCGTCTTGTATATCAAAAGACTGGGGTCAAATCCCACAGGAATCGTACCGTTTTAGCTTTTTATTTTGCTCCATGGTGAGTAGCCTATAAGTGACTAATTACTTACTTTTAATTAGTGGATGTTAAGGCATATAGGCTAACTGCAATCAGTTGAATAAAACACCACTTCCACGACCGGTTTCGTTCCTATTAGAACTCGTCAGGTGGACTCAGGTATTGAACCGACTGACGAGTTCTAATAGGAACGAAACCGGTCGTGGAAGTGGTATTTTATTCAACTGATTGCAGTTAGCCTATATGCCTTAACATCCACTAATTAAAAGTAATATCTTAAACAGGCTAACACCAGCTCCTATAATTCGTATAATTACTTACTGTTACATAGAATTGTTACGTAACGATTTAGGACTACATATACACTGGAAAAACTGCTAAAAAATGTTACAATTTCTACTTCTGCTAACTTTCTAAAGTGTTTGATATTATTTTTTTCTATTCAAGTAAAAATATCTACAGTACAATTACTTTCTACTTTTACCTTAGTATATCTTAAGTAAGCAAAAATATTTTTATTTACTTAAGTAGAAATTAAGATTGCTTTGAACTCTTCTGTCGTTCTGTATACTGAGTTAAAACAGGACACATTGACATCTTGCAACAAAGTAGTAATGGTATTTTTGTAGGTGCTGCATCACAAGTTATACTGCTAAAGTGGCATCTCCATAATTCAGGAAGACTCTTAGGCTTGCTTGAGCTGCAAACAACATTTCATGACCTCAAAATTTTTCTTTTCTAGTAGAATTATCTCTATGTTAACTTAATAACCATGTTTTTAAATATTGTTGTCAGAAATAATGAGAACAGATTTAACTCATCGAACACAAAAAGAAGGGAGTGTTTGGAAAATGACGAAGAGACTTCACAGTCGTCGATACAGAAATTACCCATGCATGTCTTTGCGGTCAGAACAAGCCGTAGCTTGAACCCGAAACGAGAGCTTTAGCGCAACCGCCGGTGCCGCATGCAGCGTAACGCTCTGAACGCTCAACCCGCACTCTTCCGATGACAAGCCATGCACTCCGTCCCTCACGCCACGCTATCGCTTTTAGGCGCCCCCCAAACACACAAGAACGAATGATTATTTATTTTTTATGACTTCCTAAAGCAGATATGAAATTATCTTGAAGTAGACTTTTATTGATTTTTACGAAATTGAGCTATTGAATTTCTAACCTTAGGCTACCATAAATAACGAAAAAACATTAACTGCTCAGTCTGACTTCAAAAATTTCGCATCGAGCTCCGTTTGGCGTAATTCAAACTGTCAATAAAAAAAGACTACACTATTATTGAAGGTAGTATAGCCGTGTCGACTTATAAGTGATACTAGTGTCATTTGTGAGTTTTTATCTGCTACATTATTATCGCGTGTCAAGAAACTTACATCTATAGCCTCCAGATCACAATTTTTATCTACTTTGTTTACGTTTCTTTTGAGCTCGAAATCATCTTTGCGTGGCCTGCTGTAGCCAATGCATTGATAGATTCATTGTAGTAAGGAGTGCTAAGTTAACATTTGCGACCGGCCTATAATTGCGATAAAGGCCATAGGCCTCATGATTGCGCTCAATAGAACAAAACTCGAAACCTTTTTCTCTGATGAAGTTGAAGACCTTTTTAAAAACTTTCTCAAAAAATTGTGTTAACTCCCTCTTAAAATTTGCCACGGCAGAAGGTCGGCTAATATGGCTTTGACTGAAAGCCATGTTGCCATTAAAATATAGGCCCATTCATCTTATCAAACTTCTAAATTACTTTTGTCTTGGCTTTAAAACTGACAATTGTCAAATACGATAACATGAAAGCTTTCAAGAGATAAAATACCATTCACTACCCATCTGCAGAGCGAGAAATCAATTTGTACTAAAAACAACAATTTAATCGATATTTAGTTTGATAAATAGATTGTGTGTTACACGAGTTGAGCATGACTAAACAATTTATCCACAACAATTTATTCAACATTAATTGCTTCCGTAGGCTAGCTAACTGGCTCTGCCGGCGTCGAGCTCAGGCTACCCGACAAAAACGAGGGGTAAAAAATTGGTTTTATTGGCTGAGCAAGTTTTACCCGACAAATAATTGTAAAACTAGTGGCAAAAAGTAGACTTTTGCTGATAGTTTTTAGTCTTTGAAGACCCGCCGAATCTCTTCAGAATTCTGGGAACTTTTGTCGAAATCTTAATGTTTGCACAATAATAGTTCTTTCTGAAATACAATCTAGAAATTTGAAAGCACACAAATAAAAATTGTATTTCTTGACCGAGGAAAGTGTTTTTTTGCTTAGACGAAAACCAGCACCCGACATACCAACTTCAACGAAATTCATATTTTGGGGAATTAAGATGAAGTCATAATTAGCGATTAATCGTAAAGTTTGTTTTCTTCATGTTCTAGAAAAAAATTGATAGTGGAAACGCAGTTGCAAGCTTGTTCAGGAAATATGAACAAGCTTCTTCCGATAAAACAGTTTCTTCAAAAGTTTAAGATTTGTTAACGATGAACCAAGCCAAGGTGGTCCACGATTGCGAGTTTAAAGGGCCATATTTAGGTTCGAGATAAACTTAGCGGGACGCAGTTGGAGAAATGTTATAGTGGTCAAAAAGCTGTTTAGGCTATTCTAATCGATTTGAAATGTTGCTGGATAATCAACGCACTTTTTTTATGCTTTTTGGTTGTTTGCCACTCAAAAAATGGTTTTCACTCAGATAACTAAGAAGTTACATAAACTAATTAGCAAAATATTTCATTAGTTTTTGTTTTCGTTGTCATGTCAGCATTTGCATGAATTTTGGTTGCCCGCTGTCTGCAATAAGCGGCATTTAACGTTTGACTGGCCATTCTGATCTGTGCTAGATTTTAAATTGTTCCAATAATAATTAAGGGATTTTTTTCGCAACTGTATGCTTTGCCAAACACTACGCACACTTTTGATGGAAAATTGCTTAGAGGTTAAAACTGCTAGTTGCTTACAAGATTTTTTCGTAGTGCCGATTAAGCTTCAAAATAAGGGTCCTCAAGGGACATGCACATAAATTGTTTTATCTCGATTAAGGATGAAAAATATTTTTAGATTTAATTGTTTGAAAACGCGGATAATTTCCATACAAGGCAACGAACAAACTTGAAAAAATTTGGAATTCAAACAACAACCGGTGAAAAAGTCATCGTACAAAATTGACAAAAGCGAAGACCAAAAAATGTATTTTTTCCCTTTTTCTCCTCCGTATTTGCTTCCGGCAACGCTTTTATCAAACCCGTCTACTTACTTGCCGTTGAATCCAAACTAGAGCAATCGGGGATCCACAAAAGACTTTTCGGAGGCCAACAAAAGACTTTTCTAAAAGTTTCCAAAATCGTTTTTAACTTTATTTCAAGACGAAAACGCTATGAGCTCTCTTATAGAAAACATAATGGTGAGTATGCCATTGAGTTGGGGGTCCGCAGTATGTCAGTAAAGTTTTTAAAAAGGTCCATGGCATCGAAAAAACTGGTAACCACATGATAAGAGAGTATGTGCTTGCAACTAAAAGCAAAAAGTAACGCGTGCCTGTGTCGTGCAATATGAATATTGAATTTCTCATGCTTTGAATGAGAAAAACTCCACGGCAACTTCTTTAAGTCACGACATCCAGTTTTAGTCCAAACATTATTACTTGTTGAGAACAAGAGAGAGGAAAAGCAAAAAAGATGGTTTATTAAAACGCAGCCAAACAATCATTGCTCTCTTTTGTGCCACTGCCTCAGAAACCAGTGATTTATCTTTTTTTGTATAGTGGTCGGAAGCAAATGTTTTAAATCTAGAATAGGCCTTCCTTTATTTATGACTTCAATTTTAGATTGGTAGCTTAGTTTTGAAAAACCTTTCGGTTTTGATTCCAAATCTTTGTCGATTTTACTTAAACTTACAGTGTAATCGGAAACAAGTTAATTACATTAGGTCAGGGGTCTCAAACACGCGGGCCGCATGTGGCCCCTCCCAAGTGATTTCTTGTGACCCGCCAAACAGTATCAGTAAGCATACACACATGTAGAGATTTAAGCATTGGTATTATTTTTTCCCTGCGGGGAATTTTGAGTTTAATTCCGAGATCGTAACATTAATGAAAGTTTTACAAATATCGATAAACAATTTTTAAGTACTTAAGCTTACAATATACTAAAATATTGTTGGCAATATTTTTGAATTTGCCATACTCGATTTGTCTTGCAAACATTTTATGGATATTTTGTTTGTATATGACTGTGTTGAAAGATTTGCGCACGGGTATTTTTCCTATCAATCATGTCTCAGTCGGACAAAAGGAAAACTGAAAACACAGTGACATTCTCAAAACTAAAATGAGAAAAATTGAGGAAAAGGATCGAAGGTTTCAGGAAAAATGGAAGTTGTACGTTGTGACACCAGTCAAAGAAAAGATGCAGTGTTTAAAATGCTTGGATACCGTTGCTGAAATAGAAGAGTGCAACATAAAGAGGTAGATCTTGTAAAACAAATTATTATGAAATCACTAACAAGGAGTATGTTGGGTACACAGGTAAACTTAGGGAGGGTAAATTGCGTCAACTAAAGTTTGCTGGATCGAAACAAAAAAAGCTTATTTAGCAACATAAAAAAATGAAAGTGAGGATACTCTGCTGGCGAGCTATATGCTAAGTGAGATGATGACAAAGTAATCACGTTTTTTCACAAAAGGGGCATTCGTAAAGGATTGTATGTTGAAGGCAACAGACATTCTGTGTCTAGAGAAGAAGAAGCTTTTTAAAGGCATTACTCTTGCAGTAAATACTGCTGCAGTTATGTGAATGAAATTGCTGTCAGTACCTGTGAACAGCTGATTTCTGCTGCGAAAGAATTCTGTAAACGGTCAATTGCAATCGATGAAAGCACTTGTAGATCATACACAGAACTTTTTGCTGTGTTCATAAGAAGTGTTGACAAACAAGCATGCATAGCTGAAGAGCTGCTGGATTTAATACCCATGAAGGGAACTGTGACAGCACGAGATGTACTTCTTAAACTTTATAAGTGTGTGGATTGTCCTGGATTAGACTGTTCTAAGCTTGCTTCAATTGCCACAGATGGTGCCCCTGCAATGTGCTCTGAAAAAATGGGATTAGTTGCAAAACAAACTTCAAGAGAACTATGATGTTTCCAGGTCAGCTATTCACTGTATCATCCACCAAGAAGCACTCTGTGGAAAACGTCTGAAAGTGCAAGACGTGATGAGTGATGTTGTGAAAACATTGAATTTATCCGCTCAAGTGGTCTGAACCACAGACAGTTTACTGTTTCTTTTCCAGCATGAAAAGTGAATTGCTGTGCCACACAGAAGTTGCAGAGCAATTCACCATATTGAGTCGTGGCTCAGTCGCTGTGATAAGTTGAAGAGGTTCGTTGCTTTGAGAGAAGTAATAACACTCTTTATGGCTATGAAAGACAATGATGTGCCTGAACTTGATGATCCAACATTTATTGCTAACTTGGCTATTTTGACAGACCTGAAAGATAATCTGAACATGCTTGCAGGGCCCTACGTAGGTTGTTACTACCATGTATGATAATTTGAAGTCTTTTAAATGCAAACTGTCTCTTTGGTCAAAACAGCTAACAAATGGTAACCTGGCTTACTTCAAAACGCTGCACTTTGTGAACAAGATTGATATCGAATGCTTGGAAGAATAAAGAAATATCATTTATAATCTGCATGAGAAATTTGACAGATGATTTCAGGATTTTGCTGCAATGGAAAGGTAATTCAAACTCTTCTCTACTCGATTCACGGTTGATGCTGAATGTGTGAGTGAAGAATTACAAATGGAGCTACTGGACCTGCAGTGTGATAGTCTTCTCAAGAAGAAATATATCGAAGTTGCTGGGGCAGAATTCTATCGGTTTCTTTTAAGTGAAAATTATTCGCTGTTATTTGACTTCAAATTGCGAATTTTGGCCATGTTTGGAAGCACTTATGTAGGTAAGCAGTTTTTTCATCAATGAAGATCAAAAAATCCTCTCCAAGGTCAAGACTTACTGATGAACATCTGCAATCAGCTCTGCAATCGGTGAATGGCTGAGGGTTCAAACCCAGCCTCGACAGCTCAGGTGCCAAGAAACAATGTCAGATATCCTCTGCTACCACTTAACTTTACAATCCAATTAACTTAGAAAAGTATACATGCTTAGATATAGCATTTATTAGGCAGTAAAAATAAGTACATGCATGTGATGAGTTTTATGTTCAGTAGGATGTGGGTACGGCTCTCAAGCCGTTTCTTATTAGCAAAATGGCCCACGGCTTCGGTTGAGTTTGAGACTTCTGCATTAGGTAATGCGCTTGTTCCAATTTGGCGAAGAAAAAAACGCTTTGTTTCTTTTTTATGACGTTAGATTTGAGGCATGCCCCAAAATGATATCAGTATTGTATGGGCGGCGATTTTGCTGAGGAAAAAAGCACGCATTGTACAGTTTATGAAACTTCCATCATCAGTAATGAGGCCGAGCTCGATTGTGCCGCACCTCGCGTATTTCAGCGATTTTTGCTACAAAAACGTTTTATCTGAATTGCAACAATTATTAAGCTGAGTTCAGCTGCAAAAATGGCCACGACAAAGCTGGCGCCAGAAAACCATCATCCTTTCCATCGTTTATTTTTGCTTCGCCTTATTTCGGCAGGTGAGGCACTGCCTCCCCTAACTGCACGTCCTTGTTGGCCTATAGATATAGAGCAGGAGTGGCCAAAAACTCGATCACTGACGACTAGTGAATCGTCAAGCCCCTGTCTGAATATCCTGTCTAATTTTGTGTTCACTTGACGAGACTTTGTAGAAAGTCGTTTTTCAATTAATTTATCTCAAAGAATCAAGAAGTAATTCGCCAGATGAGCCAGCGAAGTCATTAAGCTAGAGTAAGAAATCTCGGAATGCTATCTTTAAAACTACATTAATTAAGGCTAATAGGAGAGTGATTCATCGAGATCCGTGATCGAACCCTCGATTACGATGTTATCTGTAATGCAGATTAGTCAATACACCACTGCCTTGAGACCGCATTAGTAATTTCTAACCCAATATGGCTAACTGGTAGCCTTGACGGACGACGCTGGCTCGTATGCTGATAGAAACTGACATTGAAATAACTACTATGGGCTAACACGTAACGCAACACAAATGTAAATTTTGCAAAACCCCTAGTGCGGACAAGTCTGAAGCCCGGAGACCCTTATTTTTCGGGCCCCCAAGCTTCAGACTTGTCCGCTCCCTCCACTTAATCCGCCGCTTTGTCGAAGGGAAAATAAGATGTCGATTTGAGAAGAGCAATGTTTGGTGTTTATAATAATTGATGAAAGGGGCAGCTAAGAACTTATGGAGATACCGGCTTTAGAAAAAATTGTAGAGGAGGGCGTCAGCAGGGAAAAGGAGGCTACCCCCCACCCATTTACCGGAATTAAAAAAATCAACATATCCTACGTTTAACACGCTTGTATGGAATCTAACTTAAACGAAAAACAAAATACAGCATGCTATATTGTTATGTCTTCCCCATAGAAAGGTTTTTACCGACGCCCTTGATTGTACATGACTACTCAAAGCCAAAGAGTGCAATGGTATGGGCTTGTTCTAAAAATGGATAGTGATTAGAGGTGGTCGATAACGAAGTAGCTCCACTCAAGTAAACTGCAAATTGGTAAAGTAGGTTTTTTTAGATACTTAGGTAGGTTTTTCAGTTGCAAGACGCTTATTTGAGCAGATTCATTTTTTGTTATTTCATTTTTACTTGAATAAATCAACTAGGAAGTAACGCTATTTGATTGGTAATAGCTTTCACTGAAGTTAATGCTAAGAATTTAATGTTTGTTGAATCTGAATGCGGTATGTTAGCATAAAAAACAGCATTAAATTCAAATTTTTATTTTCTGCAAATCCTTCAATGAAGTGGGCCATTTTTGATGCAAATTGTGAAAATCATCTACTACTGCTTAAAGCCAACTACGCACGATGCGATGATTTATTGTCAGTTGGCCGAGTTTTCATAAAACTTCTTGATTAAAAAATTTTCAGCGCCAAAAGTAAACGCAAATATTTTGTGCGACGATTCTTTCCTGTTTGTTTTGTCTTTCCGAGTACACCGGTATATCAGTTCGTTCATAGCTTACCACCTGCTCTTGCCAAAGTAGTGGCCTGAGGGAAGGTAAAAGGGGCAATTATAATCTCTCAAAAAATTTGTAAAGTTGTTTTTGGATAAAATTTTCAGTGCCCCTAAAAAAATCATCATAAAATGACAATTCTGTGGATCTTAGTAATAAATGAAAAAAGTTCATCTCCGAAAATGTGATCCAAGAAATACAAATTTTGCCTTAAAGTTAAGTTTTTTTATCTATTTATTTTGGAATAAAAAGGCAAACGTCTTGTGGAGTCGTTCCTCGTTTAGCGACTTTTAAATGTAAAAAACGCAACCAAAAAGTATAAGCAATTAAACCAACCGAAAAACTAGTGGCTATAATAATAATTCTATTCACTATGTCTGTACTATGCTGTATTTTGCTACATGTGTGCATGTGCCTCATCTGTACCATGTACCATGCCCACCCCCAAAAAGAGTGTCTCCCGGGCAGACCCCTTTTAATAGTAACCCCATTACACGCACTATACACGTAAACCTTTAACTTGTCTGTAATGTAAATAAAAGTACAACTTGGTGACCACGTTTGCACCTTTGCAAATCCCTTCTCGCACTCAATGTGGTACGAGAATCCCTGGTATAGAGAGATATAGGAAAAACTTCTAAAAATGAAATTATTTTCTACTTCTTTTACTTAAGTGGTTTTAATTCTCGACTAATTTTTTGTTTTCACTGAAGTAAAAATACTTGTCATTTCTTTCTACTTTTGAAGAGATATTTTTGGAGTACTTAAAAAATAATTTTTCTCAAGTAAATTTTTGGCTACTTTGACCACCTCTGATAGTGAAATTGTGTTGAAGAAAACATCAGCTTTGAAAGCAATAAAAGAAGGTGTGAGCAATCGAAGATGGAAATGGCCCGACTCGATGCCGCCAACTCGATGCCGCCAACTCGATACCGCCGACTCGATACCGCCGACTCGATACCAGGCAAGCTCAATACTACCGACTCGATGCCGACACCACTGGTAAACAACAATTTGAAAGTTAAACTATATATTTTGGCATCGAGTTGGCGTGGCATCAAGTCGGCCTGTCATCAAGTCGGCGGCATCTAAGCGTACCCGACCCTCAAAGATAACGAGGGAAAAAGCAGGTGAGAAATGAAATTTAATAGTATGGGCAGGAGGAGAAAGATACCGTTGACAGAGAGAAGTGGTACAGAGCTTTTTATAAAAATTGCTATGAATATGAGGTGAATCCGGCCACCTTTGTTAGAGGGGGCAAAAGAGAATTTATAGATGGATTTCTCTCTCTTCTTCGTCAAAGTAAACCCAAGCTTTAGTCATTGCAAAACCTACATTTATACAATTCCAGCGCTTCAACTTTTAAACTGTTAAGTGCTTTAGCTTCTCACTAGTGTTTTGTTCCATTCAATTATATTATTCGGTAACTTTGGTTAAAAGATGAATTAGAGATAACATAAAACTTGAAAGCAATAAAAAAATTTATCTCTCGGTTTCTTTCCGAAATTTTAACGCTTTACCTTGTAGTAAGACTGCAACTATATAGCGTAGCGCAAACATTTTTCTTTTAGTTTGAGCTTGAGACATGACACATTCCAAATTTTCTTTCAAGCACCTCGCTTAATACTGACATTGCCTAATTGCAATATGTCTGAAAATTAGGCTAGCTATAATTATGATGTAGTCTTGGCTAAATTTTTGTGTAATTATCGCACACAATTTGTTCTCTTGATTAATTCATGACAAAATGCTCGTCATGTCATGTTCAGTTGGTCTGAATTGCTTGTGTTTATTGTTGACTACAGTCCATTCTTGCTCTCGTAAAAACAATCGAAAAATTGTCATATTTCTTAAAATTCGCTAAAATTGTATCAGGCAGCATTATGACGTCACTGTACATGCCTTATGATAAAAGAGAGCTATTTGAAGCGTTCAAGATTTTATCAAAAAAGGTATGCTAAAAAGAGAATCGCGCTTGTTGCGCCTCCAATAAAGATCAAAATGTTCTAGAAATGTTTTTTGTTGAAAGTAGGTTTTCATCATCACCTGTCACCACGTTTCTAGGGTTAGTACTTTTTGAGAAAGCGAAGAAACAAACTCTGTAAATGAATGTTTTGTATGACTTCATGTAGCTTTTTAAGAGGGTTGGCAACAGTTTTTCGCATGTAGGTCGGTGCTGGCTTTGCTTGGGCAAAAAATTGCTTTCCTCGGTCAAAAGCTGCAAAATTTCAAAACCATAATTTTTATTTGTGACGTTATCGTGAAGTCAATGACTTCCTTATCACACATACTCTGAAGCAGTAATCAGTCTTTCCGAGCTTCGTGTTTGTTAGCATAGTAGTTTCAGAGGAGTTACAGCGTACGCACATACGCACTGAAAAAACTTTGCCTTGTTTTCGCGTAGAAAACTAGTATGCCTGCCCCACATTGCCCAATCAGCAATGTTTTGAGTGAAGGAAATCGGCTCAGCTGATTGCACCGGCTTTATTTTCACCAAGTATATTTATATGGGGATTAGGTCAACTCCAGATGGGAGATGGGCATAAATATTGTGCTACATCCCCTGAATACTGATTATCTCTATCTGCAAGATCCTTTTTTCTATTTCAGCCCAAAAATATTTTGCCGATAGTTATTGTGGTACCCAGTAATATCAACTAACTTTGCTTAACTTATGGCTTGTTAGATCTGTTCTTCTACTGTGATCCAATTGTTCTTCTTTTATTCAAGTTAGGCAGGTCTTCATTTCCAGCATATGGACTCGCACTCGATTGCGGTAGGTCTATTTATCAACTTTTAAGCAAAAAATGTCCTGCTTTCCTAATAATTACTCAAGGCTATTGTTTTCCTATAATTTTCCTTCAAATTTTGGATTTCATTAGCTATGTCCCGAATCCCGATCATTCCACTTTTGAACCAAGAGAGGTTTTTTCAGAAACAACCTCTCATCTTACAAATTTTATACGATCTTTATAATGAGAGAGGCAGAAAAATTTGTTAATCGGTACTAAAATACTGGTGTTTTGTACGATTACAAAAGTAAGCCATTACGTGGTATTGCACTATTTACTACTTGGTGCAATTTCTTTTGTAATTTTATTGTGCTCTGAAGTACATTCCTGTCGTTGAGAAGTACCGGAGACCAAATGATTCTATACTGCAAGCTGCACTTTATCATTTTGTTCTAAAACTCGAGGCGTTGGTCATCCTCATCTAGGAGACCCATGCATCGATACAGGTAAATCTAAAGTCTAAGATTGAGTGGCTGAGGAGATAAAGTAGGCCACAAGATTATCAACGTCTACAAATTTTCCCCCGGTTCCTCCGTCCACTGTCTTTTGTTTTCGTCCATGTCCATATGCTGCTGATTTTAATCGTCATCGTGTAGACTGGGGTGCAATGTCACCAGCCAAAACGAAGAAGGTCTGGCTTCATTGGCTGCCAAAGACAATCTAATTTTTTTCTTCACAATACGAAGGGCAACACTACATCCTGCTATCCGACAGCCCGAGCACTGGAATAAATTCTGATGTGGCTTTCGCTAACGAGGGAACTCGGACAGCCATCTACCTGACAGAGGTGTAGTCTACAGAAAAAGTTTTCGCGGCTCCATCGCCTACCATCGCTTATCACTCCATTTAAGTTTGCTATGCCTGTCCTTAGCTAGCGTGTTGAGCAATGGAATTTTGCAAGGCTAACTAGAACGGCTTCCACGCCATAAGAAATAAATCTGCAAAGGGCTGCCTCCCCGAGGAGCATCAAATACCGATAAAGCTTATAATGATTTCTTCAGGGTCAGGCCTATAACATCCGAGGCTAAACAAATAATTTCACAAGGGCCTACACTACCTTCAGTTTAAAACCGCTCCCAATTTTCCTCATATTCAGTGAATAGTGTATTTATGTTGCATTAAACATTTTTATCTGGTAAGAAATCAGCTATTCACGTAAATTCATGTTTCAAGAGTTCATTTGAAGTAGTTTCCATATCCCTCAGTCCATGTTTCATTAAAATTCAGTAGCCGAATACTTTGTATGTCATACACTGCTCTTGCACACTTCATTCAGACACCTTGGCATACTGTTGATCAGACTTTTGCAATTCTTTTTTGACAACTTTTTTACTCATATTTCTTTTATCACTCTTGTCAGATCTTTAGCAATTAATGGTTGCTTTTCTTCAACTTTATCGATCATTTGCGTCCACAGATTCTCTTTTGAGTTGAGATCGATGCTGTTATCCGGCCATTACCCTTGCTTTCTGCGAGAAAATTTATCACACTTTGGATCGGTGGCTTGGTGGCTAGTCCTGCATCAAGATCGTGCACCTGTGGATATGCATGTGCATTTTCAGTTTATTCAACAACAGTTCAAGATATCGGTGACCATTTATTGTCGTTCCATTTGGAAAAAAATAGAGTCCAGCGGCACCATTTTCGAAATCGCGCCCCAAGTTATCTGACTTGGAGGATGTTTCATCGTAGGAATTTTATATTTCTCATCGTAGCCCTTCTCTTGTTCCATAGTCTAACATGTCTTTTCCTGACGAGGAGTTGCTGAAAGGTGAACTCATCACAGAACATGATATTACTATTTCAGAATCGGCTTCGGAAAAAAAAAAAGAAAAAAAATTTGATTTCCGTGGCTGAACTGAACTAGCGCCCTTTTGTTCTTGCACGTCTTGTATTTTCTGTTTAGCGTTTGGTGGCTTGAGATTGGAATGCAACTCTCGGGCGTTTTTTGCCTAAAACTGGGCGAGATTTGCATTCTAGTTAGCTTGCCTCTCGTTCCAAGCAGTAAAATAATAACGTTTTTTGGATTTCAAGTTAGTTGCTTAATTTTGGTCGCGACACGAAGTTCAATTTGTTTTTCTGCATTCCTTCATATTTGAAGAAGCCCTTGGTGAATTTTTGCTCTTTCTTTTTATCGATTTGGAATTTGATTTAACCGCGTTTTTGGATTTGAATTTTTTTTACTGAGTTCCTGCAATAAAGAAGTTTTTATTTAGTCGTTGTGTTTGAAGAAGGAGCGAAGGCCTTGAATTTCCTCCCGGGCACTTGTGCGCAAATCTTCGTTGCTTGAGGATTTGTAACAATTACACCAATGGAATCGAGTCCAAAGTTGATGTTTCTTGGCGAAGGCCAGGCTCTTGGGCTTTATGGCTGGTGTCAGTCGCGGTTTTTTGCAGGTTTGTAAGATTTTAGACCGCGTTCTTTCGAAAGTCGCCATGAAACAGTCATATAACTCATTCCAACGCATCTAACCATAACCGCAGCTTGAATTTTGTGGACAGAACTTGTTGGCCACCTAGTTAGCATCCATTTCATTGGGTGGTCGTCCCGAATGCTAGTCTTTTTCACTTCTTTACTTCGCTTCAGGTCCTTACTGGAGCAGCGCAGTTGAAATTTCTCGATTGCCTGATGAATTGCTTTCTTACTGTCCTAAATTTAAACAGAAATCTGACGTTCTGACAATCCTTGGTCAGGTAGGGCGACAATTTGGGCCATTAAACTTTGATTAAGGACTTTCTGCGCCCCATTTTCACTATCTTCAAATTTCCAAATAGTTGATCAAAAATCTACTTAGGTGTTGAGAACAGTAAAACAATACGCCAAATGAGTGTCCAAAACAACAATTATGATGCAATCACCACAATGAGATGATGCAATAGTACGAAATCTCATTATTTTTATGGATGGTCTTAAACTTTTGGTAGGCGCTGTAAAAATGACTACATAACGTGTTGAAAAGTGAAGTGCAAAAGCCTCTAACAAATATTCCTTAAGTATCCCCTGTGGACCGAGTCCACCAGGGATGCCACAACCTTTCTAAACGGGCTTGACCGGAGGAAACCTACGCGTTGGATAGAAGCTGTCAACTCCACTTCTAGTTATCATCAGGAATCTTATTGGCTGTGCAGGATACTTCTTTTTCCCAATGCCCCGTTTCAGCTAATTCTCTTGCTGCACAGTTTATGAAAAATGGGACGTACAAGGAAGCTGACCTCGATTTGTTTCGCTTGGTGGTTAAGGAAGCGTCTCCTGAAGAGAACCACCCCCTGGCTCCTGCACCATCTCTGATGACTTTACGCCAATAGAGTTTACTGCTGCCCTCAACTACTTCAAACTCGGCAGAACTCCAGGCCTTGACTTAACGTGCTCAGAAATGATAATCCGTTCCTGAATTCTTTTCAAGCTCTGGTTATGCGAATTCATTTCTTCCTGCTTGTGCACACGAAGGTCCCTACGATTTGGATAAGAGCGCATAGGTAGAGGTAATCAATAAGCAAAAGAATACAGTAAAAACTCCAAAGAGCTCTCTTGCTATCTCATTGCTCTGTTTTCCTTTCAAGATCTTACAAAGGCTTATTCACAATTGTGTCGAACTTACAGTCGATCCACTGCTTCCTCATCAGCTAATTAGATTCCAATGTGGTAGGTCGACTGTTGTTCAAGCCATTCGCCAAACTATGGATCTTGAAGAGAGCTGTGAGGCAAAAAAAAGGCTGGAGCTGTAGCCTATTTGTTAACATCGCGGCAGCATACAACACTCATTGGCACTGCGGTTTCACCTGCAAGCAACTGCGAGTTTTAATCCAAAGACACATGATCCGTGTAATTCTGAATTTTGTCCAGAACCGCTGTTTCGCCCTAATCACTGCTAGCGGTCGGGGAAGCATGATACGTCGCCTTTGAAATAGCCTCCGTTAGGGATCAGAGTCAGCTCTCTTTTTCCAACATCTACGCCTCTGACTTGCCAAAGACGGTCTCCAGCAGTAGCCTGCGGATATGACGACGATCTGCCAATAATTCGTTCTGCTGAAAACTCTAAACCTCGTTAATGCATTTTTTTGAGAGTACCTCCATAATTGGAGAGTTAAATTCATCAAAAGTCTTTCCCCCTATAGGAACTTTCCCCCAAACGAGAGCTTCTAAGTCATGAATCAATCCTTAGGAAAACTGTGCCTTCTGACCGAAGTCTAAGGACAGGGCGCTTACATTCCGCCAACACCCAGAGATATTGGGCTAAAGTTACATTAGTTATTGCTCTGCTGAGGAAGCTTCCTAAAACGGAATGGGGTATTACGCGCTCTGTCGTTGGTCTACTCTACTGCTGAGTACCATGCACGTTCCTGGTGCCACAGTGTTTACACGTGCCTCCTTGACAGGATCATTGACAAAGCACTGTGTACAGCTGATGTCTACGTCCTACTCCAACGAACAACTTAATCTTCTGAGTTGCATTGCAGAAGAGCCACTTGCGTCTTGCCTGCCTGCCATCTTAGTAGCCTGACTATTAGGTTCATAGTAAGCTATTTGACCACAGGTAGAGGAAAGTAAAGCGACTGAAATCAAGATGCCAGCAGCACTTCAATTGTTTCATGCGATCTCTTTTGAGCTTGATATGTGGTAGAGAGGGGAAATCAAACTTAAAACGCGAAATGACAAGCAAACATTGCAGTGCGGAAATTTACTAAATTACGGAAAAGCAGAAATTTCTAAAAAAAACTCCAAATTACGGAAATGCCTAGTTTAACTTAAATCCACTATTTAATTCTAACCAATTTTGCGGTTATACTTCTAGATTATCCGTAAAATTTTGTGTTTCTCTGATTTCCGTGCTTTTTTAATTATCAAGTTAATTTTTCTATATTTTCCTTAAGTCAGACATTTTTTCTTTAGAAACAATTTCTTCAAGTTCATGTTTAATACGAATTCCGTCATTAATTGCGTAATTTAATATAAATTTCTGTATTTTAGTGTTGTCCAAGGCTGTACACTTTTGTTTCGGACGTGAGGTCCAACTTTTTAAACTGTGCCTGCGTGGGTAAAGCACAACTGTTTCTGAACTAGTGTCGGGCATTTCAACTTATTTATGTTCAAATGTGGCTGGCAGCGAATGAGGCAACGCGAACGCGACACAAAGGAATTAACCGACAACAGTACAGCAATGCAGAGTCTAAAGCATCAAGCAATAAACAGGACAAATAACCTCGCGGTTTTGGATGAAAGATTCGGATAATGCCCAGCAACACCTGAATCGATGAGCAAAATAAACTTTACACGACCACCAGTGCAACTTTAAAATTTGACTACACTTGCGTTTGCAGGATGATATAATACGCATTGTTGATATCTTTTTCATGTCATAGTGACCTCTATACAAAATTTACAACTGAACAATGAAGAAAGAAATCGAAGTATATGTTTTACATAAAGGCAATGGCGGACCCCCAAAAATTGTTCGTGGATCTCATATTGGTTATCACTGTTCTAGGTGCTTTTATAAAAAACAACCACGAAAATCACTACAATGTTGTATATTTGTCGATTTCATGACTAATAAACATTGTTACTACCACTCTTCTGTAATCAAAATGAAATGAATAACTTGGCCGTATATTAATTTAAATCACCTATTAATAAAACGACTTTTAAAACAGCTCCAATTGGTTGTTCATGGCAGGTTTGTTGGCGGCTAGATTATGCTTCTACCGGAAAGAAATTTACACTAAGTGCCTTTTGAGTTGGTGATTCCACGGTATCGATTTTCTAGCCATTTCGCAAATACTTTTCTAGGTAGCTTGAGACGAGTAATTCTGTCGGCAGTTGGTACCAAAAGATTGGCCAACATAGGTCTTCTTTTTAGTTTTCAAGTGACGTGATAAGGCAGAGTTTCATGACATTTGCGGTATCTTTGATTTGCGAGGGGCAGTTGGAAGAAATACGTTCGAAACGACTCTAAACGTTGAAACTCACGCATTACTTCACTTGCTTTACTGAATCCAATACTGTGATTTCTTGATAGGTTTTTGCTCCTATCCACGCTTCTGATAATAATGAATATATCCGAAAATTTTTGATCTCGAGTGAATGCGGAAGAAATGGGATTTTTTACAAAAAATTAACCAAAAATGGACAATACTCATAGCACGAAAATTTGAAACCTTCTCAATATCAAGCTGCTGATCATTGATTTGAAAGGTTTCAGCGGAGTTGGTGTGATTATAAAAAAAACTCGAACGCCCAGTCAGAATTGCTAAATCTTTGTACCGCCCAAACTGAAAGAAGACCACTCGGCCGTCATAAAAATTAAGGAGTTGAAAAAGCGACTTAGTTGGTCAAATATCGAACCAGTCGAGTCGGCAGACGTTCCCGGAGATCGTGTAGTTGAACGAGAACTCCTAATGCCACCCTTTTTAAAAGAAAAAAATGGAAGATGCACGTGTTAAAACAATAACCTCTGTAAGGACCACTTGTTTTCAGTCTTAGATAAGCTGCTGCAATCAAGATAAAATTCATCACTTCAATTTGAAAATCGTTGAGAGCACTTTTTCGGGACCATTCGACAATTAAATCCGCATCCAAATTTATGAATTTAGCTGGAACATAAAGTCTCAAGCACTCAACCAAAGCGGCGGTACCATCGCTAGCAGCAAAATGCACATTGCACGTGTTTTAATACGAAATAATATTGCTCGCGATTGCATACTTAACAGCACTAAACCAACCAAAATATCACTCGTGTTTATGATTGAAATGATTTTCTCTGCCACAATTTCAAGCCAGGGGTGGTCTTCATCACAGGTAAGGGACAATTAAAAAATGAGGGGTCCTTTTTCAACGTGAATCCGTCAAAAACGTAACTAGTGGCAACGTGAAAGTGAGTTTTCATCCACCAATCATCGGGCGCAGAATTATGCTCGGCGATCACGTGTGTGATCGACGAATCATCGCGGATCAATTCCACAGCAAGATGTTCCGTTTTGTTGTATCTAAAAGACAAAACAAAGAAATAAGGAATTAAAAGATGACAGATCTTATATAAGGTGATCGAGTTATCAAAGCGATTGAGTTCACTCGGAATCACTATTTTGATGATATTTTGACTTTCGCAAGTCTAGTGTTTCGTTATGCTTCATTTTCTAAGCCAACTATTGCTGCTTTTAATTAAGTTTCTGGAACGTGACTGGCTGGTGCAAAGTTGAACAGAACTGGGCTCAATATTGACTCAAATGTTAGAGACACTTGGGAGATCGTGAAGCGTATACAGAATCTTATGGATGCTGTCACTTCGTAAAAAGGTTGAAACCCAGCAAGACAACACAGCTAACGAAGACTATCTGCACATCATTGCTTATCCTTTTATTGAATTGACTCACCTCCATTCTGGACATAATTCCGTGAATCTCGTTACACCCGTTTGCGCCGCGTAGTTTGATATATGAACGTGGACAGGTGAATTACACGGTACCTATGCAATAAAGTAAGCATTGAAACGACAAATGAAGACTATAAATCAAACAAACAAAGTCTAACCAAAGCCTAATGCAGATGCAAGTAGGAGCAGATACATACCATGCAGGGCCAGCAACGACTTATCCCGAATAAGAATATCGAAAAACAAGCTGCAAGATGTTCCAAAATTCTTTGAGATTATAAATATTCACAAAATATAAAGTAGTTCATGTAAAATTAAAATCTCAAAGCAAGCGGATGTCCAGTGGTAGACGTACACTGAATCAGCACGTCTGAGCCTGTGAATCACTGGAAAAAAGAGGTAACATCGACTTTCTAAGATTTTAAAAGCATACATCAAGAAAAAAATATTCCATACAAACTTTCTGTAATATTAAGGGTCAATAAGAGAGTGATCCATATATAACAGATATCCCACTCTCGCTTGAGATTTTAGCCTCAAGGAAAATTTGTTATATGTCATCACCATGGAGCAGTATCAGTTAAAAACTGACTTGAGAGTGGGATTCGAACCCACAATCCGCACCACCTACCCTTGGGTATAAACTAAGGCTGTTGTTAACGGAACGTTCTAACCCGGAACACATCCTTTAACACTCGGCAACCAAAGCTCGTCGATTAGCTGTGCGAATTTCGATACATGAACGCTAGGGGGTTATGCTTGATGATCTATAGTGCTGAGATCAATTGCGCTCTCAAGTAGTGTGCAATACGCAAGGTCTCTTAAAATTGCAAACTTTCTGTAATTCCCTTTTTTCTGACGCTCCTTCGCTTGAGAAACTTTCTTGGATTTCGTTAAACAGAGGTACAAACTCTGTTTACTGTTTTTAAAGAATCTCACAGAGAATAGAGGACAGGCTTCTCCCTTTCTGCAATCAAGGATTGTGCCTCATGTAAATAACATCAAGCTTACATGGAATGTGTTTCTCCTAATGAATCATTCCAACATCACAGGACTTTTTAGACCAAAACGTTCTAAAATTTCGATTTTACGTAAACTACTTCTTGTTTTGTAAATACTGTATTTCAAGACCTAAAAGTTGGGTTTATTATGCGTTTCCTGAAATGTAACTTAAAAATTGCGAAAATTTTAATGTAACAGCACCTAAGTCGAAAACGTTAGTTTGGTGCAATAAAAGCTGATTTTGCAATCACAACTAAAATCATAACAGATTTCCACATAAATTCTTCATTGCTAACGTGCCCTAGACAATAATTTCTTCATCTCGTCATAAAAACGCACTGCGCCTGCGGTACATGTGTCCGAACACAGGTTATTCTGTAAATAATCGTGAAGATCTACTACAGCCTGAAGAGTAAATAAAAGTAAAAAAATACTTTGGGCAATTGTGAATAGGCATTGTACTGCATATAAACAAATGTGCGACACAGCAAAACAGATTTTACCTTGCCAGGAAATACCAGCAACTCATTACCGAAACTCTGACAAAGAACACGGCTAACGGAAAGTGCTGTACGCTTGTAGGATCAATCATTGCACCTGTTCGGCTCCAAACAACTTTGCCTCGTCAGCAAAACAGGAACAAAACGTATATCAGTTCGATAAAAAAAGAAGACTTTACTGAACTGGTGTGCGTCTACCGCACATCAGACTTAACTAGCAGGCGAAATTTAAAACCTAGATGCTTTTTTGGCGGAACAGAAATTTTGAAATACTCGTGAAGTATGAATTCAGTCACCTTGCCATGCAATGTCTGCATAATTTCGCCACCAGGATAATTATTCATGGACGCAGACAAAAAGAGAGATGACGCGGCAAGGTTTGCCAGTAGACTGAGCAACGCTGCGATGTAAAGCAGCTTCCATTTCAAACTTTTCTTACATCGGAGATATCTGCAAAAACATTGGGATTTTCAATACCGTATTATCCAGTATATAAGCTCTACTGTTTGACCACTGGCAGGGGCGAACACGGAATTCTTTTCGGGGAGACGAAAATCCACAAAAAAGACATGAAAACGTCTTTCAGGTTCGAAATTTTTGGGACAAGATTCGATCGTTGATAGTATTCTACGGAAGGTCTTGCACAATTTCCAACAGGAAGTTACTTACAAATCAGCATATCCTCTCGCCGCAACTGAATTGAAGAGTGGGAAGGTGTAGTAAATAAATCTCAACTCCTTGTGAGGCAGACAGGAGAAGGCGAGCACGAATGCCAGAGCGGGAAAGAGGAGAATGGAAGATCTAAAAATGTGGAAACCTTACACGATTAGATTCAAAAAACAAATCAACATAGGAAGTCTGCTCTAGTTTACAAAAATAGATAACATGTCAACGTCTAAGCCAGTGGTTCTCAACCAGGGGTCCGCGGAGCAATTTCAAGGTGGTCCGTGGAAATGTTTTAAATTTGCATTTTCTAATTTGATTGATAAATTCTCATTTTTGAAAATTGCACATTGTTTTGATTGCGTCAGAAAGTTAGAAATACAATAATTGCTTTATGATGTAGCCGCATAAACTTATTGCGATTTGTTACTCCAATTGTGACGTAACAATTACGGTACATTGATCCACCGCGAGTTGCACAAAGCAGCTGGATATAATAATATTTATTCATTCGAGAGAGCAACGTCTAGTGAAGGAAAATATTTTCATGCCAGTACTAAAACTTATTTAGAATGGCTAAATCCAGAAAGTTACCTTGAAATGGGATTTACTTCTGTGTTAGATGATGGCAAAGAAAAACCGCAGTGCGTTTTATGCTATACTGTCCTTAGCAACGAAGCAATGAAGCCATCAAAGCTTAAGCGTCACTTGCAGCAGAAGCACCCAGGGCATGTAGAAAAAGACTGAAATTTTTTTGAAAGACAAAAACTTTCGTTGAAACGACAAAAACTGGATACTAGTGGATATTTTCAAGAAACCTGGCGGCTTCTTTTGAAGTGGCATTACAAATATCCTAGCAAAAAAACTCATAAGATCGGAGAAACCCTCGTAAAACCTTGCGCTGTGAGTATGGTTAAAATGATTTTAGGAGAAACAAGTGCAAAGAAAATTCAGCAAGTGACACAATAAAGAGGCGAATTTTTCTTATGGCAACAGACGTCAAACAGCAAGTCATAGCGGAAATAAAATCATCTCCCATGTTCTCTATACAAGTCGACGAATCAACCGACGTTGCATCATGCTTACAGCTCTTGGTATTTGTTCGTTGCATACATATGGAAGATGTCAAAGAAGAGTTTTTATACTGTAAGGCCCTGGAAACTTCAGCCACTGCTCAAGATGTAATGGACAGCATCTCAAATTTTTTCGATATAGAAGGCTTGCAGTGGGAAAAGCTCTGTGGTGTATGTACAGATGGAGCCCAGCAATACTGGGATGCAAATCTGGTTTCCAAATGAAAGCCAAAGAAAAATCTCCTGAAGTTAGAAGAGTGCATTGCATGATACATCGGTATATATTCGCTTGCAAGACTCTTCCAAACTTTTTAAAGAAAGTGCTTAACTCTGTTGTGAAAATAGTTAATTTCATCAAAAAAAGTGCCACAACCTCTCGTCTATTCAAACAGTTTTGCAAAGAAATGGACACAGATCATGAAACTCTTTTGTATTATACTGCTGTACCATGGCTTTCCAAAGGAAAAGTCTTTACTCGCTTCTTTGAGCTGAGAACTGAAATGAAGCTTTTTCTGGAAATGTTTGAAAAAGATGCCTTCGTCGACTTCTTCAAGGACGAAACATGGCTGCAGGGTCTGGCTTACCTGGCTGACATTACTGAACAGTTAAATAAGTTTAACTTGAGACTTCAAGGACCTCATACAAACATATTACAATTTGGAGACATTTTGCGTGGCTTCATAGAAAAGATACACAAGTAGAATCGCAGAGTCAACCAGGAAAACTTTGCAATATTTGAAAAGCTATCTAAATTTGAATCTGATCTCATTTCACTAATAAAACAAGAAATAATTGAACATTTGCAATCACTGGAAAATGAATTCTAGAAGTACTTTCCTGATCTTGAAGGGTCCGACGTTTTTCCTTGAAATCCTTTTTCCGTAATGATAGACTATTCCTGAAGAAGTCCAAGACGAGCTGTTGGAATTGAGAAATGACTCAGCTGGTCGTGAAATATTCATGACTAAATCACTGTTTCAGTTTTGGAGCCCCATGACGTCCCACCCAAAGTTATCAACGGAAACATTGCGCGTTATTGGTCCATTCGCCTTCACTTATCTCTGTGAAAGCGGATTTTCTGCTCTCATGCACATCAAATCAAAGGCTCGCAACCAGCTAGACGTGGAAGATGATATGAGAATAGCAATTTCCAAAACACAACCACGTATTTCCAGACTTGCTTGTAATATGCCACTGCAGAAATCGCATTAAAGTGCGTTCACTTAAATAAATAAAATGATCTACATTTGTTTTGTGTTTGACTATGTAAGGGCTGAATAATTATGCTGCTGTGTAAGCTAGATATCAAGTTTAAGCAAAAATCTATTGTGGGGGGTCCGTGATTTCGTGGAGTACAATTTAAGGGTCCGCAATGACAAAATGGTTGAGAACCACTGGCCTAAGCAGACGTGAACAGAATTGGTTCTTTTTTCACTGTGAAACTGTAAAGGCATTTACGTGATCTGACCGGACTCGGAAAGTAAAAATACTACTATTGAAAAATTGGTAGATCGCAAAACTTGTTCATGTTTAAAAATTGCCCTATGTGTCACGCTGGGTGGGCAGATCGCACAAAATCGTGAATTTGATTTTAAAATTGTTGGAAAAATGTCACTGCCAAAACTAACGCATAAACTTCACAGCACTAACCTCTGTGGATCGCTGCGCAAGCCCCAGGGAATAAATACAGGTGATGCAAGAAGAGCTCGTGGCAATACGGACGTAAAATACCTAAAAAACATACATCGATTTTTTAATAAAATCCTTAAAAAAAATACATCGATTTTTATTTAAAAATTCCAACTGAGTGACAAGAGGAACAACCCCAACCACATACACAATGATAAATCATTTGCGTGTTGGCGTGTGCGGTGGAAGTGATGGAACTTTGAAAGCGTGTAGCTTGGAGTTCAAACTTTTCCTTCTGCATCATCAGTTAAGCTATTCCTCTTGTCATCAGTTAGATTTTTGATATAGAAAAGACATTGCTCGTCAAATCCCGACGTAGAAGCAAGTGGTCATTTGTAACAAACACTACACTAGCAAAGTTTAACCATGATCACGGGAATATGACATCAAGCGATCACGCTTTTAGCATCATTATAATTCATTTCGTTTGAATTTTTCAAGCACAATCATAGCATTATCGAACTCTTGGAAAAACTTTACTACGTTTTGCTCTGCTTGACGGACGCTATCCAGCAGCAAATGTATTGCAAGTCGCATCGAGTAGTTGAAGCGGAATGTTGAAACGTGAAAACTTCGACGCAGATCAGGACATCTTACGCTCAGCGATATAGATACTGTTCCGTGAGTCCGAACTGTGGAGGATAAAAATGCAGTACAAAACAGCAGGAAACGCTTTTATTACTAGGACAAATTAAAAACAAATTAGGTGTTTTTAAATTGTAATTTACGAACGTGCGTAATTAATTCTCAAAGATTGCCATAATTTTAAGTACATTTTACCATGCATAATTACTACCGTGGTAATTATAATTCACCAACCACGAAAAAGGTGCTGTACCCCACTCTCCACTTTTATTCAGAACAATATTGAACCAAGCTACTTCTCCTTCCGGCCATAATAAACGTTTCCACAGGGTTGTATCAATGACTATAGTGCACACTAAATAATAACATCGATTTTAAAACAAAAAGCAATTAAAAAATCTAAGCACGATCTTCAATTGGAATTCGTTTTATCAACAACAGAGGGGTGCGGGTCGCAAGTAAAAAGCTCTGTGCTACAAATTTGTCTTGAAAAGTCTTTCAAACTGTGTTATGAAGATAGATACAGACTGTTCGCATTGAAATATTTAAAACTTTGCTATCCTTGGATTGGACTTACACAAAGAAAAGATTCCAGCAGCAACAGCATGTTTAACAATCGTAGTGACAGACGCGCTCCCTTGCTTTAATGATATCAGCAAGCATATTCCCATCAAAATACATAATTCAAATCTGAAAAAAATCACCAACAAATCTATTCGAGCCAAACATAATGTTCACATTCAGTTAAGAGATTACGTCCTCTAATTGAGAGAGTTGGATATTTTTGTGGTTCGTTTGAGGAAAACCGTTTCTTGATTGCGCGAAGTTCAAGCCCACCATGAATTTGTCATTGCTGGTCCTGACCCACTAATTATTTCCCCAAACAGAGCTGCAAGAAGAAGTTGCTGTGAAGTGCCTTTCACCATGACACAACAACACAGTCATAATACCCACAACCCTGCGATAGCGAGTCAGAGCAGACAAACAACGCTGCTATTTCAGAAGAAGTTGCTGCGAAGTGCCTTTCACCATGACACAACAACACAGTCATAATACCCACAACCCTGCGATAGCGAGTCAGAGCAGACGAACAACGCTGCTATTTCATACGAAAATGACGACGAAATAACCACGCTTTAATTTTCGTCACATCAAAAAGTTAATTAATTACGTTATGTTCAATCTCTGTTCAAGGTCGCATACAGTTATACGTGCTACCTGAAATTACACCGGCTTTGAAATCACCGCACCAAGGTTTCTCTTTAAGACTAGGTAGCCTACAGTTAATAGCAATCAACACAACTAAAGGAAGGATGTTGCCATGGATTATCTTCCGGGCTATAAAGTTGACAAAAGACAATGTTGCTAAAACCGTAGCATTGTATGATCAAATACTTTATCAAACAAAGAAAAGTCTACCAACCTAAATACAATTATTAAAAAGGCAGAAAGCCATATAAACTTGGAAATATCTTTCTTTAACCAAGCTGCAAGCGCTGGAAATACTGAAATAACAAGAACTTGATTACACAACCATATTTTTTTTCAATACAATTGGTAACGCCACTAACTGCCTATGATGCACAGCCCAATCATATAAGACACTTTACTCAGTGATGCAAGTTTCATCACTGCTTGTCTTGCATCAAGAAGCACAATAGTAAAATATGACGTCAGCATGACTGTTATATCACTAAGTCTTTTCTACAGCTACTTTAGCAACTCTTTATACACCTTGCGTAAAAACTCACCAAGTATCTGGGCAAAAGTGTTTGGAAGTGGTCTAGTAACATAGAAAAGAAAATGAAATTGTGTGGCAGTGATCAAGACAAAATGCCTTTGAGCAACTTTACCATAAAACTGCTGCATGGCCGATGTATACTTGCACAAGCCAAACATAACAGAAAAACCAATCCAAAAGCGAACTGAAACAAACCAGGTTGAAAGAACAATCAATTAAGATAGTTGGCGGTACTATGGCGCCAGACTTTGACATTGGACCAAGCATCAGACTTGTGACAACAAGCATGCATGTTAAGTATTTTGTTACTTTTGTAACACGGATGAGCTGAATCAGTATTTACACTAAAACCTCAAGTTTCAGAGGTTTCAACTACTGTTTCTTGAGACTGCAACAGCATGTATTAGCGGCTGCTATGTAGAAGTAGGGTTGCACAAAGTAGAATATTGCTTATTCTGGGATAGAATTTTTGAATCCTATTCCAGAATAAAATAAAAAGCATATATTGTTTTTTTATGAATTATACTAAAACAAACCATTAAAAATGAAAACATGACCAACGAACATAATATTACAGCGCAAATGTAAACTACAATAAAAGTTTAATTAAAATTGGGTAGGATTTAGTTCGAGATTTCAGATTTGTATGCAATTAACCAATTTTATCTGTACTACGTGTCTGCGTTAAGATTAATGACTGCTTTTTAAAAATCCTATTACCTGATTAAAAATGGATATATGAATCCGAATCAATAGAAATTAGAATCTCAAGGATTCAAAATTCTAAAATGTGCATCCCTATATAGAAGATGACAAAAAGCATGAGCTAGTATTCCAAGCTCTCTGTTTCTTTTGTGTTTGAAAAGTTAAATAAGTTTCCATCTCATTGATAATATCAAACCATAACATACCTAAATACTGGGCAATGAATTTAGGAACATTTAATGCAGTCACCAAGCTTACAGAAGGCAATGATAAGCTCGATATCAAAATAGGTCCAATAAAAGAACGAGGAACCACACCTGGAAATTGGTGGTGATCATACTACATAAAAAATAATCAATGTCACTAACTAACAACTAAAACATTGTTTTAATGACATTTTTTTTATTTGTCATGCTCATTCTCTATCCACGAGAAAGCGAATTGAATTGCTATATTTTGGACGGGACGTCTGCACTCACTTGGCAGTTGCAATTTTCAAGGTGTCTGGGCTACCTGTCTTCCACATAAAGACAGGGGTGTCCCGTTAAGTGCCTTGCCCAAGGACACAACAAGCGAACTTGCCAGCTTGTTCTCCACAATCCCCTTTAATTGCCGAGCACCAAGCAGGGAAGCTGTGGATACCATTTTTTAAAGTCTTTTGGTATGACTCGACAAGGGGAATGAACACCAGGTCTACCGACTGCAAAGCGGATACTCTAACCTCTACGTCATTGCACCAGTTGATATAAGTGAAACCAATCAATCAGAGATGATGGACGAGCAGAAACCAAAACATTACTATAAAAATGCACATCATTTAGTGCAATAAAGTGCTGACTTGTAATCATAAAATTGCATGTTCTATGCCTACATGAGCCTTGCCCTTGCATGGTTATGCTGCTGAAAAAGGCACTTGATGGAAGATTCCTCTGGTTAGTTGCAGGCTTGTAGGAAAAACGCACTGTGCCAGCAGTACTGGCAACTCCAAAGTGGATCAGAATACAATGGTGTTTTGTGCTTAACTGCACAGGTTTTCCAATAACTAAAAGATAAAAATATAACATATAAACTTATCAACTGCCTATTTTTTAGAGTACAAACCTCATACCTTGGTGATGTTTATAGAATGATAAAGTATGTCATGAATTGCTTGGATGTTGAAACTTTCTTCCACTTTGGTGAACGGACAAGCAATGAGATAGCTAATCATCATAAAAAAGACAGCAAATAGAGGACCTATTTCTAGAATTGTTTTCCTCATTGTGGAGGTGATCAGATTTAAGGTATCCAAGGAAATGTGATTTAAACTTAATGTTAACTGCAAACACACGTGATTTTGAAACGTTTTTTGGTAAAATGGACATGGGTTTTTTGCAATGTCAAAATTTAGTTTATCAAAAACATTAGGCAGTGGCTATTTTGCTGTCAACGGCAATTCGCCCTTGAAATCTATTTTGCCATAATCATTCTCGTGTGTTTATATAGCTGTATTTGCTATAATTACACCAGTGACGCTGTGGTGTAGTGGATAGTGCACTGGTCTTGAGATACCAGGTTGCGGGTTCGAATCTCAGCTGGCAGGGCATTAAAAGAAAGGCAGTGTACACCGAAGGGGCAGGCCCGATATGTAAATGTATGGGGCAGTGTACACTGAAAGGGAGTATACAGGGTGGGGGATAGAGACCAGGGGGTGCAAAATTTTTTAAATTGGTTTTTAAAATTGACCAATCAGAAACGACCAAAAGTCACATGTTTAGTACATCATTTAGATTGACCAATCACAAATAACTCACGGCAAAGTAGTCTCTGAGGGTAAATTGCCGTCGACAGCAAAATAGCCACTGCCAAAACATTATTAAATCGGATCCACCATCAAATTCTATAACCTGATAATAACAGTCTGAGTGGAAATCAAATCCGCATTTATGCTCTGTACCAAAAAAATTTGGTGAATGAAAAATATTTTTTGCAATTAAATGTTGAGTGGTAATCTTTTTTGAATGATCACCAATTTTTATTAGCTGCTAGTATGGTTTGCAAACTACTTTTGTATATCTTGCAGAGCATTTTAGCTGATATTTCAAAAGTTTTAAACTTTGGCCTGGGTCTGTGTAAACTATTCTACAATTTTTAAGGTTATTAACATCATCACACTATGTAACACTATGAAGAAAGCTCTTAGCTCTTGAAATAAAAGAAATTTGCTTAAATAGTTTGTTTCTAATCTTACACTGTTACAGACAGAATTAAATAATTATTTGCCAGACCAGTCAGTGAGAATCTCAAGCTACCACATGAGAACTCGGTATACCACCAAATACAGATTTATATGGCTCCCACTATATACTAGTACATGTCTATCATGATGTTTTGTAAAGCCAACCAACCTTAAACAAACCCAAAATCCAACGCTAACATCATACAATGCGCACTAACATGATACATTTCCAGTTTATTTCTAGAAAACTGTAGTAGAATCCACAAGAACTTTTCAATATGGTCTAATAACATGACCAAAAAACCCCAAGATCCGACCAAAAATAATAAGATCGCTTTTACAATCTCAAGATTTTTTCCAACACATTTTTCAAATGAAACAAATCCAAAAAAAATCTCAAGTGACAACGAAAATCATTACGGTCTTCGGATATATTTTCAAAAATTGGCGACAACACTCCGCGGTAAGTACAAAAAATTAAGTTGACGTTTAACATTTTCTTTTCGCTTGACTAAATATATTTTATGCATCACTACTTTGCAGATAAATACATAAAAATTGGGTTTGGAAAGTTAAGTTAAATCAGAAAAATTGAATATAGTCTCTTCATAAATTCTTCAACAGTCACAACAAAAGTTCAAATCTTTTGCCTCAATGCTATACATAAAGAGAAAGAAGTAAGGTGTCAAACTTCGTAGTAAGTAAAAGTTTTTACCTCAGATTTTTCAGCCTTTTTACGTTAGATTTTGCAAAGAATGAAGTGTTTTTGTGTATTGTATTGTATTGTATTGTATTGTCCATATTTATCATCCATTGACGAGAAAGCGAATTGAATCGCTATATTTTGGACGGGACGTCTGCACTCACTTGGGAGTTGTCTTTTCCGAGGTGTCTGGGCTACCTGTCTTCCACATAAAGACAGGGGTGTCCCGTTAAGTGCCTTGCCCAAGGACACAACAAGCGAACTTGCCAGCTTGTTCTCCACAATCCCCTTTAATTGCCGAGCACCAAGCAGGGAAGCTGTGGAAACCATTTTTTAAAGTCTTTTGGTATGACTCGACCAGGGATACCTAAAACTAGGGATATCCCTGGACTCGACAAGGGGAATGAACCGCAGGTCTACCGACTGCAAAGTGGACGCTCTACACCATCGCGTCTATATTGTACGGTACTGCAACCAGCAAGTATTTTAGGGGGGAGCCAGTGGCCCATCCACCCCTTGATTTTGTAGCTGTATCCAGTGGTAGATTAAGGCTTCCAGGGGTCTAAGGAAACAATTCATGAAGGGCTGAGTTTACTCGTATTTCGAAAGTCTGGAACAGGAAAATGTGATGGAAATTAGGGTTTTGGCTCTGAACTAATAATAAAGGCTTTGTTTATCTCTGTTTTTCAGAGATTACCACTGTTTTGAAAGGTGGCAATATAGAAATTTGTTCAAAATTAAGGTTTCGGTCCAAAACTTATCAGCGATAACCCCATTTCGGGATCACCATTATTTTCAAAAGCCTAATGTCAGTTTATAGGATTAGTCTGAAACGGTGGCCCATATTCTTCTTAAAGATGCCCCCAGAAAAGGTGGTGCAAGGCGGATGCCTCACCTTTTTCATCCTAAATTCACCACTGGATATATCCGCGGGAAGTAGAATCAATTTTGGTGGTAAGATATACTAACGTTTTTGTCGTGAATTTTATAAGCCTTCCTTACATCAGAACTCTACTCGTCCAACAAAAAGCTGGAGATTACCAATATCAGTACATCGTTACCGCAAATCAAAGCAAAAATAAAGTCAAACGCATGCCAAGCGACAAAAAAGTGGTTATTCAAAGACGTAGGCAAACCACTATATCAAGTGTCTCAGTTGATAAGTAGCCTACTCAAAACAAAACATTTAATGATCACCCAAAAAAAAGACCATGGGGTAAAGATAGTCATTTCTTATCGTTTGCAACAAAATGTAGGGTTCGAGTTATATATGATCCAAACATTGAAGCAATTTTCTTTGCAATCGGGCAAGGCTGTCACAGCACCCAGCTGATTTGATGTTCTTAACCGCGACATTATTGATATGGGCTCTCGCTACTGCTATAACTCAACTGTGAGTGCTTCATTTCGGGTTAGTTTGCTCTTTGCATGGCGGCATTTATGCCAGGGCCAAGGAACATGCACGCAGTCAGAAACGTTAGTTCATATTAATTCACCTACAGTAACGAAAAAGTGGTTAGTAGCAATCCTAATAATAATGGCTCAAAACGCATTAGCCTGGCGGGTATAATTTAGCGATTCCTCTCATTATTATTATTTTACTTTTTATTTTAAGCTAACCCAGTTACACATATGCACTTTATTTTTATTTTTTGTTTGCTGAGATACATAAAAAAATTAGGTGCCATGGCCGTGCATTATTATATTTATTCCTTTTCCTGTAAATACCGACTTTTCGCACATCTTAACTTTTTTTGTTTTGCTGCCTTGGCTTTTTCTTGTGCCGCCATTACTAGGCCAACCACAACTATTTTTGTACAATTACGTATTGAGTTGGTGGTGCAGAAATAAGAAAGAACTAAACTGATGGTGTATCCGCTCAATTTTAAAGCTATTGTTGGCTAGTGACTGAGCTCGCTGGACTTCGGGTTGGACTTCGTGACCTTACTAATTGGAAGGAGCCTTGACTTTATTGATTGGGGTAGGCATGGCCTAATATGAAAAAGTCGTGAGTAAGCCTATCACTTGACAATTTATTCTTGTCAACCTATTAATCACTTAAACGCCCATTCCGATTTTTAATTTGTGATCTCCCGTAGACGTATTCAGTAAATAAATGAAATGAAATCCAAAAAACGATATCTTTTTTGTGAATAAAACTATTTTTGACTAAAGGGAGGGGCTTACGATCGGGAGCCTTTGGTCTCCTCCCACAACTTTAAATTGGTTTTCTTCCCCCCCCCCCATCACTTAAGGTAAGGAATGGAAAAATATTGTGAAATATCAAGCAGTTTGCAAATAAGTCTGGTCTTGATTTAAAAGTAGTAAGGTTCGTATTAAGGCTATAGTTGCATGTGATAAAATCCCAGGTTTGAGAAAAAATCAATAATAAATAGCTTCTATAGAGGGAATATTTTTGGTTGAAAATTGCTTTACACGTGTACTGAGAAGACATAACCGGGAAGTGCAAGACATAACTGGGAAGAGGCATGGTCTCGCTTTTCGTTACGCTGGAATTAAAACAAATAGGCGGAACTAGGAAACCTAATATAACAAATATAATTACACAGAGAGTCTCAGCAAATCGTAAAATAGGCCTCCCACTTAACTGTTCATTCCTGTAGTCGAGAAAACGATCATTATTTTGGTTCCCACTCCAAGTTTAACATTGTTTCCTCCCCCCACCCTTCCCTGTTTATTGAAAAAAGCAGCTGATACAGTTTGTAAAATTATAGGTTGTTTGTAAGTTAGACGTGAATAAAGGAGGAAGATAATTACCATTAGAGGTGCAGGAACTATGGCCCTCCATGTACAAATCTTTTCTTTTCTGCTCTGACAAACGCTTTTACAATGAAGCCTGCACAGATGACCGAACTAATATTTTTGACGAAGCGTATTTGATGGGTAGCCCGGAGTGAAATCGCATTGCATTTTGAAGAGACCTTTTTGGTGCTTAGCATGATAATAACTAAATAGAACTACAGAGATGAAAGATAAAAAGTTGGGACGAGGCAAAGTCCCTTTTCACTTCTTTGGGTACGCTTATGTAGGTAGCAGGATGCATGAAGCGTAAACAGGGACTTGAGAAAGCTTAAGGGGACAATAAAAAAAACAAAACAATTCTGTAAGATATCGCACCGCGAGTGAAACACCAATGCTGGAATTAAAGTGAGGCAGCTGCCTCAGGTCCCGTCCTTTTGGAGAATAAAGCTCCCCCTTTTCACACATGTCCGATAAGCTGAATTAGCATTAGAAATAGTGGTAATTTCTAAAAAAAGGTCTTCAGTGAGAACTTTGGCAGTTGCATAGATCTGCAACCTAATTTGGAATAAAGATAAGCTATTTAGGCTCTTCGAAATAATGACAAGCCTAATCTCCCAAAACAAAGGTCTTCATCGAGAACTTGGACAATCAGGGGGCCCCTAATGCATTCATGCCTCAGACCCCTAAAATCCTTAATTTAACACTGAGAAACGCTTTAACAATTTTGTTGGCAAATAACTTAGGAGGCTTACTGGGATGAGAGGTAAATCGGGGAGAGACAAAGCTTCTGTCACCCCCTGAATACGCATAAGAACGAAAGAGAGCACAAATCCTTAAGACGCCTCCAGGAACTTGAAATCAAGTATGTGATCACAATAGGGGGCGCACCAAGTATTGATATAGATCTACTGCTTTATATCCTATTTTTGTTGAATAGAAAGATAGGGATGAGGGAAGTAGATGCAGTGGCGTACGCAGGGAGCTTCTATGCGCGCTCCTCCTTATGATCGGTAAAATGTCTATTTCAGCAATTATTTGCCAAAAATCATTTTCGCGCCCCCTTCAGAAAACGATGGAACGTGATTTTCGGCTCCCATGAATGTAAGTGCAGCAAGTGTTTGCCCAAATTTAAGGCTGTGGATGGTCGATCTCTGAAAAAAAGGTCTTTACTGTACAATGTACTTTAGCACAATTTGGACCACTGCCAACGTCGATCTCCAAAAAAAGCGCAGTCTGTTCCAGCACAATTTTGAGCACTGTGTTCATTGTTCGTCGATCCCCGACAACAAATGTGTCGCGTCCCCCATCAGAAAATTTCTGCGTACGCTCCTGAGTAGAGGCTATGGTTATGCTTTACACAAGCTACAAGCATCTTGCGACTAAGTCAAAGTAAAACAAACAAAAAGTTAAGGCGTACTGGGCTCAAAGTTGACCGTGCCTTAGTGCAGGGATGATGAACGATGATCCGCCAGTGGTATCTAAGTGACCCACTTGTAGATTAGTTATCACGGAATCGCAATTTGGCCGAGATACTAGCTAAGACCTCTTTTTAAAGATTTAGCCGTAACTGTTGAAAAAATTCTGCTTTAGAAGAAAGTCAATGCCTTGTTTTAGAGGACCATTCACAATAATGTTGAATCCATGGCCCACTTTTCCATTTTTCCACATTAAAATTTCATTTGTGACCAGTGGCGGCTCGTGGTTGAATTTGCTGGTGGGGCTGCAAGTCATTTTCAAATTATTTTTGCACTCTTCGTAGGCAATTTATTTGCCGTTGTTTAACTATAAATGCGCAAGTTTTCCGAAACTCTGCGCTATATTAGTTGTATAATTGTATTCAGTCAGGCATCGCTTTGGCTGAATATAAGGGATTGCGGTAGGCTAATTTAGTGTGCAGTGCAGTAATTCCAATTTGTGAAAATATTTTGAGATCTACAAAGAAAATACAGGGTGTTTCAAAAAATTTGACACGATTTGATTCGTAAATATTACAGAAACTACACATTCAAATCAAGTGAAACTGAACAGGCTTTATGTTGACCAAAATATGATTTACTCATGTAAATTTAAACAAGAAGTTTAAAGGCACGTAAATTTCATGAAAGGTTTCACAAACATTTAATGTGCGCACAGCTTGATATACGGCTATACTCAAGTCTATAGTCTAGCTCCTCTCAAACACACTGCCCAGTGCGGTAGTGATTCTTTGTTTGAGCTTGTTTTCATTTGCAGGAAAAGGGGGGACATAAATCAAGCTCCTCACGTATCTCCAGAGAAAAAAATCGCAGCGAGTTAGGTCAGGTGAACGTGGAGACCGTTTTAACATTACATTGTCTTCACCACCAGCACGCCTGATCCATTTCCCCAGCAGATTGTCATCAAGATAAGCCAGCACAGTGAGTTTCCAGTGAGGTGGAGCACCGTCTGTTGATAAATGAAATCATCACCATCGTTTGCAATAAGCTCATCCATAAGCCAGTTTTGTAACATCTGCAGATAAACACTGCCAGTCACATCTCCCTCAAACAAAAACGGGCCATGAACGTAATTCTTGGAGATGGCACAAAACTTATTCACTTTTGTTGAGTCCCTCTCGTGCTGAATGGTGACATGGAGAATTTCTTCGCTCCAAATGCTAATATTGTGCCTATTGACTTTGTCATTCGTATAAAATGTGGCCTCATTACTGTACGCAAGACGTCCATAGAACTCCTCTTCTTCAACTTTCTCTTGCATATCAAAACAGAATTGTTTGCACTTTTGCTTGTCATCGGCCATTGCGGTCTGAACGAACTGCAGTTTGTAGGGTTTCATTACCAAGCGCTTCCCTACTACCCGCCAAACTGTCGTTGGAGGAATCGAGGTTTCCAGACTTGTTCTTCTTGCGAAATTTTTGGGGCTTCGCAAGAGTGTTTCGCGAACCCGCTCGAACTTTCCTATCCATGTTGCTGGTCGTCCACACCTTTTTGCTCTGCACAGACAGCCTATGTTTTTGAATTTTTTGCCACCTCCAAATTTGCTTTGTGATTGGTGACGCTTTAAAAAACTTTCTCTCAAATGCGCGCCGCAAAATTTTGCTCGAGTTTGTTCTAGCATGTTCCAACATACGAAATGTCTTTTCTCTGCTGGTGAATACTGTTCAAACACACAGGTTTGGGCATAGTATGAATAATTTATCAAACGAAAATTTCTAAACCTGAAAAGATAAACATATGAACATTAAAAACAAAATTTTGGCCTGTTTGTACGCAAGCTGTACAAATTTAAAACCGTTTGAACAACAATTGGCAAAGTTATTAAATTGTAAAATGATGTCAATTTTTTGAAACACCCTGTAGAACTAATACAGTACAACGTCTCGCACATATCACCAAGCTAAGGACTAGCCTCAAGAGTGAAGCATATGAACAAGTGCAAGTTGTACGAATTTATCGCAGTTGAACTTACAACCGGTTAAAATTCGATGACTTACAAAATTTCTTTAAGCATCCTTGGACATCAGCAATATATGTATATATTTTTTTTAGTTTTTACAAAGAATCACGATCCAAACAACATTAGTTTAGCAAAATAGGCGGAACCATCCCTCAAATACGGGCAATGAAGATGAGTTATCATCTCTAGGGCTCTTGCCAAGTGTAAGATACTTTACGTGACTCCTGGCCAGCCCGATATCCAACATTGGACTGTATACGCAACAAACTCAAACAATCCAGCGCAAAGCACAAAACTTACGTACCGTTTACTTTTGAACCAGAATTCCCTTTGACATTACTGCTAACCATGAGAGTATAAACTAAAACTGGTATCGTTACATGAAATTGATCACACAAAAGCTGATTAGGCATAGAAAAATCTTCCAATGATTATATACTAAATGTGGTTTTTTAAGACATTCATGGCTGTAGGTGATTACACGATAGCATGTCCCGGCATGTACGGAAAAGCAGCTCGAAAAACCCGGGTTCGAAGCCCACAGGAACTAGACACGACGCATCATACCTCCGGGCAAAAATTAGTTTTCACGAAGAGTCACGATCCGAGCAACGTTAGTATAGCGAAATAGGCGGAACCATCCCTGGACTCAGGCTTCGGCCTTTTGGCCTCATCAATTAGGACTCGTCCCATCCAACGCAGCGCCCCCAGAGGGGGTGTTGTGCGCCTAGAATTAGAGATTAACGTTGCCCCTTGCATTGCAGGTGGACGCGAAGCGTGACTAAACAATGAATAGTTGCGGTTTTGGGGTTTATCGATGGGGTATCACGAACCATAACAACGCACCGATCAACGTTAAAAGTGCGAGCCGCGGCGCTGGTGGAATCAAACATCGACGCCTCCGAACCAAGTCGTCAGAATCTACGTAGCCCGAGACTATCATAAAGCGGGCAGTCGGGCGTGTGGTGTTTAAATGAAATTTTTTTTAAATACGCGAAATCAATTTTGGCGGTTAGACGAAACCAATGCCTTTGCCCCACTCCAAAACGAGGGTCGGATGCCTCACCCCCCTATCCCTCGTTTTTACCGGTTATGCGGGTTCAATCTAGGGGGAGTCGTAAGAGGTCAGCCACTCTTGGTTAGTCGCGTGCAGCAGCAAGACTCCGCCAGCAGTTGCGGTAGTCTGATGTTTAAATGACAAATCGAAAATTTCACGACGACTTTTTGCCCGGTAGAAGAGAAAAAATAAATTGAACAACTTTCTCGGCTTTAGATAAGTTTTCTTACTTGCAATTTATTTGCCCAATTCATCAAATGATACAGCTGAATAGCAACATTTGAATTTGCTTACCTACAAACAGTCTTACCAATTACCGCAACTAGCCCTGCTTTAGAGCCACAACATCAGCAAGCTTAGAGGGAATTGTTACGCCGCAAGAAAAGTGACAAGAATCAAGCGGCCGTGAAAGCAACGCATAACGTCGTGCGTCTGGGCGCTACTGATTTGCCCTTCCTGCTGCTATCTTTTGCAGCTTAACGAGCGATGTTCAAAAGTTAGAGATATTCAATAATACAAAAAAATTTGGCTTAGTTATGTTGACAATACTTGCAGGGGCAAAAAATTTTGCTACGTCACACAGAAACTAAAACTTTAAACCATTTATGAAGCAAATAAATCACTTTACAAAATTACAGTCTCGGGCGCTGCAGCCTGTCCTACGCACCGTTACGATGTCACATAGAATCCCTACCTCTCACGTTCACTTAGCTTAGCGCTAGCAATATAGGAAAATTAGTCTTTTCAGCGACATAAACTGGTGCATTGGTAAATAAGGTATGAACTATGACATTATAAAAAATATTAACATTATAAAAAATTGGAAAAAACACATCACAAAAGCGCGTGGAGGGGCTGCAGTCCTGCAGCCCATAGGCACGAGCCGCCACTGTTTGTGACCCATTCAATGAAAAAGTTGGCCATCCCTGCCTTCGTGAATATTACGTCACGGTCTTACGATAAAATCTGGTCAGGGATATGAATCTGGTAAACAGTTTTGCGTGAATAAAGATCCAAGTTACGTAATTTTAAATAATGATTTTCAAAAGAGCATCTAATTATTACTCGTGACACATTTCCCCCAAAAAATATCCTTGAAAATAATAAAAAAACACAGGAGTAATAAAACTTGGTGAATTCCAACACCGAAAACGCTTTGCTGCAATTCGCTGTATTGTGTTGCTTTGTATTGCACCATCATTTTGCGCACAATGACGAAACTGTTGTGAATTAGGCTGTGCATTTTTATTATTGTGAGTCCTGTACACCCACCAGATGAGACCTAAAAAAGGCGAAACAGATCGCGAGTGACAGATATGTTGTAACAGACTGTCGTATTGTAAAGTATGATGTTGGTGATTGTTTTTGAGCATTTTTTCTATCTATTTCTGTCTAATTTTAGTTGCATTTTTTATTCTTATAACTAGATTCATTACGTCATTATTGCTGATAATTTTGTCGTCACAATACTCTATTTAATCTCTTTTTTTTGCATTACATCCAGTTGAAGTTTAAACCTGTAGAGTTGACAGTACTTATTTTTAGTTGGCAGTATTTTATTCAGTGTCAAATTTTGCTGCAAAGGCTAGCTAGATGAACCTACTTTTATTGTCTTGGTTTTATGCTTAGGCAGTGAAGATGGTAATTTAAATTAACTGAAGTATAATTTTCGTTAAAAAATACTAATTGACTGCTTGGAGTTACGTGAGACAAAAACTTCGGATCCGGCATAGCGATCATCAGCTAGGGAGACTGCTTTTGTTGAGAATCTTCGATCTTAACTCCAACATTACGTGACTTTACAGCAATACTAAAAGCTACAAAACTGGCGCAACCAAACTTTTGTTTTTCAATGTGGTTAAATATATATGGTTGAACATCGCAAATCCGGACTAAACTTGTATATTTAGAGTTCTTTACCATCAGTCAACATTGAATTGAATAAAGAGCACACGAATCCCAACCTTTCGCGTCACGGACCAAACCAGCGGATTTAGAGTCCCAAAACATCAGTCGACTTCAAGCACATGCAAATTCAAAGCATTCCCGTAAAGCAGAAAACCCATGACTTCGCAATCGCACCACCGCGTTACCTCCTTGATATTTCGGTTAGAAACTGAGTGGCGAAGCTCCTTTATATCTTTAAATATTTTAAAGATTGAACGGTAAAAAATTATCTTAATCACTGCTAGCATTTACACGAATTGATTGATGCAGAATTGGCCTAAAGAAGTCTAACAATCAATGAAACACTAACGTGGTTTCTGTAATTCGTCTATGGCGAGTGGACGATTTAATGAAACCCTTTTAAAAATACAATAAAATGACATATTCAAGCTTATAAAGCATTTAGTTGGCATCATTGCATGTATATTAATCAATGAAGAAAAATTATGTTCCAATTATTAGTGTTTACACTTTGTTTCTATTGGTACTGATGGGTATCGCTAAATCGACCTCCAGTTTTTCAGAAACAAAAAACAAGCAGTAAGCTTAAGACTCAATTGTTCAACAAAACGGATTAGATGGCTTTACATTGACCCAACAAGTAATCGAAGTGTATACCTAAACGTGTTTATTGCAGGCCTATTACTGAAGTCTGATCATATTACAGAAAAACCGAAATCAAGCGGTGACCGTTTGAAAAATCGATAAATAATTTATTTTTTCATTCGTTCACGCATGTTGATAGCATAAAATACAAACAAAAAATCATTATAAATCAGCAAAGTGTTTGGAATGCAGATAGGCGTAGTCGTTCACTGTTAGGCCCAGCGGTGAGACAGGATTTTGCAAAAAAATCAAAATTTGTCATACAATTTACAGACAAAATTGTAGGCCTCTGTAGATAAAACAAAAGTGTAATACGGGGGTGAGCAAACTACCACCCGCCAGAGCATTTTATGCGGCCCACCAACACTTGTAGAAACTTCCACATACCTAATTTAGTATGATGGGGTTGGCTGCGTTTGCCGTACTAAAGAGACAAAAGCGATAGAAGCCATCATTGAAAGAGCCGCTACGCAATTCCTAGTTTGAATTGACGCATTTTTTGTCCAAATAGAAGATGATCACCTTTTTTTGGAGACCATCGTTTTCAAAGCCTGAAATTAGGCATTTGCACCCTTCCACCGGCCACAAAACTTAACGTGCCGCATAGCGCTGGCTTTCGGCCAACTCTTGAATTGTCAATGCGGCCCTCCAGCTAAAAAGTTTACGTATCCCTGGTGTAACCAAATTTGTTCCCGGTCAGTGTGAAGACTACTTACATCAAATTTGGCTCCGGAAAAATCAAGTTGACAATACGAACATAGGCGGTAGGAGTCAAGTGCATGATGACCTTTATTTCGAGACTACCTACCACTAGCTAAATTAGGGGGTAATGACTACGATTGTGTTTTCAGGATTTATGCTGGTAACTTGGAAAAATATATTATTCTTTCGTAAATTGGTTGATTTTCCTGGCGCAGCGGACTGGCTATAAGCCTGAGCGCAAACAGAATTTTGTCAAAAAAGGATTAGCTGTACTAGGGTTCAAAGTAAAACTAATTTTAGTTCAAAGTGTTCGAAAAGATGATCAAAATTCATATTGAACGAGACAACAATTCCCCGGCAAATAAGCTATTTCGACATTTATAGTTGAGAATTTTTTAGTAATAAACGCTTAAGGTGAAGGAAAACCTTTTACGTTTGTTACTTTCGTTCAACTGGTGGCTCGTGTATGAGGCAAGACACTAAATATTTTGATCTTTAGCAGCAGTTTAGACAATTTGGGGTTTGGGCCTTAATTTATAGTCGCAATAAAGCAAAGTTTTCGAAAAAGATTTTGAAACAATAAATGTCAGGTACTACAAAGTCAGCAAAGGTTATTGTTATTTCCAAGGAACAATTCTTTCATAAATGCAAGGATTTTTGACATTTTGAAAGAGCTTAGATCTTGTTGTTGTACCTTATAAAACAAACTTGAGAGCAGGAAAGTAAATAGCAAGTGGTACCACTGCTCTACGCTCTGTAACTTTCTATTGCAAGAAAAACCACGGTGGAACTTCCATTCCTGAAAACATTTTTAGAGAAAAAAATTTCAACAAATATAGGCCTATTTTCATTCCTTTTTTCTTCATGAACTAAATGTTTAGATGAGTCAGTGAGACTAGGAGGCAATACACATAGTGTCTTCTCACGGAAAAGTCGGTGGATTCGATGGCAGTAAGGTAACCACTGAATGAATCTTGGACTCTGCGTCATTGAAAGTGTACCAAACAAAACAACAAACGTACATTTTTAAATGGATATTGATATTGGTGGGCTTGTTTGTACATCTATTTGACTGTGTTAATTGGCTTTATAAGAAATCACAATTCACAGTGCGTATAAAGCTGTATTTGTTTTCACTTTATCAACATCAAAAAACAATAAAAAAACTTTTTGGCATTCGATTCGTCGGCTGGAAATAAAGAGTTAATTAAATTAGGTGGAAACACGACTATAATGAGGCAATATAAAGTCGCATTGTTTGCGAGCAGTGATTTAATGATCCAAAATGCTGTAGTGTAATCATAGATAACGTGGTGTGATCATCCAAAGCAATAGATTGACTTTAGGTGCAACATGCAGCGAAACAGAAGGTCGCTGACTTGAGTTGAACGTGGTTGATCATGCGGAACTGTAAATGATGGCCTTTGAGAACCCTCCTGTCAAGCACAGTTGCAAGTAGCAGTTATGCTCAAACATTAAGAATTTGAGGCTTGAATGTCAACTATTCTGATGTACTGCAGCTGTTAGCGTATGATAACTATTGAGTAGAAGTAATCCGGATTACTTTTTCGGTTACTCTTTGTTTTCGTGATGACCATGTTCGACGAATATTTCGTTTAGGTGTTGCGATAACTGCGTTCAAAGCGTTGGAAAAACACCTCAGCAACATTTTTGCAAAATCAAAATTTAAGTTGTAGAAAGCTAGAATGATAGATCGCAAGATGTAATGCAAGGGTGATTCGGTTAAAATGGACAGTGTTCAATAACTGGCATCTGCAGACGCGGTTCAGGATTTTTGTTTACATTTTCTAGAATTTTGAAAAAGTTGTTTCAATCTTAAGAATGTTTTCTCAAGTTTTTAAAATCTTTAAATATGCACATTAATTTCGACGTTAGATCAGTATTTTTAAGTATCACATCTGTATCCATAAATAGCTACCATAACAGATCAGTAAAATCATATTTTTGTAATAGACACCACAGCCTGTTTCACCGCCAGGCTCATCAGGTATTTCTTAATAAGGTACAAACACTTGAAAAGTAGAAATATGTAAAACACAGCAAGGTAAAAAATGATTCCTGGGGAAAGCCACAATTAAAAACCAATAACTTTGGTGAAAATTTGCTGGCTAGATCTTTGAGTACAACTAAATTTTTAATTGTATCCTTCCCCTGCAAACCTCTTTCTGACCTCCAGTGATTTACACATTTCTTTGATATAAGCGCTTGTTTAGGTTAAGACATCTAATGAGTCGAACTGCAAAGTCTGCTTAGTGTGCATATTAAAAATATGATCGCATTTATGTGTCATAATCGATGATAGTGCTCTGGCATCAGCCCAAAAGAGCACTTTGTCAATTCCACCGAGGTTTCCCTTGCAAGAATTCACGGATAGATAGATAGATAGATAGATTCATAAACCTGGTTAATAACTTATATCGGATAGCACAAGTTTACTGACCGAACAATAGTCTAGTTCTAAACTAGTGGTTTTCAAACTTTTTTTGATGCGACGCATTTGAAAAACTTAGGTAGATTTGCGATCCACCAGCAGCATCCTGAGGTTTTGGTTTGCCTTTTTACAAGAAAAATGCGACTCAAAATCTAAATAACTGTGGTTATACTTGGGAGATTTTGTTTACCTATGTCATATTCGGTCGTAAAATTACTCTCTTTTGAGATAGTGACTTATCTTTCTTGTTTTTGTCCACTTTATAGCTGACTCCTTCAGTCTTTATTTTGCGCCAACTTACCTTAAGTTAAACTGGGCAAACTGATTTTTAAGTAACAAGTCAAAGATTATCACTGTGTATAAACGATACTTTGTAAAAATGCAATTGATTATGCATATTAGAAGAAAATAAATCGGCAATCTACGTTTACAACTCTTTTGACGTAATACATGTAAATCGAAAATACTGGCACAAAATCAAATTATTGTGCGAAGCCCGTGGATAGTCACAACAACGCAGCAGGGTGTCGCGACGCACAGTTTGAAATCCACAAATCTAAACACCGGAACTGTCACAAAATGACAATCACTTTTCTGTTGCTTCAATAGACCAGAACAAAGTGAACGATCCGAAGCTTTTATGGGGCGGCGAGTTTAGTACAGTTTTAGGAAAGTCTATAGTAGATCTTTAGGAAAGTTTTAGGTAAAGATGAAATTACCTAAATTCAGTCAATTTCGTGAAGCTACACCGGTGTAAATAAAGATACCTTTTTATTGTCTTATAGCAATTGAAAATAACATTTATCAAAGTGTTTTGAAGAAGGGAAGGTTTAGACTTGTTGGCCACAATTTTGATACTTTTTTGCATTCAGCTGCAACGGACTGAAAAGCAAGGAAAATGTCTGGAAATAACCTTAGTGATTGTGTGATTTCGAAATCGAATGCAAGTGAGGTTTCATTCCATCCTCGAATGACTGTTCCGCTTATAACATTCACTGCGAGCAGTGTTGGAAATCTTATTGCGATAATTGTCACCCGCAGAAATCAAAGTCGATCAGATCAAAAAGTGAGAAACGTTCAATATCAGTCTGACATAAAATCGAACGCGATCAAAACATTTTAATTGGCCGAACGACTGGGGAGTGATCTTGCGGCTTTTGAATTAGCGGTCATCAAGACCGTAACCACACTGTGGTGAATGAGGCACTTGCCAAAGTAGCCTACACGTTTTTCTAGAATTTTGATACAGTATATTTTCAAGTTAAACATGTTGATGGAACTTAATGTATTTCCCTCCATCAGCAAAGATTTAGCTCTGGCAATGGCGCAGGTCATCCATAGACATTAGTCAGGTCGGCACAAACGATAGTTTGAAAGCAACCAAACGATTTAGCTTCACCACGCCACACGCATCGTAACGCTTCAAATCGTTGAACACGCAGGATTTCACCACAAGTTGGCCGCTAGGTCAAGTGTATCCCAATTTTTTTTGTGTTCGCTTGGGGGGAAGGGATGAAGGTTATCCAAAACTCATGATCTTCGGGTGTCGGGAAAGGACAATTTTTAGGAAGGTAGAATTCAATACCGGCGCTATGGTATAATGGTTAGAGCGTCCGCTTCGCATTCGATAGACGTGGAGTTCATTTCCCCACTCGAGTCTTACCAAAAGACTTTAAAAAATAGTATTCACAGCTTTCCTGCTTGGCGCTCAGTACAAAAGGGAAAGTTTAGAGAAGAATCCGGCAATCTTGCTTGTCATGTTCTTGAGTAAGACGCTTAACGGGATGCCTCCATCTTCATGTGGCAGACAGGTGGCAAGGAGCTTGGAGAGAAGATGCGCGTCGCTAAGCTTTGATAAGCCCACTGCAAGGATATGAGAAAGAGGAAGAGCTGCCTCTGTTCTCAAAGCTCCGACGACTCACCAGTCACGGGATGACTTGACTTAGAATTCAAAGCTTGAACCTGTTTCACTTTTCTTTATAGGCTACTGTCTTGACTTCAAGCATCACTTTATTTTTCAGTCTGTATTTTACACATTGGTGATGACATTGGTTTTGCTTGATCTGATCAGCACATGGGCAACTTCTCCAATCACTTTCACAGCATACACAACCAACCAGACGGTAAGAAATTATGATGTTCTTTGCTTTATTAATTTATATTTTTAGTTTGTTGTATTTCTGTAGCCATAGGTTGAACTAATCACACTACATACTCAAAATATAAATAAGAGAGAATGGTAAGCTTTTCGTTTTTTTATGGGGGAAGAAGCAAGAGAACCTCAAGATCATCATCTTTGTTTTGACTTCATGTATTAAGCCAAAATTATAACAATAAAAATACTTGGGGTCTATTGTTACTCCTGACCCTTTTACATAAATATTATACTGTTTGTAAACTTTAGTCAGAGCCAAAAAACACCGGCGCGATGGTTAGTGGTTAGAGCGTCCGCTTCGCAGTTGGTAGACCTGGAGTATATTTCCCAGTGGAGTCATACAAACAACTTCAAAAATGGTATTCACAGCTTTCCTGCTTGGTGCTTAGCTCGAAAGGGATGATACGGAGAACAAGCCGTCAAGCTTGCTTGTCGTGTCCTTGCGCAAGACACTTAACGGGGTACCTTCATCTTCATGAGGCAGACAGGTGGCGGGACCAAACAGTCTACTCGTCGTGGTGGCCTAGTTTAATCGAAGACTAGCAAAAAGGCTGATGGGAAACTCATAATCTAAAAAGCTACTTCGAAAATCGGCAAAAAGACAAGATAAGTAAAGAGGCACCTCAGAAATGGCAACTGCCAAGCCAGTGCGGACATCCTGTCCAAAAGACAGCGATACAATTCGCTTTCTCGTGAATGGAGGAAAAACATCGACAATTAAATTAAGCTAAAAATAGCGGTTGTAGCCTATTATAGCACATTTCAAGCTTTCTCGTGAGTGGAGGATAAACATGGACAATCACATTAAGCTGAAAATAATGGTTTTATTACATCAAATTTTACCTCAAAGTTGATTATCAAACAATGTTGTCGACAATACATAAATCAATTATACTCCAAAGTATGATGGCACAGATTGTGGATTCAAACCTCACCCGCAGTCACATTTTTGCTATTTTATGACGGTGATGCATTGACTGGTTTTCATCAAGATTTACAAAGATCATTAGTTTTATTTATTCGGCGAAAAATCTTGGTCTTGCAATCTTGGTCGATTCGTGGTCCGGTCTAATCTACATAAACTAACTCACATGATAGTAGTGTCGATAAACAACCTATTTACATCTCTTTCAATCTAATGATAAACTAACCTTTGAACTAATTTTCAACGCATGTGCAGGATTGTCTCATGGAAAAAATCGACTGTAACGAGACACTCGCCCATCTGTTGTCTTTCCTACATATACTCTGCCACAGCATGTTTTTCACAGGTTTGTGATCTCGGAGGTGAAGCACTTTGCCATTACTCAGGAATAACGATGATCTACTTCGGCATAGTGACCATGGCCGTGGTGCTGACCATGTCTGTGGAACGGCTCATTGCAATCAGATTCGCTTTTTTCTATCAGGTGAGTGAGACCAGGCCTATAGTATTGAGTTACATCATCAATGATGAATATCACCCATCTCCCTTTTACATTGCGTTGGGCTGCAACTCTTCCCACTATCGTCTGCTCGGTGGCGCCACAAAAGTTCGTGGTACTCTGGGTAGATTAAAAAGTGTTCATTTCCAAAAATCTAAAAAGTTTAACATGGGGTGAAAGTTTTTCCAAGAGCGTCACGTAGTGAATATTTTTTGCAAATTCAAAAAGGTTTTCTTAGAAAAAGCTCTTTAGCTAAATTTACCCCACTTTCGTAGACAGTGTTTGATACAAATTGAATAAAATACGCGTTCACAAAACAGTGTCACCACCTGAATTAGTGTCGTCTGAGATGGAAACCCCCTTAGCGACGCCGATGTATCAGCATTATTAAAGTCACCAAGGCTTTTACAAGGTTAAACCTCGCAGAACATATACGCGGTGCCCGCGGGAAAAACATTTCCGATAATTTTTCCTGCTTCAAGATTTTATAGCGAACTGCTCATAAATGAAGTGTATCAACTATTCCAACCTTTGCTTACATTTGCTGCAAAAAATAGCCAACAACAAAATAGGCTCTTTTTGCGTTGGTGAGAAGGGAGTTTGAGTCCTAACTACACTGAAGAAAACTTTTGTAGACTAACAGTATTATTGTATTTTTCTATAACCGATTCGATTTACGTAATCTTATTTAGCCACTTTCGTAGGCGTTTTTTTGTTAACCACGGGCTCACAACAAAAAATATAAATTCAAATAATGCTGCAACATTAGAGTAAAAGTATTTCACCTCCTACATTTCTACTTTCAGACGAAGGTTAATGCGAAAAAGACAAAGTCGGTGATTGTGGTGGTTCTTGTCGGGTTTCTTCTTTTTTCAATGCTACCGTTAGTTGGTTTTGGAAAAATTAACCAGCAACCGCCAGGAACTTGGTGTTTTTTGAGTTGGAGAGCGCACAATCCACAACACCAGGTCAATCCTAGATAAGGGTGTAGGCCATTAAGCCGTAAAATCCCTCGGAGGCTACTTGTGGTAGTGAGAGTGGTCTGCATTGCAACCATACCTGATAGCTTCGGTCTATCTCAAATGGTGAAACCCGATCATTCCTTCGTAATGAAGTACCGTAAGCCTGGGTTAATTTTTTTACTATGCCTTGGGTATGTAATATAGCTAACGCTTTTTTAAGGGTTACACCAGGTCAACCATAAGTATTGTGGAGACGCGACTGCTTTTTCCACAGCATGCGCAAGTTTCGATTTCAATTTTCAACCGATTTTTCTCAAGTTTTCTGCCGCAAGCTGTCAAGAACGGATTTCCTTCGAGTGTCTCTCTGCGTTTTAGTCAGATGTAATTGAGAGGAAAGTCCCCTATGAAGCGATAATTAAGGAATCGTCTTCTTTGCTTGATCTGTTATGTTTTTGTTGTTCTTTAAATCTACACGTAATTACCACTGCGCTTATATTTAATGTAACATCAGATAGCCTTTAAACTAATTGGTACCCCCAAATAATCGACTTCAATCGCAACGGCGCGTTGAAATTTGTATTCACGCTTGTAAATGAGCTTAACGAATCGTAACGATGGTAAGAAAATAAGACAAACAAAGAATACGATTTGTTAATTATCGCTGTAAACAAGGATTAAAATTTCATGCCAACATTCCCATTTCGATGAAGGCCGTTTGTGACGAAACTCTATCGTTTGAGGCAAAATCACATAAATACGCTTGGCCAAAGCAATAGTCTTTTCTCTTTTTAGGTGATAGCCTCCTCATCCATTAAATCTGAAAAACAGTTCAATGTATTTATTGAACGACATAAAATGTCAATACGGGATTTAGCAGGATTAGTAATTGTAGGTCTAGCAGTAGCGATCATAACAGTAGGTGTAACAGTTGACACGCAGCGTTATAAAAAGTAATACGCAGCAAAAAAATATGCTAATTGAAGGGTTCAAGAGGCTCGTACAATATACTGACCCACTGGTTAGTGATTGCGCCGCAAATACTAACTGGCCCACTGCTTAAAGGGGCGTGTTTTTTGTTGGATTGCGCAATTTAACTTTTTGTCCCTTTCACGATTTTCGCATATTGTAGTTCCTTGTCAATGTAAATAACCTTGCTGTATCCTGTGGGTGAAAAAGTTTGAAAACCAATGACCTACTGCAGAGCAATCCTGAAGTGTCGCGGTTTACGTTAAATCAGCAATCTTTAGGCGTTCAATTTAATTCTGGCAGTCGTTGGCTCTACCATGCTGGGAGGAACAATCTTCTGCAACATATACGTCATCATCCGCGTCATCAAGAAGCGCAGGTGTTTTGACATGTAACAAAACGATCACAAAATAACATAGTATAGTCTATTTGTTGCTTTAAGTGCAGTTGTTTGAACAGAATTTCCTTCTGCATTGGTTTGCATTTTACAAGTTTGGCTATTTCTGTTTCGCTCTTTGTTTTCATTTTTCCTTCTTTATGTTGAGCTATGCTAAACAAATAAATATAGGTTTAGGTCTAATGCCAAACAAACTGACTTTTGCGATGTCACTTTTAAGGCTTCCAAAGTTTTAAAGTAACTTGTACAAAGTCCACCTGCAATTATAAATTCTCCAAAAAACTCGTTTCTTCTGATAATGTGCAAAATTTGCAAAACCAGAGCTTTAGCACATTCCAAGAAAGGGGGTGTGCGTTGACCCTCGTATCATTCTGAATACGGCGTTTTTGTGTGCATGGAATTTTGCTTTTCAGTCACTTAGTTTACGTATCTGTGTTTTTATGGAATAGAAAGATGAAGTTGTGCAACGCCGCGCTACAGGTGATGAGCAAACGTAAGTTGAGGAAGATAGCGATGGATGAGGTGCAGATGATGACTTTGCTGCTCGTCATGACTTGCGTTTTCACTCTCTGCTACCTACCCCTGTTGGTTAGTATGGAGCATTTGCTGCACTTAGGATACTATCAGACTAATTGCTTGAAATGGAAGGTGTGATGAAAATTATATCTGTTAACTGTCATTGGCACTTTTCTTTGCCAAATAGTTTACACACTCAGAACACGGCCATGTTTAAAGATTGAAATTGGAAACCGATCGAAAGGTGGTTTACCCCAAAACGGATCACTAAGTCCACGAAAGACGGAAATTGTTGAAGAAATGTTTTTCGATTTTGAGAAAGAAGTCTGAGCTCAATCCCCGCTCCCCAACCAAAATACGACCGTAATATAAACCCTCACAACTTCATGATTTAAGAACTAGAAAGCTAAAGAGTGCAATAGATTTCTTTTTCTTCTAGTGAATCTTCAGTATAACAATGTTGTGTGTGTTTCTATATTGGTCCACCAACATATGTAGTTGGGTGTTTAGACCGATGCAAATTTTATTACGTAGATTAAATGTGAATCCGAAAATGCGCTGATTTATTTTCAGAAAAATTGTTGGGACGTTACTTGCGGCTTGCAACATTATTTTTTTGTTATCATCATCAAACATTTATGAAGGGTCAATTACTTATTATCGATAAGAACGAAAGGCTAAACCGCTTGCAACCGAGCGTCGAATTGACAGTATTTTTTCCATTTAAGAGTATCGCTTTCAATGACGTAGTCCCGGGTGAATGCGTTAACATATGAAACAATTGTCACCGTTTCAGCTTCGCATTTTTGTGAGCCAAATAACAACGATCTATTCGATTGAAGACACCACCACTTCTTGGAATTTGTTCGCGGTCAGGATGGCTTCTATTAACCCTGTTCTCGATCCATGGGTGAGTTAGGTTGACAACGAATTTGTTTGACGCTGGAAGCGGTGTTTTTTGCTTATAGCGTAAAAATCCAAATATAGTCTGCAAGCAGCCCGGTTCTTAAGTCATTACTTACCCACCAATTTTTTCCAGGTTTATATCTTGTGCCGGCGTTCTACCCTAGTAGGGTTCTTCCGATTGGTCAAGATGCTTTTTACATGCAAATGCTCAAAAGAAGAGATTTCTTTGCTGTTTGCATCAGGAAGGGAATATAGAAGGTTGGCAGGTTGAGTGTTACGTGTATTTACTCTTGATAGTAAGAAACTGCTCTTTTTGAAAAAGTAAGAAGGATGTAGTCTAAGTTTTTTGGAAGCTAGAACTGTGATCTAGTCTATTAAAAAATTTGAAAATTTCAAGGACTGGAAAAACAAAGAATTGCTGCACAATAAACTTTGTTATTACAACCAGATCACTTGTTTTGAGTCAAATCTGCAACTTAAGTTATATTTGGTTCGGTTGAATATTAAAAAAGTAACCAAAATATTCGCCTTCTAATAGAGAAATTCAGGTTTTTCTAAAACAATATGACATAATGTATAGAGATCTAGAATCATGTTCTCCAAATAGTGGCCCTATTCAAATTCTCTGAAACATAAAAAGCTAAAACCTATTCATAGCAGTTTTAACCCTCTCCCCCAGGGGAAGAGAACTTGCCAGAAGGTCGGAGAAAGAATAAAGCCAGCTGAAAAAGAAGTAAGCAACACTTAGAACAAAAAGAGGGACGAAAAGAATAAGTACTCACCACTCATACTACCAAGGTGATAGTTTCAATAAAAAATGGATCTAATCAAAAGCTTTGATCAACAAAAAACTTTGCTCTCACAGTTGAAAACCACTAGTTAGCATTTCTCCGTTGATGTGACAAATAATATCAAGCAATCATTTAGATTTAAAATTTATTATATACTTTAGCCACTTTCAGTTCTATCTTGATATAGAATCTAAACTGAAGAGAGCTATTTATTGTTTATGTTAGCTGAATAATATTTTTCGGAAAAAAACTGAAAATCGATGATGACTCTGTTGGTATTCTCGAGTTCCGAGGAAACTGAAGAATATTACAAATTTCAATGAAAATTTTCGATCGTAGCCTACCTCGCCTTCGTTTTCATTGAGCTGAAAATCACTAGCCTGTTTCTAATTTTGCTTTCAGTTGGAGCTAAAAAGCCAAGCATCAGCAAATTTAGGCTTAGAAAAAATGATTTAAGCCTTTTCAATTATATTTAGCCATTATTCCTCGAGGGATCTGTATGTAGATTTGAGATTTATCAGTTTAAAAAGAATAAAGATAGTTTAAGAAAAGCTTCTTGAAAATACCTAAGTTACTACAAAAAAGTTCTTTGGCCTGATTTTAAAATGTTCTTTCATTTCTCAAATTTTATGATAATTCTATAATAAGATTCGTAAGTGCATAAAGATTGTGAATACAAAAATAAATTTATTTTGTATTTCATCACCTTTTGCAACTTTGTGCTTATCCTTGGTATGGTCTTGACTCTGCGACCGGCGACAGCGTTCTGTTTTTAAATGGAAAAACTGTCGCTGCTATCGGTAACCCTTGGCAAAGTTACCCTCCCATGTTAAGGCTACAATTTGATAGCAATCATCTAAATTAGATATTGGTTGCCCTGAATTCCTTAATGGCAGTTTTTGTTGTATAAAATGCTACAATCATGCACAGATGGTCAATAACCAAATAGTTCAAAGTACACTACTAGAGTAGGTTTTTCGGTCACGAGCTGCTAACTTGAGTAGTTTCAATTTTCACAACCTCTACTTTTACTTGAGAAGACTAAGTGGACGGTAACGTTAGTCGAACAGTTGTTACTTGTACTTAGGTAGATGGTAAAAATTTGATTTCTGTTCAATTGGACTGCAGTACGCGAGCGTAAAAAAAGCAGCCTTGAATTCAAATTTTATTTTCTGCAAATCTTCCAATGCAGTTAGTCATTTTCGGTTTGAACTTTCGAAGCCAACTGATGGACTACCTACTGCTTCATTACTACCTGGGCAAGGTGCGCTAAATTATAAACAGTACATCATCTTTCATGGCTTTGAATTTTAAAAAGTTTTTAGCGCCAAAAGCAAATGCAAATATCCTCCAGTGTTACATGTTTGAACAGTTGTTTAGTTGTGAAACATTTTAAAATTACTTTGAATAAACCTTCAGAGGACGGTTTCATTGCACTCTGTAATGAAAACTTGAACGTTTTTTTTGGCTTTTATCAGAAGTTATTGTTACAAATCTTCGGTCAATGAAAATTTGTCCAGAAGTGCCTGGGAGGAACTCCAGGGCCTTCGCTCCTTCTTCAGCACAAAAACTAAGAAAAAACTTCTTTATTGCGAGCAACTCAGTTGAATGAAATGGAATGCAGAAAACTCACTTAAAATAACTTCTAATCGCAAATAAAAAGAAAGAGCAGAAATTCACCGAGGGCTTCTTCGCAAAACAAAATTGAATACAGTAACAAAACTCAACCTTCGTGGAGCAACAAAAATTAAGTAACTATTTTAGAAATGCAAAAACGTTACTATTTTACTGTCTGGTGCGAGAGGCCAGCTAATCAAAATGCAAATCTCGCCCGGTTTTTGGCAAAAAACGCACGAGAGTTGCATTTCAACCTCAAACTACCAAACGTCAAACAGAGAAAAATAAAGGCGTGCGAGAACAAAGGGCGCTAGTTCAGTTCAGCCACGGAAATCAAAATTTTTTTTCTGTTTTCGAAGCCAATTCTGCAACAGTTATCGCCAGAATGAAGCTGAGAGTAGAAAACATTGCTAATTATATTTGGCAGGACTCCCGAAAATGTGCGTTTCGTCAGCGCCCGAAACCCAAGCTGCTGGTGACCAATCGCAGTGCGTAGACAAATTCTTTGGGACCCCATGTAACCAGTTTTTTGTTTTTGGTAAATATTGCTTCGATGGTGGCTAAATGGAGGGACGGTTTAGCTATTGCCAACATTGACAATTAACTGTCATTGTTGTAGGCGGCGCGTTCCTTCTTTTCTAAATTCGACGCTCAGGTATTCGCACTGTGCCACAAAATCCTTGCGCATAGAATACTATGTCACGCACCAGTTTTGATCTGCGGTCACCAGTTTGACTCCCCCTGATTTAAGCGATGAGAGCCAGACAACAACGTTTTAGTTTTCTCTTCATTGCTTTAAAGAACGCAAAAAATTCGTCCTCTGAAGCTTTTCTGAAAGCTATCGCATTTAATTTTTTTGCAGTTTGTTTTATCTTTTCAAGCATGTATTAGTTTGTTTAAATACCAGCTACTGCTCAGAGGAGCAGCCAGGCGGCAGCCAGAGGAGCAAAGAGGGTAATTACCCTCTCGAAAAATTCGTCAAAGTTTTGCTTGGGTTGAATTCTCAAGAGCCCTACAAAAAAAAATTGTCGCTTAAGCTTAACCACATTAACATATCTCTAAAATTTGCTTATCACCACTCATGCAAACCAAAATTGTGTCAGGTTTATAAGATAATCAAAGAAGATCATGACTAAAAACTAATGCAAGGAAAAAGCTTTACCCCAAAGCCCTCCGAAATTTTCAACTGAATACGTCATGTGGGTCAAGTTTTTCAAGTTACATTTTAAATATCTTAAGGCCTAAATTTTTTGTTTACAAGTAAAAGAACATTGGTGTCATCGCATAGCTCACGTTTTAACAAACGTTCTATCAAAAGCATAAAAAAAACAATCAAAAAATATAATCAATTAGACCAAATAAAAAAAGTAAAAGGAGTTAAGAAGTAAAAGAAAACGTAGTTACTATTAGAATTATTATCCCAATTTTACAAAGTTTCTTCGAAAGAAAAGCTGTCAATCTAAGTTAACATAACTCCCTTTGAGAGTCTTATAAAAATAGCAGGTTATTACCCTGTAACAATGTCACCAGGAAGATCCTTTTTCTGGAGACGCCGTTGCCTATATCTCACACATAAATCTTTAACTTAGTCGGTAATGTTACTTAAGCTGCTAATTGGCAGAGAAGTTTTCTTGTTCAGAAATCCCTTCTCGCATCTTATGTGATGTGAGCACCCCCAACTGAGAACTTCTGATTTGGAAAGAGACGGCAAAAAACTGCTTAAAAATAAAACTACATTCTACCCTTACATCTACTAAGTAGTTTAATTCGCGACTACTTTTTACTTTTATTCAAGAAAAATATCTATCAGTATTTCTATTTTTACTCGAGTGTTTTTTGAGTAAGAACAATACTTTAACTCGAATAGATTTTTAGGGTGTTTTGACCATCTCTGCAACCATGTCATAACGTATTGTGCATTGTTTTGTTGTCGTTACCTTTTTTGTCAGCTCTTTTGACTCTTTTTTTCTGTGACATTGTTTTAAATGGAAATAAAAATTTCTTTATCTTACTCAATTAAGATGTATGTGTATGTATCTTACTTTATGCTACTAAATGTGCTCACGCAACTGTTTATCCAACTTTTCGTTTTATTTGAGATAAAACACTTGATTGCATTTTATTTGAGTATTTTAAATGAAATTTAGCTCCATAACAAGCCAATGGCAATGGCAAAAACATGTTGTGATTTTTATTCTTTTGCTGCTTTCTCAAATTGACTCTCACGACCTTATTTAGTTTATGGATCGATATACAAAGTCAAAATCAATCATTAAAAAGATGTTGACTTCCACAACAAGATACAAAAAAGGTAACGATAGTTTATTTTTAGAACAACAATGACAAAAAGTTTTCGGTCCACTTCGACATCTCAACGTCAGTCTTTGGTTCCTCAGCATCAAGTTGATGAAAAAAAAGTGGCTTTGAAGTACGGACAATTGTGGAAGGACGCAGCTTGTAAAACTACCGTGACCGCCAAAAAGAAGCAGAGCGTTCAGTAAAATGTCTTTGCTTTTAGGAACTGCTTTGGCTGAAAACACTTTCTTTTTGAAAGAGATTGATTATGTTGTTCAGCGACTGGCTTGATATTGAACAAAATTAGGAATGGTAACTTCCGTAATAATTTCGACTCCAACTGAAACCAGCTCTCCTTCAATTACCTTGATAATACTTTCTGCAGCGCTAATCGGTGAATCAACCTATGATATATTCTATCTGGTTTTGCCTTTCTCTTTAGTTTCTTTTCGAAGCGTTGTTGATTGATGAATTGCCCGAATTCTGTGGTTTATGGTTTTTCACAATACGTTACTTTTAATTTTTCATCACTAAGCTAAACAATAACCCCTAAAATTGACGAAAATTTGTTTTTGCTGAAAGCCATTAAAGATAAAATCTGGTAATAAGTTTAGCGACGATAGCTGGGCGCGAAATGACGTCGATTCCACTACTTGAAAGATCTCAAGAGCAATACTTGCTAAGGTGCTCTTTGTTAAGTTTTTTGAAAATCAACCTTCACGTCATTATGGTTGAGCTCATTGCAAGGTTATTGATTGTACCGACAATATTTGGATCTTTTCGGCAGGTGTGAATACAAGTGGTCTTATCTGTGACATCAAAACTTTTACCATAAGCAAAGACTATAACAAACTACTGCACAAATAGCTTTACAAAAAGCTGAAAAAATTGGGGCACATAGGCGTAGCCAGGGGGGGGGGGCCAAAGGGGCCATGGCCCCCCCTGAATTTTAAGTCAAATTACAAAACAGTATCAAAAAAATAAAAACATAAATTTTTTTGCGCCTCTGCTGGTACATTCGAGTTTATTGTTGACTTTTAGCAAGCGGGTGGGTCGGGCGTGACTTTTTTAAGTTTTTAAACTTTCAAATATTATCAAACAAGATGTGTACGTTTTACACACTAAATATCGCCGAAGTTTTTCTTCTATGTCGCAGTCGAGTGATGAATTGATAATCCAAGCTATGGTAATTGCAAGAAATAAGCGTCTCGCTGAGCGCTTTCTTGTTTTATTGCGATGCAGACTACTACAAAGACGTCGCTTCTTTTATCAGAACGTTCAACCTACCAGTGGAAGTAGTTTCCTTGAAATTCGTTAAATAGTGCGTTATACGTCACAATTGAAGTTGAACTATTAAAGCTGTTCTTGATAAAACTATATTAGATCAGTGAAATCGCATTCGCACTTTCTCAGTTTTGTACAGCAATTTTTATAGTAGCGACGAACGTAGTTCACGAAAGGCAAAATGTCGTTATAAGTAAATGACGTCATATTAAAAGTTGCAAAATTTGGCCCCCCTCTCAGTTTTTTTCTGGCTACGCCCTTGTTGGGGCAATGTTGATCTTTTTACATCAGCGTAAGAAACTCTCATCGTAGCAATAGTGTAACAAGATTTAGTTAGTTTTGTATCCATAGATCACAGCAGTAGTCATAGACGGTTTATGCTAAGAAATTTTGTAGGGAACAAACTTTATGTCACAAGCGTATTACTTGCAGTTACAGAATTCGAATACTACAATACAAGTAAAAAATGAATGGAGAATTTCTTAAAGTTAAAGGGGGCATATCCCCAGTCCTCCCTGAAAAAGATACCTGCCGGCGGTAGCCTATTGTCATGACTGCTTTGTAAAAAGCATGGACTATTGTTCTCACTGTGCTGGAATCACTACTTTGTTTATCAGATTATATTTTTGTTTATTGTTTATCCTCTTTTTCGTGGAAGTGGAGGTACTGAGCGAAACAGTTGCACTGCGGCTCATACCTCAAAGATTACTGCGATTGAGCAAAGGAAGCCGCAGTCAATTTCGAACCATTTTCATATGATAATGTGTCATTGTTTTCAGCTTGCTTCGTTTAATACACTTGGACAAGTTGGCAAATAGACTAGGATTTCACTTCAAAATATTAGTTCTTATCAACTTTTGCGATTAGTAAAACAGCTGATTATTATTTTCAAATTACTTGATACGGTCAAGGGTTTATCTTTATAGATTCAAAAGCTTGTTTCTTTTTTACGCAGTGCTTCTCATTAAGAAACCACTGACAACGCAGTAGGCTAGAAGTGCAATATTAGGACTGAAAACAACTTTTCTGCACCAATCAACAACCGCCTCAACGTGGTGGTACGGTCCCTTACCCCATTTGAGATGGATCGAAATGGCTGTTGGCCTTCCCGAGGGCCCCACCTACCCCGGGCACTCCCTTCATACAAACCATTTTTTCGCCATGCTGCTCTCTGAACGACCGAAAAAGGGCAGCACACAGCCTCTTTGAAATCGATCGACTGTTTTCTCTTCTTCTGCCTCTCTTTTGCCCGTCTTTTCATTCCTCATTTTCTCTTGATGAGTACCAGCTTTCATTCTAACCCTGGCCCCATCTTTCCCTGTTTAGTGTGCGTTAGAAATGTGACCTGGAAAGGTAGGTCATTGCAATGTAGCACCTGCTCCAAATGGATCCATTTAAGGTGCTCACTTCTCTCCTCTAGATGGAAAACTCTAGGTATCTCTCACTCTTGGAGATGTCTTCCTTGCTGCGTCTCTGCTTATTCGGATGGATTTAGCAAACCCAAGCCTGGCTCTTGGACGATCGACTTCTCAATAATTTTCGACTTTGTCTGGCATCCCGCCCTTTTTCGCACACTTATTTCGGCTGGCCTCTCTTCTTACTTTGCTTGTTGGACTCAATCTTTCCTTTCTGATTGGCGAGCTTGCATGGTTTTTCAAAATCAAAAAAGTAGCTTTTATCGTGTTCGTCGAGGTGCTCCGCAAGGATCCGATCTTGGCCATGTATTTCTCCACCTTTTCATCAATGATCTTTCTGCTTCTCTGCCTTGTTAGGTCAGCTGTTCTTTCTATGCTGACGAACTGGCCATTTGGTCCTACTCCCCCTCGGTCCCTGCTGCGGTAGAGGCTACACAAGGAGCTCTGATTCGACTGGACCGCTGGCACGAGTATTGGTACCTTCCTCTCAATCCGTGCAAATATAAGACCTTCTTCTTCTCAGTGTATCCTTCCAAGCCAAACTTTATCTCCACCTTCTCTTATTCAACTCTCACCTCCGTTTCAATCCCACTTCAACTTTTCTTGGGGTCACCTTCGACCAGATTATTTCCTTTTCTAAACATGTATCTTTGCTGAATGCCAAGTTCTTCCCTCGTCTCAAGGCCTTACGCTATATCTCTGATTCCTCCTGGGGCACTCCAAGGAATCCCTCTCTTTTCTGTATAAAGCTTTTCTTTGGCCCCTTCTCACTTATACTTCACCCGAATAGTTTCCTTTTCTAGCGTTACCAAATTGGAACGCCTTCACCAATCGGCTAGTTGCGCTATCTCCGGCTGCCTCTTGTCCTCTTCTATCCAACTTCTTCTCTCTGAGGCTCTCTACCTATCCTACGAGTCACCCTGACTCATTTCGTCCAGTCGTCTTATAAACGGGCCCTTCGTCTCCTAACCTCTTTTCCCATTTCAGATTTGGAGTGAAATTAAGATCCTGCAGATCCTCCTGGAGAGCTTTTGCTTCCACTTACTCACTCATGCTTTCTCCTACTTCTTCCAGGGTGGTTCTTTTTGCATGCCCTCCCTTTCCTCCTTGAAACCTATCTTTCTTCATTGTGGAGTTTACCCTTTCCTCTCCATACTCCAACTCCGATCCCCTCTTTTTCGCCAAAGTAAAACTCTTGCTCATTTGACTCTCCCACCTCACAATCTGGTGATCTGGATAGACGGCTCTGCTCCTTTTCCCTTTGGTAAAAACGTCTATGGCATCCTTGATAACTGCTCACTTTGTGGCACAGAGGCCACCTTTTCTTTTTGGCAGACTCAGTTTGCTCAAGCTTTTCCGCCGAAGCTTGCGCCATTCTGCAAGCTCTTCGCTGTTCCCGGCAACACCAACAAGTCTGCCATTTTTGTTCTCCTTCTCTTCGACTATCACCACCCTGTCCCCTCTCTTTTCTTTTCTCCTGTATTATTAAGCTACAATGGGTCCCCAGTCACTCGTTTCTCCTGGCGAACGAAGCGGATGATGAATTGGCAAGACGGGAACGCTACTCGTGCGCTCTGCAATCCCTTGTGGTCTCTCTACTCTTACCTCTCATCCACTCTTGTTTTCTCGGACTGGAGGCGTACGGTCTCATCTAAATTTTTCGACACACAGGTTTCCACTGAGGAACTTGTGCTCCCTCGTCACGCTCGCTGTGTTCTCTCTCGTTTTTGCTGCAACGGACACAGCTTTCTGTTAAGCTCTTCTCTAAGATTGACAGAATCGAGAATCCTTAATACAACGCCTGCGGTCAATCCAGGACAGCTCTTATCTTACATTCACCGTTCACCTACAGACTCTTTGCGCTGCTCGTTCTGGCGACTCTTTGGTCTCTCTACAACCTCTGTATCTTGCTTTGGATTTTACGCTTCTAGTTAAAATTAAAGCCTACGCTAGTAACATCTGTGGATGATGGCAGCAGATTCGAAAACCGTAACGTCTATTGGCAATCTGTTGTGCTTTCCGCTCATCTTGTGCTCGGGGAGTTAAACAAGTTCCCAGCATCATCTGCTGATAGTAAGCCTGGAAGCAGCAGGTTGAAACTTTTGCAGCATTGCTCACATGGAAAACACATAAAACTTGAATGTGCGGAACATGCGGGTCAGAAAAACCGCTCACCACCATGAGATGACGGAAGGCAGTGCAATTAAACTGCCTGGGAGATAAGAGATTGTCTGAGTGTGGCATCTTCTTCAATAAATGGCTATAAATGAACGAGCCAAGCCCGCTGGGTGAAATTAAATTACTAGTACGGACAAGCATTTAGGGATTCTAGAAAGTAGTATCGGCTTAACTCTATATTTCGCTACCTGGTCAGAAAACTTTTGAAAATGTCAAGTTAAAGCAGTGACAACTTGCTCGATTTATACGTCTTTTTAAAAAATCCAACACGTAGAACAATAGTAAGAAATAAATTGAAGGCAGAAACTTGAGGCAAGCATGTAAAAACGGTTAATAACAGAAAGGGGAGCGCAGAGCGATGATGGCCGTCTTTACGGGTCTGGAGTTTAAACTCCACGTATTTGCCAAAAGATATTTTGCTGAGACACTGTTTCCAGAGCGTAAAAAAAATTGGAAAAACGTCCCAAAATAATCGAGATCAGTGCAAAAAACGAAGATTTTTTTGAAAAAAAAATGAAATGAAAACGTCCCACGTTGTTGCAGCCATGTCTTGATGAAGTAGGTTAGCAAACGACACCACGAAGTTGTCACTTGAAACAAAAAGCAAATTCTCTCATTTTCAGTACAGGTACTAGCAACAAGTAAAATTTACGAAAATAATTTTGAAATCCGACCTTGTTTACTGCACGAAGGTTAGTAGGGTTGTTTGGCGATAAAGGATCAACACATAGAAACACGCCAATTACACATTTTTTCTTAAAAACATCGTCTCAAAGTTTCAAGGACTTTGTGAAACACAATCACAATGAGGATTTGCCTCCTTATTAAAGATCTATTTAGATGAAATCGAAATTCATTGAAATAGATTGTTCCAAAAAAACTTTCTTTTTGATTCAGCAAAACATATTAAGTTACGAAATAAGACACTAAAGACCATACTTTTTGTATTATTTTCACATTATAAACTGAGTAATAAATTATTCTGCAGAGACAATTAAAGATTTAATTGTAAAGCTTTAATACTTTATTAAAAAGTTGGAACTTCGAAACAAAATTTTAAGAGCTCAAATTCGTATTTGAAGCGAACTCAGAACAATGTTTACTATATGCGTGACTTGAATTTGCGTTTTAAATAACACTTAAATTTTTGCTTCAAAACAGGTTTACAGTAAAGCAACGTATTTGCACAGCACCTAGTTCTGTGAAAATGAGATCCAATGAACTTTTTGCATAAAGGCTTGTTTGACAAGAAGACATATTTGGTCAACTGAAGCAAAAACTCAACGTTCTGATACCAGCTAGTTGCTAAACGAAAGTACTGGAAGTTACAGAAAAGAGGCGGCAGCTTTTAAGATCAAATAAACTGTTAGTATAGTTAGATTGAAGACATACTAAACACTGCATTCATAAAAGCATCACCATGTGCATGTTGAAGAAAACCATCAGTGCACCTTATTTTGCGTTACAGCAAACATAAAAAAAAAAGCAGCACAATCATGTGACAAATAACAACCGCTAGGTGACACGCGAGAGTTAATTGCACGGCGCACTCGTTTTGCTAAAATTTTATCATGAAAAACATGTCTTAAAAACAACATAACAATGTGAACTTGAAGACCGAAAACAAACGGCATCAACCGAAGCGCAACGTCACCAACGCGAGGAGTTTCTTTTTTCCTTTGTAAATTGTCTTGAGGTTAGTAAGCAGACGAGTGAACTGGTAGTGGCCGTCCGGGGCAAGCAGAAAAGTTTCCCTCGCCTGAAATCATTCACGAATTCATTGGTCCATAGCTTATTTTACATCCAACCACCAGAAAAATTTCAAACACCGGTTTCTGAATTCTCAGTGTCGTCGGAACCAAGCAGGAAATCGGTGTCAAGCGAACGCAAAAATGGCAGTTTTTTATAATTTTTGTACAAAATAAGAAATTGAAAACAGTTTATTTCTTATCCCCCCCCTCTCTCCATGTTCCTACTACAACTATAAGCGTCGATCCCTCGAGACAAGCGCGAAATAGCTTATGCCAGCACAGTGGTCGGAAAACTTGGGCCCTAATACTTTTTAGTGGGCTATCCACAACTTGCAATTGTGGGCCAGGTGGTGGGTAGAAGCAAAGATTATCGACGTAAAAAGTGGAACGATTTTATAAAGTTGTTCAATAAACTTTTAAAAGACGGTAAAATCATGGATCTAAACAAATTTTTGCTCAAATCAAGAAAATACACTTTCAAAGAATTTAACTCAAGAAAAAGGTCTTTAAACATTAATGTCAATCGTGAAAGTTTGTCTCAACTGGCTTCCCACATTGCATTCAGCAGTGATTGAAAGGTGTATTGGGGCAATCATAACAAAGCTAGCCGATCTCTTTGGTGGCATACCAGTTTTACACTTGCAACAACGGGAAAACCTTGACGGATGAGTATGGAACGAAAGGCCGCAGAGTAGTAGCCGATACTTCTGGCGCAGCGCATTTCTTTTACAAGGCTATCCGTTCATTTCATTACCTTATTAAGAAAATTGATGAATTCTGTGTAGTGCCGCGGGCTGATGTGACTCAATTTGCTGTGGATGGTGTTGATGTATGCTGCTATAGAAGCCTCCAGTAGAGGGCGCAGTGGAGGACGATCAGGCCGCAAGCAACGGTTGTGAGGATAAGTGCCTGTTGATAAAATCAAACTACCGTAGAATTGAAGAAAAGCAAGTTTACTAATTTGGAACAAGATGAAAATGTAGAATAATTACGTTCGCCGGCTTTTTTCAATTTTGAGTGAGAAGTAATTTAGAAACGAAACCAGCCTACAAAAAAAAACTAAGCCCATTGCATGCAACTTTACCGCAACGGAAAGCATCAGACCGTTTGAAACCAGCCATTGTCACATAAGCGAAGCAGACCCCACCATTGCGGGTACACAACACCAGCCTCTTTCGAACCAGTTCTGCCGCTACCATCCATCAAGCAGGAAAGACAGTCATCCCAGTACATTCCTGATCCCACAATGCGCAAGCCGGTGAGAATTGAAGTCGTGACCTTTCGTTTGCAAGACCATCTACTGCTACTGTGCTGAGTTTGCAAAGATTTTTACAACAAAAAAAACACGACTGCTTACTTATGTAATTGGGCATTCTGCCGTTGATGGATGAAGTGCATGTTCTGAGCACGTCAGAAAGAACAGATGCACTGCGCACCTTGCTGATGATCACCAAAATGAGATCTTCTAACTCACGAAGACCTGTCCAAACACGACATCATAAATACTACATTGGTGCACAAACAACCGCTAGCCATTTAGTTGAGGTATAGTTTAAGTCGCCTCATGGTGGAGGACTTGATATAAAGCCTTTTTGAGATACTTTGCTTGAGTGACCAAGCTGATGCAAATGCGATCTTTTAATGCGAAGTAGGGGCTTTTTGAAGATGTCTGAATTATGTTTACTTTTCAGTGACGCACGTACACACACTACCTAATGATTGAGCGAGTTGAGTCGTCCACAAGAGGTCGCTAGCGGCAGGATGAGCATCGTGGTTAAATGCTACTCGAAGCCTCTTGGTAGCGCCAAAGGCAACGGCAAACGCTTTCGACTGAAGTCCTCTCTGATCTAAATGCCTGTTAAGAAAAGAATTGCGTAAGATTTCGTGCTATATATGAATGCCTTGATTGGTTGGTTGATTTACACCTCCTCTTCCTTAGATTGGAGGAACGGCGCGAACGGCAATCCATATTCACGCCGTTAACCTAATCGAATTAGGCTAGTGGAAAAGTGGCAGCCAATTTCGAACCGGTAATGAATGCATATTACTGACTGGTAGCCCCACGACCAACATGGCGGACTGTCAGTGGTGGATATCGAAAAGTCGTCTCTTACGACATGCTGGGTAAGCAGCTTCACAATTCTAGCCCGGTGAAGCGCGAGTGTGAATGTAGTAGTAGCATGAATGCCTCGTGATACATAACGAGCATAGCAGTTTTCTCGTTTTCTCACAAGTTCACGAATCAACCAATAGCTGGACGTGCACCACATTGGCTTCCAAGACGTCCTGTCAACCAAACACCAGCATTGGTTCCGGACTACTGTGCACTAGCAATCAACCCTTTCAATCAGTTTTGACTGTCTAGTTGATCGATGTCTTTACGACAGAAATACACCCTGCCGGCAGTACTGGCAATGAGACCAGGCCCAAACGCCAGTTTTTCCATTAAAAATAAATAAGTGCATCTGTTTGACGCCTTCAGATTCGTACAAACCACGAAAACGAAAATATTACAAGAAACAATAAGTAAAAATGTAAGACCGAAGGCAGAGAGCATCGAAGAACCTTAACAGTTTTCAAGTTTCGATGTTTCGACAGCTAACGTCAATAAATTTAAGAGCGAATCTATTGTGCAAAGCCAATTGCACAGATTTCCCCCGTAACCGGATCATCAGAAACACAACCAGCCCACCTTGCAACAGCATAGAGCTGAGAGGAATCCATTTGCCTTTTGTTTGTCGCTTCCACGATAATGCGATAAACTTCATTGAAAGCAGTGATGGACGTTTCGCTAAGTGTCAACGCATACAATGCGCAGGATTGTGGATCTAGGAAAAAAGTTATCAATCGAAACACTGAAAAATGATGCACATTTTAATCACCAAATTTTCTGCTACATCAAGCAGTGTAGCAGCAGTGGGTGGAATAAATTTCTCAAGACACTGCTCAGGTCTTGATACCTACGTAATACAGAACGATAACAATCTCTACTAAACCAAACAATTAATTGAAATTAAAAAAAAAGTGGTCTAGTGTTAAGAAAAAAAGAAAATTGTCATTCTATTGCAGGGGACTTCAAACTTTTTCCATGGAGGGCCACATTGCTGAAAATTTAAAGACCAGTGGGCCAAAGTTAACTCAAAGTAGCCGGAAATTAACGGTAAATAACGTTGGAGATCGCGTTTTGTTGCCTGAAAATTAGGTAAGCTTCAAAAAAAGTTCATCACCTCTCTCGCTGTCACAAATTAGGCTTTTCGCGATTAGATTGATTGGATCGAAGTTGCTCTGTCAAAGCAACACTACGCTATATCCCACATTTGTATTGCAATTGTGAAAAGGGCACCGCGGGCCAGAAAAGTCTTCGGGGGCCGGATTTGGCCCGCAGGCCGTAGTTTGGTGATCCCTGTTCTATTGTATTAGGTAGTTCAAAAAATCTCAATTTCAAAACATTTGCAACAGCTTTACAAGCAGTTTGGTTTTCTGCATTTCGATGAGCACTGCAATCTCACCTTTGGCCGCACACTGCACAGTCATTTTGCACACAGTGTGGTAGACATCATCCCGTTGACGCGGGTCCAGATTAAGGCGCATCGCGGTGTTGGGGGAGATTACACATCCAGCCACCACTGTGCACGCCTCTACAGGAGTGAAAAGATGAGGCCAGTCCTGCAAAAAGTATATAATAATCTCACGACAAAGCCTTTAAAAATCAAGCAACGTAATTATCGAGCGGTAGGCAGAGCTATAGTTGCCTGACGTAGCAACTTTCAAAAAACAATGCTGACCTTGTCAGGGTCTTGTTTTGTTCGGTCAATTTGCTATCAGTGCACATTTGCATTTGTTGAGTTCAAGTGGAAAACAAAAGTTTGTGCAGTGGACGGGAGCACGAAAAAAACATTTTAAGGAAGATGGGCAATAGTGAGCAACTGAGTTCCTTACCAAAGCCTCGCAATGAAATTAATAAAAAACAAATTTTTCTTGGCTGTCCCTTGCTGAATCCATGAAATAAATTTAACAGTGAACAAGCTTATTACGGTGACATTTGGACGCCCACTTGCAACTTATAAAATTGTTTCCTACATATTATTAGAATTTTGTCGGATATTATCTGAATTGTGCTTGAATGTTACTGCGCAATTACCTTTATAATAGTAAGCAAAGCACACAATCCTATCTCAGTGGCACATGTAACCAACGATCCAACCATCTCCCTCCTCTGCCAGCAGCTATGATGTAATGTCATTCTAAGAACCTGCAATTAAAACAATTTCAAAAGATCAACGCATCTGCTGTCTTCAGAAGTGAATATGAGCTGGAGAAATTTTACCAACACCAGAGGGTTTAAATGGCTTTTCCAAAGCAAAATCACCAAAAAAAGTCGTTTTGAGTTATTTTGCTGAAGAGTTTTCCCTTCCAAAAATGCTACGGAGGAAAACGAGACAGGCCAAGCAAATGTGATGGTGTTGCATACCTGCATTACCAACTGCATTGATACGTGAAGGAGAGTGGAGTCTGGCGTGAACACTGATGCAGCTTGATCAGTGGCCGTCTTGTAAACAACTTTTGAAAGTTGGAAAACGTGCGAACTGTTGCGTACGTGGTGTTGGATTGATTCGACAATCGATTTCAACAACATTACTTCTCCTGTGGAAAAATTGATAATCAACGCGTTGAAAAAGATTTAAAGCAAATCAATCAACAATCCTAAAATCAACCACTACTCTATTGTACCTCTTGCTGCTTGTAGCAGTGCTATGGCAAGATCATATTGTCTCCACTCTATGTCATCAACAACAGACCAGTTAGCAGGATACGATGGAGGGTGAATTGTTGGATACTGGATTGATGGACTTCTTTCACTCCTATCAACATCTCCTACAAGAAGATTGCCTTCCGCAAGAGCCGAAGAGTTCGGAAGAGGATAAAAACGATCCGCGCTTTCGGTTTCAGGAGTAGAATCTTCAGGAGAATCCAATATTGGAATCCTCATCCCTCGTGTCCCGACTCTAAAAGTTTCGAATATATGGCGTCAAAGTTTCCACTTGTGCACGGGGCAGCTCAGACATCCACACACTGGCAAACGACGTTTGAAAAACTGATGTTGAAGTGGTACCTAGGTGAGAATAAGGAATGGAGCACTAGCATTAGTGTTTCAAAGTAGCGAAGTTGACTGTGAAAACGAGTGCTTCAAAGTAACCGGCGCGATGGCGTAGTGGCTAGAGCGTCCGCTTCGTAGTCGGTAAACTTGGGGTTCATTCCCTAGGTCGAGTCATACCAAAAAAAAAACTTTAAAAACTGGTATTCACAGCTTCCCTGCTTGGCGCTCAGCATAAAAGATAGTGTGGAGAACAAGCCGGCAAGCTTGCTTGTTGTGTCCTTGGGCAAAGCGCTTAACGGGAGGCGTCCACCTTTATGTGGTAGACAGGTGGCCTACCCTTACTTCACCGGGTTACAATTGTGAAATTGTTAACCGAGAATGTCGTAAAAGGTGACTCTTGGGTACCCACCAGTGGCAGTCCGCTTTGTTGGTGGTGGGGCGACCAGTCACTCATGACTGGTTCGAAATGGGCTGCCATCTTTCTCCTAGCCTAATTTCAATTAGGTTGGCGGCATGAACCTGAATAGCCGTTCGTGCCGTACCTCCATCCCGAGGAAGAACAAGGGTAATCACAACAACAACAACAGTGCTTCAAAGTAAGTTGTTGTGGTTGTTACAGCGTCCGCCTGCAACTGCAAATAATGCTGGCTCGGTGGTTAGAAATGTAGTAATAGTACAAGCGCATGCAGTTGGCTTAATAATCGCAAAACCATAACGACTTACTTAAACGCGAGTTCCCTATCATAAGCGAGAAGAGTGTTGAATACGTAAAGAGAGAAGGAATGCATTGGAACGGAATTGCGGTGGATCCTGTTTCCAAGTCCACTTGATCCTCCTCCTACCAGAAAACGATCAAAATAAGTTTTAACGTCCTACTGTTGTTACCCCACCTCTTTCTCGGGATGGGTCATGACGAAAGAATGAGGGTGACCTAGGAGCCGGGCAATCCTCCACGGCCTGGACCAGAAATCGTACAAAACGAAAAAAAGCAATCAATAGCTGTCTCATAGTGGTAGTGCAATCCTCGACCACACTGGGCAAAATCAAAATGATTTTTGGCCGCCTTGAAAGTCTCAGGAACCCTGAGCACCCCCGCTCTATGCACGTCCTAGGCGGCTTAGTTGAAATGCTGTAACTTAAAAATACAGTTTGGACTCACAACCTCCCTGAGCGCAATTTGCAATCAGCGATAACATTCGGCTCTTCACAAGTTCTTCTTGATTAAAATCCCATGGAAGATCTGATGATCAGTGGCAGACACGAATTGTACCAGCAACGTGCAAGCTCGTGCAGTACAAAAAAAAAACGATCGTGAATAATAATGCGTTGCCAAGCACGCAAGCTCACCTTTCACCAGAGCAGCGCAGATGCGTTTAAGAGAGCGAAGAAGCTGATCGTTCAAGCACAACTTCTTCAGCCGCTCTATCAGCTGCTTCTCGCGCAGCAACAACTTCTCCTAAACAAAGAAACAAATGATGACGCAACTTGGTTGGAATGTTAGATGGATCCTAAGAATCGACTTGTTCCGCATGAGGCTTATGGGTATGCGCGCACAAAATCAAGACAAAGGGTAGTTGTCCGAAAGACGGAACAATGATTGATGCTTATCGATGATATCGCGCATTGTAAGAAAGCGTAGTTTTTAAACTGCGTTTGCTAATGATCCTCAGGGCGTTGGATGTCACATACGCCGCTGATCAATTTCCTCAACTTGATCTTTGATCTAAGGCAAACTCAACCAGCTTTAAAATAACTCGCAGTCGTATTTAGCCAAACATTTTTTTGTCTTAAGGTAAGCTCTTGAGCGTATTTCTAGTCACTGAAATTAATCAACTGTTTTTGCAACATTAAACTCATAAAAACACAATGAACATACATCTTTTATAAAGGGTGACGGGAAAAGTTTAGTTCTTATGAGAAAGTTTATCGATACCTAATGTTTCGAAAATATTGCATTTCCACCAAAAACATTGCAACGACGCGAAGTACATCGCGCTGAGAATGCAACGACGCAGAGAGCAGGCATTAAATGCACAGAGCGTCGCCATTGCTAGTCAACGTCTTGCCTCACCCAGTTCCGCTGCCGCACAAGATATAAACCAAGAAAGAAATGTTAAATCAGCCGGTGCTCACCTGTCCCCTGGACGTTGCTGGCATGCTCCTTTGCTCCCCTAGGGTCAGCAAACTAACTTCGAACGCTTCACGCACGAGTGATTCACGAGTGCAATCTATCGAAACAAAATATTACAACATTGTGTAAGGCTGGTACCAACAACTTTTATCATTGGAATGGATGGCTGCGTAGTTAACTCAAAGAAAAACCACTCGTTTTGTAATCGATAGGTTAGGGATTTAAATCTCGCATGAAATCTGCGTTGCGCTGTTGACCAAGTCGTCACATCAACAGTTTGCAATCTCGTGTAACATGGGAAACAAGAAAATGATTTTTGTTGATTGACCATGAACTAATCATCGTCGTTTGTTTGTTTGTTTGTTTACCCCTCCTCTTCCTCGGGATGGAGGTACGGCATGAACGGCAATTCGGATTCATGCCGTCAACCTAATTGAAATTAGGCTAGGAGAAAGATGGCAGCCCAGTTCGAACCAGTCATGAGTGACTGGTCGCCCCACCACCGACAAGGCGGACTGCCACTGGTGGGTACCCAAGAGTCGTCCGACATGCTGGGTTAGCAACGAAAAAATCATCGTCATCGCTCATTAGTTCTTTAGTTTTGATCATGACGCAAAATGCTACGCCACAATTCGAACATGACAATGCACTCCTGTTGACAGCTTCAAAAAACCCTGAGCGTAATCAACGCCCCTCTCCACGTCGGTAAACTTGTTAAGAAGAGCAATCAATACAAACCATCAAAAACATGCAATCGTTGTTCAACATCGTCTGTGTGTGGTCCAGCAAGAGTGTCGAACAAAATAAGAACCGACTCAAGAGAGTTACCATTCACATAAGCACCCCTGTGTGTTGAGGACGTCATTCCTGTAAAACAAAAGTATCAATTAGACGTTGAAAGAAACCGTGCGTTCATGAATGTGGTAACTAGACCCATACAGAGATGCAACATACAGAACAAGCATAGTCGTGTTCAATCAATGAGTTTTATCAATTCCCGCCTTCTTCAGCATTTTATAAAGGTGGGGTTGATACGGTGCTCTTCAAGTCTGATATTAACAACCCATTTGTGCATTTAGGCTTTGATACTTCAAAAACCTTTAACTTCAAAACACCTTTGGTTAGTGTATATTCCAATACGTCACAGCTTGGCCTTTCGTTCTGCTCCACGGTAAATGTGTAAGTGAATTAACATGTGCATGAAGATTGAAAAATTGTAGTTTCGTCAAGAATTGCCTTTGTTCTACACCCGATTATTGGCTTATGAGTTCGTGTCTTACTTTGCAATTGACTAATTCGATTTTCCTTGACCGACCGACAGATCGCCATCGCCAGCCGCACTGCCTCCACCACGTAACCATGACAACGTAAGGTCTTTACACGAGCACAGGCAAATGACGTTTGCTCTGAACAAATAAAGTTTGTTATTTGCGATAATCTCCTCCACTTGATGGATTCTTCGGACGATATGCTGAATGCTGGCGTTAGTGAAACTATTCTGCTGATGACAAAAATAAATAACAAAACAAAATGGTTTGACAAAGCAGTTTTGGCAAAAGCTTTTGGTGACGCTCTTACCATTAGTAATGCGTTTTGTTTGCCTTTCCGCAGGATAGAGGCCTAACATGAACCGATATCCAGGTTTACACCAAAATCATGCTAAAAGGAAAGCTTTTTTTAAACCAGTCATGAATACAAACAGCACAATGGTGGCCCCAGCACCACCAACAAGGTAGACTACTATAGATGGGTACTCAAAAGTCAAGTTTTACGACATGCTGGGCAAGGCTGTAATGTCGGCATTTTAAAAGGGTCTCGGTGTCGGCACCAGCGCGGTAACTTGATTAATTAAAAGAAAAAGATGTCGGTGTCGGCATTTTAGGAGTGTCGGCAGAAAAATTTGCCGACACCGCAGTCTTGAAGCTGGGTGAGCAGCTTCACTATTCCAACCAGTTGAAGCGCGCAAAAGTCAGTGATAGCATCGCCACCTCATTATCAGCAGCCTGTTGCATTAAACCTGCGGTTGAAAGCCCGCCAAGTGCAGAGCTCAAGAGTTCCGTATCAGCTGCAATTTTATACCGACCGCAACATCGTGCATGTGTGGCTGCCGACTTAGACTGTAAGGTCACATTGCAATCGCCTAAGCCCTTCGTTTCTTTTTTGTCTAATAAGTTCGATATGTTTTCATCATTTCATCAATGCGCGCGTCACGAACAGTTTTCTTACAGCTTTGTTTCAAAGTCAATTCTTGGCAGTCGCAACTGTGCCTGGCGCCTGACATTAAAAAGAAATGGCTTTGTTTCACGTCGTTTGTCTGCACCTTTTACTATTGCAACTTTTCAACTATCGCAATGCGCCAGAAGAAAGCTTTCACCATAAGCCACGACTCGGTGGTCGCTATAGCATTGCCACCAAAACTAAAGCGCACTACAGGAAACAGATAATTTCGCCCTCACCGTCCCACAATGCTTGTCCTTTATTATTATATCTGGCTCGTTGCGAAGGGCAAGCGTCGCCAACTTCCTGCATCCATTCAAACGATGGATCGTCGTGATTTTCTCCGCTTCGAAGGATCCGCTTCAAATGCGGATCCTTCCAATCCAACGATCCTGCATCGATGGCACGTTCAAGCACTGTTCGAGTAGTGGAAACAGGATCTGGAATTCAATCAGGTTTACTGGAAAAGCATCGCAGTTTATGGAAAATATGAACCAAATACTTTGCATTTTGTTGTCCACGTATCATTAATCACAAAAACAAAATTCCGGAAAGTGGACAATTTTTCAAATGTTACATTGCTAAACATTTATGTATAAGAGCAATCTATCGTACACGAAAATAATAATAAATACAAAAATGAAACTTTGAAGTTTTTTGTCCCTCACAAAGACTTCAAAGCAAAATTTTTAAAAGAAAGAAAATTAACTACACCAAACATCTGGAAATAGTTCGTACTTTAAGATTACTACAGGGTAAATCAAAATTCTAGCGCACATGGACGTGACCAGGCAAAAAATTTAACGTTTTCAAAATTGAGCACTCGATGGAAATAGTGCAGAAGCGAACTTGCTTCGACCAAAAAACAGAGTTTTACGTTTTGAAAGAGCTTAAGGCGCTAGACGACAAACGCTTCCATTCAGTGACATATGGACGGAAAGGAGGGGGGGTTGGAGATCAAACCCCCATGAAAATTAATGATATTGTTTTGTTAGTTGATAAATGCAATATTTTGACTCAATAAAAATTCGTGCAGGCATAAGCCTAAAAGTTGTTATAGAAAGCAAGAAAACGCTTACTTTTTATAATTTTCTAAAATTTTTCCTGGGGAAATGCCCCCGGACCCTTTACAATAATCGTGCGTTCGGCATTCCTAATTAGAGAAACCAAAAATCCCCCTGACAAATTTTTGCGTACGCCGCAGATTTCATTACCTCGATTTCGGTGGTAAAACCACTGTATATTTTCAACAAAACAACAGAGTCAGAATGCTGTTCCATGTATTGTATCAGAACGTTTCGCTAAACACTGATAGCATTGTCAGCTAAAATAGTGCGACCTCAGCTTTACTTGTACTACAGTATTTTAGTAAACCAAGCTAACTGTGTTTAGTGAGACCACTCAATAAAATATGTAAGCAGCATATTGACTGTGGGTTTTTGCTGAGAATTGTCAGTGGGTACTAATTGTTTGCCGCAAGCACTGCTTACAATTTTGAATTTTGCCTTACCGGTAAAGTTCTACAGCAGACTTAACCCTGATCACTGTGGAACTTGATGGTCGTGTCAAAGGGAATTTCACACATAATTATCAATATTTGTAAATAGTTGTCTACTTGTTATGGCAGCGCATAACATGTCTGTAGCAAGAACACGTGTGCTGGTAAACTGCATTCGGACAGGAGAGCGAATAAAAAAAAGCTACAAAATGACCTTACAGTTTTGGTTGGCTATTTTTGCATCCGCGCCAAGCCTGTTACGAAACAAATGCAGCCATATATTTACTCAACTTCATGGTTAATGCATGGGAAGATTAAACAATAATTCCGGGTGGAATCATGAATCTGGGATCAGTGCAGAACCTGTTGAGAAACATTGCAAAATTTCAAAACTAAAATGAAGTGCTGTTTTAACACTGAATACCGAGCTGATGGAGGCGTTGCTTATCAAACGCCTTAAGCCTTCTTTGAACGAAAAACTCGGTTATTTCGCTTGGAGCAAAATCGCTCCTGCTCATTTTTCATTAAGTGGTTAGTTGTTAAAACGTTAAATTTTCTACCAGCGTGGTCATGTGCACTGCAGTTAAGATTTATAGTGTGGAAGGTCTTCCCAGCACTAATTATTTTCAGACGTTACTTTTTGTCGATGTTCGATTTTTTTAACGAAATATCTCGAAAAGCTTCGGGGTTCTATTACAGCATTTTATGTACTTATTATTATGTTTAATACGTTAATCTTACTCGTAACTGTTTGCCTACTCAGAAGTTAGAAATTGCATTATTTTCTACCCGTTTAACACGTAGATAAAACTGTTATGCCGTTGTGTCAAGATTTCTTTGAGATATTGCAGTCTTGTGTCCGAAACAAAATTTGAACTAAGACTTCTTTAAAACGGCATGACACAAGCATCATGAAACGGAAAAACGATCGCAAAGCTTCAACAAAGGCAAAACAAGCAGGTCCAGGCCGCCAGTGAGCTCGGAACCTTACGATGGCAAACACAATGCTTTTTTGAGTTCACTGTTACTGGTTAGTTGACATATTTTAGTACTGACTCGAACGCAGTGAGGCGGCGCTGACGTAGTCGTCAGTGTCGGATGGGCATCGGCTGTCTTTGCTCCATATTTGAAGTTTGCTCAAAATCGCTCTCCGATCCAAGTTGTTGTTGGGATCGAGCACCGCAGACACCCATAATGAACCTGTAATAGGGGCATGGGTAAGCAGACAGATCGTTGAAGAACATATCACACGCATGGCGCTTTGCAGATTGATGTAAGGTGCTAGGAGTTCATGAGGGAACCGTCGGAACATTTTTAACGTAAGTCCAGAAAGAAAGTGGGCCCACGATCCAGCAGATACGGTTACGGGTAAACTAATATTTATCAACGGTGAGAGCTTTCAAACAATGATTCACTAAAAGCATTCATCCAATATTTGCATGGCTCATTCCTACAGTCGTTATATCATAACCTATGAACAATCAGTTAAATCATAAACGCCAACAATCAACACGACTGATTTTAGTTGCGTGCAATTAAAACACACTGCAACCAATCGCGGAACTAGGTGTTTCAATCATAACCATGGTGCGCCACTAGACAATTAACTTTCAGCTTGATCTGCAAGCCAAAACATCAAGCTGATGGCCAGGGATCCTGGCTCTTATCATGTACAATAAAGTGAGGCGTGGAGACGCATTTACAGCTGATTGACGACGTAAGTACAACGACATTGGTCCTTATTATTACGTCATTATCATAAGGTAACGATACGATCATTGGACCGTCGGTTGCTACAGATGCTGCCTTGTGATAGTGACGTCATAAACCACTGGAAAGACTAACATTGTTGCCATCGAGATTTGTTCAGCTGTATGTGTATTACTAATCCCCCTTTCCACTGCCTTTTCAAATCGCAATACGCTAGAATTTCGGTTGAATTATTTTGATGCCTCTTTAATTCAAGACCATGCCAAACCAAGCTAAAGCGTTGTTATATGATGAAGTCATTGAAAGCATGTTGGGCTCAGTTCGAACCCGGGAATGTGGTAATTACAATCAACTACGTCTGAGGTTTTGTCTCAGGATCAATTTTTAGAGATTGCTTTCAGAACACAGCATGTATATGATAGGCTGACCACTGACCATTCGCGGGTGAAGTGGTTATGTCAGCAGATGGTCGCATTATTGAAGCAAAATACATCGTGTATCATGAAGTAGTCGTGATAGTGGTAACCACAACCGGGATCTACTGCTTCACAAAATCACCGCTCGCAAAACATGCTCGCGCAACATGTAACCAACGGTATGGCAGCATTTGAAAACTAGTTTTGCCAAAAGCTTTTCGCGATATACTTATTAATCGAGATATCGTGTCAAACAGATAAAACTGATCTCATTCTAAAACTGATTAGCAAATGGGCCACAAAAACCTGGCGGGAAAGCAGTTTTTTGAAATTCTGTAGCACCTACGGTCCTATATATCGTGTGTCCAATCTTACCAATCTCGTCCCACAGGTTGCTGTAAGCGCCTTTTATCGGACAATTGGTCAAAGTCGCGCCACATCGTAGCAGTTCTCCAGTCGTGATAGTGAGAAGCCTGGGACCGTTACAATCTCTGACTTTCATCATTTCGCCGATCTTAAACAACATAGAGCTCTTTCAAACTGTCGTCTTTGAATGGTGCACTCGAAAAACAACCTTCAATTGATATTAGAAGTACTATCACAATGCCAACAAGTATAGCCTGTATACACTGTTAATTTGCGAAACGTAACAGTACACTCGTGCGGCCATTACGGACCGACACCGAGTGAAGAATTACAACAAATTTAAAAGAAACACTTCATATGAATAATAGCCTTGTTTTCTGGTGATTGCTTGGCAATCAGGTAACAGAACCGTTAAAAAGGAAAGCAAACAATCACTTAAGGCAACAAGATACGCGTTTGCTTTGATAAAAAAAAGCATGAGGGAAATTTCCAACTTTTACGCAGACAAGATTTGATCGAGCAGGCAACACAGGGAAACCGAGTGGGCAGGCTTGATGAAGATTCCTACTTGTACAGTGCTGATTAAGTTTTACTTGTATTCACAGTTTTAACTTCTTAACAACTTAACAACGTTTATTCACAGTGATCACGAAATAATAGCTTGTGATTTCAGCAAAATCAAGCGCGCGATAACGCTGACATGCACCCTGAGTTTGAACTATGTCAGTTATTTTAAAATCTTCTACTTTAAACCAACACAAATCATGAAAGGCAGCTGATATCACGTCGTTGTTAACCTATCCCGGCAGACTGATCAGCATATAAGCAGCAGAGTTTAAATAAAAGATCAAACGCTCCTTAACTCTTTTAGATTGTAATTTCGAACGAAAATTTTTAAAATTGTCTATTTTAGACAAGTATCAATGGGTTTCGCTTCAACCAAACGTTGTTTGCAAACATCTGCCCAGTGTTTGAGAAACCCCACACTTCTGATTACGCAATGTTACTGAAGACATGAAAAAAGTTACAAAACCAAGAACTGTTTTCGATTCAACAACAATGTGCTCTCCGTCCTGTAGCTTTTGCAACGAGTTCGGGCAGTTACGAAGCGTTGCCCACAAGCGGAAAGCTGGAAAGGATTTTCTAATGTATACCACGTTTCGAAATCAAAACGCAGGCAAATAAAGAGGTGATTACTTATCTTCCCTCCGTAACAAGTCTGGTATGAAAAATAATCGTGACCTTAAAAAGTTACTGTCCTCTTCTGCATCATCAAGCAGAAGGTTTGGGTCAAGCTTCAGCCATTTTCAACAGTCAGAAATGTAGATTAGTACCCCTACAACCAACCTGGCAGTATGCATATGATTGGGGTAGCCCATACATAGCTCTAACTGTATGCTGGTTAGCAATGCTACCAATTTAAACCAGTTGAAGCACATACTTCAATGGTATAATCGCAGTCTTTACCTTCTTCAGTACATTTTGTATCGACTGAATTGCGTGTGGTTTGCTTGAATGAATTAAAACTCCCCGGATGTGTCGGATCACGTGACGCTCGTCCAAACTCCATCTGTCGTCATCCATGTAGCCTAGCAACGAAAGGTGAATAATAGTTAAGTAGATCAGCAAGTCAACCATGTCATGTAACAAGCTAATATTGATTTTTTTTCGGGTCCTCATTTAATGAGGGTCGTAAGAAAAAGAACTTATCAACTAAAGATTCTTACAACAATACTCAATCAATACTTGATATCGACAAGCGTGACTTCGATTTTCAGAAGATCCATCAACAGCTGATCACTCTCAATGATAACTTATTAATGGAACAGAAATATGCTGCCCCTTTTGAAAAGCTGTTTCAACAGAAGCTTTCGAAACGCGGTCATCAGTGGAGGTATTGACAAATGGCAAGAGCTGGAGCCGGGACCCAAACTTTATTTTAGGCGACCAAATTTAAACAAAAGTTTAAGTCTTCAAGCGTTCGCAACCCAAAGCTCCAAACAAGAGTGAAGATAGCGAGATCAAACTTTCAGAGAGATTTTTTCGTTATTTTCGACTCGAAACAGTAGTGAAGATCTTTTTTTAAGAGATTAAGTTTTTTAATAAAACACGCGACCCTCAGAAACTCGCAAGCGACCCCCATTGAGGACTGCTGGGCAAGAGTAAACAGCTTCTCCAATATCCATCAAAAAACGCCAGCGCAGCAATTACAAGAAGTGGTTCGTTTGCAATCGCTTTTTTTATAAGCCAATTCTCACGTCCAAAGAACGCGTTCACTGAATCTCTTCCCATTTCATGCGACGCCACTAGTGATCAGTGCGTCACGATAAGCTTCTGGGAAAACAACTTTATTTTAATTCTTTCAATATCCCCAGGGGAACTTCTTCGTTTTGAAAGCAAACTTGTACCTAAAACGGAGTGTGTAAGGCTCGAATGGCAACTTACTTGCTCCTGCTGTTGGATCAGGAGCTCCATGGAGTTTGTTAATATCGGAATCGGGATCGCAGAATCGGTCAGCGATCTCCTGTGCCGTGGGGAGCACGTGTAGATGCCGAGAGACCAAATACTGAGTCAATTTTTGGAGCTGGTCGCGACTCAGTTGCTGAAGGGAGTCGGATATCGGAGCGCGGATTTTAACCTGAATCAGAAAACGTCATAAAGTAACGCCCATTGTTTTGTTATACATGTATATGGCAGCTTACAAACGTAGCTTTGGCTTTCTTATACTCTACACCTGTATTGCATTTGATGGCCGCCGAGTTAAAGTCTGCTGGTCATTTCGCTGTTCCTTCGGAACCCTAAACTTTCAGAGTATCTCGGATTCAATTAGTTGCATTTTGCTCTCATTATTGCAAATTGAAATTAATTCAAAAGCAGCTGCAGACTCAAAGTCACTTTGCAAGTATTGATTTTAAATTACCGGCAACTTTGTGTGCACTTGAGAAAAAATTAACTCTATGTGTTACAAGGCAAGTCATTTGAAACACCAAAAGACAATTTGAAGTTTTGATATTTTGAGCCCTCATATTTTCGAAATCTGGACGACATCAACATCGCACTACGCAAACCGAATTACATCACACCAATAGGATAGCGTTTCCTTTCCAGTGACTTTAGTAGAAAAAAAAGCGGGTAAGAAAAATGTATGTATGATGCAGTAGTAGTGCAATGTCGTTTTACGTCGGTTTTCCCCGGATAATGCAAGTTTACAATTTCAAAAAAAAAGATGAGCATCTTAGTTTTGCTTTATTACATTTTGTAATTGCCAAGCTGACTTAACAATAATACAAAATCGGCTGGCTCTTCGGATGCGTAACTGGCCTTCACGCGTATTTGATGCTGTCAGGGCTACAACTGACTACCTGTTCTTGCATCATGGTTACTAGGAAGCATTTAAATCTCCAATTTACGACAAACACCGATGGGATTGCGAGAAATTTCGAACTACAAGCCTCGTGCTTCAAAGGCCACACTTCTAGTGCACGAAGACCAGTACGCATTTCTGCTATACCATCGAGCCTTGATATTTCTTTTAGCTCTTACTCTCTTCACATCACCTCTCACCTTTGAAGGATTCCTCATACGATGCAGCAACATTGCCACCACGTGTTTACAAAAAAATATCCCGTCCCCATTCTGGCAATTACACGTTGATGACGTCACCTTGCAGCGATCGAACGTCACTGCTACGTTGAACGAACGACTGGTCACGTGGTATTGGGAGCTGAACAAGCATTCACAACTTTAGCGGCAATAGAAAATGTATTCTGACATCACAAACACAAAGCAAAGTATTTTACGACTTCCCGTTAAAAGTAGGACCAAGTAAGCCTACAAGATATTGCTCAAGCTAAGACAATGTGAGAAAATACTTTACTCTACCTAGAACTCCACACCAAATATTGATGATGTGTTATGTCTATTGTTGCACAGTGGCGGGAACATCTTTGCGGTTGTATATGCAACTTGTTCTCAAGCTTTCTTTTGGTAACCAATACTTGCTGGCACTGTTGCAACAATCACACCAACCAAGCAGGTAAAATCATCGTAAAAGTGTCGTTTTCGATACTGTCAAAACATAGAAATTAATTAGAGTTGAAATAAAATTTTAAGGTTGAGCCCAGGCTTTGTTCTGTAAAACTTGATTGTAAAAAGTTACCCGGAAACTTTAATCTAGAATGCACGCAACAAAAGGTAATAGTAGGATATGCCTTGACTTTTGGGAAGCGGATTTTCCTCAGCATGCGACAACATACAAACTGCTGTATATTAGCGGATATGACTCAAAAACAGTGGCCAACATCCGCTTCCTATAGCTGACACGAGGAAAATTTTACTGCGATTAAAATCAGCTTTGCGTATGGTACTGCAACCAAAAAATGGCAGTCATAACAAAACAATGCAAAGTGAGCTAAAATTACAAAGATCCTTTGGAGAGATGTTTTTCTCTCAATCCATATTGCGTCCCATCATCCTCTATCTAGCCCATATTCGCAGCGAGTAGAGAATAAGAATACAACGCCAGATACTATGCAACACTAGAGTGAACAGATTATTATTACCTGTTGGGAAAAGGAGCTGATGATGTTGAATTTTCTTTGAATTTTTCAGTTACAATTCCACTGAGATGAAAACCTGGAAAACGGATCATTAGTAAACAAGCAAAATAACCAACTCGCGTCAAATATCAACAGAGAAAACATGAATTAGCCGCAATTAAATAAATGTTTACTTGTTGCAAAAAATTTTAACTGCTAAGGAAACATATGGATGGGTGTGAACGTAAACATTACCGAGCGCTCGGGACAGAAGCTGACCGCAGCCAACCAAAGCTAATTATTGGGATCATACGATCATACGCGGCATCTATGTTTAAAAAACAAATGAAAAGCAATCATGTGTACGACAGCTCTTCGTCAAAAATAAGACAGCGCCGCTAGGTTGTTTACCATGAGATGTACGTCAAGTTTTCGCACGTGACGTCAGATTAACAATGACACAAAGCACTAGATCACCATTACAAATGCAGTTTCGAAAAGAATTACGGAATATATTCGGCATCATTGATGATATAGGAAACAAAATGAAAAATAACGATATATAGTGAAAAATGAAAATTTGTGGCCAGGGAGCATCGAAAATCCTGCATATTTTTACGTCAAGATGCTCCCAGTAAGTTAATTGTGCGGTTAAGTTTTGAATGTTCTTCAAAATTACATTGTGCTCTCCAGTTATTAATCTAAGCAACAACTGTACAAGTTTTATGCTTAAGATTTAGTCATATGGTGGTAATATGATTTTTTTACGCTCCATCCATTTTTTTTACCCAATTTTCGACATTTATGATCTTAAGAGCTACGGCGATCACCATCCTCAATGCAATCTGTTTTTGTGGCATATACATGTGGTCTCGTATGAACAAAGCAGTTTCAGCATCAGCAGCACACATGTTATTTTAAACTTATGAAAGACTGTTAAGAACTAGGTTATATTATAAACCGCGTTTTAGACAGGTATTTGTGAAATGGTAGCCTACTGCTATCATGTCTCGAACATGACGTCACTAGCGAGACTTGCTTATTCTGCGTCACATGGTGTAAGATCCTTTCTATTATGAAGCTAAGAATTTAACAACATAAATTATGAAACGCGTAAAAAATTGCCATTGTTCTGTAGGCCAAGTATTTAATAGGGATGGTATTCAAGACTGCTTACAAGACTATAGATCAGAGGTTTTAAGCTTAGGTTCACCGATTCTCTGTGGGGTAGAGGACCTTTTAGCTGCCAGCAAAATCTTAATAAACTAACTACAAGCCAAATGCCTGGTTTTGTGCAATGCAAGTTAGTGAAAGCTATTTAGTGCTGAAAATTTAATATTAATATTGCCCAAAAAAGGAAATGCCGGTACAGTGAAAGTTTTGTTTCGTTTACGATTGGTTTTCATTTTATTTTCATTGCAAAACGTGAATGACAGCGATTTGGTTGTCGGTCCACAACTTCGATACAACTACTAAAAGGATTCGTAGCTTTACATGTGTAAGATTCACTGGCTCATATGTTCGTGACTTGAGTTGTCAAGGTTCACATCTGGTTCACGTGCTGGCACCCGGCTTGGCTGGTTATGCTATTTTCTCGTTGCCCGGCGCAAGAAATGAATTACTTCATATTATCGGTTATGAATAGGAAAACCAAGCACTGCTTTATCCGATTTCAACTGAAACGAAAACGCTCGTGTCGTCATGCGATAGAAACTTGCTTGAGCATAACGTCTCGGTAATCGAGTTGCCATTACAGCATTGTAACTGCAACCACTGCTTTATTCAATCAATAAGCTACAAAGCTATCAATTGCCGATCAAACCAACAAGAAGTTTGATATCAGCCGCGGGATCATATAGTTTATCCTTCCTTCAGAGGTCAATTGCTGCAGTTAAACATACACCACGTGTTCGAGCCTTCTCCGGAGTTACCCGCACTGCTGTTTCACAGATTTTCTTGAACAACCGCAGCAACTGAGCAGGGAAAATTTCCCAGAAAGGCCCTTATCGACGGCTTAAACTAGAGGACCTTTCTAAGTTGAGTTTTTAGGTATAGCCCCGCAAAAGCTCTTTAAAACCTCTTCAAAACCGCTTGCAGTCGTTCAATCCCGTCAAAATGCCTGCACATGACTATTTTTTGACGTTTTTCCCTACATGTACGAGGCCACTTTTCGTGCAATATAATTAGATCAACAACGCAGGCTAAATGTTAAAGCAGTTTTTCAGGGGAGTGCAAATTCCGCTTTTTTCATTCTTACACACGCTCCTATTTATATCATTTTACGGAAGCGTGGTTTAATTGATTCTAATCGACTGCCTGGAACCAATGATGAATTCCACGTGATTTCCGTTCGATTTCTAACGCATCAAATTTCATTAAATGCCGACCACAGTGGTTTCCAATAGATTAAGTGCCACATAGATACTGTGAATTGACTCAAATAAACGATGTGCCAGCAACGGCACTTGCCATTAATATAAAAGAGGAATGCGAAATAGCACGAGGATGTGTTTTAATACCACAAAATCGTTCTCGAAATGCGAAGTATTAGGCGAATGCTGAAGAAAGAATCAAAAGATTGTAAAGAATAGAATAAAATATCTACCAGTACCATAAACAATAAAACCTCGATTTTAGCTTCTTTCTTCAATCCTTCATACTATCATCAACCTAAGCCCTAAATTGCCCGAAATCATTCATTCCCCTTGTAGCTGAATAATCTCTACAATGAGAGTGAAGCTACAAACACAGCTATAGCTAGAAGTTGATAATTCATCGTCTTAATGGCATTTTTCTGGGTTATGTGCTAACATTGTGACGTATCTATAAATAGCCATTGCTATTGCGCAAGGCTTTGATTAGCATGCATGCTTTGAATACCTCAAGTCTTTCAAGGAAATTACAGGAAATGCAAAAAAATCAAACACCCGAAAACAGAGACATAGGGTCAGACAGCAATAAGATTCTCCCTATAATTACTTTGCTTCCACTTACAGCTGGAAAACTGAGCATGTAATTTTAAAGCATTTGGTGGCTCGACTTAGAACATTGCTTTCCAACATTTTCGGCGTCTGGAAATGCTGTTGCCTACTTAGTTTTGAAAATGCCGCGAAACCCCATTAAATAAAAATAAAAAAACGAGTAAAACCAACGCGAAAAGCTTGTATTTTGCTGCCTGTGGAACCGTCAATGCTCACGGAACCCTTGGAAATTTGTCGTGGAACCCCGGTTGAAGAGCTCCGACTTAGAACCCAGTTTTCTTCTTTTCGAATTAAACCAACAACTTATATTTATATGACTTGCAATGAGTGCATAGTTAAGTGCAAACAAAGCAGACAATCCCTGAAGCACGAATATTTAATATGGCAAAAGAAATGCAATATATTTGTAGACAATCGGTTTATTTCAGCCAGAGGGCAATATAAAAGTTCAAACTTTCTTCGGAAAAAGTTAAAATGTCTACGCTCTTCTCAGACACACGCGTCAAAACAAATGACCTTCCACTTCGCTCGGTGAAACTGCCACCGGAAAATTAATTTCTTAATTCGGATTCAATCTCAGAATAACAGAAGGAACTATCGGATAGAAACAAAAATGAACCACTACTCCGCCATCTGTTCGCGTCGATGGAATGCTTGTTGAAGTGAATGAAACGCCGGAAGTCTTATCGAGTTTAACCAATTTTCGGTCTTATTGAATTAACAATTCGAATTACTCCATATTAGCCACAGTAAAGATAGAAAGCGCAACCATTTTTAAGCTCTGTTTGTGAAGACAAATTTAGGTAAATAAAACACAAAAAGTTTGATCAATGAATTTGACTAAAATCAAAGATTTCAAATACAAGAACATTGTTTAAACTTTGGGTCCTCGTATATATGAACACGACTGCTAATTAGAGATAAACAACAACCACCATCACACGGTCAGTAGCGTGTTTAGGTGAGAAGCCGTTCGTACGCTGTTCATTCTATCCCTCTTCTCCAAGAAGAACTAAACGCTTAAAGGCTCGGTACTTGGTAGCAAAATAAAAAATAGGAAACGTTGTGAACGCTACTACGAAAAACAGCGCAGGGGATTCGCTTCCATTTCCTTAGATTATGCCAAAGTCGCACTCTAAATGAGCCACTGGAAAGGTCAGGCATCCCTTTACAAGTTTGCAACGGTAAGAAAGTTAAAACCACTCATGGGCTACGACTGTACCACGCCGATATCGCTGCTAAGTAACAAAAACACTTTCAAATAATTTTCTTAAACAAGAACTACAGAATTTGAAGTTTTACATTTTATGAAATTGCGAAATCTAAACTGTGCGTGGCAACACTTGTTTTTGCTGTAGTGTGCCGCGCTTTTACACAATCACAACAGGTGAACGAAAAGAACTGTGACAACAAACAATGATCAAATTGCGAAACGAGAAGCGACAATTTGCTAGCTTGAATGACTCTCCATAACGCCGCAATCATTTACGCCAGTTTAGATGGAGTTACCAAAAACGACCGGATAATTCAGCTTTTTCTAAAAGTTGTGACCGCATCCTTCCGCAGAGATTTCTGAAATTCTGAGAAAAAAGTGCTTCACACTTTTTAATCTAAATAGTGACAGTTTAGTCAGCTAACGAAGACAGGAAACAGAGCTGCCAAATAGTTGCCCAGCAAAAATTCACCGCAAGATCAATTCAAACTCGTCATCAAAACTAAGCACTACATAAATACGTTTAACAGTCCTATTTTTAGTTGCGCATAAAAAGTATCGTATACGACGAAACTTTGACAAAGAAAAACGAATTTCAAAAACCTTTAGAAGATTTTGCCTTTCCAGGTCAATTATAGGAGCATCTTTCCTCAAATAAAATCCCAGTCCATAGCAAGCAAATTACATAACCTAGATCAATTGTGCTGCAATTCGCAACAATATAATTTTTGCGAATTTTTCAAGCACATTTATCGGGCAAAATGATTAGAAAACCTAGTGACGTTATTTCGATTGTGATGTCAGAAATTCAAATCGAGCATGACGAAGACTTAACGGCAATTTTCAAGCACATGCATAAAATCAAACGATGGCGGCCGGAGGTTGATACCACATCTAGTAATAAACATTTTCAATAAACGCACTGTGTCAGAAGATTACGCAGTCTGCAAACAAATGCAAACGAAGCTTTCGTTTTGCAGCATGCAGTCACTCCATTTTGTTTGAAAAAAAGAGACGAAAACAAATTTCACAATATTCAACAATGAACGAAGTTGTTTTTGACATTTTCTAAAATATCTTTTAAATGATTTGAACTGATTAACAAAAGATCAATATACGTAAGGTGGGTAATTACTCCACGTCTTTCCTCCGTTAGTGATTTTAGCTGTGACAAATTAGAACTTCTATTCCGAAGAGTGATGGTGTTAACTCTAGGCAACATTTCGCAAAAACAGCTTTCAGACATGACTTTGATGCATCAATAAAAAGGCGACAGTCGCTGCGATTATGCACTTTTCCATTTTCTCTATAAGATCGGGAGCATCCACACGATTGATGGATCAATTAAAGAGCGTTCAAGATGAAGAAGCGAACGTATTCTCTCACGATGTTTAAGCAAATGTGGTATCAATGCTGAGCATGCGTTTCGCTTTCAATCTGGAATCCAGGAGAGCGGACCCTTTAGGCAAATTGAATCTCTGACAATGTCACTTAGGTCTCGTTGATTAAACGGTTTTGGCTGTTGATCATCACCATACTCATACTCTAAACATTCTGTCAAATGGTTATCAGACAAAGACTCCTCACTGACAGAATCTTCAACTCTTTCTAAAGACGTAGGAGGCAATGGAATGGGGACACCTACCACACGATAAATTGATTGCATGGCACAAGGCAAGTTGGAATATCGAATTTCATGCCTATTTTTACCATTGAATTCAGCATGAACTTATGAGCAAAAGTGACATTCTTTGCCATGTCCATTCAGCCCCCTTCAAACCACTAGAACATGAAATCCTAAAGATTCCTGCTTTCCAATGCTCCACTGCCTCAGTGACAACACACAATAACGAAAAATCTTGTGGGAGGCTCATGCTTTGTATTGGTCTCCTAATTTAACACCAAAATAAGCATAACAAGACATTTCAACAAAAGGCGTTGTTTTCTGTCGTTGAACAGATGGAACATAGCTTTCGAATTTGCACCAACGTATTTGGGTCATTGACGCAGTCTCTTCGTTTAAACGAAATTTTTTGTTCTAAAACCGTAGTAACAGCCTAAAAACTCAAGCAACAAACAAAAGTAATTGCACGATTAGGTCAACGAAGACTACTTTCATTATTCTAAAGTAAAACCTTTAGTGATGCCACAATAACACAATTATAACATCACAATGAACTATAATAGCTATGGTATTAATAACTATGACGTAACAATGCCGGATGTTTCTTAGAACAAGCAGTTAACAGCAGTGTAACGCAAAAAATTCAAATTGCTAATTATTATAAAAAAAATCCTGACGTAATAAAACAAAGATAACTTCAGATCAGTAATCACCAAATCGACTGAGTAGTCACTATTTTAGCCAATAAATGAAAATCATGTCTACCAGAGAAATCAATGATGCCCTGACCGATTCTATAATCAAAAGAAGATAAAGTGCCGCTTAATGTCAAGTAACTTCACACAGGACTAATTGATTTTTTCGCTGTAAAAGATTAAGCAAATATTTCGTAATCAAGTAGTTCCATGCTCATTACTCTCACTTGTTGATGAATGGTTACCTTGTTCTCAGAAGTGCAGCGGAGCTCTTGGAAGAACATAACAACGATTCTGCGACGAGAGGCCAATGCTTGAAGCACAAAAATCAATGGCAAGAACTCTTATGTTCAACTGCAATAGAGTGAGTCTCGATCACTTTTCGATTGCAAAGCAGCAGACTTCAAGAGGGCCCTTCGTTTCCTACCTTGCTGCAATTAAGGTGACCAGTCTTAAATGATGCTGATGATGAAAGCTCATGAGAGGTGTCATAATGAATCTTAAATTTTATTCAAGTTCGAAAGCCTTGCTTTTAAATCCTCTTACTTGTTATACTGCTTTTACGATATCGGTTAATTTTTGATTCCTAAAACTTTACTTATTGGTTTAATAATACATCTGTTCATTAGTTCAGTGTTTATGACCTCATCGATAGCTTCAGACTCGGCAACTGAGTCTATTATTGAGGTAAAACTATGGTTTTTAGCAGCCTGTCATGGAATAAATAGACACTACTAAAATTGTACTTCTGCTTCACCATATATAATTAACTTGTTGTCTTATTGCATAGCCTAATCTTTCGCATCTGTTTCTGTATTCGTATTTACTTTGCGAAAAAACAAATAATTACAAATACAGCCTTCTACAAAAATATATTGGTTCCTTCATGCACAAATGCACATATTGGGGCCACTTATACGTACTTATTACTATGATACAAGTTAAAAGAACAAAACTTTTTTGGTGGGATTCGAACCAGTTGATCTTCATTTCCCAAAAGAAGCTCAACGAAAGCATCGAACCAATAATCAGAAAGCTGTGAACTAGAATCCTACCAAATTCGATTTAGCTTTTCGCTTAGCCCTTGGTTAAGTATCCACACAATTCCCAATATCTGATGACGATGCTTCCTTTTTCCGTTAAGTTAAAGATAGCGTTTAAAATTGAGCAATCAATAACCACAGAGATAGCCCCTCGCTGATCTAACTTTAGTTTTAGTTCATTTTTTTAGTTCTTTCTTTAGTTTAGTTCATTTCGAACAAGTTAGCTTTAGTTCATTTCGAACAAGCCATGAATGCAAGCTACCTACGCAGATAGGCATAAACAGAGAGACCCAATAGTCGCCTCTTACGACATACCGGATAAACAGCTTCACTATCCTAAGCCGGTAGCGGTGAAGAACCGCTTACTAGTCGAACTGATCGATGAAGCCGTGGTATACAGACGACGGGTGAAGATTACAGTGGTTCCTTTTTACGATAACAATACAATATACTGTTGGTATCGCTGAGTTACTTAAATTATGCTTGACGATTCCAGTCGTTGGATTGTTTGAATAATTTGATGTTGAAAGCAACTTATCACTAAATATGTGAGGTTTCAAGGGTTGAATCGAAAACAAAATTGAATTGAAGTTGGGCTTAAAAGCTTTTTCCATTTTCAAGAACGTCATTATATCTCACTTCATACTCCGTAGAAAATACTTATTTTTCAATGATCTAATACGATAAAGGGCAGCAAAGTAGCAAGAATTCCATCAGAGAAACAATCGACTGACACGTCATGTAAAACCTGCCGGTGCAAGCAGGTTCTCACCAGAGTTCAATAGTTGCAGTGCAAGTGTTTCCAAAACCAGTTCTTGGCCAAAACCTTGATGAAAAGAGGTTTCCAGGTGCTCGGGCGATCCGATTCGCAATAAATCAAGGTTTTGTATCTTTCTTCGGGAAAAAGATTTAACACTCAGTCTCCACCAAAAACATTCTGTACGCCATCTGTAGCCTCATCATCTGCAGTATGTACATGACGCATTTTTACAGCCAATTACAGTGAATTGGCGAGCCATCAATGCAGCTTGGTTCTAAATAATTAATTTGCCACCAGCACCAGCAGTATGTCTTGTTATTGCAAGTAAAAGGCATCACGTTATTTTGCGCAAGTTTCGCAGTATTTGAAGGAATCATTAAATACCAAAGTAAAAACCATTCAAGACCGAAACGTAAACCACAGTCGCTAGTTTTAGAGCGACTATTTCAAAGATTATAACCGAATATCGATAACTAAATATGGCCTAGCATTCAAATCAATAGCACATTTTTAGTTCTCTTTCAACATGAGAACAGAACAGCGTCGTGTAGTCGTGATTATGACCTTTTCAACTGATCCAACGCAAGAGGAACAAACGATTTAACTGCTCACATAATTTCTGAATACATTGTGGTTGAATCGCAATTGTCAACCATGACGTCATAATACAAAAAGCTTGCAACACAACGACAACATGATGTCGAAGTATTACGTTTGTGCGACAACATGTAATGAGAAGCTCATCAATGATTGCAAAGAAGCTGTAAATTCGTAATTAACTCAATTTCCAAACCAAGGCTCTTAAAATCCAATGAAGTAATGCCGTAAATATCTCCATAAGACATGCTTTTAATTCTAGTTGTTTTCAAGGACGCCTATGACACCGGCTTCAACACCACCACACGGCAAAATTAAACGTTCGCCTCGCTATTTAAGGGTTGCGAGTTTAATGAGTGCATGGTATATGTGTTGCTGTGTTGTGTGGACAAACGCTTGAGTCCAAACTTCTGCGCTTGGATAAAGCGTTTGTATAGAAATGTGCCGTGCCAGCAGCACTGCAACTCTAATCTGAACACGATTTGTTCAATGTTTTACCGTGACCGGAGGCTAAAGATGTAACATAGACTAACTACTGCAAACATGAAAGTTCAGCTTCTGGCAGTGCGACTTCAAATAACAACGGCTCTTATCTCATCAAGTATAGCAAGGCCCACTCTTGTCGAGTATGTTTAAAGTATAGCAAGCACATAGCGTTCGGTTCTTAACAAAACATGGAAATAGCTTCTTAAAATGGTTCAATTACATAAAAGAGCAGCGATAAACCGGTTGAATAAAAAATCTTGAAAATCGCAACGTTCGTGTTCCCATGTTTCGCAGCCAGCGTAAAATAATGCGCTACCGGTACCTTCGTTCTGCAGCAAGCAGAACCGTATCTGCTGCCAATGCTAGATGAGTCTGCTTTTCCACTGTTCGCCATTTGCACAGTGATGTTTCCTAAGCACTAGTTTTCTGTTTCATCGTACATTATACAAAAGATAAATTGCTTGATCGCATGAGGTTCACGTGCCAAGAATTTCTCTCGTACATTTGCTAACAAAAACCCTTTGTAACAAGGTAAACTGAAAAAATAAAAAACATCAGGCTTCTTGAAAAACACGTCTTTCGCTGAAAGTAAGTAACCTAATGCACAAAGTTATCAAGAGTTTTGCTTTTCTTTTCCACAATCTGTTCGAGAAATTTTCTAAAACAGGCCATTGATGACGTGATACAGGCAGAACTCCCACATCAGCAAGCCTTCTATAAACCTGGAGCAAAGGCCTCGGTGGCTCTCTCATCAATAGGATCTAGTGTTTATTCACAACTTGTGAGGAGACGAAAAAGATTTAGCTCAGAGTAAAACCAAAAGCACATGTGTGTTGTAGAACAAGTACCGGTAATATTAATTAAGAACTGCACAAGTTGCAGACGAAATCCGAGAACTTAATTACCCAAATATAATACTCAACTGCAAAACATTCTAAAAAACTTGAATGCAAGTCGGCATCAGGCAAATAACAATGTTCGGCTAATTCATAAGACACCGATTTCCATTCCCGCGTTACGTGTGTTTTAGTTGTTTTAAGAAGCAAAAAGAAGCATTAAACAACACTACGTAAATGCAAAAAACAATGAAAATGAAGTTAACAAGTAGTAAAGATGAAGTAACTGCGATGCGTGAAGAATTAGCAGCGATATACTCTTGTCAATGCGATAGACTTCTACCAAAATTTATGGGAAATTCTCAACAAGGTTGGAAATAACGCAACAATGCCCTTTAGGTTTTACAAAACAGAGTCGGCTTTTGTGCCTCGAAAAGGCGCTGTGCCATGAAAAGATGGCGTATGTGAGACACGACGTGAAAAATGTCTTTCACGAAGTCATATGAGTAATGGACTGATGTCATCGCTAAATGTACAGAAAAGAGTGGAAATCAGGATAATGAAGTGATAAGACAGGCTCTAAAGTTCACAACGCCATTGTCTAAAAGTGTCGAGACGGGCGAATGCTTGGATGACAAAACAACTTAATGAAAAAAATTCCGAGAATCGATGGACGGCTTCCAATAATTCATTATCGGCAGTTGAAATTTAACCCTCGACCAAGCACAATGAACGCCAAGGTCGGAAAAGCAGTCACACAACCACGTGTGAGCATGAACAAATTACAACGTTTTTAGTCGTTTGTTTCAACTTTTTTGCCTTACAAACGATAAGCAGTTGCTTCTACCTGGTTCACAACACGTAAAAATTTCGAAAGCATATTACGGGTGACTATATTTAACAATTTTAAAAGCATATTGCATCCAACTAAATATAATACACAGTAGGCAGAACAGCTCAGTACGATAAAACGCTGGCTTGTAAACCTGAGATTGCAAGTTCAATGCCCGCAATGGCTTCGCGTTGTTGAGCTCTTGGAAAGGCACTTAACGGCAATATCCTTTGCTGGGCTGCAAGCAAGTGGCAGAAATACACTGGGCCAGCACTTCCTACTCCAGCAGAACTATGAAGCGAATCTGAACCCAATGGTGCTCTACGCACAATCACAAGTTTTACCCGTAGCCGGAGAATATGAATATCTCTAAATAAGCCAGTTAAAACATTTTCCTCATCATGGATCAGCAGCTTAATGCAATCTCCGATATGAAAGTATGATGCAGAAAAACAAACCGCAGACCGCGTAATCATGCTGCAATCTAGACATATTCGTTACCACCCCGGATGGCTATCTTCCGATTATGGACAACGAAAGAATTACAAAGGGTGCTCAAAGTGTGCCCAGGTATATCACCGAACAAACAACTTCCCATGCAACAAAGTCCTGCTCCTTCTGACTCGGTAGCAAAAAAGCCCGCGTAATCACATAAGCAACCAAGATCACTTTCTGATGAAGCTGGAAGTCAAGATGAAACAGCAGTAGCCCAGATTAGACTAGTAAAACAGCTAGACTGTCATAAGAGGTGACTCTTTGGTAGCCCTCAATGGCGGTCCGCTTTGTGGTGATGAGGCAACCAGTCAGTGATTTATATGTCATGGTTCGAAACAAACTGCAGTTTTCCCCTGGCCTGATTTTAATTGGGTTTGCCGCATGCACTGGAACTACCGTTTTATGCCGTGGCTCATTTCAAGAATGAGGGAGGATAACGCACACACAAAAAAATGAAGTTTTAAGGTAAATCTGCTAACCCAGCTTTTCTTTACGGATGTTTGGGCACCAATCAATAGCAGTCTACCAGGTCGGCAGTAGGACAACAAGATCGCATTTTGTATTGATGACTAATCGAAAATGACAGCCGCTTTCTCAGCCGGATCTTGAATGGGTTTTCGGTGTGACCCTGATATGGGCATCATATCGTGCCTACATCACCAGGAAGAGAAAAATAAGCAAGACCACAACAACACGAAATACTGCCATTCATTTCACCATCAAAAGCAAAATTTCATCAATAAAAACTTAACGCACTGCCTACGAATTGAGTGACCCATCACCAAAAGCATTGCTTCACGTTCCAAGATGGCTGACACGGGAGAGTGGGTTTAAATTTCACTCATAAAAGTTACAGGCACCACAGCTCAAACTGCTTTGTTTGACCAACGTGAATTCCCCAAGTTAACGATCGCTTTATTGTACCGATCTATGAATGAGCTGCGGTCGATTGTGTGCAAAGCATACCAACAAACCTCATTACACTTTTTACAAGTGATACAAACTTGCAAATCAAAATGAGACTGCAAAAACTTTTGTTGAAGGCTTATCACTCGCGCACTAACTTACGCGAAACATTACAATTGAAAAATGACATGAACTGCAACAAACCATCGCAATCGAAAGATGTTACAATGCTGTGGCTCACCATCTACTATTTTCAATGTTTTCTGCCGCGAAATTTAGCGAACCCTGTCACTCCTAAAATAGTTAGGTGGGCCCTATACTTTTCCTACATCTGAGCGCTAAATACGTAAAACGCGTCTTCTGTGACAGTTCGACGCCGTGCGTGAGATCGATACTCTATGCGTGCAGTACCGTCAAAAACATTAATCTTGGTGTTAGCTTTTCCAAAACTGGTCTGATTACTGCTGAATGCTGAACAAATCACGATCACTAAGGCCTTCAGTGACCGATAAACGAAGACACTACCAACTACAGTTGAAACTTTCCTTCAGTAAGACTTCATATTTTTAGCAGAGCTGAAAGCTCAAAAACCTGTTCTCCCTGGCTCTTCGTGTTTCAAGCGATATCGCCGCTGATGAGAGCGTCACGAAAAACTTTTAGCAAAGCAGCTTTTTCGAAGTTGTAGTAAAGTACAGTTCCACCAAGAAAGCATTCGCGATAAGTTTCTATCTCCTCCACCGTTTCAAATATATTATTTCGACATTACACAGCTTGACTCATTCGCATTATCTCAGCAATGGTGCCTCACTATAGTGCACATTGAGTTCGTATTATTGATTGTTCAATATAGGAGGAAAAAGAAAGACACTTAGTTATACGTGAAAAACACAACAAAAGAAACACAGTATGGAAAGAGCCAAAAAAATAACAATAAATATGCGAAAGTGAGGGAGTGTCGATGAACTGTTAGGCTCAAGTCAAGATAATCCCTGACTTTGGAAATTGCAAACAAACATTGCACAGCGCTCCATCTTTCGAACAGCAAGTAAATTTCAATCTAAGTCACATTTGACCGCCCCGAAGCCTCCTCTCTCGCTGTGGTCTTCGAAAAACACCTCGACTCTCGGCTGGCCTTGACGCAAGGGCTCTAACTAGGCCTAACATAACGAAACGGTTGCATCAGCATCAGTTTGCTTCAAGCGCTTAAGCATGCCGGCTTGCGGCAATGTAGTACGTACTACAGATGTCATTTCACGCATAGTGACGTCATCTTGGACGAAGTACGTTGTTTTGAGTTAGTTTGCTTTTTGGCTTCGATTTAGGAGCGAAATTGGCTATTTCTTGCCAATTTTTTAACATTTGCGAAACAAATTAGCGAAAAACCGGGTTGCAAGCCAACGATTTCGACATATGCTTGGCAGCTTTGAAATACATACTCATTACAAGCTGGCGACATCGATGTGGTACTTTCCTTGCTCGCTGAGTATAATGCGCATTGCTGTTGTTAAAGCAGCAGAATCCACCACAACGCCGATGGCTATTTCAACGCGTCTCGGTTAACAAACGGTCGTATTCGGAAATCACTTTCATGGAGCAGGGTGGATCTCCATCCCTAACTAAATAATGCCTCAAACATAGGCGTAAAATCAAGGTAGATAAAGCCTTCCAGATTTTTGTAGCGCTAAACTGATTTAAATAATGGGCCGAAAATATAGCTAAAAACGCTCCAAAAATTTGACCTCAACAGATCTTTACTTGGATTTTAAAGCTAGAAATGGCAAAAAGTCTCTGACAAAATTGATCTCAAAAAAAATCTTTCCATCCTTTCGAAACAAAAATGCCTACAGCCACCCTTGTCCCCAATATAAAACAACTATTATGCCTATGCGCTAAACCGTTCAAAAAGTAAAAAATGTGCCCTACATCACCTTATCCTGAATACGCCAAAACAATTGTTCTGCAGGGGTAAAGTGGAATTCCTTTCACACAAACTCAAAACTTAGACGATAGTTATGAACAACCCCCCTCCAAACCAGATCTATTAAACCAAACAGCGAAAGACGGCAAAGATTTTCAAGCCAACCAACACGAGAGTAACAAATCGTTGCGAGAAATCATCTAGGCTTTCAAGTAACAATGGTTTTGCGCATCGAAACCTGAACTAAAACATAAACCTTTTTAATAACGCTCAATGCTACCGGCTAGTTTTTTTTTTTGGTAATACTAATGCTAGCACAGCGAAAATTCGACATCAAATCGAACAACTCTGTGCCAGACTGACAGCATTCATCGAACTGCAGTATCCTACGAGACCAACTCAACAATTAGCAAATGAAATAATGATGACGTCATAAGATAACAAACAGTTAATGCATATGTTCCTCGACTTGATGCGGCAGCGCTTAAGAGGAGTAATTAACATCGATGCAATAGTAAGCTGCGCTATTTATAAGATTTAGGTTACCGTTCATAAATCAGACAACGCAGCTAAATTGAAGTGTGACGTCAACGGGGAACAACTATCCATTTAAATGTTATTTAACAACTATACGAAAGAAAAAACACCTTTAGCGTGAGCAATGCCTGCCCACGTTTTCAGTTATCAAGACATCTTGATGCGTTACTGAACAAGACATTGTCGAAATTTTAGACAGCCGGCCCTTACGACTAAAAAAGCAGCTTTTTAAAGCGGTTTGAGATTGTCATTATGCAAAGTTCACTTAGCACGAGTATTTTCATTTTAAACATTTTTCTTTAAAAGCAGTCTGCTTGAAGGCATATAGCTCGAGGATAGGACAAGTCAACATGAATTATGAATACTGAGTATTAAATTAGAACAGCAGGCTGTCTGTGGATTTGCGCGGTTGCCTGTCGATAGAATACAATCGAATCTAACCAAGCACTGCACATATGCTGGCCGCAGGTTGACTCATAACAAGCTTATGGATCTTGTAAGACAGCATCTGTGAAAATAACCAAGCCTGTCACATGCTTGCGACCGACCTTGCATAAACATTTGCTGTGTCATTGGCCAATGCAAGCGGTGAAAAGCGGGTGGAGTAATTAGATGTTTACCGTCCGCTCAATTGATGTTTACCACACACAAACAAGTCTTACCGATCTGAATAGATTGCGTAACAGCACCAGCGGTTGCCATAGCAACACCCTGCCTAAACGTGTCATCATGGCCGTTCGTCTCCGCGCGCCGATCGGAGTTCTTCCCGTCTCCGTTAGCAGATGCCCTCTCCGTTTCAAGCAGGTCTTCATTTCTGGCACCTGATTGCACCGACCGGTAGTCGTTAGGTTTCAGCGCGCTGGTATTGTTCGATTTGCAATCAATTGCGCTGTATCGCCGGATGTCAGCCTCCGAACGAGGAAACGACCACGTGATCAGCTTCATAAGAACAGGTTCAGGGACGCGAGGACACCGTTCTTCAACTAACTCAAACGGAACATGAGCGGCAGTGACTTTAGCAGCGAGGTCAGTGAGCGACTCGGGGCAGCAGTGTTTGCTTCGGCAGCGGTGTTCAAAGCTCTTTCTCTGCAGCAACGAACAGTCGGGGATTCTGCATGTGGGCGATAGCTTGGCCACTTTGCACGACGCAACTGCACCCGCAAACAGCTCTGGATTCTTGTAAGTAGAAGATCGCTTCATGGTTGAACTCAACTGATTAATGATTATCACACACAACAGACCACAGCTAGTAGCTGAAGCTACTGCTTTCAGTAACCAAATGTCTCTGCTTTACCAATTTTTCTTTTACAAGATAACTAAAAAACAAAAATATTGCTGTAAAGCAAATATTGTAGACTACAATCGCTTCATTCTCCACTTGACCTGACACAAAGGCTAAACTGGAAGCATTTCTTTTGCTTACGACGAGTAAACAATTGCGCGTTTAGTTGAGTTTCCCCTAGCTCCGTTAAGGCGATTCAGTAAGCAAAAAAGCAATTTATTACAACTCACACAGCTGCGCTGAGAAATGTTATACTTTATGATTATGACATCACAATTGTATTCTTTGTGTACAGCTGCGCTATCTGCCTGGTTGTAACCAGTAGTTTGACATCCGAACACCTATTTAATTAGCATCTTACCTCGTAGCCTCATATCTTTCTATTTGAACTCTCATTAAGCCAGCCTCTCACACTCTGCCTTGCCTCGAAACACAAACAAGAAAGCGCTAAAGGCGAATAAGGAGAAGCGCACGCTGTGCGCCGGAACACGCTTTGACGCACATGAAAGCAATGAATCTATTAAAATGTGGCTGACGCAACGGCGCTCGAGACACTTCGTGAGCGCCAAGCAGCGGGAAAGTTCGCAGAAATCAATAACAAGACAAGATGGACATTAATTATCCCGCAAACAATTTGTTTGGTCATGATACGCAAAAACAGTTCAAGAGGAATTCGTGATCAACAAATAAAGTTAATTGCTGCATTTAATAACCTGTTTTACTCTTACCACTTCAAATTTACATTAATGATTGTTTCTTTTGTTGCAATAGTGCTTGATGACGTAACAGGCGTCACCGTTGACCAAATTTTAAGTCATTGTGCAGACATCATGACAGGGGTGCTTTGTTATTAAATGATCTATAAACTCTCAGAAACTCCCTGTCATAAGGCTGTAAATTACGTCATGAAGAACAAATAAAATATTTTGATTTAAGGAAAGATTCGAATGGAAAGATATTTTTCGATCCGATCAAAGTTTTCGGAATTGGTGAATCAGTTTACTTTGCTGTTATCAGTGAATTGAAATGTTATACAATTTAAACAGATTATACGAGTATTCTTCATTTGTACAAATTGGTTAAGCAAAAGATGGAACCTTATGATAAAGAAAATTTGGTGCGGGTGTAGTATGTGATCTACATGCGAATATACGCAATCTACAGCAATGAAAAAATACAAAATAACTCTAAAAATAAATCTAACCCCAACTTTTACCCTAACTCCAATCTTATTCCTAAGGTGTACATCACAAGCTGCACTAGAAATTTACAAGTAGATCACAAACTACACCAACACCGAAAAGTTTACTTTTATTCTACAACGTGGTAATGAATATTGCTTATGTTTACCCAAACTTAGTAAAAACATAGCAAAACAACAGCAGACGAAAAAAAGGAGACGAAGGCAAAACGATATACGTCTATAAAGCACCAGCTCACGTCGCCCGCAGGGCCCTCTTTAGTGATATCTAGATAAGAATATCGGTACAGCTGGCCAAGCCGGCTTCGCTTAATGGGTTGTTGTAAAAAGAGCTATAAAAGTTTAAGTTTTTGAAATAACAAAATCTCTTTTCAAACCAAAAGTATTGCTTTCTGAAATGCAATCGCTTAAAAAATCATTATGAGGGGGTTGTGCATAGCTACTACATGTCTTCCAAGTTTTCGCGGTCCTTGGCAACATCTTATTTGCCCTGCTTTTTCCCAATATGCCTCCTTAAACTTAAAAAACTTTCATTCGTAATATTCAGCAAGTGCTTGAAAGCATAGCAGAGCTGTGGAAGGGCACCAAGGTTAATGATATATATTTTCAGGAATAACTTTTCAAATGTTAGAACTGCTACACAAGATTTTTTTGTAGTTGTATGCCTATTTGTACAACCTAAACCCTCTGGCTGGGCGTATCTTGCTTGGTCCTGGCATAAACGCAGCCAGGAAAAGAACAAACTAACCCAAAGAGATGCAATTGCAGTTGCAGCGCCCCCATTGGAATGTCGACGTTGAGAACATTGAAAAAAAATTCAAACGCATGCCACCTACGTTTGAAGCTGTTGCGTCCAAATCGATGAGTTGAGCGCCAAGATCCTATCATCATTTTTGCACAGATCTTTACCGCAATTGCAAAATCACTTGAAGGCCTTCGGGATAAGATTTTTCAAGTTTCTGCAAAAGCAACCACCATGTTGAATGGTATTGAAAAAAGAAGTTTTGTGGTTGCTTGCTGTGTAATTGAATAATTTGCAGGGTTATTTTGCCACTTTAAAAAATGTTGCTAAGAAAAACAGCTAGACATACTTTCAACCAGTGAATTAATCAAAAGCGTGCAATTAGCTCTCCACAATGATAGAAAGAATTGTGAGGATTCTTTCAAACAAATTTTTACAATAGCCAAAAACCTCTGTCAAAAGTATGAGAATCCATTAATGATTCCGAGAAGAGCCAATTGTCACAATCACCGAGAAAACTATCCAATAAATCACATGGAAAGTTATTTCCACTAGTCCATCAATGTGCCATACGCAGAGCATTTGTTGGTGCAAATGTCTGAACGGCTCGAAAGACCAAAAGATGAAATGCCGAAGTCTTCAGAATTTGATACCCAAATACACTGTGACACTGACATCTTCTTCGGAGACAGACAATTGGTTGGAATTATATCAACAAGACGTTGATAGCAAAACTACCACTTTTTCAGAAATTATGCGCTGAAAAGAAAAGTGGGAAAAACAGAACATCGCCACTCTCCTAACAAACGCTGTTGATGCTTTGGAAGGTTGTAATGCAGACCTTTTCCCAAATGTTCGGAAGCTGCTTAGTACTATGGCAACGCTACATGTAACAACTATGGCAACGCTACCTGTGACAACTGTTGTTCCAGGTAGCGTTGCCAAAATACTAAGCGACTTGCAAACATTTTGGAAAAGGTGTGAATTAACATTGGTTAACAATCCGATACGTTTTTAGACGCAGCATGGTGCCAAAGCTGCGTTCACTTGTAATGAAGACCAATGTTCGGACTGCATAAACAATCCGAACATTGGTCTGCATTACAAGTAAACGCAGCTTTAGCACCATGCGGCGTGCTGAAACGTATCTAAGGTTCACAATGAGAGAGCCATGGTTAACCGTTCTTGCTTTGCTTTCAATTCAGCGGGAACGATCAATTGACAAAGGCAGTGTTTTAAATGAATATGCCACAAGTTCTAATAGAAAATCTGATTTTATTCTGTAGTTTAGTGATACTTTTTGTTGCAACCAAAAAGTCTGGGGAGAAATTGTCCCCTTCGCTCCCTCCCCATCGGAAACTCATCGAGCTACACCAACTTTTGAAAACTATTGAAGTATTTTAAAGCCTTTTGACACTATAGTTTGGCTAATTCCTGTTGCTGCAACCTAATGGTTTCCAACCGCTGTGCCGCGGCACACTAGTGTACCGCAATAAGTACCCTGGTGTGCCGCGAAGCGATGCCGTGAGGCAATAATTACATCTAATATTAGTAATTATTAGAAGAAGGTGGAGCAAATTGGGATGCGTGGCAAAACGGGCAGAGCGATAATTCAAAAAGTTTTGGCTACCTTTAATTTCTTGAATCTAGTTTTTTTAGTTAGGTTATTATATGTTAAAACATTAGCAGTGCTGTGTTTTACGCTAGTTTGAGTAGTTGAATGCATTGAAAAAATTGGTTAATGATGGACTTATCATATGAATGTTTCGATTTTTTTTTATAAATGTTAGGTAAAGAGATAAATGATCTTTTTTTATAAAAGGCTCTGAATATAGCTTAGGCATTGCAATATTTGACTTGTAAATTAATATTAAGTTTTTATTTTTTACAACAGTAGTTACCCTTACTTATCCAAATACAATAAATTTCATTATTTAAAAAGTAATATATTTCAAATACTATCGTTAAATTAACTTTGGACAATGGATGAGTTCCTTAAAAGAAAAGTTGACAGTGACTCTACAAAAAATGAACTTCAGTACAATGCTGAAAGAACAGTTAAGAAAGCAAAAGTTCGTCGTTTGTACCGTAACAATTGTTTGAAATATAGATTTTACAGAACCGGGGGTGCTTAAATGCCTTTTCTATAATGTGTTGTGTGCGGCCAATTGCTGTCAAATGAAGCTATGGTTCCAAGTAAAATCAATAGACATTTTACTACTAACCATCCCAGCCTTCAAAGTGAAAATGCTCATTATTTTCAAAAGTTGCTACAATCAAATGCAAAACAAAGTAAGATATCTCAAAAAGAAGTGACTGTATCCGAAAAAACACAATTGGTTTCATATCAGGAGGCAGAATCAATTGCCCTTAAATCAAAATCTCATATTCTTTCTGAATCAGTGATCCTTCCGGTATGCAAAAAAGGGTCAAGATTACGCTAGGTGATAAGACTGAAAACGAAATTAACAAAATTCCGCTTTCAAATAGTACAATTCAGCGTAGGATTGTTGACTTGTAAAAAAATATCGAAGAAAGTGGAACAGCCAAGCTTCAAATTAACGCTTTTGCTTTACAAATTAATCAATCAACTGGTATAAGTAATCATGCACAATTGATTGCATTTATACGTTTCATTGATGATGATGATGTAGTTGATTAATTTCTGTGCTGCAAAAAATTTCCCACCACAACAAAAGATTTAGATATTTTTATTATATTGACAGCATACCTTGAGAAACAAGATTTATCATGGGATTCATCTGTGAGATTATGCATTGATGGAGTACCTTTAATGGTAGAATCAATAAAAAGTTTTGCGTCTTTGTGGAAAAATAAAATCCGAGCAGTGTGCGAACACACTGTTTTTTACATAGAAAAGTATTAATTTCGAAGATAATTCAAAATGAACTAAAGCAGGTGCTGAATCAGGTAATTAAAATGGTAAATTATGTAAAAGCACGAGCTCTGAAGTCTAAATTATTTGAGCTACTGCGCAAAGATATGGATTCTCAACATGTTCATTTACTGTTGCATACGGAAACAAGAAGGTTGTCAAAAGGGAAAGTACTAGCACGCGCGAATGAGCTTCAAAAATAGCTGGTGTCCTTCTTTGAAAATGAAAATCATGAACGATTTTGTAAATACTTTAAAAAGATGAATTGTGAATGTCTGAAGTAGAGAATTTAACAGAGATATTTAAACACCTCAATAGCCTGAACAGCAATACGCAAGGCAGGAATGAAAACATTCTCACTTCGATCGACAAATTATTAGCTTTTAAGAAAAAACTTGGAGGAACAAACTTAAAGCAAGCAACGTGAATATTTTGCCATTAATTCGTAAAACGTGCATTGAGAAGATGACTCCTATTATAATTGAGCACCTAACAACCTTAGAAAATAGAATTGAAAGATATTTTCCTTCATTGAACATTGAAGATCTTAATTAGATCGCGATCTTTTTGCTGGTTTAACAGTCATAAATCCTCACAATTTTGAGTTGTGTGAAGAGGAAGAACTAGCGAGCATTTCCAGTGATGTTGTTGTTGTTGTTGTTGGTTTACCACTCCTTTTCCTTGGGATGGAGGTATGCCGCGTACAGCAATCCAGGTTTACACCATCAACCTAATTGAATTAGGCCAGGGGAAAAGTGGCAGCCCATTCGAACCAGCCGTGGATGCAAATTTCCGACTGGTAGCCCCACCACAACAAGGCGGACTGCCATTGGTGGGTACCCAAAAGTCGCCTCTTACGACAAGCTGGGTGAGCAGCTTCACTATTCTAACCCGGTGAAGCACGGGTAATTTCCAGTGATCGCGGACTCAAATTGAAGCATTCACAGCTGCCATTAGATGCATTTTGGACCTCTGTTAAGAATGAGTATCCAGTTCTGAGTAATAAAGCAATCAAAGTATTATTGCAATTCCCAACGTCATACTTACATGAACTGGAATTTTCTTATGTGAACATTATTATAAATAAGAAACAAAAAAGACTTCAAAGCGTTGAAGAAGAATTAAAAGTATGCCTTTTCCACATTCGCCCAGATTTCTCAGCACTAGTGAAGAAGCACCAGGCTCAACGATCGCACTAGAACAGTATTCAATAAAACTTGTTTGTTAAGTAATATGAGAACAATATTTTTTCTTTATAATACTCGTAGTTATCATTAGATAAGTTAAATTACCAAATTGAAATTGGAAATGAAAGAGTTCACTGTATTTAACGTACATGTATATTCTTATACGTTTAATACAGTAAATACTTTATGATAAGTGCAAGATATGCTTTTTCATTACAAAATTTTGTCTCTTACAATGTTTTGTGATTCGTGTGTTAGGGCAGTCAGGTGGTATACAGCATTATTATTAATCAATATGCATTCCCTATGAAGGGTGTGCCGCGAGAATTTAAATAGTGTAATAGTGCGCCGCCATATAAAAAAGGTCGAGAACCACTGCTGTAACCCATGGCTAACGCTTAAAATCGTGTATTAGTGTGGAGTATCAAATTATGACTTAACAGTGATCTTAATCACCTTGGCTAATATACAGTACAGCAAGAAGCTTACTAGCAAAGTTAGGAATTAGTTTGAGACATGACGTTTTGGTTTTTGTGAAGTGTTTATCAAGTTTGCTAATCTTGGGCCTAAGCCGAAGCATTTAAAAAATATCAGTTGAGTGCAGAAATAAGAGCAGTAATGCACATTTTTTCTGGGCCATTACACATTAAAGTAGACTACGTCAACCAGTGAGTTAATCAGATTTTACAGCAGCAAAATTACTGATTAGTGATTGTAGCAACACGAATTTGGTTAACCCCCCTCTCCTCCTACAGAAATCTGGGGGTTTTCTGGGGGGTAAATAGTTACACTACTGATGACAAATTCAGTTTGTATAGTAAAAAAACAAACAGTAAAGATACATGTCATACATTTTCGGAATTGCCCTGAAACAATCTTTAATTTGTTAAATGAATTTTGAAAATTGGTTGATAAATGATGTCACAAATCAGCTTTTAAGTAAACTTAATTTGTAAAATTTTTGTAATTTTTGAAAAAAATCATTACATGATCATCTCTGGTTGCGAAAGACTTTGTTGATCGTAACAGTCAGGATTATAACATCACAGACCGAGTTTTAAGAGCGCAGGAAAAAAAAGAGAAGCATGCTTAAAAGGCTTAAATGCTTAAAAATAGAACATGTTGTTGCATCGTCAATACGGTTTTAATTGTTGTAGAGTTATTTGCATCAAAAGCACCTGGCTAATATCTCCCAAATAACGTTCAATCGCGCTTCCTCGATGAATACTTTTTAACAAAATGAAGAAAGCACATTTACGAATAATTATGACGTCATGCGAGGTCCTAAAGAAGTGAAATTTTTTGTAGTTAATAAATCATCACTGGCTTTCGATTAAGCTGAGAACCGCTTTCCTTGGTCCACTATTGCGATTTTAAAAAATTATCTTTAATTGCGACGTCGTGGTGACGTCGCCAACACTCTTATGACGCTCACATCGCGTTAGTGATCAATCGTGCCGAGTTTTATGTTCGAACGTCCAGTAGTTTTGTAGGCATGAGAACACAAAGATGGAATTGCGCTATATAGCATAGATGCATAATGAAGTAGAGAAAGACCAATAATTAAATTTGAAGACAAGTGGTAAAACCAGCGCAACTAAATTTAAATAAAGTCTACATCTTAGTAGTAAAAAGAGTTTGGCTAAGACAGCAATAAATTATCTACAAAAGAAGAACCGCAAATCATAGTTTTTATGAATGTTTTACATACAGTTAAAATGTGACTAAATATCAATGCAACTGCGGCAAAACTTTTTATTTTAATTTAAACAAAAAGTGGTTTACTTTGAACTCAAATTGTATAAACTAAAAATCTCAAAGTCTGCAAAACCAAAATAATTTGTAAAACAATATTTTTGGCTGTGTAGAATTTGAAGTCTTTTAGTGGCAGCTGCAACTCAAAGGTATCTCAAGTTACTAATGTTCCAACAGGCTTCTATAAACATGGATGCTGACACGGTGATTTATTGCTTTGAGCTTCCTCTTCGCGGTCCGTAGATCTCGGTTCAATTCTCCTGTCGAGTCATAGGAAAAACTATAAAAATGGTATTCTCCGCTTCCCTGCTTAACGCTCAGCACGAAAGGGACACAGCGAAGAGAAAACTGGCAAGCATGTTTTGTATTTGGGTGGGGCATACAAGAGGATACCTTCGTTTTTATGCTGCAGTCTGCTGGTGGTGCCACGCAGTCTATCCACAGTGGTGGCGCAATATGACGAAAGGCGACAAACAAAGCATATGCTTGTACGCAAGAAGAAGAAGAACATGAATTAAACTTTCTTCCCCGAAAAGTGTGAAAAGCCTTGAAAGTTCATCAAAAAGTTTGTGAATGAGAATAGGTTTCTAAGAAGGGAAGGGGTCGTGACCTCGATAGGTAAAATGATATTTAAATAAAGCCATCAGATGTCAGAAAGATTCAAATATCTAAAAATAATGCTCTTTTTTTGAGGTCGATCATCTTTCCTAGTAGGCCTTGCTTGCTCAAGATGATTTTTCTCTCCACTTAATTAGAAGGTGAGATCGGAAGGGGTTAAGATCGTTTTTAAAATTATTTTTCTTTGATGTTTATGGCTCTATGAGTTTTGCCAATTTGGGTAAAACTGCTACGTGCTCGGATCTTTGATCTCTTGCACCCATTGGCAGCGATAGAATACGAACCGCGATATCGTGGTTGCTTCAAACAAATCTTTTTTCCGCTACTTGTCACTGTAGGGATCCTATTTCGTTACTTTTGTTAGGAATTTTCAACTCTTCTTGCTCAGCGTGAAATAGCAGTTACATGGCTGTGGTATCGTATAGAAACACATGTAATGTCAACGAGTCAGAGTTAGTTTAAAATAATCATTTTAAAAAATTTCAGCTTGAATATTTTTGAAAAAAGTAAGGCTTATTTTTTTGCAAAGTTCTAATAGACTATTATCTATGTTCAGTTTATTGCAAACCTCGATTTTGTTTTGTATCAGAAACCTTCAAAGCAGGAGCGCAGCCTAAATTTTCTTTTGGAGAAAATGGGAAAAATTCTCCCCATTTTCAGATGTTTTTTCTCAAAAAACTCCTGGAGCATAAACCTTGTCAAAACTAATTTACAAAATGCTGAAACACGAAAATTTTGCGGGGTTGAAGGTATGTCCGTCTTACGCCCCTTTCCAAGACCCCTGATTTATACAAGCTTCAAATTCATGATTTTATACTATCGCAATGAGAACTGCGGTGTGATTCTGTTCTTTTCTTCTTAAATGTTTTTATTGAATAGCTGAGATATAATGGCTGTTAGAGCAAGAAACAATAAAAAGTACGATTTGAAATAACATTGAGCCAGTGTGAATCTTAGCGTGTTGTATTAAAAACATACTGGGCATCATGAAGTGTATTTCAAGAGTCGGTTCAACTTATCTTTTTATAGGCTACTTTTTTCGACCACTTGAAACATTATCACTTGGTAACAAGCTAGAAGTAAACAAGCAGTGTCTATTTAGTGCCATTTTGTAACAGCAAGAGTAAATACAGCTAATTTCATGAAAAAAAACACTGCAAAGCAAAGATTAGGCAAAGAGTTTTCTTAAAAATTTTGTTGACGTGCAAGTTTAAAGTTAAAATCTATGGCAGTTGCTCAGAGCCTCCAGAATGTTGTAACCCTTTGCACAGGCACAGCGCTGAAAACCTCGCGCCTGAAAACAGTGCTTCGTAAAGCGGAGTTTTTGTACCAAAATCGAAATTTTGCTACAGGTTACACTGTTGGCTAATTCAGCCTTACAGTTTCAGAATAGCACTTTAAGAGACGAGAGATGAGAAAAAAAGTTTGGGAGAGTTCGAAGTAACCTTACAGTCTTCAGTTCGACAGTCAGTAATGGAACTCCATTAATCATAGTTAAACTTGAAGTGTAAACTTGAAAGTAAACTACGAATCCCTCGGTAATGTAGCATGCAGTGGAATGCTCTGAGCGCTGAACCCGCAGTCTTTCAATGACATGTTTAACGCTTAGTACATTACACTAGGCTTGTAGCCTAGTTAACAGAGGCCTAAATAATCTAATTAAATAGGCCTAAAAAACTATAAATAGGTCTAGACTGCTATCTAATCAGCAACATGGTGCGATAAACATACAGGGTGGTCCAAAAGTACGTGGACAGTAAAAAAATTTTACTTAAAAATCACACGTTTACTTACAAAAGATAAAATAAAAGACCAAATTGAATAAATTTTAATACTATTTATTGACGTAAATGCTCAAACTATAACCAACAAATAATCTTTTTTTTTACTTATATTCACCAAATTTCGGTATGAGCCAATTTTGACTACTGTCCACCTACTTTTGGACCACCCTGTATAGCTCACAGGCTGCTAGCACACTGACTGAGGGCGATATTTGACAATCTATAGTGAGTAGCATCGATGGATGAACACAAGGAGAAGGCAATAAAGCTGCAACCTTCTGTTCGCTTTGCAATTTGCTCTTTTATGCGAAAAAGAACTTTTAGAAAATTTCAATTTGGGGAGTTACCCATGACCAAAATAGGGAAAAAATGCTCCATCGATTGTGAAACAAGTCACCTTTGCTGCATATTTCAAATTTTGAAAAAATAAATTCCATAACTTATTGCTTCCAGTTATCAGCGAGATATTTTGCAGATATTGTTGAATAACCAGGCTCTGATACAGCATGTTTGGCACATCATCAGTTCTTGGGATCAATACTCCAGTTCGACGTCGTAGAAGTTCTTATCACCGCAGTAGAACAGCTCGAACAAGGTAGGTGCGACTGTTTGAATGAATATGCGTAACTATGAAGGCACAGAATCCATGCAACCCCTCAATTTTTCAAACCCGATCAATGATAGAAGACATTTTTAGGTTTAACGGCTTCAAAAAGTTGACTTCCGAGAAAAGAGATCTATAAGTGCGGTCAAAAATTTGAGGTAAAGTTTGGCAAAATTAGGGGCTAAAAATTTGAGCTCCAAGGAAAGGTCCTTTTACGAAATTGGCAAACACAAAGACCGAAAAAACATTTGTTCCCCCCTTCAAAAAAATTGCTTTTGGCTATGCTAATACTTAAATGGAATAGTTATTCAGGGGGTTTTGTCTGGCATAAAAGATTGCGATGAAAATATCAAGTTGAAGGAAGTGACGTTCGGGCGGGGAGGGCGACCTATTTCCGGTGGCACTATTTTGCGGGGTGACACTTTAGCATGGGACTCTTTTTGTTGATGTCATCTGACAAAAAAGATGATTCTACTCGTGTGCCTGGCATTCCTATTCTGAAGGCACAATTCAGCAAGTTTGATGTTGTTTATTTCCATCTCTCAATTTTGGTACAAAAAGAAATTAAATTACTTGAAAAACTGAGTTTCTTGCTTTCGCAAATAAAATATGTGCAGAGAGGTTGGGAAAAAATTTTTCATGCCAGTTGGTCTGAAGTTAGATAATAAAATGTTAAAATTGAAACATGCCAGCATGTTAGGGGAGGGTGTATATTGAAAAATTGTGTTGAGTTAATACAAGGTCACAGTCGAACAAAGAAAGAATATGGCAAATAGTTCGCGTCAGATCAAAGAAGTCACATCTCTGTTCAAACGACCTTTTAAATCACTCGTTTTACACGGGCCCTTGTTGTCACTGAACAATAGAATGAAAAATTACACTGTTCAATCACAAAGGCTCCATTGTGATTTTTTAATTGATGTTAAACCTTATATTGTGTGCATTGTACACAGTAGCGACAGGCTCACAACACTTCATAATGATTAGTTATTCGCTTTGACAGACGTGCATTTCAATGTTCATATCTAAATATGATATTTGACACAGCAAGAATAAATTTCTTGTAACTACTGGTAAACAAATTGATCTTATACCATAAAGCGCAATTCTGTGTGTACGTACGTATGCTTTTATTCATCCGAAACTAATGGGCATAAATACATGAAACTTGGCACGACTGATCATCTCTTCCCGGATCCGTCACGAGGAGGTGGTGGCGTCATGATGATGTCATAATCACAAATAAATTTTTTAATTTTCCTTTCTTGACAGAGAAAAAATCGTTTTTTGCTCAAGCGAAAGCCAGCCCTTAACTTTTTCCTTTCAAGCATAAGATGACGACACAGTTAACACTTGATTGCAAATTTTTTTCTTTCTTTTCTCGTAGGTACTAAAGGTAGAAACGCGATTAAAAGGATTTTTGGGAGATAATGGCAAGGTGCTTTTGAGAAAAAAATCTACAACTATTTAAGATCAATTGACAATGCAACAAGCAATTCTTTTATTAAGAATTTTTAGCATTCTCACACGCCTTATTTCTTGAACTATTCAAACTAACTCTATGATGTTATCATGCTGTCCGGTATGATTGAAGTGAAAACAGTGCAGCAGGCAGCCGCTGCGTTTAAAGTTGCTACGCGTTGTCATTTCAAAAGCAAACAGCTGATACCTGCCTCAAGAAAAAAAATGATCATAACACTATTTACATACTTCATTTTATAATAGCCAAAACAGCGAGCCACAAGGCCTACTTTATAATAACGCAACGGCAAGTTAGAATACCTTTATAGAGTCGTGTCGCTAGCCTGACTTAGCTTAACTTCTAAGTCATAAGCTTATTAGTCAAGTGCAGCAATGTTGAACAATTTGGCAATCCTTCGGGTAAAATTGGCTGGAATCACAAAAATAATCTACGTCTTTACCACAAAAACGTGGTTGATGGATTATACTCTTAAACCATAACCTAACTTATGGAAATAACTAGACTGTAAGTGCTTGACTTTGAGTTAGCTTTCTCTTTCTCCAGCAGCGACATTGTTTGGGGGAGCCCTGCGGATGACACCGGCTAGTTCTATGCACACGTAAAATTAAAAAATCTTCTCGACTGAAGTTGTTATCAACTATTACAAATATACATAATTAAAGCCGAATGTAGGAGGGAGGAGGTGTAACCGCGTCTCTGAGGGGAAGAGGGAGCAGTCAGCTCCAAACAAGACTGTTTTTTGGCTTTGAAATTCTAGCAACTAGGCTCTGAACAAAAGAACATCTTTGCTCAGTGATTGGTGCCTTGCCAAAGACCTTTTTTATTTTGGGTTGACACTTTCTCACATCGTTCCGTGTGTTACGGATCCCAGCAATGCCGTTGGAGGCGGACAGGCGTGTGAGCAGCAAATTAAGTGGTTATTTAGAGCTTTGCCCTTTCCGGTACTTGGCGGAGTTTCTCTAAATCTCGTCTTGAAATGCGCCTTTGATGATTATTTTTGAAATGTATCTGTACTTGATACCTTCTAGCAGCAAGCTACTTTTCAGGAGAAAAAAGGTCTGGGTTCATTTTTCACGCTGGAACGCGGATTTCAGTGATGACGATTCAGGTAAGAAGAGGTTGTTGTTTACTCTTCCTTTTTCTTGCGATGGAGACACGGCAGGAAAAAGTTGTGACTTAGATCTATATACCTAATCAGGACTAAGCTATGGGAAAAGGTCGTCTATTTCAAACCAGTCGTAAATACAAATTGCAGTCATTAGCCATTGTCCACCGACAAGGTGAGCTGTCATTAGCGGGCGCCCAAAAGTTTTTCTTACCACAGGCTGGAGGAGCAGCTTCAATATTCTGTACTGGTGAAGCACGATCTGACAAAGAAATTGATTGCTTTGAGGCTGATTTCCATTAGGCGTAGCGTGAAAAATGCTTTGTTTCTCTATTTAGTTTCATGCGTGGAGAGCGCACTCGCGCTCCGCCCATAAAACTAAATAGAGAAACAAAACATTTCCCACGCCACGCCTGCAATCTACGCCTAATGAAAACCAGCCTTTAGTGTAACGCATGTTTTTTTTAAAAAGCTTGTTAAGGAGGCAAAGATATTCCATTAAAATCGAGTTAAAGTCCTTTCAAAAAGCTTTTTTAGAAACATTTTTGTTTCTCTGACAAACTATCTTCTCCTCCAGATGCGAATTCATATCTGGTTAACGACAACTTATACACCTGGAGATTCAAAACATCAAAAGAAATAAAAGAAAATACGTTGTCAATTTCAACGTTGTAAAGGATTACTTGTAGCAAATGTAAAGTCATTTAAATCGATTTGTTAATGAATACATCTTTCAACGGAAATAAATTTTCTGTTGTAGCTTATTCAACCGCAGCAAAAATCAAGTGACAAAAAATAAAAAGAGTATATTGTCAGCAACAAGTCAAAATCTGTGAACAGACCAGTCCGGGAAAATGAATTGACCTATCTTCCGATTAAAATTCACAGCAAAACAAAACCAAAAAAAACTATCAATGCAACTTTTTTCTGTAAAAGTAATTACTAGAGCAAGTTTTTATTCACCTAAAGATTAAAAATAATTAACTTAAAATTCAAAAAACTGACTTCATAGACGTAACAAAATTTTGACTGAACACAAAACGCTTCTTGAGTTTTTACATCAAAACGAACATTTCATTGACGAAAGTGCACAAATTCTTAACAAAGCTTGCAATACGCAGGGTTTATACATGTATAAGCAGCCAAGCCTGCAGTCACCAAATGCAAGGATTCAAATCTAACATCAATTATTGTTCCACATTTTCGACCTTAAAAGTTTCTGTCCTTGGCTAATAGTTTTCGTAGCAAGGAAAAACTTCTTTCTACAGGAGCAGTTGTGGGCTGAGAATGTTGAAGCAAACTGTAAACAGCAGGCGAAGTGCTTGCTTTTTCCCTGTTTATTATTTTAGTAATGTCATTGTTTTACATTCTTTTTTGTATGTAACGGTTGATGCTGCAAGCGTCTTCTCCAAAGTCAAGTTCTTGAATTGCTTGCACCACTTCTTTAAACGGTGTACTTTGCACTTTCCATCGTTTCTGTAAGCTTATTTACAATTTTTTATAGATTTTTGATTTTGAGAAGCTGAGTAGCTAAATTAGTTGTTTGCAAGCTAACTTTTGCTGGAGTTACTAAACTTTTAGACCCTTCAAAAGTTTTCACAATCGCTTTCACATCAGGTAAATTCCTTGCATAATATAAGGCAACATTTTACCAGATTTTCATTCTTGTAACAACAGGCTGAGGCGGGCAACCAACAGTAGCGAATTTGACTTGTCTGGTTTAATTTTTAATTGTTGCTGATTTAACCTGCGATTAGCTGATGAAAATTTTCAAAGTGAAATTTGACTTTGATAGCACCATTGTGCAATTAATGTGCTACACATGTCACATGAAATAGCTAAGGTTACAGAGGTATTGCACCTGCAGCCACCATATATTTTGCAGCATTAGGACCCTTGAGAGAACAGTCCGGGACCGGTACCAACATTGACTCCGGGCTCCCTTTAACAAGGATTAAGTAGAGTCTCAAAATTTTTCCAAAAAAGGATCGTGGCCGAAACTGCCTGCGCGGCGAGGCAAACATTCATAAACGCAGCGATCAGGAGGCTTTGACCTTTTTTTGAGGTCAACTCAACCACTTGCTCATTTCGATCGCCATACCGATGGAAAATTTTCTGAGCAGGTCTAAACACCACAACCAACACAAAACACGTAACAGCCAAAACCAATCCGCGTTACGTTTGACAACAGCGCGGGCCCGCTAAAGGAGCCCGGGCTTGGGTGCTCTGTACCCCGCGTCCCCCTCTCAACGGCTCGGTGCAGCATCAGACAATAAGACGGTAAGGGTTTCTGTTGATTCCAAGAGATCTACCAGCATCGTCAACTGCTTGAGCAATGCAATTGCTATTTGGCGCACATGATATAAGGTTGTCGGTCGTACAAATAACTGACAAGAGGTGTTTCTAGGCTTCCAATGAAAATATTTAAAAATTGTATGCTACCTAGAGTGCTCTCATTAACAACCACAAACAATTATTTGTAATGTGCATTTCTTATTCGCTGTAACTCATCTGCGCTTAACTACAGCACAGTTTATCTACCGGTAGCTTCAAATGGCAAACGTTGACCAGTGTCGTGAAATAGGTTTTTGACGCACTTATTGTTTAGCTTGTATAAAGGAATATCATCAAACAAAAATGTCTTAGGTACCTTTTTCACAAAATTGGTGTTACTTCTCAAAAACGATCGCTTAAGTGTGCAGAAATAGCAGTTGAGATCTGCTGCCAACTGCTTTTTGGTGTTTAGACGTATATCGATGACTTTAGACAAAAAAAAGCGTTTGCTGCAAGAAACCGTACAGCTGCACAAATTGCAATACAACTCGTTGTTGGGACTTTTCGTAAATTCTTCAGGGAAGTCTTGAAGTACGCGTTGAATTTTGGATGTTTAGGTAGCTTTCACTTTTCGCATCATTTAAAAACCTAAATCACAAACTAAAGCAAAATCTAAATAAATATGTCACGTCACCCTTTTGACAGTTAATATCACTGTAAAATAGTAAAATACCATCTATTAGTGAGCTTGCACACTGCACCTGCATAAACAAACTATTCACTCTTTCTTGATTCACCTTGAATAATGAAATGACAGTCAGAACTAGATAGTTGATGCCTCTTCGCTATACTATAAACGTTTTTACCCAACACGTTTTATCACAGTTATCAGTTTTTCTCACCAATGCGAAAGAAACTTTTTGACTAACAGTGTTAATTATTTAATTACCTCAAAAAAGTAGACCTAGAGGAAAAATATTGACTTCTTGTTGACCTATCAAATAAACTTCAAACCAGAACTCTTACAAAAAAACACGCCGCTCAAACTTACCACCAAAAAATTGTCTATACAGTAGATTCCGCTTAATCCGGTCACATCGGGACGAGCACCATTTGGCCCGATTAAGCGGCTGACCCGATTATCCGAAGTCTTGCAGTATCAGTGCCAGGGTTGTCTTTTGGTACACCAGTTATCTCAGCTAGCTGGCGATAACTAGTGTTTGGAGGTTGCTCTCTAATTTTTCTTAAAGCAAAAATCTTTTCAGCAATTGTTAAATCTGTTTGCGGCATTTCTGCTGAAGACTTCACACAATTTGCAACAAAACACAGCAATTACGATGTCCAAAAGCATAAAATGACAAAATAATTTGCGTTTGTATTGTTCAATTGTTACATAATAAAGTTGGCTTTGTGATATCGAATTCTATTGCATTACAAAGGCGGTTTTGCAATTACACAAATGTATGTCTGGCTACAGCTGTGGCCCGATTATGCGGATTTAACATAGTGCATTACCTTTGATTGGATTTCGTTCTTCAAAATTTGGCCCAATTAAACGGCTGACCCGGTTAACCGGCGGCCCAATTAAGCGGAACCTACTGTATTGAAAAAACTTGCCCCAATAATTGCTAAAACTAATAAAGCAACGTGTGTTTCACGCTTCGGTCAAGCCTTTTCAAGTGCAAGGCGAGGCAGGTGAATAACTAATTAACAAGTGCAGAGCAGTAACTCAAGCGTGTAATAAGGCTCTCGCTCGCATAGCAGCAGTTCGACTCTCAGCAAACTCGGTGAAAATACTTATCTAAAACAGCGGTGGTGCAATGGCTTGATTGCTACAAATTCATTTACTTGTGTAAGTCGTAACTAGGAGTGGATGCCAAAAAGTTTGATATCTAAAGGCTTAAGGAAAACAAACGCAAAGAAAAAGTTAAAAGTTATCGTTCTACTGCATTCCGCTTGAAAACAACTTCTTTAATGCTAGGCATAGTGCGTTTGAATTAATGTCAAACTAGTAGGCTATTTGCATGAAGTAACTGACTGCAAAAATATTTGCTATGATTTGTTGAGAAAAGACTTCGAATTTTTCAATAAACTGCTGACGTTCATTACTATATTGTGATATGGAACGTACGAGGTTAAAGACGGTTAGTATTTCTTTTTTTTGATTTTTTGTCAACTTTTTTTTGCAGATTTTCTGTACTTTTGTCGGTCAAAAGGATTAACACGAAACACTTCATCTGTGGAGGAAAGTTCTCCCCCTTTAAACAGCAATGGGAATGTTAAAAAAGTACCTCTGAACAAAAACTCTTCAGCAAAGGCAGCAACAAACGAAGAAGAAAAGAAAAAAAACGTTTCCAAATATATTTCATCACTTTGCTCCTTCCTTCAAGATAAATTGAAATTTATTCGTGAAAGCGGAAGTGGACCCACTGAAGCGCCGGAAAATCAGGCTAAACTTAAAACCGGAAGTGACGGAACAAACAATAATTCCCCAAATGAATTAAAATCACCTTCCTCATCTGAAGAGAATCGAAATAGAACGCGATCTCTTTCTTTAGACAACGATCAGCGCTCGAAATGTGACTCAATCCCCAAGTTAAGCAACGCCTTTTTCCGGCGGAGCAGTGACAAAAAGAAATCCACTTCTCTTCCCAAAATTCTTTTAAGAAGTGACAACGAGAAAGCAAACAAAAGTGAAGTAAAATTGCTCCCGATATGCAGCGACGCTGAGACCGTCCCGGAGTCGCGCCTCGAAGAACAATCGCCCTCTAGCGCATCTCCGCGACGAACGACGCGAGAATGGACGGCCGGGGTCGAGCATGAAATAATGAGATTGTACGAAAGTGGGGCTCCAGGAGCAGGTCTGGCCGCTTTTGATCCACAACCTCATCCACTTCGGTGGAGTCAGGTCAAAGATCAGGTGGAATCAAAACTTAACAATGCCGATCACACACCGAGCTATGTGCTCGCGTTGGCAAATTTGTTTCGAAAAAGAATGCAAGTGAGTTAGAATTAGAACTTGGACACATATTTACACATGCATTTTCATTTGCTTATTTATAGTTAACGCTTAAGTATCTGATCTAGTTGCTTGGATGATAAAAGTACATGTACACAGCCATTCCATTTTATACTCAGACCTTGTTTATCAAGACTGCTGCCGCGATTTGTCACATGTAGGGGTAGCAAGGTAACCGAAAAACCGGAATAGAAAAAATGCTTTTTTAGGTAGGAATTTGTTCTAAGCAGTTTTTTGTCGTAGAGCACAGATTTTGAATCTTAGGATAAACGAGGTCTGACTGTAGACTACAGCAACATCACTCGGTAGGCCAGAAACTTGCCTGCTCATAATGACTGCAGTGAACGTATGTAACTGTATTGATGCTAAAAGTTTTACTAATATTAATTGTGGTGCGTTGCAAGCATTTTCTAATATTTTGCATCTTGTTGCTTGCCTTGAACAGATCAGAAAAGAATTCAGTCAGGTAGCAGGACAGATTGCTGACGTTGATCTGAAGGGATCCTCACTGCTTCCTCCTCCTATTCACAGTGATGCATTTCCTCGGCAGCATTCAAAGCAACCTCAAACAAAACCATCAGCTGCAAGTTGGTGTGGTCAAAGCATACATGCTATTGAAGTTTTAGTTTGAGCAATAGATGATTTTGAAAGAGATCATGCATAAAATCCTGGCGTTTCCCTAAGGACTCTGAATAAGCTTAGACGACTGTATGTTCTGACAATTATGTTACGCTCCATAGTCTACTAGCCTACCTATTAGTCAATGATCTTTGTTCATTTGATATGGATGTGAGTTCGAATATTACTCCCATTCTCATTTTTAACTACTTGAGAGTTGTAAAATCCTGAGATGGATCAATTGTTATTGTTCTTAGACCAGCACTAGAAAGTTTTATGGAACAGATAAATGCTGATACATTATTTCACGATCACTTCTGTGAAGAATCACGTTAAACAAAGATGTAAAATTAGGGGTCTGGGAAGCTGAGGCCACCAGAAATTAAAAAAAGGAGCAAAAAAGTATAACAAATAGTAGGAAAATAGCAAAAAAGCGCCACTCTGAAACTTTTATGTTCTCCCTCCCTAAAATCCATCCTATTTTGCAGCCAAAAATAGCAAAAAAGTCGCCGGAAAAAACTAGATCTTCAAAGAAAGGTCCTCACCTTTATTCAAAAATGCCTCCAACTTCCATCCACATGCAAAACAATGTGTTGCGCCAGTAATTTTGAAAACAACTTCTTATGCAAAACCACAACAGAAATTTTCAAACCGTGGCCTTGTCACGAAATCAAAACAAGTTTTTGAATTGAGGCTTTCATATTTCATTTTCTAGACAGACGATTGCAGCAAATATCTATATAAAGGAATTTTTTTAAACCACATTAAGTTGAAGAGCATATGTTGGGATGGGATTATATGATTAGGATAGCCTTTGGAAAGTTCAAATTTTTCTCATTCCGCTTGAATATATCTGGTGTATATTCCAATAAATTTGCTCCTTTGTTTGAATCGAGTAATGAAAATCTTTGACCGTTTTTCCGCAGAGCACAACAGTATAAGTATTGCTAGAAAATAGCGCACGATTAGTCATTAGTCAAAAAATTGTGTGAAACCTGTTCAACCAACAAAACAAAAAAATGTGAAATAGAAGCATAATAATGGGATTTACTCGCAATTCTTTGTAAAATCAACAAAGCCCAAATGCTGGTAAACATTTCATTGAAACGCTTCCCTTTTACACTAAAAGCTTAGTTTAAACAAATAAACACATTAACAATTTAGCAAATAGTTTTCTAAGGCTAAGCTAAGATAGATACTATACCAAAAGCTAACCCTTGTACAACTTCAATTTAGCAAGGTTGTCAGAATTACGACATCACAAAGTGATAATACGAAACAACTGCAATTAGTACAATTGACAATGACAAGGCTAAAGTTATGATGCACGCTGCAGAAATATTCTTCCAATAACTTTTACGCATTAAACAAACAAATTGGTTGCAATGCTCCGTCTAGGTTCATTTGTGGTTATATTTTTTAATAAGTAAGATTTCTTTTATTATAGTAGTTTTCTGTTGCTGTTGCTGTAATCAAGTGTTTCAGGAGAATCGCAATTGATCTTGTGTTTGATTGAGCACAAGGTGCTTTGCAACATTTAATTCTTGATTGGGTTTTACGTTCAGTACATGGTCTTGAATCCATGTAACTAGATTACGGTGAGTTTGACCAATGTAAGATGGTTCACACAAGAAATTCAGTTTATACACAAATCCAGCATTATGCAATAGAACTTGAAGATCTCAAGATTTGAAGTATTTGCCAATATTTGTAAGTATCGTGTATTAAAATGAATCGAAATTTTGTAGGAGATTCGGATTAAAAACTACCGGATTTTTTTCAATTTGCAATAATATATTGGCAAGGTAAGGTAATCAAAGAAAGAGGAAAATTTCTTTTCTTTCTTAAGTTTTCAGATTTTCGCAGTTGTCTTCTGTATGATACTTCTGCTTAGTGGCGATTTATGTCGCTTGTTTAAGAATGAGCCTATTTGTTCGTCGATGTACTAGAGAGGAAAGCCATTTCGTTTCAATATAAAAGATATGCCTTAAAAATCTTCTTGAATTAAACTATACCAGCCTTTTTCAACCACTGTGCCGCGGCACACTAGTGTGCCGTGAAAAATTATCCAACTTTACCTAATTGGTCTAAAAACTTTTTTTAAAAAACAAATTAGTTATTGTTGCAAATAATATGCAATTGTCGGGTGTCTGTGCCGTAGTAGTGACTAGTTAATCATATAATACTCTTTCTTATCACTAGATGGTAGCAAATTGCATTGTACGTTACGACAAGAGAATTAGTGATGCATGAATGTGACAGGTAGCGGCGACAGCAATGTGGCGAGCGAGACAGCGATGGAGAAGTTTTTCAAAAGAAAAAATGCTAACTCCGAACTGGGCCCTGGACAAAATTCAGACCCAGACGAAGGCCCTAGTATGACTGGAGGTCAAAAGAAGGCAAATACGGTGAGCTCAAGACAATACAGCGAGAGTTACGTTTATTTAGATTTACTTTCACCGGGGACGCAAGACACCGACTCCGTTGTGCTTGGTGTGTGGTGAAAAGCTATCCAACAGTGCTAAGGTGCCAAGCAAGCTTAAACGCCATTTCCAAACGAAACGCCCTTCATTTCAAAACAACAATGCAGATTATTTTGTTCGCCTGCGTGAACACATGCAGAAACAGGAAACTTTTACGAAAAAACCACAAAGGTAAATGAGAGAGCCATTAAAGCTAGCTACCACGTAGTTGAACTCGTAGCTAAATCAAAAAGGTCCCACACTGTAGCAGCGACATTAATATTACCCGCCTGCAAAGCCCTTGCAAACGAGATGCTTGGACCTGAAGCAGTTAAAAAAATAGCCGAAGTCCCTCTCTCAGATAACACCATTTTCAGACGCATTGATGACATGTCTGCAGACATCGAAAGTGTGGTTTTGGAAAAGATCCGCATCAGTGAGAAGTTTGCGTTGCAACTTGACGAATGTACTGATAATAGTGAACATGCTCAACTCTTGGCCAATGTGCGTTTTTGGACGTAGACTCAATCAGTGAAAACTTCATATTTTGTAAGGCATTGCCAAAAAAAGCAACAGGAGAAGAAATTTTTCGGGTCACATCAGAATATCTTGAACAAAGAGGACAAAAGTGGGAAAACTGCACGAGTGTCTGCACTGATGAAGCCGCAGCTATGGTCCGGCGCATCAAAGGGTTTGTTGGAAGAGTGAAAGAAAGAAATTCAGATGTGATTGTTACACACTGTTTCTTACACCGTGAGACCTTCGTGGCCAAGACTTTACCAGCAGACCTAGCCTCTGTGTTGGATAATGTTGTACAAATGGTAGACTTTGTAAAGGCACGACCTGTGAAAAGTCGCATATCTGCATCTTTGTGCGAAGAAATGGGAGCAAATTATAAAGTCTTGCTGTTTCATGCGGAAGTGCGATGGTTGTCGCGGGGCAAGGTGCTGGCCCGTGTGTATGAGCTGCGGGAGGAACTTAAAGTGTTTCTGAAGAAAGAGGGGTCCGATTACGCAAAGCTCTAGCAAGTGATAAGTGGTGTGCAATGCTGGCATACCTGGCAGATATTTTTCATCATCTGAATGAACTGAACACACGAATGCAAGGCCGAAATGAAAACCTGCTCTCAAGTACGGATGAAATAAATGGATTCCGTTCAAAGGTGCACCTCTGGCAACCTTGAAATGTTCCCACTCACCAAGAAATGGCAAAATGTTCACACAGATGCACTGTGTGAAATAATAGGGAAACATTTAAAAACTCTTGAGGAAAAGATGTCATTTTATTTCTCTTCAACCTTGACTGAATGTCTTGACTGGGTTAGAGATCCACACAGCTCAGCAGTTGTTAGAAAGGACATGACTTTACAGGAAATGAGGAATTCACTGAACCGAGACAAAATCGTGGTTTAAAAGCAAAGCTTTGCTGATTTACCTTTGGACAGTTTTTGGTTGACTGCTGCCAAGGAGTTCCCTATTCTGGCAAACAAAGCTATTCTGACATTGCTCTCATTTTGCACAACATATCTGTGTGAAGTGAGCTTCTCAAGTCTGCCTGCTACAAAAAGCAAAAACAGAGGGAAACCGAGAGCTGTTGAGGAAGAGCTTCGAGTGTGTCTTTCTTCAATTCCTGCCGGGATATCAGCTCTGTGTTCATCCAAACAGTCACAGGTTTCACTCTAAATGAGTAAAATACAATGAGATCAACATTTTGTGCATGCAACTCTTGATATTTCTCAGTGTGCAGCAATGAGATCTTTCCCAAATATTGTTGCTTCTGTCAGAATAAGCATTATTTTCTGTATTCCTGCTAACAATGCTTTTGGACAGATTTAGAGTTAGCAAAACACTTCTAATTTTTCTACTATCTCTTTAAGCTTTATGTTATTGGCCATATCGTTGTGGCATTTTAGGTTCAAGCTGTATTTCTGAAATGGACATGTTAAGTATACTTTTTATTTGAAAGAAGAAATATAACAGATGATAAAATAGTTTTTTTGTGTTTATTTGATTTCTATTCAAGACACTTTAATAGGAATGACTATATTGTTGATATAGGCGGCTATACAGTATCATTTTTTAACATTTTTGGTTGGTGGTGTGCCTCATGATTTTTTCAATAAAAAATGTACTTTGGCTTAAAAAAGGTTGAAAAATACTAAACTGTACGAATTACATCGGCTATATGCTCTGTGTAATAGGGTTTTAACAAAATTTAACTTGTAACAGAAAGGAACAAAACTTTGTCAATTACTGTATAGACTAATGTTTGTAGGTTTTTGGTATTTAGCTTAAATATTCCTTCGGTATTGTTTAACCAAGCATCTACAAAAGGCGTTTGGCGGTTCTCAGTTGCTTCATAAGTAAATTGCATATTGGGGTGGATCTTATTAGTACTTTCAGTGCCACACGTGTTTCTGGAAAAAGTACCTTTTATAATCCCTCGATTGTTTACCAGAAGATAACAGAAAAAAGGAAAAGTTTCTCTTTTTTACCCTTCAGACTTCCGTCACGTAGAACTAGGTGAATATATCGGCAAGCAGCGACTCCCCGCAACCAAGTGATGAAATTTTATTTTTCATGTATTTCTACGTGATTTACTAACATATGGATCTTAGAAACGTAGATTCAGGTGGATGCGCTTCCAAAGTGTTAAGTTTGGTAGAACTTTAAAATATCTTCTTGGCATGAAAGCAATGCAAAGCAGTCGTATAGTTATCCATGAAATAGAATAGGTAATGGTTTAGTCTTTTTCTTTAGATCAATGATCGAATTCATGCACGAATCAGTCAAAAGCGGAGCTAAAGGAGACCCCATTGCTATTTTGCCATGTATTTGCCCAATCGCATAGTGCTGGAGTTGTGCATGAACTGAACAGTTCGTGTGGACAATCACACATTGACTAAATTATTTTAAAATATCGCCTAGCTTAAAGCTTATGCGGTCCGAGTGGTCCAAGCAAAATACATGAATTTGTAGACTTGATTTGTAATGAAAGCACTCTGCCGGTACTGCTTTTCGAGAATAAGAGCTGGTTTCCATTAGGCGTAGATTGCAGGCGTAGCGCAAAACATTCTTTGTTTCTTTACGCATAAAACTAAATAGAGAAACAAAGAATGTTTCACGCTACGCCTGCAATCTACGCCTAATGGAAACTAGCCTTATATCATTCGAAATTTTCGCATGTTCATCACGTCGTCTCGTCATCGATATGCGTAACGGTTCTAGGAAAACTCGCCTCAGGAATTTTCGCCTCAGGAAATTTCGCCTAATAGGAGAAATCGCAATTTTGCAACCCCAGTACCTACCCCCCACCCTGTACACTCCCTTCCACTGTATACGGCCTCGTGCATTTACATACCGAGCCTGCCCCTTCGGTGTACACTGCCTTTCGCCTATTAGGCAAAATTTCCTGAGGCAAAAATTCCTGAGGCGAGTTTTCCTACGGCAAACTTGTTTACGGCGAATTTTCCGGACACGATGCGAAACAATATACGTAATAATAGCAGTTTTACGATGTTTAGCAACTATGATTTGGCGTTGGGCAGACTCAGCGATAATTTTTTTGCGAGTTATCTCTCTGTTGTGCTGTAAAAGTAAAGCGTTTGAAAGCAGGGATCCGTCATTAGAGGTGGTGCATAATGGCAAAAGGGAATTAGTTGTTAATTCTGGCCAGGTAGACCTACAATAGATTTTTCATAGTCTGTTCTGAATCTAATCGAGCCAGATTAAACCACCAAAAAAACTATCTAAATTTGTCGCAACACTATCTAAATTTTATTTGAAAGTAAATTTCGGAACAACAGGCTCAATTGTCCCAGTTTCACGTACTAATTTTATTTTCATTTTGGTGAAAAATTGTCCACAAGATACACCCCAGATTGCACCAAATCAATTCTAGTTCTTCAAATTTTCTGAAGGGAAAACCCCTGCAGACCCTCTCCATAGACTTTCATTATAGGCCGTTTCCTAATAGGCTTCGCCGCCAACTAGTCTATTAAAATTCCAATTAACTCAATCCTTAACATACATCCTAAGCAATCTTTAGCCTCTAAAAGTAAATGCATTAAGTTAAAGCTATAGACGATGTCGTGCTAAGAAAACCCTCATAACGCAATAATGTTCCTGGTCGTGACCTATGGCTAAATCCCGAGGAGGTTTTGTCTGAAGTTATCTAGCCTGTTTTTTGTCCATGTCACCCCACTTATTTTGGGCTGGTGCCACCCTGGCTGCAAAGCACCTTGTGCTCAATCAAACACAAGATCAATTGCGATTCTCCTGAAACACTTGGCTGAAGCAACAGAAAACTACTATAATAAAAGAAATCTTACTTATTAAAAAAATTTAACCACAAATGAACCTGACGGAGCATTGCAACCAATTTGTTTGTTTAATGCGTAAAAGTTATTGGTAGAATATTTCTGCAGCGTGCATCATAACTTTAGCCTTATCATTGCTAAAGGTACTAATTGCAGTTGTTTCGTATTATCACTTTGTGATGTCGTAATTCTGACAACCTTGCTAAATTGAAGTTGTACAGGAGTTAGCTTTTAGTATAGTATCTATCTTAGCCTAGCCGTAGATAACTATTTGTCTTACTGATGATGCTTATAGTGCAAAAGCGAAACGTTTCAATAAAACGTTCACCAGCATTTTGGGTTTCTCCTTTTTACTCAGAAACGACAAACATACATTTTCGTATTTTGCAGACGAATCTCGATCCTCGGTCTCTCTTCGTTACCACCACGTCACAACTGAAGGCGGAGTGTACGTCACTCGCAATTCCCCATCATCACCAACAAAACTTCAAAATAAAGCCAAGGCTTCTTCTGTTTCAAGCGAAAATCAAGCTCGGCTAGCTGATCCAAAAATTGACGAAAATTTCGATTTTATAATTACCTCTACGAACAACGTCTTCCACGATTCAAAATCTTCTAGTGAAGAACCAGATGAAAAGAAAAGCACAACCAATCCTCCAGAAAATACTTCACTTTCACTTCCCAACGAGCAAGAAACATTTTCAAAGTTAGAAACCCTACAAGAGCTGCTAACCGTGTTCCCGAAGCCTCCACAGTTCAAATTTGCAGGTATTCAACCTTCTCATAACTTTGTCACGGTAGCAAGTAAATCAAAGTTAAACAAAAAATATGGAACCAGTGAGCCTATTTTGACCCGCCAAGACGTTCGCGTTGATAAAAGCCATCACTTGACAAACAACGGCCTTACGACGTCTGTCATTGGTGCGTTTCGTCGAAACACGAAACACGCGACTAGCAAAGCGTCGCAGAAACCCTTCGAAAAACAATTTCGTTCGCAAACCAGGCCGATGCGAAATTGCTTCTCTGCCGCTCAAGTTGTTCATAAAAATAATAAATGGTTGGGATCTACGACAAACGGAACAAAACTACTCAGCATTCGCGAGAATGACAAAACTGTGATGTCATCATCCAGTCTGGTGATATTGGAGGGAGAAAGGCAAACTGATGACTCGTTAAGCTTCACTTTTCTTCCGGATACCAAAGTCCGCTGGACAGGATCTCTGGGTACTTTGTACAAGAAAGCTTCAAGTGAGATTCTTCAGCAACCACCGAAGTCAGGAAATTTAAAATTTTCATTGAGTAAATCTTCAGAATTTTGTGCTGCTCTTTCAACAACCTCCGAGCTACAGGAACCCGACGACGGATTGTATTCCGCCGCTCAATCCGACCTAATGACAACATCACCTTTAGAAAAGCAAAGCGCTTTTGTAGCGTGATTGATGATTGCGTGTGTTCTTTTGTTTATTTATCAGCTTTTTGCTGTCTTACGCGGTTGTTGGTGACCCCTGGCTCCTCAACGAAGTGAAAACATCCGAAATTCTAGTGAGCTCCAATGTTTTGAACCTTTTTCTGTTCTACGCAATTAGTGCTATTGTTTCCATAGAAACTGAGTTTGGTTGGTTATAAATAGGGCTAAGCCCGGTGTCACAGGAGTGATTCTAACCAAAGAAAACTAGGCGTGTGCCCGCGCGAAAAGTATTCTGCTGTCAACATGTATCCGACATCGTCAATACATTACTCGACGACTCTGCATCCTAAAATCCATGATGCCACCTGGGATCAAATTACCATAAACGATTTTTTTAATTTTCCGTATTTTTAAACTCTTTAAGTTGCGTATTTTATTGTGGCATCGTAATTCTCTTATTGTTTTGAAAGGCTGCCATCTCGCTGAAAGTATTGATTGCGAGATTGCGTTAGTTCAATGTCAAATTGTCGCATTTAAATGCCCTCAATTTGCTTTCTATATATAGTGCAATAGTATATTCATATTTACACTAGCACTTCTCAGATGTTACTTAATATTCCGTCAAGTCCTATTTACGAAAATGCTGTAATATTTGCCAAGCATTATAGGCGTAGCTTGTGCTCTTTCCCCAAACTTTTTGGATTTGATCGAGACATGACGGCGTTTTGGACCGAAAATAGCAAAACAATCACGTTTAAAAGTTCATGTCCAAAAAAGAAGAAAAGATTTTCACTTTCGTTTTGGGCCGGAAATGGTCACCTTAAACTAATTTTACGTTTTTGACCCCAAAAATTTGCTCTTGGTAACCCCTCTGCCAAGTGTTGATACTCAATTCTGCGCCGCCTCCAGGCCAAACAGCAGCAGGTAAATCAAATTCACTGTTATTGGGCCTGATCTTTCTTCACCTAAATTATCATTTCTTAAACCATGGGTCGCGAGCACAATAGATCATCTCCAAAAAAAAAGGAAAGGGCTTTTCTTCGGTATATACATGTTTCAATAGCCGTAGTCATTGCTCCCAAGTGTGTTTTTAAACAGTTTTAGGTTGCAGAAAAAAGACTGAGAAACGCCGATCCAAACAAAAGTCTTGGCTATTGCTTCCAAATCCTTGGCTTCTTTGTTTTTGGAAAACCACTTTACATTGTGTTTTACCATTGAGATTTCATGAGATCCTTTCTCCTTATAGCAAAGGTTTGGCCCCAATCTTGTAGCTCGATACACAAGCTAACGCAATCATAGTTGAGAAAAGGTTGATAGGTTTTGCCCTGAACCGACCGACTTATATGCAGAGATAGGATAGAACGCTGCGAAAAAAAAACAATTTAAAATGACATTGAAATTTAACGAAGCAAACAACTCTTTAACGTTTCCGTAGCCAAACTTGCTACCAGTGAGAGGGCGTTTACTGAAAACAGCCAACCGAAGTGTATCTGACGAAACGTCTATTTATAAAAGCAGTGATTTCACCTGAATATACTTAGATGCTTCATTCTTGTCATCGTCTTTATTGTTGACGCCAAGCAACTAAGATCAATATATATCGTTTTTAAGGTTTTTGAAATGTCTTCACATGGTAATCGATCGAACACCTACGGATGTCATAGCGGATTTTCAGCCCAGCTTTTCTTTGGATCGCGAAGATTTTACGTATGGAGTGCGAGCAGTGGAGTAGCTAGGGGGAGATAACGAGCTATGATCCCGAACGATTCTAAAGATACAAAAAGAAGTTAAGAGTAAAATCTCTTTGCAGGCGCAACTCTTACTCACAAAAAGTAGATCTCGAAAACAAAGAGAAAATGATGTCTCCATGTTGTTTTGGGAACCTGGGTCACAGCCGTCGTTGCAAATCATGTTTTCAAACAATGTTGGGTTGCAAAAAAAGAATGAAAAACGCTGGAGTTTCTTTGATTTAGAGCACTGACTTCAGCTTTTTCATCGAATTTGTAGTTCGAGCCTTATTTAAACAGATTTAGATAACCTAGCAATTTTAAACTTGTCTTGCCAAATTTGTAAGATACCGCGCTAAAACACAGCGCTGGGGAACAACAAAATAATCAAATCTCAGTAAGATTGTGCGGAAAGTATTTGCAGTATCCAGAGATAAATGCGAGACCGCGACAGTGACGTAGCATTCCTTTGCCAAAACAACTAAAAATAAATGAAGTCAATACTGAAATCTTATTTACTTTACCAAATAAGCCACAAGATTAAAGTAGGGTTTGAGGGAGTGGGAAATGACCCTAACGTTTCCGAGTCACCAACCACTCAGTTTCACAACGTATCACTTCTCTCGAAGCACGCCATAGTTTGAACTCGATACTTTAAGCTTGTTAAGCCATATTGCCTACAACGTAACGTATTGAGCTGGCAGACATGGCCTTGATGGTGAAATCACCGCGCCACGCTGCATACAAATGGTGAAGCGGTATTCTGTAAGGGCGTGGTCATAAGTAAAAAGCAAAGGAGTCAAACCCATCCAAAAGATTTTGTCAAAACCCTGATTTTTACCTCATTTTTTCCCTTCAAAAAACCCATTGTTTAAGCTAAACCTGTGGTATAGGGAGTCTGAAAGCAGTGCCCTCCTTTCTTTAATAGTTTCTCATTAGTTTTGGTTCGTAAATGGCATCTTAAACCACTTTTTGAGACACTCTTCTGTATTGGTCATAGTCACGATTTTTCAATATACCACTGCACCCTCAGCTCCAGCTCCGAAGGTCTTCCGTCATACTTGTCGTCTATAGGCTTTTCATCTCAAGTTTCAACGTAAAATGCACGAAGCAAGATTTTCAATGATTCCTGTTCAAACAAAAATAAACTTTTGAATATTAAGCTCATGGAAAATGATGTTGCACACCACCAAGTCGAAAAACAACGCTGAACTCCTACTTTTGTGGTGATTATAGAAAGGATCAGCTGTAGTCCAAAATGATCACTACCTTGGTGCCCCTAGTTTGACCTTTAGCTGACCACTTTTTAGTTCTGGCAACGACACTATGTTAATACAGCAAATGCACTGCTTCTAGCCAAGCAAATATATCAAAAATTTGTTTACTAACCTGATTTGTATCAGGTAGTAAACAAAAAAAATTTGCATCAAAAATTTGTTTACCAAAATTTTGTGGGGTCTGTGAAAAAAATCTTCATTATAGTGATTCAGCATAAAAAAGCATGCCCAGACAATGTTGGCTCGCTAGACCCTGGCTTCCTACATAATCATCAGTTCTGTCTGCTGCTGATCAATGCAAAACACTGCGTTTCCGTTGGCAATTTTATGGAATTGCTTTTGCTCGAAATACCTCATAGTTTTGATGTACGCGTTAATTGGTTTTTCATACTGATTTGTAACGATGTGAAACCTGTCAAGTTAAGTTATATAATTGGCTTTTCGACACACACTAAAAGCAGACATCAGAAATTACAACCATGTGCTCGTTAGAAATCCATTTCTGCACCAAAAACAGAAATGCAATTTCATTAGTGATTGCCTTCCATAGTCCAGCAATTGATGAGCAACAAAAATAACAGCCATGCCTTAAAATCGTTGAGCGCCACTTTACGCTAGGTAGCGCTACTGAATTGGTAGCTCATTTCGAATCATTTCTTTTTTTCTTCAAGAAGTTCAAGTGGTCTTTTAATTTGAAAAAAAATTGCCGCATTTGAAGAGTTGTTGAATGTTGCAAAAGTAAGGAATGAGAAGTGCAGAGTGCAATAAACAAAGCACACGTGATCGCAATTATGTCTGGCTAGAAACCAAATGAAAATAGCAACAATGTAATAAAAATAGCCAAAGCTGCCAGAAATAAAGGAATCATTGAGTGAAGTCTATTAACCCGGATATTAGTATCGGGTCTACAAGTGTAAAGATTTATTTTTTATTAGTTTATGGTGCCCTGATAAGATCGTGCAGATGAGGAGGTAGCTTTGTTGGCAAAGCAATTACGCAACAAAATTTTATTCGACAAGACGAAGCTTAAAATTTATTAGGTAAAATGCATTTGCCTCAACTTCATTTTTTAGTTAATTTACATTTATTTGAACTAGATTTTTAAGTTCTTAAATGCCTTAACTTTATTGTGACTTAATTGATAAAGCTTGTTTTGTTTTTTTTGTTTAGCTTGATTTATTTTTGCCCTGTCATGTTTGTTAAAGCTTGATGTAAATTTTCGGTTCACCAATAAAGCGGGTTTGGGGAAAACTGCTGCAGTACTTAACTGATCCAATGCAAACAATCTCTTCACCGTCATTGAATGTTCTCTGATACTTAATGAAGATGAAAAAAACAATTCGTGTAGAAGAAACTTGGTACCAAGACTATTGTCTTACAGCAACATGGAAGTTACAAACACTTTTAATTTATTTTCTAAGTGTAACTTCTACGATACAATTTACGTCGTGCAGCAAAGTAGCAAATGGTGTCATGATGCGACATTTATCTTTGAAAAACCCAGGATGTCTTGAGCGCACAATAACTGAGAAGAATTTGACGTCACAAATCATTCTTACCGGTACTGTGTCGAGTTGCCAGTGGCTACCAGCAGGTTCTTACACCTGCTCGTTACAGGTATGCTACTGGACTTTATTTTATGATCTATAATTTCTTATGATTTGATATTTGGTCAACAGGTTGTCATCAGCCTAATTCTTCATTAAAACTTTCCATTTTTAGGAGCGAAAGTTTCACGAAATCTTGATGCTGTGCAGACTAGTAATGCTAATTTACATGATTAGGGATTTGTTATCTTGTGCTTTCAGTTCGAACGTCATTTTTGCTAATCGTGGCTGTAGCTTTATGTTTCAATACTTTTTATTGATGGCGTTTGGTTTGGGGCCCTTGAGTAAGCCACTTTTGCGTGAGTTTTTTTGCTTAACAAAATTTAACAGGCTGCAAATTTACCAAATTCTGCATCAAAGAAGTCTTTGACCAGGTCTGGAGAATTTGTCGCATGTTTCCCTGTTTTGTAGAAGAGAGGCGATAGGTTTGAAAGAATTTTTTTGACAACATCTAACATTGTAATTGTTGTTCCAGGTGTGGAGAGTAATGAAAGGAAAGAGTCTAGTTCGTGATTTGATCGTTGAACATATTCCTACTTTATTAGGAGCTTCATCTGGTAGAAGAAGAACGGTTGATGTTTATGGTTTTGGGATGTCTCAGTATTGTGAATCGAACGTGAGGGATTTCTCTTTTCATTTCTTCACCAAGCACGTTTTACTTGCGCTCCTCTTTTAAACCATTGGTTTCCAACATTTTTTTCGTCGTTACCCACTTTCACCTCTAATTAAATCTTCATTTCCACAACACTAATTGCATTTAATCTTCTATACTTGTTTGGCCATGCATTCAACTCATCTATAAAGACAAACTACGCGCTGCATGTCGAAAGAAGAAAAAGGTTATGTAGTTTGAAATAGATTCAAAAAAAGCACTGAACTCACTTTCAAAGAAAAAAAAAGTTGTCAAGCCAACCCAGGTTGACATACAACAGTGAGGCATCAAGGCTGTATGGTTACAACGCCCTTGCAGTGTTAAAATGTCGCCCCATTTGGGAACTCCTGCTTTAAGGTGATACCAAATTCTTCAACCTTTGTTATTCCCCACTAGTGGAGCATTTCCTACGGTTAAAAATCTTCTGTTTTAGCTTTTTTTTATCTTTTTGGGAGGATTCTGAAAGTTCTTCAACCACCTCACAGTCTTCAGCTACATCATGACTTTGCTTGGTTGCTAGTCAATACAAGACTTCAAAAGAATGTGTTTAATTTGAATTGCTTGTGTAGCTTAACGCCGGTATTTTATTCAGGCAAAACTCCAGGACACACGAATATTCTTTTTGAACCGCACAGAGAATAGATTGGTTTTATCCGCTTCTCTACTCCGGATAACTTTGTTGAATTTAAGAAACACACAAGATGTAGTCGAAGGTGAATTTTTGATTTTCATCATATGGCCCGAACCCTGAAAACCTCTTCTCTTGGTGACTTTAAACTATCTGTACGATTGTATTACTAAAAAACTCTTCCAAACAGCTCGTGGTGTGCAACAGGGCGTTGGACTTGCACACGCTTTCAGGCAAGTCCAAGTCCGACTTCATTGTACTAGTACAAGTCCGACATAAAATTTTACTCACAAACCAGTGATCCCTTGACACGAATTTAACACACAAATCAGTGCCGTTAAAAATGCACCCTCACCATCAAGAAAAACACAGAAGTGATATTAAGGAAAATGCACAAGATATAATTAAAGGCGTTGGAAGATTAAGTTGCTGTGTCCCTTAGCTTATTATGTCTTGTGCCCTAGAATTACGAATTCATTCGACAATTAACTAAATTAAACTCGACCTTGAACCTGTCTGTAAAAACTGCTAGTCCAAGTTCAAGATTAAACTCGTAAATGCTACTCGACAATTCTAATTTTTTTGATCAAATCAAAATACAAATTTTATTCTTGGACCTAGAGATCTGTTGTCACTTCAAAAAGCTTAAATGAGTAATTGGCTAATTGCTATGTGCTTAGCGCTCACCATTAGCCATGGATTGTTTTCAATGACAGCGGATGCAGATATGCTGTGTATAATTTCACGCTGCATTGCTCTTACCTGTTTGCATAGTTTATGAATGAGTTGTAATTTCACACTGGTTCGTCATTTTCATTGCGAAGTTGTGTTTGTAAACTGACGTTGATGAGTCACCAACATGTAAGGAAATGTCGCGTTTTACTGGACAAAATTCTCATCATTGGACCTTCTGCTTTCTGTGAAGTCGGTGGTAGTATGGACGCAAGGTCAAGTAAACAATTCTCCATCTGTCAATCATCGGTCGCACGTCGCGATGAGATAAAGCAGGGTGTAATTTGTATTTAAGTTGTGCCTGCCAGGCAATGTGATATGTTTGGTAATGCCGACCTTCAATCACTATTTTACTGCACTAGGTCGATTTATGTTTGCTGGAGTGGTATATTTAGAATTTGGGAAATGCACACATGTGTTAGAAATTTATTTGAGAAGGAAAAAACCTTACAAAAATGTCTAAAAATGGCAGTTTTTCACTTTTTGGTGCACAAAAAGCTAACATTTTAGGCGTTTTTGAGCAATCTGTGCTTGCTTCAAAAAAAAAAAGTGAAAGACGTGCAGTTTACCAATTCCTTTCTGAAAGCAGTCAATTCACTTTGGTGATCAGCACAAATCACTTCTTTCGCTCACTCTTTATCTTCTCTCAATAATGATTCATGCTCTAATTATGCGATATGCTGCAATTTCTAAATCGCTCAGCGACTGTAAACTATAGTAAGCTTGATATGAATTCATTCATGCACAACTTCAAACTATTGCAATCTTCTGAAAGCTATACCAAAACTCGAACTCGCTTAGACTATACAGAGTCTTGTAGACACAGTAACGCGCATTGGTGTTTTTAAAGTTTGCAGTTTTTGAAAGCTGTGTTCCAGAGTCGCATATTGGTTAAATTCTTTTGAAATCTAATCATGTTATATCTTTTGTATGTGTTTGATTCATTCACTCGTGTGTACAGTAGATTATTCTAGTTCTTAAGGTGAATAATTCAAAAAAGCGGTACACGGCTATAGTCGGTTGGTACCATAAAGGATTAGATAATAATCTCATCATGGGCCTACTATTGTCCCGTATTGTTGTAGCGTTTCGAACTTTTCACGGGCAAGCAGCGTTTAGTCGCCATAGTTTGGCGTTGAATCGCTTCTGAAATTGTTTTTTGTGAGGGTAACCGCGACTTAAATTGCCCCATGTGACAAAACAAACAAAGCTATTCTAACTCTGCCACGCTCAACTGTGGTCATCCGAAACGCAATTTGTTTCTTCGGTATCGGAAATCCAAGCATCAAGCGATTACTTGAATTTGGAATTAGCGTTATTTTGAACATAGCGGTTTACACGTGTTTGTTGTGTAGTTGATTTCAATCTGACAGTGATCATATGAAGCACGTGCTTCTGTTTACATGTAGCAGCAGCTGCACAACAAGGACACATTCGCATTTGCAGACCACACAGAAGTAATCATAATAATATAACTGAAGGAATATCCACACGTAATGTAGCTGAAGGAATATACTTCAAACGCTGAAGCTTGTATTACTAGCATGTTTTCAAGTTTTTGCCTGATACCACCCACTATTTTGTAGAAATCGTCCGATAGGAAATGTGAGAAGTGGCTCGGCACTTTTCTTTTTGACGATTTTCCTTGGACAGTGCTGAACAAAAAGCTTCGGAAATATGCTATTAAATGTGATGTAATAGCTCATAGCAATTCATTCATAGGTTACACTAATACTCGGTAAATTTTTCGTAGTAACGCAGTGCAAGAAACCCACGTAAGACTAACAAAATTAGGTGTTTTGCATTTGAGAAAAAAAAGCAACTTCGAAGATTTTAAGGAACTATGAAAGGGAGCTTTCTCTCAAAAAAAAGGCATAAAGAACGTCACTGCTTTGGTTTACATCTTTGAATCGAACTTTTCGGTTTAAAAAGGGTGGTGCAAGATTTTGACCTTGATGAAGTTTGGATAAATTTGTTGCAATGCAGGCTACTTGCAAGTTAAAAGCATGTCGATCAGAACAAAATAAATAGTTGAAAGCATTTGCCACTTATACTTTCACAGTTCATTAACTTTGATAATATTTAGTTCATGATCAAAAAGCGGTCAAAGTTGTTTTTGTATTCTCTTTTGTAACTGCCTGCCGGTATGTTGCACAAAAAGCAGGCATCTGTAATGGTACGTACCATCTGTGACAGCCATACAGGTAAACGGTTAAATTACAGCTCTGTTTGAATCGGATTAAGCATTCTTTTTGAAAAAGCGGCCACAATAAAACTTCACTACTATTTCTCATTCCTTTTGCGCAGCTCGAAGCTTTGTCCTTATTTTGGCCGTGTAATTTCATCTTTCCGGTAAGGTTTTGCTTACAGACGATTCATTGTGATTGGAAAGCGAAAGTTTCAAATCGAGTAGTTACTAAATTGAGATTAAAGCTGACCAAAACTTCGCTACTGGATTGTTTGTTTCATTCAGTCTAGTATCAAAGCAAAAACTAAGGCAACCTTTTTTCAAATTGATATTGATTTTTGTTTCGTACTTCTACAATATTACCGGAGGAGGTCTGTCTTCACTCAGCAACTGCATGGGTTGCAGCTGCGTTTGAAGAAGGAATATGTTTCTATAATCGATATTGAGGTGGCTGAAAAATGTAATTCTCCGAAGACCGTCATTTTTTTTCTCAAGGAATCTACAGTTAAGCGCTTTTGCAGGGACCTTTACCACTTACGTTCTCGTAAAATGGTTTATTGTTAAGAAGCTACATATTCTTATGGATTGTTTAGCGTAAAGATTTTTGATATTGTGCTGGTACACTACTTTTGCTTTTTGGTGAAATTCTGTCAAAGGCTTGTCGTGTGGATGTTTAACGTTTGAGTGGCAGCAGTTGTCCGTGTTGTTCAAGTTCACCATTTGTTTGTATTGGTGAATAAATCCTGATAAATTTTGGGTTCCTTCGCTTGGTCATGATGTCGGAATTAAGTTGAATCATGCCAAGGATATCCGCTGCGAAACTTTTTCTATCTTTAGTCAAAAACATGAAATTACCGCTTGCTAGTCACAATTCATTGATAGATTAAAAGGGCAAAAGATGTAATTATCAAACAAAATTGGATTAGTCCAATACATCAGTGAGACCACCGAACAAGTGTTCGTGATAACGTCACTATGATTGATGCTGCAAACCAACACTGGTACATTTTCCCACGTTCTTAGAGTAACATTTTGATTTACAAAGCAGCACATTTTTGTGTGTTTATTTGCAAATCCATGGTAGCCACAAAAATTTTGCTCCGTGAGCTTCGAATCATCTGATATATACCGCGTTTACCAGTAATACTGAAGTAGTTCAGCGCTATTGTTAGCGACTCTAAATACGAGTGGGGGAAGAGTGAATCTTTCCTGTTGCAACCGCGTGTAATACGAGTGGGGGAAGAGCGAATGTTTCCTGTTGCAACCGCGTGTAATACGAGTCGGTGAGGGTGAATCTTTCCTGTTGCAACCGCGTGTGATACGAGTGGGGAAGGGTGAATCTTTCCTGTTGCAACCGCGTGTAATACGATTGGGGAAAGGGTGAATCTTTCCTGTTGCAACCGCGTGTAATACGATTGGGGAAAGGGTGAATCTTTCCTGTTGCAACCGCGTGTAATACGAGTGGAGAAAGGGTGAATCTTTCCTGTTGCAACAGAGTGTAATACGAGTGAGGAAAGGGTGAATCTTTCCTGTTGCAACAGAGTGTAATACGAATGGGGGAAGGTTGAATCTTTCCTGTTGCAACAGCATGTAAATTTGTTGAAAGTACAGTTTTCTAGGCGCTGAAAGATGTAAATCACCATTAAGGCTACCAATTCCGTAAACCATCCCAGGGTTGCTATTCGAAGAAAGAGTATTATTGCTTCTTCCAAATTTGGGAATCTCAATATTTTACAAAATAATTTTGCCCCTCCCTAATGAATTTGTAACATTTTGTCTCAAAACTTGCTTAAAATTTTGCAAGTTTTGTTTAAAAAGTCTTTCGATGGTACAAAATATACTTTTCAAAAATTAATTAGCGATTAAATTTATGGCTATGACTGTTCAACGTGTGCGTATTGCGGTTTTAACTTTGATGTTGGCTATGGTTTTGAAAGTTAGTCTACATTCATGGTATATGTAGGTAGCGACCGATCCAGAAACTCATGGTCGAGGAGGGAAAAGTGCACTTCAATTAAAATTTTGTTTAGGTGACGACTTATTTCTTTTGGCGATCATCATTTTCAAAAACCAAATTTGGGTATTCCTATGCAAATTATTAATTGGCGAACACTTTTTTGAAAGCCCAAGACTTTCAATGACTGGTGATGAGATGCCTCCCCCATACTTCCTCCTGGATCCACCACTGTATACATGCCCTTACAACTAGTTAAAAACTCATTGCAGCTTCATGATCGGAGTGTTTGACGTTTTTACAGAGACACATTGGTCATGGTTTCTGTTCCCCTATCGACTTTCAAAACCTAACTGGACTTCAGCCCTAACTTCTATGTGGCGATGGCTATTAATCGACTATACTCAATTAACATCGTATCTTGTGTTAAGATCCATAAATTTTTCTTTTGATTTTGACCAAAAATCGTAATCAAACTACTCACAGTAAGTTATTATTTTGATGGTTATGATAACCGATTTTAACCAGAATTTTTCAGAAGTTGACAGAAGCTTTAATCAATCAATTTTTGCTTCATAATACCTGCATTGTGATGAAACAATGCTAGCTTAATACTAAAGTTGTTAGTAATTTGTTACGTCATCAGAACGGCTTCCAGTTTGGTGTTGCCAAAACAAGATTTTAATTCTCAATGTTTAGATAATGCCATGACGCAAAGCGCGTTGAGGTCAGTCACATTATCAAATTTGTGATCATCAAATTTTATCGCTTGAGGAAACCAAATCTCACTCGGCCATTTTTACGATGCAAATTCATTTCGTTATTTTGATATTTGAAACATTTTGTTTTGCAAGTGTAAAAAGCCACATCTTTTTATCCTTAAAAGTAAAACTGAAAAGAGTTCATCACAGGCTGCAGCTCCCAAGTTCAATCGTGCCTCACCAGACGCACATAGATTTTATAAAAGATTTGACCGTAAAAACCTTACCAATAGTTTTGATTATTTATTTGTTCTTGAGTCATTGGTTTTGAGTGCTTACAAAACCGTCCTCGAGCATATCCCGGTCACCATCAGTGGTTGTATTTTCCAAATGATTTTCCAAGTTTTCTTAATCTTTCCTGTATATTACAAGTTTGCTCAATCTGTAAAAGTACTACTAAATTGAATTTGCTTTTTTATTGGTTTAGTTTGGAGCGATGTGAATGTGTAATCAAATCAATATTGATTTCACCATCACTGGGTAGTGTTGATGTTTTTTTCGCCAATTCACAAAAAATTACCAAAAATTCACAACAATTCAATGGCGAATTATATAATAAGCTAGCCGGTTCTGCCGGCATCGCCCCGCAGCGCTACCATTCAGTACGTCGTATTAGGAATATCGATTCAGCCGGCTTCTCCTCACTAAGATTGCTGAGAGCAGCAATGATAAGTTGATACAAATGAGGACATTACCTCTATGTCCGCAATGCCAATCGACGTAGCAGTACTTTGAATAAAAACTGGTTTTGCTCACAACTTTCCATCATTTTACAAATTGTATCTGTTTCTTCCCGTAAGTTGAGCGGCACAAAGTCAAAGTTAATTGTGGGCGCCGTAATGGCTTTTCTTTTACGATTACACAGATATATTATTACTTGGTGGTAGGCTTGTTTTACAACTCGATGCAACCTCTCCGTAGTTATATTTGCAACACCAAGCTCCTTGGCTGCAACTATCCGTATATGTGCCTTGGTCTTGGAATACAGCAAAAAAGCCTATATTTAAGTGGCGAATTCAGGGGGAAGATGAGGGGTATACTTCCCTCCCATCAGCCTATAGTGCTGATTTCATGAGCTTATTTGTTTGTATTTGACTCAAAAAATTGGACTTTGGAAAAGTTAATTTCCAAAAAAAAGATCTTCACCTTCAAAAACAATGCATCAATTCAGACTGCTTGTCCTCTTCTTCAAACGTTTCGGGATCTGTTACTACTATACCTATTGCATTTGATCACTTGATTGGTCTAATTATCCGTTATCAAAATAAACATTTTCCTCCACAGGCACAGTTACATATTTGGTGACTATAATTTCACACTGTGGTGTAGACCTCCTGACCTATTTTTGCTACTGATTTCTTCTCAGTCTTTGAATTTTATGAACTATGCCCATAATACCGACCTCCATATTTACAAATTAAGATTGTGCTTACGAACAGCAAATGATTCCGAAAGCTTTTATGCTTTCCTTGGACTGATCGCACGGGAGCATAAATTCAAGCTTGTGGAGGGATGCTGAAATGAGTGATATATGCACAGGAATCAAGTTATGAAGTAATCGGCCTATTTCAACCTTTTCGTTATTGTAGACCTAGTTGTAAAACTTAAAGTCTCCGACTGCCCGTATGTAACTTGCTCCCGGCATACACGCAACCAGGAGATGGCGAATCTACCGGCAGCCCAGAGTCCAGTATATACAATTCAGGTCCTACAACAAGTTATGCTATGGCTTGTGTGGATAACTCACCGATCAGTCTTTTTTACTGAAGAAGAAGTTAATTTTTTCTAAAATCTGCAAGAGTTTTCATTAAAACTTGCCAGATTGTTCCACTTTGCGACAGGAAATAAAAATGTGTGAGAGGTTAGGAGTGCGCAGATGCGCAACATGACACCTACAGCTCAGTTATTGCAGTTTTTATCCTTGCCATTGCATTATCAAAAAACAGATTTCAACCGGTACGTTAGGGCATTGAGATATCATTGAACAGTTAGTCAACACTCGGCATACCAGCAATATGCTATATTATTTACGTTTGCTTTTAGAATGATAGTGGATCATCAGTAAAGCTCCTTCCTGCTGCTGTTTTCTCCGATCTGGTATCAAGCATTGCAACGTCACTTAACACTATGACGACGCAGCATTCTTTTGAAGCGTTCAAGAAAAAAACGCTCAAATGCTAAATCGCTTATTGCAGCGCCGACAAAACTCAAGGTTGTTAGAAAGCTACTTTATCGGAAGCAAGTTTTAAATATGTCCCAAAAAAGCGATCCGCCTCGTTTCAAGGGTTAATAGTTTTTGAAAAAATGAAGAAAGCAAATGTTACAATAACCGTTATTTGTGATGCCATCCGACTTCCGAAACGGATGGAATTTCTTGCAGTTTGCAAGTCTGGTGGTGGCTTTTGTTTAGACAAAAAATCGCTTTCCTCCGTCAAGAAACGCAAGTTTTGAAAATATTTTTGATTTTGATGTCATTGTGACCTCACCAACCCCCTAATGCCACCTACCCCAGGGTAATGATCAATCGTGCCAGGTCTCATGGTTGTGCGCCCAGTAGTTTCAGATGAGTTAAAAACACACTCACACACCTAGGAAAAGGTTTTCAGTGTGCCGGTAAGATTGATCTTGTTGTAGTCGCGCAATGCCCACACATCAAGCGTCGTGCAATTGCAACTAGCATCTAACATTACTTGGCATCGGAAACCTCTTTTTCATAGATCCCTTTTAAAGTTGTTGTCAATTATGTGAGATTGTACTATAAGTCATTTAATTATTACCCAAAAACTCAAGTTGTAATGAGTTTAATGTAATGGTTACCTTAATATGGTAAACCTATCTTTAATATTGCAATTACTTCGACGTTTAACTGACTTATATTTCAATATCGGAGCAAATTATGCAAGGATATGTTTCAAATTTGCTGTCATCAAACTCCTTGATCACTTTTGATAAGCTTTCACAATTCGACTTGACGTCACTCACGTAACTATAGCCAGAAGCATATCTAGCCCCTGAATTTGAGAAACAGGTCAATTTTTGGATTTTGGTTGCTCAGCAGTATCTTAAAATTAAAAGATCAACAAGATTTATCGTAATACTCTTCTATAATGTTGGATGTGGATGATTGATTAGAACAAGATTTTCAAGTTTTTGCTTTTTGGAGATGTGGACGCTTTTATTGAATCGGCTTGTATGCGTTGAGCCAGTGCTGAAGACCTGTTAGAGGAACATTCTTTGCCCAAACAGGGCTGGATTTACCTACCAGCCCCAAAACAACTCTTCGTTTTTGAACTTCCTATCTATGTTGAAGCTGAAAATCTTGTTTTGAAAACTCCTTAAGCAAGGTTTCCAAGCCTCAGTGTTGAATGTTGCCGTGCACAAACGGTCGTTTAATTGTAGGCACCACACAAGGTCGAAATGAAACTCTGAAAAAGCAAATACTGCCCTGCTCTAGACTAATCTCTTGTTTACATTTTCACCAAGGTTTTTATGCAAAGCGATCGCAGTCTTTTCTTGTCGGATAAAGACGGAAACTATATTTTCACAGTGCTTAAAATTCATCTTCGCCCACCCAATTGTCCATTTAAAAGCAATAACCTGTCTGTATCGGTCAATTGCTTCATAAGTGCCATCGTCTGTTCAATATATCTTTATAGCTTTCATTATCTAGGGCGGTGTTTGCTTATCTATAGTGCTTTAATTTTTAGGAACGTCTTTTTAGCCTAAGAATGCCGGTTTGTTATTGTAATAATTTAGTCTCTAGTGTTTATAAGGAAACGTAAGTACACTTAAGTCTATTTATTAGTGATGAGCAGCACATGAAGTTCTCTACAAACAACAAGACAGATTTTCAATTATTGCTGTAGCCAACTGGTCGATGCAAAGCCGAATTTTGACGGAAGGATCAAGCGATAAAACACCTCTTAAAACGCGTAAAAATCTTGGCCTTTCATAAACTTTAGAGCCTTTATTTTTGAAAAATGCTGATACTTTCTATCGCAAGAAATGAAATGCGGCTTTGAATTAAACGATGATTCACTATCGCAAATTTATTCCAGCAATCCATTTCCAATGACAAAATGTGCTTTTTAGCATCAAATAATTTTTCGTAAGTGCTGTTTTGGTTTTTAAGAGCTTTAGCAAATACAATATTAATTTTTTGATGGAATAGTGTTGTATAACTTTTGGCATTAAATTTGTGAATTTTATGTATTCTATGCTACAGGCTACTGTTATCAGAATGTGCAATTAGCTATGAAACTTGAAATTCCTGCGAACCATTGCATATCGCAACATGCAAACAAAGTTTTACAGTTTAATTTGTAAGCAAGAATTTTTTTACCACTGCATTGGACGTGTTGAGGCTGCTTATCGGTGTGGAAAGTTTGCGTTCTGTTACAGCAGGTCAAATAATTTGCCGATTACTCAAAATTTCTTAAGGTTTAAGTACTTTTTATACTACAACCTCGTTTAAAGCGAAAACTTTACACACTTATCGTATCGTGCATCGGCGTTACACCTTAAAGGCAACGCTGATATCTCTTTCCAAACCGCGACACATAATGGCTTTAATTGATTTATTTTACTTTATCGAAATTTCTCAGTTCAATAGCAGCGAGCGAGGTTCAAAATTCTCGCGGGGGTCTGGAGGAGGAAAGGGCTTGTTAATTGCTCAGCTGAATTAGAGGATCTGTAATTAAAAATCACTAGAGGTTTCAAAGCAAGTTTATTATATAGAGTCGTCAAATATTCTCTACATAAATGTACAACATCGTAGAAGCACAGTGGTAATTACTATTGAGGGGAAACGCCTTCTTCTCTCCCCTATCCCCTACTTTGTACTCACTGTTTAATGGTGGGCAGGTAATTTGTAGTAGAAGTGCAAATCGGTCGATCTAATAGATTTTCGGCAGTAGTTTTCAATTTGTGGGTCACGACTTCAATTTCAACTATTAAGGACCCTGGCTCCCAACATGGGGAAATATTGACTACGAAAAAGCCGATCCTTACCAAAAAAAGTTCTAGGTTTTCAACTTAGTTTAAAAACGCAAAAATAGAGACTACGATTGTGTTGAGCTCAAAATAAAGGAATCTTTGCTTTTAATCTGAAATGAAAATTCAAGAAATGGACCACGGCCGACTTGTTTTTCTGATCAGAATCGGATCACGGATACACAAATACGAAAAGGTTGAGAGACCCTGCTCTATGGCAAACATGACGTAAAGCACGGCCCTGTAAAGCCTGGTCTACACTGAAGCCATGCGCGGCTTAAGTTTATTTTATTTTGTTTATCTTCTTTTGTTTTATTTTGGCTCAAATGCAAGTCATGGGCAGCTTGTGGCTAAACCGAAATGAAACAAACAAAGAATTAAATGGCGCCTGGCCTGGTACGGCCTCAGAGTAGATCAAGCTTATCATGAAGTTTTTTCTTTCCATTATTGACTAAGGTTCTTGGCGACATAACAAAATTTCTGTCACTCCTTAAGGAGTTAATTCAATTTAGTCTTAAATCAATTTTTCCCTTCCCTCATTTAGCTTTTAAGCGTTTTTTTTTAAAAAAACATCGCCTTTAAGGTGAAATTAATGCCGATTACTTGCATTAATCGCCGAATGCCCGTCTCTTTGTTGCTACAGTAATCTCTTAACTTAATAAACTTTCAACCATTTTAAATGATTAACCTTTGACTGCATTTCACAAAAGGTAGAAAAAACTTAAAAAAGAATTGTAACAGAAATTCACTCTGAAATTGATCGTCAATATATGTGCAGTACTTATCGCACAAATCAGACTAACATCGCGTCGGGCTTTGCTGGTGGGTTTAGTGGGGTTGCGCTGAGGAGTGAGAATTTAAAAATCGAGTACAAGCACGACGTAGCACGGGAATGCCCCGATAAGTCGTGTGCCACGTTCCCGACCCCGCAGCCAACTTTAATTCTGTCCCTGCAACACATGCGACCATTTGTTAAGTGGTGCCATTCGATTGCTGCGACCCTAATCGGCGATGACAGTAACGCGTGATAAGGCGCTGAACTCGCCATGACGCATCCTCAATGCGTTTCATGCGGAGCAAATATTGCACGTCGGAGGCGCACTGCATTTGGCCCGCGAACCACATGAGGTTGCAAAGATATTTTGTGCACATCGCGAGGTGCTTTGGAAAGTTTATTCAGGCTGAAGTAACGTCGTTTAGACCGATTTGGTGACGGAAGCGTTACGGGTTAAAACAATCACTTTCAAAAAGTTGATCTCCAAAAAAGTCTTTACCCTTGCTTTGAAGCAAAAAAGGAAAATAAGAGAGGTCTTCATCATTGTTTAGAGCCAAAATCAAGCATTAATAGTATGGGCATGCGGCCTGTGGGAAAATTTGGTTTTTCTGGATCTTTTACTATTTTTAGTTGTGCACCCTCTGTTCTTCGTTGTTGCGCCACTGATAGGTTACTGAGCTACTTTTCCGCATTTCCTCTGCTTGATTGCGTTGTTGATGGTGGAAATAATGCTGTCACAGATGGCGTGGCGAATGTGAGTCTGAGCGCGAGACGTAATTGCAATGGAAGGATGAGGATGACCAAGGCTGCGTTCGCTGGTAGCGGTTTTCGCCACCAGGAATAAAACTCGTTGCGAAACCCGCTACGAGCGAACGCAGCCTGAGCAAGCCTAAACTGTTTCAGAGATATTTGAAAAAATGATGCCGATTACAACCGTGAAGTTGTGTAATATTCCACGATTCTGTACCAGCGAAAAGCTCTTTATCTTTTTAGAAACATTATCCAAATAAATATACTTCACTAATTTTGAATTTACACTGTTAAAATATACCTACATTGAATGAAATGGTCAATATACGGCTCAAGAGCCTGAAGATAAACAAATAAATTTTCAAGGGCTAAAAAAGACTATTCACTGCAAAAAAACGGGATGAAAAATTAAAAATTTAGCGTTTATTTTCCTTGCAAAATAAATTTTTTGCTCATATTAAATTTGCTTTCTTGTTCAAACAGAACGCAATTAGGTTGCTTCTATTTAAGTTAGATTGTTATAACACATTCTATGTGAATTAGATTGCTAATCAGGAGGATTGATTTGAGTAGAATTACGTTGCGCACTTGATGACGTCTCGGCGAGATAAATCGTCTTTGCAAACTCAATCATCCACAGATATAAAACTTTGAAAAATATTTTGGACAACCTGGCATGGCTTTTTATTTGATACATTCTTGACGGATTGTAGTTGTCCGTTTCTCTTTTTCAACCGCATCGCAAACGAAACATGTGTGATCCGGCCGAGAGCAGAAATATTCTTCCGACGGCTTTGATCTCGAGTTCATAGAAAGCTCAATTTCCTCTTTCGCCGCGAAAGAGCGGCTCCAATTTTTTTTATATATACACGAATATTATCCATTAGCTTAATTCATTCACTGTACTGTTTGCAACATCACATGTTCGGTGAAAGTCCTTCGTACATTTTTGCAATTTTTTACCATCATCTTTCTAGGGAAGCGGCTTTAATATTTTTTTGGTACGTAATTATTTCTTCTGGTTTTATTACATTATGTTCGGATAAAGTTTACAACAATATAGTGGATACATTGAATTTATGAGCGGCATACTATAGGAACAAGTAAGCTCCGATTGTGCTGAGTTTCAAGCTCATTTCTAGTAGTTTTTATTTAAGAGCATTTTTGTTGTAGTACTTCACCGCCTACCGACACAATTAAATGATAACTTTTGATAAAAAAACGGTGAGCGACTGAGAGCTTACAAGCAAGATAATAACATTTTACCAAACCTAGGCTCATAATTAGTCCTCTGTTTACCTGTACACCAACGTATTTGGAAGTAGGTTCCTGCGTCTCTGCCAATTTCTGTGAATGTTTTCCTCTTTGTCAAATGAAGTTTCTTTAAAAACTGGCTCTGATCTATGCGTGGGCCAGTTTTAGGCTTTTGCATAAAAAGGACAACTGCCCTAGTCCCAGTGTAGCATTGAATTATTATTGTTTCTCGTTCGTCCAGGCTTGTTGCTGAAAAATTTCGTTAGTTCATTTAAAGCAGGGTGTTATTTGTCCATTTATGCTCTATCTTAAACTTTTCTCAACTACTGACCGCATGAAGAAGAAACTTTCAAATATAGGTTTGCTTCAACTGACTGGCACAGTAGTAAAGCACCGCATAACATTTCAAAGCAACCCACTCATTTGGATAAAAAATTGCTTCATTTTTTGAAAGCTGATTGCCCTAATGTATAAGCTATCTGCTGATGACACAAACCGGGTAGCAATGGAGCGTAATCGTATATTTCGAAAAGTGCAAGCTGATTTTCTCGTTCAACAATTCTTGTTTCATTTAGTGTTGGACAACTGCAGTGGAGGTAGTTTTTCAGGTGCCGGTAGATTTCGTAACCATCATCAAAAACCATGCGTGTGGTTATCTTTCATTTACGTTTCACTGAATATTGGATGCAATGCTGCGGGTATGCAGATAAACGATCCGTCTGTATTAAAACCAAATTCCGGTTGTTTTTCGCGATTAACGTTGCAGAAGCGACGGTGTTGCTACGTTACAAATATTGAATCAGCCGCAAAATTCGTTCGCGTACAAAGTTCTAATGCACGAGTTTATTTCATTTGATAAAATCGATATTCTGCTAAGTGCTCCCGCTTGTATTCGCTCCTCTATCTTCTCGATTAAAATGAACTTTTATCGATTTGCAATTCAATGACGTCACCTCTCTTTAATTAGATGGAAGGCTTCAATTAGGAGAGAGGTAGCTCCGACTTGTGGAATAGTTTCCTTTTCAAAACAAGCTCAGGCTAATCAAGTGAAGAAAATCGCTCTTTCCAATGTAAGCATGGGCTGTTGATTCGTTGTTTCCTGTCAAAAGCTTAGTACTGCCAGGGGGCGAACCGGCGCTACTAGCTCACGAAACCAAGCCACGATATCACTCAACCATCCAGCAGGCCTGCAGAGACATAATTATTACTCTTTGAAGAGGGTCGGTTTCAGGTAAATGATTTGATGAACACAAAAGTTGTGTGAAGGAGAGTTACGCGCGTTCTATATGTGAGAGTAATTTTCCAGAAATAAGGCACTGCCTAGATGCTGGCAGAAGTTAAACCTTCCGTTTAATTTTGCCGTGAAAACGTGCAATTATTAGCTATTGTTTAAGCTAAGTATAACTGTACAAACGTAAATTACCTTACCACAAGTATTTACTATTCTGATAACGACAAATTACTAGTTTGACACCGGTTTAAAAGCTGTTTATGTTTCTTACGATGTTTATGTATTGAATGTGGCGATGTATCGGTGTGAACAAAACATATTAATACCGGTTTAGTCTGCCACCTGGCCCGTATTGGTTACGGTCTTGTGATTTTCAATGATGGTCATATCAAGTTGCTAACATCGAAATAAATTTTTTCCGTAAAAGCAAAAGCTGTATCGCCGACATAGCAGGTGGCCTTAATGCAGAAGCCATTTCCTGTCCATGTCTCCTTGCTTTTTTGCTTTCCTAATGCTTTCAGCTTTTTGTATATCTTAACTGTCATTTTTCACGTTTATATCGTTTTTGGAGCTTTTTGTGGTTGTTTCAATTTGGTTTGTAAGTTTCTTATTAATTCCATTCCCACTTTTAGTCCTCAGTTTAAATCAATCTTTATAGTTTTAATTTGGTAACTGCTATAGATTTTTTGTAAGCTCATTGTGCTAGAGCGAGGTGCCAGAATTTACAGTCTACGTAGATATCTTTTGTCTGCAAAATGAAATGGGATGCATCACCACTAACCACACTTTCCGAGCGTTGGATCAAATATATGTTGGCATAGGAAAACGCTGGTCGATAAAAACTCTCGAAATGTTTTTGCTGTAGAGTACCAAGTGAGTAAGGACATCAATAATTGCTTTGTAATAAATTAATGTACTCACTTTTACATCACTTGAAAATCAATAACACAGCACGAGCCAATAAATATTTCTTTCATTTGCTATTTGACTATCACCTTGAATGTTGGTAATTTTGTCGGTAGTTCAGTTTTTGTTCAGATTTTCAGACCAGCTTCTGAGTTGCCAATGCTGACGTGGCACGTTTCTGCCACCACCAGTAATGCGGACCGGCAAGAAAAATCGCCCCGAAGCGCCTTTCCCAATCACACTGTGATGCGGTCGGTTAGCGGTGGTTAGCGGTGGTTAGCGGTGGTTATCGGTGGTGCAGTGCTTTTTGTATCGCGCCATAAGCTTACGTGTGTTTTGATATCGTGATTAAGCTCGCTTTAAATAAGTATGAGCTTCGAATAGTTTCGATTGGATCTTGGTGTTCTAGCTCGATTTTATGTTTTTGCACACATTTTGGTGATTGTCTGAGCTCAGAGGTCAAATCACCTCAGGTTTAGGTTTTCTCTGGTCCCCGCTGACCTTTGCCCCATTAAATGTTTGCGTGTAGCCATCAATATCAATTTGTTTGTTTGTTCTCTTGCGTTTCTGTTATCGAGCAAAACTGCACACGATATTCTCATTGCATGTGCTTGTGACGCATTTGACCTGGGACGTAATCCCATGCATGTTGTAAACAGAGATGCTGGTCGTGAGAATGAGCTCGTTTCGAGATGCAGCCTACATGCTAACGATTGATTGAACAGCGTTTTTTTAACTTTGAAAAAATCTGTATTAAAGTTCTTTTCCAATTACGAACTAGTTTTGTAAACCATTTCAGCTCTGCTTTTGCGTCTTTATTAACGGTTGCGGAAAAAGGCGGAACAGGGTGGGAGGAGGGGACAGCCAACCTAAGTGTGTGAAGCCAAGGCTGAAGTTCTCAGAAAAATCTTCCTTTAAGATAGCTAAAGTGCTTTTAGCAAGCTCATGGCAGAAATTGCTATCGGCAGGGTAGTGTGTCAGATGGGAGAAGGCTTTCCAAAAAAGAGGTTTGAATGCTAAAAAAAAAAGTAAATCTAACAGCGTAAAATGTGCATTTTTGACCCCCGCTCCTACATAGACGGCAGCATCAATTTTCGGGAATTTTTCTTCCCGTTAATTTAATCCTATTCGATGTATTTGAGGTTCTTCATAAAATATGGGAACTACAAACTCCGCCCGAAGCATAGGTTTTTCGCACCTTAGGGGAACCCCCACTTTTTATATAATTTTAATGAAATTATGGCAAACAATAGTTTCCATCAATTAAAACTTAAATTTGTTATGTTTCTACCTACTTTTTTGCCTCTCTTCGAGTGTTAGCAGAGCATCAATTCGAGAGCTAATAGGCCAGTACAACCTTACAGACCTGATTACCAATGTTTTTGATTTAGACTTGGTTCTTTGTTGCTTTTGCGCTGAAACTGCGATATAGAGATTAATTTAAGCCGATTTGTGCTGTTTTGCTGCATTTCTATTCATGAGCTTGCCTGCCACGCGCCAGATTGATGACGTCGTCAGATGAATTGACAACAAGCTGCTTGTTTCGGCTCAATTTACTGATCCTTGACAAAAAAACCATTGTCAAGTTTCATGCGTCGATTTACAATGAGATACCTTGTAGAGCGTGACCTACCTGTCGTGACGTCATTAGTGATCCGCCGTTGTCGATTGGAAAGATTAGTTTTCAAAAAGGCTGACTGATGATCAAAACATTTTTGAACAGGCGCGGTGGTGCGGCGGTTGGAGCGTCCGCTTGGTAGTGCGCGGACCTGAGTTCACTTCCCTTGTCGAGTCATATCGAAAACTTTAAAAACAAGGCATCTACAGCTTCTGTTTGACGTTTAGAATGAATAGACTGGCGTGGAAAAAAAGCTGGCAAGCTTGCTCGTTGTGTCCTTGGATAAGGCAGACAACGGGATAACTTCAGCTTTATGTAGCAGAGAAGAAGTGGAGTCATGCAGTATAGTCGTCGCTGTGGCTAAGTCTGATTAAGACTAGCAAATAGATCATGAGGTCACCCGCGGTAATAAATAAAAACTTTTTGAAATTTTTGCAGCTTTTCTCGAGTTGGGCCAAAAATCTCGCCAACTATGGTTTGTTTCTAATAAATCTTTTAAACCTGTATGAAATGTAAAAAGTAAAATAAAGCCTAGGCCTGCTAAGCCGCCGGCAGCGTGGTTGCGTGAGCTTACGGCCCGTATCCTTGACGATCATGCTCAAAGGGCGGCGCGTTTAGCTCTTTTCACTGCTGCCATGCTTCGCCCTTGGAAAAGGCACTTTAATTTGATTTCCTCTGCTTGACAGATTCTAATAACCTGCAAGGTTATTGAAAGTACTGTAATTTGAAAGAATTAAAAAAACTCGGAACACCCGTTCTAGGCAGGCACCACGCTTGGCGTTCTATAAGCCTGTAGAATGAAGACAGGGACATAAATTACTGCGAGATGGGAGAGCCATGATTTTGTTTAGTTTTTAATGGGATTTTTTAGAAAATGACCTAAAAATGGGTGTTATTTGGCAACGAAGACGTTTTTTCGGCAGTAAACTTGCAATAGCGGGCTAGCGTTTACCCTTCCTCCAATACTTTTTATTGACTTGCGCCGCTAAGTAGCGATATTCTAAAACAGCTACGATATGGCGTTTAGGATTTCTTCTGTATAATGACATCCCTCACGATGAGTAGGCTAGCAAAATCCTTTCAATTATCTCTGAGTAAGATACAATCAGAAAATTATTGAGTTTGCCAAATTCTGCAAGCAACTGTTGGCAGTAAGATATCAACCTTATATCGCACTAAAGTCTTTAAATTTTTCAAAAGAAACTGTTTTATGTCGACGATTACCAATACGGTTTTGGCTTTGTGATTTCAGTGGAGTGGTTTACGTCTGCTAAGGCTGGACGAGGTTTGTTTTACTTTCTCGTTTTGTTTTCTTGGTGGCTGAACAATTATTAGTCAGAAGTTCCAATTATCGTTCAAGATTCTTCGAATGCTTATTAGGATCATCGCCCGTTGACTTATAATGTGAACGCCAATTTTGCCGAACAACTTTTAGAAGAAGTCAACTGTGAATCAATCCGCTCTAGCGAGCGCATCTATTTGTTGGCTGAGTTTCTGCATACTTATCTGCCAGCCACCTGCGAACGGCCCGCTTCTATTGTGCGCATTGTTATGGTCAGTTTGAGTTTGTTTACATTTCTGCACCTTCAATCGAACAGCATGCCACCATCCAAGAATGAAGAACAAAATCGTCCAACTAATTAATATACACTTAGCCCTACTTTTGAAGCGGAATCATCAAAACTTTCACAGCTATATTGCTTGACGATGGTGACGTGACGATGACGTAATGCTTCGCTATCTACACAAGTTTTTGCATCGGCAACTTGGGAAGAAATTTAGTCATAACTCTTGCACGTTGCAGCTTTATTGCGTGGATTGATGACCGAATGCTGGCTGCCGTTACGCATTTTTTCGCCGTCGAGGTTATTTTTTCATTCAAGCATTCAAGCGCTTGGCTACCAATTTATATGCAAGCTCAGAAATTGCCTTTCACGCTGCCACCGGGGCCGGTGTAGCGAAGGGATTTTTAAAAGACGGGAGAGGCTTAAAAATTTTGTTGAATTTTTGAACAAACCCAAGTCAAGGTGATTTTTTTCTTTGTTGTCAAGTCAGCACCGGATTTTTATGAAGGTGGGAACCTTCTGTTTCTCTAATCTTTTTGTTTTGGAAATCAACTTGTGATAGGAGCCTTGGGTCATGTGTAATGATATAAATGCGACCAATGTGCTAAAGCCAAAAAGGGTGGGCATGGCACAACGTCCTACCTAATAATCCCACTGTTTTCCTGCATATTAGGTTTCCAGTTGCTGTTGAATCGGACTTGCATCAAAAAGAAGGAAACCTGGCGGATAATCATCCGATCGCCTTGGGATGCTTTCCGAGCTGCGGCAATCTCTTGATTAACGCTACGACTTTCATTATTTTAGTAGAAAACGCTCCTCCTCCCTACTAGACCTCGAAACTCAAGGCTCCATTGACCGGAGCACGGAAATACGAACAATACCTTTAGATTTGGTTAATTCGATCGAAGTGATTTCGAAGCGATTTTCTATTAAAATATACATTCAACTTGATTCAATAATCATTTGTATTACTAACAGTTGAAATAGTTACTCAGCTTTGTCCGATACCCAGCGATCGTTGCAAACCCACGATAGGCTAATACTTGCAAAACAAAAGATTTTACCACTACGTGCTCAGATGATAGTGCGGCTACTTATTCACATATCCTAATGCAAATCACTAAAAACGTGCTTACCTGCAAACAAGTGTTGGCTTAATGCGATAACTTGAGAGGCCATGCGTTCAAAAACAAAACGCTGTTAAACAACGCGATACGAACGACAGTGAATACTTGGCAAAGATCGCCAAGTGATCAAAACCAGGTCGAACATTTTAGTAGAAACGTTTCTTTAATATAAACGCAGCACAACAAGCGTGCAGAATAATCTTGCTCGCAATATTTACAGGAAATTCTTTGAAATGGAACCACCCCGCGCCTAAAACGGGCAAGTCTTCACAAAATTCTTCTTTATGTACTTACTTTTCAGGCGATTGATTCTCCAATCCTCATAAGTAGACTGCTTTGTCCACCAATAAACTTTTCCTATTCACTTCACAGCGTAATCAATGCGCATTTACAAATATTTAGAAAAATTTTTTGAACTTTTTCTTTGCCAAGGACGAAGTCGAGCAGGCTTTGCAGTAAAGAAAAAGTACGAAAAATGCTCAAAATGAAGCAGAAAAATACGAAAAACTTTTGGGTATCTCTAAATTGCTTCCTTTTTATGAAATGTTCTTTCCAAAATTTTTATATTCTCTTTTACAAATATCAGGGTATCCAGCTTATTAAGCTACCGCAAGCTATTTGGTCGTAGGTGACTTAAATAATTTTTGTTGCTGAACAGCTATGAACTGCGCCACCAATCAGCACGATAGCCACATTCTTGATTTAACATTAATAATGGAAGTGTTGCCAACGCGTTTCTCAACTCACATGCGTAAAAAACAATATTTTTTGCAAAATAATGCGTTGTAAAACCACTATTTGGCCGTAGATTTTTAAAGGATTTTAGTGCTAATGTTTTGAAGAGAAAATGACAAAATTTTGGTGTGACGATTGCTGGTACATCAAGTGCCCTGTAGCTGCTGCGCCTTACTTTTTACTTATTTAGTTGTACGGATATGCTACTGTAGTAGCACAAACTCGTTATCTAACAGTTGCCATTTCTTTAATCCACCGTTTATTATGGTAGATTAGAACTTTGGAGATTACTGCGGTTAAAATTTGAAAGAATTGAGATAATGTTATGTTGGTGCAACGATGATACTTTTTGTAACCTTGCTTTAACTGTGGCGCGTTTGTAAAAACAAACTTATTATTATAAACGATGATTTTAATCTTTGGTAATTGAATGCGCTTTTGTGCTTGTACAGTTTTTGAAAGTCATCAAGGAACAACTGATGAGAAGTTATTTCTTAAAAACTTCTCACTTTTTTAAAATAACTTGATCAAATGAAAAAAATTCTTCCAATAGTGGAGCTACTGTATACGCGATAGGTTTTATTTTGTCTTACCTATTTTAAAAATGCATAAAAGTTAACGGCTTTTTCGACTAATTGCAGTCTGCCTTGGCCGAAGGCAGGGCAGAACAACATTTTTCTTATTGGAGGAGGTAATATAGGTTTTTTCTGTTTGTTTAAAAATAAAAGCCTGTTTTTTGGAGATCAATTTTTTAAGTGCAAAACTCTTTATTTTTCATCAAAATTAATGTTCAAATTGAGATTTTTTCTCTTCGTACGAAGGTAAAAACCATTTTTTGGAGATCAACTTTTTGAAGACAAAACTTACTTTGTGTTCAAGCTAAGGTTTTGCTCTGTCTATGCAAAGGTAATGTCCTTCTTTTTGTTTATTGGAGATAAACTTCAAATCAAATCTAGGAAAAAAGTGCACCGCCTTACAACCTTTTACTCACAGCTTCAGGTGAGGCACCTCTGGCCTAAAATGATGATCTTAAACTTAAATGCATTGGCGAAAAAATAGGACGGAAATTTGAAAAAGATAGGCGAAAACATAACAGGGGGAAAATTTGTAAATTGGAAAGCAGCGACTTAAAATAAACAAAAAATATTTTGTAAACATGTACAGCTTTTGGAAGACTTACTGTTTTCCAATGTGTCAATGCCAGAAGATTTGAAAAACAAGATCATTATTTAATTAACATTCTTTGTTAACAATAATTATTTGTTAAGATATTTTTAATGAATTATGAATGAACAATCAGACGCTAATGAACTAGTTATACAAACAAAATTAACTTCTGTTTGACCTGAAAGTAGATATTTTAAAGTCATATTGCAAACTGCAGCGACAACTTGTAAAAGGCAGTTGATAGAAACTATTGCAGGTTGCTTTTAACAACGGTCTCAAAAAAAGACGGATTTTGCCTCTAATTTGTATTTTGAAGAAAAAATTTGGCGATTTTTTGAGATTTCAATGCATTTCCTCCTTCTTGGCTTAGGCTACCTTAAAACCATTTGCCTTTTCTATCGGCTAATAAAATTTCTACGTTGGTTTCTATCAGCGACCAGTAAAAAAGAAGAAATGTAGATAAGCTACCGGTAGTTTATTTATCGAACGCTTACTTTGTTGGTGCAGAGCAAATATTAATTGTTTTCGTGCAAATATTAATATTCAAATCGAAACTTTAGTCATTGCCGTGTACTTAGTGATAGTTGATCAGTTGAAGTTCATATTCCGTGTTCAATTGCTCTAAACTCGGGCGGCTATGAACAAGTTTCAATTTGACCTCTTTTTATCAACCTCTTTCTTAGTTTTGCAAACAATGAAATGAGTAATAAGAAAAGCGCTCACTTTATTGATAAATACTGTATTATTTCATGAATTTAATTTACTTTTTGTCTACATTTTATTCACGATCGTATTTCATAAAGGAGACTATTGCATTTGTCGTAACGCGGTAGGAAATGCTTTCGACTTTTACAGCTGGAAACATTGCGAGCATCGAGGAGGAACCTTCTCGCCCAACACCAGCATTGTGGGGGGCCAAAGAATTTTAATTTCCTTACATAAACAATAACTACTACCAAATATTGCTTCGAAGCCAATCCTATTAAATTGTTCTTCAGTAGGAAAAACCCCGTGTTCTTCAGAGGGTGGCGCAAAAAGAAAACTTGCATTTAAGTAAAGTAGACGCTGCCGTAGAGAGTGCTAGTCTAGCTAAGGGTACATGGAATAACTATAAATACATTTTCAAAATATGATTTGTTCGGATTTAGAGCTGTCGATCGCAAAAGTACTTTTGTCATTAAAGAAAATATTTTTAATAGAAATTAGGTTGCCCAAGTCGCCAAGACAATTTAAGGGTTAGCTCCGAAAACGGCCAGCACATGAAAGCACGATTAGACAGGAGCTCAGCCGAGCTTCTTTAAAAATCTTAGTTCAGCTAATGCAACTCTGAAAATGAGATGTGTTTTCGTTCGAAAACAAAGATTACCTGCATTAATAGTTAGTATAACTTGTCCTGCCAAGCCAACTAGTGGTAGGAGACAGATCGTCTCCTTGTGCCAATGCTGCCAAAGCCCGTGTCTTAAAAGAAAATGGGTTGTGTATAGTTCTAGTCTAGTCAGTAAACTTACAACAGATGGCGACAGGCCTGTTTTCATCTAGAAGATCTCTTCAGGGCAGCTACGTCAACGAGAATCGAAGTTGGTAACTATGACTTTTTTTACGTTACGATTACTCGTTGGAGAACACTATGAATATGAGAATGTTTATGATCTGGAATTTAATTTAAGTTACCACAAATAGAAAAAGCTTTCGACAATGGAAATATTCTCAAATCATTGCCGGTTTTGAGTAACCAACCATTAATAACAATGCAAAATTTGACTCTCGTTGACGAACGCGCTCTGAAGGAATTTTACCAATTGAGTTCGAAGCTGTCTACATCTGTAATACACTTTGTGCACTTTAATTGCAAAAGGTAGGAGGAGAAGAGAATTTTCCGAGAAAAGTAATCCAATTTTCTTCTTGAAGAAATTGGTTTTCAGACATTGGGGCAATGGCATCCACTACACACGTTACTAGGCTAATGGTAACAATGCACCGTGCTCTATGCTCAGACCATAATTTACCCATTGTTAACCAGAGAAATAAATCTTGAATTTCTTTATGCTAAAGCTGGCTGGGTAATTAGACTGCTGGGGATCTTCTGAAATGCTCTGTTGTCTCATAAAGCAAGTAGATGAGAAGCTGCAGCATCAATAGTAAAAGGGCTTATTTATCGTTTTTTCCTGATGAGTTGATGATGTTGTTTTTACAGATGATAGCATTTCGATTCCCTTTGCGTCTTAGTAACGTGCATAAGATCGGGGTTTCGCTCGCTGTAATTTGTGAAATGCTTTAATAAGTTCTCGATGTCTTGATGATGAGAGCGTCTACCTCGAATGCAGTAGGTTGCTGGTAAAACTCCCCTATAGGTCACACCAAAGACTTCTTGAAAATGGTAATTACAGCTTCCCTTCCAGCACGCGTGACCTTCAACGCGAAAGGGATCGTGGAAAAAGACGGCAAGTTTACGAGCTTGTTGTGTTCTTAGGAATAACAATAAACTAGATTCTTCCATTTTTATATGGCAGGCGGACGGTGGAGCCAAGCAGCCCACCAGTGGCTGTGGCCCTGTCTAACTAATGGCAACCCAACAGAGCATCTCATAGACAAGGATGGATAGAAAGTCTTACATATGCCTTAATATTTGAAAAGCATGAGGTCCACATAGTCGATAGAAACAGCTTTTGATTTTCTTACCCGATGTAGTGGTTTTCTGTCTTATTTTTTAAATACTGAATAACTACTGTATATAATGCATGTAAATATAGAAATAAAAGTGTATATTTATGAATTATTTGGGTGCTTGCAAATTCTTTCTTCAGACTTGGCCTACAGTATCGGTTCTATTAACAGCTTTACCAAATGTTGTAAAGGTAATTCTTGGACAAATACTGATTTGCTACTTGCATCGATAGCCTGCTTGTGGAAATATGTCTCGTATATGTATAACATTACACTTATTTTCGTAGAATAGGCTTAATCTAGATGTCAGATAAAGCCATGATGAAGGACGCAATATATGCTTGTACTTATGGCCTTAAATATCTCGTATACACCGAAAAACGTTTTAACTCTTGTAAGTCACGTTTCATGCTTGAGCAAAGGTTGGTCGGTTCCTTTAGCATCGTTCTCTCTTTTTCACAACAAGTATACAATCATATACGCAACATGACGCTAAACACGCCCAAGAAAACCTATACACACAGCCAAATAAATCTTTCCGATTTGGAAAGTTATTGTTTTGCCGTAAAATAATCTGACACATAGTCCTATTGTTTCAGGAAAGAAAATTCATGAAGAAGTGAAGAGCTATGGTTAGTAGTCTGTTCAGTAAAAATGGTATAACATTATTCATTTTGCGCTAATTACTATGTTCATTTTTCTATGAAATCGACATAATTGTGTTGTTAATTTACATCTTCCAAAATTTGTAATTGCAAACAAAGTTGTCAGTAAAACAGTGGATTGTGGATTCAGTGTAAAACGTCTAGCGAAAAAAGTTATTGAAGGTCATAACGCCCAACGTCTTGCAATTGGCGTTTTGGTGGAAAGATTAAATTAATGTGCTGTGGAATTACTCTCTTTCACAATTCCTTTTCCAGGCATTGAACAACTGAAATTCCTACTCGTTAATTGTTTTGCTTAATACAGATCCTTGCTCTGATATTTTATGTGGATATGGAGGTCGATGCCGTACCGTTGACGGAATAGCTGTTTGCGTATGCGGAGATAATTTTTGCGGTTCGGCGGATAGAAATATTCTTGCCCCAGTGTGTGGATCTAATCAAGTTTCTTACGCTAATCCGTGTCGATTGCAAGCAGCTCAGTGCATGGCTCAAAAACGCATTCAAATGGTGTCCAATACTCGATGTGGTACGTTTTTGAGTGTTGTGTGTTTCTTTGCTGTTTATTAATATTAGTTAACAGTTTTAGTTGCACAAATCCCAGAGGTAATGGCAATGGTGCAAGCTTTTTGGCAAAACAGGAATCATTTACCAGCTTACTTAAAAAGTGAAAACAACTGATCACTCGGCGACAGTAGTTCAAAAATTGCTCCTTCCCCCATATATTTTGACAAATTTGAGCTTCTAGCAGTTAACAATATAAAACTTCAGGATTTTCAAACTTGCAATTTAATGACAAAGCTGCTCACTCGGCCTGTGTTTAGTAGATAACCGCTGGTTCCCCACCAACGGCTGTTTGCTTTGTTTTCCACCAGCTTGCTCTATGACATACTTAGAGGAAGCTGTCGCTTCCTTTTAATCTGACCAGCATGTCTGTTCTTTTTTGTTGATTCTGCCTTGTGAATCGGCATGCGATGGGGCCACTAGACTTTGTGGCACTCTAAACGGGACCGAAAAATGTCACCCATCAAAAATTTTTCCAAATGCAAGATTTAAAACGTCTTCAACCAAAACTTGCTCCAATTTTGTCAAAAAGGTTCTCCAAAATAGAAAAAAACTCAAACACGTGCTACCCAGACCCCCTCCTGATGGCGCTAGTGCGTGCAATGTTCTTTATCATAGCATGCCCTCATCTAAAGGAAGAGAATAGGCGACCATGGCTACGTTATCTGCAAGTTCAATTTTAAAACATGCATTCTCGAAAAGTTTGAAAAAAGGTTTTGAAGTCATTCACATCAAGCTTAATCGAAAATCGTTTTAAAATATTTTCATGCAAATAATCCGTTAAACGTTTTTCAAGTCTTTTATCTGTCAGTACTTGACAGAGCTGTCAAAGTGGCACTGAAGTTGTTGGTTTTTCAAATAGCTCACTAAAGTAGCATGCAATTTAAAAAAGCTGGCTGAGTAGCTTGATCGAAATTCTTTTAAGACGCCTTTGTGTGGCATAATACATTTTGCAGTAAAAAATTTAAGAAACATGTTTCCTAGTTGTTTGTTTGCGCATTACAGAACCCATGGATGAGGATGTAAGTTACCAAGTAGCATCCACCAAAACATAGGTCAGATCTACTACTGTATTGAAAGGGCGATCTTTTAAAAGCATAAAGGACTATCGCTTTTACTTCAATAAATTGATGGCTTTTATGTATTGAGAGCCGGTTAAACCTCTCTACGCTTCTACAAATTTCCACAGCTTACCTCCTGAATTAAAACGGTCTTTGTTGACCTGTTCGTTTTATTGGCATTTTGCTTTAGGTTTTTAGCGTTAGAACCATTACTGCTTCCAAATACACGTTGTTGCATTTTTACTGTTTATCCATGTTTGAATCGGTTATACGTCATGATCTCCCCGATTTTCGAGGCTTGGACGGTGCTCAGCTCTTAAACTAAAACTTCTATTTTGTATTTTGTTATTTACCTTTGTGTATTTATTTAAAGGCTACATAGTATATGCAACTTGCGACCAGAAATGCTCATGGCACTTGTCAATCAGTAAGCTGTCGAAGAAAAACTAATTAAAATTTAGATTGGTGTTGTTTATATAACCTTAAACTTTTATTGGATCCATCAATCTTTTTTTGATATAGGATCATTGAAATTATTATTTTAATGGTTTATTTGAAGTAAAACAAATTTCAATATAATGTTTTTTGACGTTGAAACAGTAAATTTCACTACTTTCTTTTGAAGAACACTACGAAAGAGAAAAGCTGATGCCTACAATAATTCTTAAACATATAAAACACCGCCTGCGGTAGTAGGAGGAGAAAGAGAGGAGCCGTGGTGGTTTCACTTGCTCTTTGGGAAATGTCTCGAAATTCGTATTTTGACGGAAGAGCAAACTACCTTTTGAAGAGTTGGCTAGTTTAAAGAAAACTTAGAATGTCAGCAATACCCCCGTCTATCTAATCATACTCTTTAATGCTTCGCTGTTTTGAGTTGGTGATTAGGCTATCAATTTTTAATGCCATTTATACTTCAACTAGGAGGATGCATTAAAAATTTTATTAAAAGTTAAATTCTCATTCAGCTTTACTTCGTTCTTTGCTTACTAAAACAAGCAGTAAAATATTAGCGCCACAACTTGGTTTTGTTCTTGACACTAACCAGTTTTTTAAATCGTCACGCTTGATTGAATGTGGTTGCATAATTTTTTGACAATTCCAAACTACTTGTGGAGGATGTTGTTGCGTAATGAAGTTTATTAAAAGTGTAATTAACCAAAAACAGCGAGTTATGAACATGGGTAAATCGAGAAACTTTTTGCCGCAGCTGAATTTAGCTACAGCTACTGCACCCCAGTAGCCTAGGCGCTTTTGTGATCACAACCAAAAGTTGGGATGACAAAACTAAGTGAAGATTCTCCTTCACCTATTGCAATTGTAAGAAAAACAGTGTTCAAAACCTTAAGCAATGATATTTCTGAGCGACTGTATTTTATATTCCAATAAAAATGTAAAAACAATCAGCTTTGAATTATCAGTTATCATGACACCTTTATTCAAGTTTTCCTACGAAAATAAAACTCTTTAAAACGCTGTATCGTAGCAGCAGTTTTTTCTGAACAACGCCTTTAATTCCGACTTGCTTTCACCACTTTTCATAAAAGCCAGTACCCTGCATGCTTTTACCTTTTTTTCTTCGAATCGTGTATTCAGAGTACAAATTATTATAAAATTGGTTTAGAACTTTAGAAAAACGATTGATCATACACGAGAATAAAGGTCTTCTTTAAAGGAAGTCTTAAATGACTGGGAGTCATATTTTTCCAAAAAAATTTGCGCATGTTTTGATAACTGTGTTTTAACTTTTTTCTCAGTTTGTAATTACAAATTCCCGTTGCAATGTTGCCGACGATCTCCGCTCTTTAAAGGCTCACTCTTTTGACCTTGCATTGGCTTTTCATGTTTTACTTGGCGTAGCTATCCGTTTGATCTCAAGAACACAACTTGGATTGCTGTAATCTTGCGTTACGAGTTTACCAACATCAATCATAAAAAATTAAGATCAAGTTGTTTTACAGGCTCGGCAACGCAAAATTCCTTGACATTTGCATAAGTCAATGCCGCCGCCGTCTAAAGAACTGATTGCTTTAGATCGCCATTTTTCTATTTTTGTTTGATAGGTTTCAAGAGCAAACGCCAGAAAGAAAATGTAGAGAATGAAAGACACTTCAACAATATTAGCTGTAGTAGGCACGAAGATTAACATTAAGATTTACCGTAGATTAACACGACGTCATAATAAACATTTCTTTGCAGGACTTTTTTTTTCTTTATTTTATCAAAAAGTACTGGATCAAAAATCAGCGAACGTTATATGTCACCAAGTCGATAGAAAAACTCTGCGCAGATTTTTGTTGCTGAAAAACGCACTGGACTAGGATCAGACACCGCAGAAATGAAAAAGGAAGAAATCCGAAGGCTTCTTCTATTTATGATTATTACGACCATGTTTTGCTTTATTTTTTTTGTAATAAAAATTTGGCTTTTTTTAACGAAAAAACTTGTTTTTTGCGTTGCTACGTTCTCAACACTTGCCGACCACCAGTCTCAGGCTGTACAAAAATTTTGTTGTATTCAACCAAAACCTTGCAAAAATTGTATCTTAAATCAATCCCGGGAGCTGCAGTAATTAAGTTCATTTAAAACTTTTTTTTATTTTTTGAACTTTAATGCAAACAATTTAGGCTGCTCGTGAAATTCGATATAAATAAAAAGGTTGCCGCTTGCAATTTGTGGTAAAGTTTACGGCCTTGCTGCAGTTTTTCTGTCTTTAAACATTGATACGGTTTAGTTATGACGCTTTTTTTGGTCCCTTATATTTTACGCGCTTTTGTGGAGAAAATTGCAGATTATTTGCGTAAAACTTTTACAAGAGTACAAATATTGAAAAGTATTGACTTTACGGTAAATTTGGACTTTATCAAAGCTTGACTTTATAGTCAACTATTAAACATCAGAGAATTAGTTCCTAGCAGGTGAAAGCAATATTACCGCTAATTTATGGGAGAATTTCCTTAGAGTTGACTTTTTGACTTCCTTACGACCTTTTATGATTACGCAATTACAGAACCTCATGATGATGGCTCTTGTGATGACGTTGTTTGCGGTAACTTTGCGGTTTGCCGGGTACGAGTTGGAAAGAAACAAGGAAAAGAACCGGTGTGTGAATGTCCTTATTGTGACGCCACTACAATTGATCCGGTTTGCGGTTCGGATCAAAATTCCTATCCGTCGGAATGTCAAATGAAACGGAGCTCCTGCATTCGAGGAAAATTGATCTCTGTTGTTAGAAATGGTCCTTGTGGTAAGGAAATAGAATTATTATGTTTGACAAACAACGATAGATACCTCTTCTATAATAGTGTACTTCTAACACTACTGCACACATGCTGTCAGGAGGTTGCCAATAACTACTTTATGGCAAGAACAAATGACTCTCTGTTTGCGAATAGGTAATTTAGTTCTTGATTGTATTTAAACTAAAGCGCAATAACCTTCAATTTTACGTAGTTCAATGTTTTGCCTCAGTAATAGTTTGGGCTGCTACTGTAGAAATGTTATTAGTGAACCTTATTTAATAAGCAATAGATTCAATGTTGCGATCACAGCAAAGTCTTTACGGTTTTGTTGCAGCTGGGCTTGGTTTTTCAGGTCCTCTTTTCACCATATTTGTGGGATTGGTTTGTTGGCAGTTGGCGCAGTGCATTTGTGCAGCAAGCGGTATAGTCGAGTAGCTAAAATACCTACTAGAAAAACTTGTTTAACTGCTTGATTATCCCTGTGATATACTGAGCTAAAATTGTAGAACTGCTCGCTCAATGTGTTGCAAGAGGCAACTTTTGGGCATGGCAACCCGCCTTCTTGGTGGCTGGGCTACCAGTGTGGTACAAAATACATTTTTGCGTTCATGACTGGTTCGAAATGACTGCCGCTTTCATCTAGCCTAGTGTCGATTATTTTTGCTGTGAATATCTGAATAACTCTTTCGTCCGTGCCTTCATCCTGAGGCAAGGAATGGTAAACACAGTTTGATTTCAAGGCAAATGTTCAGCTGTTGTTGTCAACAGCAAGAATATTAGGTTGTGGTAAGAATTTTTGTTAATCTACGCTTTGTATTTTTTAGATCCGTGTGAGGTATTCAACAAAAGCATTGCTGAGTTCCAGAAAATTTGTAAAGGAAAATGCTCCCTTGGTGCTGATGGGAAAGCGAGGTGCTGCGACAGCATTCCGTGCAAGCCAGGAAGCCAGGGTTTGGATTTTATATGCGGCAGCGATGGAAGAACTTACGAATCAGAATGTGCTTTGAAGAGGTTTGTTCACGAAACCAGTCTTGACAGCTTGAATGATGTTTCATGTTGTTCTTTATCTGTATTACGTGTTAGCCAAATAATTGCTTGCTGCAGCTAGAATTTGGAATTTCAGAGCTACTTTTGTCGGTAGTGAAATAAAGAGATTGCGCCTGCAATGTGACAAGTGTTCCACCGCACTCATCTTCGCATTACTGGAGTTGAGATGCATTGGCCTTGCAAGAATTGGTTATACCCGGATCGGTGCCGCAAAATGCCACCCCAAATGAAAAAGTGCTCTTAAAAAACAATTTCAACCCAAGTTTCACCTCATTTTGAGCGAGCTCTCAAAAAGGTGTCTTCCCTAAAGCATTGTTATTCGGGACAAGCCCCTTTGTGACGTCATTGGTGAAATCGTGAAAATCTCATCTAAAAGTTAACATCCCTCTTACGCATTGTCATTTCAAGAAACAGTTCGAGAATACTTTACTGCATTTAAAGTCGTTAATGTGACCCGACAGATAATCACCTAGATTACCAACTTTGCATGTCGCGCCCAAACTATTTGATAGTCGACTGTGACAGGTTGACTTACAAATGTTGCAAATGCAAAAAGATCAAATGAAAGTGCTTGGTTCATGTCGCTAAATTATTGTGGCAGGCATACTTGCAAAGCTGGCACAGTTGTTAAAGTGCTGAAGAAAGGAAGATGCCCAGCAAAGAAAGGTAAGTGCATGAAAATAGTCAACAATAGGAAAAAAATTTCCTGAGGGGGAAAGCAAAAATCTTTGATAACTCAACGAAAAATGCATTTGAAAATTAGCACATTTAGCTGTCGCCTTTTTTGAACCTGTGTTTTTTTTGGAAAACGCTTTGACTATTATTATCAGTTGAAAATTGAATTCTACCCAAAATAAAGTTTCTTGAATTGCAATACAATGGCTCCCAAACTTGCGAACATTCGGAGATACGAACACGAGCTGACTGGTGTGTATTTGTTTTAAATATTTATTCATTGGATACTTTAAGAAGACTTTTTTATGCGTTGTCATGGCTGATAAATCGAGTGCTAGTGCTAGTGGTAGTGGAAAAAGGGTAAGGCAAGTGATGGTAGTGCTAGTTGCAGGAATCGTCAAGCAATTTCAATGGAAACAAAGGTGGGCCATCATAAAGAAGTTGGACTTTGGCGAGAAGATGGTAATGTTGCACGTGCCTATGGCATGAATCGGTCGACCATTAAAACAATTTACAAGGGCAAGGATCGTATCATGGAATAAGTGAAGAGTTCTGTACTAGTGGTATCCACTATCATATCAAAGAATTACCATTAACGGACTTACGAACAATTCCGCTTACGAGCGGCCTTTCGATACCGATTGTGTTCGTAAGTTGGGAAGCCAGTGTGCAAATGTTTTCACACTTATGCTTATTTTCCATCGGTTAGGAGAAAAACGTTTCTCGGTTGCAATAAAACATCGCTGTGCTGACACTGGTTGGAAATTACCGGTGCTGCTAATGCAGAGCATCTACCCACAGGCAATGCAAGCAATCAAGAAAACAGATGTGAAGTGTTTTTTCCAAGGTCGTAGACCGCAATGATGTAAAAAGGAAGAACATCGCCTTCTAGTTGCTGGAAAAAACGAAGAATTTTGTTTATTATTTACAGTTTAATTGTTAATAGTAATCATTTGATTGTGTTGGTTTTCTTTCAGCCATGACCAAGGTTATTGGTTCGATTCCTTTATGGTATGAAAACTGTCCTGATAGTTGCAACTTTAAAAGCAAACATTTTGCTGAATTGCTTCAAAATTTTTCCGTGGCAGTGAACAAGGTGCGAATATTGTGTGGTTCTCAAATGCTGCTAAAAATGTTCTATACGCCTTAATTCTGAGAAAGATTTCATTCAAACATAAATCAACGTGCGCTCAGAGTCATTCCGTAGTTCTTCGCACTGTCAGTGCAGTACTGTTTTACTGCCAACGTCATCACCAAGTAGAGAAAGTTGCGGAAGCGCGCCTTTCGTAAAACACTACAACGTCTAAATCAGTGGTCGGCAACCACCGGGCCGCGGCCCGGTGCCGGTCCGCAAGGAGTCTGCTACCGGGCCGTATAGTTTTTTAGCATTTCAGACTAAAGCTTTGAAACATTTTTTTAAAGCTTGACGCAAAATGTTATTGCTTTAGGAGCTTTGTTTAAAGCCTTGATTGCTCGCAATATTCGATTGTTAGCATCTTGTGATGAAATAATGCAAATTCATCGTCACTTATCAGAGATAATATCTGAATTTGCTACCGTTCTCTGATCGTAAGCTAACTGCTTGCCAGTAGAGTCCCTCGCTGCAGTGGCTTGCGCTTGCGGCTTGAAACGTCTAGCTAGCGTTGCCAACTATAGCGATGAAAGTTGCTTTGATGTGGTTGCTTTGGCACTGCAGGGGCGAATTTTTGTTCGACGAAGCAAAAGATTTTGACGCATTCCAACTTTAGTTAGGTTAGGTTAGATTAGCAAGTGTAGTAAGATCATATTGCGTTAGGAATTAGATTTTTGATAAGGTATTAGAGTAAAGATACAATAGCAGTTAAATTGGGACACTTGAATAGAAATTATTACTGAAGCTTAAATTGTATTACAGATTAGCAAATCTATGTGTGTATTACAGATTTAAAAAGTTTTAGCTTTTAAATTTTTAGTCCGAGAAAAATGAGTACCGGTAGGCCTACAAAACAAACATCCATGCTGAGTTTTTTTGGGCATGGACCAATATCATCTGAAGAATCTGACGTCGAGACCGAGGGTCCTACAATCACAAAAAAAGGAAAGCTTTTTTCAACCGACAATATGAGTCCTACCTAAAGTACGGATTTATTTCAACTGGCGATTCCGAAGCACCTTGTCCACTCTGTTTAATTTGCAAGAGCAAGTTATCAAACGAGGCAATGAAGCCATCAAAACTACTTCGGCACATGAAGACCAAGCACCCAGAAATAAAAGACAAACCTCTGGAGTTTTTTGAAAGAAGGAAACGTGATCACGAAGGTGAAAAACGATTATTGAAGATTGTTTTATCAACAAATTCAAATGCACTCAGAGCATTGTGTTTGGTATCTCATTGCATTGCTAAGACCAATAAACCATTTACTATTGGAGAAGAATTGATTCGACCTGCGTGTATTGATATTTGCCGTGAAATTTTAGGAGAACCGGCAGCTAAAAAGATAGCGCAGGTTCCTCTTTCGATTCGCACTGTTGCGAGACGAATTGAGGATATGGCGGAAGACATTGAAGCTCAGTTAATAGAGCGAATTGTAAAGTCACCATGGTTTACGATTCAGTGTGATGAGTCTACAGATATTGAAAACAAAGCTGTGTTGCTAGTGTTTGTTCGATATCTTTATGAAGAGGATATTCATGAAGATATCTTATGTGCTTTGCTGTTGCCAAAAAACACCACAGCCTCCGAACTGTTTAAGGCTGTAAATAATTATTTCATAGAAAAACAGATCAATTGGTAGTTTTGTGTTGGGGTGTGCACGAATGGAGCTGCAGCCATGATTGGCCGTCTGTCTGGTTTGACTGTTCGCATTAAAGAGGTCGCACCAGAGTGCGAGGCCAATCATTGCGTCATTCACAGGGAAATGCTGGCTAGCCGAAAAATATCACCTGAGCTTCACAGTGTATTCACTGATGCAGTTCTAATGATTAACCTCATTAAAGCTCATGCACTTAACACCCGGCTGTTTGAGCAGATATGTGAGGGCATGGATGCAGAGCACAAATGTCTTCTTTTGCACACAGAAGTGCGATGGCTCTCCCGAGGAAAATCGTTGAACAGAGTGTTTGAATTACGTGAACCATTGCAAAGGTTTCTATTGGAAAAAAATTCTGATCTTGCAAACAAATTTAGTGATAAAAAGTGGCTTCTAAAGCTTGCATACTTGTGTGACATATTCAATCTGCTGAACGAACTAAATCTTTCACTTCAGGGAAAAATGACAACTGTATTCAAGTTGGCAGATAAAGTGGCTACTTTTAAAGACAAACTTGAATTGTGGGAGCAGCGCGTAAGCAAAGGAGTATTTGATATGTTTCAAACGTTAGCAGAGACTTTGAAAGACAGCGAGCCTGACCAAGAGTTCTCGGACCTTGTGAGCAGTCATTTGCGTGTTTAAGCGTTATTTTCCCAGCGCCAAAGACCCTCGAACTTCAAAGAAATGGATCCGTAATCCGTTTAGTTTCAAACCAGGTGATTCGACCTTACCTGTACGACAAGAAGACCAGCTGTTGGACATTGCAAATGATGGTAGTCTGAAAGGTATTTTTCATACAACGACTCTGCCAATATTTTGGTTGAAGGTCTTGCCAGAATACCCTGATCTTGCCGCAAAAGCATTAAAAGCTCTACTGCCATTTCCAACATCCTACTTATGCGAGTCTGGATTTTCAGTGATGGCAGCAACAAAGACGAAACCGCGTAACAGACTGGACGTCAGGGACACATTACGGGTGTCATTGAGAACCATAATTCCTAGGTGGGAGCGTCTCGTGGCGGCAAAACAAGCTCAAGGTTCTCATTGAATTAAAAATGTAAATACTTTTGAGCTTTTATAACTTTTTATTGTTGAGCATTTTTGGTTTACTGAAAGCCGGTCCGCGAAAAATTTTGAGTTTTAAACCGGTCCGCAGTACGAAAAAGGTTGCCGACCCCTGGTCTAAATCACACAAGCAATTTCACACCTTCTCGGTGGTGAGACACCGCAGTGATTTATTGAGCTCAGTTGTCGTCGCCTCGACGATAGTTACAAAAGCTGTTGGCCTAACTAGATTTCTTTACGTTTAACATATTTACAAATATATTGCAGTAAAGCGAAAAAAGTTTAGCCTGTTTTGTTGGCCTTTTTTTATCTTGGGTTGACAAATTGATTAATTTTGATAGAATCTTCTAAAGAATGTAATGACGGGAAAAACCCTTGGGGATTTTAGCGTCATGGATACCTTACAGAAAAGCCACACTCTCGTATTCGAGTAAGTGCTGCAGTTCACATTTTTTGGTTTCAATTTATTAAGCACAGCCTTTATCTTCGTCATTTGTCTTTGTAATACGATGCTACTTAAACAAAAAGTTGAAAAAGTAGTTCAAGGACTAGAAGAAGTAGGCTACCGGCAAGTTCAAAAGTGGTTGAATTACATCCGCACGCAGTTGGCCAAAATCCAGTAAATAGCGTGCTCTGACTTGTTTGAAATTTACTTTCTAAAAAGGCTAACCAATCAAAAGCGGACAAATTGTTATTTCTTTTTTGTTGCAAACAACAAATCGATGGCACTGAGATTGACGTTGGTGATTGATCTCATTCCCCTCTCTTCTTTGACATGCACCAAACAATCTTTCAGATGGTGGATGTAAGCCAATCTCAATGATTGTAGAAACATTGGCTGCAACAAAAAATATTACAGAAGAGTTGTCAATATGAAAAAAGAACAAGACTTCCAATAATTTTTTTTTCTTTTAACACCTTGCAGATTATTTGCTTCCACTTCAACTCACGTGATTAGGTTGCATGACCAACCTGGTGGGGAGCAAGCTTGGATATACGATCGGCTTTATGATGAGGAGCATGGGGCTGTAGTCACCGCCATGGTATCGGTCGGTCTGTCGCTGGATACAAGAAGATTTCCTGCCGACAACTTTATTGTTCAAGGTGAAATAATACCGACAATTTCACTACAACATACTCTATTGGAAATTTCGTTTTTGTTGGGTTTGCTATTCTTGTACTTTCTCCTCTTTATAGAGACAAAGACACGGAATAAAACGGCAATTCTGGTTCACAACGCAAATCTGATCAAAACCAGACTATAGGGGAAACCGTCAGTTTATTTTGAACCAATGATGAATACTCCAATAGAGTATATATTGCAGAATCATAGTCCCAAACGAAACCTCCAATAGAGTATACAGTATATTGCAAATTGATAGCCCATCACCAACCAAACGCATTGCCATTGGTGATTGCTCAGGAGAAAAGTCGCCACCTTAACAACATGCTGGGTGAGCAGCTTAATTATTTTATACCAGTGGAGTAAGGAGTCAGGAAAGTTATGTTCAAAAGCTTACCAAGGCTTCGTCTGTTTTTCACGGCTGTTGTTTCCAACCTGGGGTCGGTGAGAAGGTGTCAGGTGGTCCGTAAATCCTTCGGTAAATTTTGATAAAGCCAAAAACATTAATTCACTGAATGGTTTGTTAAATATTTGATGGTGTTTTTCGATGGTTTCCTTTATCAATTATGACCATGGTTGCAAAAGTGTGGGTTGCGACCCCAAATGGGGTTACCTGTGGTTTTAAAAAACTTGATCTTCAAAAAAAGGTCTTCATATCCATGTGGTATGATTGAAAAAACTAAATCTGAAATACACCAAAAAAAATGCATTTCGCTGTTTCAAAATTTGTTTTGTTTTAGTATATTCAAGTTTTAATAAAGTTTTGAGCTGGCTTAGTTTTTTCAATCATACTTTATTGAGTTCTTAGCAACAGAAACGAAATCGCTCAGATATGTCGGAGTCGGATAGATGGAACTGAATCATATTCGTGTGTTCATAAATATTCGTAAATTCATACTTTGAATAAACTGACAAGATCGAGTTCGCTTGCGCACTTAGACTTTTATTTAAATTAAGATAGCCTAAAATAAAATTTGGGTACCACTGAAGTGTAAGGCAAGTACTGTATTGATGCCATTAGCAGCAGATTAATAGCTATAACATCAAATATTGCAGATATCTGCAATTGTTTAAGTATCAAATTTTTGTTCTAAAACAGTAAAAGTATGGTTGAGTGGCTGCAGCATAAGAATCAACGCAATGCCCATTGAGTTCCGAACAAAATTTAGGTAGGGTTCCACAATATTGACAGTTTCTTCTTTAAGGGAGTCCGTCACCACAAAAAGAAAAAAGGTTTGTAATTTTTTTATTGGATTATTGCCAAAAGCAATACCTCGTAGAAGATGTTTCAAAATTTTCTGCTGTACTCTGCGGTTTGCTGTTTTAATTTGACAAAGACAATCTTATGGCTGTTGGTTAAAAATTTTTTGATTATTTTGCAGACGTATGCTTGACCATGCAATGCAGCCATGGGGCAGCTTGTGTGCTCCAACTAGTGAACGGTGGCCTCCTTCCAAATTGCTCGTGCGATGGTCTGGGAAATGGGGCGTATCTTCCTGTCACCATGGGCTGCAAACGGGCAAGTAACGGAGAGGTATATGTCAACAAAGTTGCTGCGAGAATGGCAATGTGCACGTTACGCACGTACCTGACTTTTGAAGACCTATGTGCAGGTGAATGTTGTTGTTTATTTTTTTATAGTGTGATAATAAAAGGTACGTATGATTATTTTGCTTTTGTCACCAGGCATCCTTTAACTTCTCGATATAGCTCTTCTGGTGTAATCGAAAGTTAAAATGATCTTTATTTAGATTTAAAATCTACATAAAATTCACAAAAACTCAACGTTTCGAAAAACGTAACCGTTGTCTGTGTTTTAACTTTAGTCACTCCTGACGAAGAAAAACTGATTTTAGTTTTTCGAAACGTTGAGTTTTTGTGAATTTTATGTAGATTTTAAATCTAAATAAAGATCATTTTAACTTTCGATTACACCAGAAGAGCTATATTGAGAAGTTAAAGGGTATGATTAGTAAACTAGCAAGCGTTAAGCGGATTTTCATTGATTTTAATTATTTTTTGTGGGGGTGAGGCAATGTTTCTAAATGTGTTTGAGCACTGCACTCTAAATAGTCCTTAAAAAAATAGGTATTTGCAATCTATCCTTATTATTTTCCTGACAATGTCAGACTTTAAAGCAATGGAGGAGAAAGTTGCCGCTTGTTTTCTTGCCATGCCTCTCAGCTGCTCATTTAGCTCGCCTTGAGCACATTCGCAAAGAAACTACTGGAAATGTAGATTCACGATCGGATAGTTTACGCACTCCGCAACGAATTGAAGTGATAACACTAGCTGCTTCAAACCCATGGCCGTGAAGTTATTTCAAAGTAATTCTTTCACGCGTTTTTATGCGAGAAACGCGGGCAGTGCAATTAGATTCTATTCTTTCCTTTCGGTTTCTGACGACTTGATGAACAGATATCAATAAGTAGATTGGAAAATAAGTATTGCATGCATCAAGTAAGGGTTATCGTGAATGATAAGCCTACAGCTTGCTTGTATCAGTCACCAATAAACAAAGATTTTTTGGTGTATGTTAACGTTGTATGTAAGACAAATTGTTTCACCAATATTTGTGGTCGAGGTAAGTACGTTTTATATTGTTAAACTGTTTACTTGATGGGAAATTTTCACTGATATTCTTTTAAACCAACAGAAACCCTTCCTAACTCGTGTGCATTGCTCCCTGGAGGTTGTCAGTGGCCAGGCGAGATATGTATGGTCGTTGGTAGTGCTATTGAGTGCCAATGTATCACGTGCGAGAAGGAAATGAAGCCAGTGTGCGCTTCTAATGAAGAAACATTTGAGTAAATAACAGTTTTCTCGTTTTGCTGACGAAGTTGTTGCGTAAAATTATTTGAGGTACAATGTTTGATATCTTTGCGTTCAAAATCTTTACTTTCCTTCTTTGAAAAGGCGATTATTTGTTTCGAACCTAAATCGAATAGTATCTAGGTCCGCTTCGGGATTTCGAGTACTGTTGGCCCAAAAAGTCCAGCCACAAAGACTGCAACCATCATAGGATTCAGATATTTTTAATGACGGAGAGGCAGTTTATGAGTTATACATGAACGTACCTTAAAGAAGGTCTTTCACACCGTCTAGCGCATCTCTAAAAATGGTTCTATAAAAGGTTTTTCTCTCAATTTTCAGTGTGCCGACATAAAGTTTGAGAGTTTTTAACATCATTTTTAGCCGAAGTATGTGACTGGTTGGGTTTGGCAGCATTTTCCTTCAAATTTCCAATGGTTACAATCAAGCAGAGAGGAATTGCTTTACAGAAGACTAGACTTACTTACTGTTGTAACAAAAAATGTTTTGACTTGATATTTTAGAAGCGCATGTGCAATGGAACGTTACAACTGTTTGCATCGTGTTCGCTTGACCGTGACTAGAGAAGGACTTTGTAGTGAGTGTTTGCCTATAACAAAAATTTATGTGATTGGTCAGCTTAAATAACACTTATTCAATCACAGACAGTGATTGTGATGATGTATTGTGCTTGTACCAATCTCAATGCGAAGAAGTGGCTGAAGGAACAGTTTGCAGCTGTCCGAGTTATGTAAGTACTTTATTTAAAATCTTTGCTTCCTATCGGTCATTAAATGCGCTGAAGAGACATGATTGGTCGAAACAGTGTCACTGTCTGCAGTTTGCTTAAAATAATGTAGTTTAAAGGTTTTTTCTGCCTTATAAATTTTTCAGACTGCATTACTATGTAAACTATTATGATGGGCCCATCTTTCTGCACTAGGAAAATACTTTATTGTGCGGAAATCGTCTTGTTTACGTCAAAAAACCGATTTGTAGAAGCCCTCTATTAATTCCAAATTCGCATGAGAACAAAACTTAAGCATGGTTTTGTTGCGCTTAAATCCCCTCTGATAACTTATGATGTTCGTGTTGTTTTCAATATTTTTACAATATTGCACGAAAAAAAAAAGAAGAATCGTTTTGATATGACTTACATCGTTTCTCTGACGTTGGTTTGTGTAGTGCGTGGATGAAGAGAAGCCGGTTTGCGGCTCAAACTGCGAGACTTATCAAAGCGAGTGTCATTTGGCGATGGAATCTTGTATTGATGCGGAGGAGGTTGCGGTGTTACATCAGGGTAAATGTGGTGAGTTGAAAGCGAAAACGTATTGATTTTTATATTTCATCAACTTTACGTGTTTATCACAGTAGTTCCCTACCAGCGAGGACTCCTCCCCAGTGGGAAATGGTAATCTTTCAGGGAAGAAATTTCCACCTTTTAGGGTTTACAAGTAAACAGTTCCGCAATATTTGATTTTATTGCATCAAAAAAATACTTTTTGTGTTTCGGGATTATTCCATGCATTTGCTTTCCTTAGTTGCTAAACATTATTACATCATAAATATGTTCACACACCCTGATGTGTCAAAAGGTCTGAGTGTAGGATTCGTAGTAATGGTAAGCGTTAAAAAACGCTTTTTCTTATTTGATATCGCTCCTTTCTTTAAATAATGCAATTTTTTCAGAAGCTATTTAAGAGCCTACGTAGGCTCACAAGTGTACCTCCAAAAAGGTCATCATCCCAAATGAAGGGTACATAAATGGTAATAAGGTACAAAAACAACCCAACCATAATTTTATCTCAAAATTTTGAGAATTTTCTACAATTTACATAATTTCTCTGGAAATAACTTTAAAATGCATCTTTTTTAAAAGGACGTTTTTGCCACTCTCCGTTTTCGACCTTTGCACTCCCACATTAACACACACACACACACACACACACACACACACACACACACACACACACACACACACACACACACACACACACACACACGCAGTAGTCAAATTTAGAAGTAGTTTATTTTGGTCCATTTTTCAAGAAGCATAAGATGTAAAAACAAAACTCTAGTGTTTTTTATTTTATTTTGCAAAAGAAGTAATGAAAGGTTTCAAAAATGTGCAAGAGAGGAATGCATAGAAAAACATCGGAAACCGTTGATTCATCACACATTATGTTTTTCTCACTTGGCATTATTTTCTCTTTTGTATAGAACTAATTTTGTGGGAATCTATTTCACGTTCAAGACTCTATTTGAATGGGTGTTTTACGCAAGTGGTTTATGCATTATGCAACTAATGATGGCTCAATGAGATTGCGAGGCTGTATATACAATGTTTGACTGATTTCAATTTTTGATACATTTGTGCAATGAAGTTGTTAGTTACTATTAACTTCCATTTTTGGTGCCTATGAATTCAAGAGCTCTATGCAAGTCTTTTGTCTGACTGGGTCATCTCAACGGGCAGACTGCGTGGCACCACCACCTGTCTGCCTCATAAAGATAGAGTTAATCCGCTAAGCGTCTTGCCCAAGGACACGACAAGCCAACTTGCCTTCTTTTTTTTGCCATATTTATCCTCCATTCACGAGAAAGCGAATTGTATCGCTATATTTTCTCCGTATTGTCCCTTTCACACTGAGCGGAAAGCAGTAAAAATCTTGAATACTCTTTTTTAAATTTTTCGGTACGACTCAACAAAGAGAACTGAATTTGTGTCTACCGACAGTGAAGCGGGAGCTCAAACCACAACACCACCGCGCCGATCTATTCAGCTCGAAAACCATGTTCAGATTGCAGTTTAGGCTCCATTCAACGACACTGGCAATCTATGTTGTAAAGTGCAATTCTCTCTTTTTCTCTCTCTCTCTCTCTCTCTCTGTGTGTGTGTGTGTGTGTGTGTGTGTGTGTGTGTGTGTGTGTGTGTTTTATTCTCCGAAACTACTGGACGTACGAGCATGACACTTGGCACGATTGATCACCTCCTTCGGGTGAGAGTCATAAGGGGGTTGGTGACGTCATAATCAAAGATTTTTTTTATCAATCACGTCTTTTGACCGAGAAAAGCGAGCGTTTCTTAGCTTAAACAAAGCCAGTACCCAACTTACCAACGTCAACAAATTTCACATCTGTCGGATCTCACATGATGTCATAATTAACGATTAAGTGAAAAATTTGTTTTCTTAATTTTCTTAAAAATACTGACCGTAGAAACGTTGTTGAGGGGTTTTTCGATAGATATTAGCCAGGCACTTTCTATAAACCTAAGTTTTTGACATTCTATACTTTATTGGAGACGCAACAATTGATTGAGAAGTGCTTTTTTGAGCTTAATTCGTCCAAAACTACTAAACATGCAAGCATGAAACTTCGCGCCATTTATCATCACTCTGAGATGAGTGCTAGCAGAAGATTAATGAGGTAATGGTGACGTCGTCGTTGGAAATGATCTGTTCAAACTTTGCATTTTCTGATGGAAGAAAGCGACTTTCGGCTAAAACAAAAGCCGGCATTTGACTTGGCAACTTCAAAAAATTTTTTTGTTTTGGGAAACTAATATTACTTTATAATTAACGGCTGACTGTAAAAATTGTTTTCTTCATTTTCTCAAAAATACCGATCGTACAAAAACGGTTGGCAGCTTTTTCCGGAGATGTTGACAAAGTGCTCCCGCTCATAATTAATCATTTATTAGCACTTTAAACTTATCAAAGATTCTACAAGTGATTAAGCATAGAGGCTTTTCTTTTGTTTCTTAAACGCCTCTTTAAAAAGTACTGTTACGTCATAATGCTAAAAGACACCACAATGCGGTCTGGTACAATATCAAGTAAAAGCAACAGCAGGTAGCACCTGTACCAATTATTTTCTTCTTTGTCAGTCTTTGTTTTAAAAGCAAACGTAGATAGTAAAGCCAGTTACTTGTTGCCTGATATATTGCAATGATTCAATTGTAAGTGCTATGCTTCGCAACAGCTTTCTCTTTCCCAAGCTGCGATTATGGTCTACAATTACTAATAGTTGTAAGTAGTAAGTCTAATATATAATAGCTTGTTCCTACAAATACACAACACTTACTTTGGCGCCCTGCGATAACTGAATCTATGCTTTCATGTAAGAATGAAATGAATAATAAATAAAACTTTGTGAAATTAATGGCTGTTTCAACTGTCGGCAAGACCAGCTCCGAATTGCGCCTATGCTGACAACAGGGCAAACCAAACGTTTTTACAAAAAAAAAACTTTGGGGAATAAAACGGCTCTGCACAACCACCCATAATGTTTTTCTACTCAGTTTCCATTCAAAAAAAGGTGCTTTTGAAACGAGAATCGGCTTTGTGAAAAAACATTTAACTTTTCGTTACTGTTCTTACGACTATCGATGGAGTGAAGCAGCGCACCCGACTGCATCGATATTCTTAACGTCTGCATTACTGATGGGGCCCTGCTATTGAAATAACTGTAAATGCTTGACTTTGGGTTAGGTTGCTTTTTTCCTGGCTGTGTCTATGCCAGGACTAACCAACATACGCGCAAACACAAGCTTTAGGTCATACAAACAGTCTTTACGGTTACCAAAAAGTCGTTAGTAGTGGGCCTAAATTTTAATACCTTTCTTTTAAAAATACATAGGAAACACTTTTGCGTCCCCTCACAAGTTTGAATTTATACATTTCAAGCACCTCATCAAATGAAGGCACAAACGATTGTGAAATCGTTGCCTGTTTCAATTGTTAGCAAGTCCATTTTTAAGCATGCCTAAGCCGCGCACAGTTCAATCATGACGTTTCCAAGGGCTCTAGAAACATTGAAAAAATATAGCAGCTCGGCGCAACCCCCTCAATGGTTTGTTTAATCGATTCCCTTTGAAAAACGGCACTTGTGACATTGCAACGACAATTGTCTATGTCAAAGAAACATGAGTAATTGGGTGAACCAATACTTTGAACCCTGATATAATTGATGGGGACCCTGCGGACGACGTCGGCAGAGTCGGATAGTAATCCAATAAGGCAGCGTTTTCAAACTGTGCGTAGCGACGTGGTGGTTCGTCTTTTTAATATTTTTAGGGTGTCGCTCGATAATTTGGTTTTATGCCAACAATTCCCTCATTCATTCCGTCGAAAGAGTTTTAAACGTAGATTGTCTATTTATTTTCTTCTAACAGGCGTTATCAATTGGATTATTATGAAAGTGCTGCCAATACACTGCTGAAAATATTTGCCAGTTACCCAAGAATTAATTTTAACTATCTTAACTTAAACTGCGCAAAATAAATGGACTACGGCAGAGAGTTATAAAATGGATGAAAGCAAAAAGAATGAGTTTCAATCCCAGAAGAGCATAATTTTACGATTGAAATACAGATCTAATACAAAATTACGCAAGTATGACGATAGTGGCTTAGATTTTGGGTCACATTTATCTTGCTAAACGGTAAACCAAAACCTCAGAATGGAGTGAGGTGCGTTGCGAGTCTACAGCAAGTTTTTTTAGTTGTCTCACTCGCAAAAAGTTTAAGAACCACATCAGTAAGGCATTTGAAAATATTTTAGGCTAGCTCAGCCAACCAAAGTTTGACATAAAATCAGGTTGTGTGTAGACTTGCGCCTCATGAACAACGTCTAACTTCTATTTTGTCGCGAAATACCTTTACTTGCTCGCCACACAAATATATTACAATCAATAAAATGTGTCTTTATTAGCTGAAAATTTGAAAATATGCCTTTTTGTTTACTGCAAATACCTATTTACAGTATTTTGAGCGTTATCAATTCATCTTGTTTGTTTTCCCAAGGTGAAAAATGCGGATTTCTTTTGCCGGAAGGTTCAGGCTCTCAGGAATGTGGATGTAAGTTTGGCGGAACTTGCAATCCTACGTTTGATGATGAAGATGTTAGATGTATTTGCTCTTTTCAATGCGAAAATAGGTGAGATACGGTTGCACATAAAATGATTTTCTCACTGACTTGATACAGAAATTTATAAGTTTTGTTTTGACTGGTTCTGCAAGATTTTTCTTACCGTCTTACTGGACATGCGCATTACGCAGCAATCTAAGGCATATCTAAGCTTGCCGATTAAAACTGTTGCACACAGTATCATGGAAAAATTCAGATGGTAAAATCAACACGGAGCTTTTGAGATGTAATATGTCCATTTAAGGCAATTTCTTGTACTTGATGTTTTGCCCCAACGTTGTGAAGTATTGTGAAGATGATGTAAGTTTTTAAGCAGCTTTTGGCGCCTATGGGAAAATAAATTTTCGGACCTTTGATGTAGTAAATTTGCTTGTCGACAAGTGCTAAAGAATAAATCTATTTGCAAGAAACAAAGATGCAAGGAGTTCTATGTAATTTATTTTTTGCCTTGTCAGTATATACGAAAAAATGACAAATCTACTTGCTTCAAACAAATGAAAAGTGGGTTAGTTAAATTTGCTAACTAAATATTGGATTTTACAGTTCAGTATTACCCTTGTGTGGCTCTGATGGAAAAACGTATATGAGCGAATGCGAAATTAACTTGGCTCAATGTGTAGAACAATCTAGAATCTATGTGATCAGAAGTGACTTTTGCAAAGGTTGGTATTTTTTGTGTTGGAGTATAGATTTTTGTTGATTAATTCCAATTATTTTAGAAAGTTGTGAAACCACTCGATACGGTTGTTGTTCGGATGGTGTTACATCAGCAAGAGGGAATGGAAAAAGTGGCTGCCCTGGTAAGCGTGCATTCGAAGTTATCAGTTTTAATGGGGTGGTAATTTACTATCTCTAAGAATTAGACACAGCAAAATGGAAGGTGGTAGCGAAGAAAATGCGATTTGTTACTAAGGAAGTTCTGTGAAGAACAAGTGGAAAACAAAAGAGAAAGAAACTTGGTTGTGGAACCTGGAAGTACAGATAGCAATGAAGGTCAAGAAAGAAGCCAAGAAAGAGTGGAATTTGGATCCACAATCGATTGCAAGGAAGGATGAATATAAGAAGCCAAGAAGAAGGCCAAAGTGGAGATGGAAAAGGCAAACGACTAAGCCTTCGTAAGTCTATATGAGAAACTGAAAAGTCAAGAAGGACAATTGATGGCCTTGCGCATTACAAAACAAAAGTGCAAGGAAAGTCACGATGTGTACCAAGCAAAGTAAGTTAAGGATAAGATGGGAAGACATTTGTATGATGAGAATGACTTAAAGCAAAGATGGAATACTTATTTTGAAAAATTGATGAAAGTAGTAGTAGTAGTTATTTAGTTTGTATCCAGTGTTATCCCTTTAGCAGAGATGGCTGGATTTACCCCATTCCTTCTGCAATTACAAGCACTCCGTCCCTCCACTTGTCTCGTCTCAGGGCATCCTCCTCCTTCAAACCAATTTTCTCTGTCCCCTATTCCACTTGCTTCTTCCAGGTCTTCTTCGGTCGTCCTCGCTTTCTCTTGCCACACACTTCAAGATTCAGAGCAACCCTCAAAACACTATCGTCATCCCTCCTCAGCACATGTCCGTACCATCTAACTCCATTCGCTGTTGCTAACCGGTGTATAGTTTCCTTCAACCCCAACATGTCCATCTGTTTTTCAGTCGTCTCCCTCTCTACAACTTTCTGACTGCACATGGCTCTCACCATAGTTCTCTCAGTTCTCCTTAAAATTGCTTTTTCATTTTCTTTCAGACACCATGTCTCACTTTCATACAGTATTGATGATCTTACGCAACAACGATAGATTTTACCTTTCATCTTTAGAGGAAACCTATTTCCAAGCAATAGCTCTCCACATTCCCTGAATCTTACCCAACCGATTCATACTCTTGCTGTAACTGCCGCTTCACAACCACCACTAGCATTTAGTCTGTCTCCCAAATAACAAAATCCATTCACTGTCTCTACTTCATTGCACAACTTTTCGATCAAATCCATCGTCCCTTCCATTATTTCTTTACATTTCGAGCAAACAAAATGTATTGCCAACCTAGCGGTAACTCTCTTTATTTTTGCACATTTGCCATGAACCCAGTTTCCACATTTTGTGCACAACACTGAATTGGCCATGACTCTCCTCCCACAAACTCCACATGGATCTATCTTGCTTTTGAATAGTTCGCCTTCTGACCCGCTTACCATCAATTTTGTTTTTCTGGTGTTGACCTTTAAACCAGAAATCAGACGCATCTGTGCTCACTAGTTCATTTACTTTTTTTTCAAATCTCACTCTTGTTTGGTTTTCATTCAACTTCCAAATCTTTCTTCTTACGATCCGTTCCTTTCTCACAACTTTTTTTAGAACCTTTTTATCTAGATCTACGACCACCAGCCTGTGCTGAAGTTCCCATGGAATCACTTTTACATCCCTTATATACTTTCTGTATTTTTCCCCCACAAGCACAAAATCAATTTTTGTTTCACATCCACCGGCACTATAAGTGATTTTCCTTTTGTCTGTCTTTTTAAACCAAGTATTTGCCACGCACAGCTCTCTTTCATCACAAAACTCGAGCAATCTTCTTCCTTCTGCATTTCTTTTCCCAACACCATTCTCCCCGTGTACACTTTTAAAACCCTCAGCACATTTCCCCAAATGTCCATTAAAATCCCCTACAGAAACAATGATTTCACTAGAACTTCCCAAGTCCCACTCACTCCCCATTTCATCATTAAAACAAACCATCTCTACATGTGGTCTTCCACTTTGTGGCCCATACGCACATATTACGCGCATCACTTCTCTACCTGAAGTTAGCACAATCGCCATTACTCTGTCACTTTTTCTTCTAACTTTCACAACGTTTCCAGATATTTCTTCTTTCACCAAAATTCCAAACCCTCCGAAGCCTGCATCATTTCCTGACCACCACAGTTTATACCTTCATCCCAAAGTACCCACAAAACGAACTCCTTGGCCTTTCCATCATACTTCCTGGATGCAGCAAACATCAGCTTTTCTCTTCTTCAGTTCTTCACACACTTCCGTTTTCCTTCCACAAAGACTTCCCACATTTAATGTACGAAATCTTATCCCATGACATTCAGATTTAAACCCGGAGATTCTTCGCTCCCCCTGCCCATTTAAGAGCTGTCAGGGATTGGGGGCCACTTGTATATTTTTTCTGGTCATGGGGATTTGTTGGAGCAAAATTCTTCTACAAGGAGCATGCCCTTGCTTATCCCCAACCTCAGTTTTCTGACATGAGTGGTCCAACCAAGCAATTAAGCTGGCAACCCCACCATTAACAGTCAGACTGCAATTGGTAAGTACCCAATAGTCACCTCTTACGACATGCTTAGTAAACATTTTCACTATTCTTTACACCGGTGAAGCACGGCGGAAAGAGGAGAATAAAGGAAATATCAAAAGCTGACTAAAGCAAAAAGAAAGTAAGTGGTGTTAATTTCTTTCGGTGCGCCTGCTCACCACTGGTTAACAGAAACTCTGCAAATGCGATTCCTGACTTCGATAAGAATATATTGTCCTTCGCCGGTTTATTTTGATTTATTCGATTTCATTCAATTGCACACAATTCGTTTCTACAGCCCACGATTCGGTTCGACCGCAGACGATTCGGTTTACAAAAGTTTTCTTCTACAGGCGGTCACAAGCCTCTTTCACACTCGTCAATTACCTTTAGAATGATTTCACAAACAGAAAACAACACCAGTAAGATATCAAAGTTTTGATTAATTATCTTCCAACTACAACGAAGGCAGCCGCAGGCTGCTTAAAGCGAGTAAATCACATTTAACATAAGAACAAATAACGATCAGAGAACGCTGGTTCGTCTCTACCGTAAATACAAATTAAAATGCGAACAAATGCTGCATTGACACAACGTAATAAGTGGAAAAATTTACCAAAGAGGAAGTTATGGAGGCACTAAAGAAAATGAAAAACAATAAAGCAGTTAGCACAGATGAAATACCCGTTGAAGCATGGAAAGCTCTTGGTTCCAAAGGAGTAAACATTTTAGTGGAACTACTAAATTCCATTTTTATGACTGAAACAATTCCAGAAGAATATAGATTAAGTACATTGATCCCCATCTTCAAGAATAAAGAGGATATTCAAGAATGTAACAACTACAGTGGGATTAACTTAATGCCACACACTATGAAACTATGGGAAAGAGTGATAGAGAGACGGATAAGAAAAGAAGTGACGTTCAGTGATGAGCAATTTAGATTTAGGTCTGGTAGAAGGACTACAGACGCCGTCTTTGCTCTATGTCAAGTGATCGAAAAGTACAGAGAAAAATTGAAAAATATACGTTGCGTGTTTATTGATTTCTAAAAGGCATACGATCAAGTTTCAAGACAGGAGCTATGTAACTGCCTACGAGAAAAAGAAGTGCAGGAGAAATAAGTGCATATAGTTCAGAATATGTACTTACGAAACAAAACAGCAATGATACATAATGAGGGGAAAACTAAGTTTTTCCCAGTTGAATTGGGAGTCCATCAAAGCTCGGCACTGGGCCCTTGCCTGTTTGCTTTGTTGATAGATTTTCTGACCAATAACTTTGAAGAAGTGCTCCATGAAACATGATGTTTGCTGATAACATAGTGTTATGTGCAGAAAATATGAAGGATGTAGAATTTCAACTAGAAGAATGGAAAAAAATCAATGAAAACTATGGAATAAAGATCAGCAGAACTAAAACGGAGTACATGAGCACAGGAACACAGGACGAGAGGGTGGAACTTGCCGGAGTGGAGATTGAAAAGGTGAAGGCTTTGGGCTCAATGCTTCAATATGGTGGACACTACTGAAATTAATAGAAAAGATTGGTTGAAAAAATTGGAGAAAACTGACTGGTGTAATTTGCGACAAGAAAATAGCAACAAAACTCAAAGGAAAGCTGTGTTGATTTGTTGTTAGATCGGCTGCGTTATATGGTATGGAAACTCCGCCTTTGACTAAAGTATTAGAAGGAAAAATTAATAGAGCTGAAACAAGAATTTTGCGATTTGTGAAAGATGTGACAAGATGGAACAAAATTCGAAATGAAGAAATCCGAAAAAGTTTTAGAGTTGAGCAACTGTCATAGAAATGTAGGAAAGTACGATTGTAATGATTTGGCCATAAATCAACGAGCGAAGACTACGTTGGAAGTAAGGTCACTAAGATGGTTGTAGGAAGGAAAAAAGGAGGTAGACTAAGGAAACGGTGGGAGGATGCGATAAAAGAAGATATGAAGTAACTTGGACTGGTGAAAGAAAATACAATGGATAGAACTAGATGGAAACAAAAAATTTGTACCAGCTGCGACCGCGACTGAAAGTGGGAAAGCAAGAAGAAGAAGAAGAAAGTTTAATTGAAGAATATATCAAAACCATGGGCTATTCAGTATCTAGCTAATTTTGTAGCATAATTTCAGTATCTTGAATTTGTTTGTTTATAATGCTGCTGCCATGTTTGTGCAGAAATATGTGACTGCAATGTTTATGGTTCGTATGGTCTCGGGTGCGATTTAAAGTCGGGTCAGTGCTTGTGTCGGCCAGGAGTTGGGGGAAAGCGGTGTGACCGCTGTGAAGCAGGTTATTGGAATTTCGAAAACGTGGTCAATGGCAAAGCAGTTGGTTGCACAGGTTGGTCAATGATTAAATATGTCTCAAAACAAAATTCGCTTCTGCCGTTTGTAGATTAAATTTTCAGCAGCAAAGACAATAATTATCTGCAACATTAACAGCATTTGAATGTGTTTATTGCCTTTCATACGCCATGTATTTACGACCAGTTTTGTTGAACACGCGTCCATTACAATTTGGCCTGATTGATAGATAAATAACGGAAACAAAAATATTTCGGTAAATTTTTGCAGAATGAGAAACCGAAAAATTTCAAATCAATTTTTTTGTGTTATGCTTATCTATCAGTCAGGTTACGATGCAGGCCCGTAAGTTTTGCTTTCAGTATCCAATGAGTGTGCTGCATTGTTTTTCAACTCCAAACGATGAAAATGAAAAGAGCGAAAGCCCGCTCTTAGGTTAGCATTTTGCTGGTCTGGTATCTTTTATTTCATGCCAATAAGTTAAATCTGATAAAATAGATGACAGCACTCTTAGTTTTTAGTTTTTTTTTTGCTATTGCTTTAGTTTTGCTATTGCTATTGCTTAGATTTCTAAACTAAGCAATAGCAATAGCAATGCTATTGCTATTGCTATTGCTATTGCTATTGCTTTGCTATTGCTTTAGTTTTTGCTATTGCTTAGATTTCTAAACTAAGCAATAGCAATAGCAATGCTATTGCTATTGCTATTGCTATTGCTTAGTTTAGAAATCTTTAGTTTTGCTATTGCTTTCTATTTTTCTAGCTTGTCACTGCGTTAAGGAGGGTTCCGCTCGAGACGATTGTAATGCATTAACTGGAAGATGCACTTGCAGAGAAGGCGTCGTAGGTGCAAAATGTTCGTATTGCATGGGAGACGGTTCATGGGTTAATAGCGGCCAATGTGGTAAGCCAATATTTGCTTAGTTTTTATTGGATTTAAGATTGTGACGGGATTAAACTTTGGAATGTTGTTTCGCAAGAAAGTCGCAAAAACAAATATTTTGTACTTTTTAAGCTTGGGGTAGAATGGTTTCTGAATATAAAGGGAAATGTTGATATCGTCGTTAACTTACCGGCGTATCTTTTAGGATCAAAAATCCCACAAGCTATTAAATGTGGAAATCTGATGTGTCGTCCAGGACAGGAGTGTGTTGAAGTTGACAATGGAAAGAGTTACAGATGTATATGTCCTTCGCTTTCAAGTTGTGACCCTTTGGCTGGCGGCAGTGTAAGCAGGAGCAAGTGTTTTTATGCATGGTAGCAGTTACCTATACTGAATCAAAACCTAAGAATAAGCTGTAGATAAAATTGGAAATTACTAAGGATATCGTCTCTACCAGTGTGTTTTTATCCAAGTTGTATTTTACAGCAAGGTTAGCTCAGAGCGATAAGGTGCCTAATTTTCAATCAGTGTTTACATAAGTATCGTCTAGTTGTTGTGTTTGCCCTCCTTTTTCTTGGAATGGAGACAGAACATGAATCGGCATTTCAAGTTGTTGTGCCTTCGAGAAAAGTAGTCTACTTTACTGCTCCTGCACTTGATTGCGAATTGTGACAGAATTTACTGTACTAGCAATATTGGTGCTGATAACTGTGAAGCGAATCTAACCGCAAGTTGCTCCATGTGTAACAGCAAACTGTAAAGACTATCCCTTGACTAAAAAGTACATCACAATTAACTAACTTGATGAATTATTGTTGCAGGTTTGTGGAACGGACGGGGTGAGTTACGCCGATGTCTGCCAGATGAAAGTGATCACGTGTAGAGAAGGAAGGTTTGTGGCAGTGGCTGCATACCATCACTGCAAGGGTGAGTGCTGTACCCAGTGTTCTGGAACCGTGCATTAACATTTCACAATTAGGTTTCATCTAAATCGCTTAGAATGTTTTGAAGAAACGCAGCTTAATATTCTGTCTAAGCTTTGAGTCGAAATTGCGATATGTTAGTCAGTTCTAACCAGTTAAAAACTGCTATATAAAAAGCGATTAGGTGACATATGCACGCAAATTCACATGTTGCTTCTTGCTGCTAACCATATGTATTTAAGTTTGTTTCAAAACCTTAAAATGGAAGAACAACTGAAATTTATTTGACCCTTTAGAAGTATTTCGCCCCTCGAGCAAAATTTTCTTATTAATCAACTGAATCTTTGTAGTTGCTGCCTGCATGCCTATTCCTGATAACCACTAGGGTACCGAGGGGGAAGGCCACTGTACCATCACCCCCCTCAAACACTAAAATTGAAAAAATGTATGGCAAAACCAAGCAGTTTTAGCAAAAGCAAAGCTGGTATTTCGAGAGCATTCGGGGCTCGCCCTGGATTTCGATCTTCCGTGCCTTCGGCACTCCCCATAAAGTTGATTTGTGACGTTACACGATTGTGGCAAAACTTTGTCCCCCCCTCGGAAACTTTCTGCGTGTGCCATTGCTGATAACACATACCAATATTACGTGTGCATGTATTTCAACCTAGTTATGTTTTTAGATGTTGGCCTAGCGCCCTCTGCGACCCCGTCCAAATCTACTTTAACCATCACGACTTCTCAAGCCACACCTACCATTTCCACTTCTTCAAATCATCATGTGATTGCTTCCTCTACTAAGCAGGCTGAACCATCCACAATATTTATCCCACAAACACCAGCTGTGACGACATCTTTGGTTGAACCATCTACAGCAGCTCCTCCGAGTAGTATTCACCGGCAATCTACCTCAACCAACACAATAACTACAGGTGTTAGATTGATAAAAGTTGGAGATTTTTCTGTGAGGCATGACAGTATGGCTTAGCAAAAATGTGGAGGTTTCATTTGATGAATCATAAAGATTAAACAAAGGTTAGGCTATATAAGAACTTGACTCAACAAACATTGGTTGTAGTTTTGAGTCAAGCTTATTCAAAACAAATTAAACCCATCTGCAGCAGCTTTGTTAAATTGGTCTCAAACTAAATAACTTATAAAAGCCATTGTAAAATTGAATGCAAATTTTTGTGTATTCAATGGTCTTGATTCTATCGCACGATATTTCTATTTCAAAGGAAAGGAGGTAAACATACTCAAACCAATACATTTTTGTCTAAAACATGATTACTCTCATAAAATACAATGTTGTGGTTTGATATTCTACTTTAAAAGTAGGAAATTTTAACTATTTTTTCTTCTTTACAGGTAGAATGGAGCAGACATCACATGCGACTCTCTCTTCAGCCTCATCTATGACAACTTCAAGCATCTTAGCTGCTCTAACTTCACTGAAGCCGACAGGAAGTGAGATTTCAAAACCGGTGCACACGACAACGAAAATGGAAGATACAAAAACATCAACCGATGGTGTGTGTGTGTGGGTGAGGTGTGAATGTGCGTGCGTGTGTGAGATGGAGTAGTAGTGGTAGTAGTAGAAGTAGAAGCAATAGCACTAGCACTAACAGTAGTAGCGTACACAGCTTGCGATTAGTTGCAGCCCTTCCGTTTTTTTGTGCACTTATGGTGAACTTCGGTAGTTTCAATAAATTGGTTTTATGAAAACTATGAGAAGGCTCTTGCTTTTCCCACTCTCCCAAACTAGATTTCTTAACAGATCACAGTGATGTACCAAATGCTAATTACATCACATCCAGCTATGCAAATGAATATTGTCTACAGAGATGATTGGATGCAAATTGGAAGATGATGAAGACTGTTCTGGTTCTGGTGAAGGAGAAGCAACCACAAAAGCAAATGTACGTTTTCTGTAATCTCTACCTGCGAGCCGTAAGGCTTTGTTAACAACTTGAAGTGATCGAGACTCAAACCTTGCTTCGTAAATGAATTTACAAAACATTTTTGAAAAATTTATATTATCAGTTGTGGACAACAAATAGGAACGCCAGTAATTGAAAAAAATCATATTCTACCTACACTGGTAATAGTGACCGGCTATGTAGCGGGATCAATCTATATTCCTTAATCACGAATGCATTGATTTAACTTGATGAAATTTATTTCGTTCGTTGCTTTTGTTGTTGTTGTTGGTTACCCCACCCCTTCCGAGGGATGGGGGCATGGCGGAAGACCATGGAGCCCCAGAAGCCGGGCAACTCACCAGGGTCTGGGCCAGAGGTCGTAAAAAGACAGAGAGTCGCCAAAGAGTGAGCGGCGCAAAGAGTCCGTAGCTAGACAGTGCAGAATGAGATGAGAGGTGTCCTGGGACGAGTGCCCACAGACACTGCAGGAAGGATTCTCGATTCTGCCGATCCTAGACAGATAAGAACCTAAACGAAGGCTGTGTCCATTGCAGCGAAGACGAGAGAGGACACAGCGAGCATGACGAGGGACCACAAGTTCCTCAGTGGAAATCGAGGGAACCTGTGTGTCAAAATACTTCGAGGAGACAGTACGCCTCCAGTCCGAGAAAAGACAAGAGTGGATACGGGAGATAAGAGGAGAGAGACTACAAGGGATTGCGGGGGGCACAAGCAGCGCTCCCCGTCTGGCCAGCTCGTCAGCCGCGTCGTTCCCCGGGAGAAACGAGTGTCCGGGGACCCATTGTAGCCTGATAGAACGAAGGAGAGAGAAGACAGTTCCTGCCAGATCTGTCACAGAGTTTGAGATAAAAGGAAAGATGGAGAAGAGGACAGAGTGGCGAGGACAGAACGAGAGTCAGACAGGAGGAGAAGAGAAGAAAAATGGCAGACTTTTTGGTGTTGCCGAGACCAGCAAAGAGCGTGCAGAATGGCGCAGGCTTCAGCAGAAAAACTGGAACATACTAGGCCTGCTGAAAAGGAAAGAGTGGCCTCAGAGAGAGCAATTGGCAAGAACGCCGGAGCCGCCCTTGTCAAAAGGAAAAGGAACAGAGCCGTCTGTCCAGAGTATCAGATCATGAGGGGGGAGAGTGTCAAGGTGGGCGAGAGCCGCACCTTAGCGAGAGTGAGGGGGATCAGAGCGAGAGCATGGAGTGGATAGGGTGGACTCCACGGTGAACGAGGGCAGATTCCAAGGAGGACAGGGAGGGCAAGCAAGAAGAGCCTCCCTAGAAGAAATACAAGAAAGCATGAGCAGGTGAGTGGACGAAAAAGCTCTCCAGGACGATCTGCAGAGTCTTGGTTTCACTTCAAGTCTGGCCAAACCTGAAATAGGAAAGGAAGTTGGGAGACGAAGAGCCCGCTCATAAGAAAAAAGAGTGAAATGAGTCAGGGTGACTCGTAGGGGAGGTAGAGAAGCCTCGGTGAGTAGTAGAGGGATGGGGGACGACAAGAGGCAGCCGGTGATGATGCGACTGGCCGCTCGGTGGAGGCGTTCCAATTTGGTGGGATTGGTAGCGCTTAGGAAAGGAAACCATCCGGGTGAAGCGTAGGTGAGAACGGGCCGAAGAAAAGATTTGTACAGAAGAGAGAGGGACTCCTTAGAGGGGCCCCATGAGGAAGCAGAGATACAGCATAAGGCCTTGAGACGTGGAAAAAACTTGGCCTTCAGCGAAGATACATGCTTAGAAAAGGAAAGAGTGCGGTCGAAGGTGACCCCAAGAAAAGTTGAAGTGGGATTGAAATGGAGGCGGGAGTCGAGTAGGAGGAGGTTGGGCTGGAGGTTAGCTTGGTGGGGATCCACTGAGAAGAACGAGGCCTCACATTTGCTCGGATTGAGAGGAAGACGCCAGTACTCAGACCAGCGCTCCAATCCAAACAGAGCTCCTTGTGTGGCCTTCACCGCAGTGGGGACCGAGAAAAAGGAGGACCAAATGGCCAGATCGTCAGCGTAAAGAGAGCAGCTGACGGAAGAAGGCAGAGAAACCGGAAGATCATTGATGAATAAGGAGAAAAGTACAGGGCCAAGAACGGATCCTTGCGGAACACCTCAACGGACTCTAAAGGAGAGACTTTTGTGATTTTGAAAGACCACACAAGCGCGCCTATCAGAAAGGAAAGATTGAGTCCAACGAGCAAAGCAAGGAGGGAGGCCAGTCGAAATCAGTTTGTGGAAAAGGGCGGGATGCCAGACAGAGTCAAAAGCTTTAGAGAAATCGATAGTAGACAGGATCGTCCGAGTCTGCCCTTCTGCGGTCGTTCCGCGGGCAGCATAGCGAAAAAATGAAGGGGAGTGCCCGGGGTAACTGGTACCCTCGGGAAGGCCAACAGCCATTTCGACCCAACCCAAACGGGATCGGGGACCCCACCACCACGTTGAGGGGGCTGTTGATTGGTGCAGATTTGTTGCTTTTCGTCTGCAAACACAAAGATAGCATCAACCGTCATGTTGTTGATCATTGAAAGTCAAAATTGCTACTGAATTATTGTTTTTGAATAGGAAGTAATTTTTCTAATCACTCGTGAGATTAAGTTTTAAATCGGCCGTGGTGTAGTGGTAATTGCTTCGGACTTCAGAACAAGACCTGGAGTTTAAAACTCTATAACAGCACCATTGGTATTCGTCACGAAGGGCATGCGGAATTGAAAGTGCTGCGTTGCTACAGCAAAAAGTCTGTTTCAAAAGCGAGTGTGTAGTGGTAAACATATATTGAAACAGCTTATCTAAGCAAAAATGCTTGAAAAGAGACCTAAAATTGGCTTCGTTTTATAAATTTGAAACAAATGATTGTGTATAGGCAGCGGAAGTGAATACCACTCCAACTGCAGTGCAAATGACAACCGCCACCTTCCCTTTAGATAGTAAGTTGCAAAAATATTACTTTTTTTACCTCATGTGATTTCTAATCTTTTCGTTTTTTTTCACGCCATTTCTGGATTTAATGTTGGACTCCTGTATTTGTTGTTGCTGTTAATCGTCTATAGATATGCTGTTGTTGTTGCTGTTGTTATGTTTGTTGCCACTCCATCTTGTTGTTTGTAGTAACAAACCATAACGTGCATGATGTTGTGCTTGGGGGTGTTTTGCATGCCAGACGGTGATGTTAATACGTTGTTTTAGCGGAGCAATATTTTGGAGAAGCAACTTTTGTTCAAGTCGATAATATCACTCTTTATTACACAAACCAACTATCGAACAGTCAGTCAAATACCTTCAGAAATTACAGTAATCTTATTGAATCAAAAGTGAGTGGGTGTGTTTGTGCACTGTAGACTCAAATACAGTACAAAAGGAAGAATGCTAGGCCTAACATATAATGTTCAATTGAAACAAGTGATAAAATATTGCTCTCTAAACTAATATTTATTGCTAATTCAGCTCAAGTGACCAACCACACAGTCCTATTCTAAGTTTTTTGTTAATGTGCTTTTGAGAAAGGCAACTTACTGGAGGTTACTTGCTTTGCTGAAATGCTTGATTCTTGAAGTCAAGTTGTACTGTGCAACTTAGTTTTGGTATTTTTGAAACTGATTGGAATACAGGTTATTCTGTTTGTAACAGTACGATTTTCCTGGGATCGAGGAAAATCATAAACAAATGTAAGTGAAATCAGCTGATCAGAATAGATCTGTACAGTTTAAGCTTTTAAATTGACCCATTAAGGTATTTAGGAAGGTACATTTTGCCTTGCACCAGACCCTTTTGTGGCTGTAAAAACGAAGCAAAAATTTAGTTTAATTTGCTTTTGTGGTCCCCCTCTTTATAAAACTCTTTGGTACTCTAGTGCATTGACTAAGCATTGCAGATGCAAAACCACTAAAACGTAATTGCTCACAGGTTTGCTTTTGAAGTAGACGAAATTTATTCTCAGTTTTTAGGTATAATTTTGTGTTTAAATCAGACTATATTTGCAGATGATGGACTACGTAGATCTTGCTTTTCTCTTTCCCGAAGTAAGGGCTGTGAGAATAAAGTCATTTTGGAGAAGCACCGTTCCTAGTTATGTCTATAAAGGTGTCAATGTTGCCTTTATTCTTTATTTAGCCGGAGGGGTGGAGGTAGACGATGTAATAACTGCTCTAAACGAAATATCCAATCAATCTCATGACTTTCGCATAATAGAAGGTTCAAGTGAGTAGGTGTTCGTAGCAATGAGACAGCATGGCTATGTAACGTGCTTTCTTCAGGTCTTTGCTTGTTTCAGTGATACTTTTCTTGTCGTTTTGTGCACTCACTTGCAATAGCGTTGTACATGCAGTATCATTCATACCCTTCCGGAAGGGTTACAAAGGTTTCTTTAATATTGGTAAGCTGTGGAAGCTTAAAATTGAGGTACAGACGAAATCAGTTAATTGCACACCGCTTAAACGCATAAATCTTTTTATCGCACACGAATCTGAAACCCCAACCAAACCCTAGCTAACTTTAAGAAAAAATATCGGTTAATTGCATGTCACTTAAAGTAATAAGTCGGGTAATTTTCCTAATTTCCATCCGCAAGACGTTCGAAAACAAAGAAAATGGGTTGGTCACTTCACAAGCGCTCGCGGTCGAAAGCTATGCGATATTGGAACCAGTAACGAGTGGTTTTTTTCACTCACATGGCTACAAAGTCTACCGAGCTAAAAATAGCGCGCTTGAAAAAAGGCAAAGCCGTCGTTCTCGGGTCAAAGTTTAGGCTGTGATGTAACAGAGACCAATAAAGATAAATCAAGTCCTGCTGCCACGGTTTGTAAAATTATGTTTTAAATGTATATGCCTTATTTAAGCAGCAGTTGGCGATCCACGTCGTTGTGTAAATACTGTAATGGAGTAGTGTACCTGAATCGTAAACAGTTTGCCCAAAGTTTTGGAGTTGTTTCAGACTGTTGTAATGCGCTATGCTTTCGAGTTAGCTTACACGCATTCCCTACCACAATACCTGTTTGCTATAAATATTTTTTCTAGGACAAATCGCTTTAACGCATATATCGGATAATTGCATAAAACCGTGTGGCAAATTGGATACGCGATTAACCGATTTCGTCTATATTTGTCTTTTTTTGGAAAAAATACCAAATATTTCAGGCGTTCACAACGAGGTCACTTTTTGATTGTATACCAATCTTTCGTATCTATATTGAAAGCGGTCCTTTGTTGTGCTTGAGCTGTTGCGTTTATTTTTTTGTTGAAATTCCAATGTAGATCGTAATTGTAGCGTTCTACCTTTGACTTTGTTATTCTTCACTTACCGTTTTTCTCCCTAAAATTTGTGAATCTGTTAACTCAGTTCCAGATTGTTGGCATCTGGTGAAAATGTAGGATATGGCTTTAACTTTGGCATTGCTTGTCACCAAGCTCTGAACAAGAAAATAATTCAAAGTGAAATGCTACTTGAAAAAAAACAATTTTTTTGCTGCTGTTCTTTTCACGTTCACTATTGCTGACATTTCTTTTACATAGAATCATGAACTAATGCTTTGTATTTTCAATTTGAAAAGAATTATAACATGTTTTTGTGTGCTAAGTAGTACTTACAGAAATTTTTAGTTCCTCTTGATTTCCGCGCTACTTACATTTCTTGCTGATTAATCCCTTCACAAGACTGGCCACAGATTGGTTATGTTAAAGGAATATGCGCATATGCGAATAGTACGATAATATAGACATATCAACTAACTCCAAAGAAGTGCTTTTTGCTTGCAAAAGGTGTTGTGATGTTATTACTATTGTTTTTGCTGAGATAGTATTTGAAGTGGAGATCTAAATGTTAAACCTTAAAAAAATTGTAAATATTTTCACAAATTGCCTTTTTAGCGGATTTTACTCCTTTGATTCCCTCAAAAGTATCATAATTTTACACTGCGACTTTGGTGCTACTTTTTATTGTTATATGCTGAGTATGCTCTTGGTAAATTGTTTCAGTTGCTTTATAAGCGGTGTATGATTTCAGGATAAAAATATGTGTTGTGCGTTTTTTTCAATTTTTCCGTATTTTTTTTGCTTTCTAGATAATCATCATATATTTTTTTAAGTAATACGGAATATTTATAACTTTATTTGAAATTAATTAATTATGTAGCGTATATCAACTGATTATATTGTCCGATTCTTCAAATAAATTCTTGTCTAAGCTATTTGAAAAACAAATTTTAATGTATTAATGCTTTATTTTTGTTTAATTATTTAGATTTAGACGATTATGCCAAATGGTGCAACTGACTGACATTCCCACTAAATCTCGAAATGATATCTTTCTGCAAAACAGGACCTTATCCTGGCTGTGTTAGAACAATTTCGAACTGCTAAGATTTGTCCAGTTAGGAACGCAATTTGGTTGCATAAGACTAGGCTTGAAACTGCTTGCGAGGCGGTTTGAATCAATAGAAGGAGGTTTTTGCTCGTTTCCGAGGAGATTGAAGCTCCCAATTTCCAAGGACTTGCATTCAATGCGGCCAAATAGTAATCAATTGAACAGTAGGGTCGAGAAAAGTGATGATATTGGGCTACGACCAAAACATTTTCACCAACACATGGGATATTTTTTCTAAAAAGAGTTTTCTTAGAGGTATTTGTTTTATCTGAACCAGTCTAAAACAATTTAAAAAATTCAGCTGCTGCTGTATTGCTGATCACATTTCCATCAAAATTTCTTAACTCTTTTTAAACGCAGCCGCAGAGCAATTGCCCGCCAAAAGTAGAATAGGATATCTACGTTAACCACTGCTTCAAAAATAACAAATTGTGCCAAATTATTTTGGAAACCTGAATCCAGTAAAAGGTGATAGTGAGTATCGTGAAACTACAGCTCTTGTTTTCAAATGATTTGTTTTAATTTGAAAGATCTTTACATTTCTCAGCAACATAAATCCTTCACTCTGCATATTTAATCTGATTCGAAATTAATTTCATTTGTATTTGCTGACTCCACTTTCAAGTTTTGAGGCTGAGTACACAGATATCGCATTACGTTCGTTTGTCTGCATGTAGTAGACGTAGTGGCAGCAATGCATGCATTTATGCTTTAAGCTACTAACATGTTTGTGAATGTTGGCATGATGTGTTTACAGAAATTTTTAAATAAACTGTGCTCATTAAAAGTACACTGCTATTTTCATTGATTTCTTTTTTAAACGTTTATAATCTTTAGGTTCACCGTTGCCTGTAGATGATATGATGAATGCTACTATGAATTACAGTGAAGGTGAAAACTACTTAATTTATTGGTATTTTCTTTTGCTTTTTAGCAGGTATTAGCTTGGGGCAATTGATTTTTCCCACCTGGACAACAACACAATTAAGTGGCTGCGCAAAATGTGCCCAATAATCGCCTCACGAACAACATGATCCTTAAAATAAAGAATTTTCCTTTTCCACTTAAAATAATCAAAAGTGAAATTAAAATCTCCTAGTAAGCCTTTTTGGTAAGTTGTTAGTATATCTATCCGATAAAAAACTGGATAACGTAGTCCCCTAAGTTGTGAAAATTGCCCTTCCAACAGCAAGCAACTCACATAATATGCGATTTTTGCACTCGTGGAACGATTGAAAATTGTAAACTAGCTCAAAACTAAATTTTCAATTTTGATTTTTATTGTTTCTTTCGAACGGAGTTTACTCGTTGGGTTAAGTGTTTGTTTTTGGAAAATTTGTTTTTAAAAACCAATAATAAGCTTGCCTTAGTGCTTCTGATAACACAAAGCGTAGATTGTTTTTGTTGAATTGATCACTTTAAGATTATATTTACTTTGAAGGTGGTGAATGGACTACTCCCCAGTTCGGGGGCAAGTCTTACTTTCAATTTCCCCTTGAAGGCATGGTGACAAGCACATTAACTATCCGCATGAAGTTTCGGTCATACGATAGAGAGGGGCTTCTCATGTTTGCATCTCACAAACGTCGGAGCAGGGACTTTGTGTCGCTGTCGATCAAAAAAGGACGCGTTGAATTTCGGTCAGTTAGTGAGCGCTTGAGATCATGTTGTGATGTGTGAAACCTGTCACAGTCAGTTTTATTTGTGAGTTAAGTCTCAAAAAACGTAGTGGAGGCTACCTTCTATTGACCGGTTTTAAGTGCAATAAGTAGCCTACTTATTAATAGCCTTTTTTCGCAGTGGTTTGGCTGATCATATCTCACAAGTGGTCAGAAGCTTTTGTCTCGGGAAGCGAGCTGAAGTGCTTTGTGTACATGTGTAAACCAGTTAACAAATCGAACATATTTTTGTTAATAGATACTATCCAAGTAGTTTTATAGTCCTTGCAACTATTACTTGAACGACACCCGGTCGGAATACGTACTGATTTACGTAAAAAAGGGCTGGCGATCGCGCGTTCAATCATGGAGGATTTGCCATCCTTCGCGTCTCCCTTGTAAATCTTACACCTTCCACAATTTAAAGCTAATGCCTTGAATAAAGAACTTGGCAGTTTTCTCTGCTGTTTGTTCCACTACTGGCGGCAGACTGTGCAGAGTGTATTGATGGTACCAATTACTGCAAAGCGGGGGCTAAACACAAGTTGTACTCAGTATAGTCGCAAAGATTTTTCCCTGATGAGAGGATAAAATTGTTTGAAACTAACTTTCCATCGCATTCATCTTATTTAACATTTCTCTTTCATCAGTTTTAACACTGGCTCTGGTACTCTCAAACTGATGAGCAAGGTTGATGTGACACAAAAGAGAGGAAGAAGGTGGCACACCCTGGACGCCCACCGCAACCGTAGAGACGGAATGCTTCGGGTAAGTAGATCCACCATCTAAAAAGCATAATCTGCTGACTGCATGAAATTAAATAAGCTACTGTACAGAAATCGTTTTTGCAAAAAAAATAGCTTAAAAGACGTACACCATTGTTTTTGCTATTTTGATAATGGAGTTGATTAATAAAAACTGCTCGCGACGAATTTCCAAAGCGTTGTGCTAGTTTTGTGTTTACCTGCAATCCTATCTTTTCTTACAATAGGTCGATCACGAACAACCTAGACAGGGTACGACGCCTAAAGGCACCAGTGGGCTCAACATCAACGCCCCTTTATATGTTGGAGGCTTTAGTGACGAAATAGCAGAGAGGTAAGTTTCGGAAAAAACTTGAAAAATTGTTTGTTTTTATGCTGATTACTCACTTTTTTCAGGGTTCGGAGGCAGGTGGAAGTCAGCAAAGGATTGACAGGTTGCATCAAAAGCATATTTATTCAAAACAAACCCTTGGTTATTGACTCCTTTTCAAGGAACTTCTCTCACAGGTATTTCGTAGATATGGTTTTTGTTTTTTAGAAAGGTATTGAATCCTCTACTAAAAGCCTAATTTTCCCATAGTAAGATGATCAAGTATTTTGTTTCACCAATTGACTTTGTCAAGATTCATTCCACAGCACGAAACAAAGGCAAAACACAGAACAGATACAATGCTTCTGTATTTTTTTAAGTCTGTGATGGTACAAATATGGCCGCAGTCTAGAATTTGCTTGGGTTGGTTAAAGTGGATGACAACCTAACGAAAGTAAAGATCTTAAAAAAAAGTTATTAAACGCCAGAATGGTGACAACCTCTGAAAAAATTAACTTTTTTAAATAATTCGTAGGATGAGGAATTTAAACCCACCAGCAATTTTTTAAGCAATGCATCAGCGAAAGATCTTTATGAGTTTATTCTTAAGAATTACGTTTCAAAAATCGATTTGAAAAAGAAAACGGTTAATTGCTTTATACTTTTGTAGGCTTAAGTGCTGTGAAAGTTGCTTTAACTCTAGAATTACCGCTTTTTCGACCTACCTAAAATTACCGCGAGCGGTCAAAATGACCGTTTGCCTAATTATTGAAAGATGCTTAAATAATTATGCATTATTTTGTGTCACAAGCTTTTTTAACTGTTGTGTTAGTCCTAGTGATGTTTTGAATTATTGTAAGTGGGACTTTAACGAGTCGTAAACACCGTTATGTGTTGGAATTAACTGCATAGGTTCTAATTTAGGGGTGGACAAACTACGGCCCGCCAGAGTATTTTGTGCGGCCAGACAACACTTATAGAAACTTTTATGTATTTAATTTAATAAGACGGGGGTGGCCGCACTTGCCGTGCTAAAGAGCCAAAAATGATGGAAGCCATTATTGAAAGGACCGCTACGTAAATCTTGGTTTGAATTGACGCATTTTTCGTCCAAATAGAGGGTGATGACCTATCCCACCCTGTGTTCATTCCGATGCAATAATAATTTGCTTGCAAAAAGTTATCCAAGATTTAGGAAAAGTCAGGAAATTTCGGTGTAATTGAACGTACCTAATCAGAGATAAAAGCGATTAAAAATCAAAAAAGGTCAAAATGACCGCTCTGGTAATTCTAGTGTTAAAAGAAAAAGAATGCACTTGCTCTAAAGCAATTACGTCACGGCTGGATGCACTTGCAACCTTATTTTAATTGCCCCTCTTTTTCAGGGTGGGACCATGCGGGCGCTCTCCTTGTTTTCCTAGCCCATGCAAGAATGACGCTCTTTGTTTCATCGAAAAGCATAAAGATCAATATCATCGGAAATGCCAATGTGGAAATGGATTTCAAGGTTGGTTTGGTTTTTTGTTTGCGATGGAATTCTGGGAAAAAGTCGTGGTGCTTCTTTTGCGTGCGTGTATGTGTGTGCGCGCGGGCGTGTTTATGCTGTTCAACCCCCTCTTCCTTGAAATGGAGCCACGACATGAAACGGTTATATTCCGGTTCACACCATGGCCCGATCAAGTTCAAACTAAGGCAGTTCGACGACTTACAATATTTTGAAGCAAAGATAAATACATATTGCCAACTGTCAGCCCTGCCACCAATAAGGCTGGCTGCAATTTGAAGAAATCTTTTGAACCAATGAATTGTCAAATGTTATGAAAGGGAGTAAAACGTTTGCTTTTTGTGGATAGTGAAGCTTTCCGCAGAAAATACGTCCACAACGTATGACTTTTAAATCTTTAATTATGATTGATGCATTGGTAATAATGTTGACTATGATTTAAAATCTACTTTTGGCTACTTATGGCTCAACTTTTAAGTTTGTGATTTAAGTAAAATGCATTCTTGAAATAATGAAACTTTTGGAATTAGCCATGATTAAATTAAACTAAGGAAATGTTACTCTGTAACGTTTCGTGGTATAGCCGGAGCTTGAATCGCTATTTTTGCCGATGTTTTATAAGTCTGATAAAAAATTGTAGCACATAGCTGAGCTATATGACTGACTTGACTTGAATTGAATGAGATGGCAGATGTAGTTATAAGTTTTACGAGGGTTGTTCGATGATGTCGTAGCCCCACCATGAAAGAGTGGGTGCCAATGAATTAATCACGTTTAATGAATATTTTATCTATTTAATTGTAGGTGCATTAGGTTTCAGTTAATTAGTACTTCTGCTAGATTTTGTAGAAATGTTGAAATTTGCTACCTGGTACTTCCAAAAAAATGACTGTTTCAATGGATGTTGTTTAACAACGTGCAGTTATCCTTTTCATGATGCTACAGAAGAAGAAGCGAAAGGAAATTCATAAAGAGCTGGCGGCAACATTAGATGACAATGCTCTTTCGTATGCCACAGTAAAGAAATGGGCAGTTCTTTTCAAGGCTGGTCGGGAGAGCGTTGATGATGACTCACGAAGTGGTTGCCCAACAAGTGCAGTGACAGATGAAAGCGTGAAAGATGTGGAGAAATTTGTCGTGAAAGATAGGCGCGTTTCAGTACGACAAATCGCTTCTGAAATGGGCATTTCTGTTGGGTCTGTTGAAACCATCCTTCACGATCGACTCAACTTGTTCAAGGCTTCTGTAAGATGGTTCTACGTTTGCTCACTCCTAAGCAGAAAATCATGCGCAAGCAGGTTTCGCAACAAATCTGAAGGCTCACTGAAGCAGACCCTCAGGATTTTTTTGTCAGACTTGTCAGTCAGGATAAAACTTGAGTCCATCACTTTGATTACAAAAACAAGGTTGAATTACGTCAATGAAACCATTCAGACTCACTAGCTCCAAAAAAGTTTCGAGTTCAACGATCAGTCGAGAAGACTATTGTCATCATCTTTTAGGATGCCTGCTGTTGTTGTTGTTGTTGTTACTGTTGTTGTTGTGGTTGGTTACCCCACCCCTTCCGAGGGATGGGGGCATGGCGGAAGACCATGGAGCCCCAGAAGCCGGGCAACTCACCAGGGTCTGAACCAGAGGTCGTAAAAAGACAGAGAGTCGCCAAAGAGTGAGCGGCGCAAAGAGTCGGTAGCTAGACAGTGCAGAATGAGATGAGAGGTGTCCTGGGACGAGTGTCCACAGGCGCTGCAGGAAGGATTCTCGATTCTGCCGATCCTAGAGAGATAAGAACCTAAACGAAGGCTGTGTCCATTGCAGCGTAGACGAGAGAGGACACAGCGAGCATGACGAGGGAGCACAAGTTCCTCAGTGGAAATCGAGGGAACCTGTGTGTCAAAGAATTTTGATGAGACAGTACGCCTCCAGTCCGAAATAAGATAGTGGATACGAGAGATAAGAGGAGAGAGACTACAGGGGATAGCGGAGGGCGCAAGCAGCGCTCCCCGTCTGGCCAGCTCAGCAGCTGTGTCGTTCCCCGGGAGAAACAAGTGTCCGGGGACCCATTGTAGCCTGATAGAACAGGAGGAGAGAGAAGACAGATCTACCACAGAGTTTGAGATAAAAGGAAAAATGGAGGAGAGGACAGGGTGGCGAGGACAGAACGAGAGCCAGATAGTAGGAGAAGAAAAGAGAAATGGCAGGCTTGTTGGTGCTGCCGAGACCAGCAAATAGCGTGCAGAATGGCGCAGGCTTCAGCGGAAAAACTTAAACATACTAGGCCTGCTGAAAAGGAAAGAGTGGCCACAGAGAGAGCAGTTGGCAAGAACGCCGGAGCCGCCCTTGCCAAAAGGAACAGAACCGTCAGTTCAAAGCACCAGATCATGAGGGGGGAGAGTGTCAAGGTGAGCGAGAGCCGCACTTTAGCGAGAGAGAGGAGGATCAGAGCGAGAGCATGAAGTGGATAGGGTGGACTCCACGGTGAACGAGGGCAGATTCCAAGGAGGACAGGGAGGGCAAGCAAGAAGAGCCTCCCTAGAAGAAATACAAGAAAGCATGAGCGGGTGAGTGGACGCAAAAGCTCTCAGGACGATCTGCAGAGTCTTGTTTTCACTCCTAGTCTGGCCAAACCTGAAATAGGAAAGGAAGTTGGGAGACGAAGAGCTCGCTCATAAGATAAAAGAGTGAAATAAATCATAGTGACTCGTAGGGGAGGTAAAGAAGCCTTGGAGAGAAGAAGAGGGATAGGGGACGACGAGAGGCAGCCGGTGATGACGCGACTGGCCACTCGGTGGAGGCGTTCCAATTTGGTGGTATTGGTAGCGCTTAGGAAGGGAAACCATCCGGGTGAAGCGTGAGTGAGAAGAGGCCGAAGAAAAGCTTTATACAGAAGAGAGAGGGACTCCTTAGATGGGCCCCATGATGAAGCAGAGATACAGCGTAAGGCCTTGAGACGTGGAAAAAACTTGGCCTTCAGCGAAGATATATGCTTAGAAAAGGAAAGAGTGCGGTCGATAGTGGCCCCAAGAAAAGTTGTAGTGGGATTTAAATGGAGCCGGGAGCCAAGTAAGAGGAGGTTGGCTTGGTGGGGATCCACTGAGAAAAACGAGTCCTCACATTTGCTCGGATTGAGAGGAAGACACTAGTACTCAGACCAGCGCTCCAATCCAAACAGAGCTACTTGTGTGGACTCCACCGCAGTGGGGACCGAGGGTGAAGAGGACCAAATGGCCAGATCGTCAGCGTAAAGAGAGCAGCTGACGGAAGAAGGCAGAGAAGCCGGAAGATCATTGATGAATAAGGAGAAAAGTACAGGGCCAAGAACGGATCCTTGCGGAACACCTCGACGGACTCGAAAGGAACGACTTTTGTGATTTTGAAAGACCACAGAAGCGCGCCTATCAGAAAGGAAAGATTGAGTCCAACGAGCAAAGAAAGGAAGGAGGCCAGTCGAAATAAGTTTGCAGGATAGGGCGGGATGCCAGACAGAGTCAAAAGCTTTGGAGAAATCGATAGTAGACAGAATCGTTCAAGAGCCAGGCCTGGGTTTGTTAAACCCATCCGAAATGGACTGAGAAAGGTACCGAATTTGATCTAGGGTAGACCGTCCAGGGCGGAAGCCGGCCTGGCGGGGAGAGAGAATGATATTAGATTCCAGAAAGAAGAGAAGACGGGATAGAATGATGCGTTCAAACAGCTTTGAGACGCAGAAGGTGAGAGAGATAGGCCGGAAGGAAGCAGGAGAGTCGAGAGGCTTTCCCATCTTGTGTATGGGAGTAATGGAAGATGTCTTCCAGATGGAAGGAAAGGAATGCGAAGACCAGGAGAGATTGAAGATGTGAAGAAGAAAATCCATGCCAGAGCGAGGAAGGTGCTTTAGCATAAGATCGGAAACTTTGTCTGGGCCAGTGGCAGTGGACGAGGAGAGGTTGGAGGCAGCCGCAAGAAATTCCGCGGGAGAGAAGGGAGAGCAGAAGGACAAGTGAGAGTCCACACGGCACGTGGCTCGGCGGAGCTCAGAGAGGTAGCCTCTGGCTCTGCTACGCAGGGTCTTTGGCTGAAAAACGGAAAAGTGCGATCTCAGGTAAGCGGCATAAACCGAAGGTAAGCGGCATAGATTCCTTGGAGAAGAACAGCTTGGAAAGTTAGGAAAGGAGGAAGACGAGGAAGAAGAGCCAGCGATAGAAGGAAGAAGAGAGTGTACAGATTTTGGGTTAGATTTAGGTGAAAGAGAAGAGCAAGTCGTCTGCCATGCCTCAGCCTTGGCCTTGGCGATGACTGACGAGGCGCGTCGAAAAGCGGAGATGTAGGCCTGGCTATCTTCATTACTTCTGTGAGCGGCAGCAAAAGCCTTACGTCTTTCACCAACCGCACTTTCTACCTTAGCAGACCACCAGGCTTTAGAAGGGCGTTTGATGCGGCCGAAAGGAATGGAAGATTTGGCCGCATTCAGTGCCAAAGAGGTAAAGAGAGCAGCAGTAAAGGAAAGAGAAAGAGACGAGTATTCCTCTGCTGAAGGACAGTGAGAGTCAAAGTAGGAGGCAAACCCATCCCAGCGAGCTTTCTGAAAATTGAAGGAAGGAGGACGCTCGTTGGGGCGATAGGCCTGAGAGAGAGGGACGGATAGAAGAATTGGTAGGTGGTCAGAACCCAGGTCCTGAAGCACCTCCCAGAAGCAAGAAAGGGCAAGAGTAGAAGGAGCAAAGGAGATGTCTGGAGAGGAGCGATGGAGAAGGGTGAGTGTGTCAGGATCATTGAGAGGGAGGAGGTCAGAGGAGATGACCCAGTCGAATACTTCCTCCCCGTGGGGGTCGGAAGTACCTTTTGAGTACCAGAGGGAGTAAAGGCAATTGAAGTCCTCCAGAATGAAGAGATTTCTGGAGGAGGGAAGAATGGACAGAGAGAAGGAGTCGGTTCTGCCATCCTTCGGGAAGGAGCGAATAGGGGAGGGGGCGTACACATTAAGAAAAGAGAGCTAGGAGAAGTTGTTAAGAGAGATGTTGATCCCTACATAATCAGAGTAGGAATCAAGCGAAGAAAGAGAGGAGGTAGAAAGTTCAGAGAAGGATAGGTCCTGCCCGATGAAAACGATGACGCCGCTGGCGTGCTTGGCATCTGGAGAGAGAATGCCAGACCGGGAGTGGGTGCAGGAATCCAGAAAATCCGGAAAGAGGAAGATGAGTTAAAATTGGATTCCTGGGTGCAGATAAGGTCAACAGGATGGGACGAGAGAAAGTGAAGTAGTTCAGTCCTCCTGGCTCAAAGACCTCCAGCATTCCATTGAAGAACCTTGAGAGAGTCAGGGGGGGAGAGGAGGCAGGAGGCGTAGAAGGACAGCCAGGAGCAAAAGAAAGTGGTGAAGGGGCAGAGGGAAAAGATATAAAATGGGCAGATGGGTGATAAGAGGTTTGGAGATGAGAGTGGGGCAAGAGTGCAGCATTAGCAGAGGGGGCCAGATTGTACACTGGAGGTATACATGTCGGAGGAGTCCGAGGAGGTAGTCACAGTGTTACGGCAGGTGGGGACAGCTGCAAGAGTGAGAGCTGCCTAGAGCTCTGAATTTGGATAGGAAAAGTTGCGAGCACCTTAGATAGACCCATTTGGATCAGGTGCAGCATTGCACTGACTTGCCCCGCCAGGTCACATTTCAAGCGCACACAGAGCAAGGAAAGATGGGGCTAGGGCTGGGATGAACGTTACCGCTCATCAAGAGAAGGAAAAAAATGAGGAGATGAAGAAGGGCGGGAGAAAAGAAAAAGAGTAAACAGGCGACCGATTTGGAAGAAGCTGTGTGCTGCCCTTCTGCGGTTGTTCAGGGGGCAGCATAGCGAAAAAATGAAGGAGAGTGCAAGGGGTCCCTGGGACCCTCGGGAAGGCCAACAGCGATTTCGACCCAACCCAAACGGGGTCGGGGACCGCACCACCACGTTGAGGCGGCTGTTGATTGGTGCAGTATTACTCTGGAATCCTATCAATGGAGATTGTTATTCACCCTTTTAGGGGAACTCCGAAAGGCGATCATTTGAAAAAAGGCGAGAAAAATTGAAGATGTCCGTTTTCTTCAAGACAGTGCTCTATCCACAAGAGCCGGATACCTTAAAGAAAGCAGTTGAGTGCAACTCCGAGTTGTTACCTCATTCACCCTACTCCCCTGATCTTGCGCTATCAAATTATTATCTTTTTCATCATGTGAAAAGCAACTCTGAGGTCACAAACTTAAGGACGACGATGTGGCAAAACATCCTGTAAGAAAGGTTCTGAAGGAGTTTCCAGCGGACTTTTTCAGAGAGGGTCTGCAAGCTCTAAAAAACCGATTCAAAAAATATGTCGCCTTGGATGGAAGTTATGTAGAGAAATAAAGTGTGATATGCAGCAAAGGATATTTTAATTTAACTCCTTCATGATTGGGCTACGAACTTATTGAATGCCCCTCGTAAGTGGTATTGTAAGGTGCAAACTAGAGTTTTAAGGCTTTCTAATTTTGATGTTCTTCAAAAATATCAGGTTTAAAATGTGTGCTGATTATTGTTCAGGAAAAACATGCGAGAAAATAATGAATGACCAAGGAACAATTGATCACTGTTTGAATCACCTCTGCCATCCCTCTTCAACATGCTCGCTGACCCCCTCAAAACAGGGATACGTCTGTCATTGCCAGAAGGGGAGGACTGGAATGTTTTGTGAGACTGGTGAGAAGATAACCAAACAGTTAAAACTGAATTGGTTCATTTTTTCGAATCATAATGTAGGCCAGCAAGGCTGTGTCGAGGAAATACAGGGTTTCAATTTCAGCAAAGCTTGGATCCTCTATTTTATTGTTTGTTAGCTTTTACAAAAGCACACATATCTTTCTTATAAAGCATCACCGTTTACTGGCTCAATCCCGGACCCTGAGCTAATTATTTGAGGTAACGCAATTTAAGCTTAATTTTTTTGCAATGCCGTTTGCTTCTTCCTCTAAATACATTAGTGTTCCGGAGAACAATCGAGAAGAAAAATTTTAGGTCCCGGTTTTCATTCGGCTACGGGTGGCTTTGGAAGATGTTAAACAAGATCTGATTGAATCACTTCCCCAAATTATTTCTTATACGTATTTATTGCCTTTTTATCTCCGTTTAACGAAAAGTATTCATAAGATCTTTTTACTTTCAAAATGCAAAAACAAAACCACACAAGTATTTATTTCAACATTATGTAACCTTGATTAATCATCAAGGCGATGACGCAAGTTTGAAATCAAAACTTAATATTCACGTTTTACCGCATATGCTCTTAGGCAATAACAGCTAGTTAGCAGAGATATTGTTAAGGGATAAATACTTTCTACTGGCCACCAAATCAATTGCAACAATCTGTGATAATTTGTTAGAACTGTCAGCGGCATCACCTAACGCAGATGGTCCTTCCTTTATGCCTGCGTTTGCTGGGGATTCATACTTGAGACGTGCATCAATGGGCAAATCAGTACAGTCTGAAATGAGAGTGGAACTTGCATTTTACGCGAGCCAGCCAGACGGTAGGCCAAAGGTTGTTTGTTTATGTGGCAGTGGTGTTGTGCTTTTCAAATAAACTGCAATACACTTCGCCAGAGCCTATGCTTAAAAGAAGCCCATTCAACTTTATTTACCTTTTTTTAAGATTTTGATTTGCTAAAAAAAACAGTAGGGACGATTGTTCCGTTGAGTAACTGCACAGAAGGTGAAGTGAGTGTTGTACAAGGGTGTTCGGAAAGTCACTGTGCACTTTTCTAATAATTTTTTTCATCTGATAATCCTCACAGTTTGCATGAAACACATTCGAATGATAAGAAGGTTGGTGTGTGGGTTGCGATTTCCAGACGTAGAATTGTTGGCCCTATTTTCTTTATAAACACAATGAACAGCGAGCGCTATTGTTCGGATATTCTTCACGCCTTCATCGGTCAGATAACAAGTGATGAAATCAATTATTCATGGTTTCAATAGGACGGTGCTACTGCCCACACATCTAGCAGAGCTATGCATTTATTGAAGGAATTCTTTGGAGATCGCATTATTTCGAAAGAGGTGTGGACCCCCACGTTCACCAGATCTGAATCCACCAGACTTTTATCTATGGGGAGCAGCAAAATCTGCAGTGTATCGAGATCGTCCGCGCACGCTGGATGACTTGCAAGCAGCAATAACAGCATTCATTCACTCTATTTCAAGCGAGCAACTGATAGCGGTGTTTAGAAACAAAATATGTAGGGTCCAAGCCTGTATTGATGCTAAGGGGAGTCGCTTTCATCATAATTTATAATTGTCTTTCATATTTACCTCCTGTATTTTATGTTGAAACATGTATGTTAATAAATATGTAAGTGCGCAGTGACTTTCCAAACACCCTGTATGTTCTAGTTTTCAAATTTTGGGGAGTGGGGAGTTGAAACAATTTCAAGACATATAACTATCGCTCCCTCTTTCTGTAAGCTATTGGTTGTTATACTGAGAGAAGGTTAGACTACTCCACTTTAATTCTAGTTGAAGCTCTGTTTTGTTAACTTTCTCATTTCTCTATTGAACTTTACAGGTTTGATTTTCTACAATGGTCAGAAAAAAACTGGACGCCATGACTTTGTCGCTTTGAATTTCAAGGACGGACATTTGGTGTTTTTGTATGATCTTGGAAATGGAGTGGCGAGAATAAGGTAAGGAAGTTCGCACTTGGCGTTTACCGACGTTGATTGGGATGTTATCTTGTTTTGCATAATCTTAAGCTGCAAGAGCATACACCATCACCATAAAGTGACTGTATCAGTTAGTTTTACTTCTTTATTTGTTAGTTTTACTTCTTAACGTTGTAAATTTGAAGTAGCTTGATTGAGTGATGTTACGTAATGTTAAACGTAAGGATGCATGGATAAACGTTGTTGAAGGAAAGACGAATCGATTGAATTTAAGGAACTTTTTCTTTCCACGTTTTAGCTGGCTTAGATTTGCTGATTCAGCGTGTGACTCCAATTACTCGCTCGCTTTCAAACCGGACTTTTTGCTGGAGCAACCCGGCACTTTGAATTCTGGATCAATTTCTGACCGATACCAGTGGTATTTTTGCTTTATGTTTTATCAATAGTAAACTACATAATTCAGGAGGTAAAAGGCGACATTCCCTTAAATAGTTCTCTTGAAGGTCATTGATATTGTTTGAACGTTATTGTTTTAATTTCATTGCAGAACACCGGAAACGTTAAGTTTGCATCAATGGCACGAGGTTCAAGTATCGAGGAGCATGAGGTTAGGGGAGATATCCGTTGATGGGAGAATGTGGGCCAGCGGACAATCTCCGGTGAGTAGTGAATCTTCTACAAATTACACCTTATGTTTAATACCCTGACAATTTTTTTGGCAGAAATTTCTTGGCGAAGTGGAAAATCCAGTGAGTAGTGACGTAATGTATTCAGCATAGTTCCGTCTTTTATTAACCTGCTGCGCCGCTTTGAATGTAAACTTCAGGTTGTTTTAACTTAAAGTTCAGCAAGCCTGAACGTTTCGGCAATGGGCCGTTTTTTCGGGTGAGGTTGCTCTGTGGTAGTTTTGCGAAATTTCAAATTTAAAAATGGACATGAGCGCTACCATAGAGAAAAAGGATCCAATTTCATCCTCGAAAAATTTGTCAGATTCTTCACATAAAGATGAACATTTTGGTTTTGGACCAAGATTATGAATGGTTTTTAAGAAAAAAAGTAATCACTTCGAATTTCCCCCGAAAATGGCCAATGCCCTGGATTATTCTTCCAAAACCTTGTGGGAGCTTTAGAAGACAACCATCTCCGAAAATATAACAATTTGCCCCCCCTCCCCAAAAAAGAATTTGGTCGGCTATGCCGCTGATATCATTATTGGCTTATGATTTGAGTTTTGGAGTTTTTAAACCACATTCGATAACGGAGACTGCATTTTCCCTTGTTATTACAAGCGAGCCTGGTATTGGAGACACAGGGTATGTTTGTTGTTCATGCTTCTTTAAATTTGTCATTATTTTCTTTTGTCGTCGAGACATCATCAAATCGTTGTCGTCAATCACTTCTTGAAATTTCTTCGCGTTGCAGCATTGCATTTTCTCAGTTTATCTACCTGTTGCTGTTGCGTTTACCTCTCCTTTTCCTTGGAATGGAGGCACGGCTCGAAAAGATAATTTAGTTTGACATGACCAATTAAAAACAGGCAATTGTTTAACTGAGAGACCATAATTAAGATGCTTAACGTCCTTGCCTGATTCACGTTAGATGCACTGCTGAAAACAAAAATTTGTTTGCCATCCAAAAAAAAGTCGCATCTGTCGATCTCGTGTTGTCCTAGGCAGGTGGTTCTTAAACTTTATGAAACAAGTCCCCTTTGGCAAAATCAACAAAAACTCTCGTCTCTCTTGGTCCATGACAATCTTTCATATTAACGTTTTTCGGCAATTTTCCTCGAAGTGATCGTGAAAATCTTTTTTTGAAAATCAAGTTTTTTCGAGCCACTTTCCTCGTTAATTTCGCAAAATTCTTATCGAATCCAACGTGATGACTTTTTTACGGGGGGGGGAGGAAACAATTATTTCAGAGAGACTCGCGCCCCCTGCAAACTCTCCCTCCCCAAGGGAGTGCGCCACACAGTTTAAGAATCACTGTTCTAGGGTGATGATGCTTACAGCAAGCGGTGGCATTTAAAAGTTGCTAGAGCAGGTTTTATCCGAAAATGCTTAATGAATGTTCTTACAATACAAAATGAAGACCTTTTTTTGTGTTTTTTAGGGTTTGAAAATTTAAAGCGAATATTCATGGCAAAATATTTTTAACAATCGATCTCCTGAGCTCAGAAAATTGTAAGAACCGGCTCGTGGGAGCTGGCTGAATGACTCCACTGCTAATAATCTTGCAGATGGTTATAAGTTTAATTTTTACAAGGTTGAAAGAAAATGTCGAAAACGCCTTGGTTTCACGAAACCACTGTGATGATGTATTTTTATTCACGATTGAGGTTTTATTTAAAGTACTAAATTAGTGAATATCTCGTCTAGAGCGAACATTCCCAACTAAACATCAACTTGCCTCTCTATTTGGGGGGAGTTCCTGATTACACCAAGCTCCCAATCAATTGTGGAATCAGCAGCGGACTGGTAGGGGCAATACAGAAGGTGAGTGCGTTTTTAAAAATGCAGCTTTGTTCTAATATCGGTTGGTTGTTGTGCGCTTTTCAGTTTGGTAAGAATCTAGCACGAAAGCAACAAATTTCAGCTACTTATGATTATCGGAGACAACGATGTCTTTTATCATCTTGGCCTGGGAACAACAAAAATTTGAATTCAACATAATATAGTTATTTTACACGACACTGCCTGGTGCTGCTGTAGCTAGTGGCGTAGTTAATATCATGGTTGAAGAAACAAAACCGACTAAAAGTGAATAGAAATTCTTAGAGTTTCTGGCATGTTTTGCCCGAATATTAAATTTCAACTTGTTTAAGAGATCTAATTGCGGCTTTGCAAACGATGCAAAAGCGCTAAAAGTTGTTTTTAACAATTTTTCTCATCACTTCTGCTCCTTAAAGTCAACCGAGATATCTGCGAAGATCATTTTCAAAGTCATTAGTATGAAGCGACTGGGATCGAAACCAGGTTTGTCGACCGCGAAGCGAACGCTCTAGCCGCTACATTGAACAAAACGCCTGATCGCTTTTGTGATTGAACAGTTTCGAGTGGATGGGGTGAACGTTCCTCTGTCTCTCAGACAACCCACCAGTTTCTACAATGTACAACCGTTCAATGCGCACCCTTGCTTTCACTCACCCTGCCTAAATGAAGGAGTGTGTTACCCTGTTTTGGGAGAATTCACTTGCGCTTGCAAAAAACCTTGGGGAGGAAAGTTTTGCGAAAAAAATGGTAAGATTGTTACTGATAAACTCAACGACGGTGTCAGTGGTTGTGGTGCACTTGTCTAATCTTCACTGAGAGTTATTGACTGTGTTTATAAATTGCGTGTATTAGAAGTTATGAATGAGCGCAAATAACTTTTCTAAAGCTTTCAAAAAAGACCAGCCCTCAGGTCTCCACAAGAAATTGTCTTCAAAACATACGAGATTATTATAGATTTTTCCTCGCTTCTGTAGCTACGGCTTTGACCAGATGTTGAAAGCAGCTACAAACCAGTAGATATCGTTGTTTTTGTGCAAGGTGTATTTTTTAATATGCCTGGCACACTTTATATGCTTCGAAACATTGTATTTTTTAGAAACCTTGAATAGAAATATACAACGGGAAGAAGCGCCACCTGGTGTTTATTTTGACGGAAATACAAAGGCATTGTACAGAAATGACGTCACCAATGCGTAAGTAATCAGCAATGCTATATTTCATGTCAATGTGATATTTTTGTTTTACTTCAGTTGAGGTAGAGTATATTTCCTTTTATAGAACTTGAAATACCGATTGGTTGGTGGCGACGCTGCTAGAAGCAGAATCGAGAAATATGGGGAAAAAACATATAACTTAGGCTACTTTCCTCCCGATAACCGTAGTCATATTTTAAGCATTGATGCCAGCCATCATTTGATGGTGTATGTCAGTTTTATGATATATATTTTATGTTATTCCTTTAAACAGTTTCACTAATGAGTTACCAGGGTATGTATTTATAGTTGCTGGTTTTGCTGTTGTTAGTGGTGATGTTGTTTTTGTCGTCGTTAATGATCTCCATTATTTGGTTGTACTGTATAGTTAATCTAAAATTAGCTCAAAGTGGCATTGTTAAGGCTAAGTAAATGTTAATTAATGAAACACTTTCGTGATTACAACTACCGCTTCGTCAGATACTCTCATTTAAATAAAATTATCAATTATGTCGCATTTGCGTATTGAATCATACTTCTCATCCACCCATGCTGTTTGATCAGAAAATAAGGAAAATCGACACTGAATGACAAAAATGTGTCCGTACGTCTAGTCTCTCATACAAGCATAATCCTAGATCAGTGGTTTTCAACCGTTTTGCTGGAGCGGAACCCAAAAAAACATTCCAGTGACTCGAGAAACCCCTGCGAAATAATTCCATTGTCTTATGCTAAAAACAGCATTTAGTTTAATTTATTAAATAAAACTTGTGTAACATCTGGCGGAACCCCAAGACTGTACTGGCGGAACCTTAGGGTTCCGCGAAACCCTGGTTGAAAGCCACTGTCCTAGATCAATGGTTTTAAAAATGTTTGACTCACTTCTTACGCGAACTTTTCAACAGAAGTCGATCGATTATTCGCAATGCATACGAACTGCACGTGTCAACTCAAGCGCAACATGGCCTGCTGTTGTTGATTGGAAAAGCAAAAATGATCAACAATGGAGTGGGTGATTACTTGGCACTAGCTCTTAGCAACGGAAAGCTTCATTTCCAGTACAACCTGGGCTCTGGTCCGGCCCAGATTATTTCGAAAGAGCGCATCGACAGTGGGAGGAGGACCATTATCAAACTGGAAAGGTAGTAGATATTAGGCACCTTTTTGTATAAACTAGGAGCAAAATGTACTGTATTTGTTCTAATCTTAAGATAAAGTTGTTGTTGCTGGGGCAAAGAAAGCAAGCCAAGAAAGGATCTTATACAAATTATATTAAAGAGTTTCATTTTGAAAACCGTAGGAAATATTGCTATTTTGAGGAAAGAGACAAATCGATGCATAATTTTTTAAATCGTTTATTGTTGGGATTATCATTCAAACTGTCGGTAGTCTGGATGTAATTAATTGATCGCTTTTCCTTTTTTATTTAGCAAATATGCCAGCTATAACTAAATCTGCGTCTTCATACGGTTTTTGTGCCGGACATGAATATAAATTTCAAAAACTTGAGCGTCTGCATGTGACAAAAAGCTTGCCCAACAGCATTGACAACAAGGTTGTTAGCAAGTTTATGTAACTCTAATTTAGAACTGGTAAATCAGCCACTCTTCAAGTCGATAACGGGTTGGTTCAAAGCACAGAAGCACCCGGGGAAAGTGTAGAATTAAATGCGGATGAATATATATGGATTGGTAAGTTTCATTGTTTTTTGGATTACCGGAGCTATTTTGCGATTTTGATTTAGGCTTCGTTTTGCTAAAGTTACACCGATAGTTACTAGTCATACTCGATAATCCATTGATTATACTCACTAATTATAGTATACTCAATAATCACCATAAGCGTACTGTTCATGTGCTGCAGTTTTGATGAAATTAATGTTTAATGATGAAGAGATTGGGACATACACTCGGCCCTCCGTTTTTGCGGACTAGATGGTGCAGGGACCAGTCCGGATAATATAATAGTCCGGATAACATAAATGTATTTATGTAATGCAACTATGAGCATATATAATAAATATATCATTCATATTTACCAAATGATATAATTTTCCGTTCACTCATGTTGTGTTTTTGTTCGAAACAGTAGAATTGTTAACTGATACCCGACAAAACGCGATGTTTACAAGCGCGCGTTGCTTGAATTGATTTGTTCGCCACCGGGGCTCACTGTCCGGATAAACCGATATCTGGGTTAACGAGGTAGGAAAGACGAGGGTCGAGTGTACTTCATATCTGTAGAGTCTTCAAAGCCATTTATTTGAATAACTGAAGTTGATCCAGAGCTCAATTTTGGGTTTCTCATCTTTACTTTGTTTGGGTGACAAGCAGGGCATATAGCTGAAAGCTCAGGGAATAGAATTTGTCTTCAATTTTTCAACCTGTTTATTGTTTCTATGTATTTTGACTGAGAATTTCGTTTGAATAGAGTTTTTATAAAATGTATTTAAGGCGGTGTGGATTACCGACTCCGAGGAATCGGTTTGTACAAATCATTTTTCCGCTCTTTTATTGGTTGTGTGACTGCTTTCGTCATCGATGAACAACCAATCAAATTAAAGGACAATGTTTTGAATTCTCCAACGTTATTGACATGTTCTTGACGTTGCTGATTATTTATTGATGATGTATAATTGAAATTTGTTACTATGTGACGTCATCAGCATCCACGTTCCCTCTCAGCTTGCCGTTGTTTATTTATGTTGCAATGTTTGTTTTTTTACTCCTGCCTAAACAGTGTGAAAGCGGTTGCGCAAACGAGCAGAAGTGATTACTAGTATATTTTTTGGTAGTCATTACTTTAAAACAAAAATTTGATGATAAAACAAAAATATGAGATAAAAGTTAACCGTTATTTGCAGTTTTTTTCTAAACTAATGTAAAGAGAGAAAATCCTTATCAACTTCTCTTTTCCTTTCCAAAAGAATTAAAAATGTGTATGGTTACATTTGAGACGCTCAATTAAAAATTTTTGCAATGAAGATTTTAAAAGCAGCCACGTTGTTACATTTCAAACGTTGCATGCAACTCTGCCACACAAGTTGACTGGTAGATAAACCATATGTTTTTGAAACAAGCCACCATTTAATGACAACACTGTATTGACTTTCTATTGGCTGAAGTAACATCGCGTGATTTTCTTTGATATCCATAGCAGCTGTGCAGCAAGCTAATAGAAACAAAGAGAATTTTTTGTGTTAAAAATATACGTTTAAGTATTTATATTGCTCCAGGTTTAGTCGGAGCATTTATCCGAAACATTTTTTGATAGTTATTTAAAATTTTATCTTCAAATCCTGCTGGTAGGAATGTTTTGTCAGTTTTACATGCTTCGCAGTAGCAGGACCACCAATGTTGCATACTTGACGTCGCTTCTTCTGGATATCGCTCTGATAGTCGTATTTGCGGTTTCTGGCTTTGGAGTTGTTTTGAGCTTTGGTGATTTTACTTTTGGCCCGTGTTAAGGCTGGTTTCCATTAGACGTAGATTGCAGGCGTGGCGTGAAAAATTCTTTGTTTCTCTTGCAATCTTCAATATTGCAACTCTTCAATGTTGCAATAACATTGAAGAATTTTAACGTTTTTTGAGATGTGATTTGCGGCTTTGCAACGAACTTACTCTGAAATTTAGTCCATGGGCTTTTTAACAGGGGTCTGTGAATGTACTTCAAGGATTTCATGAAACGAAATCCAACCAAGGAAGACCAATTGTTCAACGAATCACTTTAATAAGACGTCAAAACGTTCTTTCCAAATGGGTTCCTTGCTATATAACGTTTTATTGCGAAGTGAGATGAGTCGGGCACCCAAAAAAGCAAAGAAAACTCTTTAAGCCTTTAAACAAAAGTAATGTGTATTTACACTTTTACACCAAATCAAGAGTGCGGAACATACGGGTAGAAGCCTCTATACATTGTTTCACCTTGCTCAAAAACTTTCAGTTCTCTGTTGGCACAAGATATCTCTGGAATACGCCGAGCACTTTAGGAGCAATTATTGCGAAAATAGCTGGTTAATCTAAACCTCATGATGCTGGCAGGATGCAAATCCCCCTATCAAACGTTTCCTGATTGAAATATTAAGAGTATTTGCTTTGGCTATGGTAGCGGCGTCACTGTTTTATTTTGTTATTTTTTTGATAATCTTTTACCTTACTGAATATGTGGTTACTGTTTTTTTCTTGGAATTACAAAAAGTTGGGTTTGTATTTATCCAAATTTTTTGTGAACACTTGGAACCAAATATTACACAGGCAACCAAATCAATTTCAATGTTAATATTAGGCCAAAAAATAGAATTAAGAAATGTGCAATACTGCTAATTCGCGATGTCAAACAATTTGCTAAATTTTGCGTTTTTTTGATGTTTTGTTGTCACGTTTTCACATAAATTCATTTTTTATATCGTTATTCAAAGTTTTTATTTTGTGAAATGTATTTTTTGTAATCATGTCTTAACTTATTGTCAATTCTATTGAGACGTGAATCGAAATGATTTTTATCAGGGTTTGTGTAGCTGCATCATTATGTCGTTATATCAACATCACTGTAACCATTCTATATCCTCACTCTAGCATCAGCATGATAGTTTATTGTTGTAATCATCAATCGTAATAAACTTACAATTTTACGCAAAAGCAGCAATCAGTGTGCCGAACGTGTTAACTAGATGCACGTGTCTCCAAAGAAACTTGTTCAGGCAATAATCATAGTGCACAAAGTTGTTGCCTTTGCGGGCATTCAAAAATATACAACGGATCGCCCTGTTGTTACCAGGCCTTCACATTGAAATTTGGCAGGAAGACAGGGAACCCCAGTTGCCGACCAACAGCCTAGGCCGGGACCAGAAAATGAAACTCGGAAGATGCCGAAAAAGCAGCGTTGCGATACGAGCACGGCAGGCAGGACGAAACGAATTCGAAAATGTTCCGGTCAAGAGATCGCAAAAACTGCATGAAGAAGTATCGGTTCAGTCTCCTGACTACACCACTTGTCTGAAAAATTCAATCATTTAAAAAAATTTGAAGGTATGGGTTCGCTATTTGTGAGAGAAAGAAAAAGGAGAGCCGGGCTGACTAAAATCACATTTTGTAAAAAATCAAAGGTTCGATTGTATTGCGTTATTCTTGCGGGATAACAACCATAGACTAATAGTCTAGATCAGTGCTCTTCAACTCTTTTGGCGTCGTGGAATCTCACTATACTTTTGCAAATGTTAAGGAACTCCCATCATCAAAATTTATTAGAACTGCATTGGCCCAGGTTTCTTGTGAAAAGACGTTAGCTCAGAGGTTCTCAAACTGGGTTAAGCAAAAAAATTTTGGGGGTGCACAAAAGTTTCACGTATGCGTATTTGTTGCTTCCACCTATTCTCTACTTAAAGATCTTTTTTTTTAGATCAATTTTACGAAAGCATTTATTTTGCCCATTTTTATTGCGAAAAACTATTTTAGTTTTTAATATTTTGTTTATGCTCTTTCTCAACTTGAAGACCTATTTTCGGTAATCAACTTTATGAAATTGCATTTTTCCTATACTGTTATTTTTTACAAAGATACGCCATGCATTTAAGCTCTCCTAACAAGTATATAGCTAAAAAATTTTGAGAATCCTTGCCTTTGTTTACCACCAATGTAGTGATAATACATGCATAACAACTTATTGCATAAGTGTACATCTAGTCATATTGTCAGAGCTTCCCTGTCGTCCTTATTTTGAGCAAGTGCGTTCTAAAAAATAGTGTTGTCTTTTCAAAGAAATGCTTTTGTTTTTGTCAATACGTCCTTATTTTGTTTTATTTCTAGCACTATGCCGCTATTGTAATCTATTTTAATGTAAATTGGGATTTACAATTAAAATTCACCCAATTAGTATGGCTGGCTTTCCTGAGAATTTAGGCAAACTATTTTTAAATCGCTTGAAAGTATTTAACTCAACATGCATTCATAAATGCTCATATGTGACAAAAAATTTTGATCGGCCTGAAAAAATAATGGAAAAATATTCTTTACCTGTTGTCCTTAATTATGATTCCAAGTTGATGGAAGCCCTGCGTATAATATTTTGGTGCGATTAGGTACAATTTAATCATAGACAACTTAACAAGTTATTCATGATCCAAGTAATTTGAGTTATGTGTTCCCAATACCGGTATTGCTTTTTAGAATTTGCGAGCAAATCACCATTTTGCTTTGCTCCCTATTTGTAACGAATTAGTAATTGAAATAAAATTGTTGCGCTTAAAATCAAACACAATGCTAAATTATAGTAACTGTTACTTCGTGCAATTTCGCTAGAGTTTAATTTTAACAAATTATGCTCAAAAAATTGCAAAAAAAACGTTATGTTCCGCGAATTATTTGTAGGGATTGAAAGAAAGAACACTTGCGTAACCGCCAAAGCTCTCGAAACTCTTATAAATATTTTGCAGAACACTGGAGTTCAGCCGAACCCCGGTTGAAGAGCACAGGTCTAGATCGTTTCGAGATTGCAAGTTTCTCGTGATCGCAAGGAATTGCATTTGATGTGTTTACTTCATGCGAATCGATCACGAAAAAAGGAGGGTGGCATGTTTTGTCCTTTGCTTATAGGAAACCTTTAACGCTTATACGGAAAAGAATTTAGTTCAGACTCGCTTAAAAATTGTGACTTACTGCTGGCACAGTACCGGAGCATTTCTACCGACAAGCACTTGCAACTATGCGCGCAAACAAAAACGATAACCTCAAAGTTTTTCAAGAGCACAGCAACAAAAACCATGCGGGCAATAAATTTACATACTCACAACTATGATCCAATGGCTTATTGTGTGGTTGATAATTTAATGCAGATGGAAAAACCAATTAATTTCACGACCGGTTTCTACTTTTATTTAACTTCATCTGTCGGACTCACGTTTACACCCTTTACCTTTGGCCCGGCTTACTTTCTCCAAAATGCTGCGTCATCGCGTACGTATCTGTCAGATTGAAAGCTGCTACTACATCAAGCCAGCATCGCCTACAACTGAAGACTGATTACAACTGGTTGCACAGATATAAATAATTCCTTTTATATTGTTTTATTGTTATAATTAATAAAAACGCTAAATGTTATCTTTCGATAATAAAAAAATAACTTTTTGCAAAAGTGTACGCATACCGCCCGGTATCCGTGTCCTAGATTTCAGTTCTGACGGCGAACAGTTTGACCTGCATTATTGGTGTTAAGTGCTGGAAATAACCGTTCAATAATAAAGGTGCTAAATTGTTCAATAGTAATTCGGGGTTTGATTGACGTCTGAAACGTGTCAATTGCCAGTAACACTTTCGCGATCAAACACTGATACTGTTCGCCATGTAGGGTATAAGCGCATAAGCTTAGTAGAACAAAAGAATAAAATTAACTTTGCTCTGCTTGTGCGCCATTTGAAGCTTTACCAAAAGCAATGAATGATAAATCTCAGCCGGCTAAACCGATGTCGACCGAGAAATTGTTTTGTGACAAGCACACGGGCAAACTCGGTTAATTAACAGAAATATGAAGCGTAACAATTGCAGGCCAGCAATTATCACAGTTGGAGAAAGCCAGGTGCATGGATACAGAGGGTTACTTGATATTCTGATATACTTAAAAGCTTTCCATTTTTCGCTGCTTCAAGCAATCTCAACATTTTCTTTCGTTGATTCCGGTGGCAATGTTTTGGCGGAGTTCGCTCCTGAAGGGCTGTCTTCGTTCAAATTAACATTCACTGCTACGTAAAAACAAACCAATATCAAAATCACTCATATACAAACCGCTATTCAAAAACAATGTCGATCACCTTGCAAATCTATTTAGTTATCAGGTAGGTCCCCCCCATCAGTAACGTCAGGGTTAAAAATATCGTTTCAGCCGTTGAAAAATATCGTTGACCCATTGTGCACTTGTGTGAACCGAAACGATAAATTTGTGTTCTTTATGCACATCCATTATTGTTGTACACGTAATGGTGATCATCTTTTTCTCTTAATCAAGACTGGTAATGCTCACAAATAAAGAATGTTGCCACAAACTATCATTAATACTAGTAAAAAGTATGAGGGAGACAGGGATAGGACACAGTCAGAACTGATCATGGCGGGCAAACGGTGGCTGCTTTTACGGTTACAGAAATAAATTATTTAATGGTAAGCCTATTTTGTGATTCGGTGCAGCCTCTTTTCTATTTATATTTGTGGTATTAAGTTCTGTGGCTGCGCTATTTGCCTTGTTTCCAGCGTAGCGACAAAAACGTCTGTGCCTTTTCCAAAGTCATTCACCATATTCTAGTCGGAGTCCCATCACGCTCAGTTATTTTTAATTTTATAAAACAAAATATTCCCTCTAAATTCAATTTTACAAATTGTTAGGTTTATGGTTATATTTTAATCTTTTTTCTTGAACTTGAGATTTTATTACATTGCTTTAAAGTATAGAGATACATAACTTAACAGACAGTATATCAGCAAAACAAAAAATCCTTGCTCTATGGTATATGTCGGCGTCGCTCGCAAGGCCCCGATTAATAACGTCGGGATTGAGAATATCGGTTCAGCCGGCCAAGACGGTTTCACCCATAGGGCACTTGAGTGAACAGTAACAAAAGGTTTTTTTTTTCTCTACGTTGGATTTTCACGACTTGGCGCGCTCGTTTTTCCTGATAGAATTTCTCGTTTCAAGTTTCTGGTTTTGCCTTTGGTCTATGTGCTCTGTTCATTGCTTACGCGAACCCAGGGTGGCCTTGTGTTTTCCGTTGTTGGAAGTAAGAAACACATTTCTGAATTAAGCTATTTTGAAGCAAAAATGTCTGTCATATGGTGCGATTTCACGCAGGGACGTTGTTTTATTTTGATTTTTCCTCAAACTTTCTCATGTCCTTGCGGGCTAGGTATTATGTTGCATGTTCTTTTCTCTCTGCTAGGCGTATCCAGGGGTGTTAAAACAGTTCTTGCTTTTCTCCAAATTTTGGGTTTGATCCTGGTAGCTCTGTAAAGATATTGTCAAACAAAAGAGAAAAATGTATTCCTGAATTATGGTGGGATTTACCCAGGCAGGGTATACAACCATCTGTGTCGAGTTAAAAAATATCAATTACGACAGCTGCGCCGGCTTCACCGTACAAACATTTGTGATAACAGCAACAAAAAGTTGTATAAATATACGCCATAGTTTCTGTACACGTAATGCTGATCATCTTGATCTATTAATGAAGAGAAGTAGTATTCAAAAAGAAAGAATGATTTCACAAACTATCAAGCTGTAGAGGGAGAGGGGTGAAACATAGTCAAAATTGATGGTAGCGCCCAAGTGATGTTCGTTTTGACAATTGAGGAAATGAACTATTTATTGGTAAGCCTATTTGACAATTTGGTGGGCACCTCTTCGTATTGATATTCGTGACATAAAGTTGTTTGGCCTTTCTGCATGCTTTGTTTCGGCCATAGCATGAAAAGGGGCTGTGGCTTTCCTCAAAGTCACATAACCTTTTCCAGTAAGCGCCAATCAAGGTCTTTTCAAGCAAAAACGTTCCCTCTAATTCCAATTTTTGTATTATTAATTGATGCTATTATTGTTTTATTTTGATTTACTAATGGTAAGGCATTTTAAAGGCTAACTGCAATCAGTTGACATAAAAAACCACTTCCAAAAGCGGTTTCGGTTCCTATTAGAACTCTTCAGAAGGACTTAGATGTTGAAAATGGCAAAACAGGCTAAAACCAGCTCCACTAATTCGAATTATTTAATTTTGATCATTTCTTAAAGTTGGGGTTTTATTACAGAACATGACGTATGACCACCAATTTTTAAACAGCCATTAATAAACTAATCTTTAGCCCTAACTAATTCGAGTGGCATATTGCTAGAAAGCAAACTTCTTAAGCTTTTAAAGCATAGTAATTGTCAGTAGCTTATTATAATTTTTATGTATCAAACTTGCGAGTTGTTACGCAGCTTGCCAATTTTTGGGAGTGGTAAACAATTACACCACCGTTGTTGAAGCTTAGTTTTTTAATGTGTAATGTAATACTAAAAACACATGCTACATACTATCGCAATTGCCTTGAAATAACCTTTAATTTGTTGAAAAAAGTTTGTAACTCGATTGGTAAATGAGGTCACACATCAGTGCCTGAGTGAACTGATTTTGTAAAAATGTTGCAATTATTAAAATCATCATCATATTATGATCTCTGGCAGCGAAAGACAATGTTAATCGTGCCAACCGGCAATATAATATCATAGAGCAAGTTGTAAGCGTGCGAGAGAAAAGGAGAAGCACGTCTAGAAGGCTTAAAATGTCTAAATAAAGAATTGTTTATTGCATTGTCAAATGAACTTAAACTGTTGCAGAATTGATTTTATTAAAATCACCTTACTGATATGTTTTAAAACTGCGTTTATTTGCGTTTCTACGACCAGTAGTTTTTGAGAAAATACTGCTTACAAATTGCGCAATCAAGCGTTGATTGTGACGTCATTTTAGATCCCAAAGGGATGAAAATTTGTTGTATAGCGATAGGTTTGATGTTAGCGTTTGTTTGAACAGAAATCGATTTTGCTCTGTTAAGAAATGTAAATTCAAAAATTATCTATGTTTATGACGTCATAATGACGTCACCAACATTCTTGTGGCACTAGCTCTTCGGCAGTGATCAATCGTGTTAAGTTTGATGTTTGCACTTCCAGTAGTTTTGGAGAAGTTACAGCGTACGTACCTACAAACGCGCAGACAGAATGGTGCTTTATGAATATAGACATAGTCGATAGAACTATCGTTGAAGATGGTCTTTACAGATTTCCAATCTTTTGAATTTGATTCTTAGATTGATTCGAATCTTCAATTGCAGTTTTTTCCAATGCAGTCCATTGGAACCGAAACAGATTTTTATTAAAGCTGCGAACGCGTGAGGCAAATTTCCACAACTTTTTGGTCAGTATTTTTACCAAGACCATATTTACGGGGAGGCACAGATTGACCCAACCCTCATTTGAAATGCATTTGGCTTCCTATGTTTAAAAAGGACAAAATTTATCTCGCAAAAGATTTTGAATATTCTTTTAAAAAGCAATAAGAACTCATTCATTCTAATTCAAAATGAAAGTAGCTTTTGCTTTGTTGATGAGATTTATAACAATTATTGTTCCTTTGTCGTCATAATTGCTCTTCCAGTTGCAACTGAGATCGCATTGCTTTTGAGCTTGAGCGATACAGTTTGAGCGAACCGCAGACAGTAACATCTTTTTGACCTATCAGGTCTCTTTAAAGAGTTGCCAGAGTATGTTGCAAGGCAGGCTCTGGCTTTTCTCCATTTGCCACATTTTTCCAGTAAATGCAAGCTGAAGTGAATCGCAGAAATCTTGTAATAGGCAAAGAGGCGAAGAAGTATTATTTTTGAGAGTCACATTAAATCTAGCCTACATCATATAGCTAAGATGCGTTTATGATCCAGTTAGCTCAATTGCGGATTTACGATTTTAGAGGCTGACTGGACTGAAGGCAATGGCCACGCAACATGTATTTTGTTCCCCTTATAATTCTACAGTAATTATAATAAGTACACCCTTATGTCATCATTTTTCGATTAACGTTGGTGAAATAGATCGGCATTTCCCAAACGGGGTTTCCGCGAACCCTGTGGTTCCGCAAAAGGTTTTTGAGGATTCCGCGAGAACAAGTAAGATTGCCCAATGCACTTTTGAATATTTATATGATTTCACATACAAAATGTTATTAAACATCTCCAATATTTTTTGACAGTTTTAATACAGGTTGTTTCAAAAAATTTGATATCATTTGACAAGTAAATATCACAGAAACTACCGAGTCAAATCAAATGAAACTAGCCAGGCTTAATGTTGAGCAGCATAAAGGTTTTTCCTGTAAATTTAAAATTTCGTGAATTCCATGAAAGATTTTATAGATGTTTCGTTTGCGCACCGCCTATGACACTGCACATTTGAAGTCGGTAGTCGAGCTCCTCCCAAACACGCTGCAGCATGTCTTGCGTAATAGCCTCCTGCTTGTCAGGTCCACATTTGCATTGCTGTTGGCGACTTTTTACCGAACTCTCTTACAAATGCAAAAAAACTAAGATAAGAGCTTACATACCGGCTGCTAAGTCTGAAGCCGGTTAACTGTAATCAATGATTCAAGCTCAGCTAACTTCTTAAAATCACGAAGGATTAGAGGCTCACTCGCGTTCTTAGAAAAATTGCCAGGGCACCTGCGTCTATTAAAATTGCCTTCAAGTTGCTGCAAAAACCATTGACGCAAAAACCAGATGGATGAAGTGAAAAATATCACCATTCACTGACAGCTGTTCAGCTTTGATCAAAGTGATGCAATTTTCAGCATGGATGAAAGGCTGAATCAAACCAGCACATTTGATTGCAGATCAGAGCTTCCACGAAATAACAACAATAGAAAAAGTGTGAATGTGAAGGAGTGAAGAATGTAACTGTTTTCATTGTGTTTGTCTACTTGGCGGCCAACTTAACAACACACAAATTAAAAGTAAAGGGGAAAATAAAGGAAAACAGAATAAAATAATTTCAATACTTTGAGGCAATAACAAATCGATACCGATAAAAGTATCGAGTGATAATATCACCGATACATGTTCTAGATTAGCGGTTCTTAACGGGGTTCCCAGTGAAAAATCTGGGGGTCCCCAGAAGGAATGCCAAATTGTATTCTCTTAACTTTCAAATGCACCAACAACAACGACCACCACTTTGACTAATAACAGTGGTTTTACAGTAACATGCTACCTATAGTCAGACGTATGCAGTATCACATTGTTCTAGTGCTGAACAAATTATTTGTTTTAGTGTGATGCAATAGGCCGTCATTTTTAGTTTTTTACTACATATTACGATGCAATAGAGCAGAGTATAAGAAAAATAATCTCACTGCTACACCTGTTTCAAGGTTGTTTTTTTTAATTTGCCATATTTATCCTCCATTCATGAGAAAGCGAATTGTATCGCTATGTTTTGGACGGTTGGTCCGCACTCGCTTCGGAGTTGCTATTTCCGACGTATCTGGGCTACCTGTCTTCCACATAGAGGTGGGGCGTCCCGTTAAGTGCCTTGCCCAAGGACACAACAAGCGAACTTGCCGGCTTGTTCACTACAATCTCCCATAAATGCTGAGTGTCAAGCAGGAAGCTGCGGATACCATATTTTAAAGTCTTTTGGTATGACTCGACAAGGGGATTGAACCCCAAGTCTACCGACTGCGAAGCGGACGCTCTAACAACTATGCCATCGCGTCGGCTGGTAATTTGTAATAGAAAGACTGACATTTTTCGCCTCCAGGTTTAAAAATTAGTTAGGTGGGTAGAGCTATGAAGCGGTGATTCTTTTATCAAAAACACAGTTATGTAGGCCTAAGCTTAGACAATAGCATTGAAGTAGCAGTTGAAAACTGACGGCGGTAGCTAAGATAATTCTGTTGAAAATGATGCAACTAACGCATCTGTAGAAGCATGTGATCATCCAACTAGTTGTTTCTGTGTTGAGGGTTACATATTAGAATCCCAGCAATAAAAGATAAGGTTTAACAAAATATTTGAGGGTTGAGTATAAAAGTTACAGTTGCGGCACTTTCTCTTCTAGCTCTATCCACAATCTCACTGCGTGAAAGGAAGAAATAGAAAACTTTAGGTGCCGCTAAATACCAGAGTGTCCAATTTTATCCCAGCAGCTTTCTGGTATTTGATAGCTAGTTGATACCGGCCTGGTTCGAATTTTACAACCTAAGTAATGAAGCAGCGGAGGGAATTCAAGACAATCACTATGCCTGTTCCGTTTTAGTGTTTGCTATTAATAAATCACTTTTACACTTAACGTGCGATTACCACGAAAGTGAATTTGTATGATTTAACCACTTTTAGTATAATTAAGACTTTTGAATTAGTCATTATTTTCTCTTCCTTAGGTCATAAATTCATAATCATTGTGTTTACTAATGGCTGCGAAAAATAAACATAAAATACGTTTCTGGGACGATTGCTACGTTTAGTATGGTTTCACAAAAGTTATTGGTTGTAATAAACTTGGCAATGTTCAGTGCACGTTGCGCAATACCATTTTGGGCAATGATTCCTTAAAGCCTTCGAAGCTGAAGACACACAAGAAACTGAAGCATAAAGAGAATACGGACTCAGTTGAAACGTTCAGAGCGAAAAGGGCTTGTTATGATGTGAGGAAAACGCTCCCTGCGTTAGGCTTCTGCCTAACTTCTCAACCACTCCTGCGCGCTTCATATGAAGTTTCTTTGATAATAGCAATTTGCTATGTTTTTGATGTTGGATAGTAAAATTGGTGATCATGAAACTAACGAATGGCTGACTGCTTTAATTGATGATCACATAAGCAATTTGGATAAGAAAATGGAAGATTACTTTCCAACATCTGAACCTTCTTTAGTATGGATTCAGCAGCCTTTTATTGCTGAGATGAAAGAAAACGAGCAGCTCAACATTCATGAGCAACATCTGGAATTGCAGAGTTCTCAAGCTGCAAATACCTAGTTCAGCTCCCTTTACTGATTGAACTTTGGTGCAGTATGTTGCAAGAATATCCTGATTGGCAAAAAGAACTCTGGAAACATTAATTCCATTTTCAACGACATACCTCTGTAAAGCTGCCATGTCTGCTTTAGTTAATATCAAAACTACATACCGTAATCGCTTTAGAGTTGCATATGGCATGAAAATTGCTCTCAGCAATATTAACCTCGTATTGATATGCTGGTTTCAACGAGACAAGAACAGTGGTCACACTGACTATTATTTGTGCTGTGTTTTGCCGAGTGAATTGTGATATTCCACTAACCACTTGTGATATACTTTTACAAAGAGTTTTTTTAATTAGAGATCCAGTAGTAAACAACTTATCCGCCTTATCACAATAGTGTTCGTTCTTTCAACATACACCTCCTTTGCAGGTCGCGCAGACAAGGGTCCCCAAGCCATTATCTTTAGAAATAGGGGTCCCTGGGGTTGGAAAGGTTAAGAACCACTGTTCTAGATAATCCCCATTTCTGGCTACAAGTAACTAGGCATCGGTGAAGCAGCACATTCCTTCGGACCATCTCGTTAGCTATGTTGTTGCTAGAAATAAATGAAATGTATCAAGAGAATTAGGTAATCATTGGAGATATCTCTTAAGTGTCATAACTCTCAGCGTGTTGAAAGCAATACTGGCGGCGGGATTTGAAACAACTACATCAACCGTCGAACAGTAGTCATGGATTGTAAATGTAGAAGAGCATGACTTAATTTCTAACACCAATCAGCCACCTCAATTGATTGACGGTAGGTGTAGATGTGGCTTCGAATCCTACTGCCAATACTATTTTTAAATCATTTAAGAGTTGGAAGATCTAGCGCTAGGTCCTATGAATTTATTCTCTTGGTTCATTAACATGTCATGCGAATTGATTGTGATCACTTCTTAGAATTTATGGCATATCACTAGAGAGGCTGCTTCAGTAACTGCTAGTTGTTTAGGATATAGCTAACAGTACCGTTGGTGGAAATGAATGACGGTGTTCCAAAGAGAATTCCAAAGAAATCAGGAAAAAGAAGCAAGCAAGCAGAATGGCGCAGATTCCGCTTAAAAATAAGTCACAGTAGCAAAGTGAAAAGTAGGCAAGAGCGCTAAAGCTCTCTGTCAAAAAAAAAAGAGTCAGAGACATTATATCACTATTACTCAATCGTGATTTGGAAGAGAGTTTAGCTTTGCGAAAATAGCACCTTAACAAGAAGAGATAGAAATTAGGAAAAAGAGGCAGGCAAGCAGAACCCTCACGCTGAAGAAGGAAAGCACTACTGGTTGAGTTAACGCAAAGTTGTTTTCCAAAAGATTTAGAACAGCCTTTATTTTTTTCGTGCCTAGAAAATTTTAAGAAAATGGTAGATGAAGGAGCCACTCACAAAAACAGGCTAAAATGAGTCCGGGTGACTCGTAGAGGAGCCTTAAAGCGATAAGAGCTAAGTGAGGAAGATGGGCAACCGGTGATGGTGCAACTGGCTAATTGGTGAAACGCTCCAATTTGTTAACCCAAATAAAACAATCATTTGGGTGAGATATAAGTATAAACAGTCGATAGAAATGCTTTATATAAGAAATGCACAGACTTACCGCGCGCACGATGAGGAAGCAGAGATACAGCATATGGCTTTGGAGTCGAGAATAAAACTCTTGGTCTTCAGAAAAGTGGAGAGAGAAAGAGGAGAGCAATAAAGTGATCTCAAGAAGGGCTAAGCCCATTTAAAATAAAGCTGGTTTTCCTAGGTGACCTAGATTGAGCCGGGAGAGGTGGAGCTCTTTAAAGTGGGGATCCACCCAAAAAAAGAATTTACATTTGCTTAGATTGAAGTTAGCGCTCTAACCAAACCAAGGTTTCTTGTGTAGGCTCTGCAGCAGGTACAGAAGGGTAGAGCAAAGATGGTTAGCATACAGAGCAGCTAACGAAAAAAAAATACGAAGGTCGTTGACAAAAAAAACAAATTAGGACCACTAGCAGATCCTGGCGAAACACCAAATTGAAAGAAGACTTTTGCAAGTATGAAACAATACGCAGACGTGCCTGTTATAAAAGAAAGATTAATTGAACAGACCAAGGAGGAAGGCTAGAAAATACAGGCCAGTGGAAGAGAGCGAGATATCAGACTAAGTAAAATGCCTTTAAAAATTGACAGCAACAAAAATTGTCCTACAGCCTGGTTTGGATAAGTGTAGCCCATCGAGATGAACGGAAACCAAAAAAGTGATCAAAAGTAGACAGACCAGAGCGGAATCTGTCTGACTTGGAAAATAGAAAAGAAGATGCGTTTAAACAGAAGAAAAAAATAGATCGGAAAGCAGCAGGAAACTCATGAGACAGTACCTGATCGGGTCACATGGCTAAAGGCCACCCACTGAGTTTCCGAACTCCGGGTGCTCCTCAGTCTTAATTTTGCTCCAACGGACACAACCTTCCGTTAAATGCTTATCTTTCTTAAATTGAAAATTCCTCATGCAGTGTGTGTGTGTGTGTGTGCGTGCGTGTGTGTGTGTGTGTGCGGTGTGTGTGTGTGTTAGTGCATGTGTGCGTGCGTGTGTGTGGTCACCCAACTGTAGCCAATTTTTATCACATTCAGTCCCGTCCTGCTACGCTCTTAGGCTGCGTTCGTCCATAGTAGTTTTTCCAATCAAATAAAACCAATCAATCCTGGTTGCGAAAACCTCTATGGGCGAACGCAGCATTAGGTGACTCTTTCTCTTTTGAGCGACCTTTGCTTAAGGTCGTGGAAAGCTGCTCTGGTCTTCCACCAACACCACACAAAAACTATTAAATTTCGCCCACAATGATTGCCATTAAATAAATGTATTAATGAAATAACATTACGACTAACAAAATTACTGACGACCCAAAACCAGTACAGCAATAGAAAATAGTTCGTGTATCTGTACAGCTGTCCAGTCTTACATGACATCGAACACAGACGACGCACAATACATATTAGCAAAAAAACGTAAGCGAATCTAATTTGTACTGTAGTCACTTCAGCGATGACATCAATGCGTGAGCAATTGTAGGTGATGACGTGGAAGCTGTATAGAAAAAACAACCAAAGCCAACGTAACAATGCGGTGTCAAGAGCAACAACATGCATTCTTTGTGCTGTGATTTCTTAAATTGGCAAAAAAATCCCAAAGACGAAACCCAAAAGCTTAGTCATCTGTATTGTACATATATATATTATACGTAAGAGTGTTGGCAAAAAAGTTACTCCTGAACTGGTCTGAATAATTTCTTCTGTGTAAAACCATTAACACTCTCCCCTTGACTGAAGAGTTTTGGTCAAATCAACACATCAAAGTGATGTTGAATTACTGCAAAAGGCAACTATACTTTATTTAGTGAAATTCTAACGAAACGTGTTCTTTTTCATTACATTTTAACAATAAGGGTGCAGATAATTTAAAATTTTTGATGGTGAAGTCGAAGCAAACATCTTTATCTCTTTCTATGCCCCATAAAAACAGGCAACAATAAATATTTCCAAGAATTATTTTTATTTAAAACTATTTTACAGTTCCTTCTCACTTAAAAATGCCTGCCTACACCATTGATAACAACATAACGTGAGATCCGTATATGTGATAATTGAATAATTCTACATTATTTACTTTGAATAGGATATTTTGCATTAATATGGAGACCATTTTACGGCATCAGGTGGAACGGAATGGTTGATATACAACACGTGCACAATATTACAGGCAAGATAACAGGAGAAAAAAAGCAAAAATACAAAAAAGCAATTCATAAATTGTCAATGAAACACAAGTGCTGACTTTCAGTGAGCGTTACAGTGACGAAGGTTGTTACTTGGAAGAAAAAGTTGATTTGTCGCGAAAAATATAGAGCAGTGAGAAGCAACTTTGGCTTGTTTAACATCCGAACTTGAACAATACCGTATCATTACGTCACCATTACATAGCTCCATCCTGTGGTCCGGCGCGGGCACGTTCGCCGGCCGCGTGGTTCGCAGATGAGCGGATTGCGCGGTTAGCAGCAGAGCGATCAACAGAGAGCATCATATCACCTACACCATAAAAAACGATTACAGTCGACTAACGCAATGCCATTATGAAGTTACTTTGTAGCCGTCGTGACGTAATAGTAATCGTTCCGGACTTCAGAACCAAAGGTCTGGAGTTTGAAACTTTATACATACATCAATGGTATTCGTCTGGTAATTCATTCGCAATTTAAGTGCTGCGTTACTCCAACAAAAAGTCTGGTTCGAAAGCAAGTGCATAGTGGTAGATACACACTAAATCAACATGTCTAAATTTGCAACCGGAAAAAAGGACGTAAAATCAACTCATTTTGTCTTATACGAGGTAAGTCTTGCCCATGAACACATTCCCTTCCATTATTCAAGAGAAATGCAAGGTTTAAGAACATCAAGGCATCACACCAAAAACACAATCAACCAAGTGGGAGCAATTAGAAGCTAAATATACAAAAGAAAAGACAAAGACCGTCAGATCCACGATTAATAAGGCGAGATGACACTGGTAATTATCCAATAATAGCGTCTTACAACATGCTGGGTGAACAGCTATACTATTCTAACTCGATTAATGTAAAGACTAGTCAAGATTTAGTTGCTTGAAGTAGAGAACTTTAACTACAAAGTTTGATTTGATTTCAGTTCTTTCAAGTTACTGATAACATTTTCTGGCGAGTCAGTAAGTTAATAGCAAAAGTCAAAGTACAAAAATAAGTGCCAAAATATAAGCCGCTAGCCTGCTAGAGCTCCCATTATTAATGTTGAACAATATCGCTTCAGCAGACCACGCCGATCTCACCCAATGGATAGTTGTGAAAACAGTAATAAAAAGTTTACGGATTTTCACATAGCCCAATCTCGTTCCGAAACTAAACAATCGTTTTTCGAAACGCAAATGATAAAAAAAATATTTGCGGTGTGGGAGCACATAGCCACTACATAGCTCCGAGTTTCTCGAGCCCCTGGCAACATCTTGTTTGTCCTGTCTTCATGACAAACTCCTTAAACTTACAAACTTTTATCCGTTGAATTAGACAAGTGGTTGAATTGAAAGCATATCAAAGTTGTAGGAGGGCGCCAAAATAATTGATATAAATTTTCGAGATTAAGCTTTTAAATATTAGGCCCACTATTTACAACTTTTCGTAACTGTTAGGGTATTTGTATGAGCTGACGCCTCTGGCTCGGCGCATGTTGCTTGGTCCTGGCAAAAACGCAGCCAGGCAAAGAGCAAACTGATCTGAAATCAAACACTCGCGGTTAAGTTATGACAATAGCATTGCCCCCATCAGTAATGTCGAGTTCTAGAATAATGGTTCAGCCGGCTTCGAGGAATTGATATTTCTGAGATCAGTAATTAAAAGTTGATGTGTTGTTGACATATCCAATTGTCATTCCAAAATCAAATGTACCTTTTTTCAAAGGAAATCGATTAAGCCTTAAAAAAACATTGCAGGGAGTTGCGCATGACCGCCATTTTTCTCCAAAAAGATTCAGGATTTCCTGGCTACATCTTACTTGCCTCGTTTGGTACGTAGGAACTAGACCTGCGTGCAGTTGAAACAGCCAACGATTTTAAAAAGCTTTATTTGTTCATTTTATGAAATGCATGGAAGTTAAATTTCAAAGTTAAGAGCAAGAGAGGCGCCTAAGTAGTTGATAACTTATATGTATTTTCAGGAATAGCCCATCAAATATCAAGACCACCACTAACAACTTTTTCGTAACTGAATTTCTATTTGTACGACCAAAGCCTCTTGGCTGCGCGCATGTTGCTTGGTCCTGGCATATACACCGCCAAGAAAAGAGCAAACAAATCCGATGTTATTAAGTTATTAACAATAGCAACCATTAGTAATGTTGATGTCAAATATATCAAATCAGACAGCAGCGTCGGCTTCACCAAGTTGCAAAGATATTGCTTCAACATTTAAATGATATGTAGCGCGATAGTAATATTTTGTTGCAAAAGATAAAACAGGATTATCTTTACCTCTACGTTATTCTAGGGGTATCACCAATTTGTTTGTGGGAGTTGGCTACATTTCAAATGTTTGAAGACTTCATTTTTAGACAAATCTTTTAAAAATTTTGATAAATAATCCCAATAAACCATGCTTTTGAGAAAGAATAGAAAAAATGTACCTAACAACTAACTTTTTTACAAATTGCAATTTTGTGAAGTCCAGCCACCATAATTTTTGGTTGTTTTTAAACGGTAGGCTACATTTCAAAATTTTTTAAATCTTCATTTTTTGATAAATATTTTGCAAACTTGGTTACATAATGACAAAGAGCCATGCTTGCTAGGAAAATAGTCAAAATGTACCAAAGAGCTGACTTTTTTTAAAAATGCAGGTTTCTTAGGTCTAGGCTAGTAGGAAAATTGTTCAACTAAAAATGTAACATAATGTAAGGCAACCAATTGTTGATCAGCAATTATAAACTAATCCTTAGTCCTAACTAATTAGAGCAACATTGTACTGGAAAGTAAATTTCTTCAGTTTTTAAACGTTACGGATTCTTAGTACCTTATCATATTCTTTATACATTAAATTTACCTGATTTTGGATAACTTATCAGTTTTTGGAAAAATAAAAAGTTACACTACAGGCATTAAAGTTCAGTTTTTCAGTGCAAAAACTAATAGTAAATGCACCTGTCATGTATTATCGAAATTCACTTAAAACATCCTTCATCTTTTAAAAAAGTTTAAAAGTCGGTTGAGAAATGAGGTCACAACCAAGTTTTTAAGTAACGATTTTGTAAAAATTTTGAAATTTTTGAAAAAATCAACTAATGATGATCTCTGGTAGCGAAAGACTATGCTAATCGTACCAGGCAACCTTATGCCATCATAGAGCAAGATAAAGCGTGCAAAAAAAGCAAGAAGCATGCTTAAAAGCTTACATAAAGGATCTGTTGTGGAATTACCAATTGAGCTTTAATTGTAGTAAAGTTTTTTTTAACGAAAGCACCTTGCTAAGATCACCCAAAAAAGCTTTTGATCGCGTTTCTACTATTAGTATTTTTTTTAGCAAATTAAGAAAATAAATATTTCAACTAAGTGCTAATTATGACGTCATGTGACATCCTAAAAGAAGTAAAATTTGTTGAATTTGGCAAGTCAGGTGCTGGCTTTCGTTTAAGCTAAAACTACTTTTCTCGGTCCAAAATTGCAATCAAAAAAAATTGTGTTTGATTATGACGTCATTGTGACATTACGAACAACCCTTATGACACTCAGTTTGAGGGAGTGAGCAATCGTGCCAAGTTTAATGTTCGTACGCCAGGCAGTTTCGGAGGAGATAAGGCAGACACACACATAGACAAAATTGCGCTTTATATAAGCCATCCAAGACCTGGACAAGTTAACAGGTACCTCAAAAAATAAAGAAAACACTTGTTATAATTAGAATAGCAACAGCGAGAAGCAACAAGTCCAGTTTGCTCTCCCAAAAAGTAAATCGAGCACTTAGCTTGTTTCGCTATTGCAATATACTATTTATGGTAACGTAATCATAAAACAAACCGAAATGCTAAACTTGCTCTTCGGAAAATTTGCGTAACTAACATGCTACATGCCCAAAAAGTCACTCACCTGCAGCCTCTGCGCTGTTGATGTTGGTAGTGGATGATCCTCCGTGAGTAGAGCTGCCTCTCGTGTTGGCGAACGATGACAGGATGGTGAGCGTGCATGCGCGTATACCGCCAAGCGCAGCCGGGAGAGAGAAGGTCTTCGCCCACACGTCTTTCTCGGGGTCGTAGCTTTGAACAATGTCCACCATGCATCGATTGTTCCATGAATAACCACCTGGAATGTAAAAAGTCATCGCTAGATAGCCGCATTGAAATATTCAATTGACCAAGTAATAAGCTATACAGCTGGTACGCTGTTACAGCTACACTCAGGTTTATGAAAACATGCTGAATCACACTAACAGCAAAGCTTAGAGAGACTTGTCTAGATCTCCTGACATAGCCTCCAGTAAATTAACTTCTGATCTAAATCCAGCGATCACAAGAACTGATGGAAAAGTAACTTTTTTTAAGGTCACAACGACAGCACAATTTTCGATCATGGTTGTCTTTAGAACAGCGCTTCATCTCACAACGCTGTACAGATCAGTAACTATTCTGCTAGGCGCAAATACAACAAGAAAATGCAAGTAATTTGCATTAACTCTGGATCAATAAAATGTAGTAATGAACACGCCACCTATTTAAGTATTAATTTTGAATACAATAAATTACCTAGCTATTTGATTCAATAGACGTTGAAAATAGCTATACTGGTACTGCGTTATGAGCAAAAACTTAAATGAAGAAGTAAAGACAAGTTTCAAAATAAAAATAACGAAGTCAAGCAACATCTTTGTTTTTCTCCAGTAAAGGAAAAACCTTTTACTCGTAATGCACAACCTGGTTCACATTTGCGTACGAGCTGTCAGCTACTGATGGTATCGCACACTTCTACCATTAGCAGAGCAAACAAATGATAAAGCAACTTTCCCGACGACACAGCGACGCAACCGTTACGAGGTTTCAACGAACGACAAATGCGACCGTTGCTGATATAAACTGTTGCGATCTTGACCTTTTACTGGAGCAAACACCCTATAGTATCGTTCGAGCTCGGCCAAGTTTTTTTAGTTAAACTAGGGATTTGCAGCATCTCTTGCAGACGTACCAATTTCACAGTTGTGCATGATTCCACGGGCTAGTCAAAGTTTTTAAAGTAAATGTTGGCTTAAGACTGCGCATTGTAAGGGGTACTGACAAACAAGACATTTTTTTGAAGATCAATCTTTTGACAGGGACTCTTTTGAAAATTTCTATCGCCCATTGTTTCGTTTGAAGGGGGAAGAGGGGGACAGAACAGAAGGCATTTTTATTTTGAAACAAAGTTGAAATCTATTTCTGGAGCTCAAGTTTTTCAGCGATTTTTTAGCTACTTTCAGCTTCAAACAAAACAGAAAATCTGTTTTTTGGAGGTCAATTTTTTGAAAGTTACATTTTGCTCACTTTTAAAATTTTGCGAGCAACCTTCAGCTTTGCACCCTCCTACTGCTACGCTTTTGATCACTAAGCAAACCGGAATATTTCTTTGTGTTTGGGAGATCAACTGACGAGATCGGCCTCAAAACGGCTAATTTTAAAAGGTGTTACCTAAAAAATCAATCTGTAAACGCGGGCCACAAGTCGTAAAGTTAGTCCTTTGGCGGACCACAAAATTTCAGGTCGAGGGCGCAAGTTGCACACCCCTGACTTAACCAATTAACTTTCCTAATAAGTAGGAGATCTTTTAAGTATATTGAAAGTTTTATTGGTTGCTCGGCGTTTGCAATCAAGAAAAAACGAATTTGCATCCGCTGAATAAAGCAATTTTGAAAACTGTCACAAATCTATTACAAAGCAAATTACATTTCGCTTAACTTACCGGTGACATATATCTTTCCACCGAACACCGCCACACCTACGTCACTTTGGCCAGTGAGCATGGGTGACACTGATGTCCACTGATCAGCACTTGCTACGTAGTACTCGCAATCCAGCACGTCATCATAATCAGTGGTACCTAAAGATATTAAGGAAAGTTACCTCAGAACATTATGCCAATAATCGCAATTACATATGTAGGTTTCTGGCCTAAGTCGCACTGCTCACTACAAAAAATTCGAACATCCAGTGCGCATGCTTAGGAAATTGTAAGGCTAAAATCGCTTCGAAGTTGAAATGAAATAAATTGCTCTTTTTTTTGGCTATTTTTAACAGCGACGTTCTTCGGTGCCACGCAAATCTTAATTATGACAGAGTAAACTTAGTTTCGTATTTTATTCTTCACATTACTCCTATTGCTGGGCTCCCACACAGAAAATCTGCAAGTATTGTTTTTGATTCTTTGGCGTGCCGCGACAATGAGCTCATAAATTTACTGCTTTTTTATTTTCCTCCAGTACAGCACACGCAAAACGTTTTACGTGACAGTGCTGCGAAAAAGTGCAAGTGAGCACGCAGGACATCGGCCATGAAACAACGAAGCACCCGAAGGTTTTCCAGTCAAGATTGCTTCCTGACGGTGAAAACATTTAGTGCGAGTGCAATGTCATGATGACGCTCAGAAAAACAAATGAAAAGGTGAAATAACCAACGCTAATACAAAAGGCACACGCCAACCGAATTCAATTGGACAGCTGAAAGCTACGACGGCGGTTCTATGCCAAGCCATTATCGACAGACGCCTCAAGCCTACTGACTGCAAACCGGGCACTTTAGCACGACACCAGGGGCGTCAAATTGGCAGCCCACGCCATTACCTTTCGTGATGGGCAAAGTAGAATAATTAGGTATTCTAGTACAGTAAACCGGTGTGCAATCCTTTTTGCACACGGGCCAATTTCACAGTAGTGGAAGTTTTCATAAGCCAATCAAAGTTCTTAAAGTGAATATTGGAGTAAGACTGTGTTTTGTATCCGCAGCAAGCAGCCTCGAGACCTAAGGGCTTTGAGGGACTGGGTACCCCTGGAATTTCCAAGAGCCAATTTTTACGGATTAGCCTCTATGATTGCCTGGTAATGTGCAAAGGTGTAGGTATGTATTATTTTCATCGATCTGACTTGATTAACTACGCAAGCAATGCCTCAAAACCGAAGTTACTCTTCAGCCTTAGTAGAGTAAGCATTCTTTCGGAGCGGAGGAAATTTGAGCAATAAGAGATTTTGAACTGATTTTGCCATTCAATTAAATTTTTGTATAAAATGTAGTAAGAGTCAGCATTCCGCAATCAAAATTCACAAAATATTTTTAAAAATTTACCAACAAAAAGCAGGGGCAGATACAAGAGTGCACGCCTCCTAAACTGATAAAAATGTTTGCCAACTGCTACTGTAGCGGTCAATCGTGGTTCTTACTGCAGCAAAATTCCGCCAAATTGCCAATTGATACAGCATCAAATGCTTTTATATGTATAAGAAAAACATCTCAAAATTTTTGTTTAGGTAAAAACCCATTAGGTTGGCCTCAAGAGGGCTGAATTTACAAGTAGCCGACCGGAAAATGCGACCTGTGGTCGAGGGCCGCAATCGGCCCGTGGGCTGCAGATTGAACACCCCAGCATCAAACCATTAACCTAACCCATACACGCTTAGAGCATAGAGCGTACGTAATTATCAACACAACGCACTTTACTTCTGTTAAGAACCAGACGAAAACGTTTAAGTTTTCATTCACTGCAACAAAACGTCCTCTAAGATTTCGTTCAAACCAATCTTGAAATTTTGCGCCACAAAACAGCGCACCTACTGAATATCACACGCGTTTAAAAAAAAAGCCCGTACAGCTGGTTGAACCGATATTTTAACTCCAACGCTACTAAAGGGGGGGACCTACTGGGCGACGCCGGCGAGTAAAAAACCGAAAAAGCATTCTAGCGTGAGTGCTATCGCCACATGAAAAAACTTTGCTGCGTTGCTTGAAATCAGCTTCATCAGGGTCAAATGAATTGGGAAATTTGAGATGGTATGATCATTTCCGCTCCCTTCCCCTTTCATTTGCGCTTATAACCCGAGCTGGTTAGTAACTTGGGGGACTTTCCTTTAACAGTTTTTCAGTAACAACCTACTTACTCGAGCACTCGCATTATTTCTACTTTTACTTGAATAAACCGTAGGAAGTAACGCTACTTGAATAGTAGTAATTTTCACACTTAGCGTTTTTGAATTAAATTGCTAGATGTTACAATAGCTTTGAATTGAAGTTATATTTTTTGCAAATTCATTAAATATGCATTTTAGTTTGATGTTGAGCGCCAACTGGAAATACAATGCGACGCCAACTAACGATATATTCAAGGTGGGGGGAGTTATCATTGGGTCGAACTTTTGACGCCAGAAGTTAATTCAATACTCTACAGCACGCCTGCACAACACACAGTCTGCAAAAACCTTTCGTGCGACCCGCGAGAGTTTTCAACAAACGTTACACTAATATCTCAAAATTTGTTCGTCCATAACGGTTGATCCCAAAAAGAAATAAAAAGCTTGTTAACTTCCATTAGGAATAAACGTTGCGCTACTTAGTTGTTGGAATTAGTAATCCTCAGAAGAAAAAGTTTTTATATTTGTTTTGAGATCAAAACGTGCAAATGGTTCTCTTCCGCTTAAAAACGAGAACGCGATTACCGAAAATAAGCCAAAAATTTGAGCCTCATTGGATATTTAACTCAAATCTGTAAGTAACAATCCTAGCGTCGGCATGTAGCCGGCAAAGAAAACATCTGTTGAATGTGGCCCTTTCATCGTTTTCAGCCCTACAGGCCTAATTGCCCTTCGAGATATCTAACTGCTCAAGCTATTTAATAATTGCAGAACTTGTCTGTGACGGCACCGCTAAAAGATTAAAAAAAAATTGATCCAGCAATCCAGTCAGGCTTACCTGTACAATCAAAAATCACCAAATTACGATCACTCCATAAAGAACATGCAAAAACCCCATACAACAGAAATTTATCTTGCATAGTAGCCAACATGTAAAGCAGAACTTAATCATATATTAGCAAAAAAGTCATCAATCTCCAGCTGTTTTGGTTGTGAGACCAACTATTTTATTCATTTGTTTTGTTTTCTAACTCTTTCGCAAGTTTCGATACGTTTGTAGTCCTACCAATATTGTATCAAGTAATACTTCATATTTTTCCGAAGAATATGTCTTTGTTAGTTTGGGATTTTACTTCAGAGATTTCTGTAAACTACAGTGCTGTACCCTGCAACCACTGTAGATTCCAGTTGATACTGCAGGTAAATTTTAGTCTAGATTGGTGTTTTGGTATTTTGCATATTGGTTTGTCACAAGTCCCAGCTATAAAAGACATAAAATAACTGCATTAAACAATATCATCCTTTCTAGCAGCGATGATGGCTAAATTGCCGTTACAAGCGAACAAAGCATGTCTGATGGACAAATAAATGGTGCTGATGTATGCGAATTGACCTTATAAGTGATGCCGTTATAGGCAAACTCTATCGTAATGAAAAACATAGGAAATCTGCCAGAAACAAACGAGATGTACCTTTGTAGGCGAATGGTCGTCATAACCGAAGCCGCGATACTTGAAATTTAAAGCAAATTTCGCAGAGTTTGAAGTTGCGCACAAAAATAAAACAATTTAAAATTTCTGCGCAAACAAATGGTTTATGAAGATCAAAGAAATATTACCCGATAATAAATAAAAAATACTTGTTTAATGTAATTTAGGTGTAAAACTCTCACTATCTTATATCACTTTTAAGCGTATCTTCTCATGGAAGTTGTACTCGCTGCATATACATAAAATTCCTGGTAAATGTGTGGTACATTTTAAGCAGAATATCTATGAAAAGTTTCAGAGTTTTGCGAAAAAACCTAGTAGCTCTATTGCTAAATTGCAATCTACCAAATTGGTGCAAAAAAGCAATATCAAACACATACCAAGTTCTTGCAAAAATGTGAAATATATCGCTGCTAGTTACATCTGCGATTAGGCAAAGCCAGTACGTGTCGAAAAGCATCAGTATTGATTTCCTGAAACACTCAAGTAGCACGATATTCATTACTTAACCACTAAGCGTGCCGAGTGTAAAATCAATGAATAAAAATACAAGATATAATCTATATATATAAAAGTCAATGTCTGTGTGTGTGTGTGTGTGTGTGTTCCCTATAGGAAGAAAGGTTAAAAAGTTTACATAAAAACTAAAAGTGTATTCTTATGTAAAATTCTCCGAGGAAGACAACGGAAGTACTTCCGAACCTCTAAGTGCCCCCCTAAGGGAGCTATGGGGGGCAGAACCCCCCTTTGAAAATTCAAATATATTTAATTTAGATGAAATTTAAACCATATGTATAAGACACTAAATTAGAAAGCTTTCCAAAATTTCAGCCTTTTTCGACTATATTAGGGGACAAAAAGGGGGCAGAAAGCCCCCTTGAAAATTCAAATACCTATAGAGAGAAAAGTTAAAGAAGCTTCAAAAAATAAGTAAAAGTGTATTGTCATGTACAATTTTCCAAGGAATACTGTGGAAGTGGTCTCGAACCTTTAAGTGCTCCTCTAAGGGAGCTATGGGGGGCAGAACCCCCCTTTGAAAATTCAAATATATCTGATTTAGATGAAATTTAAACCATACGTATAAGACACTAAATTAAAAAGTTTCCCAAAATTTCAGCCTCCTACGACTATATTAGGGGGCAAAAAGGGGGGAGAAAGCCCCCTTGAAAATTCAAATACCTATTGTTATGAGTAGTAATGATAAAGGAATTAAAAATGAAGTGTATGTCGCTTTTTATTATCTGTATTGAATAACAAGATTTACAAACAAAACTTTAAGCAAATAATCTTCACCTTTACATAGAATATGGTTATGCTAATGTAACTGTTGAAGTATGATATTGTAACCTGTTTCCTCTTCAAGGTGATTAGCCTCCGATAATGCAAATATTACGTGACAACAGTTTCTAGGGGTTAAAAAGCAAGTGTTGTCAGAATAGTAATCACCAGGATAACTTACATGATCTGACCAATTGCATATACTGACGTTGCTTTTTTATCCTATATCCGGGCAACGCCGGGTACCTCTGCTAGTTCTTTATAAAAAAGAAAAGCTAAAAACGTAATATTTCAATATAGGCTGTAAATGTTTCGTGTAACTGCAGCGCTTTTACGTTTGTACTTAACAAACACAAAGTTTGAAGATATTCTCAATTGTACCGGCTTTGTTTGAAGAGATATAGATACTAGAAATGGTAAATCGCGCCGTGTAAACGGCCGTGTATCCGGTTAGACCACCACCTTTCTCACGGCGCCGCGCGAGTACCGCAGTCTGTAAATATCAAATTAAACTCGTCGAGTCCCACAAGTACTTCTTTTTATTTTTATTAGCAAGACATTGTAATGCGTGGCATAGCCTAACAGCATTAAGCTTGAGCTGTTCAGCCGTGATATTGCAAAGCCTAACAACTACATTTTAGTTGTCATACACACCACAACCATGATATCTTTTCGTTTATGTGAAGCTACAAATCAGCAAACGCGAAAAAATAATTTATGTTCGTACATTTAACCGCTTCAAGGCAGTACTGAAAGAATTCGGCTCAGTTGCTCCCTTGTTGAACTATAATAAACGACAACAAAGTCATTATTCTCAAAAATATGATTTTTGTATTTATTAAGTTTTGCTATATCACGGCAGTGTAACCACACTGTCGTGACATTTTATGACAGCGCTGACTTTTGTGTTGATAAGAGCAAGAGTTCTTCTCTTTTACTTCTTCTGCTCAGCTTGTTACGTCACAATCTGAACATTATTTTTTAGCTAAGGGCAAATAATGTATCAGAAACTTAATAGCTTATTGTTGATGTTTGACGTACCATACCGATAGGCTACCAGCTAACATTAGTTTAAATGTGAAACAATTTGAGTTAATCGTGTAAATCATCAAGCCGATCACGATTAGACTGCGCAGCCTTGCGTTTGGTAGCGTTAAATTATGATTTTAGATGTTAGCAGAGGTTATTGCTTTTCTTATGTTTCAATAATCTGAGATCACCCAGCTATTTTGAGCAGAGTAAGGTACAATAGGTTTGTGGAGGCACTTTTTAATGTTGTTTTACCAAGTATTACCTGCTACCTTGTATAAAGAGAGCAGTCTATATTATTGTACAGATCATTGCTCTGTTCTTTTGAGTAGCTGCTTATCTAAATTAGAATCTAAATTGGCTGACTTAGGCTGGACCACTTCACTTCAGTAAAGTAAGGTTAACCACAATGAAGTAGAAGTTGTGACAAATGCTGGAAAATTAAAGGATTGGAAAGGTATAGGAGTAGCGGCTGAAAAAGAAGGCCTAGGAAAAACGTTGCACTACGTATTTTGAGAAGTCCTAGTGATGCTTTTAAGTATGAGCCATAAATTTCGGACTTAAACTTTCTTTCGGCATAGGTACTGACCATTAAATTGTTGTACCCTATGTAAAACGCATAATGCAAAAAGCTTCATGAAACTGGTTTAATCAATCATGTTTTGCTATATCACGGCAGTGTAACCACACTGTCGTGACATTTTATGATAGCGCTGACTTTTGTGTTGACAAGAGCATGAGTTCTTCTCTTTTACTTCTTCTGCTCAGCTTGTTACGTCACAATCTGAACATTATTTTTTAGCTAAGGGCAAATAATGTATCAGAAACTTAATAACTTATTGTTGATGTTTGACGTACCATACCGATAGGCTACCAGCTAACATTAGTTTAAATGTGAAACAATTTGAGTTAATCGTGTAAATCATCAAGCCGATCACGATTAGACTGCGCAGCCTTGCGTTTGGTAGCGTTAAATTATGATTTTAGATGTTAGCAGAGGTTATTGCTTTTCTTATGTTTCAATAATCTGAGATCACCCAGCTATTTTGAGCAGAGTAAGGTACAATAGGTTTGTGGAGGCACTTTTTAATGTTGTTTTACCAAGTATTACCTGCTACCTTGTATAAAGAGAGCAGTCTATATTATTGTACAGATCATTGCTCTGTTCTTTTGAGTAGCTGCTTATCTAAATTAGAATCTGAATTGGCTGACTTAGGCTGGACCACTTCACTTCAGTAAAGTAAGGTTAACCACAATGAAGTAGAAGTTGTGACAAATGCTGGAAAATTAAAGGATTGGAAAGGTATAGGAGTAGCGGCTGAAAAAGAAGGCCTAGGAAAAACGTTGCACTACGTATTTTGAGAAGTCCTAGTGATGCTTTTAAGTATGAGCCATAAATTTCGGACTTAAACTTTCTTTCGGCATAGGTACTGACCATTAAATTGTTGTACCCTATGAAGTATGTAAAACGCATAATGCAAAAAGCTTCATGAAACTGGTTTAATCAATCATGTTTCCTACTAGTAATGCACGTAAGAGATTATTTGGCCAGCTTAATCTAGTGGCTAGTTGCAGCTAATGTCATCATGTTTTTATTTGAAAAAAACACCTTTAGAAAGTTTCAGCTCCAAGTTGATTTTCTTTATTTAGATAGTGCCTGATGTAAAAGTAACGAGGCAGCAAAATTTTTCAATGTATGTTGCCTATTGGTTGGGTGCGTGTTTTGGACAACACTAAAACATAGAAACGCAGATGTGCAGAAATTGTATCAAAATACTTGATAACTGAATCAAAGAAATTCAAACATGGAATTACGAAATACAAAGATTTAGGCTAAACTATGGATAACTTGGATTTATGGAAAATTTTCAATTAAGTCGTAGGCCTACGGAAATCGCAGTAATACGAAAATTCATAAAGGTTGATAAAAACTAAAAATATAACGATCCAACTGCGTAAAATTACATAATTGAATTAAAATACACAGTATGTTTTTATGAACTTTCGTATTTCTGTAATTTTTTGTAATTTTGTTGGTTTTTTCCAATTTCCCAGATTTTGTCTAATTCTACATTTTAGGGTTGTCCCGTTTTTCTTCAGTAAACAATGGTGAAAATTTGCGGTGCGGTACAGCTTGCAAGCCAGCTTTTGCGGTGCAGTGCGGCAGTTTATTTCTGGCGGCACTATCTCTAACAGATATAGTAGCGTTGCAATTTGCTCGAAAAATTTGGATGCCCATGATAGTTTGCTTTATGTAAATATTACGTAAAAGACGAAACATCAATCGCTTAAAACTCGCATTGAAACATTCCTTAGTTACGGCAGTTTTACACCATTAACACATTTATTAAGTCGCAGCGGTATGATCGATACAAAAAAGCACTAGATTGTACGTTAACAAATGTGCTCGTGGTACATAAATGGCAGACTGGTAACCAGCAATATTGCAAGTGAAAATCATTGAAAATCTTGATTTGATAGAAAAAAAAAAAGATTAAAGATTCCAATTTCGAGGCCTTTAAATTATTCCAAATCAGCTACTTAGTTGCATTTAGCTAAAATTGTGTTGTCCAGTGAAATAAATTTAGATTTTTTAGTGCATTGGTAACCTAATGATAATTCAGAAATATGAAGTGCTAATTAGCTGCTTTACTTTAATTGTTGATAGCTGTTACATGAAAACATTTAGCGGAGTAGACTCAAAAATGAGCAGTGGTGCTTTGAAAGTAATTTGGTATCGAACTTTCTTTTAAAATTAGTTCGATACCGGTGTTTTGCATTTGTTCTAAAAAGTAAGTAATTCCTTTTGCGATACTAGTGGTTAGCGGTATATCTTCGATTTCTATCTGGTGAAAAGATAAAATGCCAAACCATTAGCTTATTTTTAGCAGTAAACGACTTTATTTAATGACTACTAGCGAAAACCAAGCGCAGAAACTGCTATCATAGTTCATGATTACATCTGCCTGGGTTGGTCATTGGAAGGGCTGATTGAGTGACGGCATCACCAAGAACATTGGCGATGGAAGTTGGTTTTGAATTGTACGTTAGGAGGGAGAGTTCGCAAATATTTCGACATTATACCCAGATGCAATGAAAGAAGCCAAAAAATCTTTTTTCAATGTATTGTTACATACTCAAAAATATACTCAAGTCAAAAATACAAGGTTCACTAAGCCAGCAGTGAAAAGATACTAGCTTCTCATAAGACAACCTTTACTTGAAATAAAGACACGCACAAGACCATACGCGTTTAGAAATAAAAAACAAGCAATCGCAACATAAAAAAGTGCAAAACTCAGTTTAAATTGATCTAACGTGATCACCTTAAAAATGCATAAAAAAACAAGTTTTAATCATCCACGTATTAAAGCCTCAGCTTGAATCTAGGAAAATGGATTATTTTTCAGATACACTGCAACGTAAGATATTGACATTTAAAAATTAAAATACAGCATACTATGGTAATTTGTTGTGTTGTCGCCGGCTGCAAAAATACCCCTCGAACAAAAGGGATACATTTTCATAGATTGCCATTCAAGAATCCTTCATTACTCAAAAAGTGGCTGGCGAATTTAATGCTCAAAAAGCCAAGGTTGACCAAAAAGAGTTCTTTGTGCAGCGGTCACTTTGACAAGGATTGCTATCAAAGAGATCTCAGAAACGAACTGTTGTGTAGAAAGAAAAATTACCGTTTGAAAGAGGATGCAGTACCTACAATTTTTGATTACAGCAAAGTAATAACCGGAAGAGTCGCAGATGTCACAACCAGAGTCAAAAAAGGAAGGGAAAGCCTTCGGAGAAAAAACGAGAACAAACAAAACCAATTGGTAAGATGCAAGTAACACAATAATAAAACGGTGTGCAATCGACAGAAGTCAACGCCAAAGTAGAAAATTACGATTTGGCGGTGCCTTTTTCACCAATAGGACATGACCATGAATGTTGTAAGGCTTTAGGGATGTTTTGATTTTAAATTGTTTATTTTTCTTCAAAAATAACATAATTTTTTCTGCAGTGGCAATGAGAGATTGAGGATATTATACTATTTATGGTACAGCTTCAAAAAACACGTTGTTCATCTGGAAGAATGCTATTTTTTTTCTTATTTCCACTGCCAAATTAAGGAATGAGTTTTCTTAGTATGACGTATGTGGCATCATAATCAATTTAACCTCATCAGCAATAGAATACAGTAAGGAACAGAAACAGATATTGAAGTATAGCCGTGTCGACTTATAAATAAGAATATAAAAATTCACAAATGACACTTGTAGTCGACTAAAATCTTTATTATTGTAAGCTTTCGTGAGCGAATGCTCACTTCTTCAGGCAAAATAAATTAAGACTAATGAATGGATAAGTATAAAAACCACAGTTTCATTAGTCTTAATTTATTTTGCCTGAAGAAGTGAGCATTCGCTCACGAAAGCTTACAATAATAAAGATTTTAGTCGACTACAAGTGTCATTTGTGAATTTTTATATTCTTAGAAACAGATACGTCACCCATTAAATTACAAAACAAAATGCTAAGGACTTTGTTTTCGTTTATTGGTTCTATTCAACTTGGTTATTTCTACCATGTACAGCAGCCTTTCTCAAAACTTTTTTCTTCGTCAATGGTTTCGGATAAGCTTTGTGTGGTTCCACATGGTACTCCAGGGCCCGAGGTAAAGAGACCCTTGGCATCAAAGCAAAAACTTTTTTGTGTACCTGTAGTTAGGTAAGTTTTCTATTGTGGTGCACTCTGACCTAGTAGCGTTTTGTTAGGCCATGGATAAAACAGCTGCTGTAGTACCAGTTCTCTGTTGTTGACTTTGGTGTTTGGTAAATACTGCTTCCTTATATATTGTACGTAAACAGTTTCGAAAAAAGCTTTTTTAGATGGCGGTATAGCATCAAATAAAAAGCTGTAGTATAGTGATCATGTTCTTGAGAATTCGGACGGCCTAAGCACTATTATCAGTCGATAATAATATAATCAAACGGTAGCGACACTTACGCCAGGCTAATGGAAAACAAAAATAGTGCAGATGGGAAATTAGGAATCACCTTTAACATGTGACGGCGATTTCAGTTAGTTACCGTGGCATGGGCGTTTTCGAAGCTTCACTGCCTCAAGACTGATCTCACGATACTATGGGGCGCCATCTGTTCACCGCTCATTACACATGTTTTAGGACAACATTTATGACTAAATCAAATGCATTTGTTCAAATGCACAAATACATTTAACATTTGTTTAAATGTTTATAACATTTGTTTAAATGTTAACATTTGTTTAAATGTTTTTAACATTTGTTTAAATGTTAACATTTGTTTAAATGTTTTTAACATTTGTTTAAATGTACAAATACATATGTCACTCAACCGTATCATTTACATATGTCACTCAACCGTATCGTATCGTTTTTTAAAGGGAATGTGCTGCGAATAACGCTTTTCCGACAGATTTGGTCGTTGGACCATCACGTGACAGGTTTGCCATAGACTCTTTTGAAATGAGCGGCAGGCGCGACATAGTTAAAAATAGGATGACTGCTGGAAGCAAAAGTGCAACATAGGCTGTGAAGATTTATGCTGTTAGTCAATGAACTCAGTCTGCGAGTTTTTTGCAGAAAATAATGATAGGTACTTATGATAGGTTAAGCTAGCGTACCGGTTGTTGTTTATGGTAATCTGCCTCAAGACAGGTCTCATAACATTATTTTAATGTCGTGGTGTTGTGGGAAGATACGGAGGTGGATGTCCTGTTAAAAATGATTCCAATGTTCTGTTAACGAATTCAGTGCAGTGAAAGATATAAGAAATATTGACCCAACCAAATCCAAAAAAATTAAAAATTTCTACTTATTTACTCAAAAAAGAAGATGCATGTTGTCGAATTTAGCCAAGAGTTTAAATAATAATATATCATCAGCAGAGGAAGAGTTTGGCGAATGGTAAATCGCTCAAAGTTGTTGTAACTTATATTCATTGAAAAACTGCAAGTTTAGCACTTATATTTACACAAGGGCGTAGCCAGAAAAAAATTGAGAGGGTGGCCAATTTTTGCAACATTTAATGTGGCGTCATTTACTTACAATGGCATTTTGCCTTTCGTGAACTACGCTCATCGCTACTATAAAAATTGCTGTACAAAACAGCGAAAGTGCGATTGCAATTTCACTGATCTAATGTAGTTTTATCAAGAACGGCTTTAATAGTTCAACTTCAATTGTGATGTATAACGCACTGTTTAAGGAATTTCAAGGAAACCACTCCCACTGGTCGGTTGAACGTTCTGATAAAAGAAGCGGCGTCTTTGCAGTAGTCCGCATCGCAATAAAACAAGAAAGCGCTCAGCGGGACGTTTATTTCTTGCCATTACCAGAACTTAAATTATCAATTCATCACTCGACTGCGACATAGAAAAAAAACTTCAGCGATATTTCGTGTGCAAAACGTATGTATCTTGTTTGATAACATTTGAAATTTTAAAACTTAAAAAGTCACGCCCGACCCACCCCCCTCTCCATCCCCTTGCTAAAAGTCAACATAAACTCTAATGTACGAGGGTCAGTCAATAAGTAATGAGACTTTCTCAATAACTCAAGTTTGCAATGACTGGTAATCAAAAAATGCATTTTTATTTTTCAACATAGTCTCCCTCCTTTGCAACACACTTGTTCCATCTTGATATTACATTGTCTATTCCTTTGGCATAGAATTCTGTGGACTGGGTCCTTAGCCAGTTGCTCACAGCAGCCTTCACTTTTTCGTCAGTCTGGAAGTGAATTCCTTTCATACTCTCTTTGAGTGGGCCGAAGAGGTGAAAATCAGATGGTGCAAGGTCTGGGCTGTAGGGTGGGTGTGTTAGAAGTTTGCAGCCTAAATCTTCAATTTTGGCTAGGGTTCTTGCTGCTGTGTGGGGCCTTGCATTATCCTGAAGAAAATCACACCTCTTGATTGAAGTCCCCTCCGTTTGTTCTTAATGTCTTTTTTCACTTGAGCTAGCAGCTCACAGTAGTTCTCTGAGTTCACAGTATTGCCCCTTTCCAAGAAACTGATAGTGATTGGCCCATTTCTGTCCCAGAACACAGTGAGCATGACTTTCCTTAAACTTTTCTGAGATTTGAATTTTTTCTTCACTGAGGAAGAAACATGCTTCCACTCCATTGATCGTCGTTTCGATTCAGGTTCATAATGAAAAACCCAGGTCTCATCAATTGTCACTATTCTCGACAGAAATGCATCTCCCTCCTTTCTGTATCTGCGTAGTGATGCTCTGGAAGCCATCAGGCGTTGCATTTTGTGATCATCCATTAACATCTTGGGAGAGTATGAAAGGAATTCACTTCCAGACTGACGAAAAAGTGAAGGCTGCTGTGAGCAACTGGCTAAGGACCCAGTCCACAGAATTCTATGCCAAAGGAATAGACAATGTAATATCAAGATGGAACAAGTGTGTTGCAAAGGAGGGAGACTATGTTGAAAAATAAAAAAGCATTTTTTGATTATTAGTCATTGCAAACTTGAGTTATTGAGAAAGTTTCATTACTTATTGACTGACTATTGACTGACCCTCGTACCTGCAGAGGCGCAAAAAATTTATGTTTTTATTTTTTTGGTACTGTTTTGTAATTTGACTTAAAATTCAAGGGGGGGCCATGGCCCCTTTGGCCCCCCCTGGCTACGCCTATGTATTTACATTGCATGTAGCATGGCCGAAACGAGTCGGCATTTACAGTATAGTTCAAAAAGATGAACGGGAGGAATACTATAAGAAAGTTGAAAACCGTTGACTTCTATTAGCTACTTATACATTGACAGATATTAAAGTTTACCTTCTATTTTGATCATTTTTCAACTTTAAAGTCTACCACATTATTTGGAAATGGCTCAGATACCGTCAGAATTTTCTGCAATTATAAATCAATTTGCGGATGCTATAATTGCTAGAGTGCATCAGAATCTTGGTGCAACATCCTCAAATAAAGCGTGTGGCTCTACATCCATTGAACCCCGTATGCTGGCAATGGTGAGTATGATATTTTTTCATATTATAGGTGATAATCATCCGATGGCCTAGTGGTTAGAGCGTCCGCTTCGCAATGGGTAAACCTGGGGTTCAGCCCCCTTGTCGAGTCATACCAAAAGACTTTAAAAAATGGTATCTTTGACTTCCCTGCTTGGCGCTCGGCATTTAGGGGAGGTTGTGGAGAACAAGCCGGCAAGTTCGCTTGTTATGTCCTTGGGCAAAGCACTTAACGGGACGCCCCGCCTTGATGTGGAAGACAGGTGGTCCATACACCTCGAAAATGACAATTCCCAAGCGATTGCGGACGTCCCGTCCAAAAAATAGCGATACAATTTGCTTTCTCGTAAATGGAGGATAAATATGGCAAATAAACAAAAATAAACCGTCTATGTAATTACAAGCAATACATTTTTTCACTCAAATGTTATCAACATATTTTTAAGAAGGAACTATTTTGTTGTCACCATTCATGTGTATTTATATAATCACAATTGCTCCAAGGGTAAAGTGCTGTGAGGTCATAATAGAAACTGCCTATTTTTATGCCAATTGTATGTCGTCTATAGAATAATATAGTTCTTTAAATTTCACCCTTCATCAATGTGATCAGATAATTTTGTCAATACCTCCTGTTACATAATCACAGCTTGTTACACAGCTATGTGTACGTGGCGTTTTTATATTTCATGATTTTGCTTTTGGTTTTCTTTTTTATGTTTAAGGACAAGCCATCTGATGACAGTGAAGATGATTTCAAATTGGTATGTTCTACTCGTCTTGTATATTAAAATTAGCTGTATCAAGAGAATTAGTTATTGGACCCACCTCTAGATGCTATAATTTTCAGCATGTTGATAGCAATGCGGGGTGTGGGATTGGAGGCCGCAACCACATTAACCAGTGGTTGTAATGTATTGAATCAATGGAACAACATTGTATTGTATAAACTATTATGCTGTTGTACAGGCTGAAAATATTCAATTGCCTAGTTTTCGTGGTAGACGACGAAGAAAAGCATCTGCGTCTGGGCGACCACTTTCAAGGCGGTCATGCAGTATCAAAAAAAAAAATATTTGCACAATCATTTGCATTCCTCAAGAGCATGCAAAATTTGTTGACGTTGGTAACAATATGGCAATTTCCATCCCACGAGGGCAAGCAAGATCGAAGCTTTTCACTTTGGGTCTGGTGGGTACACTAGAAGTGTATTCTACGTGGACGGAGAAGGAAATGCAGACTGAAATATCGGACATGTTTCTGGAATGTTTTACCCCGATTCCAGGATGCACTACTCTCCTCTTCCACTATCTGGCCTCTGTTCCAGGTTTAAAGTTACTCCAGAAACCTAATGTAAACGCAACAATTTCTTGGGATGGCGTTGCTGTGCAATCGAACAGCCGAGGCATTGTTTACATCCTTCCGGATTCAAGGCACATTTTAAAAGCAAAAACTGTTGAACACAATAATTCTTCACTTCATTCTGTTGTACCAAAAGAGGTAGGATACTTCTGATTGTAATACATTTGCATTGCTTTCAAATCACTCGTGTATGAAATACCTAGTGCAAGTAAAACCACTATAACAATTGTAATGCCTCAAATAAGCGCAATGAGGAAAGTGATTAGCCCAAATATTTCATTCAACGCGATATTTCAAAAATATTACTTAGTACTTGTTAACACATTTTCGGACTTTCAAACTCGGATGCTGTTGTTTTCAAGTTTATACAATATTTTTCTCTGAAAATTTGTGCAGCTTAAACAGTAGCTGTAATTCGTTTCTTTTATTTGAAACTTTTTAGTGGTTTTCATTACTGCAGTTAGACGTAGAAGCTGTAGGTATTTCCACCTAAATTTTGCTCTTAAGCTTTCTGATCTGTAAAATATATGCGAGTTTTTAGTGTTTGCTTTTGAAGGATGCGCCTTGCGAAAGAGCAGACGTCGATGGTGATACCGAAAGCATCGAGCCGAGTAATATTTCATTGAGCCGAGCCGAGTAATTACCGGATGTTGTAAGGCTTTAGGGATGTTTTGATTTTAAATTGTTTATTTTTCTTCAAAAATAACATAATTTTTTCTGCAGTGGCAATGAGAGATTGAGGATATTATACTATTTATGGTACAGCTTCAAAAAACACGTTGTTCATCTGGAAGAATGCTATTTTTTTTCTTATTTCCACTGCCAAATTAAGGAATGAGTTTTCTTAGTATGACGTATGTGGCATCATAATCAATTTAACCTCATCAGCAATAGAATACAGTAAGGAACAGAAACAGATATTGAAGTATAGCCGTGTCGACTTATAAATAAGAATATAAAAATTCACAAATGACACTTGTAGTCGACTAAAATCTTTATTATTGTAAGCTTTCGTGAGCGAATGCTCACTTCTTCAGGCAAAATAAATTAAGACTAATGAATGGATAAGTATAAAAACCACAGTTTCATTAGTCTTAATTTATTTTGCCTGAAGAAGTGAGCATTCGCTCACGAAAGCTTACAATAATAAAGATTTTAGTCGACTACAAGTGTCATTTGTGAATTTTTATATTCTTAGAAACAGATACGTCACCCATTAAATTACAAAACAAAATGCTAAGGACTTTGTTTTCGTTTATTGGTTCTATTCAACTTGGTTATTTCTACCATGTACAGCAGCCTTTCTCAAAACTTTTTTCTTCGTCAATGGTTTCGGATAAGCTTTGTGTGGTTCCACATGGTACTCCAGGGCCCGAGGTAAAGAGACCCTTGGCATCAAAGCAAAAACTTTTTTGTGTACCTGTAGTTAGGTAAGTTTTCTATTGTGGTGCACTCTGACCTAGTAGCGTTTTGTTAGGCCATGGATAAAACAGCTGCTGTAGTACCAGTTCTCTGTTGTTGACTTTGGTGTTTGGTAAATACTGCTTCCTTATATATTGTACGTAAACAGTTTCGAAAAAAGCTTTTTTAGATGGCGGTATAGCATCAAATAAAAAGCTGTAGTATAGTGATCATGTTCTTGAGAATTCGGACGGCCTAAGCACTATTATCAGTCGATAATAATATAATCAAACGGTAGCGACACTTACGCCAGGCTAATGGAAAACAAAAATAGTGCAGATGGGAAATTAGGAATCACCTTTAACATGTGACGGCGATTTCAGTTAGTTACCGTCGCATGGGCGTTTTCGAAGCTTCACTGCCTCAAGACTGATCTCACGATACTTTGTTGCGTTGAGGTGTACTGAGAGACCAGTCTTGAGGCAGTGAAGCTTCGAAAACGCCCATGCGACGGTAACTAACTGAAATCGCCGTCACATGTTAGTTATTGGCAATTGTGACACTTCGTTCAATTTAGAGTTAATTGCATTAGCACAAAGTTATAGATTTAAATTTTGAAATTTTTATTTAATTAATGCAAAGTTATGCGATGCATCCACGTGTTTATCTATAGACAAAGACGCGCAGCGCGTACGTAAATGTTTAGTGAAATATATAATCACAATATTTTTCAGCCTCACAAAAAAATTAAACATGAAATTGATTGTTATCCTGAAATCTCAATTCACCGAGTATTCTCTCTTTCTGAAAAGCACAAGTGCTCGACAAGTACGTGTTTATGCTCGTTTGATAGCAATGTTATATGGTGATGCAACAGCGTAACATAAAGTTGAATCTTGGTCCCTAAACAGTACAACTAATATTCAACAAAAGAAGCGTACCAAGAGTAAAATCTCCTGTTAGGCAAACTAGCAGAGGCAATTTTTTTGAGTTTAGTACTCAATTTTATTTTGTGGAATCAAGTTTAGAAATGCATACCACAAAAGCTGAAGCCCATTTCAAACGAGGTTAAGTTTTTCGGTGTCAAATTTAAGTGCTCGATATAGCAGTGCATAACTACCAAAAATTATCTTCAGGCACACTTCGATAATTAAAATATCACGTGCAAACAACCCATTTTTAAATGCGTTATTTTTCTAATTTGATTATGTTAAACTGGTGACAATATGCTGCATACGAAAGCAATGCTAAAAATTGTTCTTTTTCCAATAACCACGTTTAATTCAGGTACTTTGAAGCAGTCGTATTCATTGCCAATTGCAAAGACGTCGCATTTACCGACTTTGAAGCAGTTGCAAGCACCGCTAATTTTAGAGGAAGCATTCCCACAGCCGATTTTAAAGCAGTCGCATGCACCACCGCTGATTTTGAAGCAGCCATCAGTACCAACAACTTCGAGAAAGAGCGCAGGTGTGCAAGTCAATTTCGCACCTAGAAGCAAACTACTTACTGACGCGTGGACTCAAACTGACAGCATTTAGGACTATTGACATAGTGCATCAGCTTCAGGACAAAACCACGATTAAACAAAGCAAACAACACAAACTTCATTGACAATAACAATAATTGATTCTATTGCTTGTTTAAATTTGAACAAGGCTATACTTTAAATAGGAAGATTATTTTGCAGTTTAGTTGGTTGTTACAGCAGAAAAACCGTAGCAACAAATCTAGACGTTCGTTCGAAAAAAATATTTCAACCTATACTTTTCGTTGCTTTTAGCAAAAAGCCAGCATTATTCAAATGCGATAAAGTGTAGAATTAAATGATATATTTTGCCGATGCTTATAATATTTCCTGGTAAGTACGAGTACAAGGGATACTTAAATCTATTTGTTAAATGATTATTTGAATTTGTTGAAAAAGTTTTAAAAAAGCTTCAACGTGTTAAACCATTCGACTTTTTTCTAGTCTCATATCACCTGGTCAAATACTAATGTGTTACCATCTTCCAGCCAGTGGATAAATCTGTCAGCTCAATAACAAGAGCATGTAGATCTGACCACATCTGCAGCTACGCATAGGAAATGGTAATTTTATTAAAATTTATTTGCTTCTACCAATGATTGAAAATAGTACACAACATAAGGAGGGTATTAAGATACCGATAGGCGTTACTACGGCAAAGCAGCATCAGTAAAAACAGATTTAGAATAGAATTTAAAGCTATTGCAAGGTTTGTACGCAGACATTAGGCAACAGGACATACCAAGTGAGAACATCGGCTTACGTATGCCAAATAGTTGAGCGAATTTTGGCAACATCATCATTTCAATTAGGCATATTTAACACGCATATATTGCACACCACTGACCTTTAAAATGATTTCCACCTATTACAAACAACCGGTCACCAACTGTAGTCATGCAATGAAGACCTCGTACTGTTGACATTGGAGTTCTGTTGTTAATAAAACGATACTACAATGATAAAATGCGACAATACAAAAAGCGGTTGGGGCCACCAAACTGTTTTGAACTTAAAAACTTCTAGTTCTGGATTCAAACCAACTGTAAACGCCCTTGATATCAATCAGAATAGGCATCCACTATTTAAAAGTTCGCTCGCTCATTAAAATGCAGGGAGCAGAAAGGTCAAAGTTTAGCCTTGAATGCAGTCCATGTCAAGTGCTCTATTGTAGAATAAATCACCACCGTAAGAATTGGTAAATAAGAGATTTGGGACGAGATGACCTCTTTACGAAAGCGCCGCTACCCGTTGACAACCGCTTTGTTTTCTGTTCGGCTGATCAAGCAGACTTTCGCTTGATTGATCGCTTGCTTAGCGATAGATATACGCCAACCTAGCATCATTTTTAAGGATAAAACGATTTGCTTTATCCTTGTTTACATTTTCAGTAAATGACAAACACGCGCATTACACGATTGATTTTCTTCTCGATATATTTCTACATGTGCTAAGCTATCGAGCTTTTCAAATGTTATGACACAACATTATTATGAAAAGGTCAATGCTACGTAGCCTGCATTAAAATTCTAGGACGGTATATGTAAAACTTGATAAGTCAAGTTAGCTGAAATAGTGTAATGCAAACGAGTCTTAAACTAATCTTAAAAGTTTGACAAGAATGAGAGTACCGGTAATCTCTTTTCAGCCATAACATCGTATAATTTTTCCCTAAACGCGAATTACTGGTACTTACTTCTGCTCCCACTTGTTCTTGGTTGGATTGTAGCAAAGTAACTTCTTTTGAAACGAGTCGTGGGTGATTCCACCCGATATGTACATCTCACCATTATAGACAGTTCCTGTCACAGTAAAATGTAAACGATCAGGCCGCTAGTCTAATGACAGAAAAGGCTTTGCTTTGTTGTTTCCCACTGTGCTGCGGTTTCCTGGCTTTGCAGACAAACTGTGCCTACAGCCAAACAAGGTGAAAGAAATGACCTACACAGAAGTACAATAGTGAAGATATTACAGTTCAGTTAAAGATGATAAAATTCAGAAAAAGGTAACTCTTCCTCCAACTTTAGACATCTTTTTTGCTCTTTGGTACGTCAAGCGTTGATGGAAGACAACGACAGTTATTATTGGTGTTGTTTTATTTTTGTTACTGCTTTTTATTTCAAATGTTTTGTAAAGAAGCATTATTTGATCGTTGCGATTAAGTTGGTTGCAAGCACGAATAATATCCTTTTAATAAAAAGAATTTTACAATGACTTGCTGTTTGTGCTGGCAATAGATGCAAAAACGGTTTTCTTAGCATGGCTTTTTCGTGAATTAGTTGTTTTCAAGCAAGTGTAGAAAAAATAATAAAACGTGGTATTTAAGAGTTTAGCTTCAACAAATGAGGACTATTTACATTACCCCATAATAGAGCGACAATCACGTTTAAAAGTAACTGTGATTGCGCCATCAATCGCTAAAGTACAGCAATCTTTTCATAACAAGATTCGGAGTCGCAAAATAATATTTTGTTCATTTATAGTGGCAGTTATGTCTAAAATCTAAAAATCAACTGCACAGCTTCTTCATTTGTTAAAATGACAAAGCAAAAGCACTTAGGTAGCTACAAATGCCATCGTCTTGCATACCCTCAGCGTTGCTGGGCTCACCTGCATGGCCATAGTGAGGTTCCTGCATCTTCTCGACGAAATTCCACTCGTCGTTCTGTGGAGTGTAGCACTCAACAGTCGACAACTCCCCTGCGGCATTGCGGCCTCCGACTGCGTACAACTTACCATCGATCGCACTGCAACAGTGTGCTTGTGACACGATAACAAAAAATTTTCCGCAATTACAAAACTCATTTATTCAATGATATGTAAATGCGTGATAGGAAGGTGCTTGTCAAAGCTTTTCCAGTTGGTCGTGGCAAAGTGGTCTGCTATGCAAGATTAATAAACCATTACTTAATGCTAACAAGGTGTATTTGAAAACTAAAGAAACTGTGTTTGCTGCCCGAGCTATGTTTACGTTAGGTATTGGCGTTTTGGGTTACAATGTTAGTCAACCCTTCGTGACAGAACTTCAGTTTCACCGTTCTGATGCCATACCAAGCTTTTGTCAGAAGTCGCTCCAGTGTTAACCATTGTGAGAAATTTCGGCTCATAATTTTTGCTGCAACACCACACCTTAGAATTTCTTATTCGGCGTAGAAAAATTCCGACAGAAGCACTCAGATTACTGCAGGGTATGTGTGAGAATGACACAATGTCGAGAGTTCGCACTTTCAACTGACACTAAAAGTTTAAGAAGGGAGGGAAGGGTGAAGAGAATGAGCTCAAGATAGAGAAGTCTTCCTTGAGCAGGACTGAGAAAAATGCTGATTGTGTCAGCCAGAAGGTGCACAGATATCGTCGCCCAACTGCTAGAACGATTGCAAATAAGTGGGACATGAGCTTCGAGGGTGTGGACAATCATTGCAAAAGATCAAGAATGAGGAAGACTCGTGCAAAATGGTTCCGAGATTTCTCTATGAGAAGCAGAAGCGCCGTGCGCAAGTTTGTCTCATCCAGGAACTCGAAAGCGAACCCAACTTGCTGCGGAGAGTAATCAAAAGTAATAAGTATGGAGCTTGGAGTACGATCCACTCACCAAGCGCCACAGCTTTGAGTGGAAGAGTCCGGCGTCAACGATACCAAAAAAGCGAGCATGTCCAAGTCCAAAATCAAAATGATGTTAATGGCGTACTTTGATGTGAAAGGTATAGTGCACGCAGAATTCTTGCCAAAGGGTCAGACCGGCAACCAGCACATTTGCAAAGACGTCCCGCGATGTTTGATGCGGTTACTTCGGGAAAAGAGACAACAACTGTACGAAAAAATATGACTGCTTGATCGCGACAATGCTACAGCGCTCAATGCCGTGAGGATCCTGAAATTCCTTGCCAAAAATAACACTGTTGTGCTGGAGCAACCTCCGTACTCAACAATTCTGGCTCCCAGTGGTTTTTTCCTGTTTCTAAACCTTAAGAAAGTCATGAAAAGAAGAAAGTATTCGTGGCGTAAAAGCCATTAAATTGATCGTGATGAATGAACTCGAAGCGATCCCGGAATAATCCTTGCAGCAATGCATAGAAACATAGCACAGTGCATTACATTATATCTTTGAATGCTGGTTTGAAGGCGCTGGAGACCGCTTTGAAGGCGACATGTTGTAGTTTACACTTAGCTTTTGAAATAAAAGATCTAAGCACACCGTCTCGTTACTTCTCAAACACACCTTGTAGGTTCTCAACGACATTCCTGCTTGTAAGAAGCCGTATAAAATCTGTATTTTAAAGATGACTATAAACATTACGTCATTTTCCGAAAGAATACGAAATTGGCGTTGTTCATGCGGTATCTGTCTATTATTAACTAAATGATTCCGCACAAATTCATGGTTTGCAAGCGCAACTCTACATATCAATGTTTTTTTTTTTGGCGAATGCCGGTGACCTATAGCAATGGAAGTTTTGAGTTTCACAATGCATGCTTGCAATGGTTTGCTGCAGTTAAAACAATTTCACCCCAGAAGATTTCAAAATAATTATTACTCTTCAAGTTAGCGAAGCAAATATACCTCAAATGAAAGAAAGTTCGTTTTTCATTGAGTGATTTAACGCGTATCCACTTGTTGTATCGTGGATCGTATCGAAACACTGTATCAACTGCTGTCTTTCCTTTCGTATCGTAATTGCTTTGTCCTCCCACCACAAATAGGAAATTGCCGATTACAGCAATGCCATGCTGATATCTGTACAAAAATTTCATCTTACACACACACATAGATGTCATTTCAGTCATATATATAAGCAAGAAAAAGAACTGTGCAGAGGATGATGCGCTCGAAATTAAACTGAGACGCAAAGACCCATTTTTCCAGTCCTATTTTTGTCATTATTACACAGCACCATGGATGTCCCAATTTATTTAGTGCATATCATTAGCAGTACAAACGTAGCAAAATTGCTATCACAGCTGGCAGACATCCCTTGACGCACTCAGCATATGCAAGTGGAATTTAGATGTTGGCCTTGCTCGTGCATAAAAAAATTTTGTTATGATTTTACACGTCCCCACAACTTCACAAGTATTCTGACCAAGAAAAGACAAAGTACATGAATTTTGCTCAAAAACAAATTTAGAAGCACTAAAATTGACCAGAAAGCCTATTTACACAATTGTAAACTCTATGAAACAAGTCTTCTAACTCTTTAGAAAAGAACTTAACGTTTGTATACCTTGAGCTTTCCATGGGGGCTAGATTGATCCAACGTTTCGAGTTCTCGTCGTAGACCCGAAGATCTTTGGAAACATCCAACTGATGACGTAATACTCCACCTAAACCACAGGAACACCATGTAAAGAGCAAATAAAAAGGCAAAATAAACTTCAGATAAATAGAAATAAATAAGTGTGCTACAATAGAATTCAGGCAAAATGGGTCGTTCGCTGTAAACCGTTAGCGTAACCGACCAAAGTGATTTTTGTAAAATCCAATTACTCGTAATAAATATCAAAATTGTGGTTTGGAGTCCCACTGTCTGTCAATTTTCTGAGTGTCTGGCAATTTCCTGTACCCTATTGTGCTATGGCAAGTTGTGGTAGAGATAGAGCTTTTACTGCGGCCCCTGCCAACTGCCATTGCACAAAATATATTAAAATGGCTATAACCAAACCGACATTTCACTTGGCCATGTTAATTTGTTCACCGAAAAAAAGTTTTATTGCAATCGATTTTTACGCAGGTAAGTGAATCACCACTGTTTGACAGATTGGCATTAATGTCAGTTCGAAATCGATTCTCAACCTCGAGTTTTTACAGGTTGAAAATCATTTTCTTGATGGCAACAATAGACAGAATATGGCTACACCAATAGCAGCATAAACTGATTTCAAAAAATACTAAAAATCAAACAATACTCTCTGACCAAGCATGTAATTAGATAAGCATTACTACGAAATAATATCATTATCATCAATTATTTGTTTTATCCACATTTAAAAATTATGCTCGTGCGCTATTACAATATGAAAGTTTACCTAATGTAACTAAGTGAGTGGCGTCACTTCGAATTTGTGTGCGAGGTGTCTGTAGAATAGGTTGCATGTTTGGCACCATCTGATAGTTGGATGCTTCCAATAACAACCTCATGCAATCGTTATCATTTCGCATAAACTCGATCGACTGAAACATATCGAACTAATTCATTAAAAAGTCCTACTTAATATATTCCAGACCACAAGCACTTGAAATTATCTGCAATGTTACTTAGTAATCGACTATGCAATTAACATGACTACACTACTTTTGAGTGAATTTACAGAGCGAAATGAATGGCTACAACAAAGGCCTTCTATAACTACATATCTCCCGTTAATGTAGCTACAGAGAGCCCTGATATCACTCATTAGCCGCCAACATCTAGATCGCGCTTTATGCTTTTACTATTGGGCAGTGCTTGATTTTGTCCAAGTTAATCGGAAAAACAATCCTCTCCGAATTAACGAGATTTATGAGTTAAAAGGTTAACACGCCAAACTTTGGTAGAGGTTGGACAATGAAAACGTCCAAAAAACCCTTACACCCGGCATAGCACCAATGCAACAAAAATAAATACATACACAAACAAAGCAAAAAATGCCATGACTCAATAGCATTGGACTTATCCTGGATCAATATTCATCATATAGCCTACAAGCTACGAGCTATTGCAAGTACGTTTGAAAAAAATTGTCGAGCCAAATTTGAAAACACGAAAAAGCTATGAGCGTTTGCTCTCTTCACCTGACCATTTAGACTACGCCCCTGGTAGTAAATTTCGCACACTGAATTGCATGAAATGGTTTGACAGCACCCCAATCCATAAACTTGAGTGATTTTAGAACCCACTATCCGGCTCTGCTGGCATCGCCCCGCAGGGCTACCATTCAGTCATGACGGATGAGAAATATCAATTCAACCGGCTGCGCCGCCTTCACCTAATTACATAACTGAGAACAGCAATAAGTTGGGACAAATGAGGACATTACCTCTACGCCCCCAATGCCGATCGACGTACCGATACTTGGAATTAAAACTGGTCCTACAAACTTTCTATCGTTTTACAAATCGTATGCGCTCCTTCCGATAAATCGAAGGCGCGAAGTCAACGTTGGTGGTGGGCGCCGTATTGGTTTTTCTTTTACGATTACACCGATATATTACTTGGTGGTAAGCTTATTTTACAACTCGATGCAACCTCCTCGTAGTTACATCTGTAACATTAAGCTCCTTGGCTGCAACTATCGGTATATGTGCCTTGGTCCTGGAATACAGCAAATGAGCCTATATTTAAGTGGCGAATTCAGGGAGAAGATGTGGGGTGTGCGTTCCTCCCATTAGCCTAGTCTTGATTTTATGAGCTTATTTGTTTGTATTTGACTCGAAAAATTAGACCTCGGAAAAGTTGATCTCCAAAAAAAGATCTTCACCTTCAAAAACAATATATCAATTCAGACTGCTTGTCCTCTTCATCAAACGTTTCGGGATCTGTTACTACTATACCTATTGCATTTGATCACCCGGTTGATCTAGTTCCCCATTTTCAAAAAAAAAAACGTTCCCTTCCTAGGTACGATTACATGTGTGGTGACCATAATTTCACACTGTGGTGTAGACCTACTGACCTATTTTTGCTACTGATTTCCTTTCAGTCTTTCAATTTCATAAACTATGCCCATAATACCGAGCTCCATATTTACAAATTAATAGTTTGCTTTGGAACAGCAAATGATTCCAAAAGCTTTTATGATTTCCTTGGACAAACTGCATGGGGGCATAGAGTCAAACTTGTGGAAGGATGATGAAATGAGTGGTGTATGTACAGGAATCAAGCTATGAAGTAATTGGCCTATGTCAACTTTTTTGTTGCTTCTGAGACCAGCAAAGAGCGTGCAGAATGGCACAGGCTTCAGCAGAAAAACTTGAACACACTGGGCCTGCCGAAAAGGAAAGAGTGGTCTCAGTGCCACAGAGAGAGCAGTTGGCAAGAACGCCGGAGCCACCTTTGCCAAATGGAAAAGGAACAGAGCCGTCTGTCCAGAGTACCAGATCACAAGGGGGGAGAGTGTCAAGGTAGGTGAGAGCCGCACCTTGGCGAGAGAGAGGAGGATCAGAGCGAGAGCATGGAGAGGAAAGGGTGGACTCCACCGTGAACGAAGGCAGATTCCAAGGAGGACAGGGAGGGCAAGCAAGAAGAGCCTACCTAGAACAAGTAGAAGGAAGCATGAGCAGGTGAGTGGACGAAAAAGCTCTCCAGGACGATCTGCAGAGTCTTGGTTTCACTCCAAGTCTGGCCAAACCTGAAATAGGAAAGGAAGTTGGGAGACGAAGAGCCCGCTCATAAGATAAAAGAGTGAAATGAGTCAGAGTGACTTGTAGGGGAGGTAAAGAAGCCTTGGAGAAAAGAAGAGGGATAGGGCACGACGAGAGGCAACCAGTGATGACGCAACTGGCCACTCAGTGGAGGCGTTCCAATTTGGTGATATTGGTAGCACTCAGAAAAGGAAACCATCCAGGTGAAGCATAAGTGAGGAGGGGTCAAAAAAGATTTACACAGAACAGAGAGGGACTCCTTAGATGGGCTCCATGATGAAGCAGAGATACAGCGTAAGGCCTTGAGACGTGGAAAAAAACTTGGCCTTCAGCGAAGATACATGCTTAGAAAAGGAAAGAGTGCGGTCGAAGGTGACCCCAAAAAAAGTTGGAGTGGGATTGAAAAGAAGGTGGGAGGTGAGTAAGAGGTTAGCTTGGTGGCGATCCACTGAGAAGAACGAGGCCTCACATTTGCTCGGATTGAGAGGAAGACACCAGTACTCAGACCAGTGCTCCAATTGAATCAGAGCTCCTTGTGTGGCCTCCACCGCAGTGGGAACCGAGAAAAAGGAGGAACAAATGGTCAGATCGTCAGCATAAAGAGAGCAGCTGACGGTAGAAGGCAGAGAAAACGGAAGATCAATAATGAAGAGAGAGAAAAGTACAGGGCCAAGAACAGATCCTTGCAGAACACCTCGACGGACTCAAAAGCAACGACTTTTGTGATTTTGATAGACCACAGAAGCGCGCCTATCAGAAAGGAAAGATTGAGCCCAACGAGCAAAGCAAGGAGGGAGGCCAGCCGAAATAAGTTTGAGGAAAAGAGCGGGATGCCAGACAGAGTCAAAAGCTTTAAAGAAATCGATAGTAGACAGAATCGTTCAAGAACCCAACTTGGGTTTGTTAAACCCATCCAAAATGGACTGAGAAAGGTACAGAATTTGATCTATTGTAGACCGTCCAGGGTAGAAACCGGCCTGGCAGAGAAAGAGAATGGAATTAGATTCCAGAAAAAAGAGTAGACGGGATAGAATGATACGTTCAAAAAGCTTAGAGACACAAGAGGTGAGATAGCCCGGAAGGAAGCAGAAGAGTCGAGAGACTTTCCCATCTTGTGGATGGAAATATTAGAAGATGTCTTCCAGATGGAAGGAAAAGAATGCGAAGCCCAGAAGAGATTGAAGATGTGAAGAAAATCCATGCCAAAGCGAGGAAGATGCTTTAGCATGGGATAGGCAACTTTGTCTGGGCCAGTGGCAGTGGACGAGGATAGATTGGAGGCAGCTGTAAGAAATTCAGCGAGAGTGAAAGGAGAGCAAAAGGATGAGTGAGACTCCATACGGCACGTGGCTCGGCAGACCTCATAGAGGTAGCCTCTGGCTCTGCTACGCAGGGCCTTTGGCTGAGAAACGGAAAAGTGAGATCTCAGGTAAGTGGCATAGACCGAAGCTGATACCCTGGGAGAAGAACAGTTGGGGAAATTAGGAGAGGAGGAAGACAAGGAAAATGAGCCAGCGATATAGCAAAGAAGAGAGTAAACAGATTTATAGTTAGATTTAGGTGAAAGAGAAGAGCAAGTTGTCTGCCATGCCTCTCCCAAAAGGAAAGAGTGCGGTCGAAGGTGACCCCAAAAAAAGTTGGAGTGGGATTGAAAAGAAGGTTGTCTGCCATGCCTCAGCCTTGGCAATGATTGACAAGGCGCGTCGAGAAGCGGAGATGTAAGCCTGGCAGTCTTCATCACTTCTGTAAGCGGCAGCAAAAGCCTTGTGTCTTTCACTAACCGCACTTTCCACCTCAGCAGACCGCCAGGCTTTAGAAGGGCGTTTGAGGCGGCCGAAAGGAATGGAAGATTTGGCCGCATTCAGTGCAAGAGAGGTAAAGAGAGCAGCAGCAGAGGAAAGAGAAAGAGATGAGTATTCCTCTGCAAATAGACAGTAAAAGTCAAGGTAGGAGGCAAAGTCATCCCAACAAGCTTTCTGAAAATTGAAGGAAGGGGGTGCTCATTGGGGTAATAGGCCAGAGAGAGACGGATAGAAGAATTGGTAAGTGGTCAGAACCCAGGTCCTGAAGGACCTCCCATGAGCAAGAAAAGGCAAAAGAGGGAGCAAAGGAGATGTAAGGAGAGGAGCAACTGCCAGGGGAGCAATGGAGAAGGGTGGGTGTGTCAGAGTCATTGAGGGGGAGGAGGTCAGAGGAGATGACCCAGTCAAATACTTCCTCCCCGTGGGGGTCAGAAGTACACTCTTGAGTACCAGAGGGTGTGATGGCAATTGAAGTCCCCCAGAATGAAGAGATTTCTGGAGGAGGAAAGAATTGAGGGAGAAAAGGAATCGGTTCTGTCATCCATTGGGGAGGAGTGAATAGGGGGGTGTACACATTAAGAAATGAGAGCGAGGAGGAGTTGTTAAGATGTTGACCCCTACATAATCAGAGTAGGGATCAAGCAAAGAAAGAGAGGAGGTAGAAAGTCCAGAGAAGGATAGGCCCTGCCTGCTGAAAATGACAACGCTGCCACTAGTGTGCATGGCATCAGGAGAGAGAATGCCAGACTGGGAGTTGGTGCGATCAGAGGGCAGAGCAAAGAATCCAGGAATCCAGAAAGAGGAAGACAAGTTAAGATTGGATTCCTGGATGCAGATAAGGTTGACTAGGGTTGAGAGAAAGTGGAGTAATTCAGTGCTCCTGGCTTAAAGACATCCAGCATTCCATTGAAGAACCTTGAAAGAGTCAGGGGGCGAGAGGAGGCAGGAGGCGCATAAGGACAGCCAGGAGCAAAGCGCAGTGGTGAGGGGGCAGAGGGAAAAGATATAAAATGGGAAGATGGGGGATAAGAGGTCTGGAGACGAGGGTGACGCGAGAGTACAGCATTAGCAGAGGGGGGCCAGATTGTACAGTGGAGGTATACATGTCAGAGGAGTCCGAGGAGGTAGTCACAATGTTATGGCAGGTGGGACAGTTCCAAGAGTGATAGTTGCCAAGAATTTGGAGGGAAAGTTGTGAGCACCTTAGATAGACTCATTTGAAGCAAGCGCAGCATTGCACTGACTTGCCCTGCCTGGTCACATTTTCAGCACACACAGAGCAAGGAAAGATGGGACCAAGGTTGGGATGAACGTTACCGCTAATCAGGAGAAGGAGGAGAATGAGGAGACAAAGAAGGGTAAGGGAAGGGCAGGAGAAAAGAAAAATAGAAAACAGGCGACCGATTTTGAAGAAGCTGTGAGCTGCCCTTCTGTGGTCGTTCAGGGGACAGAATAGCAAAAAAATGAAGGGGAGTGCCTGGGGTACCTGGGACCCTTGAGAAGGCCAACAGCCATTTTGACCCAACCCAAACGAGGTCGGGGATTGCACCACCACGTTGAGGTGGCTGTTGATTGGTGCAGATGCCATGTTATCGGCAGCATGGCCCACCGAACTACGCATCAAACTAGAAGTTAAAAGTCTGCAGATTGGATCCTCAAGAGCGTTACGAAGCATGCAGCATGATGTAAGCCGTGGCTGAGCAGAACAGCCATGCTTTCAAACTTGCGCTTTGGGTTGGAACTAGGGCCATTGGCCAGCGACAGCCGCAATTATACCTATATGTTGCAGCTGTATGAAGACGGTTGGTCAGTCTTGTCGATTCTCCGTTCACCTTGTATTGTTATCATAGTTGTTGTCGATCGAAGGCCTCTGAATCACTTTGCAGTCTCTTTTACTCCCCACTCATTTTGTGGTCGAGTAAGCTTTTATCATATTATAATGAGATAAACATTATTGATGCGTGTTTATCCCCTACTATTCAGCTGTTTTTGCATCACATTTCGATTAGTAAGTAAGTCTCTTCTAACATCCAGATGCTCTTCTGATTACGGTGAGATAGTGAGCAATTATCTGTAAGCTTTGAGCCCAGTGCAACATTACTAGGCATCTAATAGTTTTAAGCAATTATTCCCACTTTAAGCAATTATTAAGCAAACACTCCCACTAGCAAAGGAACGCATCCCAATATGCTGTAAATGTAATATTTACACAATATCACTTGGTATTTTGTTCTATGTAAATAATCAGACCGCAATATTAAAAAGTATAGGATTAAATTTTTTCTAGCTAAACATACAAATGTCAGCGTAATATGCCTACAGCATATATGATCCGTATATCATTTCAATTCTGTCTTAAGATACTAACTTTTTACATGCATAGAACACGGTTACAGACGTTTAACTGCGCATGGTAGTCCTAGATTGATTTTAAATACCTAGGTTTGCGGTGTACACATACCATGCCGTGGCTCAATCAAAAGGAAGAAGTAAACACACACACACTCATACACGTATAGTAACTTGGTAACAACTTATAAGCGTCACTCACCTGTACATGAGTGATTAAGTCAGTCGGGTCGATGAGTGGAAATCGAATGTTTTGCATTAACGCAGCAGCGTGTTGAAAACGCTTATCCCAATCGCTTTCCAACCAGATCTTAGCAGCGTAAAACAATTGAAGTTCGGTACATCCCTGTCGGCATCAATCAACAGGAAAAATGGTTTTATGCATTGACATATTATAAATAACACATACAAGTTTTCCTCTTAACCATAGAAATTTTATTTTCATTTTACGCTCTCCTGCTACACTTCCTGTCAATCAGTTTTGGACCATGCACGTGTGGTGGAGATGACTGCAAACTGTACTGTTACTGTTCTATTTGTTTCATAAGGCCGAATGTTCAATCTTAACTAATCTTCCAATTCTGAACAATACAATCAATCCTCTGCTCGAAGTGTGTTTAGATATTTGACCAAACAAACAGTCACATTTTTCAATGAAAAAATCTTGGTAATTTATTCAGTCCAAGCCAAGCCTTAACCATATTGATAGCTTAGCCATACAGCAATGGGGCAACCATCTACTTTATAATCACTTTGACAGCAGTTATATTATCGAGTTTTACCAAACCTCCAAACGTCATAAGAAGCGACTTTGGGCACCCACGTTTTTTGCCTTATCCAATTTGGCCATTTCAGCTGGGTAGTTATAAATAGGCATAGTGCAGGCGTAGTACAAGCATGGTACAGACATAGTACAGGGATAGTAGGCATAACGGTAGTTATAAATAGGTATAGTAGGCATAGTAAGCATAGTACAGGCAAAATGATGATAACTAGATCTTTTAATGTGAAATCTCATTGCACCCCCTTAATGCTTAAATCTAAACTCATAAAATTAATTTTTCTTAAAAAGGAAAGAGGTAAGGCTTCTTTATATTTGTGTGACTGGTTTTTGGTTACACACCTCCCCTACTATCTCTGTACCGGTACTATGTCTACTATGCCTACTATGCCTATGGGTGGTTATAAATCAGCATAGTAGGCATAGAACAGGCATAGTAGACATTGTACCTGTACAAAGATAGTAGGGGAGGTGTGTAACCAAAAACCAGTAGCACTAATATAAAGAAGCCTAACCTCTTTCCTTTTTAAAAAAAATTAATTTTATGAGTTTAGATTTAACCATTGAGGGGGTGCAATGAGATTTCACATAAAAAGATCTCGTTATCATCACTAAGCCTGTACTATCCTTACTATGTCTACTATGCCTGTGCTATGCCTACTATGCCCACTACGCCTGCACTATGCCCACTATGCCTGCACTATGCCCACTATGCCTACTATGTCTGTATATTACTATGCCTATTTATAACTACCGATCTCAGCTCATCTCAGCTGATGTAACTAATTGCAATAGATGAGTTAATAAGGCGTTTTCACCATGGATGGCAAGTAACCGCCAAGCTGGGATGGTCTAAAGCAGGGGTCGCCAACCTTTCTTGGACCACGGGCTACTTTTTGGATATTAATTTAAGTGGGGGCGCACTTATCCTAAAGTTTGCAACATCCCGGACTTGATGTTCGATTTATTATGTATTGGCAGGCAATGCCATTACATATCTGTTGCAATTACTTCGGTGGCTGATGTCTGGCAACCCTAGGCTACCTATTTTTTTCTTTGGAGCCATCATCAACTTTTGAAAAAATTTTGAGAATATTTTAAAACAGGCTGGCAGGTACCTCATATTGCCTTCACGGGCGACATGGTGCCCACGGGCACACGGTTGGTGACCCCTCGTCTAGAGTGATCGCTCCACTTATGTCACGCTCTACACCTAAAGTATAAACCATAATCGTTGTTTGACGGTTGGTGTAGGTTTAAGTTCGAATCCCACTCCCAGCATTGTTTTTAACACGCTGAGAGTAATAAGATCTAGAGGTAGATTTAATAACTTATTCTCTTGATAAATTTATAGGTGATATGGATTAATTGAGATCACTTCTAAAAATGCAAGGCATAAAGTTGTACAGGCTGATTCAATAACTGCTTGTAGCTTAGGCTATCACAAACTGTACTGTTGATGGACATGGAATACTAGGGTCCCTGTCTCATGAGTGCTTGTTCTCAGAATATTTTTCTAGTAATAGCTTACTGTGTCATAAAGGCTACTTGCCAACCAAGGTGAAAACCACAAGTTAATTCATATATTACAGTTGATTACATCAGCTGCCGAGCAGAGATGACCCAATCGAATAGGGTGCAGACTGTGGCTAAGTAATGCTCTACACCAGGGGTACCCAATCATATGCCTACAAGGTCAGGTCACCCATGAAGACGATATGTGTTGGCCGCCGGCCTATTCTAAAATTGTCTCACAATTTTTTCAAAATTCAGTGATGGATCTTCAAGAAAAAAATTTCCCTCTACTTGGTTTGGAGAAGCGTAAATATTGGGCTCAGTAACTCCTAAAATTGTCAATTTGCTACTTGATCTCCAAAAAAAGGTCCTCAACCCCTATTTGGCCTTGAAATGCACAAATTTGAGGCCCAAGAATTTCTCATATCATCGCAATCATACTTTGTCTCCATAAAAAAACAAAAAAGGTGTCTACTGTTGATTGGATGCAGAAATCATAAAGCCCCCTGTTATGTTTAGCATCCAGAAAGTGGCCTGCGGTTCAAAAAGATAGGTGACCCCTGCTCCACACCTATAAACCATAAAGATTGCTTGATGGTTGGTAAAGTTATGGGTTTGAATCCCAGTGTGTTTTGAACACACTGAGAGTTATAAGACCTAGAGGTAGATCCAATTATTTATTCTCTTTATACATTGATAGGTGATACAGATTATTGTACTCACTTTTAAAAAATACAAGGCATATTGCATAGACAAGGTGATTTAGTAACTGCTTGTGGCTTAGACTAGAGCAAACTATATCGTTCTGCAGCCATTGTAATAAACAAATTTGCAAAAGATAATAACTTTCGTTAGTTAAATAGTGGTTTAGATGACAATTATGATTATTATGACAATTGCTCCAGCCTGATCATTGTGCATTTTTTTGCTTGGTGTGTTTGCATAGTGACATAAAATGTTCCTGTCGCCATACCAAAGGAAAGATGTAAACTTGACTCACGTTCACAGATTAAATAGTGCAGAGGCCACTGCTTAGCATTGCATATTTTTAACACAAGGTAGCTATTATCCAAAATTAGAAAAGGTTGCTTTGTATTTGTCAATTTTTCATAACTTTGAACTATCTTGAGTATGAAAACACTACGAAGCAATAAAACCTTAATAACTTAAAATCTATTTACAGGGATATGCAATTTTTTGCATTTTGGGTAATTTCAAATGAATCAGACGGTGGGCCATCAGAGTAGATAGTAGTTGACCTTTTTTACAATGAAAAGTATTTGTTTGAAGGTCAACATGAAATGGTAGGATTTCGATGTAAAACACTATTTTTGGAGATCAATCTAAAAAAAGGAAACTTTTAATGCGAAAGACCTTTTTTTGGAGATCAAACTGAAATGGGGTGCCCATGTGTAGTAAACACTTTTTTGTGGGTACAAATGGCACAGGTCGCAAAATGTTGCATTTGGCTCATGTACATTCCTGACCTATAAAATCGCAGTCATGTGGTAGTGTTAACAAGGTGGTAGCATTAACGAATGCATTTCAACAGAGAAAAATATTCAGAACTATGTAAAAGCGGGAGTGATACCAGAGTGGTTTCACTGAACATTGTGATAGCTCATAAGATATATTTATAACAGGTAGTATTATTGTAACTAATATAAACTATACTGAGCACCACAAGCTAGACTTACTTTTAAAGTGTTACTCGATAGTAAAAACACAAGTCTTTCAAATGGAACTTTGTTGAAATCACTGACATGATTGAAGTTTTGAAGCATATATACATTCACATACTCATCAACTGATGCCAGGTTGTAAGTGTTTGCAATATGACCTATTTCCACACAATTTTCTAATGTAACTTCTGATATTAAAAATGCCTAAAACAACATAGAGGTAAGCAAAATACAATTTTGCACATTATAAAAGCTAATGTTTCTACATGTTTAATTAATTGTACTGAACAACAAAAACAATCCTATACTATGCAGGTGAGGGTTTTTTGCTGATCTTGGGTAAGTTTTGTGCACTAAATTCTAATTCTGGCTTCAGTTTCTTAATATCATGTCAGGTTCTTGTGATACACGCATACCTGATCACACAAAATTTCACAAAAAATTTATCAAAATTCTGCCCAATATACAGGGTGAGTCACGGGAAACAGATGTTTTTAAAGAAGACAAAACTCTGCAAATGTTTTAACAAAAATTTTAGAATGTACATGAAAACATTCACTAAACTATGCCATTATGGAATATTTAGGAGCGAAAAATTATGTCTGACAAATGATGGCCATTTTCACAAGCACAAATTTAAAGTCGCTTTCTAAAGTTAGCTTCCACTTTCACTGAGGTTTCTTCACCTATTTCTTGAATAATTTCACGTATTGCAGTCTTCAATTCTCCAAGTGTAAGGGGTTTCCCAGCATAAACGTGTGATTTCAAAAATCCCCACAGATAAAAATTCCACATGGAAAGATCAGGTGAGCGCAGAGGCCACAGGAGATCTCCAAAGCGTGAAATGACATGATTAGGGAATGCAGCTCAAACAGCAGTCACGTACGCTCTCGCTGTATGAGTAGTGACCCAATCTTGTTGAAACCACATTGATGCCTTATTGATTCCTCATCTGCGAAGCTCAGGTAGGAAACAGTTTTCAAACATTTGAATATAGTGGTCTGAAGTAACCACTGCTGTCTCTTCTCCTTCTTCAAAAAAGAATAGACTAAATATCCCGCACTTCCCCAAACCACACCAAACAGTCACTTTTGGGCTGTGTAGTGGTCGCTGATGTAATTCATGAGGATTTTCTGAAGCCCAGAATCAAAAGTTTTGCTTGTTAAGTGTACCATTTAGATGAAAATGGGCTTCATCACTCATTATTAGGGTCAAATCCTTGTTTTCTTCAAACATGTCGAGCATTGTTTGGCAAAAAGACAAACGTGTTGGTAATCTCATGGAGTCAATTGTTGGACAATCATAATTTTGTATGGTTGAAAGGCTACGTCTTTATGTAAGATTCGCTGCACAGTGCTCTGACTTATTCCCAGTTCTGCAGAGTGTTGCCTAGCAGAGCACCTGGGACTTCAGATGATTACTTCTCTCACTCGATCCACATTTCCTGGTGTTCTAACGGTTCTGGCAGGGCTGGGTGGTTTGGTTTTCAATCCAGTCCTCCTTAGTGCATTAACCCACCTAAGAATGGAATTGCAGCTTGGTACATTACCATGACGACCAATGTTGAATCTTCACTTGAAGAGATGTTGGGTTTCAGTCACTGATTCACCATTTTTCAGGTAGGTGTCATAATCACACGGTGTTCAAGACTCCGTGGTAGCATGAGGGAAAGCAATTTAAAATCAATTTAAAATTAAGAAGAAAAGCAATTCAAAATTAATGACCAACAAATACAAAAATTAACGTAAAAGATAAACAAATAACAACAAACTAAACGGCATCTTAAGCAGGGTTAAAAACTACCTTCCTCACTCCCTAACCACTTACTCTAGAAGAGCAAGGGGCATTCTAAAAACATCCATTTCCTGTGACTCACCCTGTATTTTTGATGCCAACTCGCACAATGTGAACCAGTGTTCCCTCCAAGATTTTAGTAAGTGCGTAACCGCCGGCGCAAGTGCGAAAGAACTAGCAAATGTACTAAAACCGCCGGACAAATTTTGTCAGACATTGCTGAACAAGCCGTTACACCAGCCTTAGTAACATATGCTAAAGGTGTGAAAATAGATATCTGCTGTAGCCTACTGCTATTTGTTCAGTGTATACGCTAAGCTAACTTTGCATACCGTAAAGTTTACCCTTAACGTTAGTTTGCGTATAACGGTACTTTTTGCTATTCCCTCAGACGTATTTCGTTTTATTGCGACACGTTATCTAGTTCACTGCTTTTCAACGGTTTTTGGCATGTGACCCAATTTTGAAATGCACGGAAGCATGCGCCCCGGACGTATATTTTTCTCATTTTTACGAGCGACATCAAAAATATTATTGAAGTAAATTTCAAGCGTGCGTTCCAAATAATATATAAAAACAAGTTTTCAAGAAAAAGTCTTCCAATTTTACTTGATATGAAGGCTAAATAAAGCACTAGCCCAGTGAAGACCATGGTCCACGATTGAAAATCACTGATTTAGCGATCATCTGTCACAAATGATCTTTATTTTTTAATCCGATCAAAACGCCATGTTGCAAGTTGCATCTTGTTTATTCTGCTGTCTTTCGCTGCATGGACTCAAGCTAACTGCGCGTCAAAGACCTAGAAACAAGTTCGAACAAAAATGCCATAGGCGTAAGCGCCGAGTTTTCAAAATTTGCAGGGTAATGAGAGGCAAAACTGTAACATTTTGCTTCGGTGACGTAATAATAGCGTGATTATGTCAGTCCCAAAATGTTCACAAACAGGTAGCCTATTGCAGCGCTTCTCAACCAGTGGGCCGCGGCCCACTGGTGGGCCGCCAAACTCTTTCAGGTGGGCCGCGAAACGCAAAATATTTGTTATAACTTCTATATTTTAAATAAGAAGTATGTTGATATGCGTAGGACTAGGCTAATACATTCTATTTATTGCAACATTCTATATCAGTATTTCGTCATAATAAGCTGACACTGGCTAGTATTTCGTCAACATTTTAGTTAGTACAGTAAACCAGTTGTTTAGTTAGACAAAGAGAGGCATTACTGAATTTTAAATGGATCGTTTTTTGAAAAGAAAGGGGAATGAAGTATTAGTAGAAAGTTTGAAAAAACCACGGAAAGTAGTGAGAAAATATGATCCTGAATACATCAAATATGGATTTATAAGCGCAGGACCAGACTTAGAGCCTAAAGCCCAATGTGTTGAGTGCGCGCAAATCTTGTCGAACGAGGCTTTAAAACCATCAAAGCTTAAGCGGCACCTCGACTCAAAACACCCTGAAGTTGCAGAAAAACCCAAAGAATACTTTAAGAGAAAAGGAGAGGATCTGCAAAAACAGCAAGGAATCCTAACTTCGTTTACTGCTCGGACAAAATCAGCATTGAAGGCTAGTTATTTGGTGGCTTCTCGCATTGCTCGTAGCAAGAAAGCTTTCACAATAGGAGAGGAGCTTATTCTGCCCAGTGCTATAGATATGTGTCGGGAAATTATTGGAGAAGCTGCTGCATCAAAACTTCAAAGAGTATCATTGTCAAATGACACTGTAACTAGGCGAATAGTTGAAATGAGTGACGATATCGAATGTCAGATGTTGGAAAAAATCAAAGCCAGTTACTATTCTATCCAATTGGATGAATCGACTGACATTAGCAATTCAGCATTATTGCTCGCATTTGTAAGGTACTGTGCTGATGGTAACATTCACGACGATCTCCTTTTTTGCAAAGAACTTCCCACGAGAACAACTGCAAGTGAGGTAATGCGCTGCCTTGACAGTCACTTCACTAACAAAAGCATTGACTGGAAGAAATGCGTTGGTGTGTGTACAGATGGTGCTGCCTCAATGACTGGTGTTCATCATGGTGTTGTAAAACAGATCCTGGATAAAGCAGAAAATGCCAAGTGGACTCACTGCTTCTTACATAGACAAAACCTAGCATCAAGGCAGATGTCACCAGAACTGCACGAAGTCCTGTCTATAGCTGTAAAGACGGTGAACTACTTTAAGAAGAATGCACTGCACTCGGGATGTTTTGCAGCCCTGTGTGACAAACTAGATTCAGATCACTTGCAACTCCTGTATCACTGTGAGGTGAGGTGGCTCTCAAAGGGACGCGTCTTTAATCGCCTCTTTGAGTTGAGACAGGAAGTTAACATTTTTCTTAACGATCAACGCTCACCTCTTGCTGATCATTATGTTGACGATTGTTTTTGTGCAAAACTGGCCTACCTTTCAGATGTGTTTGACCAGTTAAATCAGCTCAACCTTTCAATGCAAGGAAGAAACAGCTCATTGTTTCTAGTTGCCGATAAAATAGAGGGATTTAAGAAAAAGCTTGATTTGTGGAAAAGAATGGTCAGTAACAAACGGTATGAGATGTTTCCACTACTTAGTGAAAAGCTTGAAGGATCCCCTCATGTGGATATTTCAAAAATAATCGTCCAACATCTGTCTCACTTGTCAAATAAGTTTAATTCGTACTTTCCTGAAGATCCAAGACCAGGAAATCTGTGGATTCTAAATCCATTTTCTGTCAATTACGCGACAGAAGATGTGGAATTGCCCTCGCAACTTCAAAATGACCTCATTGAACTTTCTGAGGACAGCGGACTCAAGCAAAAATATAGAGAAGTAGATCTTCCTTGCTTTTGGATTCAAGCCAGCAGGGAATACGCTTCATTGTCAGAGCGTGCTATTATGTTTCTCTTACCATTCACCACCACTTACCTTTGCGAATCAGGCTTCTCCACAGTTACTACAACGAAATCGAAAGCACGAAACAGCCTTAAAACTGATACTCTGAATGCTACTTTGCGCGTGAGCTTGTTTCCTATCCAGCCTCGAATCGATCGTATCATTTCCAATAAGCAAGCTCAAGTTTCCCATTAGAAATAAATAGCTTGTGTTGTTTTTTGTGTGCACCTTTTTGAATGATGCTAATAAATTTATAGCTGTACACTCTCATTATTTCATTCAAAAGGCTAGAACCAATCAGCCTTTACCATGAAAACTCGATTAAGTGAGACTTATTCTGTATTCACTTAATGATCCCTTTTCTTGTGGCATATTTGTTCTGTTTCACATCATCATCATTTACTCAATTGATTTATCATTAGTCATTGGTTCTGAAATAAATTTTTCCAGAAGTGGACCGCATAGCAAAGTCTCGGCGAAAAGTGGGCCGCGACATGAAAAAGGTTGAGAAGCACTGGCCTATTGTACGAACTATAGGAGCTGGTGCTAGCCTGTTTAAGATATTAATTTTTAATTAATTGATATTAAGGCAGTTAGCCTATATGCCTTAATATCAATTAATCAATAGGTAGCCTATTGGTTATTGTAAGGTGGCGGCGAAATACCTGGCTGTTTCTCTTTAGTAAGTTAATATAAATTAAATTTCGTCAGCACTTTGGAATAGCAAATTAACAATGCGCTTAAATAAAATTAACCTTTTGCCGACGCCTGACATGAGCATGAGAAATATAACTTTTATAAAATAGTGGGATGTTAGGTAGGTAACCACGATTATGACACAAGAACAAGAATTACTCGCGAACTTTAATTGTTGCTAGATAAAGGTAAATAATTAAACAACTTACATTTCTCTGTTGCATGTCAATTAAAGAACAGGGTTTGCAACTGTAAGTAAACTTTTGGTCTCAAATCGGAAAGTATTTGATGGCCAAAGCCGCGCAACTTGAAGGAAGAAAACTAAGATTTTTGTATGATGTAGCAGTAGTAGAATGTGCGTCTTGCTTTTTTTCGTAAAGCGTATCTCAGAAAGTAATGTTATTGATGAGCGACAACAAATTTCACCCCAAATCTTGTCAACTAATTTCACAAAACAAGTGGGTTCAATTTTAGGAAGTTTTGTTCCAGATGCGAAAAAACAGCGAATCGTCGTTAATTGGCTAGGTATTGTGGTGAAAGTAATGGTAGGTTTGAAGCACTTCTGAAGCTTGTTTACGGAACCCTCGTTAAGGGTCGCGGTAACATAGCTGGCTAAATAACTTTTTCGTTCTTATTAAGTTTTTATTAACCATTTTCCGAATCCGTGAAAAGGGGTTCAAATATTTGATAGATAAAATTTTATCTTGGTGAAAAGCATTCGAAGATTGACCGAAGGAAAAAGAGAAATTCGTAGCCGCGAATATTCGCGAGTTTGGTAAACGCAGCTTTTAAATCTAGTAAAAAAAATTGAAGTACTAATATTTATAACTACACATAAAACCACTGGGTTTCACTGAGAGGCGCTGACTGTCAAAAACACTAAGGTCTATTCATTTAGAACCACCTAGTTTTAATGCATTTTCATTTGCGACTGGGTTGCACTACCTAGAAAAAATTTTTGGGAGACTCTGCCTACTTTACCCAGCGCCACTGTGTACAGGGTACATGTAAAAAACTGCATTACCCACGCCTGCACAACTACACTTCATCAAAAGCTTTTTTACGCAATGCACTAGTTGCTGTTACTTTCGGCTATGTAGCAACTTTTCTTTGCACTGGCAAACCAGATTGGAAAGTACACGTAATGTTGAATCAAAAGACAATTTTGGAATGGTCAATTGTGAATGGCATTTTTTAAAATCCCATAACGTCATAGGCAAATTTTAATGTACTGTATTACAAATTACCTTTCACGCTATTAAAATAAAAAAAGGCTAGGTTTCACCCTAAAAGGTTTTTAAAAAGATGGAAACTACAATTTACATTTTCTTCACGTTTTTAGGCTTATTTCTAATCATGACTGGTAAGCTGTCACAGCAGATATATGTCAGCTACTTTTTTGTAGAAAAAAATTCTGGAGATCTAAAACTAAAATTGGTTAGAAGTCATGTTCTTATTTTTTGTGTATATAAATGGCAAATGGAAAAAGGCTTTTTATTTGTAACGTACAAAAACTAAACCATACCCTCCAAAATGTGTTTTTGTGCTAAGCTGAAACCGAGAGCTATGTGTTTTTTTTTATCTTAACAAGCACGATTGAAGTAAGCGTTGAAATGCAAAGAAAACATATATAATTTAACCAATCTTTAAAACTTTTCTCGAAAAATGATGTCTTATATTAAAGCGGAATTGAGAAAGCTGCTTGCTATTACTGCTCTTTTGGGTACGATTAAAATCAGCTGGAAAAAAGTAAAGAAAAAAATTTTTTCGATTTTACTTGAGGTTAATTGCTTGAGAGCTACTTTGTAATACAAAAAAGTGTGGCAATGGCCTGCGCGATATTTAAGTCGCCGTCACTTGCTGTTGCGTCACAGCCGCGTCATGTTTGCGTGAAGCGTTGCATTGCTCAAAAAAAGCGTCTGTCTTAACTTGGATTTCTTTTTTTTGTCTCCCACGCATTAAACAGTTCGTTGAAGATTTTGCTTGCAAAATTGCAAAAACTTTAACCAACTCAAAAAGTTACCAAAAACCGTCGAACTTTTTTTGACGCACTGCTGAATTTTAACTGCGAATCCGCCGGACATAATTTCGAAAATTCGCAGTTTTTTCGCGTTTAAAGGGAACACTGATGTGAACAAACAGAAAGACTTAGCTAGAAAAAGGATGCAGCCTTTAAAGTAGTTCATCAGAGCCAATTTAGGCTTCAGTGAAGTTTGAAACGTTTTGCACTGCTTCGACATGTCATGAACCTTTTCTATGCAGAAACTAACCATACCCTCCCATTACTAGGCTTGCCATGTTTTTGAAATGAAAATTCGGGACACATATTACAAAGTGCAAATAAATGGTCTACTTTGACCCACTTTATGTGCACACACACAATAACATGGGCACTTTGAATATTGGCAAATCACCAATTACTATTGGGCTACAATACCAATAAAAATAAAAAGAGTTAATTGCATTTAGCATATAAATTCGATACTTTTATATGCCAAGCAACTTTTTCAAAAACACAGTGTTCGATTTTATTTTCTCATAAAATTCACTTCATATCAATTCAATGTCAATTTTGCAAGAGAGAAGCACTTTGACAAATTGTTCTAGCATTTTGCCTCTGTCATCAGACCACATATTTTCCATAACTGAAAAAATTCACTCAACTGGGGGTGATGTTCCAATAAAACAAAGTACCAACTTGATAAATTGTTGAAACTTTGGAATGGTTATGATAAAAGTTGGGAACAATTGGATCCACTTTAGTTTGAGAGATGTCACTGCATTTGCCACTATTTTTTCCCTTGCTCTCAGATACATAATTTTTCACCAGAACTTTCTCATCACAAAGGGAGTTGATGTTAATTGTTTGCTTTCCCAACTTTGAAGTCTTTTTTTAGATTCAACCAAAGGCAATAGAGATTGCCAGAAACATGCAGATATGATTCACAATTATCATTAAAATATCTTGCTTCGTTGAAGAAACACCCTTGCATCCATTTTTCCTTCTTTTTCAAGCTTTTTCAAAATACACTTTGCTTGGTATTGGGCAAAGTTACCGTAATGACCTTTTTTTCATGTACGTTCAACTTCAATTCCAGGAAAATATTTGCCACATCCACCAGTCTTGTATTTTGTCTTCCTAATTTCAGCGTGGTCTCAATAATATTTTTCAACTGTCCATGTACAAAATGTAAAGTAGTGTCCTTGGGCTGGTTCCTCAAAACATTGTCAAATGATGGTTGAGCAACGTTCTTGTGACTTAAAATAGCTCTTCAATCCCTCAAACATTGCAAAAACGCGCTCTAAAGCAAGTAGTAACAACAAAAACCAGGTATTGCTGTGTTTCAAAACTTGTATACACATCATCAAAATCACAAATTTGTCAAGTTTTTTACTCAAATAGTATAAACGTGAAAGAATTTACAAACTTTTACCTGGCTTTGGATGCATATTGGTAAATAGTATCTATGTAACAATAATAATCTCTGGAATATTCATGTCATTTTCCCGTGTCAACGAAGTTTTTCTGTTTTGGTCATTATTTCAGGTATTTTCCATACACAAACTGTCACTTCATCATTTTATTCTCAAAGCAATTTTATTGATAGCTATTTCCTGTACTCCCCCATAGACAAACCTTTTCTAATTTATTTTATATGCGTTTTTATTGGTTGTTCTTTGAGTAGCACTTTCCGGTATTCCCCGTTTTCAAACCTTTTCTTGTTAATTTTTTAGTTTCTAATAATCTTGATTGGCTAAAATATTTGGGAATTTTATTTCAGTAACGTATGAATGGAAGTATATATACGGGTGGGCCATTTTGAAAACTTAGAGACGAAAGCAAACAGACGACAGAACAGAGAAGAAAGAAAAGAAGGAAGAAGGGTGAAAAATTAGAAGGCAAGGGCTAAGTACTACTAGAAGAAAGGGAGACTATCGGCTGCTACAGTGTGGTGTCGGTGATTGCACGCAAAAGCTTATATATTAGTAGAGCTGGGTTGTAAGAGTGGGCTGGCAACCTAGCTTCTTAAGCGTAAATCCTTAGACCAAAGGATAGGGCATAGAAGGTAGCCATTGAAATCTACCGAGCTAATTTTCTAGTCATCGAATTGTCATTAAGGTACAGGGCAAGTGACTTAACCGTATTCGGCAACAATCTATAACATGCTGAAGTCAGTTGTAAACAATGTAAACTGCAAATTCGATGCCCACAAGAACCTGTTAAACGTTTTCCTTAATTTAACCTGTTCACTATGATGACGATACCCTTATTGTCGTGACAACTGCAGCACTTGCCTCTGATGACAATAAGGTTATCATCATGACAACCGCACTGCTTGCCTCCGATGACAGTTATTAAACATTTCAACATTAATAGCATTGATATAGCATGAAAATCGTATTAATAGAAAATGTCATATACCGCATCATATGGCATGGCTGTGTGGTCCTGCGGAAGGGGTTAACAACTATTTTGTCCTCTTTTTTTAATACCTCCAAAATCCTGTGTAGCACCTGTTTGCACAAAATCCAATCAGTGAGTCCTTGAGTCTTGTTCAGTCAAGAACCAAGAACAGGTATTTACTTAATATTACAGCAGTTATCTGAGAATAGATTTGAATTGCAACAGCTTCCCTTCAACACCAGTTTCGGGTAAAAACTGATGGTTTATTCCTGATGGAGACATCAATTGTAATAGTAACAATGTCAATTTGATTCAACTCCTGGCAAAGTTTGTCAGTAGACATCCAGGCAATAACGTTTATAACTATACTGTATATTCACTATTCGTTTTCCCTGAAGAAAACTCAAGTTTAAACAGTTTTAAAACCTACTTGGATGCGCATTTTAAACTTCTAAAACTTTGCTCCTAAGTAGCAATGTGATAAGCAAAATGGCCTCTTTTGCAGCTACAGCCAGCACAGCATTGGTGCCAATATTTTCGAAAAAGGATGTCAAGTAAAATGTGGATGCAGCTGGTTCAACAGAAGCATTGTGCTTTTTAATACCCAAACCATCATTATATTTGCATGATCACCACAGCTGATTAAAAACAACAATAAACAATGATTGCAAAGCACTCAATTGCCTGTGTCTTTCAAATACATAAATTCTAGCAGCAGACTATCTAAAACCATTTATTTTCTTACGGAAAAATACTGAGAGCTATAAAATATTTGTCACACCAATATTGCCTCAAATTTCTGTTCCAAATATACTGCAGATAAATAATTCAATCATTTAGATTGTCAGTAACTTAAACTACAATGGCTCAAGACTGTATACAAAGCTAGAAAATGAATCAAGTTTAATAATCATAATACCTGGATTTGACCAACAGTGGTGACTGGCCGTCCTAACTAACTTTATTAATACAGGAGTTGCCAGTTGCTAGTTAGCAATTTTCAAGGCGATCTCCTATTAAGAGGGATCTGCCTTCAGCATCAAAGTACAATAGAAAAATTTGCTCAAAAATGATCACCAGCATCATACCGTACCGTACAGCAATCTATTATATCATCTCAATAACCCATGACCGGTTTTGACCTTATTGAGTCTCATCAGGCGAGTGTAAAAAACACTCAGTAATAAACATGCTGAAAAAACAATGTGATCCCCATGATATAGGTATTGCTGTATCATATTGTTTTGTATTGCATTTTTTGCACCCAATGGCAAATTTTTTTTTCATAACATCAACCTATTCCAGCGGTACAAAAATTTATTGGAATTTAGTAGTACGTAGAAATTAGTAGTATCATATATATTTATAACCTTTGCCATCCATTATTCATATGTATAAGGTCTGTCCAAAAAGTATGCGACCTTTGGGCATAAAACAAACAACACAATGAATATCACAAATTTTATTTAATCTCCTTCAAATACTCCCAGCATACACTTTTCCCAGTGCCACTGCCACTTTTGGAAACACCTCTTAAACTCCTCCTCTAGAATGCTCCTGAGCTCTGCCATCATTTTTTCCATAATGTCCTTAGGTAACTAAAATCGTATCCCTTTTAGCAGTTTTTAACTTAAGGAATAGCCAGAAGTGGCATGGTACCAAATCAGGAGAGTAAGAAGGCTGTCCCACAAGTGCTGTATTGTTTTAGGTCAAAAAACCTCTGATAAGGCAACTTTCACACAAAGCTCTTTTTGCTGCTCTATTAGCAGCTTGGGAATGAATTTGGCCAACACTTTCTGCATGCACAAATCTTCAGTTAAAATGGAGTGAACTGATCCTCTGCTTATTCCCACTTCTTCAACAATTTCCCTGAGTGTTAGACAGTGATCTTCCATCACTATTTGAGAAACTTTCTCAGTCACCTCCTCATTTCGGCTTGTGCATGGCCTGCCAGAGCGTGCCTCACTCTCCACTGACATTTAATCGCTTTTGAAGCAATTAAACCATTCCTTTGAGTTTGAATTAAGGCCTCATTTCCAAAAGCTTGCTGAATCTTTTGAATTATTTTAGTTTGATTATTACCTAGCTTTTGGCAAAACTTGATACAATATTTTTGTTCAATGCTTTCTGTTATTACGCTTGTGAGCAAAAAATCAACAATCATGCACTACATGACTGCACTATATGACTGCACTAAATGCTTCAAAAAAAGAGAATGACACCAACTATTGGTTTGAAATTTTTTATGCGTGTGCAGTAGTTGTGACGTAACAAACCCCTTTGCTGGCATGGCATTATTTCTGGCAGAAGAAGATAGGGTCAGATACTTTTTGGACAGACCTTGTATAAGCCACAGCAAATCCTGTTCATGATCATAAACTTTTTGGTAGTGTGAGTAAGTGTAAGCATAACATTAATTCTGTACCCCTGATCTATTTTCTTAACAATTTTGCGTTTTCAGTGTAAAGTCCAAAACATTCTGTCTCGCATAATGCTTTCATCCCATGGAAGAGTGGAATAAGGATAACACAACTAGCTAAAGCCTTTTGCAACCTGATAGGGACCTCATCAAACGAAAAACTACTTTAAACACTAATACATGAAATTGAAGATTTTATTTTTATTAATTTTATTTTGAGATTACCATTGTTTAAGAAGTTATTTACCTTGAAAGTCCCCTAAAAAGTACAAAAACTTTTGACAATTTACTAGGAGTTTGTCAGGCTAAAAAATGTTTATTATCATCGTTTAGTTTATCAAAAGTTGGAAAAAAGTTTCCTCTATCAATGACAAGAAATCTTTAACTAAAAGATTCCTCCTTTAAATCCACATCAGTTGTCTATCAAATTTCTGCACCAAAGTACTTACGGTACATCAAACAGTGACTTCTAAAAAAGTTTATGCCAAACTACAACTTTAACTAGCAACAAAGTACCTTGCAAAAATCCAATACTGCAGTGACTTGCAAATGTGATGCAGCAGCTAATATATCATCAATATTATCAAGCGACAAAATTATTTCACCAGAATAAATAAATTCTAAAATTTTTTCAAGACCAGTTGCAGTGACGCCATATAATTCAATCTTGTCAACAAAAGTTTCCTTCATTTCAGACATAAACATTGCTGAAATAAACAATTATATCTTTAAAGAAATAAATTACTTAGCTGATACAACCAGCTCAGTCCACTGCTGGCATTATAGCAAGTGGCCCAGAGCTGATTAAATTATTGAGGTATCTGTAAGTCGCACAATTCAATTACAGTATTTTTTGGACCATAGTGTGCACCAGACTATAAGGCGCAGTATCAACAAACGTCATCTAACGCATTTATTTTTATACATAAAGTGCTCCGGACTATAAGACACATGTAATGAAACCAAGATGCAATGCATTTTATCAATACCGTACTTGTATTTTATGGTCAAGCAATCATTTGTTGTGTTTGCATTGTGTGAGAAGTGTATGACTAGTTGCTAGGTACCGCACAGGTTGCAATAACAGCACGACACATGTGTGTGTTTACACTCATGAAGTGAAGGGAAAGATACACTCGTGAATGAAACGAGAGTAGGTGAAGAGAAAAAACACACTCGTAAAGGAAATGAGAGTAGGTAATTTCATCGCAAGAAAGAAGTTTGCTTTCAAGAAAGAACAAGTTTAGGGAGGTACTGTTACATTGGTAGCAATTATCACAACATAAAATTTGTTCAGAGCTCGGAGACAAAGCGCAACCTGATCCACACATTAAACGTACCACACTATAAGGCGCACGTTCCATTTTTGAGAAAACTAAAGAATTGTACAGGGTGCAGAGAAAGTTTCCGATCTTATATAAATCAAAAAATTAACAACTAATAAATGCCAAAATTAAACAAAAATCTACTCATAATATCATTAACCCCTCCCTAAAAGCATATTTATTCCCCTAATTTTTGATGTGTCTGCCTTTCACTTCAATTATGCACTCGATTCTTCTCCTTAAACTCTTTACTGCAGCACGAAAAATTTGTTTAGGAATTTTGGCTCATTCTTGTTTAAGAGATTTCTTCAATGCTTCAATATTGGTGTGTGCTGTTGCACATGTCTTTTTTTCTAAAATGGACCAGATGCAAAAATCAAGGGGGTTCGAATCTGGTGACAATGGAGGCCATAATTCTTTCCTCCAGAACCTTGGGAAGAGATGCTCACACCAGGTTTGGGTTTTGTTTGCAGTGTGCGAAGGTGCACCCTCTTGTTGAAATGTGAAGACCTCATCTCTGAAATGCTTCTTTATTTCAACAAGAGCAGGAGTCAAAATGCCCTTGATGTATGAGTTTGTGTTCACTTTTGCACCTTGTAGCAGTTTATTGCATCTCGAACTGTCAATTTTGGGGCTTTTAAGAGTTTGACAATTTCTGGGTTTGTCTTTCCTGCACAATGTAGATAGATAATAGCCTCGCATTGACTCATTTTAAACAAAGCAAATTTAAATTTGATAAATAAAAATATATGCATCTACAAATAAAATGAGCCAAAAATGGACAAATTTAGTAAACACACAATGACTTTATTAAATTAAAAAAAATCAATCAGGAACTTTTTCCACACCCTGTAAGTGCACCTTATGGTCCGAAAAATACGGTAGAATAAGATCTTTAGAGGATCATGTTTGCCAGCTTGAAGACTAAAATTTGATAAAATATATACATTTAAGTGATTAATTTTATAGTAGTGATGTACTAACACTGATGCTAAGCTTTGGAAAATTTATGTTACTTTACTGCTATACCAATGCATCCGCATTTCGTTCACTCATGCATCAGGTGCTTTGTCACCTTTGACCTTTGTGCAAAAGTGATTTTTCACGTTTTATTGGCAATTTCATTAAGACTGTATACTTGTATCAAAACAAAATCTTTTCAAACCCAAATAAAAAAGGGACTGTATATCAACAGGCAAACGTTCATAAAATGTCTTTGTTAGAATAAAAAAACAAGGGTAAATTAACAAAGACAAAATATACAGCTTTAGCTTTTTACATCATAAGATTGGTAAAAACTTCATAGCAACTATCACAAGAAGTCCAGCCACCATAGTTGTACTAACACTGCAAACAAGGAACTGGGGCCCATAACCTATCTAAGCAAAGTTGGGGAACCGCACTACAATGTTGAAGCTACTATTCTTCTTCATCTTTGAGCTATTTATTGTGAGAATTATGCAGGAAGATCTATATATACTGCATTAGCACTCACACTCGGTTTGCAAGTCTTCAGTTAGACTGGGGCCTTCACAATGGGTAGACTGCTTGGCCCCACTACCTGTCTGCCCCATAAAGATGGATATATTCCGTCAAGTGTCTTGCCCAAGGACACAACAAGCAAGCTTGCCAGCTTGTTCTACACACTATGACTATGTGCTGAGCGCCAAGCAGGAAGCTCTGAATACCATTTTTTAAAATCTTTTGGTACGACTCGACCTGGGAAATGAACCCTAGGTCTACCAACTGCAAAACAGACACTCTAACCACTACGCGATTGCACCAGTAAAGCTACTGTTAATTGGTGCAGAATCTAAACTCCTTTCTCCAAATTAATTTCACTAATAGCTATCTTGGGATTACATTGACAGCATTTTTTTCTGTTTCAAGACATCCACCTTCACTGAAGGCCAAATTACTCTCTAGTCTGCAGGCTTTATCCTGTATCTCTCCTTCCACATGGGTTCCCCCAAAAAAGTTCCTACCTTTTCTCCATAAAGCTTTTCTATGGCCTGCTCTTGCCAGTTCTTTCCCTAGATGATTTTCTTTTTTTTGTATAACCAAGGCTAAAAAATTAGAATACCTTCACCAAGTGACTGACCACTAGTACAATCACTACATGCTACTCATTCTCTTTACTCCAATTTTTACTATCTGAGACACCTCTGCCTCCTTTACAAGTCACTTTGACTTATTTTGCTCTGTCTTTTGGCTATCATGTTTTTTTCTATTGCAGAATTAGACAGGCACGAAGTACATCAAGGCTGTTCAGCTTCTTCTGCAGGTATTTTGTGTCTACTCACCTGTTCACACTTTTTCCTTTGTCCAAGGAGAATTTTCTGGCCTACCTTTTTCTCCTCTTTGAAACCTACTTTTTTAGCGTAGAGTTCTATCTTTCTGCTCCCTGCTTTTACTTTGGCCTACCTTTTTTGTCATCATGCCGCTCCTGCCCACCTTGACTCTCTTTCAAATCATAGTTTTGCGATTCAGACCGATGTCTCAATCTCTTCTCTTTTCAGCAAAAAAGGTTCTGGTTTCCTTGCCAATTGCATAACCTATGCCAATGAAATTAACCTTTTTATTTAGAGGCCCAGATTGTTTAAGTAGCCACCAAAGCCTGAGCCATTTTGCAGGCACCTGGCTGGCCTTCGCAGCGCAAAAAAAATGCCACTTCATCTAGTTTCAGTCTCTTAGTCTGTCCTTACTGTGCTTTCTTCTTCATCTTTCCTTCTTTCTAACAGTCTCTGGTACATACTGCATGCCAAAAACTTTCCTTTATTCTCAAGCTACCATGATTTTTTTGTTCACTCATTTCTTTCAGATGACAATACAGATGCAAAGCTAGCCAGAAAAGATACATTGTTGTAGCTATCTACAGTCCCTCGCAGGCTCTATCCTTAATATCCACACATTTATTCTTTTGAACTGGGGGCATATTGTGTTAACAAAGTTTAACAACCTAATCCCAGTCTCACTGAAAAACTTGTGCTTCTTTATGATACTTGCCATGTCCTCACTTGTGTTCACTAAAATAGACCTAGCCTTGTTTTAAATAGATAGCTTTGCAAAAGCAACAAAATCAAAAACTCTTCATGAAGCACCTGATATTGATTGACTGAGCATACCTTTTGTTTCATTATGTCCTATCCAGCTACAGGCTCTTTACACCACATGCTCTTTGCTGACTCTTCTTCTATTTACAACCTCAAATCCAAGCAACAAGGAAGGCTACACAGTTTTTCATTATCCCCCATTCTGAGGAAAGTTTAAATAACAACAACAACAACATAGAACTGTTGTCTCGTGATACCTAAGAGTATACATGAAAAAATGGGTTAACAATTGCAAAAGTTGCAAGTTTGAAGTCAAGGTTTGAAAAAATTAAATCATATTAGTAATACTTTTGAAAAGTCATAAAATGTCATAAACATTAGCCAATGCCAATTTTGAGAACAGTCAATATATCAACAGAATCAGAAAAAATCAACACCAGTACATCACTATTTATTAAGTAGCATTCTTTTTACGTTATTCTACCAACCATTAACATACTTGATAAACTTGTTAATTGTGACACAAATTTTTTTACATAGGCTTTTCTCGGCAATTAAGTTGAGAAAACTAGAGAACAATGAAATTAAATCTGTCAAAGATAATGCTTTACATTTTTAAAAAAATTCAATGAGAAACTCGAATAATGATGTTATTTACATGTAGGGTATAAATCTTCTTTGAAATATAAATAATTGTTAACAATAGACTGGATTTTGAATATGAAGATTATTATTTGTCTTTACTTGTGTGGTGACCTGGTGATTTTCCACCACATCTTTATGATTAACTTTCAAATTAATTCCAGATTTCTAACATTACAAAACACAACTACTCACCACGAAAGTAATCACAAGAAGATGCTAGTAATGCTCGATGAGCTTTGAAGCTCTTGTCTTCAGCACATAATGTGACATCACATAAAGATATGCTGGAACGCAGTTTAAAAAATCCACTCAATACTGATTTGCTATATGTTTGAGAAGAGTATAATTTACTAGATGATTGCTCGTTTAATTGAAAGTTCATTTTCAAAGCATATTGACCAAAAGAATGAATATTCACTTACTGATAATGAAAAAGCAGCAACTAAAAAACCTACAAAACTATTCAAAAAAACAAAACAAAAGTCATTTGTCCATACATGCACTCAGTTCAGATTCATCATTACCTTAATCAAAAATTATACAATTTACATATTAAGGGAAAAATAGTGACATTGAATCAGTAGCTATTTGCATGATTGTCCCTGCTGTATTTAGGTTTATTTTTAAGAGCATTGGAGATCATACTTCTTTAGAAAATTGCAAGGAACTTGAAATCAATAGCATATTTATTGTAGAAAGCATCTAAAAAATTTACACAAAAACTTAATTTTTGACGAATTGTGGTGTGTGTAAAAGGCCACAAGGCATCCATAAATGTACACCAAGAAATTACATATCGTTTTGAGCTTAAATCACATTGTAAGTTTACAATCTGGTAAATGCAACATTGCAAATTCAAAATTATGATCATCACTTTGCCATGTAATGATAAAACCGCTAATTTATAAACTGAACTGTGACATTTATCACCCACTATGATGCTAAATCAAGTCGCTTTTTAGTACAAATTCATTTGGCTACTCAAAAAATCAGTCAGCAAGTATGAAAAAATGAACTGAAGAACTATATGCAAAGAATCTAAAAACACTCGATGAGCATTTCTATACTTCAAATATTGAATGATGGCGCCATGCACCAGCAAAACTATGTCAAATAATATATACAAAAATAATGAAATTTATGTATGCACAAATGCAAAATATGCTGTTTATGGCAGAAATGGTCATGCATTCAAACCTCATCAATTAAGTGTTTTTGTATGCCTGGGAAAAGCCCTTTGTGACAATTTTTCCTGCTCTTGGTAAAAAGCACTATGCCAGCAGCAATTACTGTAAAAGGGGTCTGAACATGAAAATAATTTAAAAAGACCACTACGTCTCTCCCACAACTAGCTTATTCCATAGCAAATGCTTTGATACAAAAAATTGATTTCAATGCAGATATAGATTAATGTTAAACCGATTACAATAAGCATTCAAAAAACCATGTCCTTGACTATACTTCTTTCCAAACATACGCACCTCAAAATTAACATATCATCCCTTGCAAATAAATTTTAAAATATTGTCCATTTACAGTAAGTGCAGTGAGTCAAGTTTTTTGTTTTATTTAATGCAAGGCTATTAAATCATTTATCGTCTTTCAGGAGATGAAGATGATGATCGATGTTTTCGTTTTTTACTTTTCTTGGATTTATGTTTCTTATGGCTTTTACTCTTCTTTGACTTTGCATCATCATTCTCCATTCGGTTCAATCGACGAAGTAGTTTCTTTTTTTGTTTTGCTGTGAGGTTTTTTAAAAAAGATACTTCAGGTTCTTCTTCTTCAATAATTTGTTGATTATGAGAACTTTCATCCACCATTGCTTTCATTATGTGCGGTTTTAATGACAACTTATTTGAACTTTCACCAGAGCTTTTTCCTGCTTTCATGCTCATACTGGGATCAAAAGAAGAAGTTTTATTGAACAGTGGGCACTCTCGGTCAGTGTTAATGTGACCCCACTGATGGCATTTAATACAACGCACATTACGTACACAAACTCCAAAAGGTTGATCTTGCAAAGTTGATGTATCACCTTTCATCCATGACTCACGAGGAGCATTTCTTTGCCATTCAAATTTGTAATCCTGTTCCCCATCTTCTTTTTTTTTCTCTAAACCAGGAGGGGCATCATACATAAAACTTAAACCAACTTTAGCTTTACTGTCTCCCATCAGCACTCTTGTTTCATGCATATCTTGTTCCTTCTTGTATTGCTCCATCATTTCTTCTTGCACACGTTTCTCATGATCAAGTTTTTGTTGTCTCATCCAAACTCTTTTGATATTGTCACGAGATGAAGGATGAAAATCCTTCTTACACATGTAATTATTAAATGATTTTCCCATATTGCTTTGCTTTGTGAAAAGAATAAATATTAAATATATGCTTTCAAACTTTAATAATTTTATACACTTGAGCAAACAGGCAAATATCTGTAACAAAAACAAAGCTTGGACTAAGTACCATAGTTACTTAACTTCATCTCAACAGCTGGGCCCAAGCACGGGGTGAGACAAAAGTAGGTGGGCAGTAAATATATTTTGAATACACTAAATATGTTTATTTTGAGATTCCAAAGTAGGTAAAGGGTAAATATATTTTTGTATACAGTAAATACAACACAAAGTCCTAAATTAAAATGAACACCATCATAATGATACAAAGTTTAATACAGAAAATATAAAAAACCTACTGTCCATCTACTTTTGAATCACCCAGTATTTAATCAAAAATGTAAAATAAACATTACAGAAATCTGTGTGTCTATTGCTGCATTGGACTTCATTAAAAGCTGCAACAAACGTTTACAATATCACATCTGCTTCACAAGAGTGAAACTGATGTTAGGTGAACATAGGCTGTAACCATAAAGTAATAATTATATTGGATTAATGGCAGTCATTTGCACTAAAGAGCATCTACCGAAGCCCTCACTGCAACTGTACATCTGCTTCATCTTTTCGCAGCAGATTTTAAAAATCTAGTACAAAACTCAGGTAAGCTAATAATATTGGGGTTTCTAAGGCTCTATAAGTTGTCAACATCTCAAGTAGTTATTTTTTAATATGGCATTTCGGTGCAAGTTTGAGCTAAATTGAAAAACCCTAAATTGCAGCATCAACTCACTAAAATTCCCGTTCTTGATGTCATTATCTTTTTTTTGCATCATTCAGATGCTGCTTACTAACAACCGTAAAAACAATTCATTAAAAATTTCAGTTTTATCAATAAAATCAATGACATTAGCAACATTGTTAAAATATTTATTTATTACTGTAGGGAATTTCAGCTACTTTCATGCGTCTTTTTATAAAAAATATTACTTTTCAATGGTGTACTTAAAAACTGCAGACATTGTACATAACATACTAACTGTACTTTTTGTCTATTCCTACATCCTACAGTATTATTAAGCCTAAAAAATTGCTGAAGCTTAAAATGAATATTTTAAATGTCTACATTCATTCAGATTTAATTTCTTTTTGTTTGCATAAAATTGCAAAAAACATCAAATACACAGATGAGAAAATGCGCAAGTCATACTAATACTCTTCATTATTTCTCTTTTTCCAATAAGAGGTTTCAAAAGACGATGTATTGAAGTCCAAAAGACTTAGACAGAGCTGTCAAGTGCATACTTTCGCTAGAAAAATAAAAATGGTCAAGGTATATTAGTTTGATAATTACATCTAATTACTGAATAGCTAGCACTAGCAGCAGTTGAAAAAAAAACACAACACATAAGCCTGGTACAAGCAAAACAAACAAAAAGTGTCAATGCTCAACAGAGGCTTGTTACAAATGCTTGTAGGACAGCAAAACTGTGCCGCGTGAATAACAGTAACTGTAAATCTAAACAGACCTCTTCTACAAATAAGACGAGTGATAAAAATATCTTCACAACTTTGGTTTGTGATTATTGTGTAACACACACCACAGTAAGGGCTGACATTTGTACTCAAAAACCACCTGATAGTCCTAGAAAGTCTGTGCTGCAAAAAACAAATTAGAATACAGAATGTCAATACTATAAAATTTACAGTGGCATCGTTTACAATCACTTAATTGCATTAATTTATTAAACATCAACTTTTGTGGATAAAGCTAACACTCCGTCAGGCACTCTGAAAATACAGCAATTTAAAATTTAAGCAAAAACCACTCATCAATATAAGAAAGCAAAAAACTAGCTTTTTGAGTCATGTTTTTTGAGGGATGGCATCTTAACAATAAAAGATCTAGGTTTAGGTCAACCAGGTTTAATCTAAGAAAAGGGTCACACAACAAGATTGCTTCAGACTAAACATGAGTAAATCTTTTGTCGTCTACATTCTAGATACAAAGAAAAAAGAAAAAAAAGGACAAGGCAAAACAGGAAAATAACAAAAACAAGTAATAGTTTAACTTAGTCAAGACAATCATCGGCCAACTGTGAAAAGTAATTATACTATCACAACTTAAATGTAATAAAAAAAATTGGTAAACTTAACACAGCTAAACATTGGTAGCTTATTTACAAAAAACTGGTAGGCTAAAAGCAGGCCTACTATGAATTATGCTTAAGGTACAAAAGGTAGTCATTCAACTTTTCCGTCACTAACTATAAAACGTGTCTTTTGAAAAATGAATTTATTTATATTTTACTTGTACCTACAATACAAAAACTTAAAAGCCTTGTCAAACATATTAATAGTCACCACCCAAAAGAAAGCACAAAAAAGAATATACCATGCAGTTAGAGATACAAAGATGACTTATCCTAATTTCTTTTCATAGCAGTACTTCTAAAGCATGGGACCAGATATTATTTTAATGCCATAAGTATAGACAAAAAATGGCAGGAAGTATTAGTTTAAACAATTAATTAGCAGCAATAAAATTTTAGATTCTAAATGGCACTATTTTAAAATATGTGGAAGAAATGACCATAACACATGTTTTTGTTGTCGTAAGAAATGTAGAGAGGATATGAAACATAGGTTTACATTAAAACCAGAACTAAACTCAGTTTAAGAACCACAATTAGTTTAGCTTACTAAAAAATCAGAGGCATTGCTAGGCATGTGGAATTTGATACTACAGAAACATAAAAATGCAAATCTGCATTTCAGCATAGGGGATTGAGTTAGAATTAGAATTAAGGCTAATTCAAACAATACAGCCAATTCTTCAATAAACCCAAATAGTTTTTGCATTTCTAAGTTTTTTTCACAATACACTTGTTTCCCTCCACAACTTATTTCACCCACAGCAGCCAAAACAAAACCACTTTAAAATAAAATAAAATTTATTTAAACTAAAACAACTCAACAGTCAGTTTCGCTTATGGTGGCTTATAAGAAGGTAATTATAAAACTCAACATTGATACAAGTTACTGTGGGTGAAACTCAGAATTAAGGTCAAGAATAATTTTATTGCTGCAAATATCTGAGTATGGCAGGGATGCAAAAATACAGTTGTGCACTTGTGCTGTGCAACCAAAAAGTTTATGTGCACAAATGGGATTGGCAGCAATCAATAATGGATGGCAAAGTTTATACCAGTGTTGCCAGGTGAGGAAGTTCATACTCAATTTTTTGAAATTTGGAAAAATTTGAATGTCCATGAGAAACAAAATTTTTGAAGATTTCCTCAAAGAAAAACTGGAAAATTTGAAGATGTACGAAGTACATTTGGTACAGAATGAAAAGGGTGAACTCCCACTGTTGGAACAGCTGCAAAAGTGGTGGAAAATAGGTATTTTAGGCTAATGAGGAAATTTCCCAACGATATAAAGACCAAAGTCAGCAGGAGCTTAAGATTGATTTCCAAAAAACAAAAAGGTTGCAGCAGGTTAATAGCTGCTTCCATGCAGGACCTGCCTCTCGGTTTAGGAAAAATTTGGGCATGAAGTTGACCTCCAAAAAAAGGTTACCTTTTTTTGATTGCTGTGTAAATGAAAGTTTTGCCTTGCGGTTCAGGTAATTTTGGCCATGATCCTTCTTTGGGGAAATTTGATGTGTATTGGAAAAATATTTAGACTTTGCTAGAGGAAAGCACCAGCAATCACCTGGCAACACTGGTTTATACATGTGTGTGCTATTAACGATTTCTACGTGCTACTAAATTCTAAAAAAATTTTTATTCCCCTGGGGCTATATAGATCTGCTTTAGTGCTGCTCAAAAAAACATCAATTAAAGCAATTTTTCCCAACTGATTTTCATTCGTGCTTTGTTTTGTCTAAAACTAGGACTTTATATTCATTTTCAACACCTGCAATTGTTTTACCTGCACCTATTACTTTTAGCCTTTTTCATGCTTTACTAGCTTCCTGCCTTACAAATGCCATTGTACACAGCTATAGCAACTTCAATGGGCCAGTTGAAGCAAGCAGCACTATAAGTAAAGAAGACCTCTATAGCTTGCTTTACCCTGATATCTTGAGCTAGGAAATCACTCTTAACCTTAATTCTGAGTTTCACCCACATTATCTTATATTAGCATCGTGTTTTTTAATTACTTCTTAAGGGCACACACCGGCCTAAAATTTTAATTTTTATGGATTACTTGTTTTTAGTTGATCTTTCACTGAAATTTATCATAGATTTCAAATCTGCTATCAGTTTTTAAGCACCTTATTTCCTTTTTAGTAAAAATCATAGTTATTGCAACCCTCTCCAAGAATTTTTTTTTATTTTCAAGAAATATCAAAAAACATTTTTAACATCTAATTTTCTTCCGATTAGTTTTGTTTAAACAAATAGCGCCATTTATTGGTTATTTTGGTAGAACTGTATTGAGAAACTAGTTTCCAGTTGTAAATATAAAAATTATTGAGAGCATGTAAAGTTAACAGGGATATTAGGGTCAGGTTAAAATGATGACATAATAGCAGTCAGCCAACAGTCAAGCAAGTACTTAACACATTGGCCACGGCGAGATTTTCTAGCCACACGCTAAGCGTCTCATCATAGTTTTGCGTAATTTGCATTTTTTCATCGACAAGCAATTTCTCCCAACGCTGTTGTTTACTATGAACTAAAAGGGCTGGCAAACCGACCTGACCTCAAAACAGACTCCAAAGTAGGGCGAAATAAAGAAAAAAGTTGAAATATTTCCTTTGTAAAAGGTAGGGCATTTATCTGACACGCTGAAATGACCGAATTTAAACTTTGCTGAAAGACGAGTATATACGTCTACCGCGTACAGAAAGGAAAATGAAAGACGTAATATTACGTCCCTCGCGGTCAATGTGTTAAATTAGTTGGGTATTATAACTCACATTAGCACTTATTTCTTAGTAGATCTGTTAGATAACTAATTGTTATCTAACAGGTATTTGATATTATTGAGTGAATTAGTGAAATTTTATCAATATTTTAGTGGGGTTTGGAGTATGCCTCGGAAGAAGAAGCAACATCAATTTAGCGGGGTTGGAAAGCAGTTTATACCTGTAAATAGTGCAGATTTTGTGTTATCAGATGTTGCAATTTGTACTGTTAATGCAGCTGATTCAGATGCAAAACAGCCTACTGCATCTCAAAAGAAATTGGAGCAAAATAGCCCCAGTGTTTTTCTTGACAAGTACTATGATGAACCAATGAAGCAGTTGGATATCGCATAATTGATCTTGAATGTCTAAAAGGAGCAATGTCAAAGCTCCACATGTGTAAAGATGGTGGGCAAAAATACAGGCCTGTATACAGGCTATCAAATAAGTTTAATCATACGTTGATGCTTTCTCTAAACAAGTTTGTTTTCTAATCAATGAACTAACAAATATTGAAAATTATTTTGTTGTTTTTATCTGTTGTGATTGTTGTTGTTTCAGACACTTGCTTATTATCATTTTACTATCTTGTTTTTTCACTATGCAAGGTGGCTATATTTTTTTTCAGGGTCTTTGACTGTTATTGATGAAGTACTCTGGGTTGGCATGTGGATTGGCTTTTCAAAGTACAAAATGTGGCAGAAAAACTGAAATGTATACATCAAAGAAGAAAAAAAGCATTCATGAAATAAATGTCAAAACAAATCTTGCAATGGCAGAACTCGGAATGGGCAGACAGACAATGACTACATTTTGTAGCATTATTGGAATGCCACCACCGTCATCTCAAAGTGGATGGGACAAGCATAGCCAAAATTTGTCTATTGCACTTACTTCTGTAGTTGATGATCAGTTACAACTCGCAGCAAAAAATCTTTGACACTGTCTTATCAAAGACAATTCAGAAGTTTTAGAGGATAACACAATTGATGTGGCTGTATCTTATGATTTGTACATGGCATCACAGAGGTTTTAAATCTTGTCATAGTGTTGGAATCATGGTGTTAATTGATACTGGAGAAATATTAGATGCTGAAGTAATTAGTAAGACTTGTGAAACATGTCAATGATCATCATACCTCAAAGAATCAGCAGAATTCAAGCAGTGGCAAGAGAAACATATTAGTGAAGGAAAATGCTTCAGAAACTTTGATGGACCAAGTACAGGCGTGGAAACAGCTGCTGCAAAAGCTATCTGGTCTCCATCGATATCAAAATATAAAATATGATACACTGTTTTGCTAAGTGACAGAGACAATAAAACCATGCAGGAGCTGAATGAAAGTTGTGTGTATGGAGACAAAGAAATCACAAAACTTGAATGTGATAATCACATTCATAAGATAATGGGCATTGGACTTACAAATTTAATAAAAAAATGTCCTCAAATAAAAAGTAGTACAGGTGGCCTAACTTCACAATATATTGTGAAACTGAGTACATACTACAGGAAGTCAATCATGGATTTTGTAACCCAGTCTAAAGATACTGCAAACACAAAATCTGCAGTAAACAAGATGAAAATTAATATCATGGCTTGACTGCATCACTCAATTCATAATGATGTACCAATAGAGCAACACAAATTTTGAATGGATAACAGTGTACAAAGGTGCAAATACAAAAAACAGCTTACATCTTCAGATCAAAGTTTTTCAACAGAAGCCAAAGACAACAAGCTTTGAGAATCATTTTTGCCATACATACTGCCATTGTACACTCGTATTTCAAATGAGGCTTTACTAAAAAGATGTGTTGCAGGACTGACACAAAACCAAAATGAGTCATTTAATGCAGCCATATGGAAAAGATGCCCCAAAGAAAGAAATTTTGGCACTGCTGCAGTCCAACGTGCTCTGAGATTGGCTATCTTGTCCTGGAATGTGGGTTGCCAAGGACTGGTACAGGTGCTTTTAAAACTGAGCACTGAGCCCAACACTTTTGCAAATACAGCAATCCTCGCAAAAGACAAATGCAGATTGTCTGATGCAGCACATTCTGGGCACCAAAAAAAAAAGATTGCGCTCTACTCAGAAATCTGCTTTTGGTGACTATGTGCAAGGAGGTCATTAAATACAGTTAATATGCAAATTTATGGAAGTAAATATTTTTGAAATAATAGAGGCTGTGAATATTTTAGTGAGTTTTTTTAATAATGTTAATTTCAGTTGTTCAATTAATTCACAAATTTTTATGTTATTCTAGTAATTTTAATGGTATTTTTGTATTGAAACTTTGAAGGTGATTTTCTCAAAATGGTGATTTTTGGTACTAAAATTTCTACTACTCAAAAAGTATTTGTCAGATTTGGCTAAAATTTTCAGAAAATGTTGTAGATGTCAACCTATAAATTAATGGAGCATTTTTCGAAAATTTTGTGTTTCAGTGATTTCATAAGGAAAAGAATAATTAAAATTTTTAATTTGAAAGTTGCACTCCCAAATTATTTAATTAATTTTTTAATTAAAGATTATAATAGGAAAAGGCTCTATTATTTTGTGTACACAGGGTGTGTCTTGATCCACATTAACTTCGAGCAATTCGTTATTTGTGGTTTTGTACTTTTAAGATTTTTTGTAAAACTGTTGAATAATTTTTTTGTGTAATTGCTGGTTGGATTCCTTTTTTCATTTCCTTTCTGGTGATATATAGTTACATTTTTACTTAAGCATCTATGTTAACTTGTACCCCATGTACTCAAAAATTGTGCATACCCTGGTGTGTGCCCTTAATGAGCTGCCATAGGTGTGTAGACCAACAGCAGACATCCGACTGTAATCCAAGTTAAAATGTGTGCACTCCATGTGGCAACTAGTCACTTCTATCATGATAGAAGTTATACTTCTATCTTTATATACATAGATGGCATTCCGTATATAAAGCCAAGTTTTGTTGTTGACTTTCTGTTTGTGGTTTGTAGTTGAAGTTAAAGTTGAAGTTGCTGAATTGCTACACAATATCCCTCCTCAAGTACGCACAGCTAGCCAAGACGTGCATAAGAGGGGAGGTAGTTGCTGGGGCCGCAACATGCCTTTCCTGCCAATGTTGAGAGAGTGAGGCTTGCCGGCCAAATTGAGATTCCCACCAAGACATCAATTGGAAGGCGGTCTTGACGATAAGGCTTGGCGAATCCACAATGGCTTGTGCCGCTTGACAGAAGTCACTGCCATCCAACTACATCAACAAAGATGTAGCTTCTTTGCAAGGTCACCATTGTAGAGCAATGGCAGGCATCCAACTGTAATCCAAGTTAAAATGACTACACTCCGTGTGGCGACTAGTCATTTCTATCATGATTGCTCTGAACGTAGATGGCATTCCATATATAAAGCCAAGTGTTGTTGTTGACTTTCTGTTTGTGGTTTGTACTTGAAGTTGCTGAGGTTGCTACAGGTGAAATAGACTGTTAAGATATTTTAGTTTGAATAAATTTTATTTTATTTTACTATTGCTCTGATTCAGTCATTGAACTATCTGCTGTCAAACTGACTAACTACATACAAACCAATTTAACATCAAAAAGATCAAGATAACTTCAGTTGGCATATTTATTTTTGGAACTGGCTATTTTGCTGTTGATGGCACTTTACCCTTGGAGGCTATTTGCCCTCACCATTCGCCTGTTTTTATGTACCCATAATTGCTACAATTCTAGCAGTGATGCTATGGCATGTGGATAGTGCAGCTGCCTTGAAGTGCAACAGTTACAGGTTACAATCTTGGCTGGCAGAGCACACTGGAGTGGGAGGCCTGGTAGGTGAATGCACAGGGTAGTGTACACTGGGGGAAGCAAATTTTATTTATTTGATTATTAAAGTTGACTTATTGAAACTAGTAGTACTAAACAAGCATAGCAGGCATATTACAGCCTTCAAGCAGGTTTCATCACACACAGATTCCTAGAAACAATTCTATTTTGCTGCTGTTGGAAATGATGGCAAATAAATAATACTTTTTCTAGGATTAATGACAACAATCTAAACCAATGCCAGTCATTATTGACTTATGTGAATGAACATCTACTGTCCCATGCTATTTTATTGTGTTTATTATGCCTGTACTATGCCTATTTATAATTAACCATCAGAACAACCAAAAGTCACATGTTTAAGACATCATTAATATTGACCAATCGCAAATATCTCATGGCAAAATAGCCTCCAAGGGTAAAATGCCACCAATGGCAAAATAGCACTTCCTATTCTATTTACCAACACCACTTTTGGTCTAATTTTAACATTTGTGATGGCTTATTGGACTCAAAGAAAACTGCAAAATTTTTCCAACTCACCATTTGATAGTCATTTGGCCTAGACTCTAGCCCCATGCTCAATTTTAAAAACTAAGCAAAGTTTACTCAATGCAATGGACCTTAATAATAAGGCAGTGGCTATTTCACTGTCGACGGCAATTTGCCTTTGGAATCTATTTTGCCGTGATCATTCACGTGTGTTTATATAGCCAAATTTGCTATAATCGCACCAGTGACTCTGTGGTGTAGTGGATAGAGCGCTGGTCTTGAGATACCATGGTATCGGGTTCGAATCTCAGCTGGCCAGGGCTTTATAAGAAAGGCAGTGTACACTGAAGGGGCAGGCCCGGTATGTAAATGTACAGGGCAGTGTACACTGCAAGGGAGTGTACAGGGTGGGGGATAGAGACCTGGGGGTGCAAAATTTTTTAATTGGTTTTTAAAATTGACCAATCAGAGACGACCAAAAGTCACATGTTTAGTACGTCATTAAGATTGACCAATCACAAACAACTCACGGCAAAATAGTCTCTGAAGGTAAATTGCCGTCGACTGCAAAATAGCCACTGCCTAATAATAATCAGGGTAATCCTTAAGTTTAGCATCAAAAAATTTGTAATCCAAGCATTTACTTTAGGCAGTGGCTATTTTGCCATCAACGGCAATTTGCCCTAGGAATCTATTTTGCCGTAATCATTCACGTGTGTTTATATAGCCAAATATGCTATTATTACACCAGTGACTCAGTGGTGTAGTGGATAGAGCGCTGGTCTTGAGATACAATGGTTGTGGGTTCAAATCTCAGCTGGCAGGGCTTTATAAGAAAGGCAGTGTACACTGAAGGGGCAGGCCTGGTATGTAAATGTACGGGGCAGTGTACACTGGAAGGGAGTGTACACAGTGGAGGATAGAGACATGGGGGTGCAAAATTTTTTAATTGGTTTTTAAAATTGACCAATCAGAAACAACCAAAAGTCACATGTTTAGTACGTCATTAAGATTGACCAATCACAAATAACTCACGGCAAAATAATCTCTGAGGGTAAATTGCAGTCGACAGCAAAATAGCCACTGCCTTACTTTATTGAAATGAAAATTAAAAGACATAAATTTGTGCTATGCAACATAACATTTGACCAAATTTGTTAGGTCCCACATGCTGATATTTAAACACTACTTACAATATTTATAATTGATCTTAATAAAGTAAGTGTTTTGATTACAATAAATTTTGGTAATCCTGTACTTTAGTGCAGTAAATTATTTAAGCTGAAAGGGCAGTGTACACTGTAGGGCCAGGCCCGGTATGTAAATGTACAGGGCAGTGTACACTGGAACCCACCCTGTACACTCCCTTCCAATGTACACAATCATAGCAATTGAAGACTGGTGTACTAAGAACTCACCACATTGTCACTGGCAGGCTTTAGCAATTATGGCAATATAAACACAAGTGAATGATTGCGACAAAATAGCCACTTCCCAATCTCAACTCCAACTCTAAACCTAATCCTTACTCTGGCAAACTCGAATCAACCCAAACTCAAATAGTGTACTTGTAAACTAAGGTAGTGGCTAGAGTGCTGGCATTAGCTTTTAGCTTTTTACACTGAAATGTCCGTTCAACTGTTCAACTGCACTTCCTTAAACAAAGCACACTTCAAATTATTTCTCCAGCAATTCAATGGCATAGTTTTTAGCACCGTCGCTTCTGAATGGCACTGTCAGAGATTTGAATCTAGGCTGGGCTCTTTTTCTGTGGAGGTAAGATTGGATTGTTGGAAAGAAGCATTGCAATAATTTTTTTGCAATTACATAATAGGAGTGTATATTGCTGGGAGGACCTGGGTATACAGTAAAATGTGAGGGAGTGTACACAAAAAATTAAATGTTTGCATTAATCAATAACGTTTGTTGCCGGCACTTTAGGGTTGAAAATTGAAAAGCCAGTGCCAGCACTGCAGCCACTGCCTGTAACCTAAACCCAAATGTTGATTTGAGTCAGATATTTTACAGTTTTGGTATGTGAAAGACTTTCCCTGGATTTCCACATTTTAGTTTCTTCCGCTTTTGTGCTTTATTTTACTCTTAGTTACCAGTGAAGTATATTTTTTCATTTAAAGTAGGATTGCCATTGCCTATATCCATCGATCTATCCCCACTGCATTGCATTTCATAAACAATAGATGATATTTTCGAATTACAATAAAAAAGAAAAAAATGGACCTACGCTGATGTTAAGCTAATTGCGAACAAAAAAAGAGCGGAAAGGAGTTGCGGAGAAATTTTTTTGATAGTTGTTATGAGTTGAAGCTTCAATGATGCCTTGCAACTTCACAAGCGAGATCAGCAATTTATTGCCAGGCTTTTGGAAGTGTAGTCCTACAGTACCGTAGCTGACAGTTCACAGCGAGCTGTTGGTGATAAAGTGATACTCTCGCATTTTATTTTGACGTATCGGTAGTTGGCAACAATCGGTATTGCAAAAGTAAATTTTGACTTCTTTGCAGTAGAAAAAATCGATAATTGTGAACTCTTCACTTTTTTTATTTGATACGATTTTTTGACAAGCAGAAAGCGAAGACCTAATGATGAAAGGCCGGATGTTTAATGACAAATGGTTAAACAGGACTGACACTTTGAAAAGATTTTGGGATTTAAAAAACGTAATCAAATTTTTCATGGAAACTAAAACCAAAAAGTCTGTTTTTCTAAAGATGTGAAGTATTTGAATGACTTGGCATTCCTTACTTATGTAATACAACATCCATCAGTATTAAATAGGCAGTAACAAGGGAAAAATTAACTGGCAAACGAGATCTTTTAACTTAAAACAATATTCCAAAAGAAACTGGATCTTTTTTAAGGTCAATTTAGCAACTCTGCATTTACACACTTTTTATGTCTGAAAATGCAATATGATGAAGAACCATATATCAATTACCAAAAATGTGGCCCTATGATGGAAAAGATTCTGAGCTGTTTTTCACGCTCGCTTTGTGAATTTTTGAAAATTTGAGAGAGATTTCGATATTTTTTCTCATTCATTTAACACAGCTATGTAATAAAGCCCAGATCAACTTGAGTTTTAATGATATGAAAAGAGCTTTTGATAAAAGCGATCTTGGAAATCTATATAAAAACTAAGATCGCAGGAAGGATCAGAATCTTGCAGAATATGCTAAGAAAACAGTTTCATTCTTTTGGAAGCACCAGTTGCTGCGAGCTATTACATTTAAACGATGAAATAATACAAAAGAAACAAAAGAGGCCAATTATCAGCACAACATTTGAAAAAACAACTTCCAATTGCATCCAGTTCCATGAAAGCAAATGTTACAAAAGTTTGCAAAGATGTGCCAAAGCAAAATCACATTACCGTTTAAATAAATTCCAGATCTGAATCATTTTTTCTTCATCTACCAACGACTTATTCTCAAATTTTCTGTAGTTACAGAATCGGCTTCGGAATGAAAAAAGAAAAATTTTTTCATTCATGTGGCTGAACTGAACTAACGCCCTTTTGTTCTCGCACGCTTCATATCTTCTGTTTGGCGTTTGGCGGCTTGAGATTGGAATACAACTCTCGGGCACTTTTTGACTGAAACCGGGCGAGATTTCCATTCCAATTAGCTGGCCTCTCGTTCCAAGCAGTAAAATAGTAACGTTTTGAATTTCAAGTCAGCTGCTTAATTTGGTTGCTACACGAAGTTCAATTTGTTTTTCTGCAATTCGGTTGTTTTGAAGAAGCGCTCTGTAAATCTGCTCTTTCTTTTTATCAATTTGGAATTTAATTTAACTGAGTTTTTGGATTTAAATTTTCTTTATCTGAGTTTCCGAAATAAAGAAGTTTTTATTTAGTCGTTGTACTTGAAGAAGGAGCGAAAACCTTGGAGTTGCTCCCGGGCATTGCGCACAAATCTTCGTTGCTTGAGGATTTGTACCACCAATAGATTGTCTAAAAAATGTGTCGTAGATTGCATCAAAGGTTAGGATTCTAAGTTTTCTTTTTTCTATAGAATTGATGCGGCCCGCTTTCTTAGAAAGGTCTTGGTAACGTTCCGTTACGTATAGAATCCCGCGTACCATGTAGGAACCCGACCCTTGGCAACCTCATGTTATATACAAGGTCCTGATAACTCGTAATTTCATGCTACATATAGCATCCCACTGTCGATAACCTCATGTTACATACAAGGGGTACGACTGTTGGTAAAGTCATGTTACACACAGAATCCGACTGTTGGTAATCTTGTCTTACATATACTGTCCGACCGTTGCTAACCTTATGTTACATATAAGGTCCTGATCCTTGGTAACCTCGTGTTACATATAGGGTCCCTACCATTGCTAACCTCGTGTTACATATAGGGTCCGACCATTGGTAATGTCATGTTATACAGTATATAGAGTCCGACCATTGATAACCTCATGTTACATATAGGGTCCGACCATTGGTAACCACATCTCACATATAAATTCCGACTGTTGGTAATCTCATGTTACATATAGGGTCCCAGTGTTGGTAACCTCATGTTACATATAGGGTCCAACCATTGGTAACACATGTCACATACAGGGTCCGATCATTGGTATCCTCATGCTACATATAGAGTCCGAGTGTTGGCAACTTAATGTTACATATAGGGTCCAACCATTGGTAACCTCATGTTACATGTAGGGTACGACCATTGGTAACCTTATGTTACATATTGTAGGAAATACGTTTCTTGAGCAAGAGCGTGCTGACTGAACCCCAATTGGTGGGAACTATGGCAGTCACAAGAAAGAAAGCACGACAGTATTATTTCATTCCACAAGTTCACGCAGCTCTGGTAGATAATCAAAAATCACGTTCTTCTGCCAGGACGATCAACAACGAAAGAGAAATGACAGACAACCAGAACACTTCCGTCCGCCACGGCGATGGACGAAGAAAGAGAGCCGAAAATCTCCGACCGCATGGTCAGCAACAAAATACTGCACGCGTTACCACGAACTAGATCGCTGCCCACGTCTAAGTAAATCTGGACACTGCACACGTCATATGGACAAAAACAACGGACAAACAACATGATAGCGAGAAAGGCAAGCCAATCACCGAGGTACCATGAGAGGACAAAAACATAAACATATCTAGCCCTAATAAAAACAGAAAAATAAATGTGTGTGATTTTAGACACAAGCAATAATAATAAACGAATACGCTTTTGCAATATAACGGCTAGATTGCCTGAAAGGCTTGCAGGCTTAGATTCTTGGTGTGAGGTTAAATCGCCAGGCGTGCAGACTATAGGAGCAGGATATACTTTAAACGGAAATAGCCGAGGGGCTACAAACCTGATGGTAGACACTTCGTCAGTTAATACTACTTCGTCAGTAAAATTGTAAGGTAAAGCAGCAACGGTGTGCAAGCTGGGCGTCAAACTGGGGACGCACAAAGTTGCAAACTAGCAAACATAGCTCTTACAGTAAACAACTAGAATCACACACATCGGCGGGAGCGAAGTGCTAAAACGCCGAAAGCAAACTAACAAAAAAATTTAAAAAATGTAAGGTGTTTGTCATGGCAGCTCGATGAGGTGCGATGCGTGACACGCTACAAAATGTTGGTAACCTCATGTTACAAGTAGGGTTTGACTGTTGGTAATCTCATGTTACACACAGCCAGTCCCGTAGCACTCCAACTTCGGGCCCCCCCAAAGTAAGCGCAAGAGCCCCTGCGCACAGGTAATATCACTTTAGAGGTGTAAAATTGAAAAGCTGCATTAAGAAAATATACCACAATTTGTACATAAGTAAACAGGCTAATGTCAGAATAAAGCATGCCGATACCGAAGGTGCAAGTCATAAAAATTTGGCACCGATGCCAGAGTTCAGTAGGACATTTATGCAGACACTGCGAAACGAAAGCAATGACACTGAAAAACATGAAAAAGTTATAAAAACACAGTATCATTTAAATAGTCTGGAGCGAACTTTTTTGTTCGCAAATGCTGTTATGACATTGTCATAATCAAAAGATCGGGCGCAGTCATTTTCGATTGACAACATGGCTAATGAAGATAGTCTACTGTCTGTCATAGACGTTCTATTAAAAGTTTTGATCAGTTTCAATTTGCTGAAGCTTCTTTCAGCGCTGGCAACAGTCACGGGGCAAGTTAGTAAGATTCGAAGTGCGATGTACACATTCGGATACAATTCAAATAAATGAGTCTTTAGAAGATAGTTCAGAAAGTCTTGAGCCGTATTGAGATTGCGTTTTTTTTTGTAAAATTAAAACAAACCGCTGTAGCTCAGCGCTCATTTCATCAGAATCAATGTCACCGAACTTTTTTTGGAACTCTTTACAGCAAGTAAGAAGAGCATTTTCTTGTTGCACAAGCAAAAGTTTGTCTCGTGTGTACAAAAACGAAAAGGCGGAAGAAACCTCACGTAACAAATTAAAGCGCTCCTTTATTGACATAATAGCCTGGTCTACTAATGGATAGAAAAAGTTGCTTTTAAATTTCAGTTCAGGAGTAGCTCGTTGTTCCTCTTCACCTTGGTAATCAAACAATCTTCTTTTCTTTCCACTTCTTGACGGAGGAAAAGAAGGATCAATATCCAATTCCTGTGCTATTTCAACAGCAGATGTTGCGGCACTGTCATAACCCGTTGTGCGATAGTTTTGCAAAAACTTTTCAGTTGCCTGGATTTCCGTTTCCATTGTATGAAGGGAGACTCCATACGATTGAAGAATCTTGCTTGCTTTATTAACTTGGAATAGGATACCGTACCAAATAAACACCGACAAAAGAAAACTCCATTTTGATAAATGAGCTATCAACGATTTTGTTTCTGAGGCAGCTCTTCCATCTTTTCTTTCTATGGAAATGGCTTCCAAGTCTTTCAGTGCCACCAACACCTCTTTTAAATTGTATCGAAGAGGTTTGATGCATTTAATTCTGCTTTCCCAACGAGTATCAGATTGTGACTTTATGGACAGCTCCACATGTTTCTTCAAAATTTCCCAACGCTGAGCAGAGGAAGAAAACAGCACATACAACCTTGTAAGTACTCCAAAAAATGTCAATGCTTCCGTCGATGAATTAGCACTGTCAACAACAACTAAGTTAAGGGTATGGTTTGCACAGGGCACGTAAACAGCTTTGGGATTGATGTCTAGCATTCTTGCTTGGACCCCAGAATGTTTTCCTTTCATGTTAGCACCATTATCATATGACTGACCTCGACAATCAGACAATTCGAGTTGCAGTTCGGTCGCTTTTTCTAAGAAAGCGTCCAACAAGCCTTTCCCAGTACTGTCACTTATTCTCAAGTAGCCAAAAAATGTTTCTTTAACAACAGCAGCTTCTTCATTACATAGTACATAACGGAGAATGACAGACATTTGTTCATGATGTGACATATCTGGAGTGCAGTCCAAAATTATAGAAAAATATTTTGCCAATTTCAATTGCTGTAAATTTTCTTTTTCAACTTCTGTCGCTAGCAATTCAATTAGTTCATTTTGTATGGTAGGACTCAAATAGTGATCTTTAGTGTTTTTATTCTTGATTCTGTCTTGAAGCTCTTTTAGGATCGGATCTCTTCTTGCCAAAAGCTCAAATATACCCAGAAAATTTCCATTGTGAGGAGATCCTAAGACTTCTTCAGATCCTCTAAAAGCAAGATTCCTTTCCGATAGAAACAAGGCAATGTCGATAAGTCTCTCTAAAACATTTCTCCAAAAACGTCTTTCATTGAAAAAAATATTCATCTCGCGTTTGTCGATAGTGGATGAATTTCTTATCCCTTCAGCTAGCAACATCCATTGACTGCAGCATTCTTGGTGGGAAATGCCGTTTTCATGGTCTTTCAGTTTTTTCGAAAAACCCTCCCATGTATTTATACCACTACAAAAGGGGCTTAGTGTTTTTCCAAATAGCTTACAACAAAAGCAAAAAACTTGATCTGATTCCCCAGAATAAACTAGCCACGACCGTGAAACACTTTCACCATTAGGTAACACACGTTTATAATGGTTGGAGGAAAAACGTCGCCTTGGAGTTGTGTTATTATATGGAAATTTCATTATTAGTTGATGTGGTCCACGCTTTACTACATCACATCGTTGAGCATCAGAAATACTTTCAGGCCATTTACATGGGTCATCAGGGATAGGGGTAAATTGAGATTCAGTTATTTTTGATATTGAAGGTTGCGTATTCGCAGGTAAATCACAACTTACATTTTCTGGAAATTCACAATCACTTTGATGCTGATCGTCATAGTTTTCTTTTTCTTGTACACTATAGTTTTCTTCATCCCTCTCGGTACTAGTGCCAGGTCTACTCTGCTCAGTAATCTTGAAAAAATCTGTCATCTTGGACAATTTCGCTACAGCATCTCGAGCAGTGGCTGCTTCTTTTCTCTTTTGAGCACCACTTTTTGAACGTTTCATTCTATACAATGTCAATAAAATACTTTATCTGCACTCTGCAGTGTATATATATTGTCCCGGTATTTAAGCCAAACAGAATTCCAGACCATTCTATGATTGTTGCGTAACAACGGCATTGTTACGTCAATCGAATATTCAAGATTCTACCAGAAAATCAATCGAAATATTCTAGATTCTGCGAGATAAAATGACGTCGCATTCACTTATGATGTCACAAGCCAATTTCTTCCTACAGTTTAAATCGGTTGTAAACAAGTCTGCTGAACTGAAAATAGTCAAGTAGCCAAAAAGCAATTTCAGACTAACTTGGGCCCCCCCCCAATTGGGGGGTTTGGGGGGCGGCTGCTACGTCTCTGTTTACAAGCCTATTCTTTACAAATTTTTAGGTTAACGGGCCAGTTGCTTAGGCAAAAGCATGCTGATCATTTTGATACCAAACTTTTCAAAATTGGTTGAAATTTAGTCACTTAAACAAACATTTAGTAACAACTACTGCCTTGAGCTAGTAAACTTTGTCAAAATGCGCCGATATACAGTATACAACGATCAGCAATAGCAACAATAGGAAATTTATTGCGACCGCAAAGGGTTAAATTTGGTGGATTCGTCGCTGTTTTGCCTTTTTCTTCGATCTTTTACAGTTTTGTATTCTATTACAGCTATAACAAACCTCTAATTTAAATATATATAAGCTAATCATTTGTATTCAAAATCTATAGATTTTAAATTGAGTTAATGTTTTGTATGTTTTTTTTTCACGACTTTGTATTTTATTACAGCTAACTGCATTAAAATAATAATTATATCATCCATTGTAATTGAAATTTCTATAACATTATAATGTCCCGAAACAGATGGAGTGCTGTATATGAACATTTTTTTGAAGAAGGCAATAACTTTCGATACAGAGTTATGCTCGATCAATGTCGCACCTGCAATTCAGTTATTCCTAAACTAAAACAGGGAAGCACGTCGGCTAACCTGAAAAGGCACCAAAAGCGTCATCATCGACAGGCATTTGATAGGGTTGAGGAAAAAGACTCTGAAGCTACTAAAAAAACAAAATTGCAGAAAGAAAAAGGGCAAAGTAGTATGACAAATTTTTTTAAAACAAGTAATCAAAAAGCTACTGCATCCATCACTAAAGAAGATTTTATAAACGGAATATTGAAAATGATTGTCTACAACGGAGTTCCTCTGACATTTTTTCAGGAAGATGGATTTCAATTGCTAAATGGTACCTTTGCAAAAAATTTGGAAATTCAACTAGGACGTCAAGCCATTCGTAGCATGGTACTCAAAAAATCGGAGGAAGAAAAATCAAAGTTGAAGGAATCACTTTCTGGAGCTTTGGTTTCTATCAAATTTGACGGAGTCACTAGACTTCGATCACATTTCCTGGGTATTTCAGTGCAATACTACCATGAAGAACACGGTCTTACAGTAAAGACGTTGGCTTTAGTCGATACTGAAGCCAATCACACAAGTTTTTATTTGAAGGAAATATTGTTGGACACTTTGAAGCAGTTCAACATCAGCAAGCAACAAGTATTAGCTTGCGTTGTTAACAATGCGTCAAATATGACTCGGACTGTGCAACTACTTAATGAAGATGAAGGAGATGAAGACGATGATGAAAAGATTAAAGATATACAAGATTCATTATCAATCGACCATACCATATACCACATGAGATGTGCTGAGCACACCCTGCAGTTAGGAATTCGTGACGTGTTAAAATAAGGGCGAGCGGAAAAGTTTTTAACAAAATTGCGAAAACTTGCTCAACACCTACGTTCACCACCCACCGATGGAATTCTAAAGCGTCGGGCTAACAAGGGAATGCTAATTGACATGCCGACCCGTTGGGGGAGTACTTTTCTCATGCTTCAACGATTAGCGAATTTGAAATGTTTTGTTCAGGATCTTGGCTCGCATGAATCATACCTTACCGAAAGTGAATGGGCTGAGGTCAAGATGATGGTCGAAGTACTACAAATACCTCACGCAGCAACAATTTATTTTCAAAAACAAGATCTTACTCCGGGAGAATGCCTGCTTCATTGGAGAGAAGTCGTGTTTAAATTGGAGAAGCTGGAAAACAATTTGGCTTCTGCTCTTGCCACCGCTCTGCAATCACGCCAAGAGTTTTTATTGCGGCAAGAGGCTTTCTTGGCAGCTGTTTGGGTAAGTAGTGTTTGTTGACTTAGTTGTTGTGACGACCTACCAATCTTTTTTGTTGATATTATATTCAACTCAATACTAGTAAGCGTTTGTGCACTTGATTTTATTTGAGTCGAGAATAACAACTAATGTATTAGTTATATTAGGATTGACTGACTTATATAACCGTGATATTATCATTTTATTTTCTTTCTTGATAGGTTGATGCTCGATCGAGAATCCTCTTGAGCAACCAGGAGCAACTACGTGCAAAGAGCGGCCTTCAGTCAATTTTTTTGCGTATTCAAAGCACTTCAAGCGAAAGAGCAAGTGCTAATGCAGAAACTGACTCAAGCGGAGGTGAAGCAGCATCAGAATCTGCAGCATCAGTATCTGACTTTGATGCGTATTTGAACTCTTTACATTTAACAGCGGCTTCTAAGGTATCAGCTACGGCGTCTGCAAAATCTGATCTTACTGCATTTGCCGAGGCGCTTGTTGATGTCGAGCGGCTTGGAAGATTAAAATTGCCAAATGTTTGGGACATTATTTCGAAATACCCCCTTATTGTACAACCAGTATCGCGAATCATTAGCTGTTTGCCCTGCACGCAAATATCCGTTGAACGTATGTTCTCCCACTTAAAGCTCGTACTTCGTGAAAATAGAGCCAGAATGAGCAATGAATTAACTGATGCCATTGTGTTTATGCGGACAAATAAATCTGTGTAAAGATAAAATTATTTCATCTTCGCTGTCTTTTTGATTGTTTGCTTTTATTTTTCCTTCTTTTAGTCGTTTTTGCCACTTTCGTATCTATGGTTACACTTTTTGACTGTAGTAAATGACAAATTTGCTAAGATTATCAGTCGTTTTTTGATAGTGGAAGCGGAAGCGGAAGCGATATGTGTGGAAGCGGAAGCGGAAGCGATTGAAAAATAACCGCTTCCACATCCCTGATTGAAAGTCAACTTCAAATTCATTCGATTCAACTCAAAATTAAATTCATTCAATTTGATTCGCTTCAAGTCAGTTCAAATTAAGATTCGTGTTTTCAACGTTGTGTTTGTGATTGAAATACATTCGTTTTGTGGAGTCAGATGTGCTGAGGGAACTCTGCAACAATACAGAAACTCGATCCTCACAATTTTGGTGACCTCGACGAACTTATTCCCCATACTGTCAAACTCTATGTGTAATATGAGATAATTAATGGTTGGGCCCTATATGTGGCATGAGGTTTCCAATGGTCGGACCGTATATCTAACATGTGGTTACCAACAGTCGACCCTATTTATAACATGAGAATACCAATGGTTCGATCCTATATGCAACGTGAGATTACCAATGGTCGGACTTATATGTAACATGAGATTGCCAATGGTCGGACTCTACATGTAACATGAAATTACCAACAGTCGGACCCGCGCGATGGCGTAGTGGTTAGAGCGTCCGCTTCGCAGTCGGTAGACCTGGGGCTCATTCCCCTTGTCGAGTCATACTGTAGCGTGTCGCGCCTCGCTCTTCATCGAGCTGCCATGCCAAACATCTTTTTGTCTTTTTTTACATTTTTTTTATTAATTTGCTTTCGGCGGTTTAGCACCTTGCTCCCGCCGATGTGTGTGTGATTCTAGTTCTTTACTGTTAGAGCTGCGTTTGCTAATTTGCAACTTCGTGCGTCCCCAGTTTGACGCCCAGCTCGCGCACCTTTGCTGTTTTACCCTATGATTTTACTGTAATATTAACTGACGAAGTACATACGGTCAGGTTTGTAGCCGCTCGGCTATCTCCGTTTAAAGTACATCGTGCTCCTATAGTTCGCACGCCTGGCGATGTAACCTCACGCCAGGAATCTAGCCTGCATGGCTTTCCGGCAACCTAGCCGTGATACTGCAACGCGTATTGTTATTGTTATTGTATGCGTCTAAAATCACACACATTTATTTTTCCTTTTTTTTATTAGGGCTAGATTATGTTTATTTTTGTCTTCTCTTGGTAGCTCGGTGATCGGCTTGCCTTTCCCGCCATTAGGTTGTTTATCCGTTATTTTTTGTTAATGTGACGTGTGCAGTGCCCTGTTTACATAGACGTGTGCAGCGACCTAATTCCTGGTGTCGCGTGCAGATTTTGTTACCGACCATGTGGTCGGAGATATTGTGCTCTCTTTCTTCGTCGATCGCCGTGGCGGACGGACGTGTTCTGGTTGTCTGTCATGTTTCTCGTACGTTGTTGATCGTCGTGGCAGAAGGACGTGATTTTTGATTATCTGCCACAGCTTGCGCGAATTGATGGAATAAAATATTGCTGTAGTGCTTTCTTTCTTGTGACTGCCATAGTTCCCAGCAATTGGGATTCAGTCAGCACGTTATTGCTCGAAGGAACATATTTCCTACAATACCAAAAGACTTTAAAAAATGGCATCCGCAGCTTCCCTGCTTGGCGCTCGGCATTTAGGGGAGGTTGTGGAGAACAAGCCGGCAAGTTCGCTTGTTGTGTCCTTGGGCAAGGCACTTAACGGGACGCCCCGCCTTTATGTGGAAGACAGGTGACCCATAAACCTCGAGAAGGGCAACTCCCAAGCGAGTGCGGACTTACCGTCCAAAGTATAGCGATACAATTCGCTTTCTCATGAATGGCGGATAAATATGGCAAATAAAACAAAATAAAACAAAAAACCCTATTTGTAACATGAGGTTACCAACAATTGAACCCTATGCGTAACATGTGGTTACCAACAGTCGGACCCTATATGAAACATGAGGTTACCAATGGTTGGACCTTATATGTAACATGAGGTTACCAATGATTACACGTTATATGCTACGCGGGAACGTTATCAACTCATTTGCTTCCTTATTTGTAATTATTATTTGACACGAAAATGAAAAAGATTTCACATACCTGTTTTCAGATTTCCAGTAAAGAGATCCTTAGCTCACGTGAGCAATCCTAGGTATCTGAACATCAAAGTACAAGTAGAACAGACCGGTTGGCGCAAATTTGGTAGTAGGATACTAAATCAGTAAACAGGCTTTGTAGACGTAGTACTGGCATCGACAGGGGTTGCGATTTATATATGATACCTGTCACAGATGTTGAATGAAGCAATAGGCATATGGGGTAATGGGCAAATAGGAAAATGAACATATGGAGCAAATCTAAATTTTGGTATTCACCAAAGTTTTTAGAAATTTATCAATAGGTATGAGCAAACTTCTTAAAAATTACTGAATGTGGTGTACCAGACTGTCCATAGATATGCGCTAGAGCAGGGCTTTTTAATTAAACCCCTGCTTTAGTGCATTAGTTTACATCTTTGTGCTCATTACTTCTTGACATATTTTAAAATTTATTGTTTTTTTATTTAGTGAGCCACTGTTCCAGCAACAGTAGCTGGCAATACTTTTATGTCCTGTGTCAGCTATTTTTCATAGTATGGTACATTTCACTAATATGAAATCTTGACCTGCCACACTATATTTGTGATCAGTTTGATTACCTTCTTGAAAGCATTTGGTTTCAGCATATTCGTTTCACTAATTTCACAAGTCATTCAATTTACTCACAGTTAAAAAATGATTGGCCTGAACAGCTAAAGGAATTGTAATGTTTTCAGAAAACAGTGCTTATAAATCAGGAAGAACAGTCATTGTAAATAAATTAGAAAAGAACACAGAAGATGAAAAATCATTTAACAGAAGACAGGGAGAAAAAAGAGAAGGCTTCACATTTACAAAAGTTAATTTTCTGCTTGTTTCTACCAAACATAAACATTGATCTCAAACTGTCTGTTGTTTCAATCCCCCTGTCTTCATGTAGGCATACTTTCACTGCGGGCTGAAACTCAGCTAGCCCATTTACTCTCAGAGTCACTCACTTTCCTCCCTCTTTTTTATTGACCTCTTGTACTGTTGTATCCTTTTTGTACCCTGTGCTATTCCTAACTGTTCTCCTTCTCTCGTTCTTTATGTGCTGCTCAAAGACTAACTGAAGCTTAGATGTGATTCGTCCTACTGATTTTTTCCGTTTGAAGCTTTTGAAATGCTCATACTATTTAAGCCTGTACTATGCCTATTTGTAATCTCCCAATTTTGATATTACAACCTTCTAGCACAACAGACATATCTGCTGACTTAATAAACAAACTGAAGGCAATTAGAAGCAGGATAAAGTAATCTCTTAAGCTAGTTGAGGCTCTGTTGGTGCCAGTAATTTTGTCACATGCTAATTTGATTGTGCAGTTGGTTTGCGGGAGTCTGAAAAACTTTCTTTGTATTGAGTGTTACAAAATTAATTGCCCACAATTCTTGAAACCTAGTTTTTAGTTCTTCAGTGTGTTGTGATGTACAGAGCATTAGTGTCTGCTCTGAGGGCAACGGTAAAATACATCAATGCAGATTATGCAAATGCTAGTTATCAATGCAGATTATGCAAATGCTAGTTCAAATTCTGTTTAGAAATGCTGGTACTCAATTGGGGCAACCCTGTAATACAGAATTACAAAAATTCTTTTGGAAATAGAAAAAAATTTCCACTAGATTATGAAAATTTACCAGAAAACATAAGCACAGTTATCACAGATACCAATTCATTTTGCTAATCTGATTTAACACAATTAGGCAATTAAATTTTTGGTTTTTGTTAACTTCAGCAAATTTTTGTACATGTTCAATTTTTATCTTTAGTTGGTAGTTACTGGTATAATTCCTTGTTATACAGTGAGCTTGCATATTTCTTTTGTTCCATGTTTTTGTGGGCTTATGAATTTTTGTGATTTGGTAATTCCATATGGCAATCTAAATTTCCATAAATGTGGGTTTCCACAGTCCAATGTCATTAAATTACAATCAATAAAAGTTGAATAGTTCTTACTACTTTATTTTATGGAAGTTCAAACAGAAAGTGAAAATACTGCAGGCTAAAATGATTGAAACAACTGAAGTTGTACTGCATACACAATTATACTTTTCAGAGAGTAACTGCATGGACACAGACATTATCCTGCACATTGATGTTTAACTCATTGATGGACACTATGTGGTCAAGCTCCATCTGAAAATCTTATTATTGTTGTACTCTTGTTAAGTGATTGGTTTATTTTGATCATGTTAACCACTTCGGTAAATATGTAGTAGTAGCACAATGTATTTACATTATGTGTCATCAGCCTTTTAAAATTTATGACCTTACTTTTCAAATTCATTTTTCTGCGTGGAAAGTTTTATGTGGGTATGCAGTGTGATGTTCTCTCTAATGCCTAATGTGTGAGGGAAACATTTTGAGTTATTTCAGTTACTTCAGTTTTTTTCTCCAAAAATTTGCACTAAAATATATAATTATGAAACTGTAGAACAGTGTTCCCTCCAAGATTTTAGTGAGTGCGTAACCGCCGGCACAAGTGCGAAGTTGCTAGCAAATGTACGAAAACCGCCGGACAAATTTGCAGGGAAAGAAAAGTCAAAACTGTGGCAATGCGCTTCGGTGACGTAATAAGTAGCGTAACTATGTCAGCCCCAAAATGTTCACAAACAGGTAGCCTATCGGTTGTTATAAGACGGCGGCGAAATACCTGGCTATTTTTCTTCAGTAAGTTAGTTGTGGTTAAATTTGGTCTCAAACTTTACAGCCTTTGCAATAGCGATTTGTAAGTACTTTGGTATGACAGGTTAACATTGCGCGTAAATAAAATGAATCCTTTGCCGACGCCCGACATGGGCATGAGAACTAGAACTTTTATGAAGTAATGTGATGTTAGGTAGGTTATTACGACTATGACACAACAAAAATTACTTGCGAACTTTAACTGTTGCTTGATTACGGTAAATAATTAGACAACTTACATTTCTTTATCGTAATCAATTAAACAGCAGGTTTTTGGAATTGCAAGCAAACTTTCGATCTCAGTTCGGAAAGTATTTGAAGGGAATTCAAAACCAAATTGGTTAGAAGTATTCTTTTTTATTTTTAGTGTTTATAAATGGCAAGTAAAAGAAGGTTATTTATTTGTAACGTACAAAAACTGAACCAATCCCTCAAAATTGGTGTTTTTTGTGCTTAACTGAAAGCGAGAACTATGTGCTTTTTTATCTTAACAAGCACGATTGAAAGTTAGCGTTGAAACGTAAAGATTTTAAGCAAGTTTAGTTTCAAACTTCCCTCGAAAGATGATGTCTTGAGTTAAAACTGAAGTTTGAGAGCTGCTTGCTATTACTGCTCTTTAGCTACGACTGAAATCGGCTGGGAAAAAATAAACAAAAAAATTGATTTTACTTCAGGTTAATTGCTGGAGAGATAATTTGTTAAACAAAAAAGTGAGGCAAAGGCGTGCGCGATATTTAAGTCACCGTCATTAGCTGATGTGTCACAGCCGTGCGATGTTTGGGTGAGACGTTGCACTGCTCTGAAAAAGCATCTGTCCTAACTTGGATTTCTTTTCACTGTCTCCCATGCATTTAACAGTTGGTTAAGATTTTCCTAACAAAATTGCAAAAATTTTAACAAAATGAAAAAGTTACCAAAAACCGCCGGACTTTTTTTACGCACTGTTGAATTTTAACTGCGAATCCGCCGGACATAATTTCGCAAATTCGCACTTTTTTTGCGTTTAAAGGGAACACTGCTGTAGAAATACACATGTTTGTAATGAAATAGCCAAAAATAATAAAATCTAACTGATGGAAACATTGAAAAACTACCAACTGTGGAAATGTTTGTTAAATGTACCAAAAAATTTGCTCAATGATGAAAACACTAAAATATAAAAATCCAAATTCATAAAAATATCAAAAATATTTTACTTATTGAAGAAGTAAGGAAATAACAGATATGCAGAAATTTACTGATGTTGATATAAACTAAAAATATAAGCATTCAATTTGGCTAAAATTAAAGGCTCAATTCAATAAAACTAGGCATTTTGATATTTCTGCAAAATCCTTGATTTAGTTGGTATTTTTTTCCTACATTTGTAAGATTTTTCATAATAGATTCATTTGTTTGGTAGTTTGGAGATAAATTGTAATTTATGTCTTAGATATTTTTACTTGTTTATGTGACACCAATAATCCTGAAAAAATTTTGCATTTAAAATTTGAGCTTTTTGATGTTATTTCTGAGACTTGAAAGGTCAGAATTTCAGACACAAAGTGGCAACCCTTGTTTAAGCCCATATTATTTTGATTTATTTTTGTTATTTGAAATGTTGTAATCACGATTTTGAGGTAAAAATTGGGTAATCCTGTGCTTTAGCGCAGTAAATTATTTAAGCTCCTGTACTTTAGTGCGGTAAATTATTTAAGCCGAAAAACGATGGAAAAAAAGAGGAAAGGCAGTGTACACTGAAGGGGCAGGCCCGGTATGTAAATGTACGGGGCAGTGTACACTGGAAGGGAGTGTACAGAGTGGGGAATAGAGACCTGGGGGTGCAAAATTTTTTTAATTGGTTTTTATAATTGACCAATTAGAAACAACCAAAAGTCACAAATTTTGCACCCCCAGGTCTCTATCCCCCACCCTGTACACTCCCTTCCAGTGTACACTGCCCTGTACATTTACATACCAGGCCTGCTCCTTCAGTGTACACTGCCTTTCTTCTTTTTTTCCATCGTTTTTCAGCTTAAATAATTTACTGCGCTAAAGTACAGGATTACCAAAAATTGTTAGGAATGTGTTTTAGGACCTGCAAAATGCAATTTAAAAATTGCATTTCACTCTAAAACAAGATGGTGAAAAATGATGAAATAATGTTTGTTTGGACACTGAAGGGTGCTTCAACTGTATGCAAGAAATTATAAAGATCAATCTTGCCAAAAATATTAGGGTAGGCTTATACTTATAAAATCAAAGCCTATCAAGTTTGGTCCATATTGTTGTCTAAGTTGTATATTCACCTTCATTGCTTTTTAATAGGAGAAAAAGAAAAGACGTTTGTCGAGCTTGAAACAAACTTTGTTTGTATTTGCAATCTTTTTTTTGTTTGTTATCATTTTTTGGAACACAAATTTTATGCTAAAAGATATAAAACAATGAAATTACATTTTGAAGCAAAAAATATGTAAAAAGTTGTGTGATAATTAATGTTTTGAGTGGTTGTTGACCAAAGCCATTTATTTACTTCATTTTTTAATTTAACAAAACCCAATGTTTTAAAACAATGATGTGAAGATAAAAAACATTGTTTCGTTGTTGCCAGAACTGGGCAAAAGAAACAACTACAGTTTAAGCATTGCATTTAATGCTAATAAATATGTAGTCTTCTTAAAAATCAGTAGTAATGCTTAAGATAACCCAAATCTTAATTAGTAATTTAACAACTTTTTGCATTGCAATAGTAATGCAGCTGATTCTTTAGGAAGCCCTGAATAATTTTGGTATCCTAAAAATTGGCACCATTACTCAACATGAAGATTTCAAAAAAACTGAAATACAAAAATTCCTTGTAATTGCTAATCGTCGTTAGGGTTAGTTTGAATTGAAATTATGTTGGTTTGAGTATTTCTGCTGATTCTTTAGAAGATTCAATAATGTTGGACATTTGCACTTTACTTTGGAGGATTACAAAGCACAAAAATGTGATGTTTTATAAAAATAAATAAAAAGCTATGAAATAGTGCTGTTCAGGGCTTGCTGTTTACAAAGTGATACTTTAGCAGAGCCATTGTAACGTAATTGAGGTTTGTGCACAAGATATTTGGTAACTATGATTTTACAAGCAGTCATTTACAAAATGTTAAATTTGAAGAGCTTTAAACATCACAATACATCTTCATGTCAAAGTCTGGTTCAAAACTGAGTTTGTAGTGGTAGACAAACATTGAATCAGCATGTCTGAGCTTGTGAAACGTGGGAAAAATGACATGAAAATTGACTTTCTTTCTTTTTTCTTTCAAACAGTAGGCTTTTGCATTTAAACAAATAATAAAATCTGCCAAACATCAAAAATTAATGAACATGTCAGCACATTGAAAAAAACCTTTGAAAAATGTACAGTGAGTGATGTTGAGCATTTTACTGGGGCCCTACTAAATGGTACATGTCCATGAGTGTGCAATGAACACAATGTCTTTGAAGATGTCTTATGATGTCAACTCAGCCAAACCCTAACCTCACATAAAGTCGACATATCAGGAACATGTACTATTAAACTACCATTGCGCTTCACTGACTAGATCGTATTTTACAGATTTTTTGACTCTCAATCATCCAAAAAGTAATTTTGATCAGTGATTGCTTTCAGTGAAGTGACTTTGAGCAATGTGGAATATTTTAATCCAGCACCCATAACTCTTAGGTCATTTACAGCCTGTTGCCAGTGGCACCAAGTATCGGGGGTGTCACACCCTGAAAACTTTCTGGGGGAGCAGCCTCCCCCAAATCATCAAGTAAACCTACTTTAGTGTCTGTTTTGTTACCCAGCCCCACTATTTTGATATAGAATTAATTGTAATCGAGATATGAAGTCACTCACTATTTCCAAAAGTTGGTTGGTCTTTCACCTCTGCTGATTTACATCAGTGACATATTGTTTGTTGCATTGGTTATGTGAATTATTGCATCACGAAAGCATGACTTCACAGTTTCACCCACCCAAAAATTTTGAAAACCCAGCATCTATGGCTGTTGCTGGCTCACAAGGATGCAAACACGTTATAATCTTGTGCATTCTTGAAAATTCATCATATCTGTAGCTATTGCAATAAATAACTTTTTATTTAATGGTTAAAAAAAATTTAATTTAAAAACTTATTAATCAAGAAAAGAAATTTTGCTACAGGATTCATCAGTGCTATTTATTTTGCAGCACACCGGTTGCAGCATGGTTGGAAGTAGTGGTACTGTTTTATGAATTTTGTGGTGTTTGTGAAGGTTTTTTTCCAATATGCCAGGTCGTTTGCAATGTTCTGCAGCTTGTACTATTGTAATGGCATTAAATACAATGCCTATACCATACTACCATCTTGTCCTTGTTTTTGGAATAATAGATTAATGGTTTTCATCTTCACATCACTGCTTATGGCAAAACATCTGTTAAAATTAAAAAAACATTAAGGAATGGTTTTTGTAAACTACAATCAAAACTGCTTTTATTTATCATACAATTTTATGTGCCATATGTTGCTTTGAGATGTTAATTTTGTTATTCTATATTTTTAAGCAAAAAATCCGGGGTGCTCAATATTCATGGTTACAACAACTTAAACAGGTTATCTTTACAAAAGTAAACAAAATTTACAAGTTGTACAAATGAAATGTTAAAGAAAAACTAATAGAAAAAAAGTACAAAAAGTATCATTCAATATGTCCACCCTTTGCATTGATAACCAACTGAAGATGTTTAGGAAACGACTTACAAGTGTCATGAATTACGAGGTGCATTCAATAAGTTTCCAGACTTTTTTAGTATGGACACTTTTATTAACCATACACACAAAAAACTCTAGTCCCCTTCAAAGTATTCTCCTCCGACATCAATGCACTTGTTGTACCGTTCCAACAACTTCTGGAAAGTCCCCTGGAAGTCTTCTTGTGTGAGCGTGTTTAGGACCCTTGTCACAGCCTCTTTCATGTCCTCAATTGTGGAATAACGATTGTCTCTGAGGTTTTCCTTAAGCTTTGGGAATAGCCAAAAGTTGCAGGGAGCAAGGTCCGGGCTGTAGGGAGGATGGGGAACCGTCTTGATGCCCATCTGGGTCAAATAGTTTGTGACAAGGATGGAGTTGTGGACTGGGGCATTGTCCTGATGGAAATGCCACTGACCTGATTCGAAGAGTTCTGGCCTCTTCCAACGGAATCTCTTCCTGAACTCCCTTAAAACTTCAATATAGTACTCCTTGTTGACTGTGATTCCAGTGAAAACCCACTGAATGTAGATTATGCCCATGCTGTCAAAAAAAGGTCCTCCCACATCAAAAAAAAGGTCCTCCCACATCTCTCATCATCCCTCAAGGACTCCCTGCCTTCCTTGAATCTCTTGTGCCACTGAAAAACTGATGATCGATTCATGCAAGATGGTCCATAAGCAGTCTGAAGCATACCATACGTTTCTGTGGCAGTTTTTCCAAGTTTAAAACAGAACTTGATCGCATATCGTTCTTCTAATGTGTCCTCACGTCCAGATTGCATTTTTGAAATTCACCAGCTGTGACAATCAGGATTTAGTAAGGTGTACTCTAATTCCTACTGTAGCTATAAATTTGCACTTAAACAAGAAAAAATTGGTCAATCATCTCATAAGGAGTATAGTAACAACATACTGAAATATCTCGAGTTTACGGCAATTATAAATGCCTGTACAAAAAAAGTCTGGAAACTTATTGAATGCACCGCATACACTCTGGGCAATTCAGGTTTTTACAAGTTCCCTTTTTAGAGTTTCCTGCTTTAAACAGCTCAACAATTGTTATATGTTTGTCCAAAAAACTAGTCATTACTATATCTTAATTTCTGTTCTAAAAGTTTACGGGTTACATATATAGTTTCAAAATCTAAAAAAAATAGGAAAACGTAATAAAAATTCAATTTAATATAGATTGTAACACTAAATGTTGATGACCCTGTATGTGTGTTTAGCAAATAATGTAAACAAAGTTCTTTTGATGTTTCATAATACTCACTTTTTCTTCAATTACAAACATCTGCTACAAAGGTGAGTGAAAACTTAGGCGACACTGTGAACTTCATTGGATATTTTTTAAAGTATGACACTTACGCTAATAGTTTCTGCATTAAGTATCTAAAAAAAGTGGCCTGTCTCCAAAAATTTGAGCTGGCTTAGCACTTGCATAAAGCATATAAAGGATGGTAACTATATACCCATATAACGTTTGCTACTATCATTGCGTAGGTACGCTTCATACAGGTTGCTTTATCAAATTGACCAAGTGATATTCAAAACATTAGCAGCAGTTGCACACACTCATGTTTCAATTTGCAATGACTGTTAATCAACTATCTCACAAACAAAACAATGTGAAAACTTTAAGAAAGGTGATTTTTGAAGTCACTTACTTGCTTTTGAGGGTTGAAGCAAACTTGCATGCTTGTTGGCATGGCTTGTTAATATGGAACCATAGTGATTGTAATTCGCTGCCAAAACTTCTTTCTGCTACTATTTAAATTACAAAGCACACAAAATGTTTGCATTTGTACGATTTAAAAGTATGCCACATAATTAGAGGGCTATTAAGCCACTCATGCCCTTTATTTAGTGCATAGCATATCAAAATTTTGCACAGGGTTGCATTGCATGGCAATCTGTTACTACTCACAAAAAGTTTATGATGTTTTTAAGAAAATGCTTGCTTATTGTTAAGCATGTTTTAAAAAGTTGAAGCTTGCAGTCATAATCTTTGTACAACTGATTTTTCTTTTTTTGCTATGCATGCTTTGGAAAAGCCGTATGCACTCAGTGGATTTGTGAAGTATACTCTGGTGGCTGGACTCTGCAGTGCATGAACCACACAACTTGTAGGATTTTTCAAAAATGCGACATTTTTTGCAGAAATCTGCAGATTGTTTAAACAAGAGAGCTTATTGTTTTTCCACAGATTGTGATGCGAAAAATGTTTTTTTTGCAAAAGAATTAAGCAGAAAATTGGTTTTGCCATAGTTTATTCTGTGGAGTTTTCTTTTTTTCTATTTTTATACGATCTAATAATTGAAATAAGCTTTGTAGAATGTCATGGCAATGCATAGGTTGCTTTTATTTTGTGGAAATCTGCATATTAAAGAGAAGCAATCAATTTTATCTGTTTTGCCTGTTAATATTATTTGAACACTGATCACCACATAAAGGAATATACTATTTTGCTGTGTAAAATTGCAAGAAAAGAATCTGGTGATGCAAGGAAATCTAGGATTGGAATAGGCCTACTTACCAATGAGACTGCATAATACTAAATAGAGATATTCATCAAATGGTCACTTTTTTTTCTCGTTTTTGTTTCTTAATCTTAACCATGTTGTTACACCCTAACCCTAATTTTTCATTTAAATCTTGGTGTTAGTTTGTAAAAAAACAAAAATAGAACATAAATATCTACAATTGTTGCAAAATCTGAAGCATTTCTTTTATTTCCAATCACAGTGAAATCATTGAATGGACAATTACCTACATTTAACACCTTCATAAAAAAAAGAAAAAAAGTATTCTGTGCAAACTGCAAAAAGTAAAAAGCAAATTTGTTCAAAAAACTCGCAGCAAAATTTCTCATTTTAGTTTCCTCCAACATATTTTTTCATGAACATTTTGTTAGCCATGCAACATGTTTTGGCTCTGGCTAGAATAAGAAAAGACTTAAGTGTTTAAATGATTTATTTTTTTCATTGCTGTTTCAACTCATTACAAGTCATCTTGACTTCTATCTTTCAGCTATCTTTTTTTAATCATGAGAAAAAAAGTAGCAAGTCTGCTAAATTTCTATGTTATTGCAAGCTAATGAATTAGTTTTCTTTTTTGCGATTTAACCAGCAACTCAGACATAAGACAGTTAATTCTTAGCATTACTTCTAGTAGTGAAAAATTTTCATAAAATTTAGAGCTTAAATTCAACATTTTGATATATCGTAGGTACAAAATTGTAGTTTAGAAGTGTGTTTTTCTGCATGGACCAAAATTACGTTTGTTGTGCTGCAGTATTTTCTTGTCATTAGTAAGCTTAAACTTAAGCTCAGAACTTTAGGGACCAATGTTACCATAATGGAAACACCTACTTCATGGATCAAAAAACTACTGTTTTGAGGTCAAGTGTATTGACAGGTTTTTGTTTTAGGTTTTATTGTAAATAAGCTATACTTTCAGTAAAAATGATTGTGTTTTTCTTAATACATGCAAAGTAAATTTTATTCGAAATAAGCCTCAAATCATGTTTTTAATTCCTTGTTTGTTATTTTTTAAGAAATCTATAAAATATATTTCCTTCTCAACCTGTTTTAAATTAACTGACATGCATTGTGATCATTAGGTCTTTCATGAAAAATAATTCATGTACATACCTTTTATTACTTTCAATAGTTTTAAAGTGATGTTTCCAAAATGGAAACATTATTGTCTTAAAGGATAGAGTATGTCTGCAATTTGCAATAGTGACACGTATTTAATTATCTTACAAAATTATGTAAACCTAATTGATTATAAATGCACAAACAACAACATTCTTGCATGTCAAAGTGTCTATATCGTTTTACTGAACATTTAATACAATAGAAATGAATCGGTGGCATTGTAAAAAGCAACTGTTTGGCAAGTTGTGTGCAAATTTATTTTAATGGTACAGGTTGCTGCACAGTTATGTAATCTTTTTTTTGCATTTACCACAGCCCAATGTGTTTTTTCCATTCAGTGCACATCTTCCTTGTTACACTGATTCTGGACTGTGAATAATTCCATCAAATCTAATGGTTTTGCTTGGCAGAGCAGTTGGTCCATCAAAACATTTCCTTCAACATTCCTCCCTGATGATCACTACTACAGTTTCTCTTTCGAGAGTCAGTGCAAGTCAAACCACATAGAGTTGGTGTGGTTGTGAAACTTGTAAGCAGCCACAAAAGAGAGGTTTACACTATGTGAAAATAAGTTTCACCATTATTTTCTGGAATCAAGTCATGGTCTGTTTGATGACAGCAATTATTGCACAAGTCAACAACTACAATTCATTCCACTTGTTTTACAGTTTATTGCTCATGTCAACACCCTCGTTCCTTGATTGCACATTTTGATAAAAAAAAGATTGGTTGACCATTTTTTCTGCAAATGTTTTACCCTTTTTTCTAGCTTTTGAATAGGGTTTACGCTATAATAATTACTTGCAACAGTAATAGGCAGTTTCCATTTCATTTTACACAAACAACTGAGTTCTGTGATTGAAAATTGAAAGTGCCTCTAGGTTGTTTTTGCAAATCTTATTGACATCACAAGGCAGTGACCTGTTCGGCTATCTGTTATTGTACTACATGCTCTTTTATTTTCTGCAGCAAGGTTGATAAGCAACGTATGGCTGGTAAAAAAATTATCAATGGAGACCATGTTTTGACTTTTGTTTGTAACAGGACATATCATTTTTCTAATAACATGATTTCCTTCTAGGCTTGTTCTGCTTGCATCTTTGCTGTAATATATTTCAAAGTTATATGGAAACCCATCTCTACGGCACAGAATCCACAGTTTGTAATTGACCTTGATAGGCTTACTTTTGAGGTATTTCTTAGTGCTATGGCAGAAGTAATATGGCACCCCATGTTTGCCAATGCTCAGATAGCTTGCAGGAAATTTGCAGGAGGAGCAGTTTTGTTACATGTGACTGTGCAAGGTTTAAGTTGTCGGCAATGTGCAAACATGCCTTTGTTGCACAGAAGTAATTCCTAGACATTGTTTTTGAGAATAATAAAGCTCCTAAATCTTCAGCTGTACTCCAGTAATCTTTTTATGCAGGAAGACTGGTATCCACTAGTCAGTAACATACCTAAACATTTTCTCATCTGAGCATGGTCAACTTTGATGTTTGCTGTATTCTCTGATGGCGTGCAAGTTTGTTTGATCAACCAACAGAGTAATTGTGGCATCTAAACAAAATAGGAAAAAAATTTTCTACAATAGTTTTTTTGAGCTATCAAGATCCTACAATATTTTTTACGCCAAAAACTATGCATGGGTTGTACAAGTCTCTTCAAAGATTCCTTCGCATATTTCAACTTTGTCTGCTACTTTATTTGGTAAGCTGTCTTGCTTCAAAATGTGATTTTTTCCTTTCTTATTACTGACTATTTCTTTATCAGCCGAATGTGGAGAAAGTGGTACTCTATTTAAATTGTCTGATTCTTGGGACTCAACAATCTCTTTTGCAGTTTATAGAAATCTTATTTAAGGCCTTGGCCTTGAAGCTCCATAAAAAGAACTTGTATTCATAGCTGCAAACATACTAGCCCTTTTGTTGTTACGCTTTGTAATTTGAGGTTTTCTTTGGGGTTTCCTTAAAAGCAAAGTTTTCTCCTCAAGACCAAAAAACCTTGAAGAATTGGATTGACGGGCTAGAGCATCACATCAATTAATGCAAAGTGTCGGACAAGAAAGCGTCAAAGGATGGCTGGAATGCCTCGAAAATTGGTGATTCCCATGTTGAGGTCTAATATCCCGTGAATAAGTAAATTCAATGAGATGTCAGGATGCCAAAATTTTTCAGGTTGTTTATAGAATATTTTCCTAAACTTCTAACAAACTTGAATAAGCCATTCAATTTTTGAAGTGTATACTTACTTTTGAGACACCCTGTATATCTACCAACAACAATTTAGTTAATTTTTGACAGGTAACAAACTAATTCTATTTTTTAATGGCATAGCCTGTCCAATACTATTACTATTGTTTTTCTTAAAAACTGCACAAGTCGAGAATAAGGCTTGCACAACCTAAACAGCCTGTATCGAAATTGGCTCATGCAAGTCAAATTTAGCACAAGTTGAACTCATGCACGTCAAGGAATCATTGTACTCACCTTGGCCCTTGCCTTGTAACTCTTCACTCTTCTCACTTGTATCTTCTGTCATCTCTTTACCTCCCTTCCCTTTTTTCTGGTAAATAACCCACTAGTATATTTACTCCCCATGTGTCACATAACAGAGAAATAATTGCCAGATATTTCCAGAGTTTAACCAATAGAATTGCTAGAAACTAAAATTAGCCAAAAAAGGTTAGTAGTTGGGGGAATACTGGAAACAATTACCCAAGGAAACAACCAATAAAACTGCTTTGGAAAATAAACAAGAAATGGTTTGTCTGTGGGTGAGTACCAGAAACAGCTACCAATATAACCAATAAAAAATCGCTTAGGTAATAAAATGAATAAGGAAAGGTTTGTAAACAGGAGAGTACCGGAAATAATTACCAAAAACAAAAAACTATATTAAAACAAAATAACGGTTGAACTATTCCCAAGATTATTGTTGTTACACCTTTACACAAGCTTTCTACCTTTAATCATGTGCCAATACTTTTTAAAACAGACTTACTCAAACTGTGGTCTGTGGCTTTGTTCTGATCAGTTAATCAAAAGTCCCAGTTAAGCATTTAGTCAGCCAGCTTAGCTAGACCTATCATATGTTCAGACTTAAATGTGATCAGACGTCTGTCCCAGTTAGCAAAAAGTCCCTAGCCTGCAGATGAATTGGACCACAAGTGGCACAATTGCAGCTGCATTACAGGTGTTGACCTTTTTTTTTGAAGGACATTGACGAATAAATTTGTATTTTAATTATCATTGTGAGTCAGGTGACAAAAGTAATATCACATATAACTGAGGTCTGCGAAGCAAAAAGTTTGGGAAACCCTGCTTTAAAAAGTAAATTGCAGCATTTCCAGTCACAAAAAGTTAATAGCCCACTAAAATTTGGTAAAACCAATTGTTGAACAAAGCATTGGCAAATAAATCCTCAATAAGAAGTAAGCAAATATTTGTGTTTGCTCTACATATTCCAAATGTGCGATTTCTCATACCACTCGTTACCAACGTTCTTATTTTGGGAACACAATAAAATATACTTAAAATGTAAAAAAAAATTGTTTCAAACAGTAAGCAAGTATTAGGATAAAAGTAGCATTGTAACCCCAAATCACGTTTTTGCAAAAACTATACCTACTTTGTCACTAAAGGGTTTAACAACAAATAGTGTAGCTTGTTTCAAAAATAAAGATAGAGGTTTGATCCCGCACTACTGCAAAAAACTGTGTTGACCTATTCGTTTAGTTGGTACTCTTCTTTCACCTGCAATTTTTTAAGACATTACACCAAAAGGGTAATTTAGATTTCTGCAAAAGTGGAAAATTGGAAATGCATACTACAACATAGAATTACAAAAATCCATTCTACATGAAGGAAGTACAAAAGATTTATTCTACATTACGTATAAATTACAAAACTACCAACTAAAGAAGTACAGAAATGGTGGAAATTAAATTAAAGTCCATAAAAACATATCTAACGAGCTGGGTAAAACAAAATAAGTGAAATGAGTTGAACTATACATTTCCATCAGTTAGTTGGAGTTTTTTTCATTAATTTCATATTTTAGTGTTGACCATCTCGCTCAAACGTCAGTGACCACAACAGGACGTCTCACGTATTGTCAGTTGACTGTTAGGAGTAGGGTTGTATTGCAAATTATGCACTGGCAAGAAGCTGGCAAACAGAACCCTAACCTCTGCTAAAAGAATGGTTGTCATGGTTACAAGATGTTTGCATATGTCATGTTTCCATGTTAAAAATGTCGGTTTGTGCTACGAGAGAACTGTTTAGTTTAGCATTGATTCTGTCACTGAGTTGATGAAAACAAAAAAAGAAGAGTTTGATAGACATTTATGACAAATATCTCATTTTTATGAATTTACTTTTTGTATGCTTGTAGTAAAAAGAACTGACATAAATTGAGCCACATAGCTATGAAAAATGATTAGGCCAAAAAAACTTCATTTTTCTTGATTGTAACACATAGGGTATAAATTCATTGATAGCTTCAGGTGAGTGGCATACTTTTGAATTCTAAGCAACTTTAATCTTAGCCCAACTCTGTAATATAAATCATTACAATAACCAACCAAAAATGTTAAATAATAGTCTTTTTTGACCGAATTTCAGCTTCAGAATCTTCTGCAAAAACATGCATTTTTGGTACTTATATTCCATTGTACTTTCATGTTTATTTTGAGAGTAAACTTTTTTCATTTTTAGCGAATTTGATGACAAGCTGATCAGCTCAAACAAATGCATTCATATCAAGAAAATATTCGAGTTCGTCTTCGCTTTGATCTACCTCCACCTTTAATGAAGCCAATTTCACTTAAGTGTTTTATGTATATGATTAATAAAAAAAAATGTTCAAAAGTAATTGATGTTATAGAGGATATATGTAAAAGTTTTGGATTATCAACACCTAGTTCGCTAACTCTTTCAATTGATGGTTTTGCATTAATTCCAACTGAAGATGTCGACATTATTAGAGACAATGATCAAATCACCGTCATCAAAAATGATTCAATGAAAGATCTTCACAGAAAACATGAAAACAGGGCATTGAATTCTTCCAGTAATGGCATGATGATTTTCACTGAAATGTCAAAATTGAAAAAAATTAAAACAGAATTTTCTGATAAAAGTTTGAGTGACAGCTCTTGCAAAGAAACTAATAAGCACAAAACAAAAAAAAAGAAACATTCAAAATCTAAAGATCAAGCAAAAGTGAAAGGTCATAGCGATATGGTTGCTATCAGTAAAAAAAAAGCACCTACTGCTCCAATGAAAGATGCAGTTGTCAAATGCAAAAAGAATACTCCTGTAAAAAGCATTCAACAATCTAAACATAATGAAAAAGCAATATCATCAAGTAAAAAACAGAGAAAGACTCGTTCAGCATCTTCATCACATGATGACTCAATTACTTTCACCAAAAAGCAAAAGACTGACTTATCAGATACAACATACAGTCCAGCATCTTCAACAACAAAGAAAAGTTCATCAAGTGCAAAAACATCCGGTAAAAAAAAATTAAATACACCAATAAAAACCGAAAAAGATCTTAGTGCACCTTTGTCTCAAAACTTTGATAATTTAAAGTCATTATGTTGGCCTCCTTGTGTTGGTGATATTATCGCGTACAAGTTGCTAGAAATGGCTGAGGATTATACACCAGTAATCTCTGACTTCATGACAGCAAATGTTGTAAACGTCAATGGTACTGACCCTACTGTGGCTTCGCTTGATTTGGAAATTTTATCAAATGAATATTCAGGTAAAAACAAGAGTAGAAAATTTAATTTGGAGCACGAAGATTTTTCTGTTGGAGGTCAAGCATCAATAATGTGGAGTCGTTTAATAGATCCTAAACTTGTTGAATAAGATAAAGTTAATTTCTACGTTTAATTAACTTGTTAAGGTTTGCAAGCACCTTGGTGGTGAATAAAATCTTTGTGTATGCACTCAGCAGTAAAAACTAATTTTTTTTCTTGAAATATAAACACTGCTCAGCTGCTAGAAAAAACAGCGTACATCACTCAGTTAGACTTGAGCAAACAAAAAGAAATCACTGTTTTACTGGCAGTATGTCTACTATGATTCGTATAAGTTGAAAAGTTAAAAAAATATGGCGTAAATTGTATTTATTTTATGTAAAGTAGTTTGTATTAAGGATGGAATTATCGACTATTAATTGTGAAAGCTGCTTTTTATTTTTTTTAGAGATGTAATGATGGTGATGTTAAATATCAGAAAACTGATGTATCAGCCTATGCATCAGCATCAGCTCTTTGTTGACGATGCATTGGCCAATGTTTTGTAACCTTTGACATTTTTTGTTTTTTGTCTTTTATTAGTGATGAAGACTAACATTGACAAATAAACGCATTTGTGCTTTCTCATGGGATCCCTCTTAGAAACTCATGTCATTTCTATGAGAAGCTACTCTAGAGCTCGTTCTTACTTATGCTTCCCTTAGATATTTCCTTTATTTTGTTATTAATATAAAATGCTTTCATTCAGTGGTCATTCACACCATCACTGACTGCCTTTCCCATCTCTTTTTTTTCTCTGAAAATTCTATGCAAACCACCATGACTCCTTTTTGCCCTACTCTCTCATTAGCTGTTTTTTTGTTATCTATTGTTTTACTCTATTTCGTATTTGGCTAGACACAGCGTATGCAACCGAGGATTTCAAGGTCCTACTGAAATTGTGTTAACTTACCTGCTCCTGCCCCATTCTCTTAGAGAGTTTCTTCTGACCTACTTTTCTTCCAGTGTGAAGCCAACTCTCTACTGCATGCTGCTCGGACTCACTTTTACTGGTATTGAGTTTCAAAACGGGAAGGCTTCTCTAAATTTCTAGCTTTTAGTAACCAAGGATTTTGACCATTTTTCAAACCATGCCTGTGTTTTATGTTAATTTCACTGCCTTGTGTTTGTTTATTAGCTCACAATTTTTTTTGTATTTGCTGCGGATAAGGTTGCTATGTAATCGTGATGTTTGCCGCTTTATTATCACGAGAAATTAATAATGGTTTTTATTGTGCGACTTCTGTTAATATAATTTTTAATGGCCCATCTTTGCTTTAGCATTGCTTACCTTAATAGAATATTTTAACATGAATAATGTTTAATGATAGTTTGTAATAACTATTATCTGTACTCGTTGCAATCATTATGGAGCAGTGTTTAGGTTGCCTTGGAATGTTGTTTGGAAGCAAGCGAAGGAAACGAAAGTAAGCTCATTTGTGATAGGCAGCTTGACTTTTCATGATCATATCAATTTGGCAAGTTAGGGGGATTTTGTTAGTATAACTTCATGCCTTTTCATTTTGTTTTGTAGCCACACAACGTACAGTTTACGAAGTGCTCAGAGTAAGTCGCTTGAAATTAGAAACTGTTGTGGAACGGCAAAAACTTGTTGTAGCTAAAGATTGATTGATTAGATTTATTTAAACTTAATTTTGTAATTCAATTCTTTTTTCCTAGCAGATTAAAATATCTGGTTAACTACAAAGATGGAGATGATAATCTTGGCGTGGAGTTTGAAAATCTTGTGCTTGATGATGTAAACCAACATTCTTATGGAACGCACAGCATTCCGTATGTTTGTAAATAACTATAGATTTTGTGGTACTTACCACTTGGATCTTGCTTTTTCATGTACTCCGTGAAAGATGATTGCACCAGAAAAAATAGGACTTTGATGTTGACCATTTGGTTGTTCAAATCTTGCTTTAGACTTATTTTGTTTTATGACACGATCCAATTTTTGGTGCCAATTAGCAAAAATTTTTACAAGGCAATAGAAGCTACTAATAATTCTAAAAAACTACCAATGCTGTGGAAGGAAACTGCAAAGGGATTGACAATCTTTTTTTTTAGTTGTGAGTCAAAAGTAAAATGCAAAGTCTCGAAGGGCTAAATCCTTAACTATGGTATTAAATAATGCAGATGGTGATTTTAAAATTATACAAAATTTGGCAGTAAAATAGTTGCAAAGCGAAATGTGTCAGGATTAATCTTATTCAAAAACAGAAAATTGTCATTAAGTTCTTCAGTGCAGAAGAAGTTCAACAAGGAGGGTGTTTAGATGGCATAGCATCCCCCTTTGTTTTGACAAATGGACTTCGAAAATGTTGACCCCCCCAAAAAAAAAAGAAAGTCATGGTTACGATTGTACAATCATATTCCACGCTTGACTTATCTCAACCTGCAAGACATATTGCTCACGTGTGGTATAGTGGGACAAGTTGTCAAGTTTTCATGTGAGCTCCTGCACTTTTCATAAAAAAATTGGTTAGTGGATTATCCATTTAAGCCACACTCTATCTTGATAAATAAACTGCTGACGCTTGACTGTGGGTTGGACTTCCTGACGTTACTAATTAGGGGATCCTGACCTCACTTATTGGGGGGAAGTATGCACCTTTTGCCCTCCCATGGCTATGCCTATGCCATGATGAGGAAACATAAATGTAGGCAGTGACTTGAGATTACGCACACCATTGCGAAAAAGCTGTGAGTAGACTTATTTGTTAGTAACTTATTTCTGTAAACGTATCAATTATTTTGATGGCAATCCCAGTTATGATTTTGTTTTTTCCCCCTGTACTTAGTGAATGAGCGGATTAAAACTCTGTGAGGTGAATATTTTTTGTGAATAACACCAGCTTTGAATTAGAAGTAGGGAGTTGGCGATTAAAGGCACTTGTTTACCCACCCATAACTTTAAATCAGTTTTCCCCTTCTTGAACTTGGGAAAAGCAATAAATGAATATTTGTAGAATAGTAGGCTGTTTGTGAGTAAGAGTGGGCTTCATTCAAAAATAGGGAAAGCGGCATTAGAAGAATAGTTGTGCATAATGAAATCTTGAGCTTAAGGAAATCAAATTAACAATAACTCTACCAATCTGTGAAATTGCTTCTTAGTTTCCCCTCCCTTGGCTTAGGGAAGGAAATATATTAATGTTTATGAAGTACATTTTTGCGTGAAAATATCTTAGTGGGCGTACTGCAATCAGGTGCAAGATATTACAGGAAAGGTATGACCTCTTTTCTCACTATGCCAGTACCAGGGCAAATAGGTGCAGCCAAGCACATCTGATGGCCACAGCTGTAACTACAAAAGGAGTCACCCCAACTCAAGAACTGGGCGTATTATATAAAGTTTATTTCTGTGTCGTGAAAGCAATTCTATTTTGGTTCCTATCCTAATTTTAATTTGTTTCTTTCCCCACCTGCCCCCACCCCAACTTTTTGTAGAGGACGAGTAATTGTTAGTGAGCTAGACCAGTCTTGATTAAAGAAGTAGGATAATCACCATTTGGAATGCAGGAGCTATGGCTCCCATTTAGAACAACTTTTGGTTGCTGGTTTCATTAACGTTTTTATGGTGAAGCCGCAGCCTGCTAAATAAATATTTTGTAACCCAGTACACCAGCGATATCGGTAGAGCCGACTAGTACTAACGTACATATCATTTAGAAGGTCTGAATACGTTGGAATCTGACCCATGTACGTCACAGTACATGTACAAAATTACAAAGGTTATAAAGCAAGTTTTTACCATTCCTAGTTAAAGGATATTTTATATGCGTTAACAGTAAGTCAGTTAATAACTATGCGATGCTTTATTTTCTTTTTTTATCATTTAGAGTTATCAGTGAAGAAGAAAGGGAATATATAAATAAACGACAGTATGATAGAATTATTGAAGAGCAAAGAAAAGTTGATGAACAGATCGGAAAAAAAGTAAATATTTTGATATTAAAATAAAACTGCACTTTGTCAAATTATTAGTTGCTGTTACTCAACCCCTTCCAAGGAATGGAGCGGTGGCAGAAAAGCATGAAGCCCCAGAAGCTCGGTAACTCTTCAAGGCCTGGATCATAGGTTGTATGTAGAAAAGAGCTGGTGGAAAAGTGAGCAGCACTAAGAGTCTGTAGCTGGACAGGAAAGTATGAGAAAAGAAGAGTCCCTGAGTCAGATGACCATTAGTGCTGCTTGAAGATTTCTCATTTTTACCAATTCTGTGGTGATTAGATTTTGACAGAATGCAGTGTCCTTTGGAGCAAAGACAAAAAAGGAAGCCGCGAGCATCACAAGGAAGCATAAATTTCTGAGTGAATGCTGAGGGGACCTGTCTGTCAAAAAGATTAGATGAAACGTACTCTTCTAGTTTCAGAGAAACAGTGAGTGGATGGGAAAAGTGAGAAGAGAGAGCCTGCAAGGGGCTGTAGATGGCTGAAACAGCTTGTCGGCCATGTCATTGCTAAGAAGGAATGAGTTGGGACTCATTGTAGTCAAATAAAAACGGAGAAGGAGAGACTGGATAGACAGATCTATCAAAGAGTGTCAGAAAGAAGGAAAGACAGAGTAGAGGCAAGTGTAGCCAGTACAGAGCAGAAGTCTAAAAGACAGACAAGGGAAGAGCAAACTTGTTGGTGCTGACGAGACTGGTGGAGAAATTGCAAAACGACGCAGGCTTCAGCTTGGAAACTTAAACGCAGCTGCCGGTTAGGAAAAGGTGGCCTCAGTGCTACAAAGCAAGCAGTTATTAGGGACGCCAGAGCTTTCTTTGCTAAAAGGAAAATGTACAGAGCCATCCATTCAAATCATGAGATGTTTACTTAGGAGACAATTATTATGGGAAAGAGCTGTGCCTTGGCAAGGGAAGAATGGTCCGGCCGAGGTCGTTGAGGTAGAAAAAGTGAGTTCTGCACAAAAGGAAGGTGGGTTCTTAGGAGGAGAGAAAGGGATAGCTAGAAGAGCCTCTCTCAGGAAGAAAGGAGAAAGCATATATGGGTGAGTCGATGCAAAGCTTCTCCAGAACGACTTGAAAAGCTTTGTTTTCACTTTATGTTTGGCAAAACCTGAAATAGGAAGAAAGGTGGGAAGATAAAGGGCCTGCTTACGAGGGGACAGCACGAAATTTATCAGGGTGAATCGTAGAAAAGGCAGGGACGTCTTAGAGAGTGGAAGAGAAAGGAAAGGATGAAATGCGGTTGGTGATGGCACGACTGCTTTGTCAGTGAAGGCGTTCCAAGTGAGAATAGAAAACCATTTGGGAAAATGTTATGCAAAAAAGAAAGGGACTTCATCTGGGAAAAGTTTTATACAAAAAAGAAAGGGACTCCTTAAAGGAGCCTAGTGAGGAAGCTGCGATACAGCATTAAGGCCTTGAGACAGGGTAAAAACTTGGCCTTCAGCAAAGATCCTTGTTTAGAAAAGGAAAGAATGGTGTAGAAGTTAACACCGAGAAAATTAGAGTAGGATTGAAGCAGTGAAAGGAGCTGAGCAGGTAGAGGTGGAGTTGAAGATTAGCTTGGTGGAAATCCACTAAAAAGGAGACTTCACAATTGCTTGCGTTGAAAGGAAGATACCATTGCTCAGACCATCGCTCCTGTTGAATCAAGGCCTTCTTATTTTGGACACTGTAGCAGCAGATACCGAGAGTGCGGGAGAACCAATTGACCAGTTGTAAGGGAATACAACTGGTTGTATTAGTTGGTGTGGCCGATCGGAATAAAGCCTCGTTTTATGACAAAATAATCGAAATGTGATATCAAATTTTATGATGTCTGCCGTTTTGTGTCTTTGTAAAAAGTACGTTATTTTGTGATTTCTTCTGCTTAGCGTATTCTAGCAATCAATTTATTAAAATCAATTTCCAGCAAGGCATGGGAAACTTCAAAATAGGTTTGAACAATTGTAGTATGCCTGATGCTTCTCGCTGTCTGGCAAGGCTGGAGGATAAGAGTACTGTATGTTGACAAAATCAAATCCGAGAATGATTTTAATCATACATTTGAACGTGCAGCATCTACAGTGTAAACAGGCTTCAAAGTGCTATTAAGAAGACACATTATTCATAATTACTGTTTTATTTGTATGCACATGTCTTGTGAAAAGGAAATGATTGTAGTTTTGAACGAGTAGCATCTACAGTGTAAACAAGCTTCAAAATGCTGTTAAGAAGACTGGTTACTCATAATTACTGTTTTATTTGTATGCACATGTCTTATGGAAAGGAAATGATTTTAGTTCTGAACGTTTGTGTTTCAGTTATTTGACGAAGAAGAAACGTTACGAGTAGAAGAAGAAGCTTTTTACGAAGCTGAAAGAGAAGCTGCCAAAGCAGCTTCAATGACAATGTCTTTGAAAGCAAGTGTTTATTTGTTTGCTGTTTGAGAAATCAGTTCATTTATCTTGTTACGCTATTCCATAGCTATTTTGCTGTTGTATGATTGCTATACAGGCGATTGGGCTTTTGAAAAGTTTTCGCGTTCTACATTACAAGCGAATTTAAGAAAATTATGTCGATTTGCAGGAAAGATCATCCAGTCTCGCCTCACGTGACCTAAAGGTGCCAGATCGTGACAGTTTAACTTTGTAAGTATTTGTAGATTAATCTATAAGGTGTTGGTGCCGGGACGTCGCGTCCGAGCAAGTGGACCAAACAAAGTAACGTAAATGTAGGTCTCCGCTTCTGATAAGGCTGCAACACCACATTCGCTCTACTTGCGACGTACTCGTGCTGGATTAGAGTTATGGTGGAGGGATGAATCGGCATTTTGAATTACTTTTTATTTTGTACCCATGCAACAGCTGTTATTTCATAATTTGATTTGACCTGGTATTTCCATGCCTACTTGCATCCAACAAGTCAGCCAGTGAAGTTCCTCTGTGTGCTGATTGCTATTTAGCGATAGAAGGACTTCAGGTTTAATGCTTTACACAGAGAAGAAGTTGAAGATGATTTCGAAGATTTTCTCGAACAAGTGCGAAATCGATCGTTGGCGTTTCGAAATCAATATGCTAGCAAAGAAACAGGTAGGCTTCTACTCATAAACTATCCAAAAGCAGTCTGTACTCTTATAACGGGTGTGAAGCTGTAGTGGTTAAAGGTCTGCTTCGCGGACGGTAGACCTACACAGTAGGTTTAAGTCCCTTATCATTTTGTACCAAAACCTTGAAAGATGATACTCGCAGCTTCTGCTTAGCGCTCAACCCAAAAGTATAGTTTGGGAAAAAGGCCAGAAAGTTCTTTGTGGTGTCTTCATAAAAGGCTCTGACTTGGATTTTTCAATCTTTGTACGGCCGACAGGTGGCGAGGCCTAGCTGCCGAATCGTTGTGGTTTTACTAAAACCTAGCAAACAGTATGAACTGATATGCATCATGAATCGATACTTTTTTGCACTATAAGCATATAGAGTAACACGACGTTAAATATTATTTAGTCCGCTTTATCAATTTTGAACTATATGATAAGTATTTAAATTCAAACGACAAAGTGATGTTTTTTAAATGTATAAAAAGTCTTTTACGGTGCTGATTCACGCCTGAGCATAAAAGTAAGGTTTAAATCCTGTAATTAAGTGAGTGTCGTAGTAGGTAAGCTCTGTTTTTATTTGTTTTATTTGCGATAGGATTTAGCAATCAAGTGCAATTACTTGTGAAAAGATATCGCAAACTACAATATTCGCCACAGAGATTTTATGAATTAACATCCTCTCACGATCTTGATTTAAATCAATTTAGAGTAGCTGTTTTTGGATTTTGCATTAAAATGAATCAGTTTATGCAATGAAGTAATTAGTTGGTGCCAAAATGAGGCTTGCCTAGCTTGTGTGAAACTTTCGTTTTTATGAAGCAGTGATACATTTTTTTTTATCTTTCAGCCAAACAACCATCCGTGTCTGAAAGTTTTGATCGCGGTGGCGACGGGCAGTCAAGCGATGACGATTTTGTACTTTCTGAAAATCAAAATATCGCTTCAAACGGAGAAAAGGAGAACATTGAATGGGATACCTACACGTCTGGTATGTAGTTTTTCTATTAACGCCTACATGTACTTTCTATTGTCGGCGCTGCTTAAGCTATAAGATTTAACACCAAACCTTGCCAGAATATCAATAAACAATTATTTTATTTTAATAACAGCTTTGAGGATGGAAAAAATTGTGTTGGTATTATAGCTGTGGTGTTTTGCGTCGCTTTTATGTCTTTATATTATTGCATCGCTTTTATTGTATATTATTTGCATTGCCTTTGATATATCGTTTTACATCAGAGGGCCAAGAAAGTGCTGGAGTGGACCATGAGAAAAAAGGCTTATCAGAAGTAATGGTACGGGTAGTTACGAGCTTGTATGATGGTGCAAAGACAGGAGTGAAGGTGAGATCTGCATATTTAGAGGAATTCGAAGAAAAAGTTGGTGTACATCAAGGATCTGTGCTGTCGCCACTATTGCTTGCAATAGTTGTGAACGTGATTACAGAATAAGCCAGAAAAGGTGTGATTAATGAATTACTGTATGCAGATGACCATTTTGTGGTGAGCGAAACCATGGAAAACTAAAAGGAACGATTTGGGGATTGGAAGAATGCACTGGAAAGTAAGGGTTTAAAGGCCAACGCCAGAAAAACAAAAGTAATGGTAAACGGGTCGGAAAGAAAACTGTGTAAAAGCAAGATATCAATAGATCCATGTGGAGTTTGTGGAAGGAGACTAATGACCAATTCAGTGTTGTACACAAAATGTAGAAACTGGGTTCATGGCAGATGTGCAAAAATAAGGAGAGTTACCGCTAGGTTAGCAATGCATTTTGTTTGCTCGAGATGTAGAGAAATAATGAAAGGAACGGTGAATTTGATCAAGAAGTTGAGCGATAAGTGGAGATAGTGAATGGATTTTGTTATTTGGGAAACAGACTAGAATTAGATTTCTGTAGTGGTTGTGAAGCGGCAGTCACAGCACGAGTAAGAAGCGGTTGGATAGGATTCAGGGAATGTGGAGAGTTATTGCTTGGAAATAGGTTTTCTCTTGAGGATGAAAGGAAAAGTTTATCGTTGTTGCGTAAGATTAGCAATATTGTATGAAAGCAAGGCATGGTGTTTAAAAGAAAATGAAAAAGCAATTTTAAGGAGAACGGAGAGAGCTATAGTGAGAGCCATGTGCGGTCAGAAAGACGACTGAAGAACAGATGGAAATGATGGGGTTGAAGGAAAATATAGACTGGATAGCAACAGCGAATGGAGTTAGATACCAGCGCGATGGTGTTGCGGTTGGAGCGTCCGCTTCGCAGTCGGTAGATCTGGGGTTCATTCCTTAAGTCTAGTCATATCAAAAGACTTTAAAAAATGGTATTTACAGCTTCCCTGTTTGGTGCTCAATATAAAAGATGAATAGTGTGGAGACCAAGCCGGCAAGCTTGCTCGTTGTGTTCTTTCGGCAAGACACTTACCGGGACGCCTCCGCCTTTATGTGGCAGACAGGTGGCCTACCCATACTTCAACGGGTTACAATTGTGAAGTTGCTCACCCATGTAAAAGGCGAATCTTGGGTACCCACCAATGGCGGATCGCCTTGTTGGTTGTAGGGCTACCAGTCACTCATGACTGGTTCAAAATGGGCTGCTATCTTTCCCCTAACCTAATTTCAATTAAGTTGGCGGCATGAACTTGAATTGCCATTCGTGCCGTACCCCATCCCGAGGAAGAGAAAGGGTAATCACAACAACAACAACAATGTTAGGTGGTATGGATACGTGCTGAGGAGGGATGACGATAATGCTTTGAGGGTTGCTCTGGATCTCGAAATGAGTGGCAACAGAAAGCGAGGACCGAAGAAGACCTGGAAGAAGCAAATGGAGGAGGAGACAGAGAAGATTGGTTTGAAGGAGGATGCCATGATTCGAGCAAATGGAGTGACGGAGCGTAAGCATTTGTGGAAAAAATTGTGTGAACCCGGCCATATCTACAAAGACAATATCGGATAAAAACTGAATAACTACTACGAGCGTATTACTATTACTTTACTTTCATGCTACGCCAGAAGACAGTTACAAGGCTGCCAAACGTACGCAATTTTGCGTTTCTGTCTCGAAACACTTTTTTTACGGTCGATTTTAACTCGGTTGTATAAATGTCTTCCAGCACTTTACAGCTATTGGCAGACACTGCGTTTACAACAGTTGATATAAATTTTTAATTGATAAGAGAAAAGTAAAAAATTGTTGTCACCTGTTTACATCATAGGGTCAATGAAAGTACATCTCGTAGGCATAAGTAACGCCCTTTTTAATTTTATATCTTATGATGTACATTTTCTTTATTATTTTGTGTAATTAATTTACTAATTCTTCATTTTTTCGGATATTTTTTACAACCGCTAGCTGGCGTCGCCTGGCAGGGGCCCTCTATCAGTAATGTCGGGGTTTAGTATTTCAGTTCAACCGGCTGCGCCGGCTTCACCCATCGGAATCTTGTGTGAGTAGTAGCGAAAAATTAATGAATTTTATGCACTTTCACAATTCTCATAAACAAAATTGTGATCATCGTGTTCTCTTAATGATGACTGGCAATGCTCACAAAGAATCTTGCCACAAATTGTTAATGCTTGTGAGAGAACAGGGGTTGAAACACAATCAAAACTGATTGTAGCGGCGAAATGGTGGTTGCTTTCACGATTGCAGAAATAAACTATTTCATCGTAAGCCTCTTTTGCGATGTGATGCTACCTTTTTTCTATTTATATTTGTGGTATTTAGTTTCTAGTTTGGCTGCGCTATTGGTCTTGTTTCCGCCATAGCGACAAAAGCGGCTATTCTCTCTAAATTCAGTTTTACAAATTGTTATGGTTATGGCGTTATGTTGATTTTTTCCTAAACTTATATTCTATTACAATGCTGTAGAATATAGACATCAATACCTTAACAGGCAGCATATCAGTAAAAGAAAACATCCTTGCTTTATAGTATATAGGACGGCGTCACCCTCAGAGACTCCGTCAGTAACGTCGGGATTGAGAGTGTTGGTTCAGCCGGCCACGCCGACTTTACCTATCAGGCTCTTGTCTGAAGAGTTACCAAAAGTTTATGTGTTTTCTGCGCATAAAATTTTCACGACTTTTTGTGTTCCTTTTCCTAATAGAATATCTCATGTTAAGATCCTGGCTGTTCCTTAGGTCTATGTGCTCTGTTCATTACTGACACGAACCTAAGGTAGCCTTGCGTTTCCAAAGTTTGGAAGTAGGAAACACATTTCTGATATTGAGCTATTTGCAATCAAAATAGCAAAAATGTCTATCGTGTGGTGCGATTTGACGCAGTGACGCTGTTTTCTTTTGATTTCCCCTTAAACTTTCTCAAGTCCTCGCTGGCTACGCATTATATATCATGTTCTTTTCTCCCTGCTTGACGTGCTCTAGGAAGTTTAAAGAGTCCTTGGCTTTCTCCGAATGTTTGGTTTGATCCCGGTAGCTCTATAAAGCTGTTATAAAGCAAAATACCAATTATATCTTCCATGTGGTGCGATTTGACACAGTGCGTTGTCAATTTTGATTTTGCCTCAAACTTTCTCAAGTTCCTGCTGGCTACGTATTATGATTCATATTCGTTTTTCATGCCTTTCCTTTAAGTCATACAACCTATTGCAATAGGCGCCTATTGAACTCTTCTAATTTTGCCTCGGATTTTCACAATTCACAATTTTGCCACGGATCTTCACGATCTCTTTTCAAACAAAAGCATTCGCTCATATGCTATATTGTTTAATTTTGATCTTTTCTTAAATTTGGGATTTCATCACATTTAACTCTGCCTCTAATCCAGACCTCCCTACTTTTAAATGAATATTAGTGTTTTGTACCGATAGGCCTATCCTTGCAACTACAAATATCAGTAATGGGCTTTACCATTTATGTTCGCTATCAAAATAATTGTGGATAATTTTGGTGCTTGCTGCTGTTTTCACTACATAGTGGCAAGCATTGTAATGTCATTTAACATTATGACCTAACAGTGGGCTTTAAGCCTTTAAATATTAGGATTGCTACTTATCACTTTTTCGTTACTGTATGGGAATTAATATGAACTGACGTCTCTGACTCCGTGCATGTTCCTTGGTCCTGGCATAAACGCTGCCATGCAAAGAGCAACTAACCCGAAATGAAGCACTTACAGTTAAGTTGTAGCAATAGTGGGGGCCCCTATTAATATTGTCTAGGTCAAGAATATCGAATCAGCTCGCTGCTACGGCAGCCTCGCCCAATTGCAAACGAAATTGCTTCAACAGTTAGATCATATGTGGCTCGACACTTTACAATTTTTTGCAGACGATAAGAAAGGATCATCTTTATCCCATTGTCTTTTTCTTGGGTGATCACCGAGTGTTTTGTTTGGAGTAGGCTGCATATTACAATTTGTAGACTTCATTTTTCATTGAATCTTCTTGAATATTTTGATGGATACTGGTAATGTCAAAGATCGATGTCATCAAAAAAAGAATAGCCAAAATTTATCAAAGTACTTAGTTTTTCTAGAAATTGCAATTTTGTGAATGCAGGCACCACAATTTTGTGTATTTCTAACAGGTAGACTACATTTTATAAACATTTGTAGACTTCAGCTTTTGATAAATGTTTTTGAAAACGTTGACAGATAATGCAAAGGAACCATCCTTGTGAGGAATAGTAGTCAAAATGTACCACAGAACAAACTTTGTCTAACGATATCACCGCGGGGTGGTGATCAGTCATGCCAAGTTTCATGCTTGTACCTCTAGCAGTTTCAGAGAAGTTTAATCAGGCACACAAACAGATAGAATTGCACTTTATATTACAGATGAGATTAACAAAGGAATAGAAGAGAGTAAAAGCAATTCAATTGTACTATGAAAACAATAAAAATGGTGCTTGATTTCATTTGTATTGAACATTATTAAACCGAATAAACATACTAATTTTTTATTAATCTATTTACCTGTGGTAATACATTCATGTTTGAAAAAATGAAGATAATCAAAAAGGCTTTAATTATGTTTCACTTAAATAAAGGGTGTTACTTATGCCGCACCCTGTATATCTCAAAATTAATTGTTTATACTCTTGAACAGTTTATACATTTTATTTTTGTATTTTCTGCTTTTGAATTGATGTAAAATTAATTTGTTCTTCGCATGTGTAAATTTTTTACATCCGAGTTGTGGGGAACAAAGAAATTCAGTTCTTAATGCAACCGAACATAGATCCTTTGTTCCCATTTCGATACGTTTTTAAAGTTTATGAGGTTAAAGGCTGGTTTCCATTAGGCGTAGAGTGCAGACGTAGGATGAAAAATTCTTTGTGACTCTATTTAGTTTTATGCGCGGAGCGCGCCTACAATCTACGCCTAATGGAAACCAGCCCTAATACCAAAATGTATATTTATCTATCTCTTTTAGATGATTACATATTATGAAAAAAGCAAAATTTGCCAAGTAATTGTAGGCATTTAGAAATATAGATTTTTCCTGAAAGGACAAAACGTGTATCAGCCTGTTCCTGTTTCATGAAAATGTCTTGGCTTTTAGCGAAATCGATTTTTGGTTTCCGATTATATGCAACCCTGTTTTATGTAAATTTCAATGGAATTCCAAAATGACAGCAATGTAATCTTTTACGTAACGTGCTGCAAATGTGCAGTAACACACCTGGCAAAACATCCAGTTAATAATGTTTGGTTTCATTTCTGATCAGGCATTAGTCATCTGCCTCCGGATGAGCTGAGGTCGACTCCTCTTGAGAAAAGACTCGATCCTGTCGGTGTTGGGGAAAGTGGAGATGATCTCGCTGTCGAACACAAGTAATTTCAATATGTGGTGATAATTGTGTGTCTACAGTTTGTCCCTGCTTTAAGTCATGGGCATTTTCCATGCTTCATGAGCGCAGACTTGTAAAGCTGCTGCTTAACTGCGTGTCAAAAGAGCCGACTATTTGTCTACTACTCTGTAGCAATTCGTCTTGCTCGCTGTACGGTGAGCAAACTTCGCTGCATTCACCCATTTCCACGTAATGTAATCATGTGTTATTGAGTTTTGCTGCCCAAATTATTGTATTTACACTGTACCCATTTTTTAACCATGAAAATGCGGTACCTCATTATTATAGGATATAACAGAGTAGTGTGAAAAAGAAAACTTTTATAGTAGTTCAGTGCTGTTCATATGATCTCTATTCTGCTTACAACCGTGTTTTTAATGCAATTAAATTTGATTCTTGACTTTCATGTTAGGCTGAATACATCTCGGACTTTTGGCGCCATTGACAAGCGGCTTGAAGCTGCAGAACGTATGTTCAGTATTACTGATGATGAAGAAGATATGGGAGAGTACGTTCATGCTTAAAGCAATTATTTGACACACCGGTGTTGTGCCTTCATTAGCCATGAGCAGTATAACATTTGAATTTTCTCCTTTTGACGTCTGGTTATGCCTACATATTTTAATTGATTGTGCTAGCGCTTACTTTTGTCAACTAACTTACGGTTTTCCCATTCGCTACCTTCGGAAAATCGTAGGTTGCTTGACACATCGACAAAAATTGAAATTCAATCTGGATATAGATATAAGGAAGCTTGCTTTATCGCTTTATTGCTGACGAAATGAGCTCACAGCATGCTCAGGAACCACACTCGCTCAAGCGCCAGGTCGTTCTTTTTGAGCAGTAGTCTGTCTGCTTTCATGTTTTTACATGCCGATTTACAGTTTATTTTAATGAAACGGGTTTCGGTGGATCGGACGGTATTTAAAGGCAATGAGGATCATATGGTCTGGCGTTCAGACCTTACAAATGGCTACCGTGAGGCGTCCTTGGAAAAAGCATCGTGCGGCAGTTTTATCTTTGCTTTCAAGGCTTGTGAAAGAATTGCTCTGGGCCAGTAGTACTAGTGGCTACCAAGCGCGACTTATCAGTCAATTCTTTTTACTTATTGTATAATCGAACACGGTTTTCACGTGACCGGAGGATAAAGATATAGAGTTTTCGCGTCATGTCGCCTTGTTCAAGCTGTGTGCGAGCTTAAGTTTTTCTCTCACTTGCGAAAATAATGTGAACAATGTTTTAAGCAAAATGTAGCGATTGACGTTGCCTTGCATTCTGTATTAATCTTATTGTATTTCGCTCAGTTGTAACACTATGAATTACAAGTTACACCAAGTTCAGTTGCCTAGCGAAAAATTAGTACAAGAGTGCCTCGTATTTTCAACTTTTCGACTAATATTAATACCACAGATTGGTGACATCACGGCAAGGAAACAACTAGCCCTTTCTCCATTTTCTCGTAAAAAATTGCTTCTTTGGCTGCGCTTGGGAAAAGTTTTTGTAAAAGTCAATTGGCGACACGGTCCTTTGTAATCATGATGGTGACCTCACGACAAGGAGTCAAATCGCCCCTTCCCCATTTTGTTTTAAAAAAATTACTTTGGCTGCGCGTGGGAAAATTTTTTGTAAAAGTCAATTGATTCTTGTTATTATGATTAAGCATCTCTTTGTATCTTGGCTTTCTCAATACACTGTAATTGTTTATGATGCCGCAGTACATTTCATTGTATGAAGCCGAGATTAGTGCAATCGTCGTCTTGAAGGTGTACGCCTTAAGTCGTCTATTGAAGTGTTTTCTATATTGTAGCCGAGGTCGTTTTTGGCCAGTGTTTTTGCCGCGTATTTATGGTGACATTTCATTCCTTAATCTGTATCAATATGCCGTTTTGTTGTGATAATATCACGTGATTTCTTCATTGCTTTTGTATTCGTGAAGAATGTGGGGTTAGTAAGATGTAGAATCACTTGAATGCGATATGAGCATGTTGTGTGTCAGGATGTGACGCGGCGTTTTTCATCCTTTCTTTGATTACGCCACCACTAGAAAATTTAAATGCGATTGCGCCGAATGCACAGAAATTATGCAAAAGTTGCGCCGTAGGGCTGTTCCAAATTACGCTTTTTTTCAAAACTTGGAGTTCACACCCTGGATCGGTTCCAATTCATGACAAAATACCTCACAAAAAATTTGAGCTCTCGTTAAACATTACCATGTGAATTCACTTTAAAGTTTTGGGGGGCAGCGTGGGGGCCAAAACACAAAATCGATCATAATTCCCAAATAAGAAGCCCTAGAAGGTCATATGGCCACTTAAAGTTTGCAGAGTAACAATACACATTACAGTATAAAAAAACATCTTATTTGTAGCAAAAAAACAAACTTAAAAAAATTAAAATCTGGACAAAAAATTGAGATTTTTTGAGGTTTGACATAACTTTCGATAAATTTCAAAGACAAATTGTCGAAAAAAATATATTTTATAAACGAGTGTTGGATTATTACATCTTGAATTGTGATAGTCGTTAGTTTTAGTGGTACAGTAGTTGAAATAGTTACTAATGGTGAGAATGCTACTTATCGATATCGGAGTCAAGTTGCCAGTTTAAACACAGAGATAATCGATTTATAGCAGTTAAAAGGTTTACGAAAACCATAAATGATAGCACTAGAGCAGACTAATGTGCAAGAACAAATAACTAGCAAGGTTTGGGCAGATAACAGAAAACGAAAACCTTTGCTAAACTTGACGCAGATTGTGATCATGATCATTCATGACATTTTGCATTGTAGTTAGCAAAGGTTATAAGTTTTTATAATAGCATTAAACACAACTTAATTTTACGCAGGATGAAAGGATAAGTAGGTTTATATAAATTTAACAAATAGAATTGAGAAAGTATTCGCTGGTGAGAAACAAGCAGTTTTGTAGGAAAAAACTTTCTACGAGTCAAGATGTTGTTAGACGCTTTCTTTATCACTTCTTTTTCTTTCAGTTTATTCCCGATTTGGGGTCGCCACAGCAGATATCTGCATTTTTATGACATGGCATTTGTTTTACGGTCGGATGCCCTTCCTGCCACCAACCCTATCTTCAGAGGGAAAGCTTTTTTTATCACTTAAAAATTAAAAATACACTGTAAAAAAAGCAATGATTTCAACCTATAATCAAATGATTGCTGTGTGGAAAAAGGCTGTGCAAGATGCAACTCCTGGATGTGCCTGTTACTTGAGTGATCTTTACGAGATGTTAAAAAGAGCGAAAGACTAAAGCATCAAGAAAAATGGCATATGTGCTTTGACAAACTTTTTGACTTGTCGAAGAAGGATATTATTAAGCATCTTTTTGCCGAAGATTATCTTTTTATTCAAGATTAGAAAGAACCTTGTAAAAGTATTTTTGGAAACTACAAGCTAGTCAAACAATTAAAACGTCAGTTGTCTAGAGAAAAAAGAAAAAAACATCAGAAGCTGAGCAAGAACTGTTTAAGAAAAACAGTAGATACTTCTCAGCGTTTTTCAAGTGCTAGTAGCAAAAAGTCACTGAAAACTAATCCAAGTTCCTCTAATTTGAAGATAATTTGTTATCTTCAAGGTACAAAGCAACATAGGATTTTATTGAACTGAAAGTTCGTAGAAGAATTCTCACCAAAACAGATATTGTTGCTGCAGTCGATCGTCATAAATTATTCCCTAATGCCTTCAGTGATGTTTTTGCTGCTATCATGAGAGCAAGCGTTGGCAACGTCAATGATTTTGTGTTGAATAGAAGCACAAGTAGTAGGACCATTAAAAAAGTTCGCTCTTAAATGTTTGATTCAAAAAAAGACTTAAAAACATTAGTGAAAAACGAATTTTTCATCCATTCATTGGGATGAAAAACCAATTTAAAAAGAATGAGACTTTACTGCACTTTAGCATATTGCAGTTCTTTCAAGCCATCCAATGGGACAAAATTGTGGCGAACTACCTCTAGAAAAAGGAACTGGCAAAAATCAAGCTGAACAACATTAAAAAAATTTTGAATAGTTGGGAGTTAGATAAGCAATGCGTGGTTATGTGTTTTGCTACCAGAGCATCAAGCGGAAAATTCAACGGCGCATGCATACATTAGGAAGTACTGCAAAACCATCCTTTGGTATGGACTGCCTGCCGCCATCATAGTCTATGCACAAAGTAATTTCGTCACAAGTTTTTAAAAGCATTTTTGGGAAATGTAGTACTTCCCAAATTATGTTTTTGAAGAAAAAATGAAGTGCTGGTAACTTGGTGTAGACACGGCTCACATTGCAAATTCTTCTGTTGAAGCAAATTCTAAAATTTTAGACAATACCTTCAAAGCTTTTTGCGAAGTAAGGTACGATTCTAAATCTTATATTCCTTGAGATGACTGTGCAGTGCTGTTGGATCTTGTTCTTTTTTATTTAAATAAAAATTTTTTCACACTTATCGGTTCCTAATGCCCTACATCGAGCACGCAGAAGGTCTTCAGCAATATATACACTTAAAGATGTTGCTGCTCCAAACTCAACTTCATGTGAATGCAAAAATTCTCAAGGGTTTAGAACTAGTTATTTTGTTGCTGCCATTTATGCAAAGCACTGGTTTAAAGCCCCTGTTGGCGTTGAAGCTGCTAGTAATGACTTACAGTTGTACAAGCTGCTGCTGGCTCATGAACGAATATCAATACCGGTATGTAAAGACATATGTGAGGATGCTCTCTCGGCATTAAAAAAAAGCTTTGGTATTTGAAGGAAGAGCTAATCCCATTTGCTCCGAGTTCTCTTTAACTGGTAGAGCACACTAGACAAAATCTGGCTTCTAAATTATTTCGTCGTTACTAGGGGTGGTAACGATTAATTCATTTTTAATATTACTTTTAATTAATGGATGTTTAGGCATATAGGCTAACTGCGATCAGTTGAATAAAATACCACTTCCACGACCGGTTTCGTTCCTATTAGAACTCGTCAGGTGGACTCAGGTATTGAACCGACGGTCACATGAATTGCTTCATGCGGTTTATACCATTCCGCCATCGATCCTTTCAACTGATGAAGCAATTCATGTGACCGTCGGTTCAATACCTGAGTCCACCTGATGAGTTCTAATAGGAACGAAACCGGTCGTGGAAGTGGTATTTTATTCAACTGATTGCAGTTAGCCTATATGCCTTAACATCCATTAATTAAAAGTAATATTTGAAACAGGCTAACACCAGCTCCTATAATTCGTATTATTTTTAATAGTTAACTTTTAATAAATTAACGATTAATTGATAGTTATTTTCGATTACATCAAAACTTCTGCACTATTTTGATTGACAAATTGATTCTTCATGTACTTCAATTACAATTCAGTTAATAGCCGGAAATGAAATAGGCGTTTTTTCTTTCAAATATCGTCAGATAACCAGCTATGCAAACAAACAAGCATATTAACAGTATTTGGTTCAAGTGATGAACGCGTCTTGTTAACAATGTAACCAGCAGAACTAAACAATCGTTCACACGGAACTGAGGTAGCCGGTATGCAAAGTACAGTCTTGGCAAAGAATGCCAATTTCGGATATCGATATTCATTAAGTTTCCACCATTGTAGTGGATCCACTGATGCAGCGACTTCTTTCTCCATTTTATATCGCTGTACTTCATCAGAAGCGCTTTCAACATCCTCTTCTGAGTCGGAATCAGCCTCCATCAGCTTAAAACGCTTTTCATTAGGTTCGCATACAGTACTATTGACACTGTTAGTATCATCTTGTACATAAGTCTTCAACCAATCATCACTTGCTATTTGCTGTTCAATAAGCGACCAAGTTTGTTCTTTTGCATCGTCTGATAAACACTTCGAGCTTTTATATCGTGGATCAAGTACTGTTGCAATCTTTAAAACTGCAATGCTTTTCATATTAGCCACGCGTTCGTTGAAGTCATCAACAGAGGCTTCCTTGAATCTAGCTATATAACCCGGATCATCATCATTTACAGTCATGTGCTTTGTTAAAGACGATAACAGTGGCAATACACAGCTGCATACCACATATTTATCACCACCAAGCAGGACCGTAGCCTGACGGAACATATCTAAAACTGCGACGTATTTTAAAATCTTTTCCCAATCAGAATCGAACAGTTTTGGACCTTTATAGTGCTTTCCATCAGTTGATATGTAGAGAGTCAATGCTTCTCTAGCCCGCAACAGACTGCAGGATCTCAAAAACGCTATTCCATCTTGTTGGAACATCTTGCTGTAGCTTACGTATTGGTGAATCACTACGATTTTGCAATTCAGTTGTGTTGACGGGGCTATGTTTAAAATGTCCTATAAATTTTCGACATTTGACAAGCAAAACTTCGGTATCTGCAGCTTTGAATCCATGCAATATGTTCAACTGCAGGCTATGAGCCAAACAGGAAATATGAGAAAAACCGGTTTGATTAACAGTTGAAACCATATTTCGTGCATTGTCAGTTACTAGAACCTGAATCTTCTTTGTTATATCCCAGTTGTTTGCAAACTGTTTGTATAACTCAGCAACATTGACAGAATAGTGACGTTCAACGACATGCACACATGCTAGAACACTTTTCAAATTCCAGTCATCAGTAATCCAATGGGAAATAATTCCACAATAACTCTCGTTGCCTAGTGATGTCCAAAAATCAGACGTTAGCGCGACTGCCTTTGAATTTTTCACGGCTTCTTTAATACTTTCCATCTTTGCGTTACACATATCAGTTAATATTTTATCAATAGTGCGCCGACAAGGTATTTTGTATTCGTCATTTTGAAGCGCTGTTCGTAATAATTGCTGAAGACCGTCATCTTCTGCTATCGATATTGGTCTGCCACTGCTAGCTATCCATTTTGTAAGCGATATTGTAATGTCACGCTGTACAGTAGCACTCACTGGTTGATCGGACCGATGACAAAAGTGACTCAAAGTAGTTTGCTTGGAAGTAGATGATGCCGCCGCTATGAACTGGCCAAATGAAGCTGACTTTGTAGGCTGAAGTTCCGAATATTGTAACAAGTGTTTCTTTAGAACAGTGCTTCTCAACCTTTTTTTCTCGCGACCCAAATGTTGAGCGTGAATAAGTTGAAAAACTTTGGCGACCCAAAAGTTTTTTAGATTTTGTTTTGCAAACAGAAAAAATTAAACTAAGCATATCACAATCACAAAAGGTGCAAAACTTAATCAATGTGAGCCTTGGACTTGAATCGATTCCACAACTCTGTCAAAATGTGGAACAATTTTGCTCAAGGCCAATCTCATGTCATTTTCAGGCTCAAGACAGTTTCTAGTTTTCGTTTTGATCTGTGTAAGCGTAGAAAACCCACTCTCACATAGACAAGTGGTAACAAACGGCAGAAGAGCTTTGACTGCGTGCATGCCAACAATATTCTTTTCGTTCTTGATTTTTGTCCAAAATTGACCAAGCTTTCCATTTTCAAAGACATTCTTTAACGAACTGTCACACTGAATGTCAATAAATGCCTCTTCGAATCCAGTAATACTTTGGCAACTCTCAGGCAATGCATCAACATCAACAGCAAATGGATTGCGTACCCATTCCAATTCTTTTGCTCTGTGGGGGATAATTAGATCAAATTCTTGTATTAATGCAGCTAAATGCCTTTTCATAATAATCTGGACATCATCAAGACACACCTCTTCCATATCTTCCAGAAATTGATTAAATACAGGAAATGATGCTGTTTTCTGAGACTCTATCTTTCTCTTCCACAAGTTCAACTTTTCTCTAAAAGCAAGCAGCTTTTCAGAGACGTCAACTAGCATTATATTTGGTCCTTGCAAAGATTGATTCAAAATATTCAATTGATAAAATATATCAGAAAGATATGCCACAAGCAATAGCCACTTTTGATCAACTAATTTATCTGCCAAGGTATGTTTCCTCTGTATCAAAAATTCTCTCACCTCCTTGCGTAGAGTGACAAATCTCTCCAGAACTTTGCCACGAGATAACCATCTCACATTAGAAAAGTATATCAGATGTTTGTGTTCAGCATTCAAATTTTCACATAGTTTTCCAAACAGTCGCGAGTTCAGAGACTTGGACTTGATGAAGTTGACGATGTGGATTACATCCTGCATGACATTTCCCAACTCAGTCGAAAGCCTGTGAGATGCCAAATTTTCTTGGTGTACGAAGCAGTGGCTGGTCATCACATTAGGATTAATTTCTTTCACTCTAGCAGTAAAACCTTTTCGGGATCCCAACATAGCTGGAGCTCCATCTGTGCAAATACTGGAGCAATTATTCCACTCCAATCCCTCCTCTTTCATAAATGAATCGACCAACGCAAAAATATCTTCGCCACGGGTGGTTGTTTCTAAAGCTCTGCAAAATAGAAACTCTTCTTCTAAAGTGTTTTCACCAAGATAACGGACGTAAACAAGTAACTGAGCATCATCACTTACGTCAGTACTTTCATCAATTTGCAGGCTATACTCTCCACCTTGTTTTATAGAAGAAACCAACTGTTCTTTGACATTCAACGACGTGGAAGCAATGCGCCTTTGAACAGTGTCATTCGACAACGGGACTATATCTAACTTCTTTGCAACATCGTCACCGCACATTAAGCGCGCACCATTTCAATGGCTGCTGGCTTGATTAATTTCTCTCCTATTGAATGAGGTTTCTTTGCACGCGCAATATGCCAGGCTACTACGCAAGAAGCTAATGTTGCTTGCTTTAACGTGCAGATATAATGGCTGCTGACAGAATCAATTCGTTGTTTTTTCAAGTTTTGTTCTTTTCTCTCAAAAAATTCACGATTTTTATCAGAAAGCTTACTGTGCTTAGTTTGCAAATGACGCTTCAGCTTATTGTCTTTGAATGATTCATTGCTCAGTACTTCATTGCAGATTACACATTGTGGTTTGACGATACCTTTGTCAACTAGATATGTAAATCCGTAATTTAAGTATTCCGGCTTATATTTTCTCTTAGCTGCCATTGCTAACAGAACTGTAAAACAAACTAAATAAATTTTTAGCCACTTGCCTAAAAAGAATCTTCTAGCTCTTTAGGCTACTAAAGTTGCACATTCAGTAAGATCATTTTTCAACCGTATTGTCACAGCTGATAGATAGGTTATAACCGGCATCTAAACACAGCTACAGCTTTCAAGTTTCAACTACCTCCCGTAGAACTTTTACTGTGCTCTAACAATGCACTGCTAAACAGACTATGACGCAACAATAAAAACAGTCAATTTACAGGCAATTTATTATTCGAACCATCAACATCAACTCACAACAAAACAATAGATTTACAGATGTGAACAACTACGGTAATAGTCGACGACCCAACCAAATTAAGCCGCGACCCACTTTTGGGTCGCGACCCAGGGGTTGAGAAGCACTGCTTTAGAAGGTGGTAAGTAAGCGACGCGTTAAATCCATGGTATGCGAACGATTTGTCACAATGAATGCGATAGACGTCAGCATTTTTAATATTACCGTCAGCCAACAATTTAAATCCAAAATGTTCTTTTAATCTACCTGATATAGGTTTATATTTGATAAATTGATTCTTCTCTATCGCCATTTTACCGTTATTACTGTACTATTGTTTCCTGTATTCTCGTACATTAATCAAGATGAGCTAAAAATTAAAGTTGAATCCGATTAATAGTTAAACAAAAAATTAAACGTTGAAGTAAATTAACGATTAATCGATTAATTAATCTTTAAATCCCGCAGCCCTAGTCGTTACCAAAAATTTTTAAAGACAGACATGTCTCCACAGAAGCCGGTATTTCAATCAATATCAGAAGATACAAAAATTGAAAAGTGGGTTGGTGAAAGGTGAGTTATTTTTCAACTTTGCAATTGAAGACGTTCAATTTCTTCGGTGTTCATGCACGAAATGGAACAACTTCAAAAGTTTTCGAAAATTTAATGTCTTGGTTTCAACTCTGCATTGACGAACGACTTTAGCAAAAAGAGTGATCAAGATTTTTCAAAATTACAAAAAATATTAACAGACAATTTGGAACAAAGACAAATGATACGATATTGCGTGGAGAAATGGAGACGTGATCGACTGATTTTAGGATGGCCACCCTAGCTGGCTGTTCTTCATGAAAATAGAATTTCCAACAATATTCAAATGATTCTAACACTTTGTATTTACTTACTGTGAGTGATATTTACCACCTGCACAATTTAGCGCAAGGAAAATCGTTTTGTATGAAATACCGACAGCCCAACACTAGTTTATGAAATTCATTATTTTGACTAATTTGTTTCTTTGCCAAAAAAATGTTCTAAGCACCTCGAAAATTTATTTTCAATTTGTCGAAAGTTATGTCAAATCTCAAAAAATCTCAATTTTTTGTCCACATTTTTATTTTTAAAATTTTTTTGGCTACAAATAATATGCTTTTGTTATACTTTAGTGTAGTGTGTGTTGGTTATTCTGCAAGCTTCAAGTGGTCGCGTGGCTTTCTAGGGCTTCTGGTTTGATAATTATGATGGATTTTGTATTTTGGCTCCCCATGTTGCCCCCCACAGCTTTAAAGTGAATTCACACAGTCAATGCTTAACCAAGAAAGCTCAAATTTTTTTTTGTGTTTTGTCATGAATTGGAACCGATCCAGGGTGTGAACTCCAAGTTTTAAAAAAAGTGTATTTTTGAACTGCCTTATTGTGCAGTTTAACTGAGTTAGTGAGTTTACGTAACTTTTTCCTTTGAACGTAAGTTTGGCATGCAAGACAATATAGGTTGACATCGCAAACGTAATCAAAATTAGGATAGGGAAAAGCAGCGGACTATTTCGGACCAATCGTGATTACAAATTGCAAACCGGTAGTCCCAGCATCAACAACAAGGTAAAAATCAACAACAAGACTGTCGTTGGTGTCGGCCAAAAGTGGCCTCTGGCGCAGGGGCAGATTAAGAGATCGCGGGGCCCGGGGCAGATAAGAGTGCGGGGCCCCTAAATTATGGAACGAGAAAACAACTAACTTAGACTTGGGTCGTGCTCGAAAAAGTTTGGGAGCCACTGCTTTAGTAGATCTTAATGATAAAAGACATAATAACCTCTTTACCTTCCGGGAATAAGGTGTCCCTGAGGTAACCCTTGGTATTTAAAATGGGTGAAGTATAAATGGGTTAATTCAACTGTACAGTATTTATTTTAAACTAAAAATTGATTTTTTTGCGTTATTTGTGTTTTTGTTTGATAGAAGTTTAAATTAAAAAACAAATTTTTATTTTGAATATTGTTTATTTAGATCAAAGAGGTTGAGTCTGATTTGCTATTTTGATTTATTAAAAAAGTAAATTTTATTAATTTTGTTTAAAATTTACTTTGAAATTTATTTTAAAAGGTTAAATATAGTGTAAAATCTTCCCATTGTTTCATTAACGGGGCACATGTAAACAACACAGAAAATATAATAAACAACACAGAGAGTGCAACACAAAAAAAGCTAAGACAACTGGTGTTTTCGGCATTTCGCTGCTGCAAATTTATCAATAATATCCTCAAAGCTCATAGATGTTGTGAAACTCTTTTCGATGGCCACAATACAGATATCATAGACGTGATCCTGCGTCAGGGATGAGCGCAGGTAGTTTTTCACTCTTTTCAATGTCGAAAAAGGACGTTCACCTTCCGTTTTGCTACAGGTAAGGTCAGATATATATACGAAGAATAACAGCCAGATTTGGAAAAGTTTCAATTGAGCAGTTCTTTTTCAAATATGACAGCTGTGCTTGCGTAGCATTTGCCTTCGAACCAAGATCAGGAGATGAGCGTAAATGAAAAGCGAAGTGCACAACTTCCGAAGGAAAGTCGCTATCCAAATTGTTTGCATATACGAGCCTCGTACTTTTAACAACTTACTTGCAGCGTTTTCTATATCACTGATTGCCCAAGTGTTCAGATTCAGCAAAAAATTAAAATTCTGTTGCAATATGCAGTATACAGATTTTCGTCTTCTTACTTCTGCAATTAAGATATCAATGATTGGAAGGTAAGTTCCAATACGAAAGGATTCTCGAGCATCTTCCAAAGCTCTTGTGCATCCAGTGTTCTCTCCTTCATAATCAAAAGTCTTCTTCGTTTTTCGGTTTCGTTTGTTTGGAGACACATAGGTTTTCTTTGTACCGGTTGCGATGTATCAAATTCATCCCATAAATGCTGGCAAAAACTCTCGATTCAATTGTAAAGTGCTACGCAACTTCCTAAAGACATGTTAGCACGCTGTAGACTTTTGCTTGAACTTTGAAATCTTTGAAGGATTTTGTGCCATAAAACACATAGTATGGCTGTTTGTAAGGCATCTATACTCTTTTTCCAATATGATGAATCTGATTTGGTTTGATTTGTTTCATTGTCGTCCAACGTAAAATCTTGTAGCAGTTATCTCAACTCAACAAAATTTTCTTTGAGGGCTGTAGTGGCATCTAAGATTACTTATAACTGTTCTAACATTTGACAGTCGTTCGCAGCCATTAATTTGAATGCCATCATACCCAGGGATGTATTGGAGGGGGATCGCCGTCCACTTACTTTTTTTAGAAAACGCTTGACTGAAGACATATTTTATTAATATTTAAACTTTTTTATTTTATTGTTTCTAAAAGATGTTTTCAAATATACTTTTTTTAAATGAATTTGTTTTAATTAGTACATCCTTTGTTGCGAACAGTTAAATTACATGTTTTCTATGTTTGCCGCCTTGCGCTGCAGCGAAGTCTGCCGTTGCGCATGTCTCTTAGTGTCGCGTTTTTAATATATGATAATATTATCAATAGAACTTTCGGTTCTATCTCAATTTCGAATTCCTTTAAAATTGAGGCGACGTGTGATAATCGCTCGGATAATTAGGTCTGGCTACAACTTAATAAAAGCTTGGAAAAGATTGGCTTCCGCTAAAACACTTCAAACCCACTTTAATAACAGAATAATATATTCACAGAAATGGTACTTCACGACTTCAAAACTTCTTCGCTCAACGATTCCAAAAATTAATCACTTTACCACACAATCAAGAAAGACCGCAAAATAAGTCCACCAATAACTATTCAATATTTTCCACGTCCACAAAATCTACAATAAATTATCGCAAAAAAAACAACACCGTAATGGGTCTTCCTTAACCCGTCAAACTACTCTTTTTTCTATTTTTCGCTCTCTCTTTGGCCCTCTCTCTCTCGGGCTCTGTCTGGCTCTCTGCAAAGAAAATCCCGTCGCCTTATATATAGACGACGAAACAATCTGGAGAACGCTCGAACGAAATCACGTGAACAACAAAAAAAGCATTACAAGTTACGCTAATCGTTTATCGAAATTCTTCGAAGAAGGTAGAATCACGAATTTCCTTATTCGTGACACTTAGACCATAAGGTTTGAAATCAGTTCCAACCGTCCACCTACTTTATTATTTAGCAATACCCCACTGATTATACCAGTCTCTACTGTGACGTCACAGTTACTTTGTCATTGAAAGTCTGTTTTTTTTTCGTACAAATAATAATAATTGTACCGGCATGTAAATATTTGATTCTTCAGTTCAAGTTTGCTGGTAATGTAGGTTATAAGGCTATAAATTTATTTCAATTCAGTTCAATAGTTAATAGCGCTAAAAAGCGTGGGCCCCGGGGCAATTGCCCAGTTTGCCCATTGCTTAATCCGGCCCTGCTCTGGCGACACACTGGATGGACAGTTTCTCTGTTCTAATTACTATCAACTAAATGGAATGATTCAAACGTGTTCAATCCTCCTGGCTTTTGAGACGACAGCGCGGCATGAAACTGTTGATCAGGTTCATGTGGCCCGACCGAGATCAGCATTGGTACCTTACCTCGGCCATTACGGCACGCTGTATGAGGAGCTTCATTCTTTTGCTTCGGTAAAGCACGGAAATTTTATTTTTCCCAACTCGCTGAAGTAGTTCTATTTATTTTGAAGATATGTTGCACCGTGCTATCACGCGCAAAAGCTCTTTTGTGGCACACCAGGGTATGGCTGTGGGCCAGTGCGCTACACCAAAGCTATAAGTTAAGGAGAAGAAACAATTTGTGAGTTTCTTGCCATGCTTGGGCTTTGACGAAGGCAGTGCAAGCATGCCAAGAAGCAAAAATGTTACCTCAGCGTTCCTCTGCTTCTGTGAACGGAAACAAGGCTTTCTTTAACTGCTATTAGGCGGAAAACCTTAGATGTTAGAGAAAGAAAGTTGGCTTTGAAAAGAAATGCTGACTTTTACACCATCAGTGTAAGGTTCAATAAAAAAATTGCGTAGAAAAGGAAAAGGTCTGCCTGTCAAAAGTGATTATCTGTAACCAGCGTGGGTGCAGTAAGGGGGTGCCAGGTCGTGAATGAAAGCATCACAGGGTAGAATTATGTATCTAAAAATCTTAATAAAAGTAGATAAGCTTGAAATAGGCAGTTGGATGAAAACGTTTTCAGAAAAATAAATTACATTCTAGACTATTTACAGTATAGTTTGATAGAGAGGCACCCGTTAGCCTAAAAATCTAGATGCAATCTCACATTTCAATGTTAGTCTCATTGAAACCACACGACCTAATAGTAAATGCTTGGATCTCGTGCAATACTCTATGATGTTGTTCTCACTGATTGGTCTAGCGCGGTGGTTCCCAAATTTTTTCCTCTCGGCGCTCTTCAAAAATTTATGCGTAGGCTACTTGCAGCATCCCACTAGCTTTAAAAACTGCTACTTGCAGCAATCAGTTGTTACTTTTTTAGTTTTCATTCGGTTTTGTTCCCTTGATGAAATTGGCCGAATTCACCCCATTCTTTCTGCAATTCTTCGCACTCCATCTTACCACATCTATCGATTCAGGGCATCTTCCGTCTTATAAGCCAATCTTCTCTGCCTTCTCTTCCAATTGCTTCTTTCAGGTCTCTTTTGTAGTCGCCCTCTCTTTCTCTTTCCACTCACTCCAAGATCCAAGGCAACTCTAAATACACTATCCTCATCTCTTCTCAGCACATGTCCGTACCTTCCAACTCTATTTGCTTTTGCCCGCCCATCTGCAATTTTTTTAACCCCAAAATGTCAATCTGTTCTTCCGTAGTGTTTTTGTCAACAACTTTTACTTTCACCGCATAGGGCTCTCACGATAGCTCTCTCTGTTTCCCTCAAAATTTCTTTTTCATTTTCTTTTGTGCACCATGTCTCCCTTCCATACAATATTGCTGATCTTACGCAACAACGATGAACTTAAACTTTATCTTCAATGGAAAGCTATTTTCAAATACTAACTCTCCTTATTACCTAAATTTCACCCAGCCGTTTCAATGTGATTGCCGCTTCATGACTACCGCTTTACTTTTAGCTTGTCTCCCAAATAACGAAATCCATTCATCATCTCCACCTAATCACATAACGTTTTAATCGAATCCACCATTCCTTCTATTATTTCTATACATCTGCAAACAAAACGCGTTGCCGACCTTGTATAACTGTCTTTATTTTTGCACATCTGCCATGACCTAGTTTTCACATGTCGTGCGCAACACTGAACTGGCCATCACTCTCCTTCTACAAACTCCACATATATCTATGCTGCTGTTGAACAGTTCTCCTTCCGACCAAGGGCGTAGCCAGAAAAAAAATTTAGAGGGGGCCAAATTTTGCAACTTTTAATGTGACGTCATTTACTTATAATGGCATTTTGCCTTTCGTGAATTACGCTCGTCGCTACTATAAAAATTGCTGTACAAAACTTAGAAAGTGCGAATGCGATTTCACTGATCTAATGTAGTTTTATCAAGAACAGCTTTAATAGTTCAACTTCAATTGTGACGTATAACGCACTATTTAACGAATTTCAAGGAAACTACTCCCACTGGTAGGTTGAACGTTCTGATAAAAGAAGCGACGTCTTTGTAGTAGTCTGCATCGCAATAAAACAAGAAAGCGCTCAGCGAGACGCTTATTTCTTGCAATTACCATAACTTGGATTATCAATTCATCACTCGACAGCGACATAGAAGAAAAACTTTGGCGATATTTAGTGTGTAAAACGTACACATCTTGCTTGATAATATTTGAAAGTTTAAAAACTTAAAAAGTCACGCCCGACCTACCCCCTTGCTAAAAGTCAACAATAAACTCTAATGTACCTGCAGAGGCGCAAAAAAATTTATGTTTATATTTTTTTGATACTGTTTTGTAATTTGACTTAAAATTCGAGGGGGGCCATGGCCCCTTTGGCCTCCTGGCTACGCCTATGCTTCCGACCCGTTTACCATCACTTTTGTTTTTCTCATATTGACCTTTAAACCTTTATTTTCTGGGGCTTCCTTTCAATTTCAAATCTAAATCTTCCGCGGTTTCTCTGATGAGAATAAGGTCATCAACCAACAATTTCTCATTAATCACGTTCCTTCTTGCATTTTCTGTAATAATAATCACAACTGTTGCCAACAACAGTGGAGATAGCACAGATTCTTGACGTACACTAGCCATCATCAAACTCCTCTGAATGTGGAGATTCCACTCTCACTCCTGTCTTTGCTCCATTATAGCCTACAAGCCTATAACTACTTGAACCATAAGCCTACTCTAACAAGCCCTTCATTTTCATGGTTTCCTCTCATCACTTTTCTTGAAACATTCTCAAATGCCTTTTTCATGTCAACAAAACACATGTAGCCTACAACTTCTTTTCCTTAATTTAATATTCCTCCAGCATTCCCCTCACAATGAAATATTATACCTACGGTTCCCTTTCCTGGCATAAATCCAAACTGCATTCTATTCAAAACTCATCAGTGTCCGAATTCGTCCCTCTTGTGCCCAATCAACAATTTCCATAGCATGTTCAAGCAGCTTTACTCCTTTACATGATCGACAGCTCATTTCACCATCTTTTCTTTTAAAAACAGACAAAATCTCAAAATAGGTACAATTACATTTCCAGTCAAATCCAAAATTAGCGCTATTTGAGGTTAAAGACTTTTTCCTTTAGAAATAAACTCAAACGCGTGCCTCAAATGCTATTTTTCAAAACCAAACATGCCCAAAACCAGATTACAACTATTTCTTTTCAATTTACCCGGCGCCCCAGGCAAAGCCTTGCTGCGTATGCAGGGCACCCACTTTGAGAACCGCCAGTATAACAATTTATCACTTACAATATGGCACAAATGTTTCCTGCATGATATGGTGGGCCTATTAAGTAATACCGAAGTAGTCAATTGAAGCAGGGGCTAAGTCAGCATTGTGGTGTGGCAAAGCTGAAGAAAAAATCTGTAAATAAGAAACCACTGACAGAGTATCTAGTTTCTCTATTTAGTAAAAGAGGGAGCGGTGGTGACGAGGAAAAGCAAGGTAGGTTGAAAAGCTCACAGTAAACGCAACTCGAGCGGGCAGGAGCTCCAAAACGTACACACGATTTCGGAGATGGAACCTATGTCAGTGTTTGAAGATGTAAGGAGGTTTTGTGTTAAAGGCGAGAATTAGAGCAATCTGGTGAGAATAATGTGACCGTAGACATCTAGCGTTCAAACCATCGTTTTACATTTTCGCACATGAGTGACATCTGCGTGGCCAGAGTCCGTTAACCAAGGTTTAGATTTCCTTTTATGAATCACAAGGTAAACATAGGGGAAGATTGTTGTCATGTTTAGAATATGTTGTTCTATATTTAATACCGGTATCACAAAGCGCTTAAAGCAAGCAAGACCGCTAGACTGGATTCTGTATTTACTCTTGAGTTCTATATTTTCCGATTAACACGCAACAAATGATTCCGCTAAATGCAAGCACAGTAGGCACTCTGTTGATAAAGACATTTGGCAAATTTTAGTCATTTGGCAACACACATAAGCCAAAGATGGTGTTCCCTTTGTCACAAACCGTTTTTCCTAGTCACGTTGCTCATGCAGAGTGCGCATGAAAAGATAAAGCAAGTTGAGATAAACGTCGCAGCTGATCAAATAAGAAGGCGCGAAAGAAAAGCAAAAAGGCGAAATTCCAAAAAGACGAGAATATCTGACTGTGTTGTCAATGTTCACGGGCTATCTAATCGCATTCAGTAAGAGGGCGCCATCATAAAGGCATTTTGACTTTCCAAAAAGCTTTGGAAAGCCCAACAGCCATTTGACTCGACTGAGCAGGGCTGAGGGCCGCAGCACCACTTTGAGGCAGGCCGTGTGGTATTAACGGCCATAACGCTCTAAGACTTGCGACACTCCGCGGTACGTACTTTTCGATTTTTTGAGTAATGCATCACCCACGTTTAAAATGCTAATTTATTGGCAATAAACTTTGTTAGTTTGTGAACGAAAGACAAATGTTTTAATTTAAAGCTTTAATGGACACTCACATGTAATAGGCAATAACAGAGATAATGTAGTGTTTAAGTACTATCATTTGATCGTCCCGCAAAACATACAGCTTGACTGATTTCAGGTTGAAATCTTCGTAAATCAGCGAATTCTTCCACAACAAACACGTGATCGATTTGACTGCCCTGAGTCGCTATTTCCTCTAATTCTGATCTAACAGCGCCTCGAATACCAACTGCAATGACCTGCGCGGACATTCGAAGGCGCCTGGCAGCTGCAGCAACTGCGTCTTGAGATTTTCCTGCAAAATAAAAGTTAAGTTAGAAAAGTTCTCGAACGGGAGTCATTATTATTTACACGTTCGCTTCTGGAGAGTAAAATGAAAGCTTCTGAAGAGTAAACTTGGAATTTTGGTGGCACGCAGCCGATTTGCTGTCTTTCAGGCGCGCTTGCGTGCAGGCTAGCTGGCTTTGCAAATTCTGTTCACGAAAGCCTACAACCCACATGTGGTCAACTGGAGCTTGTTGTTTCTGTGCTTCGGTATTTTCTACTTCTCTTTCTTAGAATGGATTGTAGAAACTTGCTTAGGATAGACGGCAAAAACGGTAGTTGAAATTCACATTTTACACTCAAAAGGGTGCCTAGTAGTTGCCTCCTAATGACCATTGGATCACTAGTCACTGGTGAATCTAGACCTAGGTCAGCATCACTGTTAGTGCCTAGAAACGGTAGCTCTCTAAATATGCAAGACCTGGAAAAAACATATTGCTAAAATGGAAAAAAAATACCTAAATATTAATATCATCTCGTACAACAGTTTTGACTAGAGGCCATCAATTAATCTGATTAGATATCTATTATGAACATGCCCATAAGTGTCAGTTGTCAGGTCCACTTAAAGTGGGTTAAATTAGCTAATTAGACACTTTAGAAATAGACACAAAGTCAAAATAAGCAAGGCTCACAAAATCCCACTCCTGTAGCCTTGAAGTTCGCGCATATAGTGAATGTGTAAACAGACTAAAAGCAGACCTGCTATTTGTCACATCGTTTTTGTTTTGTGATAAAAGTTAGGAGACTAGTGTGTATTATATTTGAAACCCACTCTGCACCGGCATCAGATGAAAACTAGTGGCACTATTGCCCATAGTAAAGTATTGATAAATCGTTGAACTCCTGGCGAGTAGTGGGTACTACGAATATAAAATTCTCGTGCACACGTAATATTTACAAGACAGCATACCATCTGTAATAACAACGACAACAGCAGGGACACCGGGTCTTCTTCCCTGGGATGCTCTCAATGCTGTGGTAGCGGTAAATTGAAGCGCCTGTCCAGTTAGCGTGCCCTGTCCATTGTACTGTACATTTCTTATTGCTGCAAAAAATTACGTGATTAAATTGTGTCATTTTATCTTGCGACCACGTGCAAACGTTTAATGAGCACGTATTCAAAACTTATTAACCACAAGAAGAAAGCAGACCTCACGAGACTGCAAAATAAGCTATCAGCAGTTACCAATGCATGTAGTTGCAGAGAGTGCGAGCATGAACCGGACGAGTATGCTATAACACAGATGGAGGCTTCGCTCAATAATGCGGCACGAAACATGAACCTTAAACGTTGTTGTAGTCCGAACATCCCGTTTTGTCCGCAAAGTACGGACCAAAATGTTTTGAAGGTTTTCATCCGGAAAAAACACATATGCTTTGGGTACTAACTCTACGTACATAACCGGATGTAGAGACAACTGCATATACTATAAAACAACATATAAATAACCAAGCCCATTAAAGCTTCCGGAAAAAACGTAAAACCCGACAAAAAACGTATACTGTGTACATCCATCTTAAGACATAAAATTTGGCGTCTTAAGCCAGTGTTGAGATTACCGAAAAATAGCATTCAGGTTAAAAAAATTCCAACTATGGCTGATTCAATATACCACATAATTGTGATGTGGTGACCATCGAACAACTAGCAATGTCATCTCTAATCCTTCTGGGCTTTGCCAATACTCGGAAATTTTAGCAATACAGCTTCATTGACGAATCAAAAATTTGCACGCTGATTTTTTAAACAAACTTACTGCCTACACGGCTTTTTATGTAAAAAATTCTATATTTCAAATCGAAGTTTCTGCCACTTTGCAACTAACCTCGCACTACGTCTTCAGTTGTGTTGTAGGTGTTCAAAGTAAAAACTTCGTCAATAAACCGATTGTATCTCACATACGCAATCTGTAAATTATGGACGTTAACATGGTCCTTCAATGAAACTTTAAGCTACTCCCTCTTATATTTTGCTTTGCTCTTCCCACATTGTAGTCGATCAACGGGGATAGGCCCTATTGATGTGGAACTAGCATGTAATCTTCGGGTGCAATAAAAATGGCAAGATCCAGCTAGTAGACTATCCACCTCAATAGTTTTGCTACCCAATAAAGTAATTGCTGTTAAAGAACTAAAGAAGTTGGAAATGTTTTGAAATTTTTGTAAGAACCCACCGAGAAATAAACCCCTGTAAATTGACTTCAAAATCAGAACATCCTACATTCGATCACACTACCATGTGCACATAATCATTGCTTACTTCTTATTTGCAGGGAACAATCTACTCAACGACTGCAGCTAAATAAACTTACCCTAGCAGCATCCTCCTCAACTCGGAAAAACTCCTCCACCAATTCTTCTACAAAGGTTTGAACTAACCGAAAATTGTCGAGTTGAACACTCGATGAACTATCCACAACGAATACAAGATCAATCAGCGGATTTTCGGGACATTCTTCGGCAACTTCAATAACCTGAAAGCAAAACATTTATCACCAACCACGTAACCTATACAAAAACTAGTTACTTGGCTGGTTAAACTGCGTTGCAACTTTAACCTCTCTCGTTTATCCTCAATTTCAGCACACGACAATGTCCCCAAGCAGAACGTTGGCCCTCAGGTTTAGTCCTCACCGCTTCTCTCGATTTCACGTTGAAGCCGTTTTGACATTGAATGCGCAAAAACGACCAAAAAAACGACAAAAAACTTACCTGACAAAGACGGATTTGGTCTACAATCCTTTCGATAGTATCGTTCAATTCATTAAAGTTTTCTACTGTAGTAACGAAATCGTCGGGGTTGGTTCCAATGATATTAAGTTGGGTAATGTTGACGTTTCCAATTCCGATTGCGAGTATGAGAGAGTTGTCAACTTTCAGAAGTTGAGACGGTGTAACCACATCATCAAATGAAACGCCTAATCAACATACCGAAGTCAACAAAAGTATATTCAAACACCACTTGCTTATCCTACTCTATTCAGTAGATCTGGTGATAAAAAAAGCGCTCTGGTTTTGAGCTTAGGTGTTTTAGGGAGTTGCTGTTGTTGTCTATGGAAAAAAATATTTTCACTACGATGTGGAACTGATCGCAATAAACCGGCAGACGCAGGCTAATGTCTCGCTTCTCTAAAAGCGCTGCAACGTCACAGAAAATGCTTGTGCTCGTGAATATAATCAATCAAAAATTTAAATTATTTCGAACAAACAATGTGAAAAGTATGCGTTTATAAAACTTTACCTTGCCCGGAAAATTTTCTTCACCCACAAAATTTGTAAAAAACATAAAGGCTGGTTTCCATTAGGAGTAGATTGTAGGCGTAGCGTAAAATATTTTTTGTTTCTCTATTTAGTTTTATGTGCGGAGCGAGCTCGCTCCGCGCATAAAACTAAATAGAGAAACAAAGAATTTTTCGCTCCATGCCTGCAATCTACGCCTAATGGAAACCAGCCTTAAGAATGGCATTTTTTGGAGTTTTTAACAGGAAAAGGATGCAATACTGGCGAACGTTGTGGCTGTATTTTTTGTTAAAAGTTACCTATTTACTTATCGTAATGTTGACACCGCGAACATGCGTGTATTCATTTGTTGCTCATTATATAGATTCAGCCAATTCATTTTGGTCTACTCAAAAAGCAATGGTTAGGAGTTTGAACTACGTACAGCCAAGGTGAAAAACAAAAATTAAGCCGATAGCAAACGTCGAAACTACTATTGGAGGAACTACAGTAATTGGTAACTCCGGCCTAGACGAATTAGGGGAACATGACTGTATGGTCTTACCATCTGTCAAGACAACAATCATCAAAGGAACGTCTGGTCTTCGGCCTTTTTCCGGAGATAGCTTATTTTCGCGTGTGAAATTAAGAGCATTTCCTGTACGAGTGCCGGTTCCATCGTACCGGATAGCACGAACAGCTTGAATTAGTTCTGCTTGCGTAGAAAAGTCGTTGAAATCGAACAAATCTTCAACCTCTCTGTTGTATCGTATAGCCGAAAACTGAACAACATTTTATTCTCTTGTACTTAAAAATTTTAATGGTACGTACAAACCTTTTAATTTGCACCGCTTTGAAACAGCCTATATTGCTACGACTTCTGTGATACACCCCACAATGTCAAAATAACAGTTGGTAACTTTAAATCAAGTCGGTAAGACAGTTCAGTAGATAAAAGCGTCGCTTTTGCGGTAACAACCGCCACTTGTTCACACCCCAGAATGACCGCGTTACGGTAACTTCCTTCAACTGGCGAATTGTAAAAGCAGTAAATTCACTAAAAGTTATATCAGGTAATTTAAGCTTATTTTTAAAACGTTATATTAGGTAATTCAAGCTTATTTTTAAAACTTGAAATAAAATAACGAATATCAAATGGCTAACCACTTATGCATAACGCGATCTCTTTTAGTCTTCAGTCAGGTACAAACAACAGGTTTAAATAGCAACTATCGTATTTTATTTGAATGCTTTACCTGGGCACCGCCGTCGTGTGAAAACCGGAACTCTCGAATGAGACTTATCACAAACTGACGAAGGGTTGCAAAGTTACTTATCCCGACACTAGAGGAACTATCGAGCACAAACACAACGTCAATCTCATCCGTGCAACGCTCTGCAACGAAAAAGATTTATGAAAGGTTTTCTGCGCCTACGTTTGCCAGTAAGTCGTGCGAATGCGATGCATCTGAACAAACCCTTTTGGGAAGAACGTATCGCGAATCTGCCATGCTGTTGGCAAAAGTGCAGGTATGTATTTACGACTGCTTCGAAATAAAATGTGGACTCTTCTATCTCTCAACCTGAGCTGTATCTTTCTTGTGTGATTGAGTTTGCAGGATGAGGCATCACTGCTTTGTTTTACACTGTGCCTTTACACCAAGGAAGGTAAGAAGTACCAGCGAGCAAACCAGCAATCATGTTAATGTAGAACGCGAACTTTCCAGTGGAAAACAAGAAAATCAATTTTTAGTTTACAATATCCAGAAATGATAAGCCAACATCGGTTCTATATTATAACATAACAACAAGTACTCTCTAAGTTTCTAAAAAAATGATTTAAAAATGACTCAGCCTACGTCGACAGACGGGTGCATCCATGGTCCAATTTGCTAGGCCAGGTAAATATTCTTCGCATGTAGTCTGAGCAGAGCCAACAATCTGATAGTCGGGGTTGCATGAAAATGTACAAGTCGAACGAGGTTGGTTGGCGTCAGTGCACACAACAAAACCGTTTTCAATACCAACTTCTTCGTAGTCTACGCTGCAAACTGTAACGAAAAATCCACCGGTGTAGTGCGGCAGTGCTCTTGTCTACTGTAACAACGCGAAAATTTGAAAGCTGCCTTTACTTTAAATTTGATTTCAGCAAACAAGCAGTAATCGGCAATGTGGTCGACAAGGCGAAAGCACCAATGTCGCGGGGACCGGGCAATCATGCGTTCATCGCTCACGACGCGTTGTTTCGCAACGGCTTTGGAAAGTCACTTTGCGACCGTTGTATCAACGCTTCTGTTTGCCAGCAAAACCATCACGACTATTAAGCGAAATATGAAAAAGTCGGGAAATTTCAAAACTAAAAACTCAAATCAACCTGTCTCAAGTCAACGCCCACGCGGCTTTTTGATTATTAGCGCGCACGGCTGATCTTATCTTAGCAAGCAGATCTTGCGTTTCACTTAGCATTACAGCAAAACAGGAATAAGATAACGTGACACAATACGTTGCATTAAGCATCCTCGTTGCTGCCCTGTAAGTCCTGGAGAACAGGCTTGCACAACACCACGTTGAGCAAGCGATAATAACCAAATACGCAACATCATCAAAACTGCAAAGTAAGTTTGAAAATCGGTTCAATTCGTGGTATCTATTTGTATACTAAAAATCTTTTCACAATTTTTCGAGAAGCACTGGGGGAACGATGACTTTTTATTTCCCTTTTCATTAGACCACTGCCACCAAAAATGCAATTTCGTAGTTTTTTGTTAACTGAGTCTTACTTGCGCATTCATTAGTGTTGCATTCTACAGTGTCACGACCAAAACCAGGGCAGCCATTGCCTGATGGTAAGTCATTCTCACACATTCGAGTTCTTTCCCGAGATGCTCCACCGCACGTCCGCGAACATTCCGTCCATTGAGTCCACTGGGTCCATGCAGGACATGACTAGATATAAAAAATAAAAAATTCAAAGAGGTTGCTTATTTTTGTTTCCCCGGTCACGGGAAATTCTTTATACATGTAGAACAATTAAAATAGAATAAAATATAGAACAGCTTGTGGCCAAAACGCCCTGGAGTAAAAAGTAGTGCCGGGCATCATGCTTATTATGACAAGTAATGCAACAAAAGAAAAAAAAATAGCTAAAAAAGTAAAGAAATTCGTTTGTGATAATGTTAAACTCGCCATCTCATCATTGTGACCATTGCTTTTTCTCAACGAGCAAGGGGTCAAAATCTTTGCAATGGTTTTGCACTCGCTCGAAAATAATAATTACCGTAAATAGCGATCAGCGTTAAAGCTATGCTTTGCACAAATGCCACCAACCGATCCAACGCAGCTTCAAATGTTATTAAAAACATTCCATAAAATTTTGCCAATCGCTTTTACGGTAAATTGCGAACCACAAACGATGTGTTGTAGAGCTCAGCGTATTTTCATTGCCAGGCACGCCAGCAAAATTTAAAAAAACAAGAAAAAATGAAGATTTCAATAGCAGCAATCAAAATTTTATCTAATAGTACCTCCGACCAATCGTTTGTTTTTAGAATATGTTAATCTTACAATGCATTTATAATGCGGTGACAAAGCAATTAACCAGAGACCGAAACCTATTAATTGATAATTACCTGTGTATTACAATTTTCCACTTCGATATCTCCTTCTCTTTCTTGATCAGGGCAAACATCTTCTATTCTATTTTCATCAGTGGTGCAGTTTCGTGAACGTGTCCGAAAGCCTGTACCACATGTTTCGCTGCAAACATTCCACGACATCCACTCAGCCCAACTCGGACACAACTAAAAGCAATATCACTCGTAAATAGAAAGCTGATTAAAAAAAGCAGCTTATGACAAGCTTGTTGAGGGCACCAAACTAGTTGATTGCAAAGAAGTGTTTTGAAAACTTTTGAACTTTGTGCATTTTCGATGTAAATAATCAAGGAGTTAAGTAAAATCAGTCTCCTGCACTTACATGTCCGTTGCATACAAGTGTCTCCGTAGAATTTCCGGGACAGCCAGGGTCACCGGGCGAGCCATCTATACATTCCCTGGTGCGTGTAGCACTACCACCGCCGCACGAAAGACTGCAATCGCTTGCTTGAGACCATAAGTCCCAGGATTCACAATCCTTCAAAAAATTAGTTTAATTGAACCATAAAGACTTAAAAATTAATGTTAAGAATTATTTCTAAAGTCCCATTTGCTTGTTCCGGTGGTTACAACGGTTTTTTAAGGTTACCGACTTATGCCTTATGTGTGGATCTACTATGCTTTAATCTTCACATTGAAATGCGAAAGATACCTGTGTATTGCATGTCTGTTCTTCAGAGGTTTGCCCTTCGCAGCCTCTATCTCCCTGAGAACCAAACAAGCACATTCGAACTCTGTTACGTCGACCGCCTCCACAAGATTGGAAACAAGTGCTCCATTCATTCCAATTACCCCAAGTAGGACATGGCTGTTAAATAGTTCGTTTTAGTCAAGTGAATTACATTCTTGCAGCTTAAACAAACATAGTTACGAAAGGCAACCTTAGGATGAAAGTTTATATTACCTTCGAAATTCCCATTTGCATTCCCAATGTAATCGTTTTCAGCTTTTCGCGCCATTGTTAATGCAGCATTATTAATTTCAACTTTACGCGCCATTAATTTAGTTTTCAGCTTTTCGCGATTCTTTTATGTACAGTTAATAATTGAATTATCAGCAACGAATAAAATAATCGAGGTCTACAAAAAGTACCGGCAAGGCCATAACATAAAACAAGGTGAAAAAGCACCAAACGGCTTGATGACGATCATTGACCTTTTTTGTTCTTAAGCACGGTGCAAAAACGAGTATGCAGAACTCTCTTTGCAAACTTAATAAAGCAGGCACATTTGAAACACATTGATGGGGTTAAGGACGAGTGGCAGTTATTTCACACCGGTCGTATCAAATTGGAAGCTTCACTACCAACAAGTTGGATTGCGATTGATGGCTTGTTAAATGTCGACTCACACGGTAGAGTGGAATTGCTACTATAATTGATCAAGGCTCAGTTTTCTGTTAAGTGTTAACAACCTTAAAATGGCAGGTGGTTGCCAGCACTAAAACTTTCGACACCAAACAATTATCGAGATATAAAAAGTTTCGGCATCGTAGAAGTTAATTCACGAATAAACTGGTCCATAATGTACCAACAACCTGGAAACTGAAATACGTAGAACGCCAGATGCTCACTTGTGTTTGGCATTCTAGGTTTTCTACAGCCGGCCCTTGACATCCAATATCGCCCGGGTCTCCATGCCTGCAAGTTCGGCTTCTGGCCGCAGTACCACCGCCGCACGACACACTGCATGGAGTGAATTCTCCCCAAGGATTCCAAAATGGGCAATCCTGTAAATATGTGCTTTTATCTTCCGGTTGCGGAAAGGTCTGTTCCGGGTTGTGCGAGAACATCATTGTGTCCAGGCGCGCTAGAAAATTACCCACAATAGCGGAGCAGTCCGTTTCTACCACAAGCTGTGCAATCGAAGACGGTGGATTGCAGTTAAGCGTCTCTCCGAAGGCGGAGCAACGTAGCCACCATGAGATTTGGACTCACGATCACTACCGCCATCAACAGCACTCGAACCAACTCGACCACATTGCCGACATAAAACAGTCGTTTTGAATGTAAAAGAAAAAAACAGAAAAGGCAAGAATAAGCGTTTTCGACATAAAAATATGGCTGATCGCATTTTTTTTTGTGTGATGAAGTGTTAATAATTTATGTGCTCTAGGGTGTTGTTTAACGTTCACTTGTACGTTACAACTTCAGCAATAAAAACTTGCTAGTCAAGGTCGGACAGAGCGCAAGTGGCTAATGGTAGACATACACCGCAACGAATTACTGCAGAAAAGCTAGCAACGGATGATAGAAATTGCTGCAAGCGGTCGCATATCTGCGATGGAGACTATCGCTCGATCAATGCTCATTAGAAAAGATTTTCTCAATTTAACACGGATTATGACACGCCAGCGCTTACTTGCGAGTTGCATGTCTCCAAATTTATGGGCGGTCCTCCACAGCCGCGGTCGCCAGGCTCGCCGTTTATGCACTCTCGTTGTTGAGATCTTACCCCACCACCGCATGTCTCTGAGCACCGTCCAAACATTGACCAATCTGACCAGAACGGGCATGCCTGAAAAAATTTTACATGTTCTCAAATCCCCTAGTGCAAGCAGCTGCTAATCAAATAATTAATCGATGAGATTTACCGAACACGAATAATACAACTGTTTTTATTGTATATCAGTATCGTATGTATAAGTACAGAAGATGTGTGATTGAAAACAGCCCGATAAAAATTTGATGTCTGATCTCATGATCCACATCTTGTTTCCAGAACTGTGGAGACAAACTAAAAAAACAGCATTGAGACGAAAATATATAACACAAACCTCCAAGGTGCAAGTGGCTCGGTCTTCATTGCCGCCTTCTTCGCATCCTTGTTCTCCAATTGATCCTCCACTACAAGTTCTAGTTCTAGTTTGGATTCCAGTTTCACATGTTACTGAGCAAGGCTCCCATGCTCCCCACCTACTCCAGGCCGGGCATGACTGCAACAACATCACATTAACTTTTTCACTTCTATCGACGCCGTGGTCACATGTGATAAAGCACCACATTGATTGTTCACGCGTTCAAACCCCACGATGGTTGCGTTAAAGTGTTCTTGTGAAAAACGCTTCCAACGATTTTTTTGCCTTGGTGATTTCACAAGAAGCAATACATTTATTGAAAGTAAAATCAAGCGATTACAATAAAATGTTACAACGTCAAAGTTTCGAAACAGGCCCGGGACAATTGTTCTTATGCGAGCGCCTCTCTCCTATGAGCCAGCGGGATCAAAATGCAAAAACAAATAAAAGCAAATATTTCAGGTGTTCCCTTAAACGATTTAATAACTTTTCTCAACTTTTGTTAGCTCGTCAAATCTAACAAGTAAACACCTGAAAAACTTATTTTTATTTGTCCGACTTGTTAGGGGAGAGCCAACAGTCTGGACTTTCGACAATAATCCAATAAACATTTTGTTTCCATCAGCTTGATTGGGTTTAGGGTGTAAACTAGAATGCATTTCGTACTTAGCTTCAACTCAAAATTAAAATAGGGGTGGAAAAATATTAATGATGCCATCATCATCGTCATAAACAATCGGTTCCTAATCATCGTAAATATCATCATGTTAGATTACTGGAGTATGCAGTTAGTATTTAGTTTATTTAAAGGTATCTTTATTGTCCCTTCAAAAATCTCTTCAAAAACCTTCGGGCCTACGCTCAGTGTAACTTGTGGTCACATCTATTTTGGGTTACTAGACTATCTTTGAAAAAAGCGTTTTTATCACAAGCAATGCGAAAATAAAAAAGGATGTTCGCATGTACTGACTACAAAAGATTAAGTAAGCTATGCATAACGTAGGATCTCTAACTCCAATCACTACAGTTTCTTAATTCAGTTCGTTTTAAAATTGCAAGCAAAACCTGTCAGAAATGAAAATGTTGTAGATTTAGTTTAAGTACGACACTCACTTTTTTGTTTAAGCAATCGTTTTATATTTTAATTAGATCTAAAGGTAGAAAACTTGCAAAAAAGATTTTGTAACTCTTAGAAATAAATCGCCGCCTAATTTTGTGGGTGATATTGAATGGAAGTCAATCAGTTTTGAAGGGTAGAAGCACTTATCTGTTTTCCGCTTTAAAATTAAAAATGTCAACTGATCGATGGCCAATGAATCAGCAATAGCTACAATTACTATGTGGCTGACGTTTAGAAAAAAGTTGCAAGCTAGAACGCAGCAAGTTCTTCAACAAGCTCGCACCTGTGTTTCACAGATTTGTGATCCCTCTGGGGAACCGATGCAGCCCTCATTGCCAGGTACACCGTCAACGCAGCTTCGAGTTCGCATTCTGCTACCGCCATTACAAGTCACCGAGCAAGGGGAAAATTCCGTCCAGTCTGACCACCGTGGACAATTCTAAAGCAAACTTTTATTTAAGACTAAAAGTCTTAGATGTACAGTAACTACAATGCTTTATTCAGCTATGAAATTTTTGGGTCGCAAACAGATCAGAATCAATCAAAAGCACTTGTAAAGTAAAACCAACTGAAACAATCCACATACATTTTCTAATAGCTTCATCAGGGATTTCGCTTTGTAGAAATGAAAACTTTTTGTATTCTTTTTTTACATTTGTTCCTTTTTTGAAAAAAGAATACAAAAAACTAACAATCTTTACACGTTATTAAACTACTTAAAACTTGTAAACAGCATTACGAAAACTTGTGTTAACTTTTCCGGAAAATATCAAAAGTTATTTTGAGCAAATTAAGAAAAATATTGAAGCCTGGAAACTTCAAAACAAATCTGGACGTCAGCTCTGTACTTAAGGTCACTATTACTATTCCGTGAAATTGAGGATACAATGCAGCATATTTTACATCTATTCATGCTGATAAATATTTTCAAAAAGTAAGCCGTTCACCGTGCTTCACCGGTTTTAAAGAATAGTAAAGCTGTTTACTAAGCATGTCGTAAGAGGCAACTATCGGGTACCTACCAATTGCAGCCTGACAGTTAATGAGGGGGTTGCCAGCTTAATTGCTTGGTTGGATCACTCATGTCAGAAAACTAAGGTTGATGGTAAGCAAGGGCATGCTCCCCGTAGAAGAATTTTGCTCCAACAAATCCCCATGACCAGAAAAAATAAACAAATGGCCCGCAGTCCCCAGCAGTTCTTAAATGGGCAGTGGTGCAAAGAATCTCCATGGGATGAAATTTGGTACATTAAATGTGGGAAGTCTTTGTGGAAGGAAAACAGAAGTGTGTGAAGAACTGAGGAAGAGAAGAGTTGATGTGCGCTGCATTCAGGAAGTAAGATGGAAAGGCCAAGAAGCTCGCTTTGTGGGTACTTCAAGACGAAGGTATAAACCATGGTGGTTAGCAAATAATGCAGGATTCGGAGGGGTTGGAGTTTTGGTGAAAAAAGAAATATCTAAAAACGTTGCGAAAGTTAAACGAAAAAGCGACAGAGTAATGGCGATTGTGCTAACTTTAGGTAGAGAAGTAATGCGAAAAATATGTGCGTATGGGCCACAAAGCGGAAGACCAGACACAGAGAAAGTTCGTTTTTATGATGAAATGGCAAGTGAGTGGGATTTGGGAAGTTCTAGTAAAATCATTGCTTCTTTGGGAAATTTCAATGGACGTGTGGGGAAATGTGCTGAGGGTTTTGAAGGTGTACACAGGGAGAATGGTATTGGAAAAAGAAATGCAAAAGGAAGAAGATTGCTCGAGTTTTGTGATGAAAGAGAGCTGTGCGTGGCAAACACTTGGTTTTATAAGGCAGACAAAAGGAAAATCACTTATAGTGCTGGTGGGTATGAAACAGAAATTGATTTCATGCTTGTGGGAGAAAAATACAGAATGTATATAAGGGATGTGAAAGTGATTCCATGGGAATTTCAGCACAGAATAGTGGGCGTAGATCTGGATAAAAAGGTTTGAAAAAAGTTGTAAGAAAGCAACGGGACATAAAAAGAAAGATTTGGAAATTGAATGAAAACCGAGCACGAGTAAGGTTGGAAAAAAAAGGAAAAGAACTAGTAAGCACAGACGCGCCTGATTTGTGGAAAACTTTCAAGGATGGTGTTCTAAAGGCATGTGATGAAGTGTGTGGAAAGAAGAAGTCTAGGAGAGATCCAGAGACATGTGGTGGTAGAATGCAGAAGTCAAGGATACCATAGCAAGAAAGAAGGCGACATTTAAAGAGCTGTGCAGGTTTCCATCAGAAGAAAATAAGACTAAATACAAACGTACAAGACATCAAACGAGAAAAACTGTTGCTGCAGCTATGAGAATGGAAGCCAATCTGGAGTTGAATAATTTATATAAGAATTCTAATAGTGTTTTCTACTTCCTTAGAAGAATGAAAAACGAAGGGAAGGATGTGAAAGGAGGAAGGGGCTTAAGAGGAAGAGACGGACAATTGGGTTTTATTGAAGAAGATAGGGAAAAAATTTGCAAGGAAATCATGAAAAAAATCATGAATGAAGAGAATGAATGGGACCAGATGGTGGAAAGTGATGTAGTAGAAGGACCAGTGGAAAAAGTGGCTCGCAGTGAAATTGTGGAAGCAATGCAAAAGATGAAATCAGGAAGGGCAACTGGATCATCTGAAGTAAGTGTGGCGAAATCGGGGTGAAAGTGATGATGGAATGCGTCAGCGTGTATTGGGTGGAAGAGGAATACCTGATGAGTGGAAAACTAGTGTGATTGTGCTTATCTTTAAAGGAAAGGGTGATGTGATGAGCTGTGGATCATACAGAGGAATGAAACTGCAAGAACATGCCATGAAAATTATTGAAAGGGTACGAGAGAGGCGAATACGAACGCTAGTCAATTTGAATAAAATGCAATTTGGATTTATGCCAGGAAAAGGAACAGTGGATGCAATATTTTTTGTAAGGAGAATGCTGGAGGAACATCAAAAGAAGGCCAAAAAGTTGTATATGTGTTTTGTTGACATGGAAAAAGCTTTTGATAAAGAGCCAAGAAAAGGGATGGAGTGGGCAATGAGAAAGAAGGGTTTATCAGAAGTAATGGTTCGGGCAGTTATGAGCTTGTATGATGGTGCAAAGACAGGAGTGAGGGTGGGATCTGCATTATCAGAGGAATTCGAAGTTGGTAATGGTGTACATCAAGGATCTGTGCTGTCGCCACTATTGTTAGCAATAGTTGCGGACGTTATTACAGAAAATGCTAAAAGGGGTGCGGTTGATGAAATACTGTATGCAGATGACCATTTTGTCATGAGCGAAACCATGGAAGACTTAAAGAAAATATTTTGAAATTGGAAGGATGCATTGAAAAGTAAAGATTTAAAGATTAACACTAAAAAAACAAAAGTGATATAAAACGGGTCGGAAGGAGAGCTGTTCAAAAGCAAGATAGATCCATGTGAAGTTAGTGGGAGGAGAGTCATGGCCAATTCAGTGTTGTGCACAAAATGTGGAAACTGGGTTCATGGCAAATGTGGAAAAAGTAAGGAGAGTTACCGCTAGGTTGGCAATGCATTTTGTTTGCTCGAAATGTAAAGAAATAATGGAAGGAACGGTGGATTCGATCAAGAAGTTGTGCGGTGTAGTGGAGTCAATGAATAGATTTTGTTATTTGGGAAACACACTAAGTGCTAGTGGTAGTTGTGAATCGGCAGTTACAGCAAGAGTAAGAATCAGTTGGGTAGGATTCAGGGAATGTGGAGAGTTATTGCTTGAAAATAAGTTTTCCCTGAGAATGAAAGGTAAAGTTTACCGTTGTTGCGTAAGATCAGCAATACTGTATGAAAGCAGGGCATGGTGTTTAAAAGAAAATGAAAAAGCAATTTTAAGGAGAACGGAGAGAGCTATAGTGAGAGCCATGTGCAGTCAGTAAGTTGTTGACAGAAAGACGACTGAAGAACAGATGGACATGTTGGGGTTGAGGGAAACTATACACCGGTTAGCAACAGCAAATGGGGTTAGATGGTACGGACATGTGCTGAGGAGGGATGACGATAGTGTTTTGAGGGTTGCTCTGAATCTTGAAGTGTGTGGCAAGAGAAAGCGAGGACGACCGAAGAAGACCTGGAAGAAGCAAGTGGAAGAGGAGACAGAAAAGATTGGTTTGAAGAAGGAGGATGCCCTGAGACGAGACAAGTGGAGGGACGGGGTGCTTGTAATTGCAGAAGGAATGGGGTAAATCCAGCCATTTCTTCTAAAGGGATAACACTGGATAAAAACTAAATAACTACTACTACTACTACTACTAATAATAAAAACGCGACGCATAACCCTAGCATTCTGCTTGCTGGTTCCAACGTTACAATCTGGTATTGATTCACTTGGTCAAGCAATATCCTTAGTTCAACAGCATTAATTCCAACTTTACCTTATTAGAATTTACATAAAATGAGGTCAATGCATCTTGCAAAGTCATTTAGAGCTCTCTCGACCCATTCTACCTGTGTTCTGCAGATATCTATATCTTCGTCAGAGCCTTCACATCCTCGTGATCCTGCTTCTCCGCCAATACATATGCGTTGCCGCACTCTTTCTCCACCTCCACAACTCACGGCGCAAAGAGAAAAGACATTCCAGCCTGACCAATACGCACACACCTAAAATATTTCCATCATAAAAAAATTGCACTAGCACAACTTTTATATCCAGCCAAGTATCAAAAGAAAAAACAAATAAGTATGGCCATAATTTTTGGCCCTAAATGTTTTCTCTCGTCAATAGAATGTTTAATGATAATACTAAGCGAAACCACAATAGACAACTGGTATCGAAGAAAAATTTCTTCAAACGATTATCACGCACGTTATTTAAAAAAAATGAAACTTTTTCATTATCACCATTTTTTGGGGGAAAGTGATAATAATCGTGTTCTTTTTTAGATTGAGATTTGCATGGGAACAATAAACATTTGTTGAGCATCTTTTTAAAAATATAACTAGAATCCAAACTAAAAGTCTCAACCAATAAACAAAGCGTTAGAAAACTTGCTAAATTTTGAGAACGTCAGTATTGGTAAAGACTGAGAAAAAACTATAATAGAAATTCTTGATATATCCTTGTGAAAGTTTTTAGAGGTTGGTAATATGGTTTTACTTATTGCTTACGAGAATATCGGTAAGACACGACACCACTGGGTTACAGCCAGAGTAGTGGTGCATTTCTATCGAAAAGACAAAATATAAAAAATCAACAAAACTCTTAACACTCACATGGAAGTTGCAGGGTTGCTCGAAAAAGCTGACTCCAACACAAGCCCCTTCACCGCCGTCACAGATACGAGTTCTATTTCGCACGCCTCCATTACAAGAAGCGCTGCAGGCAGACCATTCACCCCATTCTTGCCAGGTTAAGCAAGGCTGCGTCAAAAGACAACCAATTACAAATGTGCACTAGTCATCTCACATGTCATTTTATTACAGTAATTGTACAGAATTATTTTTCTCACATTTTATTGATGGGCTTCGCCAGTACTCTAGAACTATTATTTAATGAGAACTGAAAAAGTGTTAAAGCAAAATAAATTTCTCGTATCCTCCACAATTTCTTACTTCAACGTTACACGGCTCGTATTCTTTCTTAGGACCAAGACATCCTTCCAAGCCTTTGGCTCCAAACATACACTGTCTCATGTGCATTCTTAAACCTTTTCCGCAGGAGTGCGAGCAAACGGTCCACATTGTCCAATCTGACCACCTGGGGCACGTCTACAAATAAAGTTCACTTTGATTACAGTTGACCTCAAAGTTCGATATCCCCAACAGTATTCTGATCCTACACTCGGCATGCTTTTGTTTTCTTGCAAGCTGGATTGTGCTAACTTTCTATCAACGCATTCTTAAGTTGGGCAGAAAAAGATAGAAAAAATGGCGTCAAACAATTAAAAATTATTAGTTTGTAATGGTAAGTTTGTAAACCATGAATTTTGTTATATTGATAGGTTGACAGTACTGATTGAAAGCTACCATAATGATTATTTGTTTCAAACTGTTGCATTATGTGTTTCAAATGATTCTGTTGATCTAATATGATATTGAAAATCGAGGAATTTCTATGAAGCTTTTCACAAACCAAACTGTAAACAAAAAGAAATGACTATTTGGTTTACAAAAAGTAGGAAAATAAGTTCTCCCGTTCCGAAATTAGGTGTAAAACTAAAAAAAAATAATGATATCACAAAGGACACAAATATAGATAGTCAGAAAACAACAAACTGACCTGGGTGTGGCAAAGAGTGCTTTCAGATCCTTCTCCTTCGCAACCAGGTCCCCCGACATTACCATTGATACAAGAACGAGACCGAACTGATGAGCCACCATCACACGTTGCCGTGCATTTGCTGTAACCTGCCCAAGACGACCAATATGCGCAAGGCTAAAGGAAAAAATACAAAAGCATTAACTACACATTACCATGCTGTTTGTTTATCTATTTTAGCGTTTCTCAAACCAAGGGTGACAACTACAACAAAGGTCGCGAAGACCTAAAAATGGGTCACGAGTATATTTTGAATAGAATTTATATCTATTTATAAGTTCATTTATATACTGTGTATGGGTATCAGCTATTGGTGCGAACAGTGTTTTCAAACTGAGAAAGACTGATCTAAGTGACTAGAAAGCAACTGATTCAGATAATAAAAATAATTTAAAATTTTACAGCAAACATTGTTATAGCTAAATTAGCTTTCAAACATTGGCATCGATTGTATATCCTTATACAGGTTTGAAAACGCTTTTGAACGTTACAAAATCTAATTGTAGAAATACGGAGTAATCAAATGTAATTACCTATTGTGTTTAATATAATATTTAAAAACGTCAAAATGTTTCCATAAAAAGTAAGCCAAAGCACAATTAGCAAAACCATACAGTATCTACAAGCTAATAGAAATGTAATTAACAACTTAGGGCTAGCATATGAACAGCAGTATGCATTTACCTACAAAAACCTCACAAAAAACATAACAAAACAGAAATAATTGCAGCTAGTTGACTCACACATAAAGAAAAGTCATATCAACAGTTATTTGAAGAACTAAATGTTAAAAAGTATTTGAAGTAGAAAAGCATTAAGTTTCTTACAGCTTCTTCGCATTGGCCTTGTTCTTCTGCAGGTCCATTACAACCAACATCACCAACAATGCCATTAATGCATGTTCGTTCATGGCTGTAAACACCAGCACCACATGTGACAGAGCATTCCGTCCATGCTCCCCAAGCATCCCACCTAGGACAGGCCTGTAAGAGAATTTAATTAAAATAGTAAATACTTCATGATCAATCCAGATTAGGGTAACAATTCCAAATTCAAAAAGTTTAAGTTGGCTTAAGCTGTTTCACAAAATTGCAAGCAAACTGTTTCTAAGCCTTCTACAAAACAAATATCAGACTGTCAGAAAATTCAGTTTCAAATTAATTTTTTTACTTGAGAATTGCATATTGCTTGATCCGTAGTGTTTCCTATACAGCCGATATCTCCTACATGTCCGTAGAGGCATGTTCTAGATCTGTAAAAACTACCTCTTCCGCAAGTAGCAGAGCAAGCAGACCACGAGCTCCAAGAAGTAAAGACTGGACAGTTCTGTAAACAAATCATTAGCATTGAAAACTACTGCATGATTGATTACTGTGATTTGTTTATCATTGCATCTCTACAACACAGAATCGGAGAGTAAATTCACCATGCTCTTCTTCTGCGCCAAAGGTTACGCTAAATCTTCAAAAACAGCTTTTTTTCTTCTAAAAGTGGTGGGACAGAAACTCTAAGAGGATTTAACATATCGTGCAACTGTCAACTGCATGTGTTCTACAACTTAATTTTGGCACGTAACTCTCAGCAGTATCTCACATTTAAAAAATATAACTTCAAACCTTATTATTGCAAATATTCTCTTGACGACTAGAACCGGAACACCCAATATCTCCCTCTTTTCCGTTTATGCATTGACGAGAACGGATACGAATACCTCCATTACACGAAAACGAACAATCACCCCACAAGGCCCATGCACCCCAGCGGGGGCAGGTATCATCCTAAAATGAAAAAGGGCATTTGAAATACAACGCTTTCTCGAAAACACAATCAAATGTTAAAAGCTTATTTGTATATCGTCTGATTCTTACTAGCTTTGTTTTATACACAAGCAGACACTGATTAACGCATTCAAATGAGAGCACCTCATTGAATATTGACGCAGATCAAGCAGGCTTATTCTTTACTCTCTGCACCTAATCTAAAGATAGCAAATCAATGGTATGAGCAGAAGGCCAGAAAAATAAACCTTATATCTAACAAAAAACAGCTTTGCTGAAAACATGCTTTTTAATCCAGTAACACCTACTTTTCATCAAGCAGCTGCTTATATACAAACTTACGTCGCGTCCGCATTCTTCCATTTGGTTATTCTCTCCGACACATCCTATCATTCCGAGTAGTCCATTCATACACCGTCTAGAGCGTGATCGACTGCCAATGCTACAGGTAACAGAGCATTCTGTCCACAAGCTCCATTCGGACCATGAAGGGCAGATCTGAAGAACGGAGCACAACTTAGGTCTGAGTGAGAAATTTTTTAACGTGACTAATGCTATATTTTTATTTTCTCGAAAAATTTTACAAGAATTTTTCAATATCAGGAATTCACTAGAAAGTTTCAAGTGAATACCTGACATTGCAAAATTCTTGTAAAGTTTTTCACTTTTTCATAAATTGACTTAAAATTTCATGTAAATTTTTGAAAACTTGCCAGTTTTTAACTTGCAATCACAATCACTCATACCAGTTATCAATTTTGGTAATGTTCACTCATTTTTTACGGCAATAACACACCCATGGAAACCAATATACACGTTAATTAATTTACTTGTATAACCTACAAAAATGTACAAAAGAACGCATCACCATGTATAAAACATAATGGAATTAGACACAAGCTATCAAACTTTCAAACTTTTTTATCAGATTTGAGATTTTTTAAGGATAAGTTTGCGTTACATTCTGTATTTCTTAATACTGTGAATGGTATTGTTGATAATTTTGCACCACTTTTGTTATTATTCTTATGCTATTGGATCTTAATTTAAAGAAGCGTTTGGTTTATAACCACTTGCTCCTGACTAAACTAAGACGGCGCAATGAAGCAAAATTAAATTTGGGACTTGCTTAAAAAATTCTGCAATCATTCCATGCCATGATGCAGAAAAAAATGAAAACTTACCAATTCCGAGCAAGCTCTAGTTTCATTAGTGGCGCCTTGGCAGCCATTTGCACCATTCATTCCTCCAATGCAAAGCCTGTCTCGTGATTGAGTTCCTCCCCCGCAGGAAACAGTACATCGACTCCAAGGACTCCATTCCGAAAATGTAGGGCAAATCTGGCAAACAACGTTGATCTGATTTTTAAAAATGACATAACCCAAGCTTAAACAAGACCAGTAGCACTTATATCAGATTACGGAAAGAAGAATTTTTAAAGACTTACAGGAATTTAAAATTGAAGCTGAAATAAACCGCGAGTACTTTTATTCAAAGAATCTGGTAAGGTTTTGAATGTTATCAGAAAGTAATCTTATTGGTTCAAGCAATTAATTATTCATGCATTTATCAAATTTTTCAAAGATTCTTGTTAATTAGCACAAGCAAAATTTATTAGTTGCTGTATTTTGAACAAGTTTTCAACATGCAACGAAAACAAAATGAACAGCATTTTAATTCACCTAATTACACATGGAAAACGCTGTAAATCACAAAAGGATGCCTAAAGTATAAACCCAACAGAGTATGAAACGGCTAGAAACTGCATACAAAGCACAGATTTTTATAGGCATTTACAGAAGGATAGCTGTTGCTGCTCCACGTGAGCAAATGCTCCGGCAGAACAACTTCAGCACGACTGAAGTTTTTAAGCAAACTTGCAAAACTTCTTCTTTGCTGAAGCACTGCAACTGAAAGCAAGCCATGCAATTAGATAAATAGTAACGCAGCAGAAAAGATGACTTGTTATAAGAAAAGATGACTTGTTATAATAGTGATTGCCACGTACAAGAAGAAAATTGATCGGCTAATAACAAATGATTAGTAATAGAAGTAAGCAAATCCGGCAAAGATTTAACAAATGTTACGTAGTCTACATTAAAAGTATATTCTTAAGTAGTACTAGACAATATACGACCAGCACAGTAGTAATAAAGTGTGCAAATTTTAGCTTAAAATGTGCAGTATGTGGTTGTCTTAAATCACCATGATTTAAAGGCTTATGATGCGCTAAAAAACGCTGGCATAGATGAATGTACTTCATCTCCTTTGGAAAAAAAAGGAAACAATTTTCGTTGTGGTCATTATACTTGAGCTGTCTACTTAGCCCGTAGTTACAAAAAAACGTTGCTACAGTGTATTAGAAAATATTATCTAAAGCAAGCATCTCCAGGAGTCCAATGCTTCCTTTTTAAGCTTGCAGTATTGCCGCAGCTTAATGTTCACAGGATGCCAGAGATCGATTAACATTTGACGGGGACCCTTGCAGCGGAATGAAAGTACCGAGACGCATAAAACCTGAGGATGCACGAATCATGACATGATGATTACATAAACTTCTTTCACATCACAGAAATTATAAAAATTTATCCCTCTTTTTTATTCAATTAGTTTCCCGGTTTAAATTTTGAAAACAGTGTCAAGATATCGAAATTGTAAAAACAAGAGCCAGATAAAAGCTTTGTTACGTAGACAGGCAAAAACTCTAAGAGTGAGACTTAAACGCACGCTCTACTCCAGCAACAAGGAAACAAGCTAGCCTTTGTAACAGAACTCTCCTAAACGGGGAAAACTTCTAAAGAGTTAGGCCACTTAGACCTATGCAGACGATCGTAGCAATGCGAAATTTGCCTCAACAAACTCAAGCTTATATTGAAAGCCAATGGCTAGGATAATTCTATATACATGTACGTATCACAATCAGTAGTCATCATCGCATGTCATGCTTTTGACTTGAGCGAAAAGTAAATCAAGCTTTCAGTCTTTCGGTACGCTGTTAGGTCAGAGGTCACGATTGAAGCAACAATAAAAGTCAGATTGAAACCTTCCAAAGCTTTCGAGTAAAACTCGAGTCAGCGCGTACAAGTAGCAGTACGAGGGCGATTCTTGTAAATATTTTATGGTTTAAAACTTGAAGATCTCAAGCTTAAAGCAAACGAATAGGAGACAGAGAATGTGGCCAAGACAGCAAACACGACAACGGACTTGAATGGTAGAGGCGGAAAGACATTCAGTTCTTTCTTTTAAAATTTTTTTGAGTAGACTTGCGCTGTACTTTGTGTTTTAAAATACAAAAATTATTTCGATGTTTTGAGTCATTACGTCTTTCGTTTTTCGATTGGTTGTGCTTGTTGTGTTACAACCTGTTTGTCTTAATGCCATAAAGTCGTTAATGGTACAATTGAGCAAAGCAATTGCTTTTATTTGACCAGTGAAACTAAGCAGTTTGTTTCCCAGATTTGACTGCTGCATCTGTAAGAAGTGGCCGACATAACTGAGCTCCTGCTATTTGACTGCGCACTGCAACTGATACGACTGACGGCTGGTGAAAGTGGTGTCCAGCACTGCTCTATTCCAGCCTTACCTCTGCAAGGTAGCACAGGAAGGTCAATGGCCAAAAACTTCGAAAAACTGACATTACTGAAAGCAAACAAGTGGATTTGGACTAATGACAAAATGTATTTGAAAAGCATTTAAATACAATTGAGAATTACCGGTATTACTATTTTGTATTTTACGCTTTCGGCAAAAAGTATTTTGCATTTTCATTTAACTACTCTTTTTGGAATGTATTTTGTAGTTGCATTTAACACTTTGAAAAGTATTTTACCCAAGTCTTATATTAGAGATGCTCCGGTGCCACATGACGTTTTCCTAAAGCCTAAGAGCCCTGGTATCAAAACCATCAATTCAGCTCACAATGATCTTCGTGAGTGCCCAGGTCTCAGCGCCATACAGTTATGGTCACTTTGTATGAAACAATCAATGCTGGTGACGCTAAATAGGTCAAGCATGACTTTTAAACGGCTTAGCTAAGAAGCGATCTGAACTTCTATCTCATTGTTAGTATATATCACTGTTGCCAGCCACCAGCGGGGTCAGATGCAACTTTCAAGGTCAAAAAATTTATCTTGCTGTTCCTCAATTTTGCGAGCTTACCTTTTTATAAGGTCAATCTTTTTTGTTTATTTTAAAGCTCAATGTTCTAATCTTTAATTTTGTCAATTTGCATCTCAAAATTGTTTGACACTTTTTTAAATTGATGTTTTATAGCCGTAAAACATGAAAACAACTCATTTTTTTAATTGGTTTCAAAAAAGTTGAACGGCTATGGCCCCTGTTACCTTCCTACTACGCCGAAAGCCGTGTTGTGAGCCGGTCTATCGTGGTTGACTGAGTTACCCTTAAATCTTAAACTTTTTTACTATCAACCATTACCAGGTCCGAACAGACCAGTTTTTGCCAGTGTTAGAGTTTATGGTCCTAGGTGTATGGCTTAAAACTACAACCGGCGAAAGGGTTTATATGCTTTGAGACGTAAAGGAGCTGTCTCTTAGCTGTCGTTGCTCATCCTTGGGCAAGGTGTAGCACCTGATAACCTCCCCTGTTAGGATTACAACATGACATTTTTTTTATTTTTAATGTATTTTGTGGTACCTTGTACATACTGCACATGCTTTTCTTCGTGTGTATTTTTATTCATCTGCTACCTTACAGGTGCGATGACCATGTCACTCACTATCTTCACATCTAAACCAAATTCTTTTCATGTGCATGTATTAACGTATATCGTTTTGCCATAGTCTCCTTTTTTTGACCATTGCTGTCAAATTTATTTTCTATGTATGCTGATTTAGGCAAAAATAAAATGATTGATTGATGGTAGGTTTCATGTTTAATAATTTACTGTTGCGACATTTCACGAATCATTTTGTCTAACAATCAACGCCGTGAAGTATAAAACGCGTCAACACAGCTCGCTTTACCTCACAATTTCAAATGTTATGCTTCTTTTGCATTAAGTATTTGTTGATAAAATTCGATATTGAAATAGTTAGGCTTACTGTCAGCCGACAGGTTATGCATCACAAACGCATATTTTGCCAAACCAGTGACTTTTTCGAGCCTCAAGTTTTCAGCCCTGTCTGCACCTCTCCACCTTAACCCGCCAATGCAGGATATATTTAGTTATTTAGCAATACATCTTCATCTTCAGATCAATAATTTCACCTGTTCATTACAAATTTCTTCCTGGCCTGCCAAATCATCGCATTGCAAGTTCGAAGCTGCTGTGCAATTTCTGCTTCTGAAACGTTTACCAGTTCCGCAACTCGATGAGCAGCCAGTCCAAGAGGTCCAGGGGACATTTTGGGGGGAGCAATCCTAAATGAATTGTTTCAAATATTACTGTATCAGAAAGTAAAAACAAAGTATGATCGTTACAAAATGTGCTAAAAGAGAATGGAAAATAAATAGGTAAGCTTGATGGGGATTGCCAATGGTGCTTCCCAATTTTTTCTTACCTTTGGAACATTACAAGCTGGTTTAAGACATCATGGTGTCTTATAGCCCAAAACCATCGCGCAAAAGCAGTTTCATATTTATTCAAATTGTTGTTAAGAAGTTATATTTTCCAAAATAGTATCGTCATTGCATAAACAAAATAAAATAAGGCATTACTGATGCAAAAGAAAAGTCAAAAGGTTGATAAAAATTTGCGTAGTACATTTCAATAGATTCATTGATAATGGCTTGGTATTTGGTGAAGAAGTACCAATGTCGGATGTATCTTACTCAACTTAAAAACAGCTCTTTCTGATAAAGAAGAATGGGAACTTGCTAAAATTTTTATCCAAAGTAGCTGGTCGCACTACCCACCATCACATTATACTGATCGATACAGCTTTCCATGACATGGAACCCACATAATTTCTTTCATAACTTCAAGGTAACACACTTTAAAAACCACTGGCTGCGGTGAATGGTGCTCAGACTAGCTCGAACTAAACGTTGCCATCAGTTACACTTACCGGAAGCTCACAGCTCGTGACTTCAGTCTCGCCACCACTGGGACATCCTTCAGAACCGACATTTCCATTCACACATCTTCTATTTCGAGAACGAATGCCTATTCCGCATGATGACGAGCATTTCGAATATAAGCCCCAATTTGACCAAGTTGAGCAGACCTTGACAGAACAATTTATCGCGCTAACACCTGGTATATGCCACTTTATTTATCACGCTATTACATTGAAGCACCAGGTTAATAAACAATTCTTTACCTCCAGTTAGTTTTACTCTGAACCAAGACGTAGATTTTAACAACATATTCTTTTTCAAAAGGACAATTTGTAGCCATCTCGAATAGTCTTGTACAACTCAAACTAATCTTAGAATCAAAGCAATGGGCAACAAAGCAAAGTTAATGCACTTTAAACTTGCTTGTATTATCATGACCATCTTATGGCAACCACAACTCTAGAAATAAGCAACCGTTGTACCCTGTCTTGGCATTGTTCTTCTTCTCTATCTAGTCCGAGACAACCGTCATCACCGGGACTTCCATTTTCACAAATTCGACTATGACTTCGTGTTCCGATTCCACAAGTCTCACTGCAAGCCGACCATGGTGTCCAATCAGACCACAGAGGGCAAAGCTGCAATGAAAGTTTAATATGCACTTTATTTTGCTTGTCGCGGTACCAAAGTAAACAAGTTTACAAACTTAATTTATGTCGCTTTCTCACATTACACCACGTTAGTCATTGGTGGTACGATATATATCAACTACTAACCTCTTACTTTCGTTTTTTATTACATTTTAATTACTATCACCAGACCTTTTCTGATCAATTTTGATTCGTTTTAGTCAAATACCGATACAGGTTTCAGTACATTAAAAACTGAACATGCAGAACACTTCCATATACGGAAACCAACAGTAATTGTTTTAGTATGAAAATAAGTAAGTACAAAAAATGAGATTTGCTTTCAATACTGATATCAGTATCAATGATTTGAGACCTTCGGAAATTGCTTGGTTTCTAAGGCTTCATGATCTTACGCCAAGCCCCCATCCTGAGAAAGAGGTTGGGTAACAACAACAGGAGACTATTCGACTTAAAACCAAGTCACTTGTTTTTTTTTATTTTCAATATGTTCAAAACCACAAGTTTCGTCGCTTTTTATTCGGGCTCACTACTTCTAAAAATAAACGCAAAAGCTTTTTATTTTACACTCAAATCTTACTTGGGAGTTGCATGATTCAGCTCTTTGACGCATCCCATCGCAATCTCCCTGTTCGCTCATACAAGTTCTGAATTGATATCTGCTACCTGTTCCACAGGAGCGTGAGCAAGAACCCCATGCCGACCACTCAGTCAAAGTTGGACAGGACTGTAAAAAAGTTTTCTTACACTTTGTCGCCAATAGAAGGCGTATTGTTGAAGCATTCTACTCTTAAAAGTTGTCAATACAATCTAACAACCAAACGTTTGATTAACCAACTCCAACATATCTAGCTTTCTATAGTAACGTTAAATCAAGTTCACTAGATAACGTCTGATCGTAAACGCATTGAATGAGCACCTTGAAAAAATGATTTGCAAAGTCATGTACCCCAAATCAAAAAACAACCAAACGAGGCTTTTGGATTAAGTTATTTTTTAAGTCAAGCTTTAAAAACAAAAAGTCAACTAATCTAAGAAACACCAAAAAAACTATCTGTTTCTAAAATCATTTCTACACCTACCCATTTGGTTTTCTGCTGCGTTTTTTTAAAAACACAAGTGCAAAACCATTGATTGATTTAAAAAAATCAATTTACCCACGTCTTTTTTCGTTACTTATCTATTCTCTCAGCTTACGTGCGTGTTGCAAATTTCTTCTTCTGTTGCAGAACCGTTGCATGCCGGACCCCCGGAACTGAAATCGTTGATGCAGATACGTGTTTTTGATCTAATGCCCCCACCACATGATTGAGAGCATGGCCCACCATTGATCCATTGAGACCAGTATTCACATTCCTAGGAAAATAAACAGTAAAAACTTTAAAAATCAAATAGTGCCTAATATTTTCGGAAAAAACCAAAGTATCGTTTTATCTTACAAGCAATCACTATGTTACTAATAGTTTACCGTGCAAGTCATTAAAAGTGCTGCAACTCTACAAGAATAACCATAAAAAAACAATACTGCTTTTATTAAGCTACTACTTTAACAACACTCGTTTGATTTAAGGTTACACCTTGTATGATGCACGTTGCAACAATTGCATAACTAGTAAAGCAAAACGACTAAATTAAATTCAGTGACGATATAACTTACATTTCCATTGCAGTAAAATTCTTCTCTGTTTGCACCACTGCATCCAACGACTCCTGGATCTCCATTAAAGCAGCGTCTTTGTCTAGACTGACTACCACCTCCACAAGTTTGAGTACAATCAGAAAGCGGAGACCATTCTCCCCAAAATGGACAATCCTGATCAAAAATAATTTTTGTTGTGCAGCTAAAACACTGAAGGTTGATAGACTGTTTTTACATTTTCAACGAACAAAAGCATACCAGCAGAGCCTAAAAAGTAGTCGAGTGGACTAGAACGTTGATATAACGGCGACTACGACTAAACAAATGGAGTTCGCCACTTACGGTGGCCAAGTCGTCGCTGCCTCTTTGATAAAAGACATTGTCATAAACTTTTACTGTGCAGTGGTTTTATAAAGCAACAATTCTATAAAAAGCACGATCAAGTTTCAAGAAGAACGTGAGAGTTTGAAAGCTTAAAAACAGGCCCGGGTTACTCGTTTCACGTTTTGCGCCACCGACACTGTTCACAAATCCGAAACAGAAAAGACACAAGAATCCGTCAACACATACCACTAATAAAACAATCAACAGTTTAAAGCGGATTTATCGTACTATCAATGATTGGAATATTTAAAACATCAAAAAACTTGACCAAAATTAACTTTGTGGTTTGAAGAAGCTTTTAAAGGCAAAAATAAATTTATCGGGAGTCAAATATATATGTTCATATCACAAGAAGTTGTGATGCAATAAATTTGAGGAAATACATTAAACCCGAAAATGTGTTTGTTACTGCTTTCATTTTTACCTGGATAGCACACTCTCCCGTTTCAGAATCAGAACCTTGGCAGTTTTCTTGATTGCCGGTTCCCACACAAACACGTCGACGAAATCTAGTTCCAATTCCGCAAGAGCGATCGCAACCTTCCCAAGGACCCCACATGCCATAGAACGGACAATCCTAGAAAAAAAGTGTCAAAAACAGGCTTTCATTACAAAACTCTACAACTTACTCCATTTAAGCAGACTCCAGTTTCAGTCGCGCTACCAATGCAGCCTTCCATACCAACTTCCCCATTCACACACTGACGACTACGCGTAATTGTTCCTCTTCCGCAAGTAACAGAGCATGAAGACCATGAAGTATATGGAGTCCAATAAGGACATTCCTACAAAAAAATTTATCAAAAAGATCATATTTTTATCACCCAAAATCGTCTTCACGATAACCTCATTCACTGTGATTCATTCATTATGAGCATGACTTCATTGTTTGTTTCTTAGTTTTGCGACTTAAGCCACAGTGACCGTGGGACTACTCACCCCCTCCACCTGTCTGCAAAATGAAGGGATGGACCAAGATCCAATTAAATACTTTTTCAAAGGAACGGCAAGTAAACTGGCCGGCATTTCCCCAACCTTTTCCTATCGTGCAGAGCGCCAAGTCAATATAAATCTTTAAGTCTTTGGCATGAGCAGCGAGGAAACAAAACTCAGGTCTATCGGATGCGAATCGGTAGCTTTAACTACACATCACTGCGCAAGTAACTTTGCAGTTTTTATGTGCAGCAACGAAAAAAAACCTAGATCTACATCTCATTTTCCCCCGCTTTAACGCGTAGATTTAGGGTGCATAAAGAACTACATAGTTGCTTTCGAAGCATACTTTGATTGATTTAAGTATTGCTGGTAAAATAACTTTCAAGCTTCACCACACCATAAAAAGCTGTTGACACAAATTCAAAGCAGTTAAGATTGGTAAGTGAAGTTTCCTAAATTCACTTTTGTCAACAAAATCAAATGCTAACAAAGAATAATATTGCTCTGTTCTTTCTGCACTTGGTATGGTATTAAACAAAAGTAATACCTCTTGCCTTTAAAATCTGCAAACGGTCTTACCGCTTGGTTGCACGTTTCAAAATTGTCATTTGACCCGTCGCAGTTATACGATACTATTTGGCGATCGGAATCCGGCTCGACGATAAAGCAGTCACGGTTCCTACGACGGCTTCCTCCTCCGCAAGAACGAGTGCAAGTACCCCACTGATTCCAATCATCAAAAAGTGGGCAGGACTAGATAAAAAACAAAATAAGACATCATTTGCACAACTGTTTCGTGATGCTGAAAAGTTAGTGGAAGTACTAATTTGTTCCAACCAAATACTCGCTCAATTTTTTTAAAGAAATTGCAAAGCCAAGTGAAGCCATATTGCAAAGATGTAAGCAAAAAAACCACAAAAGCTTTAGATGTGATGAGTTAGTTCTAGAAGCATTTACGAATATGAATTATAGTGTTTCCCGATCTGTTTTTCTACTTTTGACCAAGTGCTAATCAATTTACTAGATTTTCCTCCACTGCCCTCCATTTTCGGCATATCCTTGTTTCGTCAGCACGTTGAAGAAAGTAAAATTAAACAGTGTACCTCCCAAATAAAGAATTTTTGCTAAAGGCAAAATTTAATTCAGATTAAGCAGCGCAATCATAAGCTAAATCAGGGCTTCTCAAACTTTTTTGTTCTGCGACCCCATTTTAGAAAAGAAATTTCTACGCGACCCTTGGATGGGTAACCTACACGTTAATGATATTTAGGCAATAAACGTCCCATTACATCATTTACAGGCACTGGCGTGTTTTGTTTTGAGAGGCGAGCGAAGCATTACGTAAGCTTAATCTTATTATCAAACAATTATATAAAATACGTGAACTCGATCTTCTTTCGAAGAGCAAAGCATCAAACAAAAAAAACCTTGCGAAAGCGAGAATTTTGCATATTTTGGTCACAAAAAATCTGTTTTTTTACATTTTTTGCTTTTGTCAAATCCTTTGAGAGCTATCTCTGATGTTTCCCTCTATAATTGCACCACTAATCACAAATCTCATGTATCTTTTTCCAGGGCGAAATTATGCAAATGCGCACAATCCACGAAAGTGACTATACAGTAACAAAAAAAAAATACATGATGGAAATAGTGAAGCAAACAAAAAATCAACAAAATAAAAAGTCATTTCATAAAATTTATCAAGCGCATCTAACGGATTGGATATTGTGCATGATGATTTATGACAGAAATGAACTGATACGTCAGAACTGCTTGCTCTTGAAATAATGTCTTTGAATGCATATTTAAAAAAGTTAAGAAATGACGCTAATATAGCTAACACAATTAATGTTTTATATTGTCGTAAAAAGGCCAAAGCAAGGGAACATGACATTTCCTCAAAATACGCTACTGGTATGGTAAGCAACCTGCATAGCTCACGCACTTTACATTGGCTTCCGCTTGGCTCTACTTAAACAAACCAATCTTACCAAAATTAGTAGTACTCGAAAGCTATCTTGTCAGGCTTGAAAAATACGATTTTAAATTACAGATAAGGTATAAACATTTTTCTTTTCTTTAGAAGTGTTTGAAACACGGAATATGAAGTTTAGCAGCGTTTTTTTCCGCAATGTCTGTATTTCTACATGGCATTTTACTTTACACCATATTTTTTGTAAAGATATGTTATTGCAAATTATTCTGTTTCCTCGTGATTTTTTGTCTTGATCATTTCCGTCTAGTTTCTCCTTTTTTGACTTTTGGAGTCAAATTTTATCAAATAAGAAAATTTTCTTTCAAGTTGAAGCTGTGTCGACAAGGTCAATATCGGTCAGTAAGTTACAACAAACAGAAAGAATAACTTGCTTCGATTTTTTGATTATTTTTGCTTGAAAGGTCAGGTAGACATTGTAGTATACAACTGAAAGTGTAAAGATGGAATCACCCCAAAAAATGCAACACAAAATTATTTTACTACAGGTCTACTTTAAATTTTCTCGCGAGGGTTACAAAAGCTTTTAATTCTGATGAATACAGCCAATTTGTTTTGAATTTGTTTCGCGACCCCACAACTAAATCGTGCGGCCCCAAATGGGGTTGCGACCCATAGTTTGAGAAACCCTGAGCTAAACCACTATACTGTAATAAAGTAGATCATTTTTAATACAAAAACGCAATGATATTTTACTTTCCAAATTTGAAGTTAGCATAAAAGTGAAAATGCAAAGCTAGCAGTTTTGCAAAATTAATGAAGACATTTAAGAAACATATTTAAAAATCACAGCACCAGTATTATTTTTGGTTGCTTTCTTCAAAATTGTATATTTTTATGTAATTCAATCTTTATTACCATTTGTACACAGACGCGCACTTCCATGTTTTCGCCTTCACAGCCTTCTCCCACACATGTTCTCCGACGGATTTGAGTTCCGTTGCCACAAGTTGCCGAGCACACACCGTACGATCCCCACGGAGCCCAGAACGAGCAAGCCTATTCATCAATGCAAACAGTAAAGCAGGAACATATTTGCGGCTGGCTACTCTTAAGAGGGTGACATTTTAGTTATGAAAAGCATGAGTATTCTAGATATAGAAACCCAATCTATTGATATCGAGAACTTTTAAACATTGGCAATAAATTTATGTATGACTAATAGACAAAAATCTCCCAATTTGCGCACTAAAAATACCTCGCCGTTGCAGAATTGCTCTTCAAATACCGGGCCAACGCATCCCTCCTCACCAACGTCTCCACCCATGCATCGTCTTTGATGGGACCTTAAACCACCATCACATGTTGCAGAACACGCGGTCCATGCAGACCACATTGCCCATATAGGACAGGCCTGAAAAAAAAAGTAATAATAACAATGAAACAAACTCAACATGAAGCTGGGATGGCCAAAGTGGTTAGCAGTGTTAGATCGTGTTTTATACTCAAAGGTCAGTGACCATCGATCGATTTTTGGCATGGAAATGGGTTGAAGTCTTATTTGCAACTATGTTTGTAACATGTTGGGAGTTTTAAGATCTAGTTAGTTCAAATTACCACTAATCTCTTAATGCAGTAATATGTGGTATGAATGAATCGTGATCATTTGTTTATAACTAGGCATACCGTTAAAATGGAGTGAATTGATAACTGCTAGCTGTACAGTTAACTTGCAGTAAATAAGATAATTTTTTATTTTTGATCATGGTCATACCTTTTCGTGAGCTGCTTTTTGTTTTTGATCACTTTGGTATTTGTTGCTTGTTATGATGGTTGGAAAAGTTTTGTTTTGCTTCGCCAACAGATGGCGCTTTATAAGTTTCATTACATTAATTCAGGGGTGGCCAAACTACAGTCCACCGATCAGTTAAATCCAGCCCGCCAACCATCTTGCACATGTAGTGTAATTTTATTGCTACTATTGTACTACACTACATTTTAAAAACATATTTTTGCATAGATTACGTAAATCACACTGCATCCGGCCATCCATTGGCCAGGCAGTCGTAAATTCGGTTCTCGGGTCAAAAAGCTAGGCCACCCCTGCATTAGGGTCTGTTCTTGCTTTGCTATGCCAAGCGTTAGTTTTAAGTTTGCACAGAATTTTCTCTATTGTTTCGTGTTCTGTTTATTGAAAAAGATTTAAATCGGTTTGCTTTTGCAGTTGAAAGCAAGCCAAAAGGAAAGAATTTGGCAGAGGTTTTAAACACAATTCCCACTGAAAATGGCCAGCAAGCTACGTAGTATTGCGCTACTGATCAACAATCTCAATATAGCCCTGCCATTCAGTTGTAGAAAACCAACTGCACAACCAAAAGAAGGCTAGAGCTCTAAACGGGAGCAATGACCTGGCAATGATGTCAGCTTGTTTAACAACTTAGGAGACTTAAGCTCAGCGAATGAAAAATTGTGTCAACTTTCAACTTGAGTACGGGAAAAACAACGCCCAATGGGAAAACCTTGCCTTTCAATTAAACACCAATTTATTTTGTTGTTTCTACGGACAGGATTCCACTATAAAATACCATTTAAAGTGGTTGCCAAAAAAATTGCATCAAGCATCGCTTTGATTCGTCGACTGGCAGGTACGAGCTGGAAAGCAAGAGCAACAATCTCACGCACTAAAGCCCTGGAGCTATTCTCACTGATAAGTATTGCACATAGCGCCACGCTGCTCAATTTAAGGTAACGGACAAGTTCATTAAGGACAATGTATGCATTGGTCTTAAAAAACAGCACAACAATGCTGCAGTTGCTGCTGCTTCTGCTGTCCAGTCTTATCAACAGTTTCTTCAGCTTAGCTACGTCATAAAACCACTCCACTTTCCTTGGCTTTCTGGTCTTTAGATAATGCTACCGGCCTACATCAATACTACAATATGTATTCATAGCATTTGCAATAGAGAATAGAGTAACAATACATTCGGACTCTATTTTCTTCAATTGCGATGCCAAAGCAATACAACCTAGACAATATTGCCAAGCCGATTTGGGTATCACTAAATTGTCTTCGGAATGAAATGGAGAATATAAAGTCATTACATACAAGTAAATATCGATTGCGCGTGTCTTCATGTGTATGTGCTTGTTTTAATATGAAAGTGCAGCATTAACAGCAATTCAGGCTGATACTGCAAACTTAATTACAAATCGCGTTAGAGAAAGATGTAGTCTGTTTGTCCGACTTCCTGTCAGACAGTCTGTTCCACTATTGACAAGATCTCGCTACTACAAAATCCAGATTTCCCCGTTTTTGACCCGAAAACCAAGCAACAACATGCTTAGGATTTTAAACAAAATTTGTGTTGATAGGATTTTAAGATGAAATTTTTAAAATTAAGATTTATAGGATTTTAAACAAAACTTGTCTTAAGCAGAATTCAATTACTAATGCTCATTGCGGTGATAAATATGTATGTAAAATACAGCTGCTGGAACAAACCGGTCACACGCACTTGTTCGTTACACGAGACTGAATCGATTGGTAATCCTTCACAGCCAGGATCGCCCTCAGCACCGTTCAGGCATTGTCGCGATCGAGTTTGAAACCCGGAGTCACATGTCTTGGTGCATGGACTCCAGCTACTCCACTCAGAGAAGGCGGCACAACTCTATAAAAACAAAATAATAATGCAAAAAAATGCATCCATATGCATTTGGAAAACACGCAATTTTTTCATGTTGTAAACTTGTAGCATGACTTGAATTAAATTTTTGATTTAAATTAAAAAAAATTTTTTAGGTATATTTTTATGGACAAATTCTTCTATTCGGGAAAGAATAAGCCTATGCTTACGCAGTAAGGATGTATCATCACAAGTTTATAATTAGTGAAGGAATTCATCTTTTTGGTCGGAAAAGGGTTGAAGCAATTGATACCCCCAAAACATTTCTTGATATTTAAAAAAATTACAAGAATTCGAAAAAATCTCACCCCTTCAAAGCAGACTTCTTGTTCCTCAGCAACTCCCGGACAGGCTCCATCAATAGTGCAGTCTCGAGAATGAGAACGGACCCCACGACCACAAGACGTACTGCAAAACGACCAAGCTCCCCAAGCCGCCCACATAGGGCAGGGCTGTAAACACGTAGTTCGTAAACTCATACATATATTAAGTCTACTTATTTTCAATACAATCACGTAAGGAGTCCAGCAGTTCTTGGAGTTTTCCATACTCTTCGTGATCTTCAGCTACATTTTCTAGATGAGCTGACAAACTGCCGAGTCTTAACTATGTTTAATCACTTGTTCTCATAACTCAGCCGTTTTTACACGAATAAAATCTTTATCTACTCGTATTATTTTTCAAAAATACAGTGTGAGAAAAAGATCTGAGAGTATTCCTTAATAAACACCATATTTTAAGTTTAAGAAGATGGTTCTCTTAGGAATAACGATCAACAGGGTAACATGTTTAAAACATTCTACGCAGCACGCACTTCAAGACCATAGATCATTTTTTCAGCGTTGTTAAATAAATAGCTTTTCATTTGCAAGAAAAATGCAATTTGCATGTGGTGACAATGCACGAGATAGCAAAAAAATCTAACAAAGTGTACACCAAATAAACTTACATCGGTATTGCAAGCTTCGTTTTCAAAATCAGCACCTTCACATCCGGGGAAGCCGGGAGAACCGTTTTCGCACAAGCGTGATCTTGATCTTATTCCTCCTCCGCAGTCAGAACTGCAACCTCCCCATGCATTCCAATTTTGCCAGAATGAGCATTGCTACAAATTTATAAAACGAAAGATTGAGATTATTCCATAAGCCCACTAACATTCAGCAAAAAACCTAAATATATTTTGACAGCAGTGCATAATTGATTAGTCAATACTGCCTATGACTATAGCAACGTCTTTGCCACACAACTAGCGATTAAAAACTGTTGGCAAGTGTAACTTAGCTTTCGAAACTTTGCTACCTGTGTATTACATTCTCTGTCTTCTTGAACCATACCGTCGCAACCATCTTGACCAATGTTGCCGTTATGACAGCGACGGAAACGGACTTGTATGCCGGAGTCGCAGGTGGCCGAGCAATCAGTCCATGAATTCCAGTTGGAAAGTCGTGGACAAGGCTATAAATTGAAAAAGAAAGCGATGGAGATGTGACGAGTCAAACAGATATTAAGTTGATTAAATACAGGTGATTATTAGACATTTACTTGTCTTCGTTTCAGATATATCATCAAAGTCTATTTGGCTAATGCTTAAACAAAGATTTAATTACATTTCTTCGCCAGATTAGCAACGCAGAAACGCACCGAAAGCTACAGTTTATTATGGAAACAAAAAAATTCTTTCAAGTTAAAGGAAGTGCGTCAAACAATGACATAATACAACAGCAGGTACAAATAAAAACGTAACATCAAAACATTGATAAACAACATACCCCTCGATAACAGACTTCTTCGTCTACAACGGCTCCTACACAACCCTCGTCACCAGGATTTCCAAACATACACATTCGACGTCTAGATCTAGTGCCGGTCTCACATGTCACACTGCAAGAGGTGAAGTTGGAATAAGCGCTCCAGGTAGGACACAACTGAAAAAAACAGCATATTTGCAATTAATACCGACTGTTTCTCCTTCCAGCATCATTAAAATCAACAAATCTTTTTGAATTAAAAGGACGGCATTATTTCTACGCACTGATAGAAAAAGCACTTTCTGCGTCTTATTAGAAAATGCTAGATGAAATTACCAAGTAAATGCCATAACAAAAATGTTGCCATAGCAAGCGTAAAAGAAATTTAAATTAAATAACAGTTTTGAATCAGTAACCAATGCTATGGGGTAACCACCAACAATAATTATAACTAATGGTGGGCAGCAAATTTTTAGCTGAGTATGATAATTTATCACTAATTAATGACGCACTTACGTTGGTGTTACAAATTTGACTTTGAATATCATCGCCTTCGCAGCCAGGATCACCAGGTAACGCGTTGAAGCACCGTCGAAGTCGCAAACGATTTCCACTTCCGCATGTTGCGTCACAACTACTCCACATATTCCATTCACTCCATGCGGCACAGATCTAAAATTTGTAGAGTTTAACTAAAAGCAACACACTCCTTACACTGTACTATGAGCTTGATATAATATCATATTCCATCTAAGTTCAAGGCACAATATAATAACAAACTAGACGACAATGCTGCAGACAAAAAGTGATAAACTTTAAATCAGAAATATCAGACGTACAGCCCGCGAAATGGCTTTCAATTGATTTTGGCAGTATTGCAACGTTCGATAACTCGCAGCTTACAACCGCGAACAAATCTTTGTTTTGTAAAAAACGCGACATGGCAGGGAAATACCTGTGCCAGCGTGCTACGCTGATTTTGTTCCAACAGTTACTGGGAGAAAGATAATGGCCTTTTAGTTTTTTTTTGGAGATCAGCACCATTTCGGGATACATCACACCTTCTCCGGAGATTGCTGCCCGGAGAAGTGGTGGTCTCCAAATAATGCCACTCGCCATCAATGGAAATAGATTTGCGTGGATGGTGTGCCTCGAAATTTGATCAACTGGTTTCCTGTGCCGGCAAACAAAAAAGTTTGGGGACCACTGATATACAGTCTTGCATGCTTAAATTTTTTTTCGATAGAGTCTGGCCCGTATAAAATCCAGGTTTGTAAATGTAGCTCGCAGCACGAATGAGATTGACACCTCTGTTTTAAATCACCAAATTACGTACTGAAAAGTTAATGACACGATAAAGAACATAAACCGTGTGCGCTAGCGGTTCTTATGTCACTTTAAACAGCTGTTTAACTATAGAATTCCTTACTCCTAACTGACAAGATTCGATTACAACACTTTGACCAATGCAGTTGCCTTCTCCGATAATGCCGTTAACACAGGAACGGATCCTTGTTCTTTCCCCATTTCCACAATCGGTGCTGCAAACACTCCAAGAACCCCAGTGGGTAAAGAAATCGCACATCTGCAAAAAAAGAATTGATCGTTTAATGGAGCACCATGCACATCTTCCATCAGTTGTGGGATATGAAAGAACGAAGGTTGCCCACATAAAAAAAATTCCACCAGTCATTTACACTAAAGAATATAATACGAGCGTACTGCGGCAATATCCGTAAAATATATCCTTCCGCTTTTATAAATAGTCGATATTACTTTCCGTCCTAGTCAAACAAATTGCATATCTCACAAACTTGAAACTTAAAATTATTTTTTGGCAGTTTGATCAGTTTTTTTTGTGGTCGCGTTGAGATTCAGTCTTAATATGAAACCAAACAGTAGTGCAACGACTCAGCTTTCATAAAAACAGCAAAAAGCGACGTTAAAAATTATAAGCGTTCCAACCAAACATGCATGTTGATAAAGCAATCTTGATATTGACGATTACTTGCATGCGGACTTATGAGAATGAAGAACATTTTTCAGGGAATATATGCAAAATAACATGCTACTTACAACTTCATTGCATGTACGCTGCTCTGTGAGACTGCCTTCGTGGCAGCCCAATTCTCCTACTTTTCCACCAGAGCAAGTACGATTTCTTTGCTGATATCCACCGCCACAAGTTTCACTGCACGCACTCCATTCTTCCCACAAAGACCAGGCCGGGCATTCCTAACAAATATGTCCATTCGTATGCCGCTTTTAAATCTACACCTTTAATTTCAGTCACATACCTCCAGTTTGTCACTTACAGCATGAAAAGAAGGTAGACCTCTAACATTTACCAAATGGAAAAAATAAGTATTTGGTTTTTTCTATTAACGATTAATGATGCGCATACTTGTTGTAAAGTATGTCTAAGTATCTCATAAACAAAAGTATGGGTTTTACGTAGCCTGACAAGAACAAATGATCAGTTTTATTGCAATAATATAGCATAAAAACAGGAAAATAAAAGATTGAAATTAAAGACTTGAAACATTTAGTTGTTGAAGTACTCACTCTAAGGCCGCAGAAGCCATCTTCCGATTCATCTCCTATGCATCCAAACTGTCCAACTGCACCGTTGATGCAGAAGCGACTTCGAGTTCTTCTACCGCCCCCGCAGGTTACACTGCACACCCTCCATGGTCCCCAAGGCGAAAAGAATGGGCAGGCCTGGAACACAAAATTTAACATCAGTAAAATTACCTCAAAAAGCTTTTGGTTGTTTTTTTGATGGTCAACTTTTGTTCTGACAATGGGTTTTTTAAGATTTTGAGGAAAGGCAAATTGTGCTTTTGTTAATAAAAAAAATATCAGAAACAATATTAATTTTATTAAAAAACACTTGCAGTCAGAGTCAATATATTACAGCCAGTAAACCAGCAAACTTTTATTTTAAAACGTTTCGCCTTATACTTAAAGCATCATTACTTGCAATACTTAATGTCAATTATAAAAGCTTTTATACAAAAAACATCTTCTCTATTTTTAGCATTAGTTTTCTTTTCATACCAAAGTTTTTAGAATTTATCACCTGTCCATTGCAAAACTGCTGTTCAATCGCGGGACCTTGACATCCCAAATCCCCAGGAATGCCGTTTAGACACTCTCTTACCCGGCTTTGCAAACCACCGTTACATGACCTAGAACATTCAGTGTAATTTCCAAACTCTGTCCATGTTGGACAATCCTAAAAAACAAAAATAAAAATAGTAATCAAAGATTAATTATGAGAGCCATGCTGTTTAAAAATTCTTTCAAATTATGTACTTTATTTTTGAGAGTAAGAGCTTTTCTTCCAAGATTCAACAAACTACTGAGTCGCAAAGAAATTTTACTTGTTAACTTTTTTAAGACGTGTGGTAACATTATGCATTCTAGCGCTTTTCTGTTTTGCATCACGTGACTGTTGGTCTGGCGCCACTGAGCGCACGAGCTCAGGCTTTTGCATGAGGCCCATTGTGATATTACAGTTATCATTGAAGCATTCAGTTTCATATTTCACCCCACACCTTACACCTATTGCTTCGCTGAGTGCCAAGCAGGAGATCTGCGGATGTTACTTTAAAACGCTTTGGTGCGACAAGGGAATTAAACCGAAGTCTATTGATAGTTAAGTAGACGCTCTAACCATCACACCTCAGCGCCGGTTGCTGCACGACTGGCTTTGAACGCAGCTGAGATTCTTACTTGCAACTGGCACAATCTGGTTTCCACGTCTGGCCCTTCTAGCGCGCATTCCTCATATCCGGTAGCAGAGTTAACGCAGTACCGACTCCTCATTTCACTACCTCCTCCGCAGGTTTGGCTGCAACCACTCCAACTGTTCCATTGGCTAGCGAAAGGACAGGTCTGAAAAGATAAAGCGGTAATTTTAAAAATCATAAGGAAAAAATTGCTTTCAATTACTAAGCAAGGAAGGATCGGAAAAACTTAAGCCAACTTTTGCAAAAATCGGCTGAGTATACCTAACATTTAGTTTAAATCAACCTAATTTACCGGCGATTACTAAATAACATGCTGTTGTTGTTGTATTGTAATTACCCCTCCTCTTCCTCGGGATGGAGGTACGGTACGAACGGCAATTCAGGTTCATGCTGTCAACCTAATTGAAATTAAGCAAGGGGAAAGATGGCAGCCCATTTCGAACCAGTCATGAGTGACTGGTAGCCCTACCACCAACCCGGCGGACAGCCACTAGTGGGTATCCAAGATTCGCCTTCGAACAAAATAACATATTCGTATGGTTGGTTGGTAAACCTAAGCCAACGTAAATTAATTCTTACATTAACAACGCATTCGCCTGTTTCTGCAGATGGTCCATCACAACCAATATCACCGAATTCTCCATTGATGCAAACACGAACGTGACTGCGTACACCCCTTCCGCACGTAACACTGCAAGCAGTCCAGGCAGACCATGCGTCAAAGAACGGGCACTCCTACAAATTGACAATAAAATTTCAAAAACCTGTTTTCACTTGAATCACTTCAGTAGATTTTGCCTATAGTTTTTGGCTACCCTTCGATTAAATAGCGCCAAATAGTTAGCTTTTACAATGCTGACTTAGCGTAGAAAGTGCATCAGTTGCCGATGAAATGTCCACATAAATGAACAAAAAACAAACAAACGCAAAAATACAACATATTTTATGTAGTAAAAAAAATTCAACAAAGAGCTTAAAACAACAAGTGGCGATCAAAAACGCGGTAGAAATAAAAAAAACATACTTGTGTGTTGCAAAAAATGAATTCTGATGCAGGTCCTCGGCAGCCATCTGCACCAGGTACACCGTTTTCGCAACTACGAGTTCTTCTACTAAGTCCACTTCCGCATGTAAAAGAGCAATCCGAATATGAAGACCACTCCGTCCACGATGGACAATCCTGAAAAACACGTGAATCAAACTGAATTTAATTACACCTTTTATTGTTGAAAATGCAAAACTTTTCTTCAGAGTAATCGTCCACATTACGATAAAACAATCCACCACATGCCACGTGAGCAACAGAATTTTGTGTGTCCAAGAAGTTACAATGGCTTAAAGTAAACGTTGAGTTATGTATTGTTTTTATGCACGGGAAACCATGACACTTTAATGACTAACAATGATTGCAGAGAACAACTCCGCTATTTTCTGCAGAGCATATTTCTAGCACTATCTCAAGCAGGAAGGAACTGCAGCCAAGCACGAGAAGTTGCCACCAAATACCTTTTTCAAAGATGCAATAATTTAGAAGCCAGGTTGGCATTTGCAGTGACATTAGGCAACTGCGAGAAGTGCCTCATGACGCTGGATCACATCATTGCCGACTAATTAATACATTTTCTGTTCGCAAAATTAGCTGATGATTGTTTTTTGGGAAACAAACATTTATCAGAGGCTCGTCACTTTGTAGTTATGGCCAAGTGATCAAAACCGCTGCTTTAGTCTTAGAGTTTTTGAGAAATATTCACATTTTTTCAAGATCTAAATTGAAGAACATATAATTATCTGAAATAAATAATAAAGGATATAGGCAGTTTTTCGCTCGAATATTTGTTACTATGTACATGTTTTAACCCCTGTTATGCCAAGCGAGGTTTCCTGGAGCCCCAGTCACTAGTTTTTGGTACTCGCCGTGCCGAACCTTTTCTGATTTTGTACGTGTCGTAAATTAACAATAGATAGATAGATGCAACAATAGATACAGTGCAAAAAAATTATAAAACGCTGTTTAAAAAAACTCAAAAATTGAAAAAATGCTCGTGGGATCGTAATTGGATCTTTTTTTCTAAACTACATTGCAAATGCCGATTCTTGAGGTTATTGTTGGTTCGAAGCTAAACGTAGGCGTTGACAGTTTGGAAGTATTGTACAATACATACTCGGTACTGAAATATAACTCAGCAAGCCAGCACAAAAAAAAGGTATTGTTTAAATTCCAAATTGATCGATGTAAGTGAACATAAAGACACTTTGAGTGAGCCGGATGGCGATTTTATGCAACGAAGAGTAGCATTAGAATCAGAAGAAAAGGTGGAAGTCAATTCCGAAACAAGTAGCGGTCCAGTAAAGAATCAGATCTTATTACAAATTAAGATAATGAATTTGTTGAAAAATTAGAGAAATTGTGTAGCAGTTGGATTCTGTGCCTACGGTTACTCGCCGGCACCAAGATGCATTTCAGATAGCGCAGCCCCATTGCATAAAGCCTTTATTTGTTTCCTAAAGATAAATTTTCGAGTGGCATAATGTGCACTTTCATTAATGTGAAGTAACTCGTGTTATTCAAGATTTCAACGTGAAAATACCCAGCTTTAAACTGGATGAGAACTTAGAAAAAGATGGATTCTCCGCAATTAATGACATGTTTGGTGTGTTACTGATAGCTGGAGCTTAAAAAGAAACAATTTCTAAAATGTATTCTCGAAACAAAACCATTTGCCTTGTAGTTTTTACAGCTTCGAAAACGTGAAACAGGTTTGCCAACATTCTTCAGTTTATCACTTTGACGATATATCAACGCGTGGTCAGAGAAACGCTAGTGATAAGCTTGCAGTAATACCAGAGATTCGGAATGGACTTGTAAAATATTGCAAAATGCTCTTTAAATCATTTAATAATTTGACAGTGGACGAGTAATGCATCGCTGTTTGTGGCTAATGTCCAGTTATACAGCACATGACATCAAAACCAGCAAAACATGAAATCAAGTTTGGGCAGGTGAAGACTTACTTAAGAACTTCATAAATACTTTAAAAGACCATACTAAAACATTTCTACAGAACAATGTTTGCGTTATTGACATACAGCTTCAATTCCTTACAAATGCAGTCTACAATGATTTACCCAATATAACCAATTTTTAACTAAAATACCCAAATTTATGGGATCTACTTTGCAGTCACCAAACATGGGGTCCACAAAGGGCCCAAGCTTTGTAAATCATAGTGATGAGCTAGGCTTGGTATACTGTATTAAGGGTTAAACACTATTTTTTTAATGGTTAACACATTAACTTCGTTGTACATGCATAACAAGGAAAAGCAATTATTGTCTGTATACCAAATAACTTTTTTTGATACCTGTAAATTGCATGGCACTATTTCAAAAGGATCTCCAACGCAGTCAACCACTCCTTCAATACTGTTTCTGCATTCGCGTGAGCGAGTTTGAGTTCCTCCACCACAACTAGTTGAACACTGACTAAACAATGACCAGCCAGAATAGTAAGGACAGGCCTGATGAAAAAAAAAAGATATTCTTTAAGCAATGGTATTGTAAAATCTACACTTTACTTTGTTGTGTTTGAACGACAATGAGCCTTTTTTCTCTTTTGTCAATATGCCAAAAAGCATCTCTAGCTCCACTTACTAAACTCACACTTATTCGATGCTTTACCGGCTATTAAAAATTTTAGTGCTTTAGTTGCTTAACCCTTTGAACCCTGGTTTCTGTGATGATTCCCGCCTTTAACCCGAGCTTACAGGGTAATGACGGTACACCGGTTTACACCGGCACAGTACGGTACACCGGCTCACAGGATGGCACACCGGTTTACAGGGTAATGACGATAGACCCGAAGGCCGGCCTGCAGTGTTCAAAGGGTTAAAGTTGTTTATGTGATTTGAGAGCAAAGGTAAATTGCAGTTACTATTTTTTATTACCACTTGTTTTCAAATGCCAGTGGTATGTGCAGCATCCAATAGAATAATAAGATAAAATAGCTTCTACATACCCGCGTATAACAGACTCGACTTTGGGAAGGTTCTCCAAGACATCCTGGTTCGCCACTTGCGCCGTTTATGCAAGTTCTGTTTCTAAATACTCGATCAAAACCACAAGAAGCGGTGCACACGGACCATGCTCCCCAAGCTGACCATGATCTGCATGGCTGTAATAAAAACGTAAGTCTTTATAAAATACCTAAAGAACTGCGTACGCCAAGTAAGCAAATCCTTAATTATGCAGTAAAAACAGGAATAAAACTTTTTCCTTACACAACGCAAAGATTCATTAAAACAGCAAATAAGAGCACAAAAAAATATAAAAAGTAGACTACGACTTTCTTTGCAAGCAACCCAGCTAACCTGAACATTTTCTACAAACATACAGTTGTAAGTTGCTTAACTACTTCATAATGTACTGACCTGATCGTTGCAAATAGCAGTTTCTGTGTCTTCGCCGTTGCAGCCATCTTCGCCTGGCAATCCGTTGATACAACGACGGGTTCTTTGCCATTCGCCGCCACCACACGTGACGGAGCAAAAATCAAACTCTGACCATTCCGCCCAGAAGGGACAGTTCTATGAAAATTCCAAAGAAAAAAGATCAAAACAGTGTTTTAAATATTTGTTGAAAATTCAAAAAATTTACCCCTGCTATGCACACTCCCTGATCAAAAATCTCTCCATCGCAGCCTTCCACTCCAACATTTCCACCGATACACTCACGAGATCTAAAATAAGTTCCTCTTCCGCAAGAAACAGAACAAGCAGACCAAGATGTCCATTCAGAAAGTCGAGGACATTCCTAAAAATCATATAACTCTACAGACAAAATACTTTATTCTAGAGAATTAAACTTTACACAATAAGTCAATATGACAGTGCGAATGACAGCGAATTTAAAAAGTTTACTTCAATGTTGCAGTGTGTTGACCGTGGTGAATACAAGCTGCTAAAAACATCTTAATTCTATTTTTTTGCTTAACTTTTTTACAGCTGACAAATCCTAAAACAATTTGGGTGGGATTGAATTGTACTGAAATTCACATCAGAGGCCAGCGAGACACTGATGGCGAACTGCAGACTGTTCAAGTCTGTTCTAGACTGTTGAAGTCTGTTCAGACTGTTCAAGTCATCAGATGTGATCAAATTTAAATCAAGCCTCTAGTCACTTGTCGGTTACCAAATCCACAAATGCAGGCTGATAGGTCAAAACAGCGTTACTGTACTGTGGTTGTAACCCAATAAGGTTTGAGTAAACGCACGAAACATTGCGCAATACTTAAACCGGATTTTTCTAGTTAAATTCTACTTACGTTGATATTGCAAGTTTCAGCGTCATATACTCCCCCCAAGCAACCCTCGTCTCCTGGTAGTCCGTTCGCGCATATGCGCACGCGAGTTCTTCGGCCGCCACCACACGGCCGAGTGCAGTTCGACCACGATTGCCAAGCGTCCCAAATTGGACAATCCTAAGTGTTTGGTGAAAAAAATTGTAAAAACAAAGAAATACAATTTCTCGAAGAACAGGTACAAAAATAAACCCAGACTGAAAAAATCTAGCGGCGTTTGCTCTTTTTGTCAATTTAGTAAAATTCGCTTAATAAATCCATCGTGGTACTGAGCGATTTTTGGATCTTGCAAGCGGTGAGTTTATTAACGATGGTGGCAAAAATGATCGAAGTAAAAATGCTCTAATTTCACTACAGTAGCACAAATAACTTCAAAACGCGAACATAGTTATTTTTTTGGGTGAAAATTGTAACATTACTCGAGAGATGTGCAACCTTTTTGCAGGCGGGCCAATTTCAAACTAGTTGAAAATTTTACAGACTAGCCAGAATTTGTCATAACAAACTTTATGTGCGCTAAGATAAGCTGTGAAGCACTAGATGGCTGCATTTTTTATCCAAACAACAGGTGAGGATCTTTTTTTTGGAGATCGACTTATTGGAAGCGAAATTTTACGTGTTTTTTTCAGACAATTTCTTCACCATCAAAAAACTTTTTTCAAATCAATTTTTTGAACATCAAATCTGTACATTTGGCTTCTACTTTAGGCCATAAAATCCTTCCGGGGGCCACAGAGTTTTACGTCGTGGGCCGCTAGTTGCAATCCCCTGCAGTATGCGACTAGAAACTGACAACACAACAAACTGTAATCTTATTTTGCTGGATTGAGTAAGATTGGCAAAACGTTGGATTGGATGAGATTAACAAATTAGATTTTTCACCGATTGAGATTTCATTGATTAAAATTTTTTTGCAAAAATTATCATGAAACGGATTTATAAAGCAAATTTTGGATTTATTAACCGTTGTTTGCGATGCAAAAATTCTTTCCCAAAGAAATTGAGTTTAATTAGCGGTTGGATTTAATTAGCGGTAAATTCACAAAGCGAATTCTACTGTAATTGCACGCAAGAAAAAACAGCTATAGAAAAAAACGAGCTATTTTAACACATGTAGCTGAGTTGGGTGCACTTAAACTCTGGTACGGAACGTATACCGATGTTACTTTGCGAGCAGCAGATAGCCGTTACTCGGCTAGTTTGACAAGTATATACTTTGATGCTATACTGCAGTGTAATGTGTACGTTTTAACCAGGGCTTCCAACTCGGTCGATTTTTATATTGAGTTAAGTTCGAGTTCAGCTTGTTTTACGAGTTTGAGTTCAAGTTCGAGTTTAACATTTTCATTTTTGCGAGTTCAAGTCCTGTGAAAATTCATCAAGTTTTTTTGAATTCAGAAAACAAAGTGATTGACTTAACCTAAGTACGTTTGCAGTAAAACTGCACGTTCAAACTATGTTTAAACATCTGCTACAATAAGTAAATGTCGTTGCCATAAATTACCCAGGCAAATAGTGTAATGTGAATTTACATTGTAAGCGAAAATTGAACAATATGGTGTGATACAAATGGAAGTTTTTATCTGCAAAAAGATTTGGTTAAAGCGGTTATAGTAAGTGATACGGCAGGCTACATATTCGTGTTACTAATTAAGCTACCTGGGGCCCATTGCCCAAATTTAGCTCCAGCAATACAATAATCAGGGTTTCGCCTCATTGCTTACATAAGTCGCAATTTAAGCGATCTTCAATGGTGACATACAAATGGCTGACTTAAACAAGTAGCTAAGCCAGACTTAACGCTAAAACTTTATTCTGCATACAAAATCGATGACCTAAATTCGGCTTAGACAATTCTAGAAAAGCCTGGAAAAGCTTGGCAGTTACATGCATTGGGGCTACCACACCCTTTTCCTTGCTGTAGTCCCTCAAAACACGCCATGAATTTAGGATGGTAAAAGATAATTCTCGTCTCTGGAACTCGGCAAACACGATTGTGCTCACCCAAAAAGGGCTTAATCTTAATACAAGTTACAAACTAAAATCGTGTTAAGGGCAAATAAAGATTTATGGGCAGCGCAAGCGTGGTTACATCACAGATGGAGGTTGTTTCCATAAATATACCCGAGCGCAACTTGATCCAACTAAAGTAGGTGCATTCTTCGAAACAAAACTGCAAATTCTCTATGTTATTGTTTGCTACAAAATATATTTCACCGCTGTTGTTTTTCAAAAAATATTTTAGCTTACACAACACAGCATAGATGCGATTGATACATGGTGCAATAAAAAAAGTGCAGCCTTCACGTGGGACTAAAAAGTTTAAGCGACTCTGGTTTACCCGATCAGTTAGAATTAAGATTTGACTTGTTTTCGCTAGAAGGCTTTTATAGCTTAAAACATATGAGATTAATGTAGTTAAAATCAACAATGAAAAAAGAATATTCAATCGCAAAGTAAATTTTGATCGATATAAAAAAATTCGGTATAAAGTCGCCAATAATTCTAGCCCGGTGCATTTCTAAAACAAGCATTACGACGCCATAATCAAGGCGTAATGTGCATTACCAAAAGAACAAAAAGGGGCAGACAGTACAAGAACTGCTTTCACAGCCTCAAAGAGGCCAGCGCTTAAAGACAGTGAACGATGCAGTCTGATTTTTAACGCAAACGCAACGTGTGACTTACAGCAGGAGCGCATATCCTAAAATCCTCAGAGGATCCTTCACATCCGACATCATTCTGAACACCGTTGACACAGAATCTAGTAAATATCTGTATGCCTCCACCACAAGATGCACTACAGGGATCACTTGATGACCAAGACGACCATCGCGGACACGTCTAGGTAAAAAATGACAGCATTATAAAAAAACAGCACTTCTTTTTAGGAACGTCCACCATCTTGTTTGCAAAACTATTCGCCTTATATATAACTACTCTTGCGAATATAAATATGTGAAGTCGTAAATGCTTATAAAAAAGCATTAATTTTGTCAACTCAGCTTACGTGTTCATTGCATGAGCCACTATCTGTCAGAGTTCCGTAGCATCCTTGGTCGCCAACCTCTCCAAATAAACAGCGGCGAGAACGACTTCGTATACCTCCTCCGCAGGGAACGCTACAAGTGGTCCAATTGCCCCATTCGGAAAATCGCGGGCACGGCTACACATTAAGAGCAAAAAGATAACAATCACTACTATTTGTCAGAGATTGCAGCTGCCTGACTGAATGAAATGCAGTTCCAATCTATTGCCTTATGTTTGGTATGGAATCGGCAGCAAATAGTAATCAACAAGTATTTCAGTGAGTTTTTTTGTCCTGAATAAAATAAACATTGATTAAGCAATCGTGCGGGTTAACGTACAACAAATGGACATATCCAAAGGGTCTTCTTGTATTTAATTAATGCCACAAAAATGGTAGAGGGTGTAAAAAATATAAACAGTTTTTATAAAAAATCAGAACATGAAAACAAAACTCAATTACTTCAAATCCACAACTCTCTTCCATTATGTCGCTTCCTTCACATGTTCTAACGTTTTCGATTGAATTCTCACACGTTCGATGTTGGGTGCGCCTACCACCACCGCAACTAACGCTGCAAATACTCCATGAAGACCATTCAGACCAAAAAGCGCAAGCCTAAGACAAAACCAAAGTCGTGTTTAGAGCAAGCAAAACTGTCGGCACATTAGCACCCCTAAAGGAAAGGCATTCTAAAAAGTTTCAAATATCAAGCAAACTCAATTCAAAAGAATTGTTTTCACACAAGTACGCATAAAAAAACAAACGTCAAAAATTTATTCATTTTGATTAAAATATTTGTCGGCATTGGCTTGGAAATGCAAGAATAAAAACAGCAGGGGAGTCATAAACACTTTCAGTAAAAGAACGTAACAGAACATAAAAGTTAGAAGTGTTAAAAACTGATGATATAAAATGCAAATTGTAAAATTATGTTATGTTATTTCAAAAAGCTTGTTAACTAGAAACAGTTCTTACTCCAACAGTGCAAGATATAACAGCTTGCTCGTCTCCTTCACAACCTCTTTGACCAGCTGTTCCGAACAGACATGCTCTCAATCGAGTTCTGTTTCCCCTTCCGCAGGTAGTTGAGCACTCCGTCCAAGAAATCCATTCCGTCCAAGATGGGCAAGTCTGAAATTCAAACCATATTACATCTCCAGTATATTTTGCAGACAAAAAAGCTAATGTTGAACTTTTTGTCAAATCAACAAAACGGAAAAAAATTTCACAAAATTGCATCAGGCATTTTGTGTAAGAAAATAAGTCAAACCGTTTAATTCCAGACAAAAAATATTATGATATTTCAAAAATATGCCAGAACATGTGCATTATTCGCAGGCTACAATTCAAAGCAGACTGGGTTGCAATTCAAACAACATTACCCCCACACCAACCTCGTTATTGCATTCTCTGTACTCAATAGGATCTCCTTCACAATCAACCCCAAACACAGTATTGTTCACGCAGGTTCTGGATCTCTCCTGGAGTCCGCCCCCACATGACACAGTGCAGCTGCCCCATTCTGTCCATGATGAGTAAGTAGGACACGGCTTTAAAAACAATGTTAGATGACAAGAAATACGCAAAAGCAGATTGTACAAAACCTCAATCGGAAGAAAAAAATAATGTAAAAACGACACACCAAAACCGTAATACTAAGTCAGCATTTTGTGAAATATACAGAGGGTGCGGCATAAGTAACGCCCTTTGTTTAAGTGTGGAACAAAATCAAAATATTTTTGATTATTCTTAATTTTTTCGAACATGATTGTATTGCCACCGGTCAATAGATTAATGTAAAATTAATGCTTTCGATATACAAACAATGCTTATTCGGTTTAATAATGTTCAATACAAATGAAATCAAACCAAATTTAAGGAAAAAAATTAACAAAAGATAAAAAGTTATAGAATTTAGTCTTTCATTAAAGATGTTCAAAGTGCTCCCCTTCATTTTTCAGACAATTTTGAACTCTACCAGCAGCACTTTTACAAACTTTTTGACACATTTCAATAAAAATTTTATAAAATTTATCTGAAAATGCAATCTTTAATTTTGGAATTGTCTCGTTGTTTTGATAGTACAATTGCATTGCTTTACTCTCTGTTTCTTTGTCAATGTCATGATTGTATAAAATATCCGAAAAATAAAGATTTAGCAAATTAATGAAGCAAAATAATTCCCTCTGTTCTTTTGTTAATCTCATGGTTGCATAAATTATCTGAAAAAATGAAGATTTAGCAAATTAATTAAACAAAATAGTAAAGAAAATATGCATTGAAAGATATAATATTAAAATGAGCGTTACTTATGTCGTACCCTGTATTCATATATATCATCAATGTTGCCCACATGTAGTCGCTGGGGAAAATACAAAAGTATCCCACGCGGAAGAAAAACAAGCAAAAAAGTTTTAAAAAGAACAAGAACAAAGAGGTTACTTCAATACAACTATTGAAGAAGACAAACAAATTTCTTCGGGTATTTAATGAGAAGGGAAGAAACGGGAGTATCTAGCAGGCATCGGAATGATGAACGAAGAAAGACGTGGAGAAAGGCAGCGAGAGAAATACTTTGATGGCAGAAAAAGATTGATGCGGAGTTAAATTACACACACTTTCCGTAGTGTGGAAGGGTAGATGTGCAAGAAAAACCATGATTGCCAACGTTTGCAGGTTCGGTAGATAAAGAAAATTTTTTAAAAATGAATTTTTGAATTAACGTTTTAAATTTTTTAATTTGTGCGAGAAGTCCAAGCAAAAATTTTCATCCCTTTCAAAAGGTTACAACAAAAATTGATTATATAGTAATCTGCGTCAAAATGATAACGTCAGCAGTCATTGCAAACCTCATTGTTGCATCCAGAAAACTCATTCTCGTCTCCGTCACATCCTGCTTGTCCGACTTGGCCGTTTAGACATATGCGATTTCGAGAGCGAAATCCTCCGTTACATCGAACAGAGCAAACACTCCAGGAAAGCCAATGCGACCAATTTGGACAACGCTAAAATAAGAAAAGTACATTAAAACATTTAGCAATCACTCGTCATCAATAGCTCATTGCAACGTCCAAGTAACAACTGAAAATTTTTGAGAGAAGAGCTCGCAGGGTACAATATGCAATAACTCGTCGCAAATTTCCCTGCGTGGCCATTGATATGACAAGCATTTTTAATAAACGAAAAATCATTTTAAGGATTGGCAAAAACGCCACAAAAAACTACAAAAATGAGCTGATAACAACGGCTGTTGTCCATTTTGTAGCAATTTAAAAAGAAGAATGATTAAAGACAATTTTCTTACAATAGCATTGCAATAATTTTGCTGAACAGCTGGTCCTCTGCAACCTCCCCTTCCATTCAATGCATTCGTACACACTCGTTCCCGTGATGTTCGTCCACCGTTGCATGTTTGTGAGCAGAGAGACCACTCTGCCCATTGAGACCAAGCGGAACAAGCCTAAAGCAAAAAATGAAGGGTTTTGTTTCGTACAGCCTGCTGCAATAAATAAAATCGAATTACCACAAGATCAACCAACGGGATACCACAAGGTCAAAAATAAGATAAAGTGCTTTGTCATAGCTGTGTGTATTTTATGGCATGAGGTCTAAATAAGAAATAACAAAATTAAATTCTAGACTTTGTTCTAACGGTGAGCGGTAATTAACATATTTGTTAGTGCCTTAATTTAAGTAAACGTTTGGTCGGCAAGAACGGCCAACATCATCAGAGCAAATTGGTAACTTCTTTACAACAGCAACATATTACTAAAATGCCATGTCTTTTATGGGATAAGATCCAACTCAGAAATAACAAGCTAAAAATCATAATGTTTCTTCTTAAGATTTTATGGCATAAAAGATATACAGCAATGACAAAGCATTCTTTTTAATTTCAGAAGATTTCAACAAAAATCTTCAAACGATCAGATTTTTAACTATAAACTTACAATTGTAACTGTGAGATATCGCAGTGCACAACACATTTAATAGCTTATTTATAAAGCGACTGTTTTTTCTTTGATTTAGCGATGGATACACAAAAGTTAATAAGCTAGATAGTGAATATAACATGTCCTTTCTGGCCGAGAATATTTGTAGTCTTCTCAAATTAGTAATCGCATTGTGACCGAGCTATTGTAGCTATCATGGTTCTTATGACATACATGTAGGTTCCTTAATGAAAACTTTTAAATAAAAACAGGCTTGTCGGCATCTGACAATCAATGAGCTGTTAACTCTGACGATAGGGTCGAAAAGTCTGAGTGAAATACAGATCAAATGATAAGTGAACAGGCATTCTCGGCGCAACCGATGCATAAACTGATTGCCAAATGGCGCTGATCACAGTTTGACGTATAATTTTGATATCCGTTTGATATGCTGTCCTAGAAATACAAAACTAGTCCAAAGGAAACAATTTGACTAAACCGCACATTTTTGGTCAAAATGTTTGATTGTTTGTCCATCTCCAACTGGACACTTTAATTATGAAATAGTAGGCAAGGATAATAACAGTTCATGAGGTTTGCTGTCTATCTATTATCTTCATACATTACCTATATTTTCCAAATAACTTTAAAATGCGCCATGCGTGTTAGCCAACTGCCTTATACAACAATTTGCTGAATTCAAAGCATACTGCACCTCATTGTTGCACGTTGCATTTTCTCGCTCGTTACCGATGCATTCACCTTGACCAATATCACCGTTGATACAGTTGCGGTAACGAGATGTAACACCGCCACCGCATTCTTCACTGCAACCGGCCCATGGTGACCAATCAGACCAATATGGACATAGCTAAAATTTTAAGATTAACCTGAGAGTTTACGGTTTTAAAATATTTTCTGAAAATTTTGTTTTTTTGTATCTATACTTCATTGATAAGCTGTTTCAAGAGGATAACTTGCTATAATGATTAAGCAAAAAATCAGTTAAGCCCATAAAAAAAGAAACTATTACAGTTTGCTATTTGTGTAAACAGATTTTTCACATTTAAATTTCAAACTTTAGACTGCTGATTCTTTTTCCATCAACTTAATCAACAAACCAACTGACCCCACGTATGCATGCTGAAGTTTCGAGTTCCCTTCCCAGGCAACCTTCATCACCGATATTTCCATTAACACATTCTCTGACGTGCGATCGTATGCCTCGTCCACATGTGACAGAACAGGTAGACCATGCTCCCCAGCCTCCCCAGTACGGACAAGCCTGCAGCAATCACAAAAAATAAGTTAGTAAATTGTTTTACCATCAACAATTTATATTCATTTCAACGTGAACAAACAATTTCATGTTCTACTTCCATTTGATGATACCTTTCTATCTCAATTTATTTCATCAATGTAATCTTATAGACTGACTTTATGACTATTAATCTATGTAGATCGCATTCGCCAGCATTCAATACAAGGGTGGTTTAAGCAAGAAAACGCGTTGGAGCTACAATAAAACAGAAGCTTATCGAACAACAAAACAAAATCACATTTAAAAGCGTTACTAGTCACTACTTCAAAGAAAGTACTACAAAGTTATTCGCAAGTATTTTTCAGTGATTTTATATTATTTCTAACTTTCGATCATTAAAAAGCTTTACAGTCATTAATCACACCGTTAGCGAATAAATTCGCTTCACAACTTACAGAACAGCTTACACAATGAATTTCTACCTCAAACACTAAAAAAACGGGCAAAAGCCGACTAATCTTACATTAGTAGAGCACATTAAAGATTCTTGTGAGGATCCAACATCGCAACCAATTTCTCCGGCGTATCCATTCAAGCAGACCCTATTTCGGGTGGATCTTCCATTGCCGCATGTTTGGCTGCACGCACTCCACTCCGACCACTCATCCCAACGAGGACACAACTGCATAAAAAAAATAGGATTCAAATTTAAAGCGCAGCTAACCTCTGGGATATAGAGAACTATAAAATTGTATTCATAAAGGAGTACTTGAAACATTATCGTACTTTGCCTGAAAACCTGCACTTAACAAATATATCAAATATCAAGATTTCTCATTGCGGTCAAATCCAAGTTACGATAAATTAAAAAACCACGTTCGTATGGTAGAAGCATTGTCAACAGAAATAATGTAATTGCTAACGATTGCAACGCGACACACTACGGCCACAAAAGAAGCGTGAAGACCATCAATATCTTTTGGATTTGGCAAAAGCGCTACATTGCGCAGCAATAAAAAAATTACCTGCTGATTGCAAAACCTGGTGCCTTGATCGGAACCGCTGCATCCGGGTCCTCCAGCTGGGCCTCCAACACAGATACGTGTTCTTGTTTGCACGGCACCACCGCATGTGGCCGCACAATCGGACCAAGTACTCCAATCAAACCAGAAAGCGCAAGACTAAGCAGTTAATATTGGTTTAAATTGCAGCTAATAAATTAAAATCTTCCTATTTGATCTAATAAAATCTTCTTAAATGCTCCCTCAATATTAGAACAAAGAATTAAGAAAATAAGGCACTCATGCAAGCCGATAAGGCCTATTTGGAAACAAGCTTTGCTTTCATAATTCTGAAACGTGTTTTCTTTCAAAGCTCCAGCACTGAGATTAAAAAAACTGTAAAAATCGTATTGCAACAAAACACTAATAACACAATTTTACTCACCCCAGCGTCACACACATCTGATTCAATCGCGGGACCAATGCAGCCAATCACTACATCTATCTCTCCGTTTACGCACAATCGCCCTCGGGTTCGAGACCCCGTACCGCAAGTAGTGTTACATGCACCCCACGAAGACCACGGCGAAAAATACGGGCAAGCCTAAAAAATACGACGTTATTAAACAATTTCGATGCTCGTAGGGTTTATTCTTAGTTTTACAAAAATACACAACAGCAAAGGTAAATAAATATCACTATTCTGCTTATAAAGTAACTTGCTCAAACGGATATAGATTTTTAACAGTCATACAAAAGATAAAGCTACAAAACGCAGCAAAATCTGTTGAACAGTTTTGTTGTAAGCAAAATCAATTTTGTACTTCCAAACATGCATTTGCCATTCCTCACAATAAAATCGAATTCTTATCAATTCCAGTTGAATAATAAAATTGAAAATGCCTGCTTAAAGTCAAATCGGATTTTATGAAAATGTATCTTCTGTTCAGTTAAATTTAAGGTTAAAGCCTAGCCCAAACTTCTTGTTTATCTAAGTGATTTAGCAACTTGATTGAGCAAAATTTCACTCAACTATATATTTAAAGCTTTAACCTTTATAGACCAATTTATGTAAGTAGATTGTTACCTGTAGTCGACAAGAGCCTTGTTCCAATGCAGGTTCGAGACAGTTGTTTGTTGAGCACGTTCTTGTTCGAACTCGCACACCACCGTTACACGTCACACTGCAGCTTCCCCAAGCTCCCCAATCCGTCCACGCGGGGCATGCCTAAAAAATTAAGTTCGCAACACAAAAAAACAAAGCAATAGGCTAACTGCAGTCTAGTGTGTGCCCATTTCTATAAGCTTTGTGCAACCACACTCCTGTTAGCTAATTAAAAACAAGCTGACGCACACAGTAACTACATATGCATCACCTTAGCATGCCATTTATAATATTATAGAAACTTGTCACCTAAAGTTTGCATCTCATTTAATTTACCTGTGGCCTTTGTTGAGTATTAGGTTAATATTTATAAAATTTAACTGAATTTATTTTGATTACAACAATACATTGTCAAGAAAGACTTTGGCTTTTACGTGCGTCTGACTTGTACCACAAGTAGCAATAAAGTTTGTTTAAAAAATACATACGTCAGTGTTGCAAATAGCGATGTCGTCATTTGATCCCTCACAACCAGCAAAACCTTCTTCTCCGTTTACGCAAGATCGGAATCGAATCCTGCTTCCTCCTCCACATGATGCAGAGCAAGGACCGAAACTGCCCCAAGTTGTCCAAGTAGGGCAAGCCTAATAGAATTTAAATGTTTAAACAGTTTGAAGTACCACAAGTAAAAATACCACGCGTATAAAGATAAACAAGATAAAATACACTTTGTGTGACCGGCCATTTCCATGAAATTGGGTATGAGCTACTTAGCTATGTCAATGTTATTAACTTTGAAAATTAGGGCTCCTTACATCATTTGCTACCGTATTACCTGATTGTTGCAGCCATCCTCTTCTTGAAGTGGGGCGTTGCAGGTGTCAGTATCTTCACTAATACAAGCTCGTGCACGGCTGCGAATACCACCACCACAGCTTGCATCACATCCAGACCATTCTGTCCATTGCGACAGTATAGGACAAAGCTGTAAATATTTCAACCAAATCACAAATCGATAAAGCGTTCTTTTTTGGCTGTCATTTATCCTCAATATAGCGACTCTGACGAGCCTCTTTTTAGGCGTCTCTGATGAGTAATCTTAGGAGCGCAGGCCAATAGTTGTCGCAACCGGCTTTCAATACTTCAAGCCTGCTGTTATTAAAAGGCAATTTAATTTGTCGTATGTGTCTTGCCAAAATTAACTCTGCCTTTGTTAAGTTTTAAGAAGAAGAACATTGCGCAAGTATTCTTACCACTCTCCGGGCTGTTATTAAAAGTTCCAGCCGCAAGAAAGTCCAATCAACTGAGCCAGAGTAATGACTGCCCTGTAGTATCCGATAACGAGTGCCTGACCTAGGCCCTCCAGACCACTACTACAAATACGTGCATATTGCAGATGCGCAACAGAAAACCATCACCTGCTGCCATGGTTTCACTATTTAGACCGTAGCTGGAACCCTTTGTGGATGCTGCGGCCTCGAGTTAAGAGTGGCCTGGGAGCTATGCACCAGCAAGACCTCTCCACTCTTCCTACAGCGACAGTGTATTGTCATGATTTACAGAGTAAAATCATACCCACAATGCAATACATCGAAACCCAACAATATAATCACTAAGAAGAATAAGTTTTAACGTTGCAGTAACTAAAAGTCGATGGCCCTTATGGCACAACAAAAGCTTAAAATTTGACCACCACCTGACAAGATTTTTTTGTGGTGGATTTAAAATGTTGATTACTCTAACAAACCATACTTCAAACGGAATACATAATTTCACCAAAAAAAGATGTACCTCAAAAATATATTGTAAGCAAAATATAAATTAACCTGAGTTGAGCAATTTCCAATATCAATTGGTGATCCTATACAACCATCGAAGCCAGCTTCTCCATTGATGCATTCCCTATTTCGACTGAAAGTACCACCTCCACATGAAACTGAGCAAGGAGACCACAGACTCCAGAACGAGTAGTAAGGACAGTTCTATTATATCAGAGCATCAGATTAGCAACGAAAAAACAACACACTATATCTACATACTCCTTCAACGCATGGATTTGTTTCGATTGGTTCTCCGTAACAACCTCCGTTTACACTCGAACATGAACGGACTCGGGTGCGTGTACCAAGTCCACATGTTGTTGAGCACACACTCCAATCACTCCAGTCGGTGTAGCTCGGACAATCCTAAAGATTGAAAAAAAGCTTATTTGTGTTACAGTACAGGTAAATTTCAAACAGCAGCCAATCCTATACATACTTGAGTACTGCAAGCTCTGTACATGACTCGAGATCCTCGGCATCCGGGATGTCCATCGAAGCCTCCTTGACATGATCTAGATCTTCTCTGCTGCCCACTTGCACAAGTTCTACTACAAGACGACCATTCTGTCCATTCATTCCAGCTGGGGCAAACCTGACAATACAAGCAGTAGACAATGAACACCGCAGTGAGCAGATCAATTATACTTGTCAATTTGTCTGAAAAAAATCCAGTTTTGGATGAGGTCACGGTTTTTCCAATGAAAGATGACTCATGTAACTAATGCTGTGTTACCTGTGTGTTGCAAATATTAAGTTCCTGCTCATCACCAGGACACCCCGTACTTCCTGCTTCTCCATTTAAACAAGTTCGATTGCGGGTTTGTAAGCCACCATCACATGACGAGCTACATGGTGTGTACGGTGTCCAATTGCTCCAAGCAGGACAAGGCTAAAGTGTTAACGTTTGTTTATAGCTGGCTCATGATAGCAATTGCATTTGAAATTTTAAAAGTTAGCTTCAAATATGGTACCGTGTGTGCGCAGTAGTTAGAAATAAACAAACCTGTGGGTTAAAAGACTTCAAATACAAGTTTATAGCTTAGATTTAGAGTATTGTTGCATACGGCGCAATCGAGCGAAACATCAATTTGCTTTCAAGTTCGAGCGTTTTTGTGGGATCACGGCTTACAAGACGGCAATAAGCAGGCGGCTATTTAATAAAAAAAAACAGTTACTTTCCTAACTTTCAAAAAATAATTCCAATAACTTTGTAATACCTATTAAATATCGTTCTGTAACTTACCACATTGTTGCATAATCCCCTTTGATTGGCAGGTCCTTCACATCCGCCAATTTCACTGCATTGTCGTGATCTCACACGGAAACCACCATTGCACTCGGCGTCACAATCAGACCACAACGTCCATGATCCCCAAGTGGGACACGCCTAAAACACAATTTAATCATGATGATTATTCACCATTAAACCATGATTTGAAATAAGTAGAACAGGGAGTTTGAAGCTTCTCACTATGACATCAATTCATCAAACAGGAGGGAAAGCTCAGCTGGTTCCGCTGCTTAAAAATAGTGGCAACAAGCAGATTTTTTTCGATTTTCAAGCCATTTGCGAATCAGTTTAGTGAATTGTCGTGAATAAAAATTTTTCAAATCGAAACGTTTTTGATTTATTGAAGCTTCAGGATGCCTGTACTACGACAACACCGCCCTCCCTCATGCGTTGAACACGCTGCGTCACGGGAAAGACAGCAGCCTGAGAAACTTCGTTTGGTGGAGGCTTGGAACTGAACCATTGGTAAACGTAAAATAGTTGTAACAAGCAGATTTTTTTTCCATTTTCAAGCCATTTGCGAATCAGTTGAGTGACTTGTCGCGAATAAAATTTTTTCTAATTGAAACGCTTTTAATTACAACAGCAAATGGTCGACGGCGCTCGAGTGCGTTGGAGCCGTTTTAAAAAGACAATAACTTAATCAAGTGGTGCTGCCTTCAAATATCACAGTGATTGTCTTGTTGGGCAACGGAGAAAAGCACTTTACAATAGTTTTACTTACTCGGCCAAATCTAACAAGTTGTAAATTTATCGATTTAAGAAGCGGTAAGCTAAACTTGAAAATTTCAAAGCATGTTGGAAAAAATACGTTATGGTTGGCTTACGATCGCTGTTCTGTGAGAGTAGAGAGCAAAAATGCAACGCAAGCAAAAAACACAAACAATCCAATTTTCAAAGCGAGAAAATTAAACTTTCTCATTTGCCGAATAACGCTACTTTTCAACCCACCTGAGTAGCGCAAGCCTGTTCTTCGTCTTCGGCGCCACTGCATCCGTCATTTCCTGGTCTACCGTTGATACAGGTTCGTGACCGCTGCCGGTATCCATTTCCGCAGCTTCTACTGCAACTGCTCCAAGCAGACCATGCATCCCAAATCGGACACTCCTAAACAATAAACAAGATTGAAAAAAGTACAAAGGACCTTTTCTACAAGTAATTAGAATGTCAAACGAAAAAAAGACTAACCTTTTTTAGCTTTGTTAAAAACTCTCTGCCCAATATTTATTTTCCGAACATATTACTTTTTCATGAAACATGAAGTTTGGCCCGATTGATGACGACTGCAGCGTAAGTGACATAAGGGGATCGGTGAGGTGATAACGACGTCACAATTAAAAATGAATATTAAAAATTCGTGTCTCTTAAGGGGAAGAAAGCGACCAAGAGCCCAAACGATAGCCTGTAGGCGGCTTACCTTCTTGCAAAAAAACTGTATTTTTTATGGGGTAAGAAGACGTGATAATGAAAGTTTCTTTTGCAAAATGTATTTTTATTATTTTCTCAAAAAGTAGCCTACTGGCCGCAGAAATGCAGTTGCAAACTTATACAAGTGATATTAACCAGCTGCTTTTGACAAAAAATTCTTTGATTCGCTTCATCATTTTACCACAGCAAACAATTGTTTGCTAAACGTATATTTTTCGCTAATTTTTCTGGACTTGCTTGTTTGTCTTAGCTACGTCACAATGTTTTACGAAGTCCCAATAATAGCAATTGTGTTTGATACCTCCAGACTTTTAATTTATAGTGCTTTGTCTACTCATTTGTTGTGATATGATAGGATCTATACTGGAATTCCACAGTTAAGATTGTGGTAGAAGCCTTTGTTGCAAAATAGAAAAGTTTAGGGTTAAAGGCATAGTTGATTAAATCCATAGTTTGAAAGGAAATCAAGAGAAAACAATTTGCCCAACTCTGGATGAAATTGCACCGCAGAGAAATTTTTTGCGAGAAAAAAGTTCCGGAATCAAGAGCAAGACATTTGGAAGGACCGGCGGCCCCTTTCGTTCCATGCCGGCAGCAGCGCAAACGGCTGCAGCCAGGGGATTCCAGGTCACAAATATAATTACAAAAGAAATCACTTCAGGTTGCTAAAACAGCTTATATGTATTTTTGTAATCGTAAAAACCATCGCTACTTTGGTGCCTATTTCCAACTTCATTTTGTGCTTTTCGAATATATTGAAAGAAACCAAAACGTCAGTATAATGACAAGGTGGTTGCGTGTAAGGCCGCTTTGGTTAAAGAGCAGAATAATTGATACTAAGATGACATAGGGTACGCCCCTCTATTAAGAGAAACCTTTTGTAGCTGCTCACACAAATCTTTTTTTGCGTAACGCAGGCGCAAGCCGATTTAACGGATCTTTTTCACCCTGACCGGCAGCTCAGCGTTGCAGCTTTGAAGAAGCCGACTAGTTCACAATAAACTAAACGCAAACCAACGACTGCTTCACAAAGTAATAAAGCATATGCAGTAAGAAAACGGACTAATACCGCTTTACCAAACTGTGTCTAGGCATACACTACTCTAGCACCAAAACATATCTACTTTGTGTAACACCAGCTAATAGCATACTTGAAGCATGCACAATGAGAACTCGTCTGGCAATCCTTCACATCCAGGTAAGCCTGGTATACCATTGATGCATGATCTAGACCGTGAACGTTCTCCTCCACCGCAAGAAGCACTGCAAGAAGTCCACAAATTCCAAGAAGACCACGCAGGACAAGCCTACGATAAGATCAAATAAACGTTCATAAACCATCAGTTTTGTAAACAAATAAAGCATCGCTTTCAACGAGAATTAGCTGAATTTTGCCGTCCACAAATTTTTGCTCAATAACCATCCAAGAACACGATAGTTTCGAATGATTAGCATTTTTCTAGAAAACGTGCAAGCGACAGTCGCCTTTATGAGACCAAGAACGCTTCAGATGCAAAAAAATAAGGCAAAACAAATTGTTAAAGTTACGCCTACCTGGCCTTGACAATATTCTTGTTCACTAATCGGTCCTGTGCATCCAAAATTTCCTGGATCACCGTTAATGCAAATTCTTGAATGTGAACGTAAACCTCCTCCGCAGGTCACACTGCATTCAGTCCAGTTACCCCAGCTTCCCCATATAGGGCAGAGCTTAATAAAGAAGGATAAAACAGCAACTGATTGGGGATTGTGTGTGGGTGTGTGTATCGTATGCATACACTAAGACTAAGCAACTTGTTTAACCACTTGCGCACAGCCTTTGTTTTTAAAGCGCGTTTTGCCAGACGGAATTAATTTTGACAAAAATTACATTTTTTACGATTAATTTGTTTTCGAATTTTTTGTATGACTTCTCGTCAATTAATCGTCATAGGAGACAAAAAAACACTTGATATGAGACTCTATCCTTTTAGCACAGCCAGTTAGAGCAGCGGTTTTCAATTCATTTTGAAGTCCGCGCCCCGTCCTGATGGAAAAATCATTTTTCCACCCCTTGCACTATTTAATGTATTGTTTTTGTACTATCATCGCTGATATCAATAGTCAGAAAAAAAAAGTTCGTACCCCGAGAAGTCCTTTCTCGCACCTCCTGGGGGTGCGAGCATTCTCACTTGAGAACCGCTTAGTTAGAGCAAATAAATCTTTATTATGCCAGATACCAATAATTAGGTTTTTTGTGGTGAACTTTAAATCATAGTACGCACTCAAAAAAGCTTATGCAGACATGGTGTTAATAAAATGTTTCTTTCTTGTTTCAATGCGACTAGCAAATTACCCATCGCTTTTGAGGCTTTGTTTTTTTTTGGTTGGAGAATTCATGTCTAAAAAATAACTGCTGCATTCACATATTCCTGTATTATACCAGTAGGTAGCTTCGTAACCTATTAGTTATTATGACTGCTGAAACAAATATTGGTTCTTCAGTAGACTGTGAACATTTGTCCAAATCCTCAGCTCATTGCTCACCGAAAGAAAACAATTTTTATATTTTTGATGTTTTTTCTGATACACGACCCGTTAGTGTCGCCAAAAGTTAGATCAAGACTTATTGGAAGTTTTACGTATACAAAAAGTATCCGACCTTTTTTCAGCAGTGAAAGTGCGTATATATACGTCATCCGTCCGCAAGTGGTTTATTACACGCAAGTGTTTGTCACGACTGACGAAGCATCATCAAAAATTAAAACAAAGCCCATTAGGGTTCAAAGTACTCACTCCCGCAGCACATATTGTTGTGTCAATTGCACTGCCACTGCATCCGTCGTCACCAGCTTGACCATTCACGCAAGTTCGGCTGCGGGTTTGACTTCCACCATTGCAGGTGAGACTGCAACTTGCCCAGCTTGACCAGGCACTCCAGAATCGACAGTTCTACAAAAACATGGTATTTGCAACCAAGTTAGGTAGATTATTTTTCTTTAGCCGCTCTCATAAACTCAAATGCACAGTTGTTTGTGCTAGTAGACATACGTAAACATTCCTCTTTTAGCTCTGCTTAACTTACAAGTTGGCAGTGCTTGCATGTTTGTGCTTCGCTGGTAACACCACGAAGGCAGAAACAGGCGATAACACATGTAGTCACGTCTTGTATGAACTAATAGAAAGGTTTGAATTAACCGCCTATGACGTTGCAAATTTAAATCAAATTTAATGTAAAAAAAAATCAGACTCACCCCAACAATGCAATCTTCTATAGCTGTGGCCAAGCCGCTGCAAGTTATATCTTCCGCCAAGTTTTCGTTTTCGCACAACCTAACTCGAGAGCGAGTTCCTCGTCCGCAAGTTGAAGTGCAATCCGACCACTCAAACCAAGCAGTCCATTGCGCACAGGGCTAATTTAAAAAATAGCTTTAAAAGCTGACACAAATGGTTCTCAACACATTAAGCGTGAGCACTTACACTTGAATTACAATCTTCATCTTCTATGGACGGGCCTTGGCAGCCAACTTCTCCCGGGAAACCGTTTCTACAGTTTCTTTGTCGTCTTCTAAAACCGCCACCACAAGGGGCACTACAAGCTGACCATTCATTAAATGATTCCCAGAACGGACAATTCTAAAAAAAAATCAAAAAGGTGGAACCAATATTTTCTCAAAGTATATAAACTTTCTATTACCAATATGTAATTTTAACACAGCTGAGTAAAAAAGCTACGGGTATATTGCTAAAAGCTTTTGTCATGAGCACCATTACGCAGCAAGTGCATCACAGCAAAGCTTTTTGTGAAACAAATTTTCTCAAAAATATTTTAGATAAACGATGAGCATCATCCTGCCGTTGTGTGCCAACAGCGGCTACGTGTTCCGGCCCATTGCCGTCACTTTAATCCAGTGTTTCCCAAACTGTGTGCCGTTGGCGATATGCAGGTGTGCCGCGGTTTTTTTACTTATTATTTATACTTAAAAGTACTTAATATTTATCAGCAAAAATCGAGTAATTGCTGCCATGAATAATGGTTAATAACGTCGGAGATCGTGTTATGTTGCCTGAAAAAGTGGTAACTGCCAAAAAATAAGATCATCATTTTTCCAGCTGTCACCTGTACTGCTACACGCAATCAACATGAATTGATTCATGTGGCTCTTGGGCCGCGAAATTTGTTTAGCTTTTTTACTGTATCAACAGACAAAAAAGTTTGGGAAACACTGCTTTAATCGACGCTGAATAAACTCAGTTTGATACTCTAAACGTTACGTTTCTCCAACTGCTGAGCATCGGGAAGGTCAGAAGTCCGTAAATACGATTTTTAGGGCCAAAAGACCCGACAAGGGAATCGACCAGAAGTCTATTGACTGCAAAGGGGGAAGTGTAGCAACTACACCTTCACGCAATCCATTTAAGACAGTACCGGCCAACCTTTCGAAATAAATTTGACTCTTGAATTGTTCGAAGAAATGTTCTTCCAAAAGATGCGCTTATTTACGAAACTAAAGATTAGGAAATGTAGCTCACTTGGACGTTGCAATCAATGGTGCTCAGATCGCTTCCAGGACAAGTTGAAATCGAATCGAAACTGATGCAAGCGCGCCTTCGGACCGTCAGTCCACCTCCACATGAAACCGGACATTCCGACCAAGGTCCCCATGTAGACCAATCATCACATGGCTGCAACATAGTTACCATTAGGGAAAAAGACAATAATAACAACTTATTTTATTAAATTCAACTTTAATGCTTGCTTTACTCAGTTTCATATCAAGTGTGTTTTTTGTGATTAAATTTATGTATTATAAAACACAAAAGTGACCTTACTTTTTTTAAAGTAAGGTTATCAAATGTAGTCACAGTCGAAAATAAAACAGCTTCCCACGCCTTATCAACCCCTTGTCAGTGTTTAGGCAACGGTACAGTTATTAGTTTGATAATAAATGTATCATAAATTTACTACAACAAAAATACAAGAAAGCATGAAATTAGCATAAGCATCACGTAGCAAGCATGCTTGTAGTTTAAATTACTTCGGAATTGCAATAATCGTCTTGACGAACAGGTCCTTCACATCCGATTAAGCCAGGGAATCCAAACATGCATGTTCGATTCCTTTGTCGGATTCCTCCACCACATCCAACGGAGCACACCGTCCAAAGTGCCCAATCACTCCATGTAGGACAAAGCTGATAAACGCAAGTTGGTTTGGGTCTTTTAAAAAAGCTAATAGTGTTTCATCAATTAATTTAAAACATCCTTAAAATGTCATATATTAGGTTAGAAATAATTCGCTTGGCAATATATTTGATGGCTGAACAACTAAAAATATTCACAGCTTAAATATTACTTAACTAGACAAAAACAAACTTTACCTGATCTAATAATAAAAAATTACTATCATCTACAACAGCACTGCATTTAAATAAAAACGGAAATCGTTTAGCTTTACCAATTGTTTTTCACAAGACGATTGCACATGAGGGTTAGGGCGGCACAAAACATTACAATCTCTTACACTAAATCATATTTTCACTGTTGAACTTCTCGTTTACCTGTGTATTGCAGATCGCATTTTCGATTGCATCGCCTTCGCAATCAAACAACGCGTCGTTAAGGCAAACCCGGTCTCTACTTCGAATACCATTGCCGCACGACGCGGAGCAACGAGCCCACAGTGACCAGTCAGACCAGGACGGACAGAACTAAAACAATTCATATTCAAAACTAGACTAGCATGAAGCGCCAAGTAGGAATAAAATATCACAGCGTAAGTTGAAAGTCGTTTGTCAGCAAGTAAGTTGAAAATAGCATCGGCTGCGAACTGAAGGTTACATTAATTTTTAGCTATTAAGACACAGAACTTAAAAATCATATACAAACTTTAAGTGTAATAATTACATAACTTACCCCTCGCAAGCAGCTCTCTTGCAATAAGTCTTGTCCAATCTCACATCCAGGATCACCAAGAACTCCATCTACGCAGCTTCGAATTCTTGTCCGAGTGCCACGACCGCATGACTCGCTGCAGGCACCCCATGAAGTCCAGTCACCCCAAGATGGGCAAGACTAAAAACATAAGCATGGGATAAACACTTATATGCTTTGAAAGCTCTAAACGCGATATTTTGCGACAAAATAAAATTTTGCAACACAAAAATTGTACAAAGTAATATACTAAACTGTCAAAAAAAGTTACGCACAGAGGTAAGCTAATGTAATAAAAACGAGCTATTATCCAATAAAGCTTCCAAGGTGTCAAGTAGCTTTATTAATAGAAGTGAGGCAATGTCATTGTGCATAGCTGCAGGTTCACTTAAATTATTCTTTTCCGCTGTTGCTTGAATATTGCAACATGTTATACCGTAGAACGAACATACATCAGTTGAGCAGATTCTTCGTTCTTCGCTGGGTCCGCCACATCTTTCATCATTTGTGCTGCAGGTTCTCGATCTCAACGAGTAGCCGCCGTTGCATGTCGCAGAACATAGAGACCATTCGCTCCATAAGGACCAAGCTGGGCAAGCCTAGCAAGTGCAACTAATTAATTGCTGAAAAGAAACTTCCAGAATTGAGGTATAAAGCCTAAAAATTTAATGCATTCGTAAAGCACAATTCTCTTATCTCTCTCTCTCTCTCTGTATGTGTGTGTGAGTGTGAGTTTCTGTGCGTGCGCGTGTGTGTGCGCTTAATTCAACTTCTTCAAAACTCCTGAGCAAACAGACGTTGAATAATTGATCTTTACCCCGGGGTTTGTGTTATCGGTTTAGCTGACGTCAAATTTTGACGTTAAAATTCAGGATAATTTTTTAAAATCTAAATTATCGTTTCATAAAAAAAAGTCATTTGGCTAAAACAAAAGCCGTCACGTGATTCTTATCTTTTTATCAAGAAAAATGACGTCATAATGAAATTTCTCAGTGGATCAGTATTTTTTATTTTTTTAAAAAGTAGGGTAATAACCGTATAAACGCCGTTAAAAGGTTTACGGAAGATATTAAAAGCTTTTTCTAGTAAGAAAAATTTGCCCCAATTTGCTTTATTTTAGCAACATACTAAACAACTGTTTTTAAATGTATTTTGCTGTTAATTTTTTTTGAATATATAAAAAGCGGTTGCCCAAGAGCGAGCGGCGCAGAGCTCGTAGCTGGACAGAACAGGATGCGAAGAGGAGTGGTCAGAGTTGAATGACTGCAGGCGCTGCATGAGAGATTCTAAAGTCTCCCAATTCTAGAGACAGAAGAGTTTAACTGAAGACTGTCCGTTGCAGAGAAAACGAGAAAATGCACTACAAGTTCGACGAGGGAGCACAAGTTCTTCAGTGGGTGCTAAGGGAACCCATGCATTAAAAAATTTTGTTGAGACATTACACCTCCCGTCCGAAAAAAGAAATCAGTAAATAGAAGAGGTAAGAGGATAGAGAATACAAGGCACTGTAGATAACTAAAGCAGCGCACTTCTTTTCGCCAGCTCATCAATCGTGCGATTGCATGGAAAAAATGAGTGCCCTGAGGGCCACTGTAGCCAAATAAAAACGGAAAAGGGACTGGTCAGTTTTTGCTAGATGTGCCAGAAAGTGTGAGATGGAAGGAAAGACTAGGGAGACGAAAGTTTTACAAGGACAGAGGAAGAATCTAAAAGAAGAAGGGAAAAGAATAGCCAGACTTGTAGAGGCTACCGAGAGCAGCTGAGAGCTTGCAGAATGGTGCAGGCTTCAGCAGAAAAACCTAAATATACTGAGCATGCCGAATGGGAAAGGATGGCCTCAGCGCCACAAAACAATAAGAAGGCAAGGACGGCAGAACTTCCTTAGACAAAAGTAAAAATTACAGACCTATCAGCCCAAATCACCCAGCGGTGAAGTGGGCTAGAGTCAAGATTGGCAATAGCAGCACGTTGACAAAAAATAACAGGATGAAAGCGGGTTTATGGATTAAAAAAAATTGGATTTCCCATTGAAGAAAGATGGGAGAGGGAGGGCAGGCAAAAAGAGTCTTTTTGAAGAAAAAAAAAGCATAAACAGGTAAGTAGATGCAAAGCCTTTCCAGGAGAACCTGAAAAACCTTAGTTTCACTTTATATCAAGCCCAATCTGGAAATAGAAAATGAGTTCGGAAGATGAAGGGCTTGCTCATAAGAGGACAAAGCGAAATTAGTCAGGGCAAGTTGTAGTAGAAAAAGGGACGCCTCAGACAAGAAAAGAAAGAAGAGATACAGCCGGTGAAGACGCGAGTGGCCAATTGGTTAAGGCCTTTGAAGTTGGTTGGTGATGCTGAAAAAAGGAAACCATACGGGAAAGGAATATGTGGAAATGAGACAAAGAAAAGCTTTGCACAGTTGGAGAAGCCACGCGAGGAAACAGAAATGCGGCGTGAGGCCTGGAGACGAAAGAAGGACTTGGCCTTCAGCGAAGATACATGCTTAGAAAAGAAAATAGTGCAGTAGAAGATATCCTAAAGAAAAGTAGCGGTAGGGTTGAAGCGGAGAGGGAAGTAAAACAGGGAGAGACGGGGATGAAGATTGGCCCGGTGGGGATCCATCAAAATAAAGGTGGCCTCACATATGCAAGATTTGAAACAAAGACACCAGTGCTCGGATCAGAGCTCTAGTTGCATCAGGGCTCCTTGTGTGGATTGCGCAGTAGCGGAAACAGAGAAGGTGTAGAACCAGGTGGCCAAGTCATCATCACAAAGAGAGCAGGTGACGAAGGTAGAGTCAAAGAAAGATCGTTGATGTTGAGAGAGAATAGAACAGAACCAAGACTGGATTATTGAGGAACGCCTCGGCGGACTCGAAAGGAGTAACTTTTGTGATTTTAAAACTACGTAAGCAAGCTAGTTAGAAAGGCAGGATTAAGTCCATTAAATACAGCAAGAAGTGAGACTAAGACAAATAAGCTTGTGGTAAACAACGGGACGCCAGGCCGAGTCAAAAGCCATGAAAAAATTGGTAGTGGCAAGGATCGTTTGAGAGCCCGGCTTTGATATTTGTTAGACAATGTTACGGATGAAATTTACGTTTCACCCATTTTAAATTGTGCAAAGCATCATTTGAATAGATAAAAAAAACAAAATAGATTTAAAATTGTCAAGCGTAAAAAAGGAAATGAGTAAGTGTTTTTATTCATCATAAATGTAATGCAAAGGCTTGTTTCATTTGAAATACTTTTTAGTTCTTTACAATGTGAAGGCACAGCGTCTATGCTTTGATTTATAACAAGCTTTCGTTACTACTTTCACAAATCTATCTTGCGTGAAGCCAACCCACCCGGATAAACCACTATCTTTACCCCAGCAAAATGTCAGGTAGCCCCGCCGGGCGACGGCGGCTTAAAAACACCACGATAATATGCAAGCTTCCGAAACGTTAATGCAGTTAACAATAAAAACCCAAAACTTGTAATATCCATTATTAAAATTGGAGATTGTATTTATTTCTTTTGTTTTCATATTGTCAGTGGCACTAATAAAATGAAGAAGAGCTTCATCGCCAAACTTTGCCAAAAGATAAGGATATTTGAAAGATATTATAATGTAAATAAACAAATACACTGACAAACGTTGCTTATTTCAATGAAAAACTATTACTGTTTTGTAGTGATTTCTTAGAATGATATACAGAGATTGCTCAAAAAACAAAAGTTGATTGATACACTGAACGAGAAATTTGACCTACCTCTATTGAGCAAACGTTTATTTCCACTTCTTCTCCATCACACCCAACGTCTCCTGAATTTCCGTTGACACATCTCCTGTTTCTTGTTCTAGTTCCACCATCACATGATGCAGAACATTTTCCCCACGAATTCCAATCGGTATAATAAGCACAAGGCTAAAAAAAGTCAATTTTACGTCCTTTTTTTACCGCAATTTTGCAAGCTTAGGCCTGCTGATTCAAGGTACAGTATGTTTACTACTACACACTTGCTTTCGAACCAAACTTTTTATTGGAGCATTGCAACACTTCAAAATTCAAATGCCATTCACGAAGAATACCAACGGTACTTTTTTTAGTGTTTCAAACTCCATATCTTTTGTTCTGAGTCCGAAATATTTACCTTCGAAATAATTTAAAAAATTGTAAACAGCGCACTAATTTGCTGTATGCGCGCAAAATAATGATAGTTGAATTCAACGCATCTACAAAAATCTTTTGGATGCTCATGTATCAGTAATATTATCTTGTACCAAGACAAGCTTTTAAATTATGATCACTTTACCTGGCTGTTGCACCCGGCCTCATCAGTAGAAACACCAATGCAGCCCTTGTCTCCTGGTTGGCCGTTTACACAACTACGAGATCGCGATCTTAAGCCACCACCGCATCGCACATCACAAGGTCCCCAGTTGGACCAGAAAGACCAGAAAGGGCATTCCTGATAAAATATAGATAATGGGCTAGGTAAGTAAATAATCCAGAATATCATAATTAAATAAAAGTTTCAGGCCATGTTTCACGAGTTTATCGCTTACCAGTTGTGGACACGGGATTTCTTCGATTCCACTACCAAGGCAGCCATCATCGCCGGCTACTCCATTAACACATCGCCTCCATCGTGTTTGAGTAGCATTGCCACCACAAGTAGCGCTACATTCCGACCAAGTTCCCCAATCTTGCCAGAAAGCGCATTTCTGTAGAAATTCAGAACAATAAAGGTTGGTTTCCATTAGGCGTAGCCTGAAGATTCTTTGTTTTTGTATTTAGTTTTATGCGCGGAGCGAGCTCTAGATAGAGATCAAAACAAAGAATTTTTTACGCTACTAAATAGACAAGACAAGCTAGATAAAACTAAATAGAGAACAAAGAATTTTTCATGCTACGCCTGCAATCTATGCCTAATGGAAACCAGCCTTAATAAGCATAGGATATTCAATAAACCTTTTTTGAATTAAGATAAAGTTTCAACTGCAGCTACATTATTCACATATTGTTCTAAAGATTTTGGAACTCAAATAATAAAAAACAGACAGAGATTACGATAGGCTAAAACAACATAATATCTGTGATTACAACTAAAGGAAAGAATATCATCGTATTTTTAATGATTTATAAGGTGATGTATGTGAAGTCACACAGTACGTGAGACCAAAAATTAAAGCAATGTGATATACTTACTCCTCGAACACAATCTTCGATTTGTATGAGATCACCAATACATCCATCATCACCTTGATCACCATCAATACAAACTCTAGTATGAGAACGAACGCCTCTGCCGCATGTGACTGAGCAAAGTGACCAGTCACTCCATTCATCAAAACGTGGGCAAGACTAAAAAAAGTTTTTGTATATATGTCAAAGAATAACAATGTAAGAAAATGCAAATCTAATCAAAACTACTGCTGACAATCAAATGGAAAAACGAATACCAGTGTTGCGCCTAGAATTAGAAAAAAAATTTGAAAATAAGGAGGTAAGACATAGGGTTTGTGGAAAGATAATATCGTGATTTTGAGAATAAGCAATATGATAAGAGCAATGTGTAGTGTTAAATCAATTGAGCAAAGGAATAGCCAAGAGCGTGTGAATATTGGATATGTTGGGCTAAGAAGAAACTCGCGACTAGTCAAGGCAAAGGAGTGCAATGGCATAGTGATGTGTTGAGGAAGTCATAGATTTTGAAATAGTGGGAAGAAGAGAGCAAGGAGGACCGAAGATGACGCCGAGAAGGCAGGTGGGAGAAGAAATTAATAATTTTGGATTAAAAAAGGAAGATGGCATTGACAGAGAGAAGTGGCGCAATACTGTCAGTGAAATTGCGGCGAATATCAGCCGCCTTTTTTAATGGAGGCAAACCCAGATTTTAAAAAATGGATTTCTTTCTCAAGAAAGCTCCACTAAATCCTGCGCCTTGTATGATGAAACTACGATTACAGGCGAAGGCTTATTTATAATGAGGAAACATTTTTTTGAGATCCCATACTACCATAGTCAAGAATTGAAAAGTCAAATTGCTTCACAAATATATGTGTGATTGAATGTAACAATAAAAAAATACACAATTTATCATGCTCATTAAATATTTAATAAAGTATGATTTTTCTTTTATTGTGGCAATCAATAATGTTTTCATTTGCGTAACTGTTTGGTTTTTTAAATGTTGGAAGAAAAAACTCAATCTTTCCCGAATTCACAGTGGCTCAAAGTCGTATTAACTAAAGAAGGTTGATTTTGTTTCCTGTTTGAATTTGTTTAAAAAGTTGATCAGAAACAGATGGCAAGCATTTGATTATGTTTTTGATCTGCCTGATTCTTCCTTAGGTGATACGGATACGTTAAGGTCACTCCTATATAGCTAGGCATGTCGCTAGACACAGTCATATAATAACTGCAAGTAACATTGACTACAACAAATTGTACAGTTAATTTGATGAAACTTTGACATGCAAAAGTTTAGACAAAGCATAGAGTAAACTTACATCTGTATTGCAAGCAAAAGATTCCACCGCATCACCAATGCAACCAGCCTGGCCAATTGATCCAAAGATACAGGTACGCCGTCTCTCCCTAAAACCACCTCCGCATGTGGCACTACAGACAGAAAAGACTGACCATTGATCCCAACTTGGGCAAGGCTGAAAAAGTTAAAAAGATAGCTTTAAACTCACATTGTGAAAATATCAAATTTGGAGGTTTAAAGTACTTTTATCTCTACGATTGTAGAATTAATATGGCATATAATCCCCTCAAGAGTATAATTCAACGTACCTTGTCCAATAAGCTGAGTGGGGTTTAAAAGTACAATTGCCCAGCAAGTTTAATTTGGGCAAAACATAACATTAGGGATGCACAAGCTGAAATAATTTACTATTCCAGCAAATATTCTGAATAATGGTTTCGGATCTGGAGCGTAGTGACCCATGGCGCAGGAAAAAACAACATGGTTTTGACAGGAAAAAAACACTATATCACGTTTTTATGGAAAACATGCATTATAAAAAAAGTGAATACACCCGCTTAACAAAGTTTCCCTTCACCTCCTTAATAAACGAAACCAACCAGGACTTTTACAAATTAGTAATTGTGATAGATGAATTCTGAGGCAATAGGGCAATGCATCCTAATTAGCTGAAAGCAATACGTTCAACTGCCCCCTTAAGCGTTTGCGCAAAGCAATGGAATGCCTGGCTTAAACAAATACAAGTGATTACAAAATTACTTGTGCGAAAAAGCAAAAAGTGTTAGTGTTACGGCACCTCGGTAAAATCTCCTATCAATTTGCCATCGCTGGGCAAACCATTTTTTCCAATCCAAATATTCGATAGAAGCTGCGTTTTTGAATTTGTTATTCCGATATGTTCAACCCTACACTGTACCTTTAGTACAACCATTGAATTTTTAAATTTTTTACTTGAAAAAGTGTCACGCGATCAAGTATTGCTAAGCGTGAAAAACAAAGGTGCTGCAATGCTGTGTTTGAGCAATTTGTGCTTTGGCGGGACGTTTTGATTTATTCTTTAATAGTGTCTACTGATTTGAACTAAAGATCAATGATATATTCTTTCAACTTACTTCTGCATTGCATTGCGCGTCTTCAACAGCATCTCCAATACATCCTAACTCTCCTGGATTACCATTGATACAAGAACGGGATCTTGCTTGGGATCCTCCTCCACACGTTACCGTACATGGCCCGTACGCACTCCATGGAGACCAGTACGGACAAGGCTGAAATTTTTTAATTTTGACAAAAATATCTTAAAACTATTCCAAACAGTTTTGCTTAGAATATATTATTGGAGTTTGGGCATTACTTTATATATTATTGGAGTTTGGGCATTACTTTATATATTATTGGAGTTTGGGCATTACTTTAATTTATTGATGGTAAGGCATCTTAATGGCCAACTGCTGTCAGTTGACATAAAATACTACTTTCACGACAAGCTTCCTTTCTATCAAAACTCGTCAGATAGACTCAGATATTGAACCGACGAGCTCATGCATTGCTACATGCAATTTATTCAGCTCCAACATGGGTCCTATTAACGGAAGCTATTAATTGTAAGCTTATATTTAGTACACTCACTACTGCAAGCTTGAATTTGGCGTTTGGGTATCGCTCGATCGCACAGTGTGTAAAAAAAATATGTAATTAAGAAATAGGTATGGGTTTGAGTGCAGCCGACAAATCAATTACCTGATGCTCTAGAACATGAATTGGCATCGAATGACGAAGTAATTTTCTTCAACTGTTTTTGGTAAGTGACGTCTTCATATTTTTCTCAATGGACTTAAGTTTTAGCATTTACAAAATTACGTAATCCACATGTCTCTAATCTTTGTAAACTATTTTGCCATAAGCTTTTTGTGGTGCATTTATCAGTGAAGTTGACACAACAAATAAGCACAACCAAGTCGAATATGTTCACAACTGGAATAATGTAGACACCTCAAAAAATGGCAACTCCCAAGCGAGTGCGGACGTCCCGTCCAAAATATAGCGATACAATTCGCTTTCTCGTGAATGGAGGATAAATATGAACAAATACAAAAAAAAAAATGTACGCAGCCCATAAATTCGGTATAATGGATATGACATAAGCCGACTGTGAGGTTGCCATATGTTTCAGAGGTTGAAGAAAAAGAAAATAATAAGGTATTTTGAAAGAAGAAACTTACATCTCCACCGCAATAATCGTCTTCAGTAGCTGCTCCCACACAACCTCCGTCATCTAGATCTTCAATCGCATCTACACAAATCCTTATTCTTCCCCTTGTTCCTCCACTACAAGTCCTAGTACATTGGGACCACTCAGTCCATGTCGACCAGGCCGGGCACGGCTGCAAAAATAATCAAATTTCAAAAGTCCTTTATTATTTGACGAATTCATAAATTTCTAGCGTAAAAGAAATGAAACTTGAGTTGAAGCATTACAGGATAATGCACCTAGTCTGTCAGAACTTGACCGGTAAAATCAGTCAATGGAATCTAAAACCAAATATAATGTAGATGATTGCATTGTTTTTTGAGTATTTATAAAAGAAAATTGTAAGTGACATGTCAAAAATCTCAAAAATTTGAATAGACCTTTTAACAATTAATCATTTTCAAAATCGCTTATCAAACTTGTAATTTAGAACGATGTAAACAAATGAAACGCTGCAACCGAAACAGATGTAGTCTATATTGAAGTTATTTTTCTCACCCCATTATTGCAGGTTAGGCGTTCAGAAGGATCTCCTGAGCATCCTTCATCTCCAGGAACACCGTTTTGACACATTCTTTGTCGAAATTGCTCTCCTCCTCCACAAGAAGCGCTACAGTCGGTCAATGGTGACCATTCGCTCCAGAAGGCGCAGCTCTGTACCACAGCAAATTTATAAATTCAAAAATGTAGCAACCTGCAGCATCAAACAATAACAAACGTTCATCAATAAGATGATAGGTGAACAATTCATCGAGATTCGAGATCTAACCCTCCATTGTGATGTTACCCTCAATCAAAGTCAATCAATACTTCACCACTATATGGCAGCATCAGTGAAACCAATCTCGATTAAGAATTGAACTAAATCTTTATCACTTAAATCTTGCACCATAAAAATACGTTTGAAACTACACTATTACTATCACAATTATTGTTGTTTTATCAGTGATAAATGGTAATTGAAGCAGGCTTACTAATAATGTGTGTGCCTAATTCTGTCGAATTAAACAACGAACTCGTATTGCAAAAGTAAAAGCGGAAAGCATTGGCTAATTTTAGGAGAGTTGTTAATCAAAACGCTTTCTGTGGAATATTAGCAAAAGCTAATGTGATTATATTTGAGCTCATACGCGGCAAAAAATTCACTTTTGCAAGTACAGTATTACAAACATGTATTTGGTGAATTACTGATATAATAGTAGCAAAATCTATAGCCATCAGTTGCTACAGTTTAGGCGTTTAGCGTAGCAGCTTACTCCAATAATGCACGATTCCATCGCACTAGCAGGTCCTAAACACAAATCGACGCCACTTGTTTCAGCGATGCAGACTCGGAAACGATTTCTTGTACCCAAACCGCAAGAGGTAGTACAGTCGGTCCAAGACGTCCAATCCGACCATGAAGGGCAAGTCTACAAAAAGTTGTATCAATTAGCGAGAGCAAAGCACAAACAAAAAGAGAGCGTGCATTCTGATAAACAGACTGACTGGCAATGATTCCAAGCGGTCGAATAAAAATTAGTTAGAAAGGCAAAAATATATACAGCAGAGTAAAATCGATATTTATAATTCAATAAAAACGCTTTGTACTTACAACGTTATTGCAAGCTTCAGATTCTTCGAGAGGTTCATCACAGAACAAAAGTGAATTAGGATCACTAAGTGCGCAGGTTCGAGTCCTAACTCGCAATCCCCCGCCGCATGATCTACTGCAAGTAGTCCAACTCGCCCATGGAGTTTCAAGGGGACAGACCTTTAAAATATTTCAACGTTACCATCCACCAAGAATAAGATTACAATAAACGATGAAGGGAAAGACAGAATCGAGAAATCTCGACTCTGGGGGACTCTCTAACATTCTCTACGTTTGTAAATAATAGTGAGAACCAAAATCCCAGATAAAGTCTGGTCTTTCTTAAAGACTGAGGTAAGGGTTAACCATTTAATTCTGTCTTTTGTCAATTATGAATTACAATATTGAATAGATTTTGCAAAAAACATTTAATGCTAATATCAAAGCAAGGCAAAGAAACCAATAAAAACAGACTGACGCCGAAAGAAAGCTTAAGGATTACTGATTTAGTATAAAGCACAGCTTTACAATGAGCGCTAATTTCACTCACGTAAGTATTGCAAATTTGATTTTCTGTAACTTCACCATCACAGCCCACATCATCAACATTGCCGTTGACGCATAATCGGCTTCGTGATGTAACTCCGCCTCCACATGGTTCCGAGCAAACAGACCAAACTGACCACGGCAAGAAGTAAGGACAAGCCTAAATATTTACAATAAACTATAAGCAAGACAGCTCCAACGAGATGCAGAATGGGGCATCTTTCACTTTTCTAGTCGATTCCTGCACGATTTCTGTATAAATAGATATCTAAGAAAGCAATTACGATACTCAAATTAAGCTAAAACTATTTCATAATTAACTTCACACACTTACTTGACCATTGCAGTATCCCTGGATCAGTGTTGGTCCTTCGCAACCAGCTACTCCTACGTTACCTCCGACACATTGTCTAGTTGTGGTCCTGATGCCGCCGCCACATGTCACTGAACAAGCACTCCATGAAGTCCATGCGCTCCAAGCAGGACAATTCTACGTTGCAAAACTTGGTTAGCTGCTTAAAGCGACATCGATTTTGCGCCTATTCCAGTAATTGGTTGAAACGTTCCTTTTTTTACAAGACGCGAATATGACATTGCATTTGGAAAAGAGTTTCAGCTTAGGTTTGCAAAATGGAAGATCTTTCTGTGCAATTTATTTTCAGATGCTAGTTTTAGTTAATTTTGTTTTAGCAAAAATTTTCTTTGATAAAGTCTCCTTTAGGGATTGATAAACTTCCGAATTTCATTTTTGTATTTATTATCATCATTATTGATATTGTTGTTGTATAGTAAATAGCATAATAAATTACCGTAATCGCACTGATTATTGTTTGACGACTTAAAAGTAGTATCAATTGAATGTTCTTTTTAAAACTACGCTATTTCAAATTTAACTATATTCCAATAAGTAGTAGTTTCCATTGCCAACATTTTTAAATATACGTTGTATTAAAACTTTACCTTCATTTAAGAAGTTTGAATACCTAAAATCTTTTTGCTATTTTACCAACTTAAAAAAAATTTAACAAGGCTTGAGCCCGTTTAGTCAAGACTAGCAAGTGAATTACAGTTATGCTAGCAGTTAAGGAAAACCTACACAAATCCAACGCAAACCTAATCATACTGAAGTGAAAATAAATTTAGCAGGCCATCTAAATAGATAATGCACGTTAAAGTTACTCCTTACAAATCTTCCACAGCCTTCTAAATCGCTGTCAGAGCCTTCACAACCTTCGTCGCCAGGGTTTCCATGTATGCAAGCTCTCCTGCGAGTTCTTATGCCTTCGCTTCCGCAAGTTGCGCTACACTCTGTCCACGCATTCCAATCTCTCCAGAATGGACATTCCTGAAAACGAAGTAATGGACTGGCAAAATTCTTGGGTCATGTGCTTTTAATCATTATTGGCGGTCTAGCAAGTGAAGAGTAGGAAAATCAACGCCGCATAAAATTTACAAAATAAACGCTATGCTCTCTAACCTAACGACAGCAAGAAGTTAATTCTTTTATTAAAAGAACTATTTAACAATATGCTAAAACCAGGAGCATACCCAGCCAACATTTTGTGGGAAGAAAAGAAACAAACTTTTCGTACAAGATCCCGATTACAAATGCATGATGATGATCGTTATTTTTTTTACAAAATACCGAAAAATTTGGTCAAAGGCACGAAAATTAACAATAATTTAGAGACTTCTGGTTGCACCGAAAATGAAGCTCTACGTTAGGACTTTTCACAAATATTTCCCGAAAGGAACTATCTATTTTGACAGGCGGCATAAAACGACAATAGATTGTTTCAATGAGTTTACAAAATATAAGCTTTTACTCGAATAATGTTAATCTCACTACTTCAAAAAATATTGCAGAGTCAACGTTTTAATAGCATCAGTACTTACGCCAGTTATGCAAGTAATAGCTTGTCTTCCATCCTCCGCTGGTCCGCAGAACTGTTCTTGTGAAGAACAAAATCGTGTCCTAATCCGAACACCTCTTCCGCAAGTTGAACTGCAATCGGTAAACTCTCCCCATGAGCCCCACGTCGGGCAGTCCTACAAGTTTTTATTAATAATTTGAAAAAAGTGTCAGTTTTCAACTTTTCATTATCAACATTACATTTTTAACAGAATCAAAGTATGAAATCATAAATTATATTAATTAGAAAATTTAAATGCAATACTTACTTCTTCTCCGCAATTAAGATAGTCTTGTGCTTCTCCGAAACATCCAGCAAGTCCAGCTACTCCTCCAATGCATGTTCGATTTCTTGAACTTCTTCCACCACCACACGTTGCAGAGCAAGCTGTATATACGCTCCATTCAGACCAGGATGGACATATCTGATGAGCAACGGTAATAACTGTTAACAAAAGTACCAGTATTGAGCGCTAAAATAAACGGCAGAATAGGGATACTTCAGTACACTCTTTTTTACGTTTTTTTGTTCTCTACAGCAAGTGGCAAAACTGCCTATTAAGCTATTAGTGGATTAAGTAAAAAAATGGCAAAAGTATGTTTTGAAATTTTGCTTTATAGAAATTGATGTATTGGGGCTCAATCAAACCTCGACAAATTTTATCGTAGCAGTAAATTTAAAGTTGAGCAACTTTGGGCGGAAACTTAAATTCTTAACTATTTGAGCATCAAAGTAAACTGAAGCAATACCAATGATTGATTACCGTGATTATCAATCATTCTCGTTGCTTCAGTTTAATTTTGATCAATTTAATATTTGATCTTTTATTTGTTAAACTAATTGTAATCACTCAGTATGATGATGATATCATTTGTCTATAGTATTTGAACAAAAAACTGTTGATGAGATTACATAAAAAATCGTAAATAAGCGTTGCAGATTACAACAAACTATTGAATGATAACATCACTGCCAAATACAAAAAACCAGTGCAGATACTGCAAGCATCATCAACAACGAGGCAAAAACTATTGCCAGGGAGCTCCTACTAAGACAGCAAGATTGAACGGTTCTCAGATGAGAACGCTTTTGTCACCATAAAAGAACATCAGGAAAATTTTCCCTACAACTTCAAGTGCCGCCTAACAAATCCTGCTAAATCTCAGATTGGAATTGTAAGCAAACAGATCCTAGAAAAAATCAACAACACCATCCGATCACAAAGCAACTTCAACCAGTGGCGCAACACTTCTTCCGTAATTTCGTGGTTCCACAGTATTCCAAATTTCTCAAGTTCAATATAGTAGGCTTTCACCCCACCATCTCAGAAGACATATTGAGAGCCGCCATTGCATTTGCAAAATTCTATGTCGATATTGAAGACAGCGACAATTACACTATTCTGCACTCAAAAAAATCACTTCTGTTTAGCGCAGATGGCGTCTGGATAAAACATAGCGGTTCGGTTCCCTGTTCGACGTAACAATGAGTTTTTATGACGGGGCGGAAATCTGCGAGCTAGTTGAGTTGTTCCTTTTATGCAAACTGTCCAGCATGATCCACATAGATCACATTGGGTTATATCGCCATAATTAGGAAAGCGCCCGGACCAGAAATGGAACGCACCAGAAAAAAGTTAATCGCCGTTTTTACAATGCACGGTCTAAAGTCACAGCCGATACCAACCTATTCCAAACAGATTTTTTGGATGCAACCTTTGATCTCAACTCCAGAAAGTTTTGGCCATACCACAAACCCAACGACTCGCCTCTTTATATCAGCACCCGATCAAACCATTCACCCTGCATTACCAAAAAGCTGCCTCACAAGGTTGACTATAGGATGTCTCAGATATCACGTGATTGTGAGTCTTTTGACAACACCATTCCACCTTACGTCGACGCTTTGAAAAAGCCGGACATTCAGCTTGCACGGCATACCCCATGCACTGAACAACTTCATCAAACCGCAAGAAAGCAAGAAAAAGAAACATCACCTGGTCCAATCACCCACACAACATGGAAGTTGAAACAAATATTGGCAAAAGGTTTTTCTATCTCATCAACAAGCACTTCCCCCGAACAACCGCTTCCACAAGATTTGCAACAAATTTAACGTCAACTCAGTTACACATGTATGCATCATGGAAAGCCACAACAATAAGCTAATATACCCAACCACCCTCACCGACGAGATACCGTGAACCGGCGCGATGGCGTAGTGGTTAGAGCGTCCGCTTTGTAGTCGGTAGACCTGGGACTTATTTCCTAAGTCGAGTAATGCAAAATAGACTTTAATAAATGTTTTTCACAGCTTCCTTGCTTGGCGCTCAGCATAAAAAAGGGATAGTGTGCAGAACAAGCCAGCAAGCTTGCTTGTTGTGTCCTCGGGAAAGGCACTTGATGGGACGCCTCCACCTTTATGTGGCAGACAGGTGGCCTACCCGCACTTCACCCTGTAAAAATTGTAAAGTTAGCATGTCGTAAAAGACTTTTTGGTACTCACCAGTGGCAGTGCGCCTTGTTGGCGGTAGGGCTACCAGTCACTCATAACTGGTTCAAAATGGGCTGCAATCTTTCCCCTAGCCCAATTTCAATTAGATTGACGGCATAAAGCTAAATGGCCGTTCGTGCCGTATCTCCATCTCGAGGAAGAGTAGGGGTAATCAAAACAACAACGACGACGAGATGCCGTGCAACTGCAGAACAAAATTTCAATGCCCTTTTAACGGCAAATGAAGAATCAAATGAATATTGTTGTTGTTGTTGGTGATTACCCGACCCCTTCCGAGGGATGGGGGTATGGTGGAAGACCATGGAGCCCCAGAGGCCGAGCAACTCCCCAAGGTCTGGACCAGAGGTCGTAGAGAAACACAGAGTCGTCAAAGAGTGAGCGGCGCAAAGAGTCCGTAGCTGGACAATGCAGAATGAGATGAGCGATGTCCTGTGACGAGTGTCCACAGGCGCTGCAGCAAGGATTCTCGATTTTGCCGATTCTAGAGAGATAAGAACTTAACAGCAGGCTGTGTCCGTTGCAGCGAAGACGAGAGAGAACACATCGAGCATGACGAGGGAGCACAAGTTCCTCGGTGGAAATCGAGGAAACCTGTGTGTCAAAAAATTTTGATGAGACAGTACGCCTCCAGTCCGAGATAAGACAAGAGTGGACACGAGAGATAAGAGGAGAGGGACTGCAAGGGATTGCGGAGGGCGCAAGTAGCGCTCCCCGTCTGGCCAGCTCATCAGCTGTGTCGTTCCCCCAGTAGAAACGAGTGTACGGGGATCCATTGTAGCGTGATAGAGCAGGAGGAGAGAGAAGACAGTTCCTGCCAGATCTGCCACAGAGTTTGAGATAAAAGGAAAGATGGAGGAATGGACAGGGTGGCGAGGACAGAACGAGAATCAGACAATAGGAAAAGAGAAGAAAAATGGCAGAGTTTATGGTGTTGCCGAGACCAGCAAAGAGCGTGCAGAATAGCGCAGGCTTCAGCGGAAAAACTTGAGCATACTGTGCCTGCTGAAAAAAGAGTGGCCTCAGTGCCACAGAGAGAGCAGTTGGCAAGAACGCCGGAGCCACCCTTGCCAAAATAAAAAGAAGGCAGAGAAACCGGAAGATAATTGATGAAGAGAGAGAAAAGAACAGGGTCAAGAACGGATCCTTGCGGAACACCTCGACGGACTCCAAAGGAACAACTTTTTTGATTTTGAAAAACCACGCAAGCGCGCCTATCAGAAAGAAAAGATTGAGTCCAACGAGCAAAGCAAGAAGGAAGGCCAGCCGAAATAAGTTTGTGAAAAAGGGCGGGATGCTAGACAGAGTCAAAAGCTTTGAAGAAATCAATAGTAGACAGGATCGTCCGAGAGCCGGGCCTAGGTTTGTTAAACTCATCCGAAATGAACTGAGAAAGGTACAGAATTTAATATAGAGTAGACCGTCCAGGGAGAAAACCGGCCTCGCGGGGAGAGAGAATGGAAGTAGATTCCAGAAAGAAGAGAAGACGAGACAGAATGATGCGTTCAAACAGCTTCGAGACGCAGGAGGTGAGAGAGATAGGCCGGAAAGAAGCAGGAGAGTCAAGAGGCTTTCCCATTTTGTGGAAGGAAATAATAGAAGATGTCTTCCAGATGGAAGGAAAGGAATGCGAAGACCAAGAAAGATTGAATATGTGAAAAAGAAAATCCATGCCAGAGCGAGGAAGATGCTTTAGCATGGGATAGGAAACTTTGTCTGGGCCAGTGGAAGTGGACGAGAAGAGGTTCGAGGCAGCCGCAAAAAATTCAGCAAGAGAGAATGGAGAGCAAAAGGACGAGCGAGACTCCACAGGACACGTGGATTGGCGTAGCCCAGTGAGGTAGCCTGCTACGCAGAGCCTTTGACTGAGAAACAGGAAAGTGGGGTCACAGGTAAGCGGCATAGACCGAAGCCGATTCCCTGGGAGAAGAGCAGTTAGGAAAGTTAGGAGAGGAGGAAGACGAGGAAGGAGAGCCAGCAATAGAGCGAAGAAGAGAGTAAACAGATTTAGGGTTAGATTTGGGTGAAAAAGAGCAAGTCGTCTGCCATGCCTCAGCCTTGGCCATGGCGACGACTGACGAGGCGCGTGGAGAAGCGGAGATGTAAGCCTGGCAATCTTTATCACTTCTGTGAGAGCCAGCGAAAGCCTTGCGTCTTTCACTAATCGCTTCTTCCACCTCAGGAGACCACCAGGCTTTAGGAGGGCGTTGGATGCGGCCAATAGGAACGGAAGATTTGACCGCATTTAGTGCCAGAGAGGTAAAGAGAGCAGCAGTAAAGGAAAGAGAAAGGGACGAGTATTCCTCTGCAGATGGACAGTGAGAGTAGGAGGCAAAGTCATCCCAGCAACTTTCTGAAAGTTGAAGGAAGGGGGAGGCTCGTTGGGGAGAAGACCGGAGAGAGAAGGTCAGAAAGTTGTGAGCACCTTAAATGGACCCATTTGGAGCAGGTGCAGCATTGCACTGACTTGTCTCGCCAGGTCACATTTCCAGCGCACACTAAGCAAGGAAAGATGGGGCCAGGGTTAGGATGAACATTACCGCTCATCAAGAGAAGGAAAAGTATGAGGAGACTAAGACGGGCAAGAAAAAGGCAGGAGAAGAGAGAAAGAGTAAACAGGCGAGCAATTTTGGAGAAGCTGTGTGGTGTCCTTCTGCGGTCGTTCAGGAAGCAACATAGCGAAAAAATGAAAAAGGGTGCCCTGCCCAGGGTAACTGGGACCCTCGGGAAGACCAACAACCATTTCGACCCAACACAAACGGAATCGGGGACCGCACCATCATGTTGAGGCGGCTGTTGATTGGTGCAGAATCAAATCAATCGTTTATAAAGACTCCATTACAGTTCCCAACATTCCTACACAGCACTATTTTGGACTTTGTGAGGCAGAGTTCAAAGCCAGGTTTTACGGCCATCGCTCATCATTTAAAGACCAACGAAAGATGAACGCTACAGAATTCTCCAAAGTTGTGTGGGACTGCAAGAACAGAGAAATCGAAGGGCGCATATCCTTGTCCATTGTATGCAAAGCGGTTGCATTCAAAAGTGGCCCAAAGCGCTGCAACCTCTGCCTAGCCGAAAAATTGGTCATGTTACAATCTGATTAACGTACGCTCCTAAACAAACGATTTAAGTTCATCTCCAAGTGCAGACACCGGACCAAATTCAAGTTGAAAACATTAATTAATGCTAACTTTTCATTTCTAGTTTTTCATTTGTGCACTGTTTTTATTCAATATTTTAGCTCTTGGCATCGTTTTGCCAACACTCTACCTTTAACCTTTTCCACGCTTCAGTGACTTCCGCCTTACAAACGCCAGCGCGCGACAACACCATCATCTACCCGGAAGTTGTAGCGAGCGGCGCTGAGTAGAGCTTACCTTCCCTTGATTTTCGGGCCTTGAATTTTAATTTTATTTTATTTATTTTATTTTTTAATTTTTAATTTTGGGTTTTACCCACACTATCTCATATCAGTGTTGTGTTTTACAACTACCTCCTGACGAGCCGCCTTAGCCAAGTGGTGCTCAAACTTTTTGGCTCGTGGGCCAAATTTGTCTTTCAGAAACCCTTCGCGGGCCACAAGAATTAATAATCTTATTTTTAAAGCAAAACTTTTTAAGATTAAATCGTAAAAATGAGCACTGCAAAAAAGAGAGCTGCTCACAATTGCATCCATCACACTAAAATTAAGTCCTGAAAGAAGTTATTATGTAATTGCAATTGTTGGTTTACTTGACATCTTCAATAAAAATCCTCTTAAATGATTAATGTGTTAAGTTTTTTCCAATGAAAATTACTTTGCAGGCCACGGTTTGAGCACCACTGTCTTAGGCGAAACAGACTGCTGAGATGTTTTTAACTTGAATAAATTTTATTTTGAAAAAAATCGTGAAATAGATTTTTAAATCATCAAGCTGGCTACTTGCAATTAGCTTTACAAAACGAGATTGACTTCGGTCTGCGAAAAACATTCATTTTAAGCCTACTTTGACAGACAACGTGACAAAAGAAATGTAAAAATATACTGAGCAAAGAAAATAAAGAATCAACAACTTTAAACGAACTTGAGTGGAGCAAGTTTGAAAATCTGCTTGTGCACCACTACATCCAGGATCGCCAGGTTCGCCGTTTAAACACTGTCTTGAACGTAAGCGAGTTCCTCCTCCACACGTGACAGAGCAACCTCTGAAAGCTCCCCAGTTGGTCCAGTAAGCACAACTCTAAAAATCGAAAAACTCAGTTATTTAATAATCATTACAATTTAACACCGTTTCTTACTTGGGAGTTGCATGTCCGCACTTCTATATTCGTTCCAAAGCATCCGTCGGCTACCTCGCCTGCTGCAAGGCAAGTGCGGCTATGTTGCTGATATCCTCCGTTACAGGTTGCGCTACATGCTGTCCATTGACCCCATGCAGACCATGCGGGACATATCTAGAACAAGAACCAGGAAAATTATTCAAAACAAGGATAATTTACTTTTAGTAAAGCCAGTTAGCCACAGCTGCAAAATTTACAGTGCACTATCTTGAATATAAACGTATTTAATATATAAACACAACTTTGGGTGTAGCACTGTAAATATTATTTTTGATTTTAAGCAATCAAATATTTTACTTTTCACATTAAATGTTAGTAGCATCAACAAAAATGCGAATAAGTGTAATTTAATCACAGCATTTGGAACAAGTTAACATAAAAACAAAACAAGAATAAAAATTTAGAGTTGTTTTAATGAGACAAATATGGTTGCTAAAAGCTAAAGGCAAATCCACAGCACTTACGGCATTTGCGCAGTTTTCACGTTCCAACAATTCTCCATCATCACAACCTATTTGTCCGAATATACCATATACGCATGAACGTCTGCGACTTCTGGATCCCGCGCCACATGTCGCGCTGCACAAAGACCATGAGCTCCAGTCTGTAAATTCTGGACAAGGCTGTAAAAAACATAGTTACATTTAAGGTCTAGTTATGTTGTTACTTACTCCTTCCTTTCGTTGAAATAAAACCATGGTGAGAAACAAACTATTTAAACCAACACTCTCAACTCAACCAACCAAGTGGGAAAAAGCTGTTAGAGTTGAAGTAAACTAGCTTTTATTTTGAACAAGACAAATTTAAATTTATACTGCAAGCCCACCAAAACAAGATGGACCACTTTTGGTGGGTATCCATATTATTCAATGGCAAATCAGTCTATAAATTGTCTTAAAAAACCTGTCAAGTGAGCAGTATTATTGTTTTTGGCTGATAATAAAAGAGTAGTTTAACCTTATAGTTGTTTACGAGTGTATTTTGAAACCATTCTTCATAAAAAAAGTTGGACCTTATAAGTAACTCATTGAGGAAAATCCAACCAAAAACGTAAAAAAATCTTCAAGTTTAAAATTCAGTTCTTGTAATTGATACTAAGGAGTTGTCAAATGTATCAGCTATTCGCTTAAATAAAACAAATGGTAAGGTTATGAATGTAGCTTGCCTGAACGTTGCATACTCCTACTTGGACCACATCACCTCTGCAACCAACATCGCCTGGTTGGCCATTGGTACACGTTCTGAAGTGCGTTCTCTCTCCGCCTCCACATGTTGTTGAACATTCTGTCCATTCGGTCCAATTATTCCAGTACGGACAACTCTACATGCAGTTAAGAACGTAAAGAGACTACTGAACAAGTGCCATATAAGCTTAAAAATTGCACAAAGTTCTACAAGTTGGCTACTAATTGCTGCTCGACAATATTTTTAATCGCTGATTTTTTTTAAAATATCAAACAAAATTGCTTTTTCTTCTCTAGATTGCGGCTAGTCTTACCTGAGTAGCGCATGCTGTTGTTTGAAGGTAGCTTCCAATGCAACCAGCATCCCCACCTACGCCACCCATGCACGACCGAGTGCGTCTCTGAAGTCCACCTCCACAACTTCGACCACACGAAGACCATTCATTCCAATTACCCCAATTTGGACATGGCTACACAAAACAGTTTTTAGCGTTGTCGAAAATAGGCAATTAAATGTCAGCCATCATGTTCTTTCAAAAAACGAGATTTGGTAGTACAAATTTTGCTAAAAATTAATCAATATATATTTCAAAACAACCTTCTTATCTTTAATTAAATGAATATTATGTAAATTATACTAAAAACTACATATATGCATATACTGCAAAATAACGTGATCTTAGAGGTGTGTTTTAGTTATCGATTTTACAAATGTTTTTTGCACAATCACAGCTAGTCCAACGAAGACCTCTTCTAAATTTTTAAGACTAGGAAAATGGAGCGGAATGATATAGGCAGTATCAAACGTAAAGTTACCGAAAACAAAGACTATGAAATGAGTTTGAAAACTAATTTTGAATTACTCTCTGCCATTATAACCCGTTGGAGACTAATATTTTAAACCTAAACTTTGACTGCAACTCAGAGTAAATGAAGTATGATGTAACTGAAACATAAATCAAGCAAATATAACTCAAGCCATTCAAGTTTAAATGCGATTGATTGTACATTATTATGTTTTATCTTTCAAACAAGTATATTTTACTTACCCTCTCAATACATTGATCGTATCTTCGAATTTCAGTATTAATCAATCCAACTGGTGAAAAAAATGTGCTTTCTTCTGTTGTGTTGCAACCTGCGTCGCCGACCTCACCGTACAAGCATATACGTTCATGATATCGAACACCTTGTCCACAAGAAACAGAGCATGTTGACCATTCACCCCATCGCGACCACGTAGGGCATGACTGTTACAAAACAATTTCGTTTTCATCATAAACTTCAAGCGCTAAAGGGTATGTATATAGTTAGTATCACAATATGCCTGCTCTTTATCCAACTTAATATCCGATGCAGCGCATATTTTGTTAATTTTGAAGTGTTAAAATTAAAGCTTAAAAGAAATAGCTATAATCTGCTTTAGAAGACTATGAGAAAACATGGTCACAAGTTGTTTACGTTGTCATTGCAAAGCTCTTCACGTCGACCGACGCCACCGCAAACACCAGGACTTTGTTCGCTTCCAACACAAACTCGTTCAAGGACTCGCACTCCCCCACCACAGTCAACTGTGCAAGATCTCACTTCAGCCCACAAGCTCCAAAATGGGCACGACTGCGTGGAAATAAAAAAAACAATCAAATCATTCTTGCTCTACAAATCTAACCTCAGTTTTGGTCGTTTGATCAACCAAACAGCTACGAATAAAGCCTACGTTAAAAAAGCCCCCGTTTCACATAGGTAGCAGCTCCATTTAAAATAACATTATCAGATGATAAAACTAAAGGGCAATGTAATAATGTTTCTGCTTGGTCACAGCTGATAAGAAGTTCCAAGTAAAATACCAAAACATTTCATTATAACGCACCTTGATTAGGCATTATAATGCATAAAAAGTACCTTTGATATACAGGGTGTTTCAAAAAATTTGACATCATTTAACATGCAAATATCACAGACACTTAAAAGTCGAATCACATAAAATTCAACAGGTTTTAATTTTGACCAAAACAAGATTTATTCCTGTAAATTTAAATAAAAAATTTAAAGGCACATGAATTCCATAAAAGATTTCACAAATGTTCAATGTGCGCACCGCCTGTTACCCGGCACACGTCAGGTCGGTAGTCTAGCTCCTCCCAAACACGATGCAGCATGTCTTGGGTAACTGTCTCCAGTGCAATAGTGATTCTTTGTTTGAGCTCGTTTACATTTGAAGGAAGAGGGTGGACATAAACCAAGGTCTTCACATATCCCCAGAGAAAAAAATTGCAGGGGGTCAGGTCAGGTGAACGCGGAGGCCATTTCAACATCACATTGTCTTCACCACTAGCACGCCCGATCCATCTCCTTGGCAGATTGTCATGGAGATAAGCGCGCACAGTGAGCTTCCAGTGAGGTGGAGCACCGTCCTTGTTGATAAATGAAATCTTTATGTTCATTTGCAATAAGCTCATTCATAAGCCAGTTTTGAAGCATCTGCAGATAAACATTGCCAGTCACATTTCACTCAAGGAAAAATGGACCATGAACATGGTTTTTTAGAGAGGGCACCAAACACATTCACTTTTGGTGAGTCCCTCTCATGCTTAATAGTGGCATGGGGATTTTCTTCGCCCCAAATGCCAACATTATGCCTATTGACTTTGTTATTCGTATGAAATGTGGCCTCATAACTGAACACAAGACGTTCATTGAACTCGTCTTCTTCAAGTTTGCATATCAACACAGAATTGTTTGCGCTTTCGCTTCTCAGCTGCAGTTATGGCCTGAACGACCTGCAGTTTGTAGGGTTTTATTACCAAACGTCTCCTTACTACCCGCCAAACTGTCGTTGGAGGTATCAGAGTCTCCATACTTGTTCTTATAAGACTTTTTGGGGCTTCGCAAGCGTGTTGGGCGAATCCGTTCGACCTTCCCTTCTGCTGTTGCTGGTCGTCCAGATCCTTTTGCTCTGCACAGGCAGCCTTCGTCTTCGAATTTCTTTTTCCAGCTCCAAATCTGCTTTGCTGTTGGTGACTTTTTAGAGAGCTATCTCACAAACGCACGCTGCACAGTCTTGTTTGAGTTTGTTTGAGCATACTCCAACACACAAAACGCCTTTTCTCTGCTAGTGAATACCATTTAATTTTAAACACACAGGTTTGAACGCAGTGCAAATAATTTATCAGATAAAAATTTCTACACCTGAAAAGATAAGCATATCAAATGTTAAACACAAAATTTTGGCCGGTTTCTACACATGCTGTGTAAATTTAAAGTCATTTAAACAGGAACTGCCAAAGTTATTAGATTGCAAAATGATGTCAAATTTTTTGAAACACCCTGTACAAAAAGCTTGTCAAGCAGTTGAATTTGAAGAGTTCAAAAAAAACAGTGCAAGTAGCGTGCAAATGACATAAAATTTACGTACCTGCGTGTTACAAATGCCAATATCAATGGTGCTGCCAGAACAACCATCGTCACCAGCCTCTCCGTTCACACACACCCGATTTCTTTGCCTAGTTCCACCACCACAAGAGACATCGCAACCTCTCCATACGCTCCATGGAGACCAATAAGCACAAACCTAATAAAGTAGCTTTAATAGAACAATTAATTTTGCTTAGACAGAACAAATAACCATCAAACCCCATACAAAATCGCCTCCAACCTTCATTGGGCTATTACAGATATATTGCTTTCATTGGAATCTGATCCGAACATCGATGGCTAATGGCGGAGAACGAGACATATTTTCAGCTAATCAGCAATGCCTCCTATCATCATGCATTGAAAAATTACAAAACAAAACAAAGTTTTGCATTGCTACTTTACCGAGCCGTAGCAGTCGTCTTCTTCAAAAGCAGGTCCAAGGCACTCGTCACTTGCATCGCCGTTAAGCAGACAAACTCTGCTGTGTGAACGACGTCCGATTCCGCAAGTAACCGTGCAAATAGTCCATGACGTCCATGCTGTCCAATCCGAGCATTGCTGTAATACGCAAAATTCAGTCTTTAAAAATATTCCGCATTGTAGGAATTTGCAATTTCATGAAGAAAGTGTATGCGTCAAACCGCAAAACAGACCCTGCCATGCTCCAAATTTGTGTAAGTAATGCCTAGCAATAAATTGTCAAAGTACAGTTTCTAACTCTGTGGTGCGAATGCCTGTTCAAAGATCCTATTATGCGTGACTTACATCTCCTGTGCATGGCACTCTGTCAGTATCAGATCCAACACAACCTTGATCACCAGGAAAACTGCCAATGCAAGTACGATTGCGGGAACTAAATCCTGGTCCGCAACGGCTGCTGCATGGACTGAAATCACTCCAATCACTCCACATAGGACAATTCTAAACAAAAAAGAGATAAACTTAGGTCAGTCAATGTTAGGTTTAATATCGCTTTGGCAGACACAGCATAGACTAGTTTCCTACTTCCAACCAACCAAACGGTGATAAAAGTCGGAAAAAAGTTTTCCTCTTTCCATAAACTAGTTTCTCTTTGTAAGTAAATGCCAACGTCAAACAAGAAAAGTTTCAGTAAAGATGCATTTACTAATTATGTCAGAAAAAAACAATAAAAAACCAGTAGTAAGCAAACTAATTATCGATATTTACATGAAGATTGCAAAGAATAGTTTCTGATTCGTCACCAATACAGTCTTTTTGTCCATCTTGACTGTTCACACACGTTCTGCTTCTGCGAATAAATCCTCCTCCGCAAGATGCACTACAGGAAGACCATGACGTCCAAGAATCCCAAAACGGACAAGCCTTAAAATCATATCAAAAGAAGCATAAAGAAATACTGCAAAGAACTTCTTCCTTCAAACTTTACTTGAAAATATTTTTCCGGAAACTATGCCTCTGAAAAACTATTTTTTCAAATCGGTTTGTGGTTTTTAAAACAAGCATGAACTTTTTGCGCAATGTTAAATTAAATTTAAATTTTTTAAAGTTTTGGCTAGCTTAAAGAGCAACATTTTAAAATCTATTCCGAGTTACCGCAATTTTGAACCTGCATCTTTGTAGTGTACTCGAACTGTGTGCCTTATCGTTTAATGCAATAAATAAAATTATTCAAACTTACTCGAACTGTGCAAGGTTCCCAATCAAGCTCGTCTCCTATACAACCTTTTTCACCAACAACGCCATTGTTGCAACTTCGGAAACGGGCTCGCCGAGAATTTCCGCAAGTTTCTTCGCAAGAGCCCCAAGCTCCCCAATCGGTCCACTCTGGGCATGGCTGAAAACGTTTGAGTTGAATCAAGGTTTAAGTAAATGGCTTTATGGTATACAGGAATTTTTTGCAAATGCCTATTTTATTTAGGCCAATCATAAGCTTTAATGCAAAAATAAGATAGAAACAAATTGAAAGATGCCACTCCATATCAAGTTATTTTTACACTAGCGGCACGATATAACTTATTTGGAAACCTACCACGAGATTGCAGTCTTCCGAATTTTCCGTTGGTCCATCACACTCAGGTTGATTTACAAAGCCGTTTGAACAAGCACGGTTTCGTTTGCGAATGCCACCACCACATGACCTGCTACAATCGCTCCATTCAGACCAAGGCAAGAAAACCGGGCACTCCTAAAATAACATGAAATTAACATCGAAAACTTAAAAATTTAAGTGCATTTACCTTAGTATTGCAACTACTCTGGTTTGAATCAAAGCAATGTTACTAGTTTGCAGTATTAAAATACATTCACGAAAATCATAACGTGCATGCACAATCAGAAACTGTTTTGCTCAGACAACAAAATCAATTTCGCAGGAAGTTAAAAAGTATAAGGCAGTTATGAGAAATTTGTCTGATTTTTAATGCTTTCAATTTTTCTAAAGAAATTTTATTGGGCAAACATGATTTAAGATTTATATATCTGTAGATATAGCAAGTTTTAAACATTTGCCAAGAGTGTGCTCAATTTCATGAAAATGACAGAATTTATAACTCGTTGCACTTGAAAGTTTTCTTACTTGATAAAATACAGTAGAAGCACTTACTTCACTGTTACAGGTAATGACTTCTTGACTGTCTCCGACACATCCATTATCCAATCCGGATATCGGATAGTTGCAAGTACGCTGTCGGACCTGTATCCCATTGCCACAAGTTCTAGTGCAATCGTCAAAAGGACCCCATTCACTCCACGTAGGACAATTCTACAAGAATTTTACATTGTCTTGCACATTTTAACATAAACATTTTTTAAAATACACAATGTAAAACAAGGAGCTATGCGAAAAAAATACGTTATGTTATCATTTAATCAAATATCTTCGAAGTTTTTGACGGCCGCATTTCAGTGAAAGTTGTCAAAACAAAAATGATAAAAGTAAATAAATAAGTGATCGATTTTTCTTTCTTTTTCTTTTTTCCCGCTCTTTCGTAGGCTGAGACGCTCTAATTTCGCTTGTTTTCCACCACACTCTCGCATTAAAAAAAAACTGTTTGCTGGAACAACACAACACTTCAAATTCCAGATGCCTTTCGGACAAATACCAGCAGCGCTTTTTAAAGATATTCAAATACTAAATCTTCCGTTCTGCAGTCAGAAACAATTACCACTGCACTACTGCGGCACCTAAATGTAAACGATGAATCAAACAAAGATGCCACTTTTGTAATTGTCCATTTTATTGAAATCTTCAAAATTTGAATCAACTATCATTTTACTTACGTGATTATTACAAGCTACATTTTGTAGAGTTGGTCCAGATAGATTGGAACAATCCGCTCCCTCAGGTAGACAGGATCTCGTTCGTATTGTGTTGCCCCCTCCACAGGACACAGTACATGGCGAATACTCAGTCCACTCAGAGTAGTATGGGCAATCCTAAACATAAAGTAGTAACATCCCAAAACTTGGTACTTTGCTACAAAAACCCACCCCTGCTTCACAGTAAGCGTGATCACTATCAGATCCAGGACACTGAGGCGTTTCACTCGAATCACCGAAGCATATCCTGATTCTAGTTCGCCTTCCTTGTCCACATGAGACACTGCAATCACTCCAAGTTTGCCACAAACTCCAGTTTGGACATACCTGCAAATATTTAACACTGATCAAGGTTTAAAACTAAACAATGACTCAAGTTTTTGACGTAGCTTTGAGAAGGTGAGATTATAAAATGATAAGCTTCAAATGATAAAAAATCTGACAGCCATCAAAAATACTAGAAGATAACTTCAAAGAATGACTTAGGAGATGCTTTAGTAATTAGTTTAGGGCTAAACTTGTTAGACAAATGAGTTTCTTTTCAAACGTTGTATTGGCAACTCATTCTGATAATCGTGCTAGAGGCTGAAATACATGAAATCGAAAATCAAAACATAAGACAAGACCTACAGGTAATCTGCATTCAATGGCTTGTGAGTTTTCCCCGGCACAAATCAGTACTCCTTGTCTTGCGTTCAAACAGATTCTTCCTCTTATTTGAGTTGCTTGGCCACATGTAGCGCCGCAACCACTCCAGCTTCCCCATTCAGACCATTCCGGGCACAGCTGTAAGACAAGAAAACGAAAAACAGATTATTAGCAACCACTTTTTTTATGCAGTTTTTGCCATGTGTCTTCTAAAAAAATATAATTCTGAAATCTTTACGTTATTTTACACGCATATCTGGTACACTAACAGCACCGAAATAAATCAAATGACAGCAGATGCTATTGCATAAATTCGTTTACAACTTTTCTTGTAGATAGAGCACATAAAACAAATTAAAACTGATATAGCTGTTATAAAGCTATTTCGCCACAGGCTGTTTGTGACGCTTTCGACAGTGGCGCGTTTGACGCAACACCGCCTCAAATGAGAGCGTCACCAAAAGCTTCTGAAAAAACAAGCTTTTTCCAAATTGTACTAAAAATTTTGCCCCATCAACAAAGTGAAACTAACGTGTCCATTGCAATAATATGATTGGAACGCAGGACCAATGCAACTGCCGTGACCAGGTTCTCCTCCAACACAAAATCTTGTTCGATTTTGTTCTCCTCCGCCGCAAGGCACTGTGCAGTCGCTCCATGTAGTCCACAAAGACCAGAACGGACAATCCTAAATGTTTTCAAAAATTCATGAATTATTCATTTATTCGAATAAGCTCATGCTCATTTGTTTGCAACTCAATGGACAAACTGAGCCGCAACGACGGGTAAGCAACTGTTCGACTTCACTATCAGCTTGCGTCCTAAAGTGCGAAATATTTCCGAGGGCTGTGATCATTAGGAGAGCTTACCGGCTTTGCCTCTACACTATTTCTTTTGTGCTGAAACCCAAGCAAGGAAGCTCTAAATACCTCTTTTAAATATGTTTATCACGACCCAATTGAGGCAAAAACATTTAAGCATCACCTTCAAAGAAAACGCTATAACCATTAACATCGCGGGAATTCAATTGTACGAGCAATTTCAAAAATTAAAGTACTTTATCTTCGTAAGAAAAATTAAAAATACAATAATTGGTGGGAATATGGTAGGATGATTAAACAGAATTTCACCGGACTGGCACAGTGGGGCTAATCAACCAGCCTGTCAAAAAAGGCCACTTCTTAGCAACAGTTAAAAACATTTTGCATTGTTGAGGTTGCAGTTTGCATTTATAACTGTTTGTTATTGTTGTTGTTACCCGACCCCTTCCCACGGATGGGGGCATGGCGAAAGACCGTGGAGCCCCAGAGGCCGGGCAACTTCTCAGGGCTTGTACCTAAGTTCGTAGAGAGACAGGGAATCGTCAAAGAGCGAGCGGCGAAAAGAGTCCGTCGCTGGACAATGCAGAATGATACTAGAGGTGTCCTGGGACGGATGTATGCAGGCGCTGCATGAAGGATTCTCGATTCTGTCAATTTTAGTGAGATTTGAGTTTAACAGAAGGCTGTATCTTTTGCAGCGAAGACGAGAGAGGACACAGCGAGCACGACGTGGGAGCACAAGTTCTTTAATGCAACCTAAGGAACTTGTGTGTCCAAGAATTTAGATGGAACAGTACGCCTTTAGTCCGAGAAAAAACACGAGTAGAAATAGGAAAGAGACTACAAGGGATTGCAGAGGGCACGAGTTCCGCTGCTCGTCTGGCCAATTCATCAACCGTGTCGTTCCCCGGGAGAAACGAGTGTACGGGGATCCATTGTAGCCTGATAGTACAGAAGGAAAGAGAAGACACTTTCTGCCAGAGTGATTAAGGTAAAAGGAAAGACGGAGGAGAAGACGGTGTGGCAAGGACAAAGCAATAGTCGGAAAGAAGAAGAAAAGAGAAATGGCAAACATGTTGGTGCTGCCGAGACTAGCGAAAAGCTTGAAGAATGGCGCAGGCTTTAGGAAAGCAGGGAAAAACTTGAGCATACTGGGCCTGCCGAAGAGCAAAGCGTGACCTCCGAGTCACAAAGTGAGTTGTTCGCAAGAACGCCAGAGGCGCCCGTGCTAAAAGGAAAAGGAAGAGAACCATCTGTCCAGATCACCAAATCGTGAGGTGGGAGAAAGTCAAGGTGAGCGAGAGCCGCACCGTTTGAGAGCCAGGCTTGGGTTTTTTGAAGCCATCCAAAATGGACTGAAAAAGAAACAGAAATTGATAGAGTAGACTGTCCAGGATAAAAATCGACCTGGCGTGGAAAGAGAATGGAGTTAGATTCCACAAAGAAGAGCAGGCGCGATAGAATGATGCGTTCAAAAATCTTTGAGAGGCAGAAGGTGGGGAAGATAGGCCGGAAAGAAGCAGGAGAGTCGAGAGGCTTTCCCATCTTATGAATGGGTGTAATAGAAGATATCTTCCAGAAGGAAGAAAAGGAATGTAATCACCGGTAAAGATCGAAAATGCGTCCAAGAAAATCCATACCAGAGCGAGGGAGGTGCTTTAGCATGAAATAGGCAACTTTGTCTGGGCCAGTTGCAATAAATGAGGAGAAATTTGTGGCAGCTGCGAGAAATTTAGCAGGGAAGAAGGGGGAGCAGAAAAATAAATGGCACTCCTCAGGGCACGTGGCTCGGCGGAGCTCGCACAGGTAGCTTCTGGCTTTGCCACACAAGACTTTTGGTTGGGAAACAAAAAAGTGGGATCTTAGGTAGTCAGCAAAGACCAAAGCCGACTCTTTGGGAGAGAAACAGTGGGGGAACTTAGAAGACGAGGAAGATGAGGAAAAAAAGCTAGCCACATAACGAAGGAGAAAATACACAGATTTAGAGTCAGATTTGGGAGAGACGAGCATTACGTCTGCCATGCTTCAGCCTCGGCTTTGGCGATGACAAACGAGACATGTCCGGAAGCACAGATATAAGCCTGTCGATCTTCATCACTTCCATGAGCGGTATCAAAAGCCTTACGTCTTTCGCTTTCCACTTCTTCCACTGCTTGAGGTTGACGTTTGACGCCGCCAAAAGGAACGGAAAATTGGGCCGCAATTAGTGCCAGAAAAGTAAAGAGAGCGGTAGCAAAGGAAAAAAGAAAGAGAGCGGCATTTCTTTTCGGAAAGACAGAGGGAGTTGAATTAAAAAGCAAAATCATCCCAACGAGCTTATTGAAAATTGAAGGATGGGGTACGTTTAATGGAGTAAAAGAGCGGAGAAAGAGGAACAGCTAGTAGAATTGTTAGGTGGCCAGAGCCCAAGCCTTGAAGCACTTCCCACGAGCAAGAAAGAGCAAGAGGGGTGGGAGCAAAGTAGATATCAGGAAAGGAGCGACTGCCAGAAGAGCGATGGAGTAGAGTTGGTACGTCAGAGTTATTGAGAGGAAGGAGGTCAGAGGAGATGACACAATTGAATATTTCCTCTCCACGGTGGTCAGATGTACCTCTTTGAGTTTCAGAGAGGTAGTGGCAGTTGGAGTGTCAAAAATGAAGAGATTTCTGGAAGAGAGAAAAGAATAAAGAGGAGAAAAGTAGTCTGTTCCGCTATCCGTCGAAAAAGAGCAAATAGGAGTAACATAAACATTAAAGAATGAGTTCGAGGAGGAGTTGTTTAGAGAGATGCTGACCCCTACATAATCAGAGTAGGGGTCAAACAAAGAGAGAGAGGAGGTGGAAAGTTTAGAGAAGGACAAGTCCTGCCGGATGAAAATAATGACGCTGCCGCTAGCGTGGGGGTCATCAAGAGAGAGAATGCTAGATCGGAAGTGAGTGCGATCAGAACGTTGAGAAGAGAATCCATAGATCCGGAAAAAAGATAGGTTAAGGTTGGATTCCTGGATACAGATAAGATTCACAGAATGAGACGAGATTAAGAGTAATAGTTCAGTGCTCCTGGATCAAAGACCTCCAGCATTCCATTAAAGAAGCCTAAGCGAGTCAAGAGGAGAAGAAGAAACAGGAGGTTTAGGAAAACAGCCAGAAACATGAAGAGGTGGGGAGGGATGCAGAGGAAGGAGATACAAAGTGGGCTGAAAGGAGGGTAGAAGACTTGAAGGCGAAAGTGGGGCGGCAGTGCCGCATTGGGCCAGATAAACCAGATTAAACAGTGGAAGTGTACAAGCTGGAGGAGTCCGTAAAGAAAGACACAGTTTTAATAGGTGTGGGACCTCCAGAAGAAGCAGGGTTGCAGCAAGGAAAACAGCTCCAGGAATAAGAGCTGCCTAGAGTTTTGAATCTAGAAAAGGAGAGTAGTGAGCTCCTTGAATGGACCCATTTGGAGCAGATGCAGCATTGCACCGACCTACCTTTCAAGATCACATTTTCAGCGCACACTGAACAGGGAAAGACGGAGCCAGGGTCAGAATGAACTTTGCCGCCCATTAAGAGAAGAAGGAAAATGAAAAGGTGGGCAAGAGAGAGGCAGAAGAAGAGAGAAAACAGTCGACCGATTTCAAAGAGGCTGCGTGCTGCCCTTCTGTGGTTGTTCAGAGGCCAGCACGGCGAAAAAAATGATTCGTATAAGGGGAGTACCCGGGGTATTTAGGACCCTAGGGAAGGTCAACAGTCGTTTGGACCCAAATCAAACGGGTTCGGGGACCGCACCATCACGTTGAGGTGGCAATTTATTGGTGCAGTTCATAACTTTTTTGAATAGACAGCCGAATTTCCCTATGCTGTCTTTAATAAAATTGCGATCAGGAAATTATATTCTCCGTGATTCAGACTGCCTCCAAGCCCCCCTCCCAAAATGGTGGACAACAAAAACACTGGTTGGTTGTCACGAAAACAAAAGTACTGCAACTCATTGCGTCTTAGTAGTTTTTATTTGAAAATGGCGTAAGATATTGATGAACCAAAGATAATTTTCACATTCAAATTAATGAGAATCATCTAACTCAGATCAAAATCCAACGCTTACTTAGTACTTCACAAGAAGCGGCGATAACTGAGCACCTACCAATGATAGTTGGGCTTATTACTTGGCGATGAGGCATCTAGTTTATCTACATTTATTACGGGTTCAACATGAACTGTCGCTTCTCCGAGCCTAATCTCGCTTCGGTTGGCGATATAAAATTTCATGTCGTACCTCTATCCCTAAGAAAATACGATCTAGGCACAACAGCTCAAATCGGTCATTTTCTTTTGTTATACACTATGTTAAGTAAAACACAATGCTAACAGAATCAGTCACAAATAACAATAAATCATAAAAGGAAATTTGAAACAATAAAATTAATCTTGGTAATAGTGCCATTAAAATCAATGAAAGCTATATCAAGAGAATCCGAAGTCAATGCTTCTTAAACTTTTCCGAAAGTTTGGCCAAGGGGCTTCCGTGCCATTTTCACGATGAGGAGAAGCGCCGTCAATCATGTAGTTAAGAGCTACGAATCTTTTTGCATCATTTTTGAAGACAATGTATTTCCACAATAGACGACGATTCTCAGTTGAAATTTTATTGGTTTGTTAATGATATATTAACCGGCAACCCCGCCTGAACGAAAATGAAGTCAGACAAAGAAGAAGAAGTTAGCGATGTATTGAGGACACATTGTACTAATTTGTATGCAGTTCGCATGATTTATTGCTAAAAATTCTTTTTATATTAAGTCACATCTTTTGGGTCATGCGACATAATCATAACGCGATTCAGTAACTGCTTGAAGATTGTATCACAAAAATCGCATAAATTATACTGAACACTTACTTGTGTACTACAGGCTTCACTTCGTAATGCATCACCTTCACAAGCTGAATTTTCTCCATCAAGAATATTAATGCAAATTCGACTTGAGGTTCTTATACCTCCTCCACAAGAAGCATCGCATCCAGACCAACTTGCCCATGGTGACCAGCTGGGACATACCTGTCAAACAATCACAACTCTTTATCTTAAAACCAGTAACACCTTTCTAAAAGAGTTTTCATATGCAGGCGTTACTGTAAATACCCAAAGCAATTTGACATGGCAAGAAAAAAGGTGGACCAGCACCAAAATGAACGTGAAAGACGACCTTTATCCCTCCCAAAGATGACTCTTCAGTTGAAAAACGTTTACTTGAAAGTCGAAACTGCTTTGCTGGCAATTAGAGTTTAGTCTTAGTAAAAGCAAGATCTTTTTTCAATTTGGGCACTCTAAAAGAAACGTATATTAAAATTAAGAAACTATTGTTATGTCACTAAACAAGTTTTGCCTACTGCTTTACTCAAGGCTGTGCAATCTTTTCTGCTTGCGGGCTAATTTCAAACTAGTTGAAAATTTTGCGGACCAGTTCGAGTTTGTAAACTAAATTTTATTACGCCAAAATAAGTTTTGAAGCATAGGATCGATGGATTTTTCTACGGTGGTAACGTTTTTTTGGAAATCAATATTTTCAAAGCGCGATTTTACGTATTCTTCACCAAAATTTAACATTGAAACCGTTTTTTTGGAGATTGACCTTTTGAAGGTCGAATCGATAGATTTATCATCCAATTTGGGCCACCACATCTTTCTGTGGGTCACAGAATTTTACTTCGCGAGCCACGTTTGACCCACAAATGACAGGTTGCAAACCCCTACCGTAACTAATTACTAGTTGACTCTTTCTTCTTGATTTTAACCGCAGAGGAAACAATAAAAATTTCGACCGATCAAAGCAACTTTGCCATTATAAACATTATGGCATTTTCTCCTCTGTTTTACACTAGCAAACACAAGGGTACAGTAGGTTTCAATGACCTGAGCACGTTGCAACAGCCGGCGCCACAACAGCGTCAACTATAACAACAATAACTACAGCGAACGCCACAACAGCTGCACCAATCAACAGCCTCCTCAACGTGGTGGTGCAGTCCCCGGCCCCGTTTGGGTTCGGTCGAAATGGCTGTTGGCCTCCCCGAGGACCCCAGTTACCCCGGGCACTCCCCATTCATTTTTTCGCTATGCTGCCCCCTGAACGACCGCAGAAGGGCAGCACACAGCATCTACAAAATCGGTCGCCTGTTTTCACTTTTTCTTCTCTCCTGCCCTACTCTTGCCCTCCTTCGTCTCCTCATTCTTCTTCTTCTCCTGATGAGCGGTAACGTTCATCCTAATCCTGGCCCCATCTTTCCTTGCTCTGTGTGCGCTGGAAAGGTGACCTGGCGGGGCAAGTCAGTGCAATGCTGCACATGCTCCAAATGGGTTCATCTAAGGTGCTCACAACTTTCTTTATCTAATTTCAGAGCTCTAAGCAGCTCTCACTCTTGCAGCTGCCCCCCTGCCGTAACACTGTGACTCCCCCCTCCTCGGACTCCTCCGACACGTATACCTCCACTGTGGAATCTGGCCCCCCCTCTGCTAATGCTGCTCTCTCGCCCCATCCTCGTCTCCAAGTTTCTTATCCCCCATCTGCCCATCTTATATCTCCTTCCCCTGCCCTCCCACCACCGTCCCTAGCTCCTGGCTGTACTTCTGCACCTCCTGCCTCCTCTCCCCCCTCTGACTCTCTCAGGGTTCTTCAATGGAATGCTGGAGGTCTTCGAGCCAGAAGCACTAAACTACTTCACTTTCTTTCATCCCATCCTGTCGACCTTATCTGCATTCAGGAATCCAATCTTAACTCATCTTCCTCTTTCCGGATTCCTGGATTCTCTGCTCTGCGTTCTAATCGCACCCACTCCCGGTCTGGCATCCTCCCTTCTGATGCCACGCACGCCAGCGGCGGCGTTGTCATTTTCGTCAGACAGGGCCTATCCTTCTCTGAACTTTCTACCTCCTCTCTTTCTTCGCTCGATCCCTACTCTGATTATGTAGGGGTCAACATCTCTCTAAACAAATCCTCCTCGGTGTCATTTCTTAATGTGTATGCCCCCCCTATTTGCTCCTCCCCAACGGATGGCAGAACCGACTCCTTCTCTCCCTCCATTCTTCCCTCCTCCAGAAATCTCTTCATTCTGGGGGACTTCAATTGCCATCACCCGCTTTGGGACTCAAGAGGTACTTCCGACCTCCGCGGGGAGGAAGTATTCGACTGGGTCATCTCCTCCGACCTCCTCCCCCTCAATAACCCTGACACACCCACCCTTCTCCATCGCTCCTCTGGCAGTCGCTCCTCTCCTGACATCTCCTTTGCTTCTTCTACTCTTGCCTTTTCTTGCTCCTGGGAGGTGCTTCAGGACCTGGGTTCTGACCATCTACCAATTCTTCTTTCCGTCTTTCTCTCTCTCCGGTCTTTCGCCCCAACGAGCGTCCCCCTTCCTTCAATTTTCAGAAAGCTTGCTGGGATGGCTTTGCCTCCTACTTTGACTCTCACTGTCCATCTGCAGAGGAATACTCGTCTCTCTCTCTCTTTCCTCTGCAGCTGCTCTCTTTACCTCTCTGGCATTGAATGCGGTCAAATCTTCCATTCCTTTCGGCCGCATCAAACGCCATCCTAAAGCCTGGTGGTCTCCTGAGGTGGAAGAAGCGGTTGGTGAAAGACGCAAGGCTTTTGCTGCCGCTTACAGAAGTGATGAAGATCGCCAGGCTTACATCTCCGCTTCTCGACGTGCCTCGTCAGTCATTGCCAAGGCCAAGGCGGAGGCATGGCAGACGACTTGCACTTCTCTTTCACCTAGGTTTAACCCTAAATCTGTTTACTCTCTTCTTCGCTCTATCGCTGGCTCTCCTTCCTCGTCTTCCTCCTCTCCTAACTTTCCTAACTGTTCCTCTCCCAGGGAATCGGCTTCGGTCTATGCCGCTTACCTGAGGCCTCACTTTTCCGTTTCTCAGCCAAAGACCCTGCGTAGCAGAGCCAGAGGCTACCTCACTGAGCTCCGCCGTGCCACGTGCTTTGTGGAGTCTCACTCGTCCTTTTGCGCTCCCTTCTCTCCCGCGGAATTTCTTGCGGGTGCCTCCAACCTTTCGTCATCCACTGCCACTGGCCCAGACAAAGTTGCCTATCCCATGCTAAAGCATCTTCCTCGCTCTGGCATGGATTTTCTTTTTCACATCTTCAATCTCTCCTGGTCTTCGCATTCCTTTCCTTCCATCTGGAAGACATCTTCTATTATTCCCATACCTAAGATGCGAAAACCTCTCGACTCTCCTGCTTCCTTCCGGCCTATCTCTCTCACCTCCTGCGTATCAAAGCTGTTTGAACGCACCATTCTGTCTCGTCTTCTCTTCTTTCTGGACTCTACTTCCATTCTCTCTCCCCGCCAGGCCGGTTTTCTCCCTGGACGGTCTACTCTATATTAAATTCTGTACCTTTCTCAGTCCATTTTGGATGGGTTTAACAAACCCAGGCCGGGCTATCGGACGATCCTGTCTACTATTGATTTCTTCAAAGCTTTTGACTCTGTCTGGCATCCCACTCTTTTCCACAAACTTATTTCGGCTGGCCTTCCTCCTTGCTTTGCTCGTTGGACTCAATCTTTTCTTTCTGATAGACGCGCTTGCGTGGTTTTTCAAAATCACAAAAGTCGTTGCTTTCGAGTCCGTCGAGGTGTTCCGCAAGGATTTGTTCTTGGCCCTGTACTTTTCTCTCTCTTCATCAATGATCTTCCGGTTTCTCTGCCTTCTTCCGTCAGCTGTTCTCTTTACGCTGACAATCTAGCCATTTGGTCCTCCTCCCCCTCGGTCCCTACTGCTGTGGTGGAGGCCACACAAGGAGCTCTGTTTCGATTGGAGCGCTGGTCTGAATACTGGTGTCTTCCTCTCAATCCGAGCAAATGTGAGGCCTCGTTATTCTCAGTGGATCCCCACCAGGCTAACCTCCAGCCCAACCTCCTCCTACTCGGCTCCCGCCTCCGTTATAATCCCACTCTAACTTTTCTCGGGATCACCTTTGACCGCACTCTTTCCTTTTCTAAACACGTATCTCCGCTGAAGGCCAAGTTTTTTCCACGTCTCAAGGCCTTACGCTGTATCTCTGCTTCCTCATGGGGCCCCTCTAAGGAGTTCCTCTCTCTTCTGTATAAATCTTTTCTTCGGTCCATTCTCACTTTCGCTTCACCCGGATGGTTTCCTTTCCTAAGCGCTACCAATGTCACCAAATTGGAACGCCTCCACCGAGCGGGCTGTCGCGCCATCACCGGCTGCCTCTCGTCGTCCCCTATCCCTCTACTACTCACCGAGGCTTCTCTTCCTCCCCTACGAGTCACTTTGACTCACTTCACCCTTTTTTCTTATGAGCGGGCTCTTCGTCTCCCAACCTCCTTTCCCATCTCAGGTTTGGCCAAACTAGGAGTGAAACCAAGACTCTGCAGATCGTCCTGGAGAGCTTTTGCGTCCACTCACCCGCTCATGCTTCCTTCTACTTGTTCTAGGGAGGCTCTTGTTGCTTGCCCTCCTTTTTTTCCTTGGAATCTGGCTTCCTTCACGGTCGAGTCCACCCTTTCCACTCCATGCTCTCGCTCTGATCCCCCTCACTCTCGCCAAGGTGCGGCTCTCGCCCACCTTGACTCTCTCCCCCCTCATGACCTGGTACTCTGGACAGACGGCTCTGTTCGTTTTCCTTTCGGCAAGGGCGGCTTCGGCGTTCTTGCCAACTGCTCTCTCTGTGGCACTGAGGCCACTCTTTCCTTTTCGGCAGGCCCAGTTTGCTCCAGTTTTTCCACTGAAGCCTGCACTATTCTGCACGCTCTTTGCTGGTCTCGGCAACACCATAAAGTCTGCCATTTTTCTTCTCTTCTTCTCCTGTCTGACTCTCGTTCTGTCCTCGCCACCCTGTCCTCTCCTCCACCTTTCCTGTTATCTCAAACTCTGTGGCAGATCTGGCAGGAACTGTCTTCTCTCTCCCATTCTATGAGGCAACAATGGGTCCCCGTACACTCATTTCTCCCGGGGAACGACACAGCTGATGAGCTGGCCAGACGGGGAGCGCTACTTGCGCCTTCCGAAATCCCTTGTAGTCTCTCTCCTCTTATCTCTCGTGTCCACTCTCGTCTTTTCTCGGACTGGAGGCGTACTGTCTCTTCCAAATTTTTTGACACACAGGTTCCCTCAATTTCCACTGAGGAACTTGTGCTCCCTCGTCATGCTCGCTGTGTCCTCTCTCGTCTTCGCTGCAACGGACATAGCCTTCTTTTAGGTTCCTATCTCTTCAGGATTAGCAGAATCGAGAATCCTTGCTGCAGCGCCTGCGGACACTCGTCCCAGGACATCTCTCATCTCATTCTACACTGTCCAGCTACGGACTCTTTGCGCCGCTCACTCATTGGCGACTCTCTGCCTCTGTACGACTTCTGGTCCAGACCCTGGGGAGTTGCCCGGCTTCTGGGGTTCCATGGTCTTCCGCCATGCCCCCATCCCTCGGAAGGGGTCGGGTAACCAACAACAACAACGTCAAATATTACAACAACAACATCTGCAGCCGGCGCCACAACAGCATCAACTATAATAACAACAACGGCTAAGAAAACTAGAAACAAATGTTAAAGTTTTTGCTCTTTTAAAAGATTACAATGAATTTGTCGTCATTCAAAGCATTTTCGAACCGTAAAACAACCATATAAAACGATAAGTCAAAAATATCTTTATTTATTGAATCAACAGTTAAGAACAAAAAAGGCACATTGGAGTATTAAAATCAGAAAGTGCTTGTTGACGTCCCCCGAAGACATTTCACGATGTGCTGTTTTTGGCATGCATAGAGTAGTTATGACACTTGCCAAATGCGGTCACGCTGGGGAAATGGTTGCAAAAAGTTACTTTAAAAAAATGACTTCACAAATGAAAATAACTGATAAAGAACAACAACTCTTTACACATTAATATCATTGAGTTTGAGAAAATTTGAGAAAGGAGGGCCTATTCTTCGAGCTTTTGAGTTTTATCTCTGCTTGGTTACTCGAAAGCTAAATTAGCATACTTTTCAATACTGCTCTGTTGAACAGGACAAATCACAACTCACTCGGAGGTGGCAAGCAAGTTCTTGTATTGCACTTCCAGGGCAATCCACAACAATATTGTTATCATTCTGACAAACTCGTGTGCGGAAACGTCGACCATTGCCACAAGTGGTACTGCAACCGCCCCAAGCACTCCACAATGTCCACTCACTACATGGCTGTAAATAACGAATAATACTAGTTGTTTTTATAATCAAAGTTAAAAGAATATGAGCGGGCAATATCCGAACAAAGATTTTGATGTCAACCGTTTCATTTTTTATGCTAAATAGCATCATTAGTTAAAAGTTGTTTTTTTCAGAGATTAAATAAAAATAAAAATTTAGAGTGAACACTTAGCTCTGACAGTTTTGTATGATATAGATTTAGCTTTGTAGGTAGCAAGTAGAAACCAATGATCAAAAATATAACGCTACAGATCAAAATGCTTACTAGTATAGTGGCTATATTCTTTTATTAAATAACAGATTGATATTGTTTCACCACATGCTGATCAACTTGATTTACAGTTACAACTAAATTTTCATAAGAACGTTGTTGATGACTACTAACAAAGATTTCTCTAACTACTGCTAGACTTTTGCTGTAGTTACTATTCAAACTTTGTTCAGAATGAAGAAGCTCCTGGAGGCGGGCTACTCTCTTCTACTTAAGATCGTATGATAGTGCTTTCGAAGAGGAAATGACGTAATGAGTTCGTACAAAACAGACAGAATGAGATAAAAGGTTTTCTTAGTCGAAAACCGCGGGCTCTGTACGACATTTTCTCAACTTTGCTCACTCTAGAGAAATAGATGTTTAAAAGAAAGCTGAGTCCATTGAGCGAAGGCAAGATATTGCGCCTCTAAACCGAAAGAGTGAGGTTATAAGAGACCTTGAATGAATGAAGCATCACACCCTGGCCGGCTAGTTTGTCTAACGTGTCTTTATCCGAAAGGAATGAGTAGCCAGAGAGCCAGTGAAGCGTGCAAATAGCAATACAGTGAGTTTCTGCCAGAGATCGTGAGAAAAAATGGCGGAAAAAGGCAAGGACAAAGCAAGAATCTCAGAAAAGAGATAAATGGCAGACTTGTTGGCCCTGCCGAGATCAGTTGAGTTTATAGAACAGCTCAGGTTTAAACAGAAAACATATTAATTTGAGCAAATCAAACCCGCCAAAAAGAAAAACGTGAATTTAATGTCACAGGCAAGCAGTCGGCAAGAATACCAAAACCTAATTCGTCAAAAGAAGCAGAGGCGAAGTCATCAATCCAAATAAAAGAACGTAATTTGGGGAGTCAAGGCGAGCAAGAGCAGAAATTTGGCGAGAAAGAAAAAGGTCAGACAAAAGCATGAAGTCGATTGCACCAATCAACACCCACAACTACATGGTGGTGCGGTTCTCCACTTCGTTGAGTTGGTCGGGGCGATGCCACCTTTACACATGTGTCGCCAAAGGTTTTTAACAAAAAAATTATTGTAAACCTACGGTATATCGGTACGCGATCGAAGTAGAAGCTACTGACTTCAAAAGCGTAACGTAGGTCACTCTAAATTCAATTTTAAACAAATCTTTAAAAAATCTATTTGTCAATGATATAGAAATCATTACTCCAAACTTCAAAAATTTAATATTGTTTGCTTGCTTAGAGCGAGCTTTTTACGTGGTTGAAACACAAATTAACAATCTGAAGATGAACATACCCTAACATTGCAAGGAACTTCCCGGTATCCATCCCCTTGACAACCTAAGTCGCCAGGATTACCTCCAACGCAAATTCCTTTCTGTCTTAAAATACCGCCACCACATGGTTCACTGCAGTTAGCTGTATTGTTAGCTACTGGATCTGGAGGGGTGTCGTATATCCAACATGTTCCCTGTCATGTAAGAAATTCATTGTTATTAAGGCTAAGTATAAATCTTACAAATAGTGTCATTTTAGTTTTCATTCCAAATACTTTTTCCGTTCACAGTGGACAGCCGACAGTTTGCAAGCAGTGGACACTGGTCCGTGGGTTCTATTCTAAATACGTCCAAGCCTTGTCATACTTAAAGTTAACTTGATTGAGCTACTTGTGCTTCTCATTGTAATTGTAAAATGAGATTGGTTATTTCTCAAAGGGTTAATAAAAACGTTTTTTTGAAATTTTGGCAGTATGCTCTATACTACGATTAATACTCTTATAAGTTTAAAGTTTCACACTAACGTTGCAAGTTTCAATTTCTAAAGGATCTCCAATGCAACGTTGGCTTTCTGCAAAAGTTTCACAAGTTCGATCCCTAGTTCGGGTTCCATCAACGCATGTCGAACTGCATTCAGACCATTCATTCCAAGACGTCCAGAATTGGCAACGCTGAAACAAAACGCATGTTCTAGAAGCATTTTTAGAAAAAAAAAATTAAATAGCACTTCATAAAAAGTGATCTTTGTAAAATGAACGATAAAATATAAATCTGCTTAATCAATACCTCAACAGATAAAAACATCAAGCACATAGCAAGAAATCTTAGATCTCATAATATAAAACCAGAACAAAGAGAAGCATAATGGTACAATAATGTACACAGGCCAAACGTAAACACTAGTTACAACGCTTTAAACTTTTGTATCTATAGCAATTCTGCCTCGACCATAATGCAGCATTAGCAAAAGCTAATCTCGGGTGAGATTTAAATTCTCTATTTGCACCATCTGCTCTGTTATTTTTATTTATTCGTTTTTCATGGGACGTTTTGACCAAGCGGTTGAAGGAGTGTTCTTGGTTTGAACGTTGTTTTATCACTAGTCTAGGTTTACATCTCAAAATAACTGGATCGAGCAGTGGATTATACATTCGAAGTCAGTTTTTCATCAGTGTTGCTTTAGAGCAGGCCGCTACTGCCGGCCGCTACTGCCTGCCGCAAAACATCCTATAAATACACTAACGGCCGCCACTAGTTAAAGTCATTTTTTACGAATTTACGTTTTAAGACTTAAAATTTAACTGCCGTAAATACTGTCTTTACTACTCATGCTAAACATTAGCAAAAGTCAAATTTTCAAGTTTGGAGAATTTATTCAATCATAAATCACAAAATTGTACTTAATGACTTCCTTGATCTTGCACCTCCTCAGATAAACTTGCGAAGTTAGGTGGCTCGCTGGATATCATGAGTCGTAGTCCACATTCCAGAATGCTGTCGGACAATCGGGTTCGGTACTTGTTCTTCAAATATTTCATTCTTAAAAATCCTGCTTCGCGCACGTAAGTGCTTCCAAAAAGAACGGGAGTTTTTCTGGCCAATTCTTGTAGATTCGGATATTTAACAGCTCCTCTCCACGTATCTAGCAGATCTTCTTCGTCTTTAAATTTTTTGACGAACTGTTCGTCGTTCTTCAACTCGACGAGTTTCATTTGAAGATTCAATGGTGCAGTTTCGGTTTCGACCAGATACGAATAAGCAACTAGCCTTGTTGCATCGGAAATCCTCTCAAAGTCTTGAAAACGATTAGAAAATTCCTGCAAAACCCCATCCAAAACGCTTGAGAAAAGAATAATGGGAATATCATCCACTTGAATTTCTTAGTTGTCACTCAGAGCCTTCATTTGCGGAAAGTAGAAAAAGTTACGCTAATGCAGATGACTTTTGAGGAGACGACATTTGTTACGGAAATTTTGTACTTTTTTGTACACGAGACAAACTGTTGTTGCCTTTCCTGCAGACTTTAATTTAAGAAGTTAACCTGGGTAAGAAAATCCACCAGAAAACCAAGCGCAATGAGAAAATCTTTGTCGAGCAAGGGACACTCCTTGTTTTTGGTTGAATAGTATTCTACTATTTTCTTTCGCAATTGCAGTACAACGCGGGAAGTTTCTCCAATAAACAACAAACGAACGGTGGAGTGATAAAGTATGTCCTCAGCAGGTGTTTCACTTGAGCAAAAAATTTCTCGAAATTGTCGATGACGCAAAGCACTTGCGCGAATAAACAAGATAATGCGATTCACATCCTTCAGAATGGTATTTAAAGCAACGGATTTGGCACATAGTGCTTCCTGGTGGATAATGCAGTGAAGGTTGATGAGTTCTTCAATGTCATATTTGTTGGACACGTAATCCGAAAATCTTGTAACAAATTCCTGCTGGTTACCTGTCATGGCAGGTGCACCGTCCGTGGAAATGCCCCGAAGGTATTTCAAATCTAATCCAGAGCGAATGCAGGCATTCTTAACTGCAAAGAATATGTCTTCTCCACGGGTGCGAGAAGCCAGTGTTTCCATGGAAAGGAAATCCTCACACAATTCAAAGCTTGAAGAAAGACAACAAACGAAGATTAACAATTGCGCGGAGTCGCTGATATCTGTTGATTCATTAACAGCAAGTGAAAATAAACTTTCTTTCTTGTTTATCTTTGATTGCAGAGAGATTTTTTACTGCTGAGCGATATCATTTTGCCTGCGTTGCATTGTAACACGCGAGAGAGCAATTGAAGAATAATCAGCTTCCTTCCTACAGTAAATGCACTTAACAACGTCTATCAAGCATCGCTTCACGAGTTCGCCATCAGAATAAGGTTTTCCAGTAACGCCAAGATGATATGCCACTCTGTATGATGCTTCACAGCGGCTATTAGTGGACTTAGCAAAAGTTGTTATGCAAGCTGTCTGCTTTCGCACACTCTTTTTCAAATTTTCGATGCAGATCTTTCTCGAATCCTCTTCCAGTTTCGCGTAAGAGTGCGATTCGTGACGACGAAAGTGCTGCTTTGCTTTATCCTCTTTCACAGTCTTCACAACTTGGTTGCATATTAGACACATCATAGAATGTGTTGCTGTCTCAATCATAAAGTAATCCTGCTCCCATTTTGAATTAAATACTCGTTTTTCTTTTGTTAGTGTTCTTTTCCGTTTCAATAACATGGAAATACGTGCAAATTTTAATGTAAATATGTAATTTAAGTGTAAATATGTAAACTAAAAATGCTACCAAATTTTAAAATTAATTCTGAAAAAAATACGCTAGATTAAAAAAATATGCTAGAAAATGCTAGATCCGAAAAAAAAAATGCTAAAAAACATATTAGAAAATGCTAGATCCAAAAGAAATATGCTAGATTTTAATTTCGAAAAAATATGCTAAAAACTGGTAAATATATTTTAGCATAAATATATTTTTACAATTAGATTTTACAATTTTTACTTTTTACAATTTTTACAATTTAAATAAATTAGCATAAATATCTGCTTAAATATATTTTTACAATTTCACGGCCGCAAAAAAATCCTTTTCGGCCGCAGCTTGTGCACCCTTGCTTTAGAGTGATGTTGCCTCAACATAGATTACCATCATTGTCATTTAAGATTAGATTATGTCTGTGCATGTACCTCCATTCTTTGATAAATTATGAAATAAATAAAACTCGAAAAAAAGTAAAGCTTATTTGCAATATTGGTTTTACTGTACCAACCCGATCAAAGCAGTTTCCAGTTTCTGTGTCCGGACCAGGACAACCAGGATCACCCATATTACCATTCAAGCATATTCTATTTCTCAATCGTAGGCCTTCTCCACAAGTCACGGAGCAGGAGTTCCAGGAAAGCCACTCTGACCAATACTCACAGTCCTATTAACGCAAAGTCAACGTTATTTCAAGTCTTTCAGTACAGTTGCAATTGAGTGTTTTCTGGTCACAGAAAGTGTAAGACTTGTGGTCAAATTAAAGCTGAATTGTTACACGTATCACACAGCGATTTTATCCAGAGTACTAGAACCTAACAGGAAAAATTCCCGCTAAGTGTCTTTTCCAAGCGCACACCAGTTCAGAGCTCATAACGTCAATAAAGCTAACTTGTTTTGGTGAAACAAGTGTTTAATAGCAGAAAGCCAATCGTCGCAACGTTTGTTGATCAGCTACTACAACAAACGCTTGGACTGTTACAAAAAATGCAGCTACAAAATAAAAGAAAGTTAACCTTACCTTTACCGGAAAGCATAAACGTCGTTTAGCAAAAACAATGCCATCAGCCACCAATAAAACTAATTAAACAGGAAACATGCATCAAACAAAAAAAATACGTTTACATAATTTACTGAAAACGTTAATGACTGTAAAGTAGCCAGGCAAGCGTTAGTGAATCTGAAAGCAGTCAAGCAAAAAAGATTAGCCTGTAATTGCAGAATCATGCTTATTAATGCTTTTGGCTGCTAACCTGAGTATTACACTCTATGTCATCCTGTGACGATCCCACGCAAACACTGGCACTACAGGGACATTCACGAGTTCGAACTCTAAGGCCGCCCCCACATGATGCGGAACAAATTCCATATTCTCCCCAAAGGGCCCAATCAGGACAGCACTGTAATACATTTCAGTGTTACGTGTTTGTTTTGTTTTTGCTCTTTTTTTACTCTGATACACTGCGTTTGTGCAACAGGAATTTTTCACAGACCTGTGTGTTGCAACTTTCATCTTCATACGATAATCCAAAACATCCAGTTTGACAAGCATTTTCATTTAAGCACCGACGAGTTCTTCTCCTATTTCCACCATCACAGCTCCTACTACAATCACTCCACGAATCGAAATCGGACCAAGCAGCACACATCTGAGTTGATAAAAATTGTTAAATAAAGTCCATTATATATAAAATTTATACGCAGTAACAAAAAGTGCCATGAAATGCTTCTTTTGCTTGTTTTATTATTAACCTGTGTGTTACAGCTGTCACTCTCTTCAATATCTCCGATGCAACCAATTTGTCCCACTGTGCCAAATAAACATATTCGAGTTCTGTAATATATTCCTCCACCACAAGTTGCAGAACATTCTCCGTATGCAGTCCATTGACTCCATTCAGGACATCTTTCAGCGTTGCAAAACTGTTAAAATGAGAGCAGGCGATAACTTACGCTGACGTATTGCAAAAGCTTTTCATTAAAAACGTAGCAGTCAAGGTTAAAGTTGGAGTCACTGCAACAAGGTCATTTACAAAATAGTTGAATTAGCTAAGACCGATTAAAGTAATGAGAAGGACAAAAAACTGACAATTAAAGCAATCTAATCAGCCACTTGAAATGTCATAGTACTGACTGTACGATAGCTAACTGCTAGCAGTAATCGGACAATCAAATTTCTTCTCTACCATGATGCAACTGCTTGACAAATAACGTAAATAATATGTTTTTATTACTGATGTAGATTAAAGGAATTCGACCAAACATAAACCTCAATTAATTAAAGTCTTAAGTTTGCATTGTTAAAATCGGGTTTATCGTACTGACTAGGTATTTCGCTGAATTATGACTTAATTTAGCCTTAGAAAAATGGTGCTTTAACTTTTTTAAGCATGCTTTTTATCTGAACGAAATTATTTGACACAAAAATAAATCTTAAATCTACAATTATATACGTCGAGTTTTTTGGTTTCAACTTGACAACACCTTCTCTTGGCATAATACAAGAGGCAAGCGATACACTTAGCAAACTGCAGACAGCAACAAGTCGGTTTACTGACTTCATTCTGCACAGCAGCTCCTCCGTCACAAACTTGGAAATTAGGACCAAATCCGCCTTCACATGTCCTTCGCCTGGTTCGCACGTTGGTGTCTCCACAAGTACGAGAACACTCAGACCATTCTCCCCATTGCGTCCACTGAGCTGTAAAAATCAAACAACAAAAACTTATTAAAAAAATCAGAAGTTTTAACTAGTCAACAAACTAATTTAATATTGCTCATTCCCACTTAATTTCTACTCAACTATGTGATGAGAAACGAGTTCGCTTTCCAACACTTTGAGAAATGAAAATAAATCAAACAAAACTAAATTCTCATTACATTTTCTTCTCTTCCACATTGGTCCTAAATTCAAACGTTCTCTGGCAATGTGCACAAAATGCAATATCCAGCGTCTTGCCTATTATCGAGATCTTACAGTCTTCTTAAATTTTATCGTGCACCGTTAAAGAGTCTCAGTTAATAACAGCCGTTCTGCTTATAATCACATAAACTTTCCAGTTTCCACACACCTCGACCACAAGCAGCCACTGCGATGTTTCTAACTGCAGCGCTAAGAGAGTTGAAGTCTTGAATGAAAAACACATTCGCACTATCCGGATCTGTAGCGATTGCGTTTATTTCATCCACATCAATCGTATCCCCAACAGCAATAACGATAACCCGCACTCCCATGCTAGTAAGAAGCTGAAACACAATTTTCATTGGTACAGACTAAATTCATAAAAACCAGCTTGTTTGGGTTAAAGGCGTCTTCATAGTTAGGTGGACACAGCTTGTTCGAGCAGACTTTTTTTATTAACAAAGCCCTGCCTCATTAATAGCAGTGAAAATAAACCGCTTCGCAAGAAACACAACAAAGATTACTGAACTGGTCTGTTTAACATATCGTTTTGTGGTCGACAGTAATTAAAGCACATTTACTTTTAAATTTTTGTGATGGCAATAATTGTTCCTTCATTGATGATGGTGTTATTGTTTTAAACTAAGCTACTTTTTTACAAATATGCTGAAATATTCACAGACCTACTAGCAGTTCGTAGATTTAGCACGAACAGATCTAGCAAAACAAAAGCTGATGTAAAATAGCAAAGCTTGCGGTATGTCTTCTGATTTCATATTTAAATAATAAAAGTAACCAATACAGCAAAAATATCGCATTAATCAAACCCTGGCATTTAATTAAAAATAAAACAATAAAAATTAAATTTATGTGCAGCTGTCATTGAAAATCACTAAACTGGCAAAATATAGTACTGACATAAATTGCCAAATCGTATTATTATACTGTAAATTTATAGTACGGTTACAATAATCTTTTCAAAATGTCTTTATTTCTTCTAAATAATGTTTAGTGGAAGGTGCCTACTGCCTACACCAGTGGTTCTTAAACTACGCGTCGCGACGCCCTAAAACGCCTTTTTAAATTTCCAAGAACGTCACAAACGCTTTCTCATCTGCTCATGTGCCCCTCCACCGAAAAAAAGAGCACAAAACTCAAATTTATAAAGCTGATTGCCGAAAAAGTCTTCTTAAACTTATTAAAGTTCAAAAATATCAGATTGCCAAACATTTTGCTCAAAAAAAGCCTGGAGCATTACTAATGCTTAGAAGACGTATATCTCCAAAAAAGGTCTTCCACTTTTATAAAAGTTAAAAACATTAGCTTCAGCAAGTGACACGCAAAAGATCTGCTCAGATAAAAGTGCGCCACAAAATTGGACATTAATTCGTTTAAAAAAGTAAAACTCGAAAAGAAAAGTCTTTAATGGACAAAAAGATCGATACCTTGCAGAACTGCGAGCAAAACCTCAGCGAGTTTTGTTGCCCAGTGCGTCGCAAATACAGTACAACGAGGCTTTCATTAAATACGATTTGATAACTGGGCGGACGATACATACTTGAACAGTAGTTTCGGGATTATCCTGTGCTTTTCCATCAGTTAACACAAAAGCGATGTCTGAAACATCTCTTCGATTTCCGTTGCTACGTCTCAATGAATTGGCAGCGGCATATGCAAGAGCCAGTCCTGTTCTGGTACCCTCTCCATCGTAAGGAATAGTGTTTATTCGTTCAATAATTGAATCTTCGTCAGTTGCTTCGTTAAAATTCCAAAGGGTATACACCTGACTGTTGTAACGAATAGCGGCAATCTGCAAAACAGATAAAAGATTAAAATTTGGTTTCTCTATTGTTTGTTTAAAAACCACAAAACACCGAGGTAAACTAGAGTTCACTAGTTCTTCAAAATTTTTCAGCGCCTTTTAAACCAAACCGTTTTCAATACTGCTTTGCCTTTTTTAAACAGCACTAATGGTTTTTTTTCATGTACACCCTATACCCAACAAGATCATAAAATCGCTTTTCAAATACAAAAAAAGCAAAAGAAAAAATTCAATATAATGAAATAAACTGCATAATGGTGTATAATGTAAATGTAATTAAATCCGACACCGCAGTAAAGTCAAGAGTGTCTACTTTGGGGGTCGGTTGACCTGGGTTTAATTCTCTACTCGAGTCGTATAAAATGCTTTGAAAATGGTGTTCACAGGTTTCATCCTCGGCGCTCAGCAAAAAGAACAATGTGAAGGGTGAACTATATACCGACTTTAGGCATACTCAGGGATGATTTAAAAGAGTACTCTAGGCCCCACACCACTACCACCACCAACAACAACAATATAGCCAATATAATGAACTACATAATACAATATCGGCACGGTGGTGTAACGGCTAGAGCATCCGCTTGGCAGTCAATAGTCCGGGGCTCAGTTCTCTTACGGAGCCACACACTAAACTTAAAAATGTCATCTACAGCTTTCCTGTTGACGCTCAGCATGAAAAGAATAATGTGGATATTTTGCTCGTTGTGTTCCTGAGATAGATGGTAAATCACACCTCCATCTTTATGTGGCAGAAAAATGGTAGGGCCGAGTAGTCCACCTGTCACGGTAGCTCAATTTGACTAAAGACATATAAACAGGGCACTAGCTCATACTCATAAATGAATGATTAAACAATGAAAGCTCCGTCGTATGGCAGGGCATATATGATCCAGGTCAGACACAAAAAAAGGATGGGGACTGAGGGTTTATTCCTTTACCACCCCAACCTGCTGTGTTGCCTACATCAGATGCTGGCAGTGATGGAGTTGGACCAGCATTTTGTTTCGCCTTTCCAAAACTGTCAGACCCATTATTCCTCGAGGTGCCCGACGTATGGGACATGTTAAAATAATGTGGCCTGCAGTTTGCTCACTAACGCCACACTCGCATTTTGCTGAAGACGCGAGATCCCATTTGTGATTGGACGAACCGAAATGCCCAACGCCAGTACGCAGGCACTTAAGTTTGACCCAAGCTGTTCTGGTCAAACTTATTCCAATAGGTTTTGTGCTGATCCTAGGAATGTAGACACCGATTGCTGACATACTCTTGGAGTACTCTGTTTCCCATGTCAAGTTTGTCCATTGGGCAACGCGGATGTCCAACCCAGATAAGTTGTTCAATAGTTTCCACGCGGCAGGAGCAAACGGGTGTCTAGATTTCAGTCTCTCCTTGCTAGCAGCTTGCGACTCAGTCAGCTGGCTATGCAGAATGTGGTCAGGGTCCAAAGAACTGCGATTAGGTAAGGTGAATGTCGCTCCTTGGTGGCGAAGCTCAGCTGGCTGAATGCTAAAGAGAACTGGAAAATTGTCTGTTGTAGTGGAACGCAAGCATTCAGTGACAATGCGCAAAGCGTCAATAAGAAGGCTTCAGTGAGGCGAGTATGCGTATTGCGACACCAAGCTGGTGCGCAGTATTCAGCAGTTGAGTAGATCAGGGACAATGCAGCCGTGCGCAACGTCTTGGCACCAGCGCCCCATCCTGACCCCGCAAGTCACCTCAGCAACGAAACGCACGTGGATAGTTTTTTGCACAATGCCTCAAGGTGATGACGGTACGTGAGCGCTCTGTCGAGTTTCACACCAAGATAGGTCGGCACAGGGCAAAATGGTAAAATTTTACCATTGCTCTTAATTTTCAGCTTACGCTTAGCCTCTCGATTGTGAATATATGCAGAAAGTGTAGTCATGTCTTCGCTCAAAGTTCTTTTCAACACCTTCCAATCTTCAGATGAATTAAGTATCGCCAAGTCGTCAGTGTAGCATACTTCTCGGAGGTTATGGAAGGCAAATCGTATACGTATATGTTGAAAAGCAAGACTGATCCCTGTGGAAGGCCATTTTTTACAAGCGTCGGAGCCTGTTTGGCTGGCTGTCACCAGAGGTCAGAATGAAGCTTCTGTTCCAAAAAAGTTCCATAATCATCCGGACCATGTGCTTGTCCGGCAGAAGTCCAGCAGCTTCCAGGCGAGGCCACGGTGCCAGACAGTATCAGAAGCAGCTCTCAGATTGACAAACACGGCACCAGTCTTCTTTTTTGCCTCTAAAAAATCCTCCATTTTTGCGTAAGCAAAACGACCTGATCTACGGTAGACTTTCCGTGTCGAAATCCAGCCTGTTCCTTTGGAAGCAAAAGGTCGACTATTGGTTCGACACGATTGTAGATCAGTCGTTCGAGGATCTTGTAAAGGACGCAGAGCATAGAAATGAGACGGTAGATGGGACGGGAGATGGGACGTCTACAGATTTTGAGAGCTTAGGGATTGCTACTACCAGCGCCCTTCTTTAGACTTGGAATTTTGATTTGGCGCAAGCAGGAAGAAAGGAAGCAACGTAGCCAGGAGAACAATGAAGTAAATTACCAATTGAGGCAATATAACAAAAAGCTAAATCTAGTCCAGAAAGAACGGAGCTTGGTGGGCTTGAAACAACGGAACAATATTTTTGTGTGCTTGTTTATTGATCGCAAACAATGGCACTAAGCCAAGGCCCTGGCTATGCACAAAACAGTTGCCCAGGCCTACCTCGGAGTTTTGAAGTTTCAACCTTCCGTTCGAATTTCTAGGCTTTTCCTTCAATGAATGTACTTCTAGTTGCATTCCACCAAGCAGTTAAACTCGTCATAACGTGCTTTTTTCGAGGGCACGACAACATAGGCACCGTGAGACTTAAACCCAGGCCTATGCTTTTACGCCAAAATTATTTAGACTCATCTATCTTTAAACAACTGTACATTTTGAAATACCAGCATTATGGAAGTTAACACATCAAACTGTATGTAGCAGATTAATAGCAATGCTTCAGAAAGTTTACGGACTCATCCTACAATATAAGTTTAATAATTTCACATTAAGCTTCGTTTTTCACTTGTGCAAGTCGTAGTAAAGCAATTAAGACATTTTATTGCTTGATAATTACAGTTTCACCAACGTAGCTTTTAAAAAATATTGATCCATGGCTTGAAGCTTACCCGCGTGGTGTCCAATCCAACGTCCAAAAGTCTGGTAATATTTCTCAAAAAGTCACGGATTAACTCAAAGTTGTCTCCTCCTATACTACTGCTAGAATCCAAAATAAAAAGAACGTCCAAAAACGTGCAATCTATAAAAAAAATAGTTTAAACAGATATCAGGAACTTCTCACTAAACCCACTATAAACAGTACCTACCTACATTGCATGCAACATGCTACTAATATAAATGGAATCAGTGGTGCATACTTTCCAATTTTAAACGTTGAAAAGAATGAGTTTACTAAAAAGTGTACAAAAAATAACCTACATATTCAACTGACTATACTCTAGTTATAAAGAGCATAAAAAAATTTCATTAAAAAACGATACCGTAATTGAAAATCGAAGTGCAAACTTTACAGGTCCAAACTAAATGCTAAATACCGCTATCTTTAGGGATTCACACGCAATTGTATAAAAATTTGAAATCATGAAACTAAAACAAATTTGTGGCTGTAATATACAGTGGCCAGTATGGTTTTTATTGCCACATGGCTTGAAACATTAATATCTTTAACAAAAACATTATACAGATTGCGATTTTGACTATTGAAAATAAACATTTGTCCAAAACCAAAATTTCTGATGCTGTTGTATTAGATCCGAGCATATAAGTCTACCTCGGTCTTCAAACAAACCCCAATTGTAGAAGCCTTGGAACTTATCATTAACATCTGTTTTTGTCATACATTTGTCAACTTTGATTGATACCATCTAGGCCTAATGCCTCTGGTTCAAAAATACCGAGCCAAGTACAATGCAGATACTTACTGTCTAGACGTCCAGTTTGATCGCCTGTAAAAGACTTTCATTACTGACAGCAGAAAGTTACAAACATATTCAGCCAGTTTCCTAGTTATATCACTAATATTTCTTTTTCAGTGTGTCTCTAAAAGTTTATAATTATACCCTTAGCAAGCTAAAATTGTTTCTTAAGCATAAAGTTAAAAATAAAAAAAGCTGACACGCTAGTGACAAGAAACAGCTCTAGTACTGTTCCATTTTACAGTCATGTTTTATGTGACACTCACAGCTTTGAAAATTGCAAGATCTTGTTTCCAGTCGTGGTCCGTTGCACAGATCCAGATTTGGATCATCATCAAGACAAGTTCTTTCTCGATTCTAAAGCCAAAATGGCATAAAAAACTGCTAGCCTAATACACAGTACTCTTACTGTTTAGTAGTTAAATTGTTCTAAAGTAAAAGTGTTTGACCTGGCCAAAATAATGGGCTGACACATTAATTCGATAAAATAAACGGGAATTTATCTTTTACCAACGCGACGTAGAAAAATTAAAAGTGGAAAAAACTATAAAATTTCTGAGTATAAACAAAAATTACTGAGTGAGACCAGAAAACAATGAGATAAGCCATAGGTCTTTTGGGCAACTTCGCATAAAAATTACGCTGTTCAAAATTTCACGTTTTCAAGACCAGAAAAACAAACTGATGTGAATAATCTAAACTTACAGATATTCCTCCACCGCAAGTTTGACTGCATGCTGACCACTCGCTCCAAGACCGCCACACTGGACAGGCTCCTTCAAAGCAGGACACGGAATCTCTTTCGTTTCCAATGCATTTTCCCTGTCCAGCTATTCCTCCTTCACAACTGCGAATTCGCGTTTGTGTTCCTTGGCCACACGTAGCGGAACAGCTTCCACGATTCATCCAGCTAGTCCATCCATCGCTGACAACCTTAAATTTTAACGTTGAAACGCAAAAACTGGTTTCGCATTATTTTCAAACATACAGTTGATTTTATTACCCCAATTATGGTGATTTTTCAAAGTCTCTGCTTTGCAAAACAATCCACGTCTGAAGTAAAGTTTTTACCATACGAGTGTACAATCGATAGGAAAGCAAAGTAAAATCACGGAGTAAATGTACCGGCGCGGTAGTGTAGCGGTTAGAGCGTCTGCTTTGTAGTCGGTAGACCTGGGTTCACTTCCCATGCCGAGTCATACCAAAAAGTCGTGGCCCAGCCGAATAAAAGACTTGAAAACGGACCTTGAGCTTATTTGCATAAATAAACGAATAAATAATACGGTTTAAATCTAACGTAAATAAATATATGCCTCACAAATAGCTTGTCTTTACTGTCATCCATTTGGGTACGTGACGGTAATTTCCGGAATCCAATACTTAAGTAGTTACTTTCGAACCACTAGTTTTGAATGAATACCCGAACAATTTGCTGCTATCACGCACTTACATAACGAAAATTAAACGGAAGGGCAGAAACAAAAATTAACTATGGTAGGCGTTTTAAATAAACTTTCGATGTCTCACAATGTTTGCACAAGCTCTTGTTTCTCGTTCAATGTTGTCAATGCACTCGGGAACATCTCCAAAGCATTCCCGTAAACGAGTTTGAATGCCCTCGCCACAAGTGGTAGAACAATCACTCCACTGCTGCCATTCTCCAAAAGTCACTGTCAAGATAAGATATCTTTTAATTTTAATCTCTGAGCAAAAAATAAAAGCAATATTTCGGTTTCGGGGCACATAAATGTTTCTAAGCTTGTATTTTATAAAAAAATTTCGAAATTTTTATAAAAATGGTTTTATTTTTTATATTTGAAAAAAATTCAAAAAAAAATTTTTTTGCTAAAAAATAAAATGTTTTGACAAATTCTCGAATATAGCATATAAGTTTTTCTAGCACCACAATGATCAAATACAGCACGAGATGAGATCTAGTAGAGAGCAGTAAGTATACTCACGGCAATCGCCTAAGTTGCATGGTTGCACCATAATTGAATCACCAATGCATTCCCCATCTCCAGCCTCCCCATTGACGCACGATCTTGTGCGGAATTGATTTGAATCTCCACATGTTGCTTCACACTCCGACCATGACGTCCAATTGCCCCAGTATATACATGGCTAATATTACAGTATTTTCACATATTTGTGAGCGTACAAGCAATCAAATAAAATTTTGGTAAATTAAAATTTGAAAGCATTTAAGAAAAAGAAAATTTACCTAAAATAAAACGAGCTAAGTCTAATACAACGTATAGAAGTAATCATTGAATTTATAGGCTCAGCGTGATGCTGGATTAGACCAACAAAAAATGCTTCAAAATTACTTGACTGGCATTTCCAAATGTAAGTTAGCCACAATGGAATTCTAGATCAATTTCTACGCTCATCATATTACTTACGTTTTCATTGCATGTACCAATATCATTAGATATTCCATCACACCCAATATCTCCCAAATCACCATTTAGGCATTCTCGACTTCGAAATCTTGAGCCACCGCCACAGGATCTTGAGCATCTTCTCCAAGGCCCCCACTCACCAAATATCGGACAATCTTGCGTTTCACATATTATTATTTCACTACTCGCTCCGGGGCAGTCTACTTCCGCCTAAACAAAGCAACCATTCTTATGCCATGTGGCTTGATTAATGTAATAACTTTCGAAAAGCTGAAAGGTACCACAAAAAATCCTAGTTTTTAAAGATTTAACGTGAGTTATTAGCGTTGAAAAAGTTGAAAGTTTTTTCTGGCTGTTCAAAAAGAAGGTAACTAGTATGAATATTAGTCCATCTACAATTCTCTGAAGTAAACTTTCAAAACAGGTTCGAAAAAACGGTTTAAAAAAACCTGTTTCGGCAAAAAAACTTTTTGTGACGCATTTACCAGCCACAGAATTGCGTTAATTCGCAAGGTTGATGACAGCGTCACAAGAATGTTTGGGCAAAACGGTTTTAATCAAAAGCTATTTCAACGTTCTGTACAGCCAACAAATTATTTGTGAAGTATACTGCAAACTGCTAGTGATATACCAATTAAATGTAAATATCATTCAGAAATAATACATTTAATTGATTTAGAACAGATTTATGGCAGCTAGGAAGTGAAAAATAAATGCTACTGCATATTTTTTAAAAAAACCTTCTATAGCTTATTAGAAATATTAACAAACACAGCGCCATTAACGGTTAAAGTTCACTCTATCTTTTACATGAACGTTAAATTCAAAAACGAAGAAGTTTAAATACTATGCCATTAGAACATGTTCTCCTTCTGGTACTTCTTCCACCTCCACAGCTTCGAGAGCACGAAGTGTACAAACTCCATTGAGTCCATCCCGCTACGACGCAAGGTTGTTCATTGCACGGTATTGATTGCGTCGCAGGTCCTATGGATGCCACGTCATCTACAATCATAACTCAAATAAACCCTTGAACATCATCATAATGAAAAAAAGTTAGTAACTGCTTCTCCAGCTATAGCACACTAAAAAGAAACAGGGTTCGAATGGTGAAGCTTCTCAGGAGTAATTGGCTACTCATTGGGAGTGGGGCAACTCTTACCAATGCTCTAAATTGTTCTAAATACTAAACATTGCTTTAGAATTATAGCCTATTTTTCACCGTGACCAGCTTATAATTGATGCAACTTTTGCCATTCAAATTGATTTATTTTATTGCAGTAATCCATTAAAATAACAAAAAACTCCACTAACACGGTCACTATAACAAAACCCTGCGAACATTTCCGATGTCAATACTTCTCAACAAAGTTTAATTACATTCATGATGTCAAAAATAACATTAATTGCAAATACCTGGTGCAGCACCACTTTCACAAATTCTTCTTCTTGTCGACATTCCTCCACCGCAAGTTGCTGTACATTCGTCGTAATCTCCCCATAGTGACCATGAGCAGCAACTTTGTGTGTTGCATACCATTGCCTCGATAGCAGGGCCACGACAACCATCTTGGCCAACTTGGCCGTTTTGGCAAAAACGAGTTCGAACCTGATATAAATTTTACAGCGTCAAGTTGCCATTTTTATTTATGCGTATGAGCTCATGCTCGGTTTGCATGTCTTTTATCAGACTGGGCCACCACGACGGGTAGACTGCTTGGCCCACCACCTGAAGATGGAGGCATCCCGTTAAGTGCCTTGTCCAAGGACACAACAAGCAGGCTTGCCAGCTTGTTCTACACACTACTCCTATGTGTTGAGCGCCAAGCAGGGAAGCTGTGAATACCATTTTTTAAAGTCTTTTGGTATGACTCGACTCGGGGAATGAACCCCAGGTCTACCAACTGCGAAGCGTACGCTCTAATCACTACGCCATTGCGCCGGTATAATTGCTATTTTGCCATTGTATTTAAATCGTGATCATTAACCACGGCTACTAAAGCAAATTAAGAATACTTCGCTACAAGCAGCAAAGGACTCAAAAACTACACATTTACAGTTTTGCTGTTAAAATATTTTGGATAGTTTTTTTCTTTTTGGTAGAGGTAGGTTGCTAGTGAAGCTGTCTAATCTGCGAACTACTTGTTTTGAAGTTAGACTTTGACCAATCTTTTTGTGACGTACAAATAACTTACAGCATTTCCTCCGCCACAAACAGCGTCGCATTCACCGTATTCGCTCCATGCAGACCAAGTAGGACAAGAACCCAAAATGCATCGCACTGTATCAGTAGCTGAACCAGGACAACCGCTAACCTCTACGCCGTCACTACTCAAGCAGATTCGGGTCCGAAATTCATTTCCACTACCGCACGTCACGCTGTTTAAAACAGATTGAAGAAATCAATTACGCATTTATTCACAACTTGACTGGTGCGTCATTCTGATAAAAGTTTAATCCATTTTTTATGCCAGAAAGTTTTTCATTGAAATAGCGCAAAGTGCCTAAATAGATAAAAGTATTTTAAGTAATAGGTTGAAAATTTCTTAAATCTGACAGTAAAAGCTCTACATCTACACAAGAAAATTTATGTTGACAATTCTCCATCAGGAAGACTAGGTGTTCTGGCCACTAGTCTTTGCAGTCTAGGCATGACCAAGTTCTTTCTTTTTTTGCTCGTGCACTAAAGTTCATGTTCTGTTTGCTTGTATTCAATTACCCTGGGGGACCGCGGCGGGTAGAATGCACGACCACGTCTTTGTCTGCCTCATAAAATTTGAGGTATCCTGTTAAGAGCCTTTCTTAAAGGTAAACAAGTAAATTTGCCGGCTCTTTCAAATAAAACTGTGAAGTAAACAAGTAAAACTGTAAATTGCTTTTTTGAAGTCTTTGATATGACTTGACAATGGAACACCAAAGTTTTTTTCTAAAAACAGAAACACTAAAACTATTAGCAGAGCAATTCAACGAATTGCTGTTTCAATGATAATTGTGTAGATTCCAAGCTATATGACTAATTGATAAGCAAAGCATACGGTACTCTTTTTGGTTTGCTTTCTTTATATACGACCTTTATTACTCCTCTACGCTCCCGTCCCAAAAAATGGTCAAGAAATAACACCAAGAAAATCATAAACCTATATAAAATCAAGTTTTTTTATCCATGTCATTCTTTTTTTAGGTTCCATTGTGCCTTATTTCATATAGAACATTGTTTCCAAAGCTACTAAAAGCACAGTACTTCCGAATACATTTAGCCGAATACGGTTCTCTCAATGACTCACGAATCTAACGCTTAAGCAGTTTTTATCAACCATCTAAGCTCCTCTACTGACTTCAAAAGGTTGAACGAATGAAATAGCAAGGTTGCCAAAAATATACTAACAGACGTTTTTTTAATGCCTACAGCCACTCTGTTTGACATCTCTCTTAAAATTAAAACAGCATCCTATCATAATGCGATACAATTCACAAGAAATGTAACGTAGGAATCTTTCAACCTCACGAAATGCATTTGATCGAATAATGCAAGCACCCGCTCTTACCACAAGCAAAAAAAGGAACTTCATAGCAATAACTTAACACTTTATCTATTGGGCTAATAATTTCACAAACCATTTTATAAAACTTTTTTGCCATCTCAAATTTTTCCTCAAAATTGGCTTTTGCCTTTTTATAACAAGGCAGCGACGTCATTTGTATTTTGTATATAGAGAATGGGTTAAATTTTGTAATACTGCAGGATCAGTTGAATTTTTGCTTGAAAGCTTAAAAAACACTGAAAACTCTTTCACCAAACAGAACTGGCTTTTACGAAAGTAGCGTTTAAGAGAAAGACGGAGTAATTTTTATTTTTTTATTTTTTCTTCCAAAGATCGGTGAGCTTGGGCAGATAAATGTGAAAAACTTCGCTTAACGCAGGAGTTTTAAAATTCTGTTAGCTGTAACATTCCGGAGAAGAAAACATCCGGTAATCAGATCATAGACTAACTTGTCTTATACCTGCACACTCCAGTCCAATCGCTCCAGTTAGGACACGCATCTAACTGGCAAGTATCAAAATCTGACTCCGGTCCCATGCAGCCAACATCACCAGCCATACCATTCAAACAGGTCCTGGTTCGAGTCCGAATTGCATCACCACAAGTCGACGAGCACGACGTCCAATCAGACCATACGTCCCAGGCAGGGCATGGCTATAAAAAAAGCTTTATACATAATGTTATGCTTTAATACAGGTTTGAAAAACACTTGTTTTGTCCAAAGTTTTTCGTGATGCTTTTAATCGCGCGATGGCTTCAGCCATGCCTTTTCCTTGGATTGCTTTAACAATCGCGTGATTTGTTGCAAAAGTGCTATCACTGGCTCCATTATATTGTCTTGTTCACGTCCGAATTTTTGAGAGATCGTAAGTTAGACATTTAAAAGATTTAAGCCGTTGAGCCTTTGTGAAATGCTCTTTTTAGAAATCGTATCAGCGTAGTTGGATTGTTTGAGGCAGAACTTCTTTGTTTCCTCAACATTGGCGATTCCAAAATGGATCTGAACACACGTCACTTTATAAATGACTACAGAGACTTTTCTGTGTCAGTCCGGAGAGCAAAAATAGCAAATAGCCAATTCATTAGTAAAAGTATAATTACGTCGTTCATGCAAGGCTCAGAACGGGAAGATGGACCAGGACAGTCGTTGTCGTTAGAGGATGAACATTGACGAGTACTAATGCGAACCCCATTACCACATGTCACCGTGCATTCGCCTTGCCAAGGGCCCCATGAAGCACAAACATCGGTATTGCAAACAACTAACTCCTCTCCAACACCCAGACAATTGCCTTGTCCAGGTGTACCTCCTAAAAAAAAAGTATAAGATTTTTTAGCCTATTTTTATAGTTTGGTCAAAGGAAAATTTTGTAGGTAGTGCATTCTGTGAAACAGAGCAATATACCGCAGTATGTTTATCGGATGGGCCACGGCTTGTTATTTTACTTTTAATCAATAAAAAGAGCTATGGAATACTTTTGATGATAAACTTTTTTTGCAAAGCAAAACTATTTGATTTTTTTTTCAGAGAACATGATTGATAATGGTGAAAATTTTACTCAGTCTTCCTCTTTCGAAAACTTTCTTGATATTGAAACAAGATTGATTGACAACTAATCTTTGAAGAAACAAAAATGAGAAAACAATACAATGAAAAACCTATCTTTAAATTTTTGTTTGCAAGACGCCCAGTATTCACTGCAGATGTATCAATAACTGAAAAATGAACACTATAACCGCTAAATCAAGTCAAGCTTGAAAAAACCAAGCAATAGTGAGAGATTGAAAGTCTTGGTCGAGACTTATAAGGGACAAATCGTGGCTGTACGTGATCCTTTAGGATGCATAATTACGTGGCATCAACGCTAGCGTAAGGTAATAGCAGAATCTTCATAAGGACGTACGTTCCAAAATCTGAGATTAAACTATAAAAAATGCTCATCCTGCTATGGCCCGGCTTGACCTACAGACGGTACCCGATGGCATATTGGTTAGAGCAGTAGTTCTCAAACTTTTTTGCAATGGAACCCTTTGACACTATTGGAAATATAACGGAACTCTTACTCAAATTAATACTTAATACAATAAAATATATGTTTATTTGGCAAAGTAAATGTCATGAAGACCTTTTTTTGGGAGATCGACCATCTTTTGACATGCAATCTCGGGATATATTCGCAAGATTGGCAGCTATGTTTCCAAAATCTTTACGAATGTAACTTTACGGAACCCCTGACCTTGCTTCGAGATGGAACCCAATTTGAGAATCACTGGGTTAGAGAGTCAGCTTCGAATAAAATTGATAGATCTGGGTTCACTGCCTAGTCGAGTCATGCAATAGGCTCTAGAAACAATGTTTACAAATTCCCTGCTTGGCCTTCAATACAAAAGGGATGGCATGAAGAAGAAGTTGGCAGGCTTGCCTGTTAAGCCCTTGGGAAAAAGACTTATCAAAATCCCCTTTATCGATTAGTGGCAGACATTTGTGGAGCCCAGCAATCTATCCATTGCTTCGGTATCTCTTGACTAAAACCTAGCAAACAAAACGTCGACTCACAGACATCAATAAACCCCTCAGACCCTAGAGTAACTTTTTAACTCTTATTTTTATACAAACTGCATTCTAGGCTAAATATCTCTTGGCAACTAATATTTATTTATAAAATGCTGAGCATAGGCCATAAAAGTCTTTATCACATCTTTTTCTCAATTTTACTTGCCTGTACATTCTCTACGTTGTCGTCTTGTCCCTCCTCCGCAGGTAACTGAGCATCGAGATACATATACCCATTGTGTCCAGAATTCACAATCGCGCAAATTGCAAATTCGAGTTTCCGAACTCGATCCGCCGCATTGGCTATCCGGTGTGCCGTCGGGGGAGCATGTACGTCGTCTAGTTTGGGTCCCATCGCCACAAGTTGTGGAGCACAGGCTGTACGGTCCCCAAGGAAGCCAAGCCACACAATCGCTATTACCGCAATCTGCGACCTGAATTGAAGATATAGAATTACTTTTACAAAACTAAAGTAGCTAGTCATTTCTTTTTGTAATGTAATTGGCAAGCAACATTGTCAATAAGGATTGAAACTTATTCAGCTAATTGCTCACAAGATGAACAAAGAATTTGGCAAGCTGGAAAGTGACTTTACGGTCTTCAAGTCAGTAGTCACATTTAAATGTCACTGAGTCTAGAGCTAGTAGTAGTTTAAATCTAAAGCAGTCGTTATCAACCAGTTTTTCGCTTTTTGCTTTTTTATCAATTCAATTTATTGAATTTACCCCAAAACTGCCAATATTTTTAGAGTATGATTTTTTGTGGCCACAGTTTGCCGACCATTGGGATAGAATAAAGAAATTCACCCCCAACAACAAAGAAATCTACCCTTGTTAAAAAATGCTGACCTAAAACGTAAACTTGTACGCAAATGACGGTTTCACTCAAGCATTACCGCTGGCGCTTGACTTACAACTTGAGAGTCAGTACGTCGCATCGCGTGGTTTTCTAAGCAACAAGTTTCGTTGCGCGAGTATTTCCGATAAGCAAGCTGTACCTGAATGGCGAGACCTGGACATCCAGGATCGCCTGGTGATCCACCACTACAACGTCGAGATCGGGTTCGTGATCCTGGTCCACAAGTAGTAGTACACTGCGAATATAGAGACCACTCTCCCCAGCTTTCACAGACTTGATTATTGCATCCGTTAGTGTCTATTTCATCGCCAGGACAATCAATTCCAGGTTCCCCCCCAATGCACGTCCTATAATCACAAAATAATTGGTATCACTGCAAATTAAAAAAGTGTTTTATTGGTTTGCTATTATTCACCCTATTCGGCCATTGGCAAAACTTCAATAAGCCTATAATAACTATTGAAGATCGAAGTTATATAAATAGTTATTTTTACTTCCGCAACTGCTGTTTCACCCGAAGTCTAATCCGGCGTGCAAAAGATTTTATTCAAATAGAACTATTTGAATTTATTTAAATATTTTATCCACCCCCGATGAGTCTTTGGGCAAAACAGCAGTTTCAAACTTAAAAGTTGATCATTTATTGTAAGTGTGCGATCTTGAAAAGTAGGTTGTTCGGCTCTTACGCTTGAGTCATCGAGCACTGCCTCCACTACTACCGGGACTACTGTCTCATAAAACTATAATATATATACATAAAAATATAGACAATATGCAGACATGAATAGTATACGTAAAACTACAAGTATAGATTGAAAACTCATTGCTAAAAAAAAACAGTAATATCGCTGAAAAAAAATCACGTTTAACATGACTGCAGCCTGTAAATTCCGAATACCTCGATCTTTAAAAAAATTTTTAAAAGTCTTTAAAAGCAGTCATTAAAAAAATACCTTGATCGTGATTGAATTCCACCTCCACAAGTTTCAGAACAATCTCTGTATTCCCCCCACTCGCTCCAGTAAGCGCATTCAGGATTAAAACAATCCAAAACTTCCATAGCCTCTCCAGGGCAGCCGCCCGAACCTGGCGTACCAGATAGGCATTCGCGAATTCTCACCTGCAACAAATTTAACAATTTACTACTTGTTGGCAACCAAACGCAGACCATAATTAAGAGGTTGCTTGTTGAAAAAAAATGTTTATTTTCTCTTTACTTTCATTTTTAACCTGCCCTAAACTTTCCCACAAAACTCCTCTTAGGCATGTTAGCTGTTTTTACTCGTGTATTGCTCACACCTTGCACTTTTTAGCGAATATAATGTAAAAAAATGCAACTTCTTCGTCAATAGCAAAACTAATAAAATTGATTTGATAAATTGGGATGTCAATCAGAATACTATGCGGGTCGTGCAGAACGACACAGTAAGCTGCACTGAAACCTGCGGATTGCAGATGTCTGGTCAAAATGATTTCTTTGTAATCGTGTTCTCGTTTAGGTGCCCTGTTTGCTGCGGAAATGCAGTGTGATTGTGACAATTCGTAAAAGAACGGCGAGGTTTTTTGCTAACCGGAAAGTACAAACTAACAAAACTACAATAACATGGTTTGCAAACAATATATTCAGATATTGCCTGCTACTTCATAATGCATTAATTAGTAAAGTCAAAAAACAATGACAAACTTTCGTAACTGAAATTTTAACAGTAGAACACTGGCTACAAAGATGATGTGATTTAATTGCCATGTGTTTTGGAGGGAAATTTCATCGATAGAATTTACCGCGCTTCGCCGGTTTTAAAGAATAGTGAAGCTGTTTACCCAGCATGCCGTAAGAGGCGACTATCGGGTACCTACCAATTGCAGTCTGACAGTTAATGGTGGGGTTGCCTGCTTAATTGCTTGGTTGGACCACTCGTCATAAAACTAAAGTTGGGGGTAAGCAAGGGCATGCTCCCTGTAGAAGAATTTTGCTCCAAGAAATTCCCATGATTAGAAAAAATAAACAAATGGCCCCCAATCCCCGGAAGCTCTTAAATGGGCAGGGGGTGCGAAGAATCTCCGGGTTTAAATCTGAATGTCATGGGATAAGATTTAGTACATTAAATATGGGAACTCTTTGTGGAAGGAAAACAGAAGTGTGTGAAGAACTGAGGAAGAGAAGAGTTGATGTGTGCTGCATCCAGGAAGTAAGATGAAAAAGCCAAGAAGCTCGCTTTGTGGGTACTTCAGGTCGAAGGTATTATTTATGGTGGTCAGGAAATGATGCAGGATTCGGAGGGGTAGGAATTTTGGTGAAAGAAGAAATATCTAAAAACGTGGTGGAAGTTAAAAGAAAAAGCGACAGAGTAATAGCAATTGTGCTAACTTTAAGTAGAGAAGTAATGCCAAAAATATGTGCGTATGGGCCACAAAGCGGAAGACCACACACAGAGAAAGTTCGTTTTTATGATGAAATGGCGAGTGAGTGGAACTTAGGAAGTTCTGGTGAAATCATTGTTTCTTTGGGAGATTTCCATTAATGTGCTGAGGGTATTAAATGTGTACACGAGGAGAATGGTATTGGGAAGAAAAACGCAGAAAGAAGAAGATTGCTCGAGTTTTGTGATGCAAGAGAGCTGTACGTGGCAAACACTTGGTTTTGTAAGGCAGACAAAAAAAAATCACTTATAGTGCCAGTGGATGTGAAACAGAAATTGATTTTGTGCTTGTGGGAGAAAAATACAGAAAATATATAAGGGATGTAAAAGTGGTTTCATGGGAACTTCAGCACAGGCTGGTGATCGTGGATCTGGATAAAAAGGTTTCAAAAAAAGTTGTGAGAAAGCAACGAGTCACAAAAAAAATGATTCAGAAGTTGAATGAAAACCAAACACGAGTAAGATTCGAAAAAAAAGTAAATGAACTAATAAGCACAGACGCGCCTGATTTGTGGAAAACTTTCAAGGATGGTGTTCTAAAGGCATGTGATGAAGTGTGTGGAAAGAAGAAGTCTAGGAGAGATTGAAAAGACATGTGGTGGTGGAATGAAGAGGTCAAAGATACCATGACAAGAAAGAAGGCGGTATTTGAAAAGTTGTGCAGGTTTTCATCAGAAAAAAGTAAGACTAAATACAAACGTATAAGAAATCAAACGAGAAAAACTAATGCTACAGCTATGAGAATGGAAGCTAATCAGAAATTGAATAATTTATATAAGAATTCTCATAGTGTTTTCTACTTCATAAAAAAAATCAAAAAGGGAAGGGAAGAATCTGGAAAGAGGAGGATGCTTAAGAGGAAGCAAGGACAATTGGGTTTTATTGAAGAAGATAGGGCAAAAATTTGGAATGCGATATTCATTGTGAGGAAAATGCGGAAGGAATATCAAAAGAAGGACAAGAAGTTGTATATGAGTTTCGTTGACATGTAAAAAGCTTTTGATAGAGTGCCAAAAAAAGTGATGGAGTGGGCAATAAGAAAGAAGGGTCTATCAGAAGTAATGGTTCGGGCAGTTATAAGTTTGTATGATGGTGCAAAGACAAGAGTGAGAGTTGGATCTGCATATCCAGAGAATTTCGAAGTAAAAGTTGGTGTACATCAAGGATATGTGCGGTGTTGCTATGATTACCACTCCTATTCCTCCGGATGGATGTGCGGCACAAACAGCAAATCAGGTTCATGCCGTCAATCCAATTGAAATTCGGCTAGGGGGAAGATGGCAGCCCATTTCGAACCAGTTATGAATGACTGGTAGCCCCACAACCAACAAGGCGGACTGCCATTGGTGGAGATCCAAGAGTCGCCTCTTACGACATGCTGGGTGAGCAACTTCACAATTGTAACCCGGTGAAGTACGGGTACGCTATCTGTCTTCCACATAAAGTTGGAAACGTCCCGTTAAGTGCCTTGCCCAAGGACACAACAAGCAAGCTTACCAGCTTGTTCTTCACACTATCCCTTTTTTGAGCGCTAAGCGCCAAGCAGGGAAGCTAAAAATACCATTTTTTAAAGTCTTTTGGTATGACTCGACTTAGGGAATGAACCCCAGGTCTACCGAATGCGAAGCGAACGCTTTAACCACTACACCATCGCGCCGATGATCTGTGGTGTCGCCACTATTGTTTGCAATAGTTGTGAACGTATTGCAGAAAATGCAAGAAGGGGTGTGGTTGATAAATTACTATATGCAGATGACCATGTTCTCATGAGCAAAACCATGGAAGACTTCAAGAAAATATTTTGGAATTGGAAGGATGCATTGGAAAGTAAAGGTTTAAAGGTCAACACCAAAAAAAACAAAAGTGATGGTAAGTGCGTCGGTAGGAGAACTATTCAAAAGCAAGATAGATCCATGTGGAGTATGTGGGAGGAGAATCATGGCCAATTCAATGTTGTGCACAAAATGTGGAAACTGGGTTCATGGCAGATGTGCAAAAATAAGGAGAGTTACCACTAGGTTGCCAATGCGTTTTGTTTGCTTGAGATGTAAAGAAATAATGAAAGGAACGGTGGATTTGATTGAGAAGTTGTGCGATAAAGTGGAGACAGTGAATGGATTTTGTTATTTGGGAGACAGACTAAATGCAGTGGTAGTTGTGAAGCGGCAGTTACAGCAAGAGTAAGAATCGGTTGGGTAAGATTCAGGGAAGAGTTATTGCTTGGAAATAGATTACCTCTAAAGATGAAAGGTAAAGTTTATCGTTGTTGCGTAAGATCAGCAATACTGAATGGATGCGAGGCATTGTGTTTAAAAGAAAATGAAAAAGCAATTTTAAGGAGAACTGGGAGAGCTATGATGAGAGCAATGTGCGGTCAGAAAGTTGTTGACAGAAAAACGACTAAAGAACAGATGGACATGTTGGGGTTGAAGAAAACTATAAACCGGTTCGCAACAGCGAATGGAGTTAGATGGTATGGGCATGTGCTGAGGAGGGATGACGATAGTGTTTTTAGGGTTGCTCTGGATCTTGAAGTGAAAGGCAAGAGAAAGCGAGGACAACTGAAGAAGACCTGGAAGAAGCAAGTGGAGAAGGAGACAGAGAAGATTGGTTTGAAGAAGGAGGATGCCCTGAATCGAGACAAGTGGAGGGACGGAGTGCGAGCAATTTCAGAAGGAATGGGGTGAATCTGGCCATCTCTGCTAAGGGGACAACACCGGATATAAACTAAATAACTACTAGAGCAAAATGAATGCCGCTATTGTAATAAACTCAACGTACAAATGTTCCAGCTCCGCAAGTAACAGAGCAAGTTTCGTCTCTCCAAGGTCCCCATAATCCACAAAGCATAAGGCCACATCGTCGACTCATAACCGCATCTGCTAATTCGCATCCAGGTTGCCCCACTTGACCGTTTTCGCAAGAACGTCGGCGAACCTGTATACCTGGAACAAACGAAAAGACCATGTCAAAGCGACACGACAGTGGTGGTGTAGCGAGAGCATCGCTTCGAAGCCGCGATAAATCCGGTTTTACTTCCCTCATCAAGCCACACGGAAGATTTTAAAAACGGCATTCACCCCTTTCTTGTTTATCGCTCACCACAAAAGGGTAACAATTTTGCATTCTTTGAGTATTTCCATCATCAAAACAAAGGCAACTATCTGAAGTGCTTTGTTTACTGATACTATAAAGGTAGCATTCACTCACAACGCTTTCTAAGATAAGTAATTAGGAAAAGCTTAGGTGATTACCTAGCATATATTAGAATTAAACCCCTAAACCTTACCGCTCCCACCACAGGATTCTGTGCATGGTTCATATTCTCCCCAACTTCCCCAAGTCGGACAAGGGACATTGTTACAAGTTTGTGTTTCCACCGCGCTTCCAGGACAACCAGTACCACCTTGGCATTCTCTGATCAAAAACAACAAGTATTGGACAAAGGTGATAAAGTAAAAGTCAAAAGTAAGTCTATCATAAAACGTAAGAAAAAACAGTGTTTTAGAAGCCAAACGATAATTACTGAAAAGAATAAATCTCTCATTTCTATAATTAAAAAACCGCAATCTGAAATACAGAAATTTGAGTTTTTTGATAGAAAAATTGAATGATAGTATTAACTGAAGACTTTTGTCTCCAAAAAATTCAAAAATACACCAAACATGGTTGCCTTAAAAAAAATTGTTTTCCTCGAGCCAAAAAGATAAATAAGAAAAAAATAAATTACCTCGACAACAAAAAGAGAATTCGCAGGATTCCAGCTTGCAATTAGCAATAACAAGAGGTATACAATAGCAATACTTTTTCAAAATTTTATGCAGCAAAGACGCCAAATGCTTTCAAAAACCTTTTTTTCTTTTTCCAAACTACACTAGCAGCTTTTTTCGTTTAATTTTGAGACATGTTCCAAGCAGTATTGTCTGTTTTCTTTTAGGACTTCAAGTTAATAAAAAAAAATTCGCTGTAGCGGCCAACTTTTGATTCGTAAAGCATTTTGTGGCCCCTTTTGAAGTTCTGCTTTCATCAGTCTTTGTATTTTCAAATCGAAAGCGAGAACCTTTTTTTGTGAATCGACTTTTTGTAGTTTCTTCCATGCTGGAAAACCACTGTCCTAAATAATTACACCTGCAGCGGTGGCCCACGGGTTGAAAACCACTGGCGTAGACGTTTTCACTAATGAAATAGTGGCTTAATGCAAAATGACTCCTGTAAAATCGAACTAACAACCTCTGAACTACAGGACGGTTCATTTTGAATAACAAGCAAATAGTTGTAAATCAATTTGATGAAAGTGGTTTTTGCTTTTGGTGCCGCTGCATGGCAATTTAGTTAAAATTATGAATAATGCTGCAACAATAATACGACCACTCCTCCTCTTCCTTTTACTACTACTACTACTACTACTACTACTACTATTACTAATACTAATACTACTGTTACCACTATTACTGCTAAAAAAGCTTCTCAGACGTAATCGCTAAGTCAGTCATGTTATACTTTACCTCGTTCGTGCTTGCGTTCCTCCAGAACAACTGGAAGAGCATGGAGAATACGCGCTCCACTGCGTCCATTCTGGACAAGGGCTTAATCCACAGTCTCTGGTATCTGCAGCCAGTCCCGGTTGGCACGCATTTGGAATTGGACATTCGCGAGTTCTGCATGCAATAAAATATGGATAATGATCGTACTTTCTTCGTCAGACTGAAGGCTAGGTGTGAATTGAAGTATCGGGACTAACCATTGCAACACAAATCAAGCAAATAGGAGCACAGTGATCCGTATAAAGAACAAAAATGTCAATAACAATGGAAAGTTTTTTAGCGATTTCAGAAAGATAAACAACGTAAAGTTATCTACAAAACATACAATTATGTTGCATTGTAGTACCTAAGTTGAGTGTAGGATCCACAAGTTACTGGACAACTTCCCCAATTTGTCCACTCCCCCCACACTACAGGACAAGGTTGTGGAAAACAATCTCTTTCCTGTTGATAACAAAAAAACATCATTACAAAGCTGTTGCCACAACAACGACAATCTCCGTGAATTATGTCGAACTACTGGCTTCAGATTTCGGGTGCTTTTCACGCCAAATACCGGTGGCAATTCAAGTTTCACTCAGTTTGATTCGTTGAAAGAGATAAGCAGAACTACATTTAAACAAATTCACTTTATGACCCCATTAATGGCATGCAATAGCAATCCAAGCAGAGTACATTGCTTGTATGTTGCTTTGTCCAGTCACCAAAATTGCCACCTACTCCCCTTGCATGTTTAAAACGTTGCACAACAGATAAAAAATAAGCTTGAAACATTTCGTAATTACAGTATAATCATTTTTGTTGTTGCTAACCGATAACGTTCTTGAAGTGAGGGCACAACAAAAGGTCATAGAGGCCAGTGAGTTGATAAACTTCCCATGGCCTGGACCACAGGTTAAACAAAGAGAAAGTGATTTTGAAGAGTGGGTGGCGAAAAGAGTCCGCAGCAGGACGCGACAAAATGAAATGATAAGCTTTTGGTTAAGGTGACCGCAGGTGTATTTCTCCAGTTCGAGAAAAATGAGTGAATAAAAGTAGTCAGAGAAAAGAGGTTAAAAGGAATGCGAACGGTTGGATCTGCCCCACTCATCTGGCTAAGTCATCCGCCGTGTTGCTGCAGGAAAAAATGAGTGACCGAGCACCCACGGCAGCAGGAGAATAATAAAAGAGAAGAAGAATTTTTCCAAATATGCCAGAGTGTAGAAAGGAAGAAATACCAGAGTTAAGGTAAGAACATTAAAAACAAAGTGACCGTTTTTATCACATGGATTGGAAAAATATAAAACTTTCAAAAAAATTCAAATCGCTTTAAAATTTCTTTTCTCGCCTTTTATGAAAGAAAACCCAGCTAAAGCTTCGAGAGATGCTGAATACATTGCGAAGAGTCAAGTAACAAAAAATGCCCCTCTAGAGCTCCGCCCAAAACTTTATTTAAATTCTACTAACAAAACACTTTTTTAAATAGCAATGAATTATCAAAATAAATTTGTAGCAGCAAAAAGCTGATACTTTAAGCAAACCTTCCCTTCCTAGGAACAAGGTACGCCATAGAGTAATGAAACCACAATAGAAGACAAACAAAAACAAAAGTTACATCAGAGTCATGATTTTATATAAGACCAGCTTCAACTTAATTTTTGTTTACTTTATTGCCAGCATCAATATAATTTAACAGCAGCGTAGTTAATACCACGGTTTTGGCTGTACAGTGAAGTCGTAACTTGAACAACCCGCTACAGTTTTGCCAAGCTTCTGTCAGTCATTTTTTACTGTTTTCATTAACTTAGCTTCGAATTGAGTTTTGAGTACAAGCAAAAACAAATCAAAAGCATTCTTTCCCCAAATCTTTGACTCACGAATAAACCGCTACCGCAATAGGTTACATAAGCAAACTTCCGTTTAGAGTGGCCTCAAAATTACCAGAATTTTGGCACAGAGCTTTTCTATGAAAAGCACTATTACCAAGCAGTGAATATTCTTCTGCTTTTTTCAAGAATACGACGCAATAGAATTCATAGCAGCATTAAATAAGTCACATCGTCTCTCTTTACCTCTGCATCCAAGCCAGGGCAAGCTGGCGACCCAGGAAACGAGCCTATGCATCGTCGTGTTCTTTGTTCCCTTCCTCTGCCGCATGTAACGGGGCAATTGCTCCATCTACTCCAATTGCTCCATCTGGCAACTGCAAAAATTAAGAATGAAATTCAAACAGACCGCGGTGTCACACCACAGCTACCCACAGAACAAATTTATCTGACTTCATTCAATGAAAGATCTACTTTGCTACGCACATATATGTACCTATCAGGTAGAGAAAGTCTTACGTTGCTGGCACAGTGCTCGATAACAATCGAGGATAAAGCTATACGCATATAATTTAAAACACCACACGTCAGGATAAAATAAAACCGCAACAGGTTTCACCAAGCGGCTTATCAGGTGGCTACTTATTCAAATATTTTATCCTAACGTTTAATGTTTTAAATTATATACGTGTAACTCTAACCTTGGTTGGTATCGAGCACTGTCCAAGCAACTTAAAACCTTCTACCTGACATACACAATTAAACAACATTATAAAAAAGGGTAGAACCACTATAGACTGTTTTGCAGAAATAGGCTCACCAGGTGGTAACACGTAATAAGCCTATTTTTGAAGTGAAGTGAGAACTACATGCTATGGGCCTGTTAGTAGCTCGAGCACTGTGATCGCGCAAGCCCTGCCGAAGAACTGTTTGGGGGAATCTCCTCGTGTGATTGTTTAGTGGTATCTGGCGTTAGTTACGTCGCCTATAGGGTCGCGCTATGTAACACACTATTCATTACCCGTGCGGTGTGGTAGTTGTCAGAATCGGTAGCCATGCTGGGAGTGGAATAGGCGAAGTGGTTGACCTCTTGGCGGCCGTGCATTATATAAGCCGCGGTGCAGCCTTTGAGACCCACCGAAATCAGTCAAGCGCCCTTTTAACGTTACGCCTACATTGTATTCTTAAACGTCAATGCTAATGCAACGCGTCTGTGGGATTTGAACCCGCGTCTTTGGAACCGGTCTCCTCGCACGTCGAGTTTCGCTGTCATGCATCACGTGCTACCAGCCATGCCTTAAAGCACTGCATTTAGCTTGCAACGTTTGGAAGACCTTTTCATGCCTAATCACTGCTTGTGTGATCAGCTTTCCATAAGGATATCAGTTTTAGTCCATAGTTGAGCGGCTAGCAGTACGTCAAAACGAATCTCGTTCAAAAGTAAAGGGCACGTAAGTCTTGTGCGTTGTTTTAGTTTGTTTTATAAAAGTCAACGTTAATGCTATTGGAGGGGATCTCTTGGCCCTTGGCAAGCCCTGCTGATGAGTTCAAAAGGACAAAACGCGTCCAGGGATGGCTTTGTAACTTTGAATATACCTCTCAATAGCATTGCTTCCTTCGGAAGCCTCGCGCCTTCAGCACTCGCTTTGTTATTTGTTTCTCGCTTAAAAGACGCTCTCTATCGATCGTAACCACTTGGAACTAGCAATATATATATATTCATTTGTTCATAGATAAATATGTATCTATATGTAGGTCTTTGATTTTGGTTTTTTAAAATTTTTTCTCGGTTAATCACAAAAGAATTTTCTTTCAAACCCTTTTTATTGGAGTACGACCAAGCAAGCAGAAAAGATTGATACCCATTGTCTTAACCTTTTCTCCAGAACAACCCAAGGCGACAATCAACAAAACTTACAAGCCTGTGGCAAGCGAAATTGGGATGCGCAAAGTGATAAAATTTACCGAATCAATTCTGAATATTTCTACATTCTCATTGCAATAAAACACTGACCGGCCGTTAAAGAACTGGTAGTTTGCTTGTTATGATCTTGGGAAAGGCTCTCAAAGGGGTTCCTCCATCTTCATGAGGCCGACTGATGGTGATGCCGAGCAGTTTACTTGTCGTGGTGGCCCAATCTGGCTATCAGCACGAGCTCATACGCATGAATGAAAGCTATTGATTCAGTAGAAACACTACAGTAGTGTAAATACCTTGAGTCTGACAGGTTGCGCCTGTATACTGAGGTGGACAATCGCATCGAAATGCATTTCCATTTGCAAAGCAACTTCCACCGTTGAAGCATGGATTGGCAAAGCAAGGATCTATGACAGATTACGTTTTCAATGTAAGGTTTTGGGTGTTTTCAAAAGATAAATAGAATAGACTTGGACACATACATGACGGTCCAGAAGTTAAGGGGCAGTTACACATAGTTTGTATCTGCCGTTTTTTCTTAAATTTAGCTTGTTTAGTATGTGTGAATTCGTTATCCTTCATATAATAAAAAATATAAGCCCTACAAAATCCCTTCATTATAAGTCCTACAAAGTCGACAAGACGTGCATCGACGGAATTAAACATTTCCAGAACCTCTATTTGTCGATCGCTTAGTCATTTAGGATTGAAGGTTTATCCTTCACATCTCGTGCACGCAATATCAGAAGATGACTTAGACCGTCGAGTTGAGCTCTGCGAAGTTTTCCTTAACAAATGTCTAGAAGGCTGTTTATTTCTCGCGAAAGTTTTATGGTATGATGAAGAACGTTTCAAACTAACTGGTAATGTCAACCGACACAACACCATTTAATTGGTTACAGAAAATCCACGTAAAGAAATTGAACGTGATGTTAATGCTCCAAAAGTAACCTTTTGGGGTGCTATCTGCTCTGATGCGTTATTTGGGCCATTTTTCTTTCCTGGCAATGTCAAAAACGAGTTATACACCATAATTTTGAGGAAAAGTTTTATCCCGATGTTTTAGATTGGCCCGATATTCAGCAAAGATGGTTTCAGCCTGATGGCGCCCCAGTGTATTATGCAAACGAGGCTCGTGAGTGGTTGTCTGACACTTTTGGTAATCGTGGGACAGGCCAACGGGAAGGATTTGGGTGGCCCACAAGATCTGCCGGCCTTTCTCCGTGTGGCTTCTTCCCCTCAGGAGTTATTAAGGAAGCTGTTTACAGTACCAAACCTCGTTCATTGGAAGAATTGAAAAAAATAATAACCAATACTTTTTACTCAATTACTCCAGAGCTTGTCACAAAGTGTGAATGTCGATGGAGAACAGAGTTTTAAAGTGCATCGAAGTAAATGGTAAACAATTTAATATTTTCAAACAAAAATGTCATTTATTGGTTATTACATTGTTGTGAACATGTATTATACCTTAAGTAAGCTGAATAAATAAGCTTACATTTTTGATATTGCCCCCCTAACTTCTGCCCCCTCCCCTGCAATACGAATGTAATACTATGTGCATTTTATTTCAACTAAGTCCAGTGGACTCTGAAATAACAAAACAGTTGGCTGTAATGACCATAAATTAGGAAATTAGTTGTTGCGTTAGGCCGAAGGAAACAGGGACTTAACGCTTGACGAAGCATCAAAACTTGAAGAGGTATATACTAGTGATTCTAAAACTAGATAAGTTTCTGAAAGTTTTAAGAGTACAATCCGGCGTATAGCACTAATGGACCGACAACTTGTTTCCGGAATATGGAGAATATAGAGAAACCACCATTAACCAAGCGTAGGAGGAACAAACACCATAAAACGGGAATAAATAATATAATACAAAAGCCTCAAAAAAAGTTTTAAAGAAGATTACATTAAAAGCTAGGCATGCACGCTCATATCAAATTTATTTTCGCTCGCAAAAAATTGTTTCAAATTCCGCCAAAATTTACCAAACAAATGTATTCCTTCACAAGTGTTGATAATATTGCTTTGAAAAAATCTGTTTTGCCACAAGCTTTGCGTGACCTTGAAAAGCATTGAAAGCATCTGGCAAAACAGCTTTTATCAAAGCTTATTCTAAAGCTGTGCACAATCAACAAAACATAAATGTAGACGCACACCGCCACTTACACGTTTGCAAACTTTGTCATTAATAATGACATATCGGAAAAATGGTGATTTTATGCATTATTAGTAATTCCTTTAATTAACGGAGTGAAGCTAATACTAATTATAGGTTTTTACTCCATACTGCGATCAATAAAACGCAATTTTTTTATTCTTTTTTCCTTTTCAAACTAGTTTGTTTTGTCACTGCTGAACTTAACCTTTTTGGGGGTTGTTTCGATTAACAAAAATGCTCAACAAACCAAGACTGAAACTGCTTTTATTGAGGGGCTTACCGCCTAATTCGCAGTTAGTTCCACTGAATCCACCTAGACAACGGCATTGATAACTACCACCTACAGATATGCAAGACCCACCGTTAACGCAAGGCCGAGACAGACATGGATCTTAAAAAACATACAAAATTGGCATAATAATTCATTTTTGTTATGTTTAAAAAATGTTTACGCTAATATCCTAGCTATGTATGTCAAACAAGATAGTGTTAGCTCAGTAAGAAGCCTTTTCGACATGGGCAAAATTTACCAATCACTTCCTGTATCTTCAAAATTGCAAAACCACTTGAGCGTTTTGTTCAAAATTTTGTTATGTCAACAATTAAATCAACAGAATTAGCACGATCAACAAAACGCAAACTTTTTTCTCATCTTGATCAAACTGACGTGCTTTGCAACTGCTGCACTAAACCGTTCTTGGAAACTGCTTGGGCTGCCAAAAATATCCAATTCAAAGAGGTCTACCTACGTTTATTGGAATTCTTACCGCTAATTTCACAGGTAGTTCCACTGAATCCACCTAGACAACGGCATTGATAACTACCACCTACAGATATGCAAGACCCACCGTTAAGGCAGGGTCGAGACAGACATGGATCTAAAAAAACATACAAAACTGGCATAATAATTCATTCTTGTTATGTTTAAAAAATGTTTACGCTAATATCCTAGCTATGCATGTCAAACAAGATAGTGTTAGCTCAGTAAGAAGCCTTTTCGACATGGGCAAAATTTACCAATCACTTCCTGTATCTTCAAAATTGCAAAACCACTTGAGCGTTTTGTTCAAAATTTTGTTATGTCAACAATTAAATCAACAGAATTAGCACGATCAACAAAACGCAAACTTTTTTCTCATCTTGATCAAACTGACGTGCTTTGCAACTGCTGCACTAAACCGTTCTTGGAAACTGCTTGGGCTGCCAAAAATTTCCTTTTTAAAAGAGGTCTACCTACGTTTATTGGAATTCTTACCGCTAATTTCACAGGTAGTTCCACTGAATCCACCTAGACAACGGCATTGATAACTACCACCTACAGATATGCAAGACCCACCGTTAAGGCAGGGTCGAGACAGACATGGATCTAAAAAAACATACAAAACTGGCATAATAATTCATTCTTGTTATGTTTAAAAAATGTTTACGCTAATATCCTAGCTATGCATGTCAAACAAGATAGTGTTAGCTCAGTAAGAAGCCTTTTCGACATGGGCAAAATTTACCAATCACTTCCTGTATCTTCAAAATTGCAAAACCACTTGAGCGTTTTGTTCAAAATTTTGTTATGTCAACAATTAAATCAACAGAATTAGCACGATCAACAAAACGCAAACTTTTTTCTCATCTTGATCAAACTGACGTGCTTTGCAACTGCTGCACTAAACCGTTCTTGGAAACTGCTTGGGCTGCCAAAAATATCCAATTCAAAGAGGTCTACCTACGTTTATTGGAATTCTTACCGCTAATTTCACAGGTAGTTCCACTGAATCCACCTAGACAACGGCATTGATAACTACCACCTACAGATATGCAAAACCCACCGTTAAGGCAGGGTCGAGACAGACATGGATCTAAAAAAACATACAAAATTGGCATAATAATTCATTCTTGTTATGTTTAAAAAATGTTTACGCTAATATCCTAGCTATGCATGTCAAACAAGATAGTGTTAGCTCAGTAAGAAGCCTTTTCGACATGGGCAAAATTTACCAATCACTTCCTGTATCTTCAAAATTGCAAAACCACTTGAGCGTTTTGTTCAAAATTTTGTTATGTCAACAATTAAATCAACAGAATTAGCACGATCAACAAAACGCAAACTTTTTTCTCATCTTGATCAAACTGACGTGCTTTGCAACTGCTGCACTAAACCGTTCTTGGAAGCTGCTTGGGCTGCCAAAAATATCCAATTCAAAGAGGTCTACCTACGTTTATTGAAATTCTTACCGCTAATTTCACAGGTAGTTCCACTGAATCCACCTAGACAACGGCATTGATAACTACCACCTACAGATATGCAAGACCCACCGTTAAGGCAGGGTCGAGACAGACATGGATCTAAAAAAACATACAAAATTGGCATAATAATTCATTTGTTATGTTTAAAAAATGTTTACGCTAATATCCTAGCTATGCATGTCAAACAAGATAGTGTTAGCTCAGTAAGAAGCCTTTTCGACATGGGCAAAATTTACCAATCACTTCCTGTATCTTCAAAATTGCAAAACCACTTGAGCGTTTTGTTCAAAATTTTGTTATGTCAACAATTAAATCAACAGAATTAGCACGATCAACAAAACGCAAACTTTTTTCTCATCTTGATCAAACTGACGTGCTTTGCAACTGCTGCACTAAACCGTTCTTGGAAACTGCTTGGGCTGCCAAAAATTTCCTTTTTAAAAGAGGTCTACCTACGTTTATTGGAATTCTTACCGCTAATTTCACAGGTAGTTCCACTGAATCCAGGTGGACAACGGCATTGATAACTACCACCTGAAGATGTGCAAGATCCACCGTTAAGGCAGGGCCGAGTCAGACATGGTTCTAGGAAAAACAAAAACATTGGCAGAAAGTTTCATACTTATCTATATAAAAAATTTGGCATAAAACTGTTGCTGTGCATGTCAAAAAACAAGGTAGATATAACTAGGTAAAAAGCCTAAAACAGGTAAAATTTACCAATCAATTGCTGTATCTTCAAAATTACAAAATACTCAAACTCTTTGCTCAAGTTTTTTTACATGTATGTCACAATTATAACTATTTTATTTTTGACCAATAAAACTTTTTTACTTTATTTCGGTTATGTTTTGCCTTGCTTGTTTGAGCTGCAGTCTCAAACAGTTCAATTTTTTACATAAAACCAAACGTATATTTCAGCAAGCAAGTGAAGAAAAAAGGCCGAAGCCAAAATGTTGCCCTTGCTTTATAAATATCTGCCGAGCATTCGATGCATGTTGCTTCCGCAATGCAGTTTGATGCTACTTTCTATTTCGGCGAGTTTGTACAAAAACGTTTCCATCGTACATCACTAAAACTTCGCAAAAATTGTACAGTCGCTAATTGCCCGGAATTCATTTCAAACACTTCACTAAACTGTTTACCTTTTAGGCCTACTGCAGGAGATTTAACATGCTTGAAAATTGTCATCGTACCGGTCAAAGGAGCAACAAAAAAATAAGGTGTCTATAAAGTCCTTCTACCTCGGTACCGGAAGTCCTATGTACTTAGAAACAACACCTTACCCCAAAAAGGTGAATACATTTTTTAGAGACCTGTAACAACTTTGCCTCACAAAGCTCATTATATTTTTGGTTGCCCTTTCCTTTCATCGTATGCCGATTCTGGTTGCGCGCCTAGGGCTGGGGCTTAACGTTTCAAACTGATGAGCGAAAAAGTTAAAAATGAAAAAAAAAGTTTTGTGCGAATTGTTTTAATTAAACGACATTTTAATTGAAGATTTCAACAAGGAATCAATGGCTAATTGACGGTAAAATTATGCAAGCGATTAATTTAAAAAAGGGCCACTTGTGGCAGTGTTCCTGTCTTTATGTTCAAATTATGGGACATTTTCTGGTGCACAAAATTTCATGTGCGCTTGGAAGTATAACTGTGTTTTTTGCTTAAAAATCTAACAAAAGTAAAAATCATATTAATAAAATAAATATATTTCAATGGTAACTTTGTTAAAATTTAATTTGATTTAGACCTACTAACTTCAAACAATTGATTTCCGGCATCTTAGATAATGTTGCTGTATCAACTATGATGGAAAATTTCTTTCAAAATTTTTGGCCTAATTTCATTTTGCAGGCCCTACCTAGTCATGCCAAATTATTAACTACCCCAAAAATATCATAAAATTATAACTTCCAATCTGCTGGAAATTGGTTTTGAATTTATTTAAGAAAGCATAAACTGCTGCACTAAATATTGTGAAATGATTGAGCATGAACAAAGGATCTGATGACAAAAAATAATATCTAGAACTGTACGTTTTTGGCATACACACAAGACACCAGTTACCAAAAGTTCCGCAGTTGAATCCAATGTATCCAGTAGGGCAGATGCACTGGTAATTTCCTCCTTGAGATACGCAAGTGGCTCCGTTAAGGCAGGGATTAGACAAACAAGCATCTACAACGAAATCACAAAATTGTTTAAATTCAGAAAGTGGCTATTTTTCCATCGACACCATTTCACCCTTGGAGGCTATTTTGCCGTAAACATTCCTATGTGTTTGCATAGCCGTAATTGCTTCAATTCTGGTAATGACAATGTGGTGAGCGGAAATGCAAAGATCACGGGAATTTTTACTAGCAAGGCACTTGGACAAAGACAGTGTATACTGCAGGGGGCTAGTAGTGTATACTGCAGGGGGCAAATTTTTTATATTCATTATTAAAATTGACCAATCAAAAACGACCAAAAGTCACACGTTTAATATGTCATTGAAATTAACCAGTTACAAATGTCTCACGGCAAAATAGCTTCCATATTGACGGCAAAATAGGCACTGCCTTACTGCCTTAAATTTACCATACTGTACCATTCCTAATATTTTGATAACAAAAAATAATACTGAAGTCACAATTTTTAAGTACTGTCTGGGTCACTTCGGATTTCAGGGCGCCTCGACATATTTAAAAATAAAATTGTAAGAACCACAACAACATTCAAGTATTTAGTGAAGCTTTCAAATAAGCAGTTGCTAACAGGCAGACCATGGCGTATTAGTGGGCCACGGCTGGTTATTTCAATTTCAACTCATTAGAAATCATTGAAATGGAAAAAATATAATAAATCTGGACAACACACCTCTGTTTAAGTTAAAAATAAAACGCATGTCTAAAAAGATTGAGAAATACTGTTTTAAATGATGACTTGGGAAACACTGTTTTAAGTTATGAGAAGTTTTATCGATACTAATAAGTTTAACCAATAAGCCAATCACATAGTTTCTTAGTTACTTACTGATTTGGACTTGTCTTGACTCGCAGATGTAATATTTTCTGTCGACGCATTGAGCATCAAACCATGATCCCAAAATGTTCGGATATAGTGGTGACGTGCCTAAGCCACTAATATATAGGCAATTTGATCCGAACGGTCGCGACGTTCCGGGTGGAGAAGGTTGGTACAATAGCGGATTCAAGCTAGGCCTATACCAGTTTTGGTAACCTAGCTGTCCCGGAATGACTGGAATTGTTTGTCCAATACGCCAAGACCATTGAAGACCAGCATAAACTCGACCTCTAGTCCAGTATCCACGGTCAAGTTCAAGCCAACCGGGAGGAATAGGAATCGTTCCGATGGTAAGTAGATGCCGGTTTACAGTTTCCTGTATGGACTGACTGTCAATTACAAGCAGGTCGCTATTGGCCATTCTGCAAGCGCCAAGAGCTTGAGTATGTGTCACTCGTCGGAAATAATAAGAGTAAATTTGTCCATTGCCAGCAGGCAGCCTTCTCACTGTAAGCAATTAAAAAGAATTATACTAACAAATAAGTTGCAATGAAATGATCAAATTATGCGGACAATTTTATCTTTGCCAAATCATTTACTCAAGCAAAGAGATTTGAAGTAGCGATAGTGGAATCTAGCAGAAAGTAAATCCTACCATACCAAAACTATCTCCTCCCCATCTTTTATTCACATAATCAAATTGACTTTTCCTATTGAAGCTCATAAAAACATATGACTACAGAAACAAGTACAAACAGGTGGTTAGGCAGTGGAGTCTGATATACTAAGTACAAAGGTCACATAGTAAGTTCACGATGAGACAAAAGAGCTGAATTAAACCACTTTTAAAGAGATGTTGTGAAGAAAAACTTCAGGCCTGATGTGTCCACGTACTGTCGGCCGCAGATATTAACGTAACTACAAACGCATGGTGGAGGGAGTCAAAGATATGCTTCTCGGACTTTCTGTCTCCGAATTTCGCTTAATGATCTTTTGCTTGGAGATCAACTTTCAGTTGCATTAGGTTAAGCTTAAAAATATCTTATCTTGATCGGGTAAAAAAGATTTAGGGGAAATGACTCCCCTAACTATCCCTATGCCACAGGTCATATTGTCACAGCGCTTAATACATTTCTTACCTTGTGGTATCTGCCTTGGCAGTACTGGCCCTTCTTGAGCAGTGCATTGTAAAGCAGCGTTTAAAAATAACGCCAAAAGGACAGTTATCATTGCCATGACGTGCTAAAAACAAATCACAACATCATGTAACAGTATCTTATTAAAATCATGTTTGCATGGTAGACGAAATCACTTCATCCAATTGCAAATATCCTTTTTCAGTTGCATAAACTCGGAGCTACAACAAGAGTTGAACGAACAATCTTTAGCTCGTGGTCACCACAAAAACAGCGCTCACTTGACCACATCACCAAAGCAAACTAAAGCAGGCGCGACTTTATGCTGTTATGATCTTGGAGTTGGCAATGACGATGAAGTTTCTGTCCAGAAAAATGCTTTAAAGACTATACCGCAAATTTGGAGGATTTTTAAATTTTTGAATCCATACTAAAGCTGGTAAATATAGTTTTTGTCTGGACAAATAAATGTTTGTATAAAGTTAGTGTTGCAAAGGCAAATCTTATGTTCAGATTGCAAAAGCAATCTCTCTGATGAACTAGTTAACAATTATTGAAGCCAAAAATGATTAAAACGAGATAAACTACGGTAGATCAAAATAGCTAATTTGATCAAATTTAAGATAAATTTTACGTGTAAGAGCTATGCGTGTGTTTTTGTCACAATTGCGACAACATATTAGTCATAACTTTCTAGACATTTGTTATGATTCAGCTTGGTACTTCTGCAATTAATCAGCATGATACGTTTAAAAAAACTGACAGCAAAATAGCTGCAATTTTTAATATGACTGAACCCTATTGAATTCTTTATGTATTATCGCTCTAACATGGGTCCCCCCTCAAACGTGGATTACCTTGCCATACTTATTAGATGAGTTGATGCTCTATCTGTTTTATTTCGAGTTTATTTTTATTTACGCTCAGTAAGAAGCCTTGTTTAGGTGGAAATCGATGTAACAACAGGAGTGTCGTAACTTCCTCATCCGTTTGTACTTAAGGAGCTGAATGCTCTCATATTTGAGCTACGCGAGGACTTATTAAAGAAGACTATAACACCAAAGTCCAATGCGTTATAAAAAAAACACCCATTGGAGTTTTTTCTTGACATTTATTACAGCCCATCTAATTGCTGCGTTCTCGCGTAATAAAAGATTTTTGGCATTTGCGTGAATAAATTCAACATGCTGTAGAAAGTTTGATCTTTTAAAATACTATTCAATTAGTTTGGACGCGTAGGTAATTGAACGCCTTCGCCATGATCAAGATCAACTGATCACTACCAAGATCAATTGATCGTGATATTCTCATTGAGGTAAACAAATAGCTTTCAGGTTTGTAATATTGAAACAAAATCCTTTAAATCTTATGATGGTTAAAAGACTTTTTTCCCTCGGCAAAGCTAAAAATTTGACGGCCGTTTAATGTTTTTTTTCCCCCGGCAAGGCGGCATTTAGTTTAGTGAGCGCGATATAACGATGGCGCGGCATGGGCAGGTTCATCTCGCCCACGGGCAGAGCAACAACAAGCCCTGCAACGTATTTGGCTGTGCCTGTCACATCACACGTTCGACTGTACGTCGAACCACACGATCTAACTTGCTCGCCCGACTTCGAATTTTCACAATATTGTTGCAATATACTTTTTACGTAACACCACAACTTTTTTACCTTTTAACCAAAGCTAAATTTATACCTTTACGACATCGGCTACCTCGCAAACTTTTAAAAAAATAGCATTTCAGTTGCTGAATATAGGCCACTAGCAATTTGGATATCGTGCCCCTGGCTGTAGATAAACGATACGTACAAGCACGTGTCGTTTATCTAAATATTTGTATAAAGATTTTTCACAAAAATATCAACTTTATATCAAGCTCATAATTAAAAGTAAAAACAAAATCAATATATCCAAGAAAAGCGCCTGTTGTTTTCTAAATTCAGTCTTGCGCGGATGGTTCTGACAATAAAGTTCGGAACTACGACAAACGATTTTCGGCAGAAAAGAGAATCTAAGCGAAAAAGTGAAATCACATACGCTCTTTGCAAGGCCGTCATCTTTACATGAAGCAGATGTTGTGGACGAATTTTAAGCAAATGAAAATCAAGGATTGCACCCATCTACGACCTAATAGATAATTTTAACTCTTTGCCATAAAAACTGCTTGATTGTTTTATCTCTTTCATACACCAGCTAGATTTTTCATGTAAAGTTTTGTCCAACAAAACAAAACTTTATTAAATTGTGAAAAACATGTGGATAATAATTCTTGTTTATTTTCAAAACAACCAATCTCGGTCACGCAAGAGGGCATATACATTTTATTTAAGTTACAGATAGATATGGCGCTATTTCTTTGAGCACATGTTAAACAATGCTAAATTTGCATATTCATAGCCTGGAGACCTTAAAAAACGTGGCCGAATATATTTATTATACATCTTATTAACTACTAAGTTATGGCGCATTAAACTATTACTAATGATTATCTTAATAACTTAAAAAAACTGATACATTTTTTAGTCGCTGCAATAATTACTAATTTACAGTTCGTGCGCATTAGTAACTATTTTTCTTTTATATATCACCATATAATACAAAATTTACCTCGTAGCACTGTTGTTTAAATCTTATTTGTAATAAGTGACTAACTATGCTTCAGTATTTTAACGAAAACGTATGCTTTAAACACGTGGTCTCCAACCTTGGGTCCGCGGACCTCTCTGCGAATGCTTTGGTGAATTTTGATAAAGCTAAACAATAACGATTTTTTTGATGATCAGCTAAGTTTCTAATGATATTTTGCGACGGCTAGTGTAATCAACCACAATTGCAAATACTCGATCTCCACAAAAAAGGTCTTTACATTCATCCGTTCAAGAAAATTTGTAGTTGAGGACTATCAAGGCATTGATCTCGAAAAAAGGTCTTCACATCACCGATCGAAAAAACTTTCGGGTAGGGGCCCGCAGCACTGACAATTTTTGTAAAGGGTCTGTAGCTACAAAAAGATTGGGAAGCACTCCTTCAAACATAATTCGTACAGGCGAAGTAGTAACGACGCTTACGGGTTGGCGCATCGTTTAGGTGGAATCGACGGCATCGGCTGCGCGTTTAAGCATCATGACGATCTAGTTGCTGCAGCTTTGAAAAACGCATTTAGCTGTAATTTTACTTGCGTATAGTATACTTCCACTGCATTTTGCAGTATTGATAAACCAGAAGCTGGTGTAAACGCAAAGTTATTCAAGAATAACCGTTAAAACATTTTACAAAAAATCGAATAAAAAGAAAATCACATCCAAAATTCGATTTGTATTTTTTATGAATTAAAGTAAATAACTGACGTACAAACAAGCTGAAAGATAGAAAAAGCAATCACTGAAAAGTCTTGTTTTATATGAAAATCTTTTCAGCTTTTATCCTTTTATTATGTGGTGATCTGTGTTAAGTTTATAGCTTAAATTCTAAACACCACTACATAGCTCTAACATTCTCCACCAAAAAAGCAATAAATTCATCACTAAAAATTATCTTGTTCTCACCTGGCTATCCTGAAGCTTTGTTTCTTCTCAAACACTCCTTCAATGACGCTAATCCAACAACAAATAATGAAAACAAAGGTTACAAATATAGGATAAATGCAGTAAAAAATTGAAGAGCGATTCGGCGATTAAGTTTAGCAGTTGTAGACACAAACTGCCAACTAAACTAATCTGAGGTCAATGAAAAATATTTTTATAGATCGACAACACCTTTTTTCTAGATCTCACTGCTTTTCATAAAGCCCTGGAGGCTTGGTTGTAGACAAATATCCCTCAGGTTCTTTTCACCTTCACGTTCAATATTTTATTGATAAACTTATGAAAAGGTCTCGTTGCTTCGAATAGTTGAACTTAAGAAACTGATATTCGCGTCACTTTTTTACATCATGAAGATTAGAAATTGCCAGGTTTTTTACTAACAAATCGATCAAGGGTACAATCAAACAAGGCATTCTTAGATTTTATTCACTTTGGACAGCAATTATTTGTGACAATGCTTCCTCAACTAGTTGTGCTTGTTCATTGGATCTCTGTAATTATCTCACAATTTAGTGCAAGGAGGAAAACAGAGAGTGCTTATTTCAACGTCACAGCTGTAATTTTTTTTGCAATTAACAAAAAACGCCTTCGGAAAACATTTAAGAATTTATTTTATTTTCGATTGTTTTCACGAGTGATGCATTTAGAACACATACTTAACAAATGAGAAGCATCATTTCCCTAATTACATAATTTGAGTGCTAAGCCGTGAAACTCCAGTAATGCTTGCTACGAAAAATAGCGAGCACTAAACAATAAGTAGCAAAGTTAGCATCCCTTTTTTGACGTTGCTAAAAGCGGCAGTTCTTTAGGAACAGTTCTTAGAAACAAAATATCGTTCTGTTGGTTTTATTAGTTGGATAAGAATTGCTTGCGCGGAAATTCTCTGTTAAAAAGATTAAAATATCTTACTACTCCTTGGGCAATTTTTATTTTTGATTTAGCTTTAGATATGTTGAATTACCGCAGATGGCTTGTGATTAAGTTCTAAAAGATAATCAAGGTAACATCCACTTGCTTTCATAAAGGTGAAGGTAAATTTGCTGTAACAGTATACGTTTTTGTTCAGTTTTGTACGTTTTTTCCTCTCATGTACCAAAATTTTTATCCACTTGGTTATTTAGGTAATGTCTTACATTATATGTTGTTGTTGGAATATTCGAATTTGTCTGCACAGCACTACCAAAAGCGTATGCTTTTTTGTTGACAAAAGCCGGTTGTTCACATAAGTATGCTTTATAATATGATATATACAGGGCCATCAATATTTATAGATACAACTTACACAGGATATATTCACGAAAGTAAACAAAATTTACAAGTACTACAAATGTAATGTTAAAGAAAAAATAATAGAAAAAAGTACGAAAAGTATCATTCAATACGTCCACACTTTGCGTCGATAACCAACTGAAGACGTTTAGGAAACAAATTACACGTGTCACGAATTACACTCTGGGCAATTCAGGTTTGTACAAATTTTTCTTTTAGAGTTTCCTGCTATAAACAGCTCAACAATTGTTGTACGTTTGTCCAAAAAGTTAGTCATGACTATATTTTAATTTCTAAAAGTTTAAGGGTTACATATATAGTTTCAAAATCTAAAAAACCAGAAAACGCATCAAAAATTTGATTTAATATAGATTGTAACGCTAAATATTGATGACCCTGAATAAATACATACGTATACATAAAAGAGGATGAATATTTCTGAATAAAATGCTAGAAATTTAAAAAACGAAAAAAACAGAAAAACGTACAAAACCGAATACTGTGTACAACCATCTATACCCAAAATAGTGTTTGCATGGTTTTGTAGGTTTTTCCTCTGGTGCATTTTTGTATGGAAATTTTCATCCGCTGGATTATTTACAGGATAGTTGTTGTCTGAACATCCAGTTTTATCTGCAAAGTACGATTCAAACGAGTTTTGTACGTTTATCCGCAAAAATGTATGCGCTCTCGGTAAGTGCTTTGAGGACGAAACCGGATGTTTGGACCACAAGGTATAGTGTAATACTCCATTTGAAAAGCTAAGTGGATGAAAATTTTCATATTAAAATCCTTAGGTGAAAAAACGTGCAAAAACTGGACAAAACCGAACAAATACGCATATTGTGTGTACATTGAGGTGGAGTTAATTTTACTTAATATTTGGATTTTGATTTAAGGTGTTGTAACACAATGCTTTGGGCCTAAAAACAACTCCCAAAGTAATTTTGGTCCACCTCCCCCTAACTTGACCCTCCTACCAATGGTCAAATTTTGCATGAGATTAAATTTTAACAAAATTGCTGTATTTGCTCATTTACTTATGCTAGAAAGCTGGTTTTGGCTTAAAAGATTCATAAGTTTCTTATTTCTGTCTCGTATAATTGAAATAACTAAATCAGGTCAAATTTTATTAAAACTTTAATATATACTGAAACAAATGTGTTCTACTAAATTAGCATCTTCAGTTCTGTAAAAGAATATTAGCAACTGAATATAAAGGACCAAGCAATTTGCTATACAGGAAACTCTGCACTCCATCACATAAATAATTATCTATCCGGCGTATCAAAACAAATAATTTCATTTTAGAGTGTTGAAGTAATACCCACACGATAGCAGATGTTTATGATGAAAAAAATAAGGTTAAAATACAGGCTGTTTGTAGACTATGTATTCGGTCATGCTTGAGGCATCATGATAAACAATATAAGGCAATCTTTACTGGTAAGCCTGGTGTAGCTCAATGTTTTTTGTTATCTTTACCGCAAAACCTGAATTGAAAAAACTTAAACTTCTATGAAGCCAAAGGGTTACGCATACTCAAAATAAATATTAATAAAACGGTTTTATCGCGTATATAACCTGGTACTATTTGCTCACTGCGTTTAATTGTTTTTTGCTACATCGATATATAGTCTACAAGCAGCCTGCGTTATAATCTTAGTTTTTTCATCATAATGGTCTGCTGCGGTGTGGGTAATACTTCAACACCCTAAAGTGAAATTGTTTGTTTTGATACGCCGGATAGATAATTATTTATGTGATGGAGTGTAGAGTTTCCGGTGTGGTAAATTGCTTGGTCCTGAATATTTAGTTGTTTTTATTATTTTACAGCATTGAAAATGCTAATTTAGCAGAATGCATTTGTTTCAGTGAATTTTAAAGTTTTAATAAAATTTGTCCTGATTTAGTTATTTCAATTATACCTTACTGGGTTCTTAGAAAGAGCAACAGCAACGGAATCAAAAATGTCATTTAAGTGTTTATTTTGCTTATGCGACATCATAACTAATGCTCTTCAAAGATCGAAATACTAAATTTATAAAATACCCTATAGTTCAGGAAGATGTCAAAAAAATGTTGATTTTGTGCTTGTCGGGGAAAAATACAGAAAGTATGTAAGGGATGTGAAAGTGATTCCATGGGAACTGCAACACAGGCTGGCGGTCGAAGATCTAGATAAAAAAATTCCAAAAAGGTTCTAATAGCGATCGTGAAAAAGAAACAAATCAAAGAAAAAGGGCGTAGAAGCTGAATGAAAACCGAACAAGAGTAAAATTTACAAAAAGAGTAAAAAAACTAGTAAGCATGGATGTGTCTAATTCGTAGAAAAGTTTCAACGATGGAGTTCTTTTTAAGGGGATGAGACGAAGTGTGTGGAAAGAAGAAATGTATGAGAGATCGGGAGGCATGTGGTGGAGACATGAGAAGGTGAAGGATACTACAGCAACAAATAAGGCAGCATTTAAAGAGCTGAACCATTTTCCATTAAAAAAAAATACGACCCAATACAAACCTATAAGGCATCAAACAAGTAAAGTTGTTGCTAGAGCTATAAGAAAGAAAGGCGAACTAGAATCGAATAATTTGTAAAAATTCTAATGGTGTTTCCAGCTTTCTTAGAAGATTCTAAAGATTTTGAAAAGGGCTGATGCTTAAGAGGAAAACACAAACGGTTATGTTTTATCGAAAAAAACAAAGTAACATTTGGAAGGAAAACATGGCCAAGATTATGAATGACCAGAAAGAATATGGCCAGATGGTGGAAGCTGATGCATTAGAAGAGCCGGCGGAAAGAGTTACTTGTGAAAAAATTGTGGAAGCAGTGCAACAGATAAACTCAGGAAAGGCAATTTAACCATCAAAAATGTGGAAATGATAATTGAAAGTGGCAAAATCGGGGCTAAAGTAATGATGGATTTCTGTCAGCGCGTGTTGAATGGTAGGGAAATACCTGATGAGTGGAAAACTAGTATGATTGTGCCTGTTTTAAAGAAAAGAATGATATGATGAGCTGTGGATCAAATAGAGAAGTAAAACTGCTAGAATATACCATGAAAATTGTTGAGAGGATGCTTGAAGGCGAATGCAAACACTGATCAATTTGAATAGAATGCAGTTTGGATTTACACCAAGAAATGGAAGAGTGGATGCAATATTCATTACGAGGAAGAAAAATGAATATGACAAGAAGGACAAGAAGTTGCATACGTGTTTTCTTAACATAAAAAAGACATTTGGCTGAGTTTCACATAACATGATTGAGTGGGCCATGAGAAAGAAGGATTTACTAAAAGCAATGGCTAAAGCAATTAAAAACCGACGCGATGATGTAGTGGTTAGAGCGTCTTCTTCGCAGTCGGTAGACCCGGGGTTCAATCCCCTTGTTGAGTCATACCAAAAGACTTTAAAAAATGGTATCCACAGCTTCCCTGCTTGGCGCTCGGCATTTATGGGAGGTTGTGGAGAACAAGCCGGCAAGTTCGCTTGTTGTGTCCTTGGGCAAGGCACTTAACGGGACGCCCCCGCCTTTATGTGGAAGACAGGTGGCCCAGTTTTCCCTCCAAATAGAGGGTTGGTGGCAGGAAAGGTATCCGACCGCAAAAAACAAATGCCACGTAATAAAAATGCAGATATCTGCTGTGGATCCCTAATCGGGAATAAGCCGAAAGACAAAAAAGAAGAAGAATGGCTAAAGCAATTATGAGCTTGTATGATGGAGCAAAGATAAGAGTGAGGGTGGGATCTACGTATTTGGAGGAGTTTGAACTAACGGTCGGTGTAAATCAAGGATCTGTGCTGTCGCCACTGTTATTTGCAATGGTTGTAGACGATATTACAGAAAACGCCAGAAGGAATGTGATCAAAAAGATATTATATGCTGATAATCTTGTTCTCATAAGCAAAAACATGGAAGATTTAAGAGGTTTTGCAATTGGAAGGAAGAACTAGGAAGCAGGAATTTGAAGGTGCACATTAGAAAAACAAAAGATGGTTGGCGGGTTGGAAGGACAACTGTTCAAAAGCAAGAGAAATCCATGCGAGTTTGTGGTAGGGGAGTAATTGCCAATTATTGTTGTGCACAAAATGTGAAAACTGGGTTCATGGCAGATATGCGAAAATAAAGAGAATTACCACTAAGTTAGCAATAAGTTGTTTTTGTTTAAGATGTGAGATAATGATGGAAGGGATGATAGATTCGATCAAGAAACTGTGTGATGAGGTCAAGACAGTGAATAAATTTTGTTGTTTGGGAATCAGCCTAAATGATAGTGCTTGTTGTGATGCAGCAGTTACAGCAAGAGTGAGACTCGGTTGAATGAGATTTAAGAAATGTGGAGAATTGTTACTTGGAAATAGGTTTCCACCGCAAATGAAAGAAAAAGTTTATCGTGGTTGCATAAGATCAATAATATTGTATGCAAGCGAGACAAGGGGTTTAATAGAAAATGAAAGATAAATTTTAAGGAGAACAGAAAGAGCAATGATGAAAGTCATGAGCAGCTGGAAAGTAAAAGTCAAAAGGAATACTGAAGAACTGATGGGCATGCTGAGATTAAAAGAAACTGTAGATGGTCTGGCAATAGTAAACAGAGTTAGATGATGAAAAGGGAGAGTGATTGTGTTTCAGAGTTGTCTTAGAACTTAAAGTAAGTGGCAACAAAAAGCGAGGATGACCAAACAAGACCTGGAAGAAGCAAGTTGAGAAGGAAGCTGGGAAGTTTGATGTGAAGGCAGAAAATGCCCTGAATCGACCGATGTGGCAATCTCAAAAGCGAACAATTGCGAAAAAAATGACGTGAATCCAGGCAAGAGGCCAAAACTGGACAAAAATGCTGAACTAACAAGAGTCAATCACTTGCATATGACAAGTCATCTACTTCAAGCTGTGTTAAGTCATTTTCAAATTTTACTGATATTGCAGCTCAACAAATTTGCTGCGCGTTCAATTGATTAGAGCTTTAATTCTGAATATTTTTTTTGCCTATTGAGGAAATTCAACGGAAGATAATGGCCTGAACTTAACCACTCACCAATCAGACACTAAACCATTTAGCTTTTTTGCCAATTAAGCCTAAAAATGACTAGTAGCTTGCAGAAATATTTTCCAGGTGCTTAAAAACGTGTCAGAGAGTCCGTACGTTCGTATGCAGAAGACAGATAGCCATTGCAAACATCTTTGCAGCAACTCTTCCAAAGTGACAATGTTGCTATACTTGCCATAATTGGTGTTCCATCTGAGTGTATAATTCACAAGCTGCTTAGCAGGTTGGTATTTTCCTGTGCTTTGTAAATAGCTTTTCCATTTGTCTCGTCTTTGCAGTCTTCAATTCTTAAATGGATCAGATACACCACTTCGAGTTTGCTAACAACAACATTTTGCTCTTCAATTTCAATTTCTGAATAAAATTTAAAACCACTACTTTCGATAGCAGCCAAAGTAGCATCTTTCCGGTCATTAATATAGATTGCACAAAGAATTTCGAAATTGTATTCATTCATTCATTTTTCCTGAGTTTTAGCCTGCATTTTTGACAGGTCGGCTCCAATTTGCTTCAGTCAATAGTTTTTGTCACATTGTTATCATCAATTACTGTACAACAAAATCTTTTAAAACTGCTGATATAATGGCAGCACCTGCGCAATCGCAAACATCAAACCGTTTGCATATTAGCAAAAAGTTGCTCAAATCTTGCCAGTTTTGTATCTTCGGTCGTTTGGCTGGCGTAGAGACTTTGAGAAACTGGAAGTTGAAGCAGAGTGGTTAATACATTCAGTGCAACTGCTGCACCTGACGTAGCTGTAAATGGCTCATTGCCATCATCTTAGGTCAGTGGTTCTCAAACTGTGCGTCGCGACGCCCTGGTGCGTCGTTTGAAATCTCGTAGGGCGTCGCATAGTCATTCTGTTCGAAACTACTCTCAAATAAGCAAAGAACGGAAAATTTTAATGCAAAAACTACAGTTTTGTAACTTCAAGCAAACATACCGTTCTTGATATCGAAAGCAGGAGAGAATACTTGAATAATGTACTGTTTCCGCCGGCTCACGCTTCACAGATTCAAATTTTTTTTATTTTTACGTAATAGCCATTACTTCAGTTCAAATCGTTTTTATTGCTTAAACGTGATTTGATATCATCACATCCACAATTTGCAAGTAAACTATGAAATTTTTTGCTCGAAAATTAAATAATATGAAGAGCCAAGTATCTACCATTTCGAAACCTATCAAGGGCTTTATTAGCATTCTATGAAGTTGCGCACAGAATTGCTAAGTTGCTGAGGAAATAATACTGCCTGCTGCGATCAATCTTGCAAGTACGATAATAGAAGGAGCTGCCGAAAAATTAAAGTAAATACCGTTATCCTACAATACCGTGTGTCGTCGGATTGGTGACATGGCGTTGGACATTCACGATCAACTGATCGATAGAACGAAACAGCGAGAATTCAGCCTGCAATTAGACGAAGCGACTGATGGCAGTCGAGATGCCCACCTAATTTACTACGTGCGTTTTGTTGACTTCTCTGAGCAAACTTGGTAGAAGAGGTACTACTTTGCAAGCCTATTGAACTTGGTTGCCGAGGAATTGATCTTTTCAATATAAACGACAATTCTATTTCTACAAATAACTTAGATTGGAGAAACTGCATTAGCATATGGGCAGATGGCACCAAAGCTGTGTCTGGCAGTCGCTCTGACTGCGAAGTCTAATTCAAGAACATGCTCCAATGGTCATGTAGATGGATTGCATGATTCACCTAAAGGGATTGGTGGCTCGTGAACTGAGCCCGGACCTCGGTGCTACAGTTGAAATCGTCACCAAACTTATCAACTTCATCAAAACACGGCCGTTAAAGTCAAAAGCGTTTGAAAAACTTTGTGCAGAGATGAATGCAGAGCATCGAAGTTTGCTGTTTTATTGTTCGTCCAGGTGACTTTCGCTTGTAAAATCATTTAAACGAGTCCACGAGCTGCTAGACGAACACCACGCATTTTTGCAAAAACAAAAGAATCAACTCGCTGATTGCCTAGCTGAGAGCGAATTTTTATTAAAATTGAATTATTTGTGTGATATGTTTGCTAAATTGAATAAACTGAACCTGTCTATGTAAGGGGCTAATAAAAATATATTCGACATTTGAGATAACATCACAGCGTTTACAAAAAAGCTGTCTCTGTGGAAGGAAGATATTTCGAATGTGTCCGGAAGTTCCCAGTACTTCTCTTTTTTGTCCAATCTGCTTGAAAAGAAAAGTATGATGCTGTTTTCAGATTTACTAAGCGTATTTGTGCAACATCTATGCAAGCTCGAGTTGAAGTTCGCACTTTATTTTCAGGAAGATTTATTACGCTATAAATGGATTCGCGAACTTTACGTGCTACCTGTCACATCTTCCTTCACGGAAGAAGAAAAAGAACACTACATTGATCTTACCTGTGACAGGTCCCTAAAGAGGAAGTTTAATTCAGTCAATCTGACAAGTTTTTGGATTTCATTGAATGACGAATACCCAGCTTTGACGAAAAAACATTGCGACTACCTGTCCAGCTCGCTACGTCTTATTTATACGCAGCTGGATTTTTTGCGATGGCCGTCACTAAATTCAAATATCCATCACGAATAGGCCTTGAAAGAGAAATGAGTGGCAGTTTCAAAGATTCTCTCAAGGTTCCACGATCTTTGCAAAAATGAACAAGCCCACACGTCAGTGACGTCGAATTAGATTTGAACTAAATTACTAACTGATAGGCCATTGGTTCTTTTTGGTATTTCGTTTCTTCATTGATTTTTCTTTTCTTCATTACGTATTGCGATACTACTAAATAGAACTTCGGTAGCAGTGCTTTTATGACTGGGGCGTCGCAAGCTCAGCATACTTTTGCAAAGGCGTCGCAATAAAAAAAGTCCACTGTCTTAGATCATGATATCTTAATTTACTCTAAACATATATTTAAAATTAGACTGACTGTATCCTTCACCTATCAAGTATTTTTTCCGACGTTATCATAATAAAAGTTCCAGTCGAATTCATTCATTTACAATCACTAAATTTTTCCATCTTTTTTCTTTCTTGTTGGCAACTGTTAAAAACATAGCACGATTGATCGACATTTTCGGTGAATTCCTCGACTCTTTTTGGAAATGCCATTCCTTTTTTGGATGTAGGATAATTCTTGATTTCTATAAACTTTTTGCTAAGATTGAAGGCTTTTTATAAAATTTTTTGCTATAAAATTAAGTAAATGCTAGCCTCATTGCATACTTAGAAAATTCTTTTGACACGATTTGGACTATCTTCGCTATGCCAATTCTGCCCATGCACTTTTGTGGAAAGAAAGTTGTTTGGATAATGGTCGCAACTTTGGGATTAGTGCCAGGGTTTTAAAGTTAAAGTTCTTCTGGTAGTGGCAGCTTTTGTCAGTGCAGTTGATGAGCTATCTTTATAGTGATCACAAAACAGTATTGCTAAAATTCAAAACTTGACAAGAATACCTATAGTTTGCAACAATAAGTCAAAAGATGTGGAGTATATTTTTTGCTAAAATTTCTTATTTTGGCCTTTGAAGAGCGTTAACTATGATGTTGCATGCGCAAAACAAACACTTAAATGAGCCCTTTACTTCTTGGTCAATTTTTAGCAAAACAGAAGAAAAAGTTTTCTCAAAAAAAAAAATAAAGGAAATAGGAAACTTCTAAATCTTTTAAGCCAACAACCAATTTTTTTGGCACAAGCAAGAGGATATACAGCAATTTTGATCTCATGCAAAATTTGACCCTCGGTAAGACGGCAAATTTAGGGGTGGGGAGACCAAAATGGCTTTTGGCGTTGTTTATAGGCCAGTTGGTAACAATAATTGAGTCACTATTTTCTTTTCGCTTGTGCTATCGGTAAAGTTATTCTTTGGCTTTATTTAGTGTTCGATGAGTCCGCGGCGGCAAATTACAAGGGTTCCGTATTTACCGTTCTTTCTTTTTTGATCGGCCTACCGGTAGTACGGAAACCTACTCAAAATATTTTTGAAGAAAACTATTTCGTAAATAAGTTTCCTAATCTAAAACTGGTAATTAATTCAAGGGTAGAAATAATTTTGGCGCAGAAGGGTTGTAGCAAGCTATTGGTTAAATTGTATCTTTGTTGAAGACTTTGAACTGTTATTGCTTGCTAGCTTTGTTATGACTATAAGCTTGGCTGAATATCAAGCGTTTAATGCGTCAGCTTTAGCTTCTGCTGTACATAGAGCAGCCGAATAGACTTATCAGTAATTTTCTTGGAAGCGTCCCTGTTGAGAAGCAACAGGGACAAAAGTTAAAAGATGCAACATTTTAAATCAAAATCCATAACATAAAGCAAAATTCATTCCACCCTAGCGTGCACTGTTGCAAGCAGCACAACGGCCGAAAAGAATGCACACACAACTTGGACTAACAAGAAAAAAATTGATTACAGTCGTAACCGAACTTGAAAGCGCGCATTTTGATCAGCCGCTCTCATCTAGGAGTTTTCAAACGAGGGTACGAACGTTATTTGATTTGTTTCGGCCAAGATTTCATTTTTTTATTATGAAAGGTGCAAAAAATGCTCCAGCTAACAAAAGGCTGCGGTCATTGAAAAGATAGAAAACCCTGCTTCAATCAGAGTATTAACATCACTGTTTGATATAACTTGAGATTCCTTCAATAAAGTGGAGAAATTTATCCTTTCAAATAAGCTACGGTTAAACCGACTTAAAAACCCAGCGAGTTGATTCTGAAACAGAAAACAAGCGTCTAAACAAAAACCATCAAATTAAAATTAAGGTAAACATATTAGTTTTCGCATCTGCTATTTAACAACTGTACTTTATATTGTTCTTGTTTCAATCATGAAAGTAAAAAATGGATAAAAGCTGATTTAATTACAGTTTATAAGTAATTCTCACACAAAGCGTCTATGCATGAAATTCAGGCAGCTCCACATATTCTACGTTTAGTCGATAGGTCCAATCAATTTGGCCACACCGAGTGGAGTTTTATTTAGCAGAAGTTGGTTTAAATGAATCTTTAAGTGTTAATAGTTGCCGATCCCTGATTCAGCTTGTGCTCAAGACCCCTTGGGGGTCCCAGCAGATTTTTTTTCAAATAATACATATACAGCATTGACATATCGAATAACTTAACCAAGTGCTGGTCATCATTGGCTGAGAGCCCTGCAAGGTGATGCCGGCTTGTGTCAAATAGTTTAAGTCATTCAAGCGGAAAAAATTGCAGTAGACTACATTTTTCTGTGCCTATTGCCTAACAACCGAGAATCAACAAGGAAACTGAACCTGGAAGCGAGACGTTGAAAAATCGTCGTTGATAAAACTGGCAGCACTTGCAGCTACCATTCAGTGGCTCGGCATAAAAAAGCAAATCAATGATAGGTCTATTTATATACAGTGCCCCCAAAAATCTATACATTCTTTAAATCGTAATAACTTAATCAAATTATTGATTTTGACTCGTAAATAAATTGATACAAGCGAAAGAATACACATTTAAAGAATTTGAGAGAAAAAATATACAAAAACATATCAAATTAATTTTTAATAAGATAAAAGACACTTGTGGCAATTCAGAATGTTCATAAATTGACGAGTTTACGTAAGTGCTCCAACTGGTTGCAGTACTGCAAAACACGCTTTTTATATCTTCAAAAAATGGATCTAGAAACTCCCAGCAACATTTTCTTCGGTATTTGAGCACATTGTTTTTCAATTGCTACTCTTATTTAGCAATTGTTTTAGGTTTCCTGCTGCAAAGTTCGTCTTTTAGAAACCCTCGAACAAAGAAATTCATGGGTGTCAAACGTGGTGAAACAGGTGAATATCTAACTGTACCTCTTGTTTCAAACCATCTGTTTTGCTTATTTTTATCCAGATAAGTTCTCAAATCACGATTTAAGGGGAATTTGCACCATCTTTCTAAAAGTAAACTCGGCATCTCGAAATTGTTCTTGCTGATGCGGTAAACAAATTCTTGTTACAGGTGAACATAGTGTGTATACATTATTTGAGACACCCTGTATTTATCGTTAATTACATAAGTATATAGATTACTATCTCAAGAGGTATTGATTAGGACAAAAATTTTGCGCACGACTATCGTTATCAATTTCGATTTAAGTTGCTTTTACGTTGATAACAATAACTTTGGTGAGCAGTGATATTTATGTTTACTGAAAGAATAGTTTCGACAGATGAAAATTTTATCATCGATCAAGTCAGACTTCTTTTTAATTTGTCTTGCAATTTTGTTTCCGGCATCGAAGATCACGACAGTAACCTCAGCCTCGGGGGTTCTCGATTCAGTTCACGGTCTGTTGCTCAATAATAGTTTAGTTCAAATAACTGAATCCGAGTCCCATATAAGAATCCTTTTTACTATATGCTAGTATTTTAAAAGTTTCAGAAGTGGAGGTGAGTAATTCTTTGGTCACGCAGCGTAATATTAGTTAATTAGTCGAGAACAAACGCGAGAGAACGCAAGTAATCGCGTTAGCAGATGGTCGCGCTATTGAAAGCAATGTCACACTTTTTAACGGAGAAATACAAGTAGGTGCTTTATGATGCAAGACCAATAAGAGTGTTACGGCAATGTGAAGTTTAGGTATTTCAAAGAAGTTGGACTTTATACCCATAAACAAGGCCTTGCTTTTCATGGCTATTGATTGGTTCGCTTATGTACAAGACTGGAGTAACGTCACTGACATTTACATTTCACGCACACTAATGCAGGCATAAAACAATAAATTTCTCGTAAAGGGAATTGAACGGTTTGCACGACATACGTGCATTACAAGTGTTATAAATATCGTAATCCAAACGCCTGACGGGCACGGCAACGTGTTTGCTGCTTGAAGTAATATGACAGGCCATGGGTTCCAGTCAATATCATGCGAAACAAGTGATCAAACTTCTTCGCCTGTTACAAGGTAGTAGTTATATCTTACGGTACGCTTGCGCAGTTTGGGTCAATCTTTACTAGCTTTCCCACGACAATACTTGATGACCTAGTTCGTGGAACCACTTGTCTGCCACATAAAGATTGAGACATCCCCTTAATGGCTTCGCCCAAGGACACAAGCAAGCTTGCCTGATCGCAAACCACATTGTTCCTTTGGGCTTGGCACCAAGCAGAAGAGCTATGAACACAACCTATTAAAGTCTTTTGATATGACTGAACTTGGGCATCCAACTCCAGGTTTGCAGACTGCGAAGTGGACGCTCCAACCACTACACCATCGCGCTGGTACTTATAAGGTGTAATTGCTGGGTAAAGTTACTCATTCAGCAAGGACAGCTGCTCAACGCAGTTATCTTGCAGTTTGCTGGTGTAATGACCATTTAAAAACACCTAACTCGAGATGATAGTGCGTACTGTTTCAACCGTCATCTAACTGCTAATTAGATTCCCGGCATGCAGAAGAGCTGGATGGTTCAATTTGAACTACCGAGTAACCGAGGACTCTTTATGGCGTGTTAATGATAATGATCCTTGAGCACGAAAAAGAACAACGCAAGATGGCAATTTACAGTTTTTTGATTTTGCTGTTTGCTTTTAATGTTATTGGCAGCATTATTGGTAGCGTAGCTCAGTTCAATAAGCGCTAGCTTGCAACCATGGGGGTGCAAGTTCACTGCCGCATGAGATTTGCGTTTAGTGGTTTTGGAAAGGGCACTTTAGAGCAATTTTCTTTGCTTGGTTGCAGGCTTGTGGTAAAACTCGCTCTGCCAGCAGTGCTGACCGCTCCGTAGCGTGTGTGAACACAATAATGTTATAGCGCAGTGGTCCGCAACCTTTTTTAAAGCGCGGCACGCTTGTAAAACACGCTAAATTCGGCGGCACACCGCAACAAAAAATGTAATTAAAAACGGTAAACACTAGAAATGCAACAAACAATATGATTTACCCTCGTACTTCAATAAAATATTTGCGCTTGTTTTAATGAGCACTATTGCTTCATATCTGGCTCAATACTTGAAAGAGCAATTCGAAGTTCGTCGTCAACATTTTATATGCAGGATCGTTTTTGATTAGTAATAAAGATGAAAAGCTTTGTTCGCACATATAAATCGTGCAAAATTGGAGCAAAATTTCAATAGTTGTTTTGGAAATTTGCTTATATTCTTCTTTGATTGAAATTCAAAACATCAAGTTAAACTTCGCTGAATTTCAATCTTAGTGTTCTGTCGTTTCTTACTTCAAAGAAATTTTCTCGAATACGCTGGGGCAATTCTTTTTGTGAAATTTCAGCATTAGCTGAGAAAGGATTTTGAATCCAGTCACATTTTTCAGTGTTAATTGCGAAAAAGTACTTGTCATATTTTTGCTGTATTAAAGTTAAGTGTTTCTTGGCAAAATTTAACACGAAACCCTTTTCAACATTTTCTTGATTTTTATAGCTTCTTGGAAACATTTCCAGAGATCCTTAGTCTTTACTCATTTTGCCAGAGTTGTAAATTTTGTTGAAACCCATGTAGCTTGTCAAAACATGTCAATATGTTTTCACGAATTTCTTGCATTTCTATATTGAGCTCATTCATGAGTACAAATATGTCAGCCATTTCAGCAAGTTTAGCAATGCAATGATCGTCTTCAAGATGCTTATACAATTCGTGCTTGTCCTGATTTAATAAGAACTGCTTTACTTCGCGCCGGAGCTCAAAAGTCTTATGAGAACTTTTCTTCGTGAAAGCCAACGCTAAGAAGTGTAAAATAGCAATAACTGATGTTCTGATCCCATTTCTTCGTATAGTATAGAAAAAATTCGCGAATTTAAGGCTTGTGCTATAATGAGGTTAACAATTTCAATGCAATCGCTCATCGTTTTTGAAAGTTCCTGTGGTAAATATTTGATCATCAGAGCTTCCCTGTGTATGCAGCAATACCTAATTTGTATTGCTGAATTTTGACGTTTTACCCATGCAGCAAAGCCTTTCTCTGCGCCCATCATCGCTGAAGCACCATTAACACAAATGCTGATGCAGTTACTCCAATGGATACCATGAATTGCAAAAAACTCGTTGGTTGTGCTAAATATTTCCTGAACAGTAGTTCGTTCTGGAAGCTCTTTGCAAAATAAATATTCTTCAATTGTGGAATCGCCATCTACAAAATATACTGCAATTAACAGCTGTGCTTTCTTCTAATGTCTGTTGTTTCGTCAATCTGAATGGAAAACTTTGGAGATGCTTTTATTTTTTTATTAAAGTTTCGAATATACCATTCGACATGTCGTCATTTTGATTGTTAATAGTATCCGCAGACAACGGCACTTTGCTGACCTCCTTCACTTCCTTTGGTCTAAGCATTACTCGAACAATTTCTGAACATGCTGGTTTCAATAAAGTTTTGCCAATATTATTCGTTTTTTTGACGTGTAATTAATTTAGCTACATGATAACTGGCTTCTAATGCTTTTTCTGAGACTGTAAAAAATAACTTCATAAAATGCTCTTCTTTTTATTTTGACTTAACATCCGCTGGAAATATTTTTTATTCTTGTGTGCATGAACGGCATGTTTCGTGTTAAAGTGGCGCATAAGTTTATCAGGAACCATTGCTTTATTTGCAAGTTGCTCCACACAAATAACGCAGAGCGGTTTTGAAGCATCTTCGTTACCACACCAAGAAAATTCATACTGAATGTAATCTTCCTTGTATTGTCTTCCGAAAATTTTTTGTTTCTTTACAACTTGTGCTAGGTACATTTTCTTGCTCATTACTACATGTTTCGAAAGCTCTTTTCAGAAATTTATCCATTTTGTTAAACTTTAAAGTACCTTGCAGAGTCAGTGCTAACAACTTAGCACTGACTCTGCAAACGCACACTCTATTTTGTTTAATTAGATTACACGTGCTCCGTTTTGCCAGGCCAATAGAAAGGTGTCGATGGGTAAATACATCGCGTATCTCTTTAACTACTTCACAAATGCTCGGTGAGGAGTTTGGAATTTGAATTTATGTGGTTCAAGCAGGTAGAATAACGTTTAAATTTTCAAAGGGTGAAAAGTATTTTGTAAAAATAAGAGAAAGGTTACAGTTACTCTGCGGCACACCTGACATCGTCTCGCGGCACACCGGTTGCGGAGCACTGTTATCGCGTAACGGCAAAGATTTCCTTGTAACTGTAGGATAAAATTATGATAACAAAACAACAATAAGCAAACAAATTTAGCGTAACATTAATATTTGACAACGTAATGTCACAACCTGTTGAAAGATGCTATTGTGATGAGCAATGTAAATATTGCAATAAAAATATAAATATTGATATGTTAAATTAAGCAAAAAAATAAGTTGCTAGGCTGTTTACTTTTCTATTTTGCTTGTATATGTACACTGCGCCAATTCAATCAAAATAATAGGCTCATTCATTCATGCGTATGAGCTCATGCTCGGTTTGCATGTCTTTCGTCGTCAGACTGGGCCATCTCGACATGTAGACTGCTTGGCCCCACCATCTGTCTGCCGCATAGAGACGGAGGCATCCTGTTAAGTGTCTTGCCCAAGTACAAAACCAGCAAGCTTGTCAGCTTGTTCTCCACACTATCCTTTATGTGCTGAGGGCCAAAATATAAGGTGACGCATCCAGTCATTACTACGAATGACATATTTGTTATTTACCTTTCCGATCACGGGAAAAACTTTTCTTGGTTGCACCAAAAACTATTTTGCGCCGCAACTTTACAGTTTGCCCACCACTCGGTGGCACAACGCGTTTTAGTCATAATCACCAAACTAAGCAAAAATTGCAATAAGATGCTTTTTCGAAAAACACCACGAAACCGCCGTGAGGTTTAAACGCACGACCTGTGCAGCCGCAGATGGTGGTTTGAACGATCGACCACATTGCCAAATTTTCTTTACACCAACGACAGACAGCGTCAAGCACTGGGATACTTTTCCGCAAGAGTCCTTCAACTAAATCTTCAGACCTTCTTTGAAGCAAAACCCTAAATGTTCTTTTAATTCCAGTATCAGTCCATTTGTTTAGCGTAAACTTGCTTCGATTCTAAATTTTTCATGAGAGCAAGCCTAATTGGCACAAAATAAAAAAAATTTTTGTATTGTATTGTCCATATTTATCCTCCATTCACGAGAAAGCAAATTGCATCGCAATATTTTGGACGGGACGTCCGCACTCGCTTGGGAGTTGCCATTTTCGAGGTGTCTGGGCCACCTGTCTTCCACATAAAGGCGGGGGCGTCCCGTTAAGTGCCTTGCCCGAGGACACAAGCGAACTTGCCGGCTTGTTCTCCACAACCTCCCATAAATGCCGAGCGCCAAGCAGGAAGCTATGGATACCATTTTCAAAAGTCTTTTGGTATGACTCGACAAGGGGAATGAACCCAAAGTCTAACGACTGCGAAAAAGGCGCTCTAACCACTACACCATCACCCACCCTGAAACGTCGTAAAAGTAAAAACAGAATGCAGTGCGACCCGCTTTCTAACAATGACATTTAATAAGTTAATGAAAGGTGTGGTGGCAAAGTGACGCGGCGCATTTAACTGAATGAATTCTTTTGCAATAAAAGCATAAACGCGACATAGTTGCGCCGCAAGGCAAATCACATAAAGGTAGTTTTATCCGTGATAAATTTCGTTAACACTTCAACAAGTCGTGTGTTATCATTAAACATTCTCATTGCATCAGGCCAAGTGCAACCAACAAGATTATTCAAAAACTCAGGGCCGTTGAGAGAGCAGTCCAGACCCGGTACCAACATCTATTCCGGGCCCCATTTGACAAGGCTCTGATAAACTGGAGTTGCCGGGCTTTATCCAATTACAAATGAATGGGTGTTTGGAATAATTGCTCAGAAATTTCTTTTCTTTCTGCGCTTTTTTTCTTGGTTTTAGCTCCACTCTGATACGAATAAGGCATTGCTGTCTGGCTACTTCACTATTGAAATAATCAAATTTCTATATGTGGGGTAATAAATTAAGCACAGTTATAATACTATGTCTATGGAATAATATAAGGCTGATAGTAAGTCAAAAACAAAATGTTAATAACATGCAATGCATCATTATCAGTCACCAGTAATCGGTAGGTAAAATGCAATCTTCCTGTTTAAGAGATAACAAAACAACAGGATTGATGTTAAATGATTTTGCAAAATCTGATCATAAACAAATTGATTAATCCATATGGCATATCTGGGTTTCAGATTTAGGGGTTTGGGGCTTGAAATTATATTTAGGAAGTTATGTGCTTTAAGAGTTATAGGAACCACATTTTGTTTTTGGCTACGGGGCCAGAAAGTATTTTGGGGGACCCAAATTTTATTAAAAAGAAGTACCGTACTTAAGCAATTTATTTGTGGTCAAAATGAAGAAAACATTAATCATCATGTCAAAAATATTATATAGGTTATGCATTTGCAAACGAAAGTAGAAAGCTAAGGCCTAATGTATTGTTAGCATTGCGCGCGACGTTTTCAAAAATACGGGCTCCTAAAAATATTCGGGCTCAGTAACAAAGGTACGCCTGAACTCCCGTGTCAGCGCTCCTGCAAAAATTAAAAGCAAATGGAAACTTTTCCTGTCAAGCATCGAAAGGGTGCACAATCCTGCAAATATTGTTTGATATATAGAACTTAAGAAAGCTAAGCTTTCGAAAAAGTTGCCCTCCATAACTACGTTGATTAACACTAAAATTATTTGCTTAAATTGAAGCTACTTTACTTAAAAACATCAAAAAATTTGTGACTTACCGAAAGGTCAAAGAAGATGAGAGTACAGATACCGATAATTTTTTTTCTTAAAATAACAGTATGAAGGAAATTGCAAGAAGCTTGCGAGAGTGCACCAATTGGCACGAAGTATAAGTTTAAAGGAACCAAAACTCTTTCAAAGTGTTAGTTCGAAAAACGTCGCATTTTATCAATGTTTGAAAGATATCTATTTGAACTAGATGTATGAGGTTAATAAAATCATTTGTATTCTTAAAAAATACAAAGGTCTGTACAAAATTAGGTCTATATTTTCATACATCATGCGAAAAAAAAATACTCACAGCAAGTATTAATAACATTTACCCACGTTCATCCACCTTTAACCAACACTAAATTTGAAAAATCAATAACATCTGCAGAGAAACATATTTTTGTCTAGAGCAGCTGCCAGGTGATGTGAATGGAAGAAACGGTTAGACAAATAGCAAGTAAGTAATTTTGTGGCGTTATGTGATCACAGATCAAACTAAAGCTCTCCCGATCATACAATCAACCCCGCTAGATGAGTAATAGCACTTTTTTTTGCAGAGAAATGCATAGTACCAACAATTCTGGCAACTCCCGATTGGGTTATTGTGCACGATTTGTTTCCTGGTATTATTGCGCAAGGACGCAACAAGACAAAGCTGAGAGAAGCTGATATTTCACAAAAACTTTTGTTTTAAAAGAAAGTTTGACCAAATTATATTCGATACGTTTGGATCATTTCGTATTCAAGTTGCATGAAATAGCTTTACCTTTTCCCCATCAATTTTTTAGTTAAAAATGTTTCTTTTTCAGACTAATTTCTTTATTTTAGTTCTATATAGTATTTTTCATGCTGATTATGAAAACAGCTTGGAATTATTGTTTTTCCTCATTTTTGTGGTTAACTCTTTACTTTGAAAATAACCTTGTAGGCGTATGCGAGTTAACTTGCGAAAACGTGGTGGTGCTCCTCTGACAACTCTAGGCTTCTGCAAGCTCTCCCCTCACTTGTCGAGAAATAGTCATTGTCTGATGAACTGACAGTGTCATCGGAAGCCTTCAAGCTTCTGAGGGAAGGTTCATATTCGGTATCTTCCTCAAAACTAGACATTTGGGGTGTAAATTATTTGAAGAGTACAAAAAAATGAGTGGTAATGTGGACGAAAACAACACGCGTGCAACGACAGTGGCTGCCGGAGCGAGTCTGGTAAGAGCGTCCTAGAAATCCCACAGCTTCACCCCGTCGCCCCTGCCAGGCGTATGATTTGACGAGAATACTCGTTTGACACGTAGAATGGCTTAGAAAGACTCAGAATCGACGAGTATATACGTCTCTGGCTAGTTTTTGAAGGTCATGTTTTAGACGAGTATACTCGTCCCCGACTGAAAACGGAACATTTGGTGAAAACAAATATACTCGTTTCTGCGGAGGAAGGGGTTAACCAAACTCGATTAATTTTGCACAATAAATCTTAACATAAGAATTCCAAAATTAAAAAAAGAACAAAAAATGTTTTCGAATCAGTCATTGTGAAGTCATGGAATCTAAATCAGCCTTAGCTATAACTTTACAAATAAAAGAAGACCATGAGGCTAAGTGTCTGTCACTCAGGTATACGAACGCATATGTTCCTTAAGCTGGTATGTTAATAGCATTACTCAGTGGTTGTAAAAAATTCATTACATAATAGGCAGGGGAGTACGTTTAAATTTCTTTTAAAAAAAATCGATTATTTGAAGGCAAGACGAACAGCATTTGATACCACGTTTATATAATGGTACAACTAGACTAATAAACTACGGTACAATTATTGCAATAATAGCTGGCAAAGCATACCGGCTGGAGCTAATCATTTTGAAAATCTCGAAGTCGGTCTGTGAAGTGCCAATTAGCAAGCTAGCGGTCTTTTCCTAAAATTTTTTGCCGCAAGGAATTTTTTGCCCATCACCATTTAGCAAGTTTATACGCTTACATAAAGCGGCAGCTAGATGGGTCGATAACCTCTAGAACAGCGATTAGATAATTACGATAAGGAAAACAAAATTTTATGCATAGCAATTAACGGAAATTTCGGATCATCACCAGACTGAAATATACGGACGGTTGCATTTATCACTGAAGCAATCGCCAAGCTGGGTTTTGCAGTTTGTTGGTTAAAATTCAGTGACTACACTCTCCGAAAGCGACGCTTTGACTTCATAGCTTTAGAGGAAAGGCGTGCTTTCACGCATGAAAATAACACTTCAACTCTGATATAGATTTGTATTAATACATTCAAAAATTTTACGTCAATTCGGTACAGTTAAAGTTGACTTCAGTCAAATAATCGTAACGCTAGTTTGTACCTTTACAATACTTTCCATTGCTTTCACTGGCAAATCTAATTCTGAAAAAAGTTACAACCCGCAGACATGCTAACTTCGAAACGTGACATCATGGTAATTTCGAGTAACTGGTGAGACATGTTACTCTATATTATGTCCGCTGCGTTTTCTCATTTTTTTTTGTATTGATATATAGGTGGCTGTTTTCATAATTTTTTTTGGTTTTAAACCGTACGCTTTTAAACGACTTGATTTTATTTGCGATAATCGTTTCAAGTCATCGTCTAGGTGTTTCTTAAACCGCTTTTTACTGCTTTGACTGCTTCCCAATCCCAGATCGTCCAATTGCTGTTCCCGTAATCGTTTCCGTCTTCTTTGTCGCGAACTCAGTTTTTTACGTTTTCCGTTGCTTTTTTCAACATCACTCTTTTCTATTGTTTCTTTGTCGTCATTTTCTTGAGAATTCATCTCTAATTTTTTTTCTTTTTTATCACTTTTTTGTTGCTTGTTGGCATTTTTTCTGCAAAAGCAAAAATAAATCTTTACAATTAAAAAATTAAACGACTATGTAACGAGCCAGTAATGACGAGTTAGTGATGGCGTTGGTCTCAAAGATTTGGAGTACGAAACTCCGCAAAAGCACCACTGGTATTCATCAAGAGCATAAAGAATTTCTAAGGTGCAGCGTTATTCCAACAAAGTCTGGTTCAAAAGCAAGTGTGCAGCGATAGACATACACTGAATCAGCGGGTCAAAGCCAGCAATAAACCCGGAAAAACGTAAAATGGAGCAAAAAGACAAGACAACGAGTTTAAATCATTTGGAACATCATAAATTACGCGTCGCTACTGTAATTTATACTCATTAAACACAGAAATTAAACCTACTTGTCCTCTAAATCATCATAAAACTTTTTAAACGTTTTTTCCTTCTTGCTTCTTGCTCTCCGAGCATATTTTTGACGGAGATAAAACTCGTCTTCAGGCAACCGATGGGAGACAACACGCTTCAGTGGACACCACATATTCAAAGTTCGGTTATCAGCCAAAAGTATCTATAGAAAGAAACATTTTGGAGTGCAGTGACATGAGAGAAACATCGCCGTCCACATTCCTGCTTCAAACGCCAACGGCTTGTGTAGTCCGCATGGCATGCAGCAAGCTGATCGATTTGAAGAGTCCCTTGTTCATATTTAGTGTTCAATCAATTGCATTGAGACAAATTTCCCATGCTTGTGATTTACACAATCTTAATCAAAGCACTTACATCCTCAGTCGATAGACCAAAGTTATTAGGTTCAACGTTTCTGTATTTGAATCGACAAGGCATATCTCCAATAAGATCATCATAATCCATTGAGAAATACTCTTCAAGATGTTCGGTCATTGATTTTTCACCTAGAAAGCGATCACATCAACAAACGATCAGAGCAAAAGTTAAACACTACCAACTCGTGGCATTTCTTTGCACTGAGCAGATTTGGATTAGCAGCAAGACTAGCAGATGCAGGGCAATGACTAGCAATCAACTACCTGTTTTTGCAAGCAGTTGACAGTCTATCACATCGTCCAGAGTACAAAATGTAGTCAGAGTTTGGGCACATGAGGCATGTAGATTATTGCATGGTCAAAATCTTGGTTAGCTTTTAACCGACGCGATGGCGTAGTGGTTAGAGCGTCCGCTTCGTAGTCGGTAGACCTGGGGTTCATTCCCCTTGTCGAGTCATACCAAAAGACTTTAAAAAATGGTATCTATAGCTTCCCTGCTTGGCGCTCGGCATTTATGGGAAGTTGTGGAGAACAAGCCGGCAAGTTCGCTTGTTGTGTCCTTGGGCAAGGCACTTAACGGGACGCCCCACCTTTATGTGGAAGACAGGTGGCCCATAAATCTCAAAAAAGGCAACTCCCAAGCGAGTGCGGACTTCCCGTCCAAAGTATAGCGATACAATTCGCTTTCTCGTGAATGGAGGATAAAAATGGCAAATAATAATAATAAAGCTTAACACAGTAAAATTGTCATACCTAGTTTGGTTTTACACTTTGCTACTTCTTTCAAGAATTGAGCTTCTGATAATCCATTTCTTTCCTTTTTTAATTGCCTTTTTGATTTTTTCTTTTTACTTTCAGGAACATAATCGCAATCCATCTGATCATTGCACAATATAACAATTAAATATCTTGTTAATAAAATAATGATAAAAAATGTCTTGAATGTGAAGCAGCGATCACAGCAAGAAGAATTGAGTGGATAAAACTAGAGAACGTGGGGGATTGCTTCATGGAAGCTTTCGTTGAAAATGACAAGGATTTATTAGTTGTGTAAGGCGGGCAATGCTGCACGGGAGCAAGAATGAGGTGACAATTCTGAGAACTGAAAAAGTAATAACAGCAACCAGTGGGATTAAAAAAACTGATTGAAAAAAGATGCAAAAACTTATGGAATTACTGGGTTTGAAAGAGACTAGGGACGGATTGGCCACGGCAAGTGGAGTGCGATGGTATGAGCATGTTTTGAGGAGGAACAGCAATGATGTGTTGAGAACTTTAAATTTAAGTGGTTAGAATGAAACAGCGCGGGCGACCAATGATAACGTGGAGAACGCAAGTGAAAGAGCATATTGAAGAAATTGAACTGAAACAGGAAGATGCCTCCGACCGAACAAAGCGGCACAATGCGGTATATAAACTTGCTAAACACGAAGTGAATCCAGCCACTTCCGTCAACGTAGACAAGACTTGAAGATTGGATTTAAAAAATTGGATTTCTCTCTCTCTTTTGTTAACATAGCAATATGGAGCTTCACGTGATCAAGGTCGCTCAAAATATACCAAAAAATATAATAAAAACATTAGTGGATGGTGTACTGTGTAAGTGTAGCGCTACCATAAATGTTTTTATCATCAGACCTCTTTCTAGAGATAAATAGTACAGCGCACTTGACGGGTGACTATGAAGCCACAGGATTTCCGGGCAACTTTCCATAGCCCGAACCCGAGCAAAGACGTATAAAAAAATATAGTGCTGCCAAAAAGGATGGATATTAGGACAAGACAATACATTGTAGTGGTTCTCAACGGGTGAACTGTAACCTACTAGTTGACCACATAATATTTTCAGGTAAGCCACGGTTTTCGTATTTTTCTTCTATTCAAGGTAACATCCCGAGTGAAAAAGGGAAATTTAGCTTAACGACCTTTTTATGACCCTTTGATTCGGACAACGGAAAATTGAACCTTGAAATTTTTTCAAATAACCACTGAAAATGAGTGAACATCTAGCCAGGCCACTGACTTCTACCTCGTTCAAAAATGTGCCACATGCTCATTGAGGCTGAGGAACAACGAAGTAACCAAATGTTTTTAGTAAAATGGCCACAGCATTGCATGAAGTAATCTAACTCCAACAAACTTTGCTAAGACCAAACGGAGGCAGCAAGCAGTGCAGAAAAAAACGAGGCTGAGCACAGCAAACGTGATGAAAAAAACAAATTCTTAAGCGGAGACCAAAAGAAATACTATGTAGATTTACATGAACTTGGATTGCGCACAGTATGTACGACTTGTACGTCCTGTGCAAGACGAGAAGAGGTTAAGATTATAATGGGTTTACAGGTATCTACGTTGCAGTCGCTCATCGCTTACCACAAAATCTGGTTGTTCACATTCAGGAACCTCATCGTTGTAGTCAGCATAATCCTGATCATAATCTAATCACAATAAAAATTATCAAACACGTTTTAACCACTGGAAAATGACGTGTATTTAATCACAATCCTATTGCAAGTACCATCCTAAAATTTCAAACATATTGTGGTTACATTACCATCAATGACTAATTACGTCATACCGGGCAAAAATAGAAAATAGATTCATCGATAAAGGCATCATACTTTTTACAAACACAAACTACGAACTTTGAGCAAACTACAAAATCGCTGGCCTCTCTTATGACTTCAGAAAATATGAGCTTTTCTCACATTTTTAATCTTAGCAACCCAAAGTTCAGGAAATTCCTACATCTGCGATGTCAAACACCACAATCTCTCGATTGAGATAAACAAGCTTTTGCGATAATACCCATTTAAACATTGCTGGTAGAATAGTATAGACCAGAGTGCAAAGCCAGGGACATAAACCTACAACAAGCGTGCAAGATCATTGTCACTTCTTATGAAAACGACATAATTATTCTAATTAAAACCTCTTCAATTGGAAATATATGAGCTGATATTTTTTATCCATTTACCATCTGCAAATGCTGAGATTTATAGATTAAATTATTGGCTGTCATATACAAAACACCTTCACAGGCAGTACACAAATTATTATCTCCTACCTTAGACTAACGTTTTAACACACCTCAAAGCAATCGAAAATTAGTTCACTAACAACTAAAAAAAAGTATCCTCATTTACAAAATCGACCTTAGAATAAACAATCGTCGGCGATTGCGAAAGGTACTTGTTACTAGGCATAATTGACTGCTTTGACTCCAGCAAGAGCAAATCCAAAAATTACGTAACAAAACTACACTTTCTTAATTACATGCAATTTCGCTCAGTTTAGTTGATGAGGTTTATGTAAGAGACGTCTTGTATTTGGGTGCCTAATTGGGAGGGTATGTAACGCATAACGTTGCATTTTTAGATAGAAAATAAATGAACAATATTAACGGCAGCGTTTCCTATGATAAAATCAGCAACACTAGTAAGCTCTGCTCAGAGGCGTAGTTAATAAGTTCGGTGAGAGCTGTCGTCGCCTCTGAGCTCAACACTAGCGAGTGACATCCGTACAAAACATCGATGTTCCTATAACCGAGAATGGTCATATCTCGCCAATACCAATTTTTTCCCGTTTACTTGGGCCTCTTTTTGCCATGTTTAACTGAGAGATCAAAAAACATATTTTCATATTTATACATTTAATGTTTTTCCTGGTGCATCTATCGTTGACTGCAAATTTGTTAATTTAAAATGTTTAGCTCACTTGTACCAGGTACATTCGTACATCTTTGAATAGCCGATAAACAAGTTATCATATGACTGTGGTGAGACGAGTTAATCGAAGGATTATCTTTGAGAAAGTATTTAAGCTAGTTTATATTTTATAGCAAAGGAAATGTCACATTATTTGAGTAAATATCACATAACATTGAGCCGTTTTCGTGTAGCTGAAAACGTTTATCTAACAAATAAAACAAAACCTCGTGTATCGCTCTTACCACCTTTGCAATGCACCTGCTTCGCCTTGAGGCAAAATTGGTAAAATTTCGAAGCCAATAAAAGCTACAGACACAACCTAATTAAGTCAATGCTTTACCCTATCCGAGATTATTTAACCATCATATTGACAAGGTAAGTAAATATAAGGACAAATTCCATGTACGCTATTTTTAATATCAAACATTACTACGTAATATGAGGAAGATTAAATCTTGATAACTTTGTTGTAAAACAATGCACAAATTTTAAGTCAAAAAATGAGCATGAAAGCATTAATTTTAAACATTTTTTTAAACAACCGATTTTTGTATCATGTCGTTTACTATAGCGATTAAATCAGTAACATTAACGAAGTGCAATTCATAAACTTTTTAAGCCATTTTCCTCGTAAAATTCCGGAAAAAGTCTTTTGTATGAGCGTTCCCCATACATCACGCATGACTGACTACAAACAATACTGGTTAGGAAAGCAAAGAAGCCAAAAACAACCGTCAACGACGATATCATCCCAAAAACCAAACTCTTTTTTTGAAAATTGAATAAAAGTTAATATGAAGTCTAAAAAACGCCTCATAACAAATGCGCAACAACAAAGGGATGTGTTACGTGACACAAAAATAGCTATTATTTCTTCCATTAGCCATTACAATATCGTTAAGATTCCGACCCGAGTGTTTAGCGCAAGGATTTTCAGTTGATTTGCGCTTCTAATCCATTGCACTGGTTGGGTCTCGCGGCACTGTTCTGACAGACACGCATTTTGGGTACTGGCTTATGCCTATGTATTATAATTTGCCACATGGCCCCTTCGGTTCAATTGTTATTGGAAAATCACATTGAGCAATTCTCAACTTCGTTTAATTTTGAGATGTGTAAGCGCCTGCTGGCCACACATAATCGAATTGCAGTTTACAGCCAAGCAACTTGGTCACAGGTAAGATTGTTCAACTGCGCTTGCACTGTGTAATTCTGTTGATGTATAATAACAGGCTTGGTTAAAATTGTCTGTTCCTATTGGTGGACTAATCTACTATTTATTTTTTTACTCCACGAGAAGTGGTTGGTGAGTTGCAAAATATTATCGTTAGGCTGTGATATAGTTGGCAGTAGCATCGTATCATCCTTAGTTAACATCTTATGTGCCATTATTCATTTGGAACTTGTATTTAGTATAAAGAACCGCATTGCTTTAACAAAAAAAACTGCGTACACGTCTTTGTAGAGCTCAGACGAGCACGAAAAAATTTACAGTTCTACAGCCATACTGTCAAACATTTCCATCCGCATGTAAAAGTCAGAGTAACTCACTAATGCCATCTGGCGGCTAGACATCGCGTAAAATGTGGATATAAAACGTTGCCAATAAATAAGGATACTTTGGCAACGTCAGAGGTGAAGAAAAAAGCTAAAAACTGGCAGTTGGTTGTTGATAACAACAACAACAACTCTTTCAAACCACACAGCGATAACGACAGTAATATCTAAAAATAAAGATTTGCGTATTTGTTTTTCAAAAAAAAAAAAAAATACAACTTATGTTGGAAAAGTTTTGTTTAGTGATATCATTTAGTAGTTTTTGGGTATAAAAATAAACGTAACGAAAACATTGATTGAGCGACGTTAGCATGGTTTCGGGTTGTATGTTTTTCGTCATTATTGTAAAATAAGCGTAGCAGTACCTTGGTCATCATACTGATCCCAATTTGTTTCTTCTCCAAACTCGTCTTCGCCGATATCAGAAAACTGTGGTTTTTCATCTTCCTCTTCCGCATAGAATTCATCGTTAAAAATTTCCTGTTATCGCAAATGTTACAACAAATGTTAATTGACCATTTGACAAGTCTTAACTGCTCTACTAGGCAGCATACATACTTAATGCATTAACTTTTTTTTAAAGTCTAAAACTACGAAGCAATGAGAATTAGATTACTTTAAAAAGTGTTTACCTGCATTCTTTTATCATGTTGATCAGGATCAAAGTCATCATCAATATCACCATCAGCAAATTGGATATCTGTATTTCCAGATGCTTCATGCAAACGACTAATCTTCTCCATTATTTCCTGTTAAAAAACCAATAAAATTAATATTATGTAATACAATTTAACTACTGACTATTGCAAGGAGCAAGATATTACTTCCACGCCTTTGCTGTTGAAGATTTCAACTCATAAACTATAAAGTTTCCAGATGTAAAGCGAGACCAAAATCAAAACATAGAAACGTAGCAGTACAGCAGCTTACCTCTCGCTTTAAACGCCTCAATCGAGCAAGCTCTTCGGCCTTTTTTCTTTTCTCTTCATTTTTTCGCTTATCTTTTTGTAACCTTCGATTTTTCTTCCGTTCGTCTTTTCTTCGCACGGAAGAAGCAATGATTCTTGGATAACTTTTAATCTACAACAAGCAGCTTTCGAAAAACTCAACGAAAATTTGCTTAGAACCAACTATAGCAGTTATAATCATAGGCACATGAAGTTGAGATTTAGCGTCCAAACGTTTTTTCACTTGTTTGTAACTAACACTTGTAAACTCGAACATGAAATCTTCTAAAGCTTGAGGTATATGCTATCCAAATTCATAAAAATGCTTGCAGGTAAAAATTTTAGTTTTTGGGTTGAAAAACAAGTCACCCTAATCATTACACACAATACAAACATCAGGTGATACCACCAATCCTTTTTGGTAAGAGAGAGGAATAACCTTTAAAGCCGGTCAATGTCAATTTCTATCACGTTCCGGAGTAGGTACTCACAAAATCATGATCCGGTTGTTCAAACCTGGTGTTGTATTTGTATTCAAACATCTCTTGTCTATCTGAAAATTGCTTATCTTCCACCAAATCCTCATGCTTTACTGGCAACCTAAACAATGTTGCAAAAGCAAGTTAATCAAACATGGAGTAGTTGTCAGCAGAGGGTATAATAAAGTGGTCAACTATCATCGCATAAATATGGTTTATAATCTTGTTATTGATCAAAATTGCTTAATGTAGGTTAAAAATGCAGAACAAAGATACTAATTTACTCACTCGCTTTCGCTATCAGAATCGATGTATTTTTTTTCTAGAATATAATCACGAAGATATTTTTCTTTTTCATTCAGTTTCGGATTTTTCCAATAATCATCAAGGTCGTGTAGCTTCGTGCCTCGATAATCTTCGAACTTAGTCAACTGTAAACAACCATGTCCAAACCTAATGCTCAGATCCATCCGTAACATGACTTTAGATAAGCTCTTTCGCTATTTCTGGCTAAGAACTGTATAAGAAGTCCAAAAAGAATAAAACAATCTTTTCAAGAGCCATCCAGCATCAGATTTAACGTAAGCAAATTAGACTTGATTAGCATTAAAATTATAACATGAAGACTTTCAACAACAAAATAGAAAGGCGTCGGCCCACTTTTAGACAAGCGTGGTACTTATGAAGCACAGCACGCATAGTAGTAATGTTCCAAACATCAACAAATAGACAGCAACCAAGACCACGGTATGCATATACGATGTAGTCAAAAACAAAACAGCTTACTTTTTTCGTCTTTAATAAAGACTCAACTCCATCATCATCTTTGAACTGCTGATCATGTTCTTTGGCTGCTTCTGTGAAGCTTTTTTTAATGGCAGCCAATTCCCCAACATAACTGTCAGGGGCGTGCTCATCTTCAGTAATTTCTCCTTCGGCAACATCGTCGTAAACACTGAGCACAAATAAGGACGTTAAATGACTTAGCACATATTAAAAACCTAGACATGCTGTGAGACCAATATAATGGCACGAATCCATCCCATCTATCCGTAAAAAAGCATTACTTAATAAAGCCTTAATAAATATTTTAGCAATGTAACCAAACACGCACACACCAAAAGCATCTATTCCAAAAAAGTGTTCTTCATATTGCCCCAAAAATGCAACACTATACTGTAGCCGAAACTCCAATGGGTGTTTGATGGGCGGTCCGCGAACATGTGTGCAGGCTTTCATGCGCCATGATCAAGTCTGACCCTCTACGAAAAAAGTTTGGTCGCTCCCTGCTGTAGCCTACACGCTGCTAGACTTGCTTAATAGTTGCGTGTTATCTCTATGTCCGCAATGCTCACCCGTTTTTCTCAAGAGCGACTTTAGCTTCATGTTGTCTTGGATAGAGCGGTTTATCTTTTTTAGCCGAATTATCATCATCCTACAGCAACAATACAATGCGGATAAAGATTTTGCAATTGGAAACGCGAAGTCAGACATTGCAATATGAATTCCATTTAATAATACTAGTTTGCAAAGATTTAAAAATCAATTAACTGTTGAGACACAGGCAACACATATTGCCATCTTGCTTTGCTTACATGTAGCTAACTCACAAGGCAATTACCAGAGAAAAAACGAAACAGATGCAACTTGTAAAACAGTTGGAAAAAGTCTTGCGTGGACATATCTTGGATTTACGTTCACTTTGTCTACCAAGCAAACAACATACATACCTAAAGAAAAGGCAATGCAAAAAAGGCAGCAAAGCGACCTAGCGATTACAACGCAAAATGCTCAGGTCAAACTAGCCGCTGCAAATTTTTTATACCGGTATCAACGATTGGGTTAAAACTTAACACACGTACTTCTGAATCAATGTCACTGGAATAAGAACGGTCGCTGAAAAATTTCTCTTCTTTGTCATACAAAATTGGATCTTTCGTCTTTACTTTTGCCAGCAAACGAAAAAACTGTTTTTCAAGCTTAGGATTCAGAGCCTCAGCAAATTCGTCTTCCGATTCACTAGAGCTATCGTCTTCTGCATCACTACCGTACGTCTCTTTCACTGTAAAATAAAGTTATTACATATATAACTGCAGCACCGTACCCTGTATTCTATCAAAGGGTTGAGAAATATACCGTTTAACCATGAATAAAAAACGTAAATCAAAACAGGATCATAACATTTTTACTGAAAACTTAAAAAACGCCTTCGAATTTGTTTTGAAAATATCAATTGTAATATAAATGTCAATACTATAATCCAATTTTCATCAATATTTATCCTAATGTAAATAGCTAACTGCTACTCATGGAGATTAGAATATACCAGAATAGAAAATGTGCGATAATTGTAACTGCATACACATTCATACACTTTTGCAATTCTTCAGCCCGTCGATACTTGTCATAATGCTCCGCAAATTCTTTGTTAATGGTCAACTCGTCCATAACTCAAGTACGTTCACAATGTTAGACATATGATTTGATACAGCAGACAACCAGCATTAAACCTGAACTAAAAAGACAAAATATAAATACTAATTATTATCACATGACTCGTATCAAGTGACTTTGTGGCAATACAAAAACTATGGAAACAAAATTCTACAATTTACCAACAACATACATCAACCAGAAAATGCACCAATTAAAAAGCAAAATAAACAACCTACGTCAAATATTGCCCAGCATTTGAAAGGCATTGCAAATACAAAAATGCAACACAAAACTTCCAATAATGGCAAGTTTCTCCGAAATGGATTAAATGAAAAATAAAGTAACCTATCAATAAAACAAAATTAGGCACAAAAGTGTAGATTTCTAGAAGAGGCCTACATAATCGTCAACTTTACTTTTGCAAAAATGAATTGGTTTTTCGATATTTTTTTCCATGTTTCACAGGCTCAGATGTGCTGATTTAATGTATGTCTACCACTGCACACTAGCTTTCGAACCAGACTTTTTGCCGGAGCATCGTAGCACTTTAAATTCCGGATGGACTTCTTGACGAATACCAATTGCGCTTTTATAAAATTTGAACTACAGACCTTTCGATCTGAAGCCCGTAACAATTTTTCCTCTTGTAAACATACGGAAATTGTGTGGAAGAAAAAACACCAAAGCTGTTCAAAAATGGTTTACTTCTTATGAGCTTATATTAAGAGTAAATTAATAAACTAAATGGAAACATATAGTCATTAAATATTTGAAGACTAACGTTACGGTAAAGAAACACTTGACTCAAATGTTGCTCTCGACCATTTTGGTCTGCGAGTGTACACGAAAATTCACTAAACTTGTCCTTCAATTAATTATAATAGTCAATGGCGTACATACGGGGGATATAAAGGGCGATGATCCCTAAACGATTAGGCAGGAGCAAAAAACGTAAAAAATGCTTTAGGGAGATCGATGTTCAGTAAAGGTTTTTTCGTTCGTTTCGAGAGCAAAATGAGCGAATTGATCTAAAAAAAGGATTTTCATATTTGCTTTCACAGTGAAGTGGGCGAAATGACCGCTATAAAAATGCTGATCTTTATAGACAAGGTTTTCTAAAGTACGCATAAGCCAACAACACAATTTCAACAGGCAATGTACTGAAAAATTTTGGTTGTAGGACAATGGTCCTACATCTTTATACAAATTCAATGCTAAGTTAAGATCCAATCCCTCACAAACAATTTCTAAATACCCAAGTGACAATATTGCAAGAAATTGCACTAATATAGTTAACAACATTAGCTCGTTGACAAAGCCATGATAGCTTTTAAATATATTAATTGCCAACTGATACAACATAAAACGCCATTTGTTCTATTATTCCTTTTTTAAATAACCAAGAAAGCATTAAGCATACATTCTAAACGATAACAAAGTTACTTTGCGGTTGTTTTATTAGTATACATATGCATTCCTGTTTTCATTGCAGGAGTGAACTTTGGTGGAATACGGATTTCCAAGTGATCAAAACCCGCTTGATTACTTGGTGTCGAAAACCTTGAGGCAAGTATACTGTTTACTGTTGATTGCGCACCAAACACTGATGCATTGTCATTGGGCTCAGGTTCAGGCCATATTTTTGATACCCCTTGGGCAAAAAGTTTATGAGTCGATTCAAACAAGGTTTGCAACGCTCTTGCTTCATCGTCCATAAAAAAAAGCGACAAATGTAGCAACAAAGAGTGAATGTCCTCATCATTTGCTTTCATTTTGCGATAAACTTCATGAAGAGCTTGCAAAAGTCCTTCCTCTTCAAAACGCGATCCTTCTCGCAACGAGAACCGTTTTCGTTCCTGCTTGCGACGACTCTTTACAGTCTTCTGACTAGTTCGACTGTTCAAGCTACTTAGACTGGACCCGGTAAGAGTGCTCCCAAAATCAGAAACAATATCAGATTCCAAATCACCTCCATCGCCACTGTTCAAAGCCTGTAACACATTAACCATTTATCAATTAACACACAAAAAATTTCAAACAAGGGTGAAAGGTAGTTATTGGCTGGAACAATCTTGTCTATTTTCTCGTTCTTAAAGTTTTTAAATAGCTGCCTCCAGTAGTACATCCACTGATCCATTGTAAGTTATGTCATAAAACAAAGTTCATAAGTCTGGAAATCTCTAAACGAATTTGCTTGTATTACCTAATGATCAGTTTTTTCAACTTTTTTCAATGTCAATGTTTTCAAGCATTTCAATGTCCAACCTATTTAGTAAGAAGGTACATTATCAAACGGTGCCCTACAACTGGACGCGCATAAACTAGGCATGCACACCTAAGATGTTTTGCTCTCAATATTTGCAACAAACTAGCAAAGCTAGTAGACAAACACTAACAAAAATAGATAGACATTTTACCTGTAATGCTTTTTGTTGCTTTATCTCTCGAACTAAGAAAAGCCTTGTGTAATAGCGGTCAAATTGTTCTCTGTATTCTTTTAGATGAAATACAACATCTTGGTGAGTTTGTTTCAAACAAATCAAAACATGAGTGTCAATCATGCTGGTTAGTTTGTGAAGTCTTATCATTCGAAGAGCATCCGACCAAAGCCTTCCTTTCAACAGAACATCAACTGCCTCTTGAAACTTGCCAACTTCTTCCAGCGCAAAAGCTGCATCTAGAAATTTGTTTTTGCTAATTAAATTATCAACCAACGATTTTGTAAGCTTCAAGTAATTAGCTTGCGAATAATGCAGGGATGAAGCACAATTCAAAGCATGTTGCCAGCTTCCACTTGATGCAAAACAAACAATGGCTCGCTTGTAATTTTCGCATCGGGAAAGAACAATGCCAGCTTCTTCATATTTACCTTGCGACATTAGTTCCTCAGCATATAAACTGCTGACTTCATTGTACTCGGGTGTGAATCGTTTAAACAAAGACAATGCTTCCCGATACAAACCGTGTTTTTTTATCAATTCGATACACTTAGAAAAGTGTTCTGGGCATTTTGATATATTTCTTAAAGCTCGGTCATATTTCTTCAAATGCATGTCGATTCTATAACATTTAAAGTTATCTTCTAACTCTTTTAATTCATTCAAAAAGGGTATATACTCTTTTGGGTCATTGTTTGATACCTGGGCAACTGTCAAAGCTAAATCAAGGTCGTAGGTCCCTAGTGCTTCCTGGTACAAAATGCGGCCATCTACCATTACATGAAGATGCCGGAGAGCATCACTAAGCAAACTGTCATTCACAAGTTTATCTTCCTTTAAAAGTGTAAGTTGATTCAAGGCATTCTCAATTTCTGGAGTAGATTTTTTTACATAGGCTGTCAAAATCGATAGGAAATATTTAACTTTGTCATATTTCTCTATTTCAGTGATAACAGCATCACAGATCTTATCTACCTTACTAACAAATGATGCTAACTGTGATTTAGGCGCAAAAGATTGTGAAGGATAAAACTGACTGTACATAGATTGCGTAACATTTTCTTCCCTTAAATCACTCAAGAACAAATTCAAATGCTCTACAGAATTTAGTTCTTGTACAAATGAAGTGACGTTTTCAAAAAATTTTGCAGAGTTGTGATCATGAATGAGGTTTAAATTAATCCTGTGTTTTCTCATCAAAACAAACGCTTCCTTATATTTCAAATGATCCAAATTTGATTTAACAAAGGAAATAACCAAAGGGCGAGGATGGATAATTTCCAAGTTTCCACGTGGCAGCTGCATAACCACTTTTGTATCATAAGGAGTAACAACTACAAGACGAGCGCCACGCTCAACAGAACGGCATATCTCTTTATTATAGCTTTTAGTATTGGTATTGACCAGGACTGTATTTTTTTGTAAATCTGTAATACGTGAAAACTTTGACACAAAAACCAACTTGTGAGAAGAGGTAGTATAAAGAAGGTATTCTTTGTGAATGCAAAAAGAGGTGCCTATAGTGCTTAAAATTGCATTGTCCAAAAACAAGCGATTCTGAAGAGACAGAGCAACTACTCCAAATTCGTCATTTAAGAATTGACAAAGTTGCATGTCAGGGCAATGGTAGCTGAAAGTAACCTTTTCTCCTGAAATGGACTTATATGGAGTCAGCTCATCACTATATCGAAAAACTTCTCCAGTTTTCAATTGCACAAAAGCATTGCAAAGCGGTGTGCCTGAGCACATACCCACAACAAAATCGTTAAGCATCAATGACTTAAAGCAAGAAATTTCTGAAGCTGATCTGTTTAAATGAAGCTCCAAAATGTAATCCATCTTACCAGAATAGGCAACTGCAATCAATTTGTCTGTGTCAAGCCAAAGCAGGTGACGCAAATTTGCCCACCAAGTAAAAGGTAGATCACTTTCATTTTTGTGCGGCTTAAAAATACCATCAACAACAAGAGGTTTAACCTGAGGCGTAAAACCATTACCTCCACAAGCCATAAATTCAATAATAACTTCATTATTGCTAAATTCTGATTTGGTATCCAAAAAAGAAATAAACGTACCACTGTTTAACAGAACTCCAACAGCATTAAAATCAGAACCAAAGCATACCATTCTGATGTTTTCTTTGAATTGAAAATTAAAAGCACACATTGGAGGCGGCACTACCAAAGATTGAAAAGGTGTTACTTTCAGAATTGTTCCATCAATTACTCCTACACAGGAGGAACAGTTCACGGATTTGAAATCTTGACTGCTAATGGGATACAACTTGCTTGTATCAGTACACCATGACCAGTAATACAGCTTGTAAGTTTTGCTTTGAAAAAACACATGCAGTAAATAAGGCTCATCAGTATCCCATCCCAGCGAAGAAACTTTTTCCAACTCAAGGCTCTGCTTTAAAGACCAATGATAATTAGAAACAGTCCATAGTTGGAGATACGTTTGCTCGTTGTGTAAATCTGTAGCCAAAAGAAGCAAAATGCTAGAATCACAATTCCATTCTAACTTATTAACTTGTACTTGATCAGCTTTAAAAGGAAGAGTAAATTCTCCGTGCTGTAATCCATTCAACTCAAAAAATACTATGTCGTGCCTCTGCACCTTTCTTTGTGAAGAAGCAATCAATGAACCAGATGGTTTCCAAGCAAAACAACTTTCCAAACCAAGCACAGCCTCACTTGTATACAGTAATTCACATGAACGATTCCACACTCGAAATTTTCTTGATGAATTTTCGACATTGCTAATAGCAAAATACTGGCCATCACCGCGCCAAACAATTTTAACTTGGCAATCATCATGGACAACATTAACAGACTTCGCTTCTTTGTTCTTCTCTGGAACAAACTTTCCTTTAGAACCTTGAAATTGAGTCTCTTTGCTTCCCCACCCAACATTTACAAAATCTTCTTTTCCAAATAAGTCTGACGTAATTTCTAATTCAGTAATAGGATCAAAGTCATGATTCATAGCCACTACACTGCCTCTGTTTGTAACAAACAGAACAACTTCTTGGTCTGGACTCCAAAGCATGCTATTAATCTTACAGTCAAGAGTTCCAACACATTCTACATTTCTATCAGTAGTTCCACACAACATAATATCGCCATGTTGCAATGCAATACAAATCTGTTCCTCGCCACATAAGTATTGCAATCCAACAACTTGAACATCAATGTCAATAGCAAATCCTAAGTTTGTGTCTAATAAATTGAGTTCAAATTCTTTAGCAAAATTTTTTGAATTGCATCCAATGACAAGGAAATCACAGGCAATGTAAAACTTTCCAGTTTCATTGTCAATTGTAAAGTAACTGCAAGCCAATTCAATGTCAGCAATTTGCTCATACAATAGTTTTAAATTTCTCATTATAAAGCCTCATAGAACTTCTAACTCTAAAAAAGCAAACAGAAAATTAAACTACAGGGTCTGCCATAAAATAACACATATTTTCTTATGTAATGCATTTGTTCATTCTCTATTGTGATATAAAATTTACTTCATTTTTATTTCATTTCAGATAAACTCATTATATTCAGATATGCATTAAATATGAGCTACTTAACATATATATCATTATGTATGCACGATTAACAAAGATTGCACTTTTAAAGGGGTTCTGGAAAGCCGAGAGTGTGACATTTGCCGAGAATGGCCATCTCATTTACCAGACTTGACCCTCCTGATTTTTCTTGTGAGGCATTCTCACAGGCAAAGTCTACTCAGCAAAGCCCTGTATAATCGCTGATCTTAAAGGAACAAATCCGAGATGCCTTGCCCAAATGGCATTGGAGCTGTGCACCAAAGTAAACTCCTTAGTCTCTGAAAGAATAGCAAAGTGCACGTAATGAGCAAGCAGAGCTCCAATAAACATCATGCAGCAAAAAAATGACTGTTCCCAGGGTACGTTTTTATATGGCAATTGCTTATTTCTTCTATGTTACATTCATTACGTTGAAACAAAATTATGCAGTTACGAGGTACTTATGGCAGACCCTGTACTATCGAGCGATTACAACACAATAAATTAAATGTCAAATTTTTCAAAGTATTCCTCTAAATAGAAGACTGAAGCACAGTCTTGGACAAACTACTACGAAAATGCAGAGGAAAAGCGATAGGTTTGGCAAAAAAATGCCTGAGACAAGCCTATATTTTAGTGCTACTACTAATTCGCTGTCTGCTATTGATGTCCACATAGACTTAAAAATAATTACAATTTATGAAACAAATTTTCGTGCAAGTGCACGACACCACGAATCGGAAACAAATACAATTGCAAGCCCAGTTTTTAAAAGTATATAAGCTAATCAACAAACACATTCACAGTCCACAGTTCCCTTTGCAGTACAAAATTATTATAAACTGAAATGTATTTTAGCGAAAGTAATTTGGAATCAAAGATGACAAAACTACATAGTAAATAAAATGAAAAGCTACTGTTGCTACTATAGAAATATCATTCATTGTACTAATATTATTTTTTAAGTGAAAAAATTAGTCCCGCTAATGCAGTATTGCTTACTCATCAAACATATTTAAGAGAATCCAGTTCAGTACACGTGAATAATTAATGTTGCAACCTTAAAAATCATTCGGAAACTATACTTATTGGTCACAAGCTGCTTATGAGCTGACAACTTGAATGTCAGTCAAAACAGCTCGAGCAGTTATGTATATTTCCTCTTTACTGCAGTCTGGGTTTTCATCTAGAAGTGACGTCATGGCTTCAATCGCTGCTTTGAGGCGTTTTTCGCAATCAGGAATCATCATTTTGGATTCTTCAAGACACTCCTTTCTTTTCTTGATATCATATTCGTCTTTTCCACTTGCTTTCATATCCTCTATTTGTTTTTCGATAGAGGTAATTTCCTCTTCATACATAACTTTCTCTTTCGAAATTCTCTTAACCACACCAGTTTGAATTTTTAATTTTTTCAAAACAGCTTCCATGCTCAAAACGCTATCAACATTTAACTACTTTGCAAATATTTCAATCAAAAGTTTTCTCTGCTTTTATAAATATTGGGTTGTCCAAAAAGTTCGTTCGGTTTTTGAATGTTATCTTTCAGGTTTACTGAAAATAGTTTTATAGTCGAATACTTCATATCTCGCATTTGGTGCTACGAAAATGTTTACGTTAGTACATAAATAGCCGTCTGGCTGATACGTCGTTGAATTATACTTGTATTCAAGCCCTTGCAATAATGGACTAGCTTTAAGTTAAAAGTTAAGATTAGCACTTCATCAGAAACGGCCGGGTTTAGTTAATCGCAACGGTGTTGTTTTTCACCATGACAACGCAAGGCCACATACCGCTTTGGTTACTCGGGAAAAGTTGCTGCAGTTTGGGTGGGAGGTTTTGCCTCACCCTCCATATTCCCCAGACTTGGCACCAACCGATTTCCATTTGTTTCGTTCACTGCAGAATTTATTAAATGGGAAGCAGTTTGATTCTGAGGAAATGGTAAAACGTTTTGTGGAAAACTTCTTCACCGAAAAAACGCCTGATTTCTTCCAACGTGGGATTATGAATTTAACTAATAGATGGCAAAAGGTAATAGATGCACGTGGTGACTATTGCAGTGATTAAATAAATTCTTCTAAGTATTTATTCCATTTCAGTGTCCATTTAAAAAAACCGAACGAACTTTTTGGACAACCCAATAGTTAGAGTATATTGTTTAGCAAAACTATTAGACAATACAGTCTTACAACATCATCTAATGATAACTGCAATGGTTGTTTTGAACAAAGGCTTTTAAAGTACCGATATCACTTGAGAGCAATATGGGCTGGAGCACTATTTACAGCAACAAATGTCATGAGTTGGAACTCCATGACGGCCACATTGTTGTGTCCTTGAAAAAGGCACTATATGGCAATTTCCTGTGCTTGCTTGTAGACTTGTGATAGAAATGCACTACGCCAACAACATCAATAACTCCAAAATGGGTCTGAACACAAGACTGTTCAATGCATCAACTGCAAAGGTTTTCCTGTGACTGGAGGATAAAAATATATGACAAGAGGGTCGACTTAATCTAGTTTCATATTTTATTGAAAGAACTAGAGTGTATGACTAGTACCGGTTAAAACATTTAAAGTTTAAAAAACATCTTTTGTTTCGAGGCTTAACTGTTATGCTCCATACAGGATTACTGGCACCTGTACAAATCACACAGAGCGTCAATGTTGGATGGCCTTGAACCTGAACACCGCCAATGCCAGCATCTGTTCTAGACAGAAAATGGATGTCCTTCCATTTGAAGAAAAAGCCTTTTTATGGTTTTTTACTACTACCATTATGTGTATGATAATGTGACTGTCAACTGCTGCACTATCACTGTAACGCTAAGTGACAAAACCATCAACATTTATCAACACCAGTAACAGAAAAAGAAAGGATCTTTTTTAAATACTTGTAGGGTGTTTTTATTTGCTCACGACCAGAAGCCACCAGCACATGATAGTGTCTACGCTTTGCAGAGAATTAAAATTAATTGATTAAATAAGGGTATTTAATTAATTAATCAATCTATCCTATCATTTCATAAACTCTTATCCATCCCATTTAACATATATAAGGAGCACAAATTCAATAAAAGGATGCTATTTACAATGACAAAAACATCCCATCTAGGGACTTGGTGCAACTTTTTTTTCAAAATCATATCTGTAATCTCAAGTTTCTGAATGCGACCATGTATTCTGATACCAGGATAGGAAAAAAAGGGCCAAGACTTCCCTAAAATGTCTTGCATCTGATCCCAGTAAGCCTACTAACCTTTCCAGTGCAAATAAATTTTTCCTCTGCTATGCGATTTCACAGAGCAATGTAGTGGAAAACGCTAAAATGCAAAAATTCGAATTCATAACAATATAGAAGTTTATATTGAAATACAGAATTACTGAGTCACAGACATGCAAAACTTCGTATCAAAACCTAAGATACAAATAACATGCAGAAATTTGGTGACCAACCCTAATTGTAATCTTCAATATAATTCCAATCTGGGACTCCTAACCTAGCCCCAACCTAAAGCTGATTTACGATTCTGTGTAATTCCTGCGTTTCAGTAGCATCCAATTCTATGAAAACTTTCTGCAGATTTCTGCAATTTAGTCTACAGTAAAATTTGCCAAATAAACCGACTCTGGTCCTGAGCAATTTTAAATTTGATAAATGGTGGATTTATTAACAATCAAAGTAAAAATTAGTACTGTTGTATATATATAGGAAAAATATACAGTTCTGTATTATAGTATGTTGTACAGTGCATATTTATTTATCAAATGCAAAAAACTGATGCAATGAAATCTATATGGCTGGAAATGCCATTTTAACATGATCCTCTGTTTTCTCTTCATATAACACATATATACAACAAATTGTAATCTCGCTTTGTTGAATTTAATACCATATAATTGACAAATAAATCTTCAATGGATTGAAATAACACTAATTAATTTTTTTTCTGCAAAAATCAATATAATAACAAACTAACAAAGCAAATATTAGATTAATTAACAGACTGTTTTTCAGTGCAAAAATTCCATTCCAAAGCAAATTGGATTAAATGAGGTTGTATGTATTATATAGCAAATTCTACTGCATTGCTAAAACATATTATTACAAAGTTTCATTCCAAAATAATGAATTGTTTGCAGAAATTCATAAATGTGGGGTAGCACTAAAATGTGAATTTACAAAAAAACAAACTGAAAAGAGGTATTCACATGGCTAATCTTTTGACTGACTTATGGGTAGTTTTCCAGGTCTACCACTTTGTAACAAGCTACACATGATTAAGTGCATAAAACCTACAAGCCATGCACACTCAAGTGTTTAACAATAGAATTACCGCAGTGGTAATTTTGACCATTTAAAATTTTTAATTGCTTAAATCTTTGCTTAGATGAATGCTATGACATTGAAACTTCCTGACAAATCCTAAATCCTAGCCAACTTTTAGCAAGTTAATTTTGATGCATTACAATAACCACAGTGGGGGTGGAAAGCGATTTACCTTAATAACAATGAGCAGTCATTTTGACCATAAAGCAATTTTTAATTTCCCTTGATAAAAGTTAATCTTTAGAACACAGTTTACTTTTCTATTGTTTCAAAACAATCACGCAAATTTACTACAGAAAATGACAGCTAGTTACTAGTTCAAAAATTTAGAGTCTTTTTGCAGAATATCGCACTCTGAGCTTTACAGCAGTGTCCAGGCTCTAGCTTGGCTGAACGCAACTGCAGATGATTCAGGGCATAAAAGTGATGATGAATATGTTTGTGAAGACCTAGACCAGGTGTTGGCAAATTTGGAACAAATACAAGCTAAGCTAAAAGTGTTTACTTCAGATGAATTGCATTCAGAGCGAGGGTGCTAGCTTAGAGCAAACTGACTCTGCATCATGTCAACTTGTCTGTTGTGACACTGGTAGCAAAGATACAAACACCACAGCACAAGTGTAGGGTAATAAACTTACTCTAAACAAAGTGGGAATACATCAAATTTTCTTTAGAGGCAAGGGATAGGCTTCAAGCACAGAACATACTAACAGAAAATGATGGCCTAACACAATATGCCAATAGCATGATAGATGGGCTGCTAAGTGCATTTGAGCTACTTGTCAGCAATACAATCGTTACTCATAATCAATGATGTACAGAAGTTGAAGCCAGAGTGAAAAACACTGATAAATGGAAACTACCAATAAGTGAGCTAAAATTTTTATTTCTTTATTGTACTTGCGAGGAGCGTTTTGTGGAAAAAAACTAACTAATTCTTAAATTTTGGGAAAAAATGGGGAGTGCCTTTTATCCAGAAATGATTGGCAGAAATAGCTTTTGCAAAATCATGAGATTTCTTTGATTTGATATGCAGAGTACAACACTAGCTCAACTCCAGGTAGATAAATTTGCTTATTTCAGTTGTCTGGGATAAGTCTGTTGATAACTGTATCATTTGCTTCAAATCAGAAAAAAACATTATAAAGGATGACCAATTATTCCCAACTAAAGCGTGTTAGCAGATTTACCCATTATATGGCAAATAAACAAGACAAATTCAGTATCAAATTTTGGATAACCGTTGATGTGGAATCTAAATACATACTGAACACTAAACCATATATTGGCAAAAATGAATTAGACTACCTAATCAAAGACTATATGATAGTGTGGCCATGAAGATAGTGGATGTATACTTGGAAAAAGACCACAAAATGACAACTGACAACTTTTTTACCTCTTATGCCTCTTGCTATAGAGCTCAGGAAGACTTCACTTGTTGGGACTCTGAACAAAATATAAAGGGAAGTCCCACCAATGGCAAAATCTTTGCAACAGAGTAAATATTCCAGCAAGTTCTTGCAAACAAAAACTGACAGCAACCAAATCACAACCAAGGGAGTTTACCAGGGCAAACAAAAGAAGAATGTTTGTAATCTTAGCACACTTCATACAGTTGTTATAGTGAACAGTACATCAAAAAAGAAACTGGAAACTGTTACATTTTATAACAAAACAAAATGTGGTGTTGACATTGCTGACCAGATGGCATGGCAATACATGGTGAAGGCAGGTACATGGAGGTGGCTGGTACCTGTCTTTTATAATATTTTGGACCTTGCTCGTATCAATGCTCATGTGTTGTACAAGCAGTAACAATGCAATATCCAGAAGAAATTTTATGCTTTAACTTGCCACTGAACTGAGGGAAGCTCATCTTCAAGAAAAAACACCATCTTCAGCTTTCCCTCCACTTACCTGCTTACCAACAATTCTCATCAAAATTTGGCAGTTGACAGAAGCAGAAAGCAAAAGTAATGCCAAATTAGTGTTAACTGTAAGCAAAACAAAACAGCAAAATTTACTTTGGATGCCGTAGATTAGTTTGTGGGAAGTGTACAAGCTGTGTAAAAGCTGAATGAGTCAACTGTGCAGAGAGTTGATTTTATCAAATATTTTTGAGAAGTTTAGTTTTGTGAATGTTTTGCTTTTCAGCGTTCATGTAGTAGTAATACATTTCAACAGAATTTGGGAAAATTCAGGTAGATGAACTGAAAGAAGGTTGAAGTTTCACAATACAATTATGATAGAGTTAATCATAAACTTGTGGATATTCTAAAATAATGCAAGCTATAACCCATCAATCTCACACCTATGAAGATTCAATCCATTACTAGATATAATACAAATGTTAGCAGAAAGTTATAACATAAAATAAAGGTCAGTTTTAAGCTTTCTTTTTTGACAAACAGTCAGTTTGACAGCTTGTGGTAACCCTAGGTAGGTCAAAACTGCAGTGATTCTAGTGTTAAAACTTACAAGTTATGCATGCCAAAAGTATTTCAAATGTACAAGCAACACTAACCAAAAATGTTTACATCTCACAAGACATGCACACTAATTGAAAAGCATTTAAAGTTCTGCTAACCCATATTTTACTTACTTAACCCCCAAATTTAACCAACCCTAACCATAACTCCAAAGTCTTTAACCATAACTCCCTATTTCCAGCCTTAATGCTGATCCACAATTTCCTGGATTTTGACATTCTAGTTTCTTTGTAAATTGGCATGTTTTAAGTTTTTCAATTGGCATGCATGGCTAGTAGGTATTACACATATTTAGCTAGCATGGTTTGTGGGTTTTTAACCATTTTCAATTGGCATGCATGACTTGTATTGCTTAATTGCATTGAATTTTTAAACTTGAAATAATAGGCATATTTTTCTCTGTATTTCCATAATTGGTTATGAATTACTGTCATTCCATTCGAAAGTATAAATTTTCATTATTCAGTATTTCAATATTTTAGCATTAATCTTCATACTTCTGTGATTCAGTAATTCCATAGACTTGTTTCAGTAGCCTATGAATTTCTGTAAGCTCACTTTCACAAAATTTAAGTTTTCAAATTTTAGTGTTTTCCTACATGTGCAATCAAAGAAAATGTACCATTTTACCTGTACTTTAGTAGATTATATGTGTGTGTTTTTTGCAAGTATAAAAATTGTAGAAGAAAAAAATTGACCTTTACTGGTGATTGTTATATTAGGCTACTACAATGGTCGAAAGATTCGTCTCATATGATTGCAAACTTCTAATTTCTGTGATTTCCTTTGTGCAGCTAGTGTTTTTTTCTAATTTTCGTAAATTTGCATTTTGTGTTCCACTCCCATTCAGGTCACAAAGAACTTTGGGTTTGACTAGAATGTCTTTTTCCATGTTTCGTCAGGTGGTTTTAATTACTGGTAATATTATATTTACAATGCCTTGAAATACCTGCATTATGCACCGTTTGGATTAAGTTGGTGCTAAGGATTAGGATTAATTGGCAGAGCAAGACATCGGCATGCACATGGATTATTTAGCAACAGTAGTACCTGCACTCATTTAGTCCAGCATAAGTACAATAATGTTACAAGATAAGTACTTAAATGTTATACCGGTCCGCTTTAAATAATTAATGAAACACAACTTGCACCTGTATTTATCATGGTATTTTGCAACCTCTGTAGTGAAACTTGGGTAACTAAAATGTAGTTCGCTTGCTACCCACTGGTAATAGAAAAACACTGAACTTGTAACACAGATTGAAAACATTGTGGCATGTCTAGCGTTGAAAATATTTTTCCATTTTTGCAAGGGTTGGTTGAAATCCTTATTTTGTTGCGGTGTTTACTTTAACAAAAACAACACTCTGTTTTATCACTAAAAATTTAGCATATCATCCCAGTTGACATGATTGAGTCACCACGCATAAAATTCGACAACGGTCGAATAGTTACCACCGGTTTGAGTCGAAGAGCTCCCCGACATTCAAGAAAGAAACGGACCCACCATTATCTGTGTGCTGAGGTGCCGGAACATGACGTGAGCATCGTGGGGCAAAATTTTAAAAAGAGTTCTTTGATTTGTGATCATAGGTTATTCGTGATCTTTACAAAACCATTTATTTCCTTTCTGCTAAAGATCATTTCTTAGAAAGGCAAAAGTAACCTGACTTTTACTCGAAAGTAGGGTGTAGACATTAGAGTATTTACTTGTCGCTATACTTAGCAGTACGATATCTGCCTTTTTCCTCAATTGACTGTCAGACGTTTTAGCAGAAATAAACACATAAAGCCGCTGTACACTTTTACTTTTAGTACTGCAGAGAAAAAGAACAAAGAAATCATAGAGCGCGAAAATACAGTTGCAGAGTTATTACATCACGACAGGGTTGCCACAGTTCCCTCTCCAGCAAAGCGTAGCTAATTGCTATGCTGTGCAATAAAAAAGTCCTTGAGATGACCTGGAGGTCGGGTGATGCGTCTGATTCTTGTGGTAGCTTGCTGTATCGGTGTTATTGCTTCGGGTGCGATGTTTGTGAGGAAGGACGGTTCTGTTTGGCCAGAGGTGCCAACATAGGCTGGTTTCAATCTATCCACAGAGACATTGTCTGGGCGACCGTTGACGTCCAAGGGGAAGTACTTGTCTGATGTAGAGAAAATTTGAAAGGGCCCATTGTATGGTCGTTGAAGATGGTTTCGGTGTCCATCAATGCGAACATAGACAAATCCAGTAGAAGAGAGAGGGGGGGGGAAGTAGGGTTTGGGTGTGCAATGATATTTGACAAGTGGGGAAGAGCATCTTGCATTGACATTTGAGGATAGCGAAGAAATGTAACAGAAGGTTGTAACTCTTGAGGTGGTGTGGGTTCCACGAATTCTCCCGGTAGTCGAAGAGTAGAGCCGTACACAATTCAGCAGGAGAGCAATCAGGATTTTCGCGCCAAGCTGTACCGGTACGTCTCCCAAGAAGCACCATGGGCAGATGATCCATCCAATAAGGATTCGTAATGCTTGCCCTGAGGGAACTGTTGAATATTGTGTCGAACTTTATTATTTGTTAAAATTTACTGTCGACCATGTGGGGCTAGGGAGCTGTTTGTATTGTAATTTGTAGCGTGGCACTAACTAACTTTTTCCCTCACACCGTAAGTTACAGTAAAATATTCTAAATTTCAGTAAGTTATCTAGTCATATTCGGATAGTTATTAGGGGTTAATGTGTTTAGGAATTTGGCTAAAACGTTTTTATTGTATATAAACATGTGTAAGTATTTTCTCTCTACCATATAGTTGTTGGATTGTACATTCTAAATTACAATAAAGCTGATTCAAGACAAACTGGTTTCAGTTGTAGAGACAATGAAAACTCCCAATTTCCCCAAAACAGATAGAATTATCCAAAATTGACAGAAACCTTTGAGCTGGCGGTGTAGTCGTTCAATCATCCCGTTGGCTTGGGGATGATATGCCGTAGTCTGTTACATTCGAACCCCAAGAGTGCGACCCAGTTCACTCCACTGGGAGGATGTAAACTGCGCGCCGCGATCTGAAGTGATGTCTTGAGGTACTCCAAAACGTGCAATCCAGTGACGGGTAAGTGCTTTTGCACATGTTAAAGCCTTAGCATCCGGAATGGGAATAGCTTCCGGCCATCAGGTAAAACGATCAATTATGGTGAATAGATAAGTCATCCCTTCGCTTGGCGGTAATTGTCCGACCAGATTCATGTGAAGACTGAGGAAACGACCTGCCGGGGTGTCTTGGAGGAAATGGGTGCTCTGGTATGGCAGTGAATCTTCGCAGTTTGACAGGCGTTGCATTCTTTGCACCATCTTTTGATGTTTTTTTTAAGGCCATGCCAAACAAATCGGTCTGCTACAGCTCGTTGTGTAGGACGTGGTCCTGGATGTGCTAAAGAATGTACGACTTCGAAAACTCGGTAAGTCCAGCTGCGTGGAACGACTGGGCGGGGTTTGCCAAGAGAAACGTCATATAGAAGCGAGACATCCTGTAAAGGTACACCTTGAAATTCGTGACCAGTGATGGAGATACGGTATGCCTCAACTTTCTCAGAGTTGGTTTGGTCCACAGCCAATTGATAAAGATCAATTGCAGGCGTCGTCACTGCCTGGATACCCGACAGTGCATCTGCGACCACGTTGTGTTTACCGCGGATGTACTGAATGTCAGAGGTAAATTCAGCAATAAATGAAAGGTGTCGAGCTTGACGTAGAGAACGTTCAGATGCACTAGGCAAGGCATACGTAAAGGGTTTGTGGTCCGTGTACAAGGTAAACGGCCTAGCTTCTACAAAATGACGAAAATGCTTAATGGCTTTATATGAACTCAGTAACTTGCGATCAAATGCATTGTAGTTTTTCTCGGTGGCAGACAGCTTCCTCGAGAAAAAAGCAATTAGCACCCAACGACCCCTTTGTAGTTGTTCAAGTTGCGCTCCAATGGCGGAATCAGATGCGTCCACAGTAATGCTGGTCTTTGCATCGGGCCGTGGGTGATAAAGCAATGTACAGTCAAACAATGCACTCTTGGCTTCCTCAAATGCTTTTTGACTGTGGGGCGTCCAGGAAATGTTTTTCCCGCGTTCAGCAGAAGCTGCGTGCAGAGCAGCGAGCTTGGGAGCGATTCCAGGCAGGAAGGGTGACAATAATTAATCATACCGAGAAATCGTTGGAGTTCACCGCGAGTTTGAGGAATAGGGAATTCCATGTTTACTTGAATACGACCAGTAAGAGGACAAATACCATTAGAAATCACCAAGTGTCCCAAATAGTCCAACTCCGAGACGCCAAAAACACATTTGGACTTGTTGATTATAAGGCCATTGGAAGAAAGCAGTTCGAAAATGCGTCGCAGGTGCTCAAGGTGTTGGAGTTTAGACTTGCTTGCTATTGAAATATCGACCAGGTACACAAACGCGAAATCCAAGTCTTGTAGAATTCCATCCATAAATCTTTGAAAAGTTTGTGTCGCATTTTTGAGCCCAAAAGGCATGCGTAAAAACTCCCAAAGGCTGAAGGGGGTTGCAATAGCCGTCTTTGGAATTGACTCAGTGGTCATGGGGATCTGATAATATCCACGTATCAGATCGATTTTGGAAAAGATACAAGACCCAGTAAGGCGTGAATTGAAGTTCTGTATATGTGGAAGTGGGTACCTGTCATCCGTGGTTGCTTCGTTCAGTCGTCTGTAATTGCTGCATGGCCTCCACCCACCAGACTGTTTGGGAACAATGTGCAATGGTGAAGACCAAGGAGATTTTGAGCGACGAACAATACCGGCTTCTTTCATTTAGCGGCACCACACTGCGTTCAAGCTAAACGAGAACTATATTTGCTATTACCATCAACGCTTTGGACTTAAAGCACAAAACTGCAAACCAGGTTGTGTTTTTTCCAAGCTGCTTTCGACTAACCCATCTTTTGATCGACCCAGCCAGGCAAACGCTTTAGTCGGCCGCCAGTGACAACGGCGGTCGGCTGTTACAATAAAAGTACCTTGTAAGTATGGGACCGTCAGACTGGTACGCAATTTTTAGTCAATACCGGCGTCGTTGTCTGCATTTTTCTAGCTTCAGCATTGGCTAGATCAGCAGGTTCTCTAACAGGAAGTTTGGTAGCTGCTAATGGATCAAAAATTGACACTTGGGGCCATCGCACCTCAACATTAAATTTTGGCAACAAGCGTACCTACAGGCAAGACTTCTACCTGGCGGACATTACCCGTCCCATCTTGGGAGCTAATTTCTTCAACGCCAATAATGTTGCCATTGATCTTTGCGGCCGTCGTCTTATACACTTGAACGGCTGTTGCACCCTGTCCGCCGAGCTCGAAAATACAGATGCAGAGTTATTACATCACGGCAGGATTGCCACAAGACCATTTTTATTGGAGATCAGCATTTTAAAAGGCCCGGCTAACCAATTATCGCTTCAAATTGGGGTGTAAACCTTTTATTTTGCGGTTTTCTCCTTGTTCGTATGGGGAAGATTTTTCAGTTTTTGCAAAAGCTTTTCATCAGCTCTTTTTGCCAGGGCCGTTGAGAGAAACAGTCCAGGCCCAGTATCAGCAGGTCCCCTTTAACAAGGCTCTGGTAAACTGGAGTTGCTGGGTTTTATTCAATTACGAATAGATGAGTGTTTGGCATAATTACAAGAGGCATCTCGTTAAATGCCTTGCCCAAGGACACCACAAGCAAGCTTGCGGTACCGATAGTAATGATCAGACAATGGTAGTTTTTGCTAATGTACCGACGAGTATCTAATTGGTATTGAGTTATTTTTAGCTGAGGAGCAAATGGTATTTAGATGGCTCTTCTCTTAGGAGCAATTTTTAAAAATTGGCACACAGTACTAAGTTTAGACTAGTCAACTGAAAGACCTAATTTCAACCACATTGTGTTTGATTAAATTTATTTGTTTCTGAGAATCCAACTAGCAACAATTCATTTCAATTTTTAAATAGTTTCTCATTATTTTTCAAAATAACTCCAAAAGTAGGTGTTCGCTTTATATCTTTCCAGCATAAATTACAGCTCTTGGTCAGCCAATTTTTTTGGCGCTAAATGCGTAACGTCGTATGCAATCTTCCTATAGGATTGTTTATGGAGTAGTAAAGGTCACAAAATTACAGCTGATATATCAATACGACTGGTCTGCAAGCACTATTTACAAAAAATTTAAAAAAGTTACTGATTTTCTCCATCAATATCTAATCGAACTTACGACAAACAATACAGAAGTTTGCCCTGTCATTTAGGCTACAGCAGGGGTGTCCAACCTTTTTGGCCAAAGGGCCACATGCAATTTACGAATGATTGCGCGGGCCACTTGATTGTTTACTGCTAATACCTACAAAACCCTCACACTAAAACTCTAATCTTAGAAATTTGTATTATCCTCTTTTACAATTACAAGAACAATAAACATACCAACAGTAAAGTCAACAAAGCTTTTACTACACTTCGACATTTCAATGTGAAGTTTGGCAGTTTTTCTCTAACAAGTTTGGCAATATTCGGCAAGATGGACGAGGTAGCAATCCGAAGCGAATTTTCCATATGGCTGTCAGAAAGTAGCGATCTTACAGGGGATTTGACATGGTTCATCCGCGAAAAAACTTGCTCGCACAAGTAAGTGCTGCCGAATAATGAGGTCACGAAAACTGCCAATCTGTGAATCCTCTGATATTTTTCTTTAGAGACATACTTTTTGTAAAATTCTAGCAGTGGAAAGTCTTTGAACTTCTCCCTCAAATCAGATGAGCCCTGAAGATCAATGCACTCCATCTGTAGGTTTTCAGGTACCTCTTCTATCTTCACAGAAAAGGGGCAGGAAAAGACATTGAAATGCATTGCAGACTTTTTAAAGTCGGCGAATCTGTGGTCGAAGTCGTTCCTTAGTTCTGTTATTACTTTTGCGTATTTCTGAGAGTTTTGAACTTGAAGACTTTGTAGAGAAGGAAAATTAACAAAGTTTTTGTTGTATATCTGCGTTTCCCACAGGGTTAATTTCACAGCAAACGCGTTGACATGATCAAACACGGAGTGTATCAGTTGCCCTTTTCTCTGTAGACGTGAATTTAGTTCGTTTAGATGGGTAGTTATATCCACCAGAAATGCAAAATCTTCTATCCATTCCTTGTTCATGAATTCATCAACACTATTTCCTTTGCTTTCCATAAAGGTCTGTATAGCATCCTTGAGTTCAAACACTCGTTTCAGCATTTTGCCGCGACTCAACCATCGGACCTCGGTGTAGTATGGAATGTCATCAAAGTCAGCATCCATGCATGCTATGCAGTAGCTCTTGAAACTCCCTGTGGCGCAACCCTTTGGAATGAATGAAGTTGACCGTTTTAGTAACAACTGACATGACATTTTGCATTTTCATTGACTTGGCACAAAGGTTCTCTTGGTGTATTATGTATTGGAATTGCATGACAGTGTCATTTCCGACTTTACTTGCTTCAAGTTGAAGTAAGTTTGCTAGACCCTGCTGTCTTCCCACCATTGATGGAGCGCCATCAGTTGTAATTCCCGAAAGCTTCGACAAAGGTAAGCCAAGGGGCTTGATTGTTTTCATCACAGCTTCTAACAAATCAATGCCTCTAGTCGTGCCTTTCATTGGGACAATGGCTGCAAGTTCTTCGGTAACTTCAAAATCGTCATCAACTCCTCGCACAAAGAGTGCCAACTGATCAGTAGACCTGACATCAGTGCTTTCGTCAAGCGCCAAAGAATACGATGAAAATTTTCGTGCTTTTGCAATTAAAGTTTCCTCTATAGAATTTCAGAGCTCTTCAACACGACGAGTTATGGTCTGTCTTGACAGACTTATTTTGGCAAATGTCTCTTTCTTTTCCGGACATATGACATCAGCAACACGAACAATGCATTCCTTAATGAATTCTCCATCTGCGAATGGTTTCGATTTTTTTGCAATTATTTATGCCACCATGTAGCTCGCTTTCACAACTGACTCCTGCTGCAAAGACACTTTCGATAAAACCATTTGTTGTCCACGAAGAACTTTTGTTAATTCTTTCACTTTATCTTGCCTGAACTCATTCTGGTATTTTTCATAAGCTGATGAATATCTACTAACGTAATGTCTCTTTATGTTGTATTCTTTGAATTCTGACACAGGTTGATTACATATCAGGCAAATTGGCTTACTTTCGACATCCACAAAAAAGCAATCATATGTCCACCTCTCTTGAAATATTCTGTTAGTGTTAGCATTGCTTGCTTTTCGTTTCCTATTTGACATATTCTATGTTATTGCAGAGTGCAAAAGATACAGTCAAACCTCGGTTATCGAACGATTCTGTTCTCGACTAAGTCGGTTTCCGACCAAAATTCGAGATTTTTACGTCTCAAACGTCGAACATAAATTCGCATCACGACCAAACCTAGCCTATTACTGACTGACTGACTCTTGAAGCACGAGCACGATTGTGTGGAAAGGATGTGGACGCAACAATATGGGAAATGTGATGTGAAACAATGTGCATTGTGATACAATAAAATTAACTTGAAAGAAAGCAAACAATATATGCAAATTTCCCGGAATGTAAGTTCACCGTAAATTACGTAGCAATTAAGTTGATAATATTGGTCATTTCGGAAAACTCGCGCGGGCCACTCAGAACCTTCCTGCGGGCCACGGGTTGGACACCCCTGGGCTACAGTATATTTAAAGTTTACAATTTCTCAGTATGATTATGCAACTAAATATGGTATATAAGTTGCACATTACAATTGACCTAAACTCAGCCTTCCCAAACATGCTAATTAATTGAATATGAAACCCTAACAGGAGCTGGCTACAAATAAGCCTGCATGTTTAGCCCATAAAATTAGCCCAACTATTAGCAATAGCAAGCAAACCTTAGCACCTCTTATCTCACTTTGACTTCAGATTTATGCCTTAACATCAGTAAAACAACATATTTAACGTTCATTCAACAACTGTCACGTTTATCCATTTGGTTTGCAAAAAACGATATCACTCCTATTCAATTCAATGCAAAAATACTGAAAACGGTCAGCTATTTTCTTGGAAAACGTATTTAGATGACGGTTGATCACGTGCGCGAAACCTTCTTATAAAAATCGTTTGCACCAATCGTTGTGAAAATATTTAAAAAGTCTTAGAGGTCCAACTTTCAGATTTTACAATGTGAAGGCATACCAAGCAATTCAATAATTTAAAAAAATTAAAAAGATATGGTTATTAGGAAAATTTTTTTAACAGAGGCAGGTTTCATCGAGAAAAGTGATGTAATTCAGTATGAAGGTAGCATTTCCTGTGGAATAAATTGCTGTGTGGTACCATAAGATGTTAGCGATTATTTTGGAGTAAATTTTTTTATTTTACCTTATTGCTTTTTTTAAGCAGTGGCTATTTTGACGTCGACAGCATTTACCCTTGAAGGCTATTTCTCCGCGAGTTATTTGTGACTGGTCGGTTTAACGGACGTATTGAACATGTGACTTTTGGTTGTTTCTAATTGGTCAATTGAAAAAATTTGCACCTCCAGTGTGCACTCCCCCACATGCAGTCCCGTAGCACTCCAACTTCGGGCCCCCCCAAAGTACGCGCAAGAGCCCTTGCGCACAGGTCATATCACTTTAGAGGTGTAAAATTGAAAAGCTGCATTAAGAAAATACACCACAATTTGTACATAAGTAAACAGGCTAATGTCAGAATAAAGCATGCCGATACCGAAGGTGCAAGTCATAAAAAATTCGGCACCGATGCCAGAGTTCAGTAGAACATTTATGCAGACACTGCGAAACGAAAGCAATGACACTGAAAAACATGAAAAAGTTATAAAAACACAGTATCATTTAAATAGTCTGGAGCGAACCTTTTTGTTCGCAAATGCTGTTATGACATTGTCATAATCAAGAGATCGGGCGCAGTCATTTTCGATTGACAACATGGCTAATGAAGATAGTCTACTGTCTGTCATAGACGTTCTATTAAAAGTTTTGATCAGTTTCAATTTGCTGAAGCTTCTTTCAGCGCTGGCAACAGTCACGGGGCAAGTTAGTAAGATTCGAAGTGCGATGTACACATTCGGATACAATTCAAATAAATGAATCTTTAGAAGATAGTTCAGAAAGTCTTGAGCCGTATTGAGATTGCGTTTTTTTTGTAAAATTAAAACAAACCGCTGTAGCTCAGCGCTCATTTCATCAGAATCAATGTCACCGAACTTTTTTTGGAACTCTTTACAGCAAGTAAGAAGAGCATTTTCTTGTTGCACAAGCAAAAGTTTGTCTCGTGTGTACAAAAACGAAAAGGCCGAAGAAACCTCACGTAACAAATTAAAGCGCTCCTTTATTTACATAATAGCCTGGTCTACTAATGGATAGAAAAAGTTGCTTTTAAATTTCAGTTCAGGAGTAGCTCGTTGTTCCTCTTCACCTTGGTAATCAAACAATCTTCTTTTCTTTCCACTTCTTGACGGAGGAAAAGAAGGATCAATATCCAATTCCTGTGCTATTTCAACAGCAAATGTTGCGGCACTGTCATAACCCGTTGTGCGATAGTTTTGCAAAAACTTTTCAGTTGCCTGGATTTCCGTTTCCATTGTATGAAGGGAGACTCCATACGATTGAAGAATCTTGCTTGCTTTATTGACTTGGAATAGGATATCATACCAAATAAACACCGACAAAAGAAAACTCCATTTTGATAAATGAGCTATCAACGATTTTGTTTCTGAGGCAGCTCTTCCATCTTTTCTTTCTATGGAAATGGCTTCCAAGTCTTTCAGTGCCAGCAACACCTCTTTTAAATTGTATCGAAGAGGTTTGATGCATTTAATTCTGCTTTCCCAACGAGTATCAGATTGTGACTTTATGGACAGCTCCACATGTTTCTTCAAAATTTCCCAACGCTGAGCAGAGGAAGAAAACAGCACATACAACCTTGTAAGTACTCCAAAAAATGTCTATGCTTCCGTCGATGAATTAGCACTGTCAACAACAACTAAGTTAAGGGTATGGTTTGCACAGGGCACGTAAACAGCTTTGGGATTGATGTCTAGCATTCTTGCTTGGACCCCAGAATGTTTTCCTTTCATGTTAGCACCATTATCATATGACTGACCTCGACAATCAGACAATTCGAGTTGCAGTTCGGTCGCTTTTTCTAAGAAAGCGTCCAACAAGCCTTTCCCAGTACTGTCACTTATTCTCAAGTAGCCAAAAAATGTTTCTTTAACAACAGCAGCTTCTTCATTACATAGTACATAACGGAGAATGACAGACATTTGTTCATGATGTGACATATCTGGAGTGAAGTCCAAAATTATAGAAAAATATTTTGCCAATTTCAATTGCTGTAAATTTTCTTTTTCAACTTCTGTCGCTAGCAATTCAATTAGTTCATTTTGTATGGTAGGACTCAAATAGTGATCTTTAGTGTTTTTATTCTTGATTCTGTCTTGAAGCTCTTTTAGGATCGGATTTCTTCTTGCCAAAAGCTCAAATATACCCAGAAAATTTCCATTGTGAGGAGATCCTAAGACTTCTTCAGATCCTCTAAAAGCAAGATTCCTTTCCGATAGAAACAAGGCAATGTCGATAAGTCTCTCTAAAACATTTCTCCAAAAACGTCTTTCATTGAAAAAAATATTCATCTCGCGTTTGTCGATAGTGGATGAATTTCTTATCCCTTCAGCTAGCAACATCCATTGACTGCAGCATTCTTGGTGGGAAATGCCGTTTTCATGGTCTTTCAGTTTTTTTCGAAAAACCCTCCCATGTATTTATACCACTACAAAAGGGGCTTAGTGTTTTTCCAAATAGCTTACAACAAAAGCAAAAAACTTGATCTGATTCCCCAGAATAAACTAGCCACGACCGTGAAACACTTTCACCATTAGGTAACACACGTTTATAATGGTTGGAGGAAAAACGTCGCCTTGGAGTTGTGTTATTATATGGAAAATTCATTATTAGTTGATGTGGTCCACGCTTTACTATATCACATCGTTGAGCATCAGAAATACTTTCAGGCCATTTACATGGGTCATCAGGGATAGGGGTAAATTGAGATTCAGTTATTTTTGATATTAAAGGTTGCGTATTGGCAGGTAAATCACAACTTACATTTTCTGGAAATTCACAATCACTTTGATGCTGATCGTCATAGTCTTCTTTTTCTTGTACACTATAGTTTTCTTCATCCCTCTCGGTACTAGTGCCAAGTCTACTCTGCTCAGTAATCTTGAAAAAATCTGTCATCTTGGGCAATTTCGCTACAGCATCTCGAGCAGTGGCTGCTTCTTTTCTCTTTTGAGCACCACTTTTTGAACGTTTCATTCTATACAATGTCAATAAAATACTTTATCTGCATTCTGCAGTGTATATATATTGTCCCGGTATTTATAGCCAAACAGAATTCCAGACCATTCTATGATTGTTGCGTAACAACGGCATTGTTACGTCAATCGAATATTTAAGATTCTACCAGAAAATCAATCGAAATATTCTAGATTCTGCGAGATAAAATGACGTTGCATTCACTTATGATGTCACAAGCCAATTTCTTCCTACAGTTTAAATCGGTTGTAAACAAGTCTGCTGAACTGAAAATAGTCACGTAGCCAAAAAGCAATTTCATACTAACTTGGGCCCCCAAAGTTGGCCTGGGCCCCCCCAATTGGGGGGTTTGGGGGGCGGCTGCTACGTCTCTGCCCAGATGGTAGACTCCGTCTCACTCTACACTATCCTGTACATTCACATACCAGCCCTCTCCCTCCAGTGTACACTGCTCTTCTTTAAGTGGCCTGTCAACCAAGCTCCCTACCCGTAACCACGGCATTTCAAGGCAGGTGCGCTATACGTGCCACAGCATCACTTGCAAAGTTGTAGCAATTATGGCAAATTACGACATTTACAGCAAGATAGTTCCCTAGGGTGAAATGTCTACGTTTAAATAGCCACTTTTTTTTTACAACAAATATCAACTGGTCCCCACAGATACAGCCAATATCCTGGGTATCATATCTTTTACGAACATTTTTGCAACGGAGCTAATTTTCTGTGGTTGTGTGTTATTTAGGTATGTTTTTGCTGTTATATTTGCAATCTGAAAGTTATTATTTAGATGTATAAGTCGTTAGCTTGTGGAAGCTATCTATTTTTTGATAATGTCTAATAAATCACTAGCTCTTAATCTTTGCTTGGCATTACCCAATATTAGTTGCGACTAAATCTCCATTTGTAACGTCAGCTGTGTAGAATCAGATTCATTAATATCTCTTCATGCTTGTTTTATCTAGTTTCTGTAAAGAAATTTTGGAATGCAACATTACATGGAATTAAAACTAGATGAAAGAGATTTTATGCACTGGTAAGTTTTGTGAAAAAATAAAATAACACATTTGTAATCTACTAAGGTTGCTGCACTATATAAGTTTGATGTTGTGAACCAATGTTGCTTCCTTGTTGCATGTCTTTTTGATTGAATGTAAAATCCGACTGGGTTTTTGATGCTCTGAAGTGCAGTACCAAAACTATGATGTCACAAAAACATGATTGCTATTTCATATGAAATGGTCTCAAAAAGAATATTTATGTTTAAATAAGAACTGCTTGGTTGGAGTTGCTTTTGTTTTTTTGCTCGTTTATAGTGCTAATGCAGCAGTTACGCTGATCAGCAGTCATTTTCGTATCCATATATGTGGTTAATTATTGACTTTTTAAATGACTTGCTGAGTCACTGAGTAGTTAACTTTTGAAAACTGCAGGTTTTTGAAAAGCATTGTCGTTATTGCAGAGTAAATATTGTTGAAAATCAAAGCTGATAAATATAACTATGCAGGGTCTACCAGATCTGGTGCCATCGTGCTTCCATGACTTTCAGAATTGAATGCATTCAGTCATTAACTTTATCTGATTTCAGATGATTACTTATACAGCTGTGGTGGAATAGATTAGTTTGCCCAAGACCACAGAAAAAGAAAAAGGACTACTTTGTTTTTCGTTTTTGTGGACTAATTTTCTTTATTCGTATCAAAATTGTGCATAAAAAATCTAAATCTGGATCACCACATTTGCATATATTTTATGCTTTTTTCTTTTGCTACACTTAAGGATACAAATAACTTATTATTGTCAAATTAAAAAGAATCTAATATATAATGCGCAATTCTGTGTGTGTGTGTGTGTGTATCTGTGTGTCTGAGTGTCTGTTTTAACTCCTCTGAAACTGCTTGAGGTACAAGCATCAAACTTGTCACGATTGATCACCATTCCCACGTGAGTGTCATAAGGGTATTCGTGACGTCATCATCACGTCATAATCAAAATAATTTTTTAAGAACTTGCGTTACTTGACAGAGAATAACCGCTTTTTGCTCAAACGAAAACCAGCTTCCGACCTACCACATTTCAGAATCTTTCATTTGTTTGGAGTCTAAAAGGACCTCGCAATCAAGGATTTATTGAACAATCTGTTTTTTGTTCTTTCTCAAAAAGTACTCATCGCACAAACGCGATTAAACGTTTTTTTAGAAGATATTAATAAGCTCCTTTCGATAAAAACAACTTTACAACAATTAAGTTTACAACTTTACAACAACAATTTATTTAAGTCTGCCACGAGCACTTCTTTATTTAAGCACTTCAAGCCCTGTAAGCATTTTCTCTTCTCTTTTTCCCTCACACGTTTAAACTGGCTTTATGATGTCATAATATGTCTCGTACGATTAACACAAATCTTGGCTACCGCAGATCATAATATGAAGATGTTTTCAAAAAATGCAACGTTTTTGCAAAATCAGTTTACTCAAAAAACTAATTTGTGACCGTATTTCTCAATTGATTTTCAAACTTTCTTCAACAAATTAAAGGTTATTTCAAGGCGAGTCCGATAGTATACAATATGTACAATTAATATTAGTTTTTATACTGAAAAAACTGAACTTTAAGACCTGTGGTGTAACTTTTTACCCCTCCCAAAAGTGGTGAGTTTAGTAACGACAGGTGACTTTAATACAAAAACGTTATAATATACTACTAACAATTACTATCCTTTGAAAGCTTAGGAAATGTGCTTTCCAGCAATATGTGACTCCAATAACTTGAGGCAAAGGATTAGTTTATAATGGCTGATCAAAAGTTGGTTGCCATACATGATGCTTCATGTTTAGTTAAACAATTATCCTATTAGAGCTAACAAACTTGCAATTGTTAGACAAAGTTAGTTCTTAGATACATTTTGACTATTCATCACAAGCATGGTTCTTTTGCATTATCTGTGGGCGTTTTCAAAAAGATCAATCAAAAACTGAAGTTGCTAAATGTTTATAAAATGTGGTCTACAGGTTAGAAACACACAAAATTTTAGTGCCTCCAGCCCACAAAAATGCAATTTCTAGAAAAACTAAGTGCTTTGATACATTTTGGGTATTCTTTCTTGATAGCATAGATCTTTTGCATTATCAATCAAATCATTCAAAATACTAATCGAAAAATGAAGTCTACAAATTTTTTTCGATTAGCCTGCTCCAAGCAAAACACTTGGTGATCACCCAAGAAAAAACGAGGCGCAAAGGTGGTCCTTTCTTGATGTTTGCAACAGAATATAAGTGTCGAGCTACATATGACTGCCCCAATCAACAGCCGCCTCAACGTGGTGGTGCGGTCCCCGACCCCGTTTGGGTTGGGTCGAAATCGCTGTTGGCCTTCCCGATAGTCCCAGTTACCCCAGGCACTCCCTCGCTATGCTGCTCTCTGAACGACCGCAGTAGGACAGCACACAGCTTCTTTAAAATCGGTCACCTGTTTTTACTTTTTCTTTTCTCTTGCCCTTCTTCATCTCCTCATTCTTCTTCTCTTAATGAGCGGTAATGTTCATCCCAACCTTGGCCCCATCTTTCCTTGCTCTGTGTGCGCTGGAAATGTGACCTGGCGGGGCAAGTCAGTGCAATGCTGCACCTGCTCCAAATGGGTCCATCTAAGGTGCTCACAACTTTTCCTCTCCAAATTCAGAGCTCTTGGCAGCTCTCCCTCTTGGAGCTGCCCCCCTGCCGTAACACTGTGACTCCTTCCTCGGACTCCTCCGACATGTATACCTCCAGTACAATCTGCCCCCCTCTGCTAATGCTGCACTCTCACCCCACCCTCGTATCCAAACCTCTTATCTCCTGTCGGCCCATCTTATATCTTGTCCCTCTGCCCTCCCACCACCGTCCCTTGCTCCTGGCTGTCCTTCTGTGCCTCCTCTCCTCCCCCTGACTCACTCAGGGTTCTTCAATGGAATGCTGGAGGTCTTCGAGCCAGGAGCACTGAACTACTTCACTTTCTCTTGTCCGATCCTGTCGACTTTATCTGCATCCAGGAATCCAATCCTAACTAATCTTCCTCTTTCCAGATTCCTGGATTCTCTGCTCTGCGTTCTGATCGCACCCTCTACCGGTCTGGCATTCTCTCTTCTGATGCCCCACACGCTAGCGGCGGCGGCGTCGTCATTTTCGTCAGGCAAGGCCAATCTTTTTCTGAACTCTCTACATCCTCTCTTTCTTCGCTTGATCACTACTCTGATTATGTAGGGGTCAACATCTCTCTAAACAACTCCCCCTCGCTGTCATTTCTTAATGTGTATGCCCCCCTATTTGCTCCTCCCTGACGGATGGCAGAACCGGCTCCTTTTCTCCCTCCATTTTTTCCTCCTCCAGAAATCTCTTCATTCTGGGGGACTTCAATTGCCATTACCTCCTCTGGGATTCAAGAGGTACTTCCGACCCCCGCGGAGAGGAAGTATTCGACTGGGTCATCTCTTCTGACCTCCTCCCCCTCAATGACCATGACACACCCACCCTTCTCCGTCGCTCCCCTGGCAGTCGCTCCTCTCCTGACATCTCCTTTGCTCCTTTTACTCTTGCTTTTTCTTGCTACTGGGAGGTGCTTCAGGACCTGGGTTCTGATCACCTACCTATTCTTCTATCCGTCCCTCTCTCTCCGGTCTTTCTCCCAACGAGCGTCCCCCTTCCTTCAATTTTCAGAAAGCTCGCTGGGATAGCTTTGCCTCACACTTTGACTGTCACTATCCTTCTGCAGAGAAATACTTGTCTCTTTCCTCTGCTGCTGCTTTCTTTACTTCTCTGGCACTAAAAGCGGACAAATCTTCCATTCCCTTCGGCCGCATCAAACACCATCCTAAAGCCTGGTGGTCTGCTGAGGTGGAAAGTGCGGTTAGTGAAAGACGCAAGGCTTTTGCTGCCGCTCACAGAAGTGATGAAGACCGCCAGGTTTACATCTCCGCTTCTAGTCGTGCCTCGCAGTCATCGCCAAGGCTGAGGCATGGCAGACGACTTGCTCTTTTCTTTCACCTAAATCTGTACACTCTCTTCGCTCTATCGCTGGCTCGTCTTCCTCCTCTACCAACTTCCCCAACTGTTCTTCTCCCAGGGAATCGGCTTCGTTCTATGCCGCTTACCCGAGACCCCATTTTTCTGTTTCTCAGCCAAAGGCTCTGCGTAGCAGAGCCAGAGGCTACCTCTCTGAGCTCCGCCGAGCCACGTTCCCTGAGGAGCCTCACTCGTCCTTTTGCTCTCCTTTTCCTCCTGCTGAATTTCTTGCGGGCCCTGCAACCTCTCCTCGTCCACCACCACTGGCCCACACAAAGTTGCCTATCCTATGCTAAAGCGTCTTCCTCGCTCTGGCATGGATTTTCTTCTTCACATTTTCAATCTCTCCTGGTCTTCACATTCCTTTCCTTCCATCCGGAAGACATCTTCTATTATTCTCATACACAAGATGGGAAAGCCTCTCGACTCTCCTGCTTCCTTCCGACCTATCTTTCTCACCTCTTGCGTTTTGAAGCTTTTTGAACGCATCGTTCTATCCCGTCTTCTCTTTTTTCTGGAATCTAATTTCATTCTCTCTCCCCGCCAGGCCGGTTTCCGCCCTGGACGGTCTACTCTAGATCAAATTTTGTATCTTTCTCGGTCCATTTCAAATGGGTTTAACAAACCCAGGCCGGGCTCTCGGACGATCCTGTCTACTATCGATTTCTCTAAGGCTTTTGACTCTGTCTGGCATTCTGCCCTTTTCCACAAACTGATTTCGGCTGGCCACCCTCGTTGCTTTGCTCGCTGGACTCAATCTTTCCTTTCTGATAGGCGCGCTTGTGTGGTTTTTCAAAATCACAAAAGTCGTTCCTTTCGAGTCCTTCAAGATGTTTCGCAATGATCTGTTCTTTTCTCTCTCTTCATCAATGATCTTCCAGCCTCTCTGCCTTCTTCCGTCAGCTGCTCTCTTTACGCTGACGATCTGGCCATTTGGCCCTCGGTCCCTACTGCGATGGAGGCCACACAAGGAGCTCTGTTTCGATTGAAGCGCTGGTCTGAGTACTGGTGTCTTCCTCTCAATCCGAGCAAATGTGAAGCCTCCTTCTTCTCAATGGGTGCCCATCAAGCTAACCTCCTCTCATTCGGTTCCCGCCTCCGTTTCAATCCCACTCCAACTTTTCTTGAGGTCACCTTCGACCGCACTTTTTCCTTTTCTAAGCATGTATCTTCGCTGAAGGCCAAATTCTTCCCAGGTATCAAGGCCTTACACTGTAGCTTTGCTTCCTCATGGGGCCCCTCTAAGGAGTCCCTCTCTGTTCTGTGTAAATCTTTTCTTCGATCCCTTCTCACTTACGCTTCACCCGGATGGTTTCCTTTCCTAAGCCCTATCAATCTTACCAATTTGGAACGCCTCCATCGAGCGGCCAGTTGCGCCATCACCGGCTGCCTCTCGTCGTCCCCTATCCTTCTGCTTCTCTCCGAGGCTTCTTTACCTCCCCTGCGAGTCACCCTGACTCATTTGACTCTTTTATCTTATAAGCGGGCTCTTCGTCTCCCAACCCTCTTTGCTATTTCAGGTTTGGCCAGACTAGGAGTGAAACCAAGACTCTGCAGATCTTCCTGGAGAGCTTTTGCGTCCACTTACCTGCTCGTGCCTATTTCTACTTCTTCTAGGGAGGCTCTTCTTGCATGCCCTCTCTTTCCTCCTTGAAATTTGCCTTCCTTCACCGTGGAGTCCACCTTTTCCATTTCATGCTCTCGCTCTGATCCCCCTCTCTCTCGCCAAGGTGCGGGTCTCGCCCACCCTGACTCTCTCCCCCTCGCGATCTGGTGCTTTGGACAGACGGCTCTGCTCCTTTTGGCAAGGGCGGCTCCGGCGTACTCGCCAACTGATTTCTCTGTGGCACAGAGGCCACTCTTTCCTTTTCGGCAGGCTTAGTATGTTCAAGTTTTTCCGCTGAAGCCTGCGCCATTCTGCACCCTCTTAGCTGGTCTCGGCAGCACCAACAAGTTTGCCATTTTTCTTTTCTATTATCTGACTCTCGTTCTGTCCTTTCCTCCATCTTTCCTCTTATCTCAAACTCTATGACAGATCTGACAGGAAGTGTCTTCTCTCTCCTGTTCTATCAGACTACAATGGGTCCCCGGACACTCGTTTCTCTCGGGGAACGACGCGGCTAATGAGCTGGCCAGACGGGGAGCGCTACTTCAGTATTTTGACATTATCCCAATCTATTCTATAATCGAAATCCATAACATGTCGACTCAGCGCTGACTTTTTAGTGTTAAAAGTCTTTTAGTGTTAAAAGCTGACTTTTTAGTGTTAATTTTGAATAGTAAATTGTCGAAAGAACGAATTGATCTGGTTGAAATATCGTTACACTCGACATACGAGGAATGCCTGCTATATTTAACATTTAAACAATTTATGGTGTGGCAAATTATTAAAATTTTTTTTATGAATAATTTTCAAAAGTTTTCTCGGACATATGCTAGACTATTTTTTAGTACTTTACATACTCACTCAAAAATCAGATCAAAAAATAAACATTTTGTATCGAGTTGTAGACAGGCTCAAAACTGGTTTTTGATATGCTAATTTTATAAGGGATCATCTTGAGATGACACTGTTTTACTGTGCTTTCTGACCTTCGCCTATGTCGAAGTTTAAATTATTTTTTTCTGTCCATTGTAGCGTTATATTCATGTGTTAAAAAATTCGCGAAACTACGTAAATTCCTCACTCATTAAGGGGGCTACTTTTCCCTAAAAACTGCAGATCATTATCAAATACCTAACCCTTAATGGTATTGTAGTACTAATAAAACTAATGCCATCTTGGGAAAAAATCATTATAACACAAGTAGACTGATCTAAAAAATTTTGCCTATCAAAACTCGTCTTCTATAAATAACCAGTTTTCAAAAAAAAGCTTGACCTAACCAATGTAAAACTATACACTAACACAGACTAAATACGTAGCTGCACTTATAGACCTTCCATCAGTTATTCTTCAAAACAATCTTTAAAATAAATGATAAAACTTAGAACAAGTATTGCTAAAACCATTTCATTTAGGCATAATGAAATAGTTGCTGAGTATCACTAAACTTTAGATGAAAATCTGTTTTTTTTAATAAAAAAAAACTAATCGCTGTTCATCGAGTTGACAAAAAATTGCCCAATGGAGTGTTTTTTTATTTTTAGCGTTCAACTCAAATTTTCGAGGAAAATGCTTGTAAAAAGTAACCTAATTGGGCGCGAAAGCACCCATTCTGGCAATCTTGTATATTGCCTCTGCAGTTGGCCTCAACTTGGTTAGAAACCGAAATTTAATTTTGTTTCCAGTGGAGATGTTATTATTTAAGAGTTCATGTTTTTTCGATATTAAATTTTCATTGCCCTTGATCGCGTGAGTAAACCTTCCTATTTGCAAAAACTGCACCAGACAGCAACATGACGTCACTATGCATTGCGATGAAAAGAGTTTCAATAAAAGCATTCAAAAAAGAGGGGAAACAATCTTGCTCAAAAAAATAATCGCATGTGATATGGCCAATAACGCTCAAATTGTTGTAGAATATTTTTCAAAAGCAAGTTTTGGCTTTTTGTGTTAAAACTTTCAACCGTGTTTTTAGGATAAATAGGCTGCTTTGTGAGAAAACCAAAAAACGATTTTACAAAAAACCTTGTCATGACGTCATCTTACCTGCTAACGAAGGGTATAAGTCATTGCATGTTCGTAAGTTAATTGTTGAAAATTTCTTTTCGGTTGAAACATACGAATTTTGAGATGTTTGTTCTTTTGTTGTGACATCATCATGACCAAGCCAAGACACCCACCTGCAAAACCAACACTGCTATGTATGAGCTGATAGGTTAATTATGTGATGTTACACACAATTTTTCACCCCAGAAAAATTTATAGATTTTTAAATTAGTCTTTTCATAATCAGAAAAATGGATGGATATTAGAAAAAATGGTTCACAATTACCATCATCATCTGAAAATTAACTGCCCCAATAACACTATTTTGCCAGGAGATAAACTGTTGAATCTTGGAACGTATTTCGTTTGCAACAAAAATTCTTTTTACATCGTAGAAGAAACGTTTTGTTCTGTAAATGAAAACTCAAATAACTGGTTCAACGATTTAAATTTGGAAACATTTTTGTGCGACAGCTGTAATATCAGCAAAGAAAATGGCGAGTGTGTGGTGAATAATCATTGGCCAAGCGCTCCATGCTTGACTGACTTCAATAGCTGTTTTCGTAATCACACAGTTAGACTTTTAAAAGATACAGCTCGCAGACAAAATTATAACCGCATCACTTCAACTTACATCACGTTTACTGAAGAAGAAGAGTTTGGAAAGATCACGGGCATATTATTTATACCGCTTTTTCTCGCCATTGGATTAGCTGCTATTTTTGCAAATCTTGCCGTAATAATACATAGTTTCAAGGTCATTTTTAAGAGACCTCGCAGGACAGCCGATTAACGAGAAACAAATATGTCATGTTTAAATACTGAACTTGTCGTTTGCTGACCTTGCAATGGCGTTTTATGTTGTGGGAAGCGTTTTTGGGACCATTATGTATTTATTTGGACATGCATATGGTGACGAAACAACCAAGACAGAAGGGACTACTTTGTGTTTAGTTTTTGGAGTGATTAATTTTGCCGCCAGCCAGATTTCAGTAACTGCTGTTGCTACCATAGGTGGATTACGACTGCACAATGTTATCTTTCCATATAAAGAAGTTTGATTAAAAGGTATTTTAGGAATTGCGTCAATAACCTGGCTATTTTAATTGAGAGAGAGAGAGAGAGAGAATTTATTTGATTTGCTTTGCGCACCGACACAATAATCAGATTGATAACACACACAAAAAAAAATCACTAGTAGCAAAAGCCAGGGAGCATCGAGGAACCTTTCGGTTATCGAGTCGAGATACTCCCTGATCTCAGCAGATTGAGATATAAGCGAGATGTATTAAGTGACACTTATAATTTGAGTACATTATGTAAAAAAAAAGAGTTGAGTTCAAGTTTTTATCAAATGATAAAAAAAAATAAAAATAGAAAAAAAAGGAAACGGAACAAACAATAACCATAAATATTCTTTACACAATCAAAAGCTTTTGCAAGCGTTAATATTCATTTATTAACTTTAGTTTATACGCTTTTTTAAAAGAAACCCAGTGCATGCTCTTTAATTCGGATTCAAGGTTACCCCACAGCTTTGAACCTCTGTGAGAAAATAGTTTTTGGCTAAATAATTTATTTATTCGGGGGCGGTAGTAAGTAGTCGAATTAATTAATCTCGTTTCATGTTGATGAATAGTATTTAACTTACGAAAAGAATGGTAAAAGTTTTTAGGTAATTGACTATGATGGAGTTGATACATAAATTTAGCTAACTCAAGTTGATATATGTCTTCTACTTTTAATACTTGAAGTTCTTTATACATTTGTGAAGTTGGCGTATATAAGTTTCGAAACAATATTATTCTCAAAATTTTATTAAGCCTTACTCGAATTATTTCTTGTGAAGTTTTATTTGCTGTTGCCCACGCAGTAATTCCACATTGAATTCTGCTGTATGCAAGACTATAGTATAGCATGCAAAGGGTTTCTCTTGAAACATAATTGCGCAATCTGTAAAAGAGTCCTGTGCATCTGGCAAGCTGCGTAGACAAATAATTTATTTGCGACGTCCATTTGAGATTGTCGTCAATGAATAACCCAAGGTATTTAACAGTATGCACTCTATTAATAGTAATACCGTTAAGAGCTACTTTAAAATTACAATGACAAGTTTTAAGGGGTTGCTTGTTTATTAACATGTAGTTAGTTTTTGAAAAATTTAGGGATAGCTTATTTTGACAGAGCCAGGAGTTAACTTTTTTGAGTTCTATTTGAACTTTGTGTTCCAGGTTTTTCAGATTGTTATCAGCCATCATCAAGCAGGTGTCATCGGCAAATAATGTAGTGTCAAAATTGGAAATCAACGAAATGTCATTAATGTATAACAAAAAAAGTAGCGGCCCAAGGCAAGATCCCTGGGGTACCCCACATGATACTTTAGTATATGAAGACATAAATTTACGTACATTAGTATATTGATATCTATTTTTTAAGTAGCTGGTTAATAAATCCAGAGGTTTACCACGAATTCCAAAGTTACGATACAATTTATCTAAAAGAATGTCATGATCAACCGTATCAAAAGCCTTTGATAAATCCAAAAACAAACAGCATGTATATAAATTTTGATCAATATTGTTTATAAACTTGTCATATATTGAGTTGATTGCGAATATAGTTGAAGAATTTTTCCGAAAGCCAAACTGATTTTCACAGAGCAGTTCATTTTTTTCAATAAAATTAATGATGCGGGAGTAAATTAATTTTTCTAAAATTTTATCAAATTGTGATAAAATTGATATGGGACGATAATTAGAAGCTTCCTTACGATCACCCTTTTTAAAAATTGGAATAACTTCAGCAATTTTCAAGCAGTTTGGGTAGACGCCTTTACTAAAGCAATCGTTTATCAATTTGCAAAGAAAAGGAGATATTACTGATTTACTAATTTTTATAAATTTAGTTTCGGCGTCTGTATACCTGGTTGCTTTTGAATCTTTAAACGAGTCGATAATATTATTTATTTCGTTTGGATACGTTGGAGTTAAGAAAAAAGAATTGATTATGCCTGTCGGCGCTGTTGCATTCGTATCCATGTCAACTTCGGTAATGGTTTCAGCCATTTTTTCCCCTATGTTGGCAAAGTATGCATTGAGATTTTCAGAAATAGTAGCAGGATTAGTTATCACCTCACCTGTTTTTGTGTTGAGTTGGTTAATGTCAACTTGTTGTGAAGGTTTTAAGTTTACTAATTCATTCACTATTTTCCAGATTTTACCGCTATTACTTTTGTTCTCAATTATTAATTCATTATAGTATTTTTGTTTCGCTTTTTCAATCGTTCGATTTAAAACATTACGATACGTTTTATAGTTTTTGTATTTTGTTTCGTCATATGTTTTACAAATCGATTTGTACAACTTATGTTTGGTTTTAATTGAACAGAGAAAACTAGAGGATAACCATGGTTTAGTCTTTAGTTTCCTTTCTTTCCTGGTAGCTAATTTAAGCGGGGCGTGTTTATTTATCACACTCGTAAAAGAGTTAATAAATTGTTCGAATTGATTATGGATTGTAGAGTCAAATGACGATAAAGATGCATTTAGAGTTTGGTTTAAGTCTTTGATAAAGTGTTCAGCTTTAAAATTTTTCATATCTCGTTTCCATACTTGGCGAGCGTTGTTTTTGAAATGCTTTACACAAGGAATTAAAGCGAAAACAGGATAGTGATCAGAAATGTCGCTAATTGCTATGCCTTGCATAAGCTGGTTATTTAGGTTGTTGGAATAGATATGGTCCAGTAATGACTTTGAATTTTTGCTCACTCTTGTTGGTTGATTTATTAGACACTTTACCGCGCTGCCTATTAAATCATCCGCATATGTTTTGATGCGATTGTTAGATTTTATTTTAATTAGGTCAATGTTGAAGTCTCCTAACACGTAGAATTCAGATTTTTTAGAATTAAGTTCATGAAAGATGTTCGTCAATGCTCTGGAAAATAGCTCAATTTGCTCCACTGTTTGGACAGGATGGCGGTAAACAACGCCTACAATTAGTTTTTTTTTGTTAATTTCTATTTCTATCCATAAATTTTCAACCGAAGACAAATCAATGTTAATAGTAGGTTTTAAATTATAAGAAATAGAACTTTTTACATAAATTCCAACACCGCCAGCAGACGTATGACTATTACGGTGAATAAATTTGTAGCCATCTAGTTCAATATTACTGTAAATCATATTTTCTTTAAGTTTGGTCTCAGATACTGCAACTACATCAGGTTTACGGTTTAAATCAGTAAGGTAGTGCGATAATTTGTCAATATTTTTTTGTAAACTTCTCACATTAAAGTGAATCATGAACAAGTGATTAGATTTATTTTTTGAGCAGAGCAAATTATTAATAGAGTTATGATCGTCATAGTAATCACTTGGCATAGAATATAAATCGTTATAATCTAGCTCTGCATCTACATCAGGTAAATTATTTGATACGTTTGGATTTTCAGTTTCAATGGTGTTAACAATGGTGCTAGCACAACCGAAAATTGGTGGCAAACCTGGGCTTTGATCGACATGTGTTTGACTGCAGCAAAACGAGTTTGAAGAATTCTTGTAATTGCTATTTACAAAAAATTGATCGCAATCAACACAGTTTCAGTAACCTAAACTGTTGTTGCATTGATTGACACCTGCTTTGCAACTGTTAGTTACAGAGGCGTAATTTTGATTTAATTTACAGTTTTCACTACTATTATCAGTAACATCATAAAAGGTCACGTCGTTTTCGTTGTCAGCATGGGATGGGATTTATCAGTAGGCAATCTGATAAGCTTTTCAGCAGCTGCATTGCACTCATGGTTGTTGTCAAAGATTGCGCAATGATGTACAGGTCCATTGTTATCATCAACACAGTCATTTTTTAATTTATAAGAGGCCATAATTTAACAGAAAAAAAAACGATCTTGATAAGCAATTTGAATACGAAAAACATTATTTAAAGTCAGATTTCGCTGAGCATTCAATATTAAATTTCAATGGGGTATAATTAAGTTTATCAAAATCTATGTCCATTCCATATTTAAATAAGTCGTCAGGTGAATCGATTGTTAGCCAATTTCCCGTACCTGTGTCTCTTTCATTGTTGGTGATCGTTCCTGCTTCCCGTGCTGACCGCTTCATACGTATTTTTCCGTTGATGGTATGAAAGAGAATAAATTTATTTTTAGCAACTTTTTTTACATATTTTAACATTTTTGCTCGCAAGGAAGTCAAATCTTCCGTAAGATAAACACCATTGAAGTTGGGATGAACTTTTAATTTTGATTTTTTATACATAAATTCCATTCTTTTTTTGTATGAAGCGAAGCGCACAATCACAGGCCGTGGTTTCGCTTTTGGACCTTTCTTTTTTTTGCCAAGTCGATGTACCCTCTGAATATCCGGCTCAGGGTTGAGCTCAACTTTCAGGGCTTTGGCCACATTTGTTACAACTTCTTCACCATCATCCCTTTCATCATTTCTTTCAGCAACTCCAAGGATTCTAATATTCTCTCGTCTACCGTATTGTTCAAGTTCGTCTACTTTAAAAAACGTTGTGTTGACAATTTGTTTTAGTTTTTCATTTTCAGTTTTGATTTCCTCATACTTCAGTTTGCTTTCTTCTACTTCTTCTTTTAAGTATTCGACTTCTTCAACTAGTTTTTTAATTGTTAGGTTAATTTCAGTAAGTTGTTGTCTGTCCTCGTCGTTAAAACCTGAACTCAATTCATTTCGATTTGTTCTGTTTTTCGGGCTCATATTGCCAGATCAGTGCAAAAAAAACACGTCCGTTCGCTACAACTGCAGAGTTAGAATGACTGTAGCCAGTCTTCCAGCAACTGATAATGATGTTCTTAATACTGTGTTCACTGATGGTATAAGAATTGACTTCCCAAACAAAAAGTTTGTCAAACTTCAATATTCACGTTTGTATTTTTCTAATTGAAAGGTTTTTTGGCAATATTATTATTAACACTCGATGTAGCCTGCCTCCTACCAAACAATGCAAATTTACCTCACGTCCTACGTGGAAGCTCCTGTTCAATTCAACAAAAGAATTGAAATCAGCAGATTCAGATGTGTAATGAAGAATTACTTCTTTAGGATATCATAGCGGGCAGTTTTCGTGAACAATGAAGGTTTTTCTGGGTCACAAAACCCGACGAGTTATTTCACGTTACCAGTTCTTTTGTATAATATGATTAGTTTTATCTTCATTTTATCTACACAAATTGTCATTGCCTGGAAAACGTCCACGTGTCGTGATATAGGATCCCATTTGGTTTCCTGTTGCCGATGCTTTGGTCCTAAAAAAGAACAGAAAGTGCTTTCTTCACAGCAAAAGCGAGAAGAGGAAAAATGCACAGAAGAATTAGATAACGTTATGCAAGGTTAGTGAATGGTTGAAAGGTTCACACCGACATAAACCACAAACATTATCTTGAAAACAATTTAGTGTGTATTGCAGACAATGCACCCAACCCAATTTGACGAGACCATCCCTGGATGCGTTTCGTCCTCTTGGACTCCTCAGCAGAGCCTGTCCCGTCCCCCAAACCAAACCCTTTATTTGCAATCACATAAACTCGTTTTCTCCATATGCAAAAGCAACATGCGTCGGACAAGCGGCGCAAGCATGTTCATGACAGATGGTGAACCTAATGGAGATATCAAGATAATGTTTGTGGTTTATGTCGGTGTGAACCTTCCAACCGCACAGAAGAATGTTTTTCATTGTTCTTAGGGATTTTTGTTGTTGGATTGCAGTTTGACTTTTTTCTTTTGATTTTTACGTACGTTCAATGAAAGCACCTCCATGCACTTTCTTCTCGTATACACGTTCGCTGGATTACTGGTTTTCTACTTTGCTTATGCTGTTGCTACCTATTAACCCTTAAACTGGCGCATCTCAGATATGAGTAGACTTACCATATTTTTGCAATGAAAAACCGGGACGCTTCAGAACAACAGGCCTGATCAGAGGGCTTTGCTATAGCTAACCAGGTTAAGCGTGGAAATTATTTTACAGTAAATGAAGGTGTCCACTAAAAGGAGAACAAAAACAGGTACTCAATTCCTTTGATACCAAATGATCTCCAAAAAAAAAAAAAGGTCATCACTTGCTTGGCTGCAGAATTTGTCCAGTTGTTGGCTTGAAAATGACGCAAAACGTGCAGACAACCAACTGATGACCCTTTTTTTTTTTTTTGGAGATCACCCGCTTGATTCAATATTTTTCAATAACTGAACTTCTGCCTCAACTAGCGTAGTTCCGTAGTTAGTAACTAGCGCAACTAGCTGACTCCATGAAAAACCGGGACTTTCACTCAGCTGACCGGGACAAGACCTAAAATTCCGGGACTGTCCCGGCCAAACCGGGACGTATGGTAGGTCTAGATATGAGGGGTACGCTGTATTATCGAAAAAAGGCTGATTTTGCATTTTTTTCACCTTTAATGTGACTAATTTCTAATAGTAAAATTTCAATGAAAATTAGCTAGAGCCTAGAGCGAGTCTTACCGTAATCTTCACCAGGCACTAAGACAATCTCTTTCATTCCCCGCTCCAATATTGGGTTGGGGAAGTAGGCGGCGTGTAGGTGTTTGGGCAAATTGTGCTTATCAGCTGTTGAGTACCGTATAGCCAGGCATTTAATTTGTTTTATGCATTGACACTCAGTATTATTCACAACTCTATTTATTTACTTTAGTAATTTATCATGTATTTACGACAAAATTTATTTTGTATTTACAACAAAATTTTGTAAAAGTAAAACACTATTTTATTGGTTTCTTTTATTTATTTTCCAACTGCTCAAAATTTCTCCAAAGTGTGGTAATCTTTACAGCACTTTCCAATACACAGCGCAACTTTGCATTCACTGCACCAAATTGTCACGCTTTTTCGTTGTTATGGATTTTATTGAAACAATTTTATTTTATTTAACTGACAGCACACAACACTAAACTTACTATAAAAAATAATTGAAATGTTGATTAATGTCATTATTGCTTGAAAAAATTTCAATATCGAACTCAGAAAAGCACCCACGCAATAGTAGCATTAAAAACTAACTGCTAATTAATAAGGAAAAATGTCGCAACAAATAATTAAAATCACGTAAAAAACATTAATGGCAACTATTTCTATCACAAAGATATTTATTGATTAACTACAGAGGCAGCAAACCAAGCAAATTATTGTCTAACAGGACGTGTCAAAAAGAAGGAGCTGTCGCGTCTTAAGACGTGGCCGCCTGTCAGTCGCCAAACGTCTTAAGACGTGGCCGCCGGTTAAAGGGTTAATACCGTAATTAATCCTTTTTTTTACTCATTTAGACTTTGGAAACCATTGCACAAAGCCCTTGGTTCTAAATGCTGCAAGAAAGCTGCAGATATCGATTTTCAACCAGCTTCTTCTCAAAATGCAGACAGCGTTAAAACGATTTTAAAAAGAATTACAACAAGCAGTAGGCCTACTGCTTTATAAATATGCATCAGAGCTTGGGCAAAAAAAACCAAAACATCACTTTCATTCTTAGAAATCTGTTAACAGTTAAACCAGTAAGAGGTTTCATTTGAAACATTTTTTTCAGCGGTGTTAAAAATTATGAACATCTGGCTGTTGTAAACTTTGTTGCGTTACACTCTCGTTCGGAATTGCAATTCAGGAAATTGGAAACACTAAGAGTTCTATGTTTTAAATTAAAATATTGCTGCAGGGTTGCAGGCTTGCAGTGAAACTGCATTGCACGTAACCGAACATCAAAAATAAGCTTAAGGTAAAAAAAATGTCAAATTTATATTCGACTATTTCTTCCTCTACGCAAATGCATTTGCTTGGCATAGTCGAAACCGGTCGCTGCAATGCGCTGCTTAAACAATTAAATAGAACTGCTGTTGCATGCTTTCGTGTTTTGCTGTTAGCATCCATGATGTTAGTCATTTATTCTTTTACAGCATTTTTTAACATTAATTCAATAAATACCTGCTGTGAGTTGAGTTTTTCAAAATTTTTCATATTCACGACATTCATTGACGGATCCACGGAGGTGGGCGTGCATAAGGGTAGCTGCGTTCTTTGTCAGATATTTAGATAAAGCTTTCGAAAAGATAGTCCCAATACCTTTAGAGGCAAACTCAAAATAACTGGTAAAGAATCCTTTTAGATTGCGCCTAAGGCGCTCAATAGCTGCACATTCTTTTTAGATTTCTGGATCTGCCAATAACAACGTTTTGAATACACTTTATTCACTGTGGCAATATCTTGGAGCCTATTTAGTAGATAAACGAAATAAGTTCAAATTGAACCGTGTGAATCTTTGCTTTTTTAAAAATGGTACTTTCTCGCAATTGAAGAAATATATTTCGAAGAACGTTTTTTGCTCTTGGCTTACGTTCCCTACACAGCTAATTGCGAAATCGATCAGGATTAAAAAGGGTAAAGCCACCCGTTTACCCATGATACTTCCCCGCAAGAAACGCTGAAAACCTTTATCGAAAAACCAACAAATATTCCACAAAACACCTCAAAAAGACCGTTGATTTGAAGAAACACCGATAAGGTTTTGGCTTCCTTTGCCTCATTTACAAAAACCCCAGTTTCGCACCTGTATATAAAGCTTTATATGTCAATGGCACATTTGGCAACATAGTTTCCGGATGCGAAAATGTTCTAAAAACTGTTTTATGGGGGAACTGGAGAGACAAAACTTAAATCACTAACTTTTTTCAAACTTCTGCCAAATTTTTTGGAATGTTATTTGAGCCAATAAACTTTCATTTTGGCTGCACCTCTGCTCTTCAGCGAGCAGCCACGTTTTTTTGAAAGGTGAAAGGTTTAAACAAAATATAATCATTTTTTTGACAGCGAAGTTGTTTAGTGTTCCTAACAAAGATCTTCCACGGATTTTGAGCCATTCACTATGGCTAAATGGGCATGTCTCAATCAGAATTTTAGCTTCCTGATAATTTTTTTGACCTTTTTAACCAAGCTTTTATTTGTTCTAATGATTCGGCCATTTTCTGGTTTCAAAAAGCTGTAAATGAACTGCTGATTACATAATGAAAAACTACTAATTTGCTGCATTTATCATTTGTTGCTTGTAACGTGATTTATAATTACAGTCATTTTGTGTAAGTGAAATATGAAAATGGCGGCTTGAGCAGTCAAGGAAGCGTGCGCTGTTCACTTCGAACAAGAATTATTGCGCTTTTTCAATCCTTTTTGGCAATTTCAGGCAAATATAACATCAATGCGTAGCTTCAAGAATTAAAATTTTCATGTTTTGATGTAACCTATATTTCGTAAAATTTTGTTGGAAGATATGCAGTGTTTCATTTTTCGTTTGACTTCAAAAACATGCTGTTGTCAGAAAGTTGCACAATTGTTGAATAAATGCTTTAGAGGTTTCAAACAGTGTTGTTGACTTAATTGTACGCAACTAAATGTTTCTGATGCTCTGCCAAAAATGAAGCGGTGGATGCATGGTCTGATTAGCGTATTTAAAGGGACATTGGGCCACTCTCCCTGTTTTTGCTTTGAAAGCAGATCCAAATATTAGCTTCACTCGCCATTGTGCGTGATCTCCAAAAAATATAGATCTATAAGCTCACGCTTAAATTTTTCACCTAAATCTACTTGATTTTGTCAAAATTCTGAATGATTGCTGGAAAAGTTTTCACCTTAGTTGTGTGTCAATAATTCCTATTTCTGACAAAATTTAATAAATAATAGTCTGCACAAGGTTTAATAGTCTTCACAACATAGCTTATAACTCCTTCTTTTTCCTATCAAAGATCAAAGGTGATATGCCAGCGGTGATTATGAAATCTTTTTCCATTCTACCTTTGAGGATACTGATTTCGTTAGGTCTATCAGATCAAAAAAGCATTTTTAAATAATTTTGTCATCTTGGTTGTTATTCTTGATTATCACTAGTTGTGAGCGTAAAATAAGGTTATAGTTTACGTGCAGCAGTTAGTGGAAGCAAAGTCTAGACTCTAGAGCAGTGTTTCCCAAACTGTGTGTCGCGTCACACTGTTGTGCCGAGGAAGATTTGCAGGTGTGCCACGAGTCCTTTCAGAACGCTTTTCGTTGTTACAGATTTTCTGCCAAAATTGAGAAAACGCTGCCATTACAGGTCACGGCGAGAGAAGTAATGATCTTTTTTTGGAAATCAGCACCATTAGGAGCTGCATCACGCGATTTCCGAAGGTTGTGGCCTAGAAAAGTGGTGATCTCCAAAAAAATAAAAAGGTCATTACCATTCTCCCTGTCGCTTGTGGTGCTACTCGACATCAATTGGAATAGATTCCAAGACTGGTGTGTCGCGAAATTTGTTCAACTGATTTCGTGTGCCGGCAGACAAAAAAGTTTGGGAAACACTGCTCTAGAGTTTAACCTTTCAGATTTAAAACACGCTCTGGACGATTTTGGTGAATTAAGTTTCAGCCACAAAATAAAACCATTAAAGCAGAAACTACCAAGTACCAACGTTGTTTTAATTTAGGCTATATACCTATAGTTCACAGCCAGATCATAGCAAAGATTTTAGAAGGCTTATCGATTTTGTCAATTTTTTGCTGTTAAATTATAGCACATTGCAGGGAGGTAAACAGATTAGTTTGTAAAGGAAAAATGGGGACAAGAGTGTGGCCACAAAAATATTTAGGGAAAAATGTTTTTGGAAATTTTGTCAAAAGATAGTTTGACAAAGTTATCATATTTCCAAGTACGCATACATTTTTATTTATTCAGGTAAATTTATGATCCAGTGTTGCATAAAATGTCTTTGGTTGCAACTTATAATCGATTTTCAAGTGCTACAGAAGGGTTGATCAACAAGTCGATGGCATCTCAATTTGTGTTGACGTGACAAGCTTGCTTACAAGAAGTGCATTTTAACTCGTTTTCCTGAAAGTGAGAAAAACATAGTCCATCAATTCGAATAAGTTCGAATGAGGCTTTAGTAGTAGATGTTAAAACAGATTATCTGCTGTGCACGCCAATTGCGCATACTAAGACGTTACAAGTAAGAGCTTCTCTTGGCAGGAGGGTGCCAACGTCGGAGCTCCAAGTTTAGAACGAAAAATTGCTTCTTTGCCTCACTGGCCATGCCTATGTAGAAAATAGAGCTCATAACGCGTAGCCAGAGACCCCAGAAAGTTTGAGGAGCAATCAAACAAAACAACGCCACTGTGTAAAATTGCATTGTTTACAGTGAAGCATTTTTATTTTATTTGAAAATAGCTTGATAATCTTACAAGAGTCAGGTCAGGGATAAATATTCATGAGGAGGTAGATAGTAGCTTCTTTTGCCCCTTGGCTAATCTTATGCCAAAATAGGGCACATAAGATGCGGTCAAGAAATTGAGAGAGTTTGGGGGCACATCATAGGAACATAACAACTCTGTATGAAATTGTACCGGATATACAGAAATATTTTGCTAATGTACTTCAGAGTAGCTGAAAAAGACTTCCGGGATCAGGACTAACAATTTAGGCTGGAGCATGGCCACTTTTTGCCTTCTTGGCTACGTCTATGCTGCAAACAGAAAGCACAAGTGACTAACTAGGGACGTGAAGTCACAAATATAATTATTAGAACAAGTTCTTCAATTAAGTCAACATTTTGGTAGCAAGCTTGAGCGTCGTGGTTTTTCGTAAGAGTTTTGAATACATACAGTAAGTTTCATATTTTTAATTTGATATATAAATAGAGTCAATTTTTTACCCATAAGCCAATTTTTATAATTATCACTCTTGGTCAAAATGTTTACGGTATTTCGAATTGGTGAGAGAAACTGATAACTGTGATGAGTACAATAAAACTTAGCTTTTATATTTTAACTTGCAACGTTTGCCGATTGTTTGTACGGTGGCAAAGATGGCTACCACTTGTCACAATTAAACAATTGCGGCGCAATAATCAAAGTCAGACGAAATTATGTGCGACTACGTTGCAACAATTAGGACGAGCAACACTGTGCATTTGTTATGAAAACGATTGCAGTATAGCGAAAAGGCATCTACAATGCTAGTTTAGACTATCTTTTCATCATTTAAAGTGCAGTCATTTGCAAAAGTTCAAGACCAGTCATTCAGATTTAAGGCATTTGTAGATTTTGTCATTGTCATTGTACAATGCAGTTTTAGATGATACAATATCCTACTGAAATTGCATCTGCTAGCTGTCATCACCAACATAAGGTTTGCTTTCATAAAAAAACCTTTAAGTTTATTTCAATTGATTTTACAGGGTAATTTGTTGTGTTCAAGCTGCTGTTTCAGATCTTGAAAATTGGCAAAAAATCGTCTCTTGTCGAGTCAAAAAGGCTCCAAATCGTGGTTTTAAGTAAGGAAGGCTACTCAGAACGAGAATCAGTGCAAAGATTTGTTGCAGCAAGACTTCTGTGCATACAGCATTTGCAAATTTTAATATTTATGGGAGTTACAACTTGCATAGAAGTGGGATGCCAATAAAAACATTCCCGAGTTCATCTAATGATGAAGCAAATTGCTGTATGCTCCCCAACAAGTTTGCGAGCTGGTTTATTTGATTTAAGGTCAAACTGAAATCTCAAACGCCGAGATACTGGGTAATGTGAACATCTTTTCCCTTTCAAACGGTGCAGCACAAATTTTCTCCAAAGAACTTGTCAGGAATGTCTTCCTTCGATCAAAAAGCTGCATCCCATCTTGGTTGACGATGTCATCCGTGTAGGCGGCAAGCTCGAAAAAGTCCCCGTTAGTTGAGACACAAAGCATTCTATCATTCTTTTGCGAAAGTCACTGCTTAGCAAGCTACTAATATTTAGGTACCACGAAAGAGCTGGACATAGCGGTACGAGTCACATTTGGGCGTGGTTACGACAGCAGGTTTAGGTGGTTAAGGGCGCTGCTACGGTGCGTCAAGTAATAGGTAGATGCGCACTTTATCGAAAACGCAACATCAAACCGGGAGAGCAGTTGATGACAAATCTTCCTGAAAACAGATTGAAGGAAAATTTTTCCCCCTTTTCCTGACCTAAAGATTGACTATTTCCGTCCCTTCTGGGTCAATCAGGGCAAAGCGAGATAAATCGATGCGATTGTATTTTTTCTAGCCTCACCATTAGAGGCAACACACATTGAAGTTACTAACAATCTTTCCGCTGACGCCTTCAATGAAATTATGAGGAGGTTTATTACACTCAGATGTAATCTCCTCTGCATTTACAGCGATAACGGCACCAAATTTATTGCTGCCGAAAGGATCTCAAAAGGATCTTTGGAAGCCTGGAATCAATACCAACTTAATGACCAAATCCTTCGAAAAAGCCTTGAGTGGTACTTCAACTCTCCATCGACGAGCCACATGGGTGGGTCGTGTGAGAAATTAATTAGATCAATTCGTGGAATCTTATCGGCAATATTTCAAACGCAACTCACCTCCGACGACGTTCTTACTACCGTGATAGCGAAAGCAAAGAGCAATGAAAATTCCAGACCATTGATTCCAATCACTTTTGATCCAAAGGATGGGCAGCCCCTAACTCCTAACCATTTGTTACTTCTACGTGAATCCATTCACTTGCCGCCTGGTCTTTTCAAACAAAAGAAAAACTATGCCAGGCGACGCTCGGCTCAAACTAAGTTCTGACGAATCAATTTTGGCGAATGTTCGTAAAAGAATATGGGCTAACTCTTGATGAGCGCCAGAAGTGGCAAAGAGGGAAACCAGGCATTATGGTGCACGACCTAGTTTCGGTCGCAAATGAAGCTGTACCACGTTCTCAATGTTTCAGAGCTCGTGTCCTTGAGCCTCGTCTTGAAACCAAAGGTGATGTAGGCTCAGTCAAGGTAAAAACGCCACATTCAATTCTAAAAAGACTAATTTCAAAACTTTGTCTGATCGAGGCTACACAGGCTGCTTGAATAGTTTCCTATCCAAATTAAACGTAGTTGTTGAGTATTTTCTTAAGGCTTACTTGCTTATTATGCGTACGATTAGCATATTATAATGTTAATTACATCGCGTGCACTTGTTTAGTAAATTTTTGTTGAACTTTCTACAAAGTAAACCGTTTCTTCACGGAAATTCGACGCTACGACACCAGCGAAAAATGCCGAATTCCTGATGGCAATTTTTTGGGAACGATGTTTCGTCTACCCCTGGAATCAAACCAGGAACCCGGGTCTCAAGAATGGGAAACTCAATTCTTCTGTTTTATGTTCGCTTTTGAGACAGCTTGCTTGTAATTTGTTCATTTTGTGTGTGATTAAGAGCAATTGGTATAATTGCCATCCACGTTAGCCACTTTGAAATTGAGTCTGAAAACGAAACGCGGTCACACAAAACTGCTGCTGTATTTACTGGAACATTCATATCAATTACAATATTTCAACTTTAGATTTAGGCAAAAAACTTCCGAAGAAATTGGTTTCTGTTTGTTTGTCGTCCATCAATTTTTAAGCTCTGCAAGCCTTTTATGGCTTGTGGTTTGGCTATATTTCAATAAAGTGAAGTACGCGTTACTGCTGCTTCACCAGCTACGAGGTGACGATAAGCAAAGGGAAAACGAGTTTCTTGCATAAAGCAAGCTCACGCTCCTATGTAGCGAAGCTAATCAGAGCAACATAATTCTGACGCAATAAAGCTGACATCGACGTCATCGTAGGCTAATTTACGTCAAAATGAAATGAAGTCAAATGTTGTGATTTCCATGTGGCAGTATGATGGCAGCGATAGCAGCACAGAAAAACTTGAAAATCATATTCTGTGTTGTTATGGCCAAAAACCATTTGAAATCATTTTTTTGCATAAGAATACTTATTGGTTTGTAAACTACAATGATAGTTGTCAGTACCAAAAACTGGTTGCGCTGCACCACGTGCTAACGAGCCGCCCTTGTTTATTAACAGCTAGTTATGGGCAAACGTGATGCAGTCCGACAAATAGTATCATTAAAACATGAGATGTTAATCGCAGCAAAAATCGGCGTAACATGTGTTGAGCCTTGACCTGATTTGCAGTTTGGAAATGCAAAACATATAATTTCTATTGTTTCGTAAAAGTGACTTCACAATTTTATCGTGATCGCCTTGAGCAAAGATCAGCTTGGTTATTATATCTTAATTGAGCAAAAAATAGCCGCACAATCTCAAAAGAAAGAGAAAGCTGTAACAAAGTTACGTAATTATCACATACACGGTAGTACGGTTTTGGAAACTTGCGAAAATTAGGTGCTAGTCACATTAAATCAAAATGAAAGCGACAGGGAGAGCAGAACGTATTTGTAAAGACAAAACCCAGCAAGGGTATAAATCTACCAGAAACATTGCAGCCAGATTTATTCAGACGAAGCCAAAGCCGTAATTAAGCAGAAAGAATTTGACGTGTCACTTTCTAAAATATGCGCATCATAATTTTAGAAATAGCATCTTTCTGTACCTTGAAAACTTTTTCGAAATATATTTCTCTCTCTACCAGATCACTATATACTTTGCTTGCCCGATTTCCTCCTATCAAAACTAATTGTAGGTCTAAATAATCCGAAGCTTTATACTTCAATCTTAATAGATGCGGCATTGCCTCATCAAAACTATCCTAGTATTTTTGAGTTTAGTTATTTTTTAGCTGTTTCTACATCACAAGTCAATACAGTATAAACCAACAACTATTACGCTTGACGATAACACTATAAGAAAAAAGGAGCTTACACGGAGAAGAAAAAATAAAACGTACCAAAATTACTAGGCTAGCATAAGAACATCGATAAAATTAAGTACAATCGCTTCACTAGCAGTTTTATCCGCCAATAAAACTGTAAAACGAAAGCTAGGCCTATTTTACGACTTTGTGCTTTCCCGTTTGTAATTATGTTTGTAATGTCTCGACCTACGGCTTTATATGCTCTTTTTCATGTATATAAGTAACCAAGTTTATGCATAGGCGACAATGGCCATACACCTCCTATCCAGGGGTGTACTACTAAAAATAGATGTGAGGGAATGCACTAAATTTTTAATAATAAGCAAGTATGCTAGCTTCCTAAAACATAGCCATTTGCATCAGTAGGGTAGGTCTACGTGATTTGAGCCAGTGTCGAAGTTGAGGCTTACAGCATATCTTGAGCTACAGTGATGTCCGAAGCACGGCGTTACGACCAAAATGTTTTGCAAAGAAAATCTTTCCAATTTTTCTACTTTGAAATGAGCACTTTGACATCAGGCAAAATTGCAAAAATATCGTTTTCCTTTGTTTATGAAAAAGTCAGAAGGCAGCACAAAATAAGCTATAACGGTTTGTCAAGTGGTTAGTAAATAGTGGCAAAATGGCAGTGGAGAGCATAAGCACTCAACTAAACAAAAAAGGTCTAAAAACTAAAACAAATTGACCTAAAAACTCAAAAATATTAACTTTATTGACCTACCAAAATTTTGACTGAGCAAATAAATGTTTTTTCAGCTTTTTTTACTAAAACAAACATTTATTTCACGAAAACACACAAACCCTAAGCAAAACTTGCAATAAGCACGTCTTATAGCCTACACTAGCCGGCTTTGCCGGCGTCGCCCAGTAGAGGCCCTCCATCAGTAATGTCGGGGTTTTGTATTTCGGTTCAACCGGCTGCGCCGGCTTCACCCATCCTGCTCTTGTGTGAGCAGTAGCGAAAAGTTAATGAATTTTATGCACTTTCACAATTCTTGTACACGAAACTGTGATCGTCATATTCTCTTAATCATGACTGGCAATGCTCACAAAGAATCTTGCCACAAATTATTGTTAATACTTGTGAGGGAGCAGGGATTGTACATCATCAAAACTGATTGTAGCAGTAAAATGGTGGTTGCTTTCACAATTAAAGAAAAAAGCTATTTAATGGTAAGCCTATTTTGCGATGTGGTGCTGCCCTTTTCCTATTTATATTTGTGGTATTAAGTTCCTAAATTGGCTGCGCTATTGGTTTTTTTTCCAACATGGCGACAAAAGCGGCTGTTGTTCGCTTTATATTCAGTTTTACAAACTGTTATGGCTATGGTGTAATGCTGATTTTTTTCTTAAACTTGGGATTTCATTACAATGCTGTAAAGTATAGACATAAATACCATAACAGGGAGCATATCAGCATAAGAAAACATTCTTGGTTTATAGTATGTACAACGGCGTCACCCGAAAAATCCCGTCAGTAACGTCGGGATTGAGAGTGTCGGTTCAGCCGGCTAAGCCGGTTCTACATATTAGGCACTTGTATGAAGAGTTACAAAACGTTTATGTGTTTTCTGCATATAAGATTTTAACGATTTGTGTGTTCCTTTTCCTAATAGAATATCTCATTTCAAGATCGTGGCTATGCCATAGGGCTATGTGCTCTGTTCATTGCTGACACGAACCCAAGGGAGCCTTGTGTTTCCCGTAGTTTGGAAGTAGGGATTACATTTCTGATATTAAGCTATTCCAGAGCAAAATAGCAAAAATGTTTTGCGTGTGGTGCGATTTCACACAGTGAGGCTTTTTTCTTTTGTTTTTTCCTTAAACTTTCTCAAGTCCTCGCTGGCTACGCATTATGTAGCATGTTCTTTTCTCCCTGCTTGACGTGCTCTGGAGAGTTTAAAGTGTCCTTGCTTTTCCCCAAATGTTTGGTTTGACCCCGGTAGCTCTATAAAATACCAATAATATATTGCACGTGGTGCGATTTAACACAGTGACGTTGTTAATTTTGATTTCGCCTCAAACGTTCTCAGGTCTCTGCTAGCTATGCATTATGATTCCTTCTGATTTTTTCTTTCTTAGGTATGCTCATAGAAGTTAAATAAGTCTTTGCTTTTCCCAAATTTTCAGGTTTGACTCCGGTAGCTCTATAGAGCTATTATCAAACAAAATAGAAAAATAAGGTTTTTCCTCAGTATGATGCGATTTAACCCCGGCAAGCCATACTATCATCCCTACCTATTTACAACGTATCAATTAATGCAGTTGCGCCAGCTTTAACCGTATTAACATTTATGAGAGCATCAACGAAATGTTTTAGTAAATGTAAGACTGGAAGTATTCAAAAACAAAGAGCGATGACACAAACTATTATTCGTAATTTTTAAAAGAGTAAGGGGAGGGCGGGAGTGAAACATAACCAAAATTGATGGCGTCGCCCAAATGGTGGTCGTTTTGACAATTAAAGAAATGAGCTATTTAGTGGTAGGCATGTTCGACGATTTGGTGAGCCCGCTTTCATATTAATATTTGTGACATTAAGATTTTTGCCTTCGCTGATTGCTGTAATTCGGCCATAGCATGAAAAGAGACCATGTCTTTCCTTTAGGTCATATAACCTATTTTAATGGGCGCCAATTAAGCTCTTTTCAAACAAAAACATTCCCTCTTAATCCAGTGTTACAGATTGATGCTATCATTGTTTAATTTTGATCTTTTCTTAAATTTGGGATTTTATTACATTTGACGTTGCCCGTAATCCAGACCTCGCTACATTTAAATGAAGATTAGTGTTTTGTGTCGATAGGCTATCCTTGCAATTATAAATATTAATTATAAATATCACTAATGGGCTTTACCATTTGTGTTTGCTATCAAAATGATAGTGGATAATTTTGCTGCCTGCTGCTGCTTCCACTAAATAGTGGCAAGCATTGAGATGTCATTTAACATTATGACCTCGCAATGCGTTTTGAACCATAATTATTATTAGGATTGCTACTTACCACTTTTTCGTTACCGTAGGTAAATTAATATAAACTAAAGTCTCTGACTGCGTTCATATTCGTTGGCTTTGGCATAAACGCCACCATGCAAAGAGCAAACTAACCCGAAATGAAGCACTTGCAGTTCAGTTATAGCAGTAGCGAGAGCTCCCATTAATGATGTCGAAGTTAAGAACATCAAATCAGCTGGTTGCTGCGACAGCCTCTCCCAATTGCAAAGGAAGTTGCTTCAACATTTTGATCATATGTAGCACAACACTTATATTTTGTTTCAAACGATATGAAAGGACCATTTTTACCCCATCGTCGTTTTCTTGGGTGATCACCAAGTGTTTTGCTTGGAGTAGGCTACATATAAAAATTTGCAGACTTTATTTGTCGATGAGTCTTTTGATGAATATGATAGTTAATTCCAAAGATCTAAGCTATCGAGAAAGTATAGACAAAATGTACCAAAATACTTAGTTTTACTAGAAATTGCAATTACAAATATAAAATTGAACAATCTGTTTTTTGTTCTTTCTCAAAAAGTACTCATAGCACAAACGCGATTAAACGTTCTTTAAGAAGATATCAATAAGCTACTTTTGTTAAAAACAACTTTACAACAATTAATACTTATTTGATTATGCTACGAGCACATCTTTATTTAAGCACTTTACGCTGTCTAAGCATTTTCTCTTCCTTTTTTCGTTTGCACACTTTAACTGGCTCTATGATGTCATAATATGTCTCGTACGATTAACACAAATCTTTGCTACCACAGATCTTAATATAAAGATGTTTTCAAAAATTACAATCTTTTTGCAAAATCAATTTACTCAAAAAACTGATTTACGTTCTCATTTCTCAATTGATTTTCAAACTTTCTTCAACAAATTAAAGGTTACTTCAAGGCGATTCCGATATTGTATGATAGCCTACGTACAATTCATATTAGTTTTTATACTGAAAAAACTGAACTTCAACATCTGTGGTGTAACTATTTACCACTTCAAAAAGTGGTGAATTTGGTAACCACAGGTGACTTTAATACAAAAACGCTATGATAAACTACTAACAATTTTACGAATTATAGGAGCTGGTGTTAGCCTGTTTAAGATATTACTTTTAATTAATGGATGTTAAGGCATATAGGCTAACTGCAATCAGTTGAATAAAATACCGCTTCCACGGCCGGTTTCGTTCCTATTAGAACTCGTCAGGTGGACTCAGGTATTGAACCGACGATCACATGAATTGCTTCATGCGGTTTATGCCACTCCACCATCGGTCCTTTCAACTGATGCTGTTAATTTTAAGCTTATATATGGTGCAAGCTCACTACAATGAGCTTGATGCGATATATGCTTTTAATTTCCAGCCAAGCCAGTGCCTTTATTACGTTATAATACGAATTATAGGAGCTGGTGTTAGCCTGTTTAAGATATTACTTTTAATTAATGGATGTTAAGGCATATAGGCTAACTGCAATCAGTTGAATAAAATACCACTTCCACGACCGGTTTCGTTCCTATTAGAACTCGTCAGGTGAACTTAGGTATTGAACCGACGATCACATGAATTGCTTCATGCGGTTTATGCCACTCCACCATCGGTCCTTTCAACTATTGCTGTTAATTATAACAGCATCAGTATAAGCTTAAAATTATAATAAGCATCAGTTAAAATTAAAAAAAATTAAAATTAAAATTAAAAAGCATTTAAAAATTAAAATTAAAATTAAAATTAAAAATTAAAATTAAAATTAAAATTAAAAAGCATTTAAAAAAAAAAATATCAAAATTAGAATTAAAATTAAAAAGCATTAGTATAAGCTTATATATAAGCTTAAAATTAACAGCATCAGTTGAAAGGACCGATGGTGGAGTGGCATAAACCGCATGAAGCAATTCATGTGATCGTCGGTTCAATACCTGATATGCTTTGCAAAAAATAATATAAATTTTGGGAAGGGGCATATGCCCAGGTGCCTTCTCCTAGATCCGCACTTTTCACGTTCCAGATCAAACTATACGACGGCTGCTAGTAGTATTACGCAAGCTAACAATACCCTAAGTCTTTTCATTGAAATTCAATCAAAGATCAGGCCTGCCCCTTTACTGAAAGTGATTTAGTGAGATTATTTAAAATAAAGCAGTAACGTTTGTAATAAAATATGCCGATGAGATAAATCTATTCCTGAGCTTTGTAACCACTGGCAAATAAAGCATTTTAAACTCTATTTCATTAATTTGATCCCCAACAAAAGATCATCTGCGACGAATATACACCAAATATTCGTTTTCACATTGTTGCTCGTCCAAAAAAGTTGACTTTATTTAAAAACTTATTAAACATTGGTGCCGAAAAATTTTTAGAATCTCCGCTGAGAATTTTGTCACGGGCTTAGCAGTTGGTTGATCCCGCCCTAATTAGCTTATCTGAATAAACAATAAATTAAAAACAATGTTAATATTTTGATTGAGCAACGTATTAAACAATTAAGTTGGTTGTAACAATTCATCTCAATTCAATACTTAATCACATGGGTTAAAGACTAAATCCAAATGGCAACCCAATCAAGAACGAGATTTTGCGAGACATATTTTCGATTCAAATCATACAATTAATTTCGATTCTATTGAAACACTATTTTTGAAACTCTTGAAACACAAAACAATATCAAAAAGCTACACATAAAAAATACTTTACTTTTCACAGTTATCATCCATAATTGAATTTATATACGGTGCATTAAACAAATTCATTTGTTTTATATACAATTCCTTTATCATTGTATTTTATGCTTTATTTTATTGTACTGTATTTGTATAAAGTTTGTTTTTGTAAATTTTTTGTAGCATTGATTATATTATTAAAGCGATGTTTGATGTGCTACGAGTTATAAACGTATCTTGGTTATCAACAAACTGGTTGGATCGTTTTTACTACAAAAGCAGTCAAAGCCATTTTAATTTCAAGGACATCATAGAAAGAGACGCTTAAGGGTTAGTTGGGCTTCAATCCCTCTTCATTGCAAGACTTTTTAATGTATTTGCAGGAGACGGGTCAAACTATGTAAAGTTGATCATGGGATCCAGTCAACATGAACTTCGAAACATTTTTGAAACCCCATATTTATCAAAGCTCACATTCACCGGTTTGTTAAACAAAACGAGCACAACATTTGGTTTCGAATAGTTGATTTCTAGGGGGCTTCGAGTGGACATTCCAAACCAAAATGCCAGACTTGTCCCTGTAACAATAGCTTAAAAATTAGGCCCATAAATTTGTGGCCATACCTGCCGATGAGAGACACAAAAACTTTTTCATTTTGAGGGATTCAAACAAGTCGGTCAGTTCCATTAAAATCTTGTTTTGAAATAAATCTAACTGTTATTGTGTGGAATCTCTTGAGGTAGAACTGATCACGTACACGCTGACCTATTTGAAGGCCATTACTGCAGTAGTGTCATAAGCCAACAGCTTTGAAAAAATGATTTTCCGTACGCTTTTCGTGACGCGCGCATCAGAAGTGGTGTTGTGTCATGTGAGAATGACTAGAGGTGATCAAATTAGCCCCAAAATTTACTTGAGTAAAAGTATTGTTATTTACTCAAAAAAAAAGTGCCCATGTAAAAATAGAAAGTTATGATAGATATTTTTACTTGAGTAAAAAGTAAAACAGCAATTGCAAATTAAAAGACCGTATACACTTGTGTATAAGTCGATCTTATGTATAAGTCGATGAGCATTTTGAAACCAAAAATTAGATTATTTTAGGTATTACCTTTGTATAAGTCGACTAGGCACAGTCACTATTTTTAAACCTATACGGCAGTGTCATGAGGGCATACTTTGTACGCTTACTGTAACATACCGTAATAACGTAAAAGCATGTATTGCACGAGCTACAGATTAAACTTGTCATTGAATAGTTTCTCTTTAATGCAGTAGGCCAGGGGTCGGCAACCCCTGGCACGCGTGCCACAGGTGGCAGGCGAGAGGATTTTTTATGGCACGCCAAGTGACTTGACGCGCATGTGAAATTTACCATATAAGCGTGCGCGGCGCACTCTCAAGCTCAAACTGTCTACACTGCACGAAATCAACAGTCCTAAAATTTGTCAAGCATGCAATTCAGTTGACAATTTCTGTGTCGGCGATGTCTGTTGTGGTTCTGCCAATGACATTCACAACTGGCTCGCTGTGAAAGCGAAAAAATTGGCTCAAGACAATCCAGTTCATGCGAGTTCCCATTAGCACAAACACATTAGAGTAAACAAAGATGCGATACGGCGCAAGAATGAATAAATTTGTGGTGTAGACACGCCTAATTTTAAAACAGTAACGAAAATATTGAGTTTCCTTGTCGCACGCTCTGCTACAGCACACAGACAGTTTCGAGCTTTGCTTGAAGTAATGGAAAGTGCATACCATGATGTGCTGCTGCACCTGCAGTGTCAGATGGTTAAGTTGCGGTAAGGTTCTCTTGAGGTTCGTTGAATGTCTAGTCGAGATAAGAGTCTTTTTGATATCACAAGGAATGGCCTACCCCGAACTGGAGGATGAAAAGTGGCTTGTAAAACTGATGTTTCTTGCGGACATCACAACACACCTTAACGAACTTAAATCTTCGTCTGCAGGGTACAGTACAAACAGTGATGTGTCTTTTTGAGGTATGGAAAGGATTTGCATCTAAACTGGATGTCTACACACGGGACATCCGAACCGCCACCTTTCGCTACTTTAAACATCTGAAGGTTTTCTCAGTAGATCACCAAGTTAATTCGGTTGAAATTGATATGTTTGCACCTGTTATGTTTCTGTGTTTCTGTATTGGGAGTATTAGGGGTATGATGTGTTTCTGTATTAGGGGTTCAACGTCTCAATTTTGCACCAAATTTCAAGATTTTCAACATTTTGGTTGATTGTTTTCTTTTCTCATCAAGCCCGAGAGCAGCAAAGACTTGAGCTTATGTGCATTTGAATGGATGGATGTTGAAGACTTCCAGTTGCAGCTGATCGATTTCAAACCATCTTTATTGTGGACATCGAAATTTGTTGAATTGCGGAAATCGCTGGAAACGATTGAAAACAAGCAAAAAACATTTTAACTTGTTGGGAATCTTTGCTAGAGAAACTTAGCTGTCTGAAGAAGATGGCAATAGCTTTGCTATCTGCATTTCAAGCCACTTATTTGTGTTAAAAAATATTTTCCCAAATGAAGGTTATTCTCAGTGCCCATCGCAGCCGACTTACGGAAGATCAATTAAAATTATGTGTTCAACTAAGTGTATCCAAATTTAGTCCCAATATTACTGAGCTGAGCAAGGACAAGGAGTCTGTAGTTTCATTAAAAAGAGTCTTTTGACTGTATTCGAACTCATCCAATAAAATTTGTAAATAAATTTGTTTCTTATCCGTTTACTATTCACATCGTTGAGTGTGTAAACCAAACACATAAAAATGTTTGGCACGCGAAGTTGCTTACATCTTGATATCATTCGTAAACTGGCACACTACGTTCAAAAGGTTGCCGACCCCTGCAGTAGGCCTTAATGCATTATATAAATTATAAGCTAATTTCATATACCGTATTTACTCGTTTTGTAGCCCGGGCCCTTATTTTTTTCAACCAAATTCATTACCGGGCCCTTATTCAAACAGGCCCTTATTCAAGTACGGGCGCTTGTTATTTTCAAAGTAAAATTATGCACAAAAATTATCGTTGAAGACAAATATTTCACGACATTAATCGTTTTTCCATGTCAATTTATTCACCTCAAACGCAAAATATTCACGTCTTAAGAGTAATTCCCTCATATTAGTTTATATTATTAACAAGAAATAACAAATCAAAATTTATATTTATTCATCTAGTGGTATGTTGTTCTCCTCATCAAAGCCATCACCCTCAAAGCGCTTCTTAGCTGCTTCTTATTTCCTATTGTTCTCTACCACTGAAAAATCAGCTTTTACATCGGGCGGGTATTCAAGCACGGGCCCTTATTTATTTTTAAGTTCTGTTCACACGGGCGGCTATTCAAACGGGCCCTTAATCAAGATCGGGCGGTAAAACGAGTATATACGGTATCCTAAAATAAACTACACTGGTATTTGGTATTTTTGTGAAGCAACACCAAGATGTGAGCATTTTTTGAGGTGAAGCATCATAATATGGGGGTTTGTTAGGGCAGGTATATATATAAAACGTGTAATAACAATGTTTTCTTGTCACATTGTGTACGACTCTTCAACAACATCTCTGTAAACATTACTTATGTTAAGTTGACCCCAAAAATATTACCTTAAAATTGTCTCCCAAAAATTCGACTTATACACAAGTATATACGGTACTTAAGCGGTAAAAAAAAATTAGTTTCAATTTTTGAGCAGTTTTGTCCAGTATTTTTCTAAACCAATAGTTCTCATTTTGGGGTATTCGTAGCACATGTGATGGGCAAGTTGATTTTCGAAGATGCAAAATTCTCTGCCTATTTATAGCTTAATTTACATTACCGACCAAGGCTCATGTGTATGGTGCAGGCAATGGTGCCTATGGGAAAAATCGGCTGCTTAGAGGCACAATGGTAGACGTCAATATCATTTTAGAAGACGATCGAAAGGGGTTACCTTAAATTAATGTTAATGATTGTTTTTACTTTCTCTTACAAGTCTGTATTTGGCTAGATGAATTTTTTGATTGTTGTCATAAGTTTTAAACATAACGTTCGTAAGCAGTTGAATGTCATTAAACGTGAGCGACTCGATGATGATCAATGCTTTTTTACTTCTAAACCTGTTGTTCTCAAACTGTGGTACGCTTACCACCAATGCTGTTCTAGCAGTTTATGATTCGCGCGCAGAGTTTTGTGTGCAATAGATTTGTATTGCTTATTGTTGCAACTATCGCTTTGTCACACTCACTTTTATTGTTGATAACAAAGCAAAATCGTCTTAACGCTGGTGCTATCAAGTTTTAAAGTTTTGATTGGCTTTTGAGAAAACATGTGCAGTGAAAGTTTCTGGCTGCACTTGACCATTTCGCTATATTCTTACAGCCCTTTAGCCATATTTTTATAGCTACACGCACGACAACTTTTCCTAGAAAATTTAGTAAACATCTGTTTTTGAAACACTCATTAGAATAGGAATTTTAAATTGTGCTAATTGTTTTCGAGATTAAAAAAGTTTATCGGCTAGTCCTCTTCCCTTCACGGGTGTCTTTGTTTCTTGCTTGGGTACCACTTGGTATTTTGTAATTTAGTTCAAAGCAGCAGCTGTTCAACTAGCCTCTACCTTAAATGCGCTGGTTATACAGAGAGGCCTAATGTACTTCGCAAAATTTTTCTTCTCTCTAGTAGGTTTACTGATTACAGTTAGCGGCAAAAAAATAGGACCACCCGCAGAAAATCAGCTTTTTAAAATCGTGTGTATTATAAATATAGCTAATGTATTTACTACCACACAAAAAGCTTGAAATCGCTCAATGACGCGACAATAGATCCCTTTATTGCTTATTTCTATAGAAAAACAAATCCGCATTACGTTGGAAAAGTATTTTGTTACTAATTCTTTTATTTTTTTAAGCCTTGTTATCACCCCTAAAACGGGAAGAAAATCTCATTTGACGGAGACACAGCGGGATCAGATTGATGTATTGCAAAAAGAAGGTTATTCAGAACGTCAGATTGGTGCTAGAATAAGTTGCAGTAAGAATGCTGTGCACAAAGCTTTGGAAAAATTTAGAAAGTACGCTTCATATTGTGATAAGCCCAAACTCGCAAGACCCCAAAAAACGAGCAAAAGAGATGTCATCATGATCAAGAGAGTTGCGGTGCGATCACGACTAGTGCCAGCAATAAAAATTGCTCAGAATTGCTTAGAAAATGCGTTATAATTAGTAAAAGGACTATACGTTGGCACCTTAGCCTAGAGTTTAAACTTAAATCTTGCAAACCCGCCCGAACATCAAGACTGACTGAAAGAATAAAATCCAAACATCTGGCTTTTGCTCATAAGTATGCTAGCTGGATCCCTGAACAGTAGGTCAATGTCCTTTTTTCAGACTAATCAACAGTGCAGCAGTTTGCCACAAGACAACGCCATGTTTGGAAGCCGACAGGGCAACGATACAATGATCGCTACCTTGCTGCAACTGTAAAATACCCCACAAGTCTTAATGGTGTGGGGGGTATGTCAGCAAAAAGAACAGCTGGATTGAATTTTCTACTCATAGCATGACAAAAAACGGTTCCAGATACCTTATTGTTTTAAAAGAGAAGCTAGAACTTTACATGCACCTACGCCAGTGTGACAAGTTTATGGGTGATGGCGCCCCAAGCCAAAGATCAAAGTTAGTGAGTTTGTTTTTGCAAGAAAATCAAGTGAAAGTCCTTGGCTGGCCAGGAAACAGTCCCGATGCGAACCTCATAGAAAATTTATTAAAGCTAATAAAGGACAGGGCTGCAGACAAGCATCCTACTTGTTTAAAAAGTATCGAAAATGCCATAAAAATTGTCTGGACGAAGGAAATCAGTTCAGATTTTTTGCAAACGACTAACTGACAGTATGCCAAGGCGATTGCAAGCAGTTATTGAAAATCGTGGAGGACCCACAAGATATTGACGGTTTTGTTTGAAAACTTTGTATGCATTAAAAAAATTACTTACCTATATCTGTTCTCTATTTAAAATCCTCAAATTGATCAGTAAATATTACTATGTTGCTAAAAACGCAGGCATAAACGTTTATTTTTGCAAAAATAGCTAGTGGTCCTATTTTTTTGCCCCTGACTGTACAACTCAAACGAATTTTGTTTCATTTGAAACCCTCCCAAAGTAATTTTGTAAACTTGGCAGAAAAGTTAACTTTTGAAATTTTTTGGTTATGTCTTTAAAATGAAATTACTTAGCATTAGAAGTTTGAAGTGCAGGGTATTACATCACTTAATTGAGTAAATTAGTAAAGATTCATTATTATGCGATATTTAATTTTGTAATAAACCCATTTAGTGTCTTCATCTTCGTATATTTAAGAGTATTAAGTAAACAAGTTTATTTGTCACTCTCGCATTTAACCCTTTCCGGTCCAATGTCGCCTCTGAGGCGACATTGGTTTTTTCCACTATAGGTCCTATGTCGTCTCTCAGGCGACAAGGTTTATTTTAAAAGTCTCTGAACTTCTTAGCTACTCCTGACATCTGTTTGTTTTTCAAGCGTTATGAGCTTTACTAATCCACACCCAAAAGGACTACCAGATGTAAAATAAGTAAATAAAACCTTTTTTTTTCAAGCATCGATTTTTTATGCATGCCAAAACGCTTTTTAAAATTAAATTATTAAAAAAAAAGTTGGACCTGGCTAAAACCTAAGGCTCCCAAAAATAGGACCGGAAAGAGTTAAGTACGCCCGGCACAGATTAAAGTGATAAAAAAATAGGGCATGACAAAAAAACTAGGTAATAGGTCAACGACAAAAAACGGTCAAAATTAAATACGACAGTGTGAAGTTATACTTCGAGTTTTTAAAGTGTACGTTTACATAAACCAATAGATTACCAATTAATAAATGAAACTTTTATTTTACTGCTTAGTAAAAAATTACTTATAAAAGTTTAAACTTCATATTTCCTACTTTTTTTTAATATCAAAAATTTTGAATAAAGCTGAAACTTACTTTTACCTGGTTTTTATTTGAAAACGTATCGCATGAAAGCAAAAACTTGCTTTTTCCTGCTCTGTTTTGAGAAGTTTTGATCACAACAGAAACTGAAACTGGAAGTTTCCTAACCTATTTTGAAATTTAATGATTACAATAAAGCAGAAACATGCTTTTTCCTGCTTTTTTGCTCTGAAGTCAATCACATAGTATGCATAATTTATTTTTCTGTTGTTATGCTCAAAACCAAATAATGCAAGCTGCAAACCCTGTAGTTTTTAGAGACAAATTTGATTAAAGGTTTCTAAAAATAGGTGTGTACGCGCTGTTCTACAAAAAATTGTTGGGTGTATAGCTACAAGAATATGGCTAAAGAGGGGTTTTTTAAATCGAAATGATTGTGTGTAGGGATAAATCTTACCTAGGTGTTTATGTCACAAACCCAAGGGGACAATTAAGTGTCTTCAAATGTTACCTATTTAGTGTTTGCTTTTGCCGTTGGCAACCACATTCACCAAAAACAGGCTGCTATAAGCCACACTCGATTGGGCAAAAAACGATTGTGACAATGCAATTTATTGCAAGAAATCAAATTTAAAGAGCAGTAGAAACAAATCGAAATTTGTAACAAGCGTTACTTGGCAAACTCAATAATGAAAAGAAAAAAGCACAGCATGGTTTATGTCAGCAACAGAAAAACAAGGGCCGTCATAGTCGTTTTTTCCCAACGAGATATGCAAACATAGTTTTTCTTCCTTCGTGTTGTAGGTACGGGACATTTATTAGACAGTGCATGCTACATAGTTCAAGGAAAGTGAAAGGTCGTTAAAATGTAACTTACTAGTGTATGTATGGACTCGGTGTACCTTTGTCCATAAAATTGCTGAGCTCTATGCCACGATATTTCCGACGTTTGAGATAACGTTAACCGCTTTTCCACAAAAAGTAACAATACAAGGTAGCAAATACAGAAACATTTCAGAAATTAGAAAATAGCTAATTAATCTAAATATTAGCTATTTGGAGCAGCGTTTCTCAATCTTTTTAGGCATGTGGCTCATTTTTTTAACTAAACAGATGTTTGTCACTCAGTTAGATCATTTTTTTCTAATTTCAGTGATGTTTTTTTTTGAGTCAACACTACAATAAGCCGTGCCCTACAAGGCATATGTGCTTGTTTCATGAATAGTCAATTGCCACCAATTGAAAACCACTGATTTAGGAAATACAATGCTACAGAACTGTGTGTGTACAATAAATCCTCAAAAAATGGTTCAAAAAAGAAGGGCATTCTTATTGAAAATATACAAAAGTTTGAAATGTGCCAAACAAAAACCTGAGTTTTTGAAGGAAAGACCAATGTACATGCAGCGCCGAATTAATTAATAAGTCGAAATGGGCGAAGCTGGGAGGCTGCACAAGTGATTGCATTTTTTTACTCGAAGAGTCAAAAATGTTTCACCAATTTTTCTGTAAAAAATAAGTCGTCAGCTCGTAATCAGAGACAGGAAACGGCATTTTAAAAAATCTCTCTTTACTTCAGTCGAAGTCTCTGTGAGTGAGTGTGCTAATGATTTGTGTTGCTGTCATTTATGCTTTAGACACATCTGGACGTTAGGTCAGACACTAAGCACAGGAAACGTCTTCAGTCTCCTTTTGGAGCATCATCAGAATAATAGCTGGAAAACCTAACGTTTAAATGTGGGAACTTATAATCAGCGAAGACCTGTTCCTACGTTTTCTCAACGCGAGAATTCTCTAAGCGCGGGGGTCCATTGTGGCCGCAGCAGTGGCTACGGCCAAAATACTAAGTTGTAGTAAGTCTCATATGTTGTACTTAATCAGGTATTACGTGATGTCTGTAGATCAGAGATTTATGAATATGTACTTACTTTTGTTTGCGTTGGAGGTCATTCATTTGGCTGTTGGTACCACTCTGTCACAAAACGGATACCAGCAATGGTCAAACAGCACTTTAATTTCAACGTCAGTTTGTTCTGTGGATAACGCATCCATCGATTTCAAATCGGCCAAACAAATTTGTTGCAAAGAAACTGTTCAAAACTTCAAAACGACCTGGTCTCAACATGGAACATATTTAACCGTTTATTTGGAAACACTTATGACTTGGGACTGTAATGAATTCACAGATGAATGTCGTGACCAAAATTACGTCATAAATGACTTCACAAATCTTGTCTATTTGTATTTTTGCAACCAGACCAGTTTCAATCAAAGATGTTCTCGTGTTGTTGATGACTATAACAATAAATCAACGAAAATTGACCCAGTGAAAGATGCAGACTCGAATGAAATCACAAAGCCTTGCATCCAAGTGTCTTTATACAATGCCACGTTACATGACTCCTCTATTATTTTCCATGAAATCGTAGAAGTCATTATTCCGTTTTGTGAGTTTGTTTGGTGTGGCTTTGACAACGAAACAATGAAAACAAGGCAATTAACGGCATGGGATTGCATGCCATCCAGGTATTTTAAAATGTTATGTTGATATTTATGCAGCATGGTAGAGTTGGTCGGACAATCGTCCAAGACAGCGATGGTTGTGCATTCTAATCTTGGGATCGCAACATTGCATCCGTGCGAAGACATTTTATTGCAAACTTTAATGTTTGGTTCCAATCTTTATGAACAAAATGCGTTGAGTTAGCAGTACCGGTAACTCCGAAGGAAGCCTGTATACAAAGATATTTTATCTTAGATTAACATATAAATAGTTCATGCGCAACTGGAGAACAAAGATATGAATTAGTTCTCAAATTGTGTTTAGGTAGGTCTCCTGCTATACAGTCAGCAACGAGAGCTCGTGCCAACGAGGTGTTGATCTCAAAATTAAGATGTTACTAGTTCTATTCCATCAGCAAATTTAAAGATGGGCGTCAAATATTTAGGCAAATAATTCTTGCTCGAGATGTGATAAGCTTGTCCGAATATTAGAAATCGATCTTTTAAGTATTTTTGAAAGTGATACCATGATTCGCCTATCAATGTGTTGAGCTTGAGTTTTGAGCAGTGATTTGTCTCATTAAAATTACTGTCTTGAACTTCAATCAAATTATCCTTATGCATTGTGGTTTTGCACTTTGATCGGTATATTCTTTTAGGGAGTGTTCAAAGTGTCGGATAAAATCAACTTTTTTCGAAAACAATATAACAATTAGCAAATCTGAGTTTTAGACAACTGATGACATCTCGAGTAAAAATCGGAAATCTTAATTGTCAAACAGCGTTGTAAAAATTTTGAGAATCAGTATTTAGCGACACACTAAAAGCAGAATAGACGACTTTTTGGTTTTTGGAGACACATTCACTATGGAGCGAAAGACCTGTTTATGCTCGGAAGCGCGCTTAAATTATTTTAAAGATCGCAAACTTTGAAACTTTTAAGGCAACTCAGTGATTCCGCGATTTCGTTCTGCTCTGTTCTTGGAAAGGAATCTTGATGACAATATTCTTTGCTTTGTTGCGGTTGCTTGTGGTTGTACTGCTCTCTGCCAGCTGATGGCTTAGACCAGCAATTTTTTACGAGGTGTAAATTTCTTTCTGAGATTTGTTTACCACAGGAAGTAAATTGGTTTTCTTCAACGGTTGTCCAATTGGATGATCTTTTTTATGGAGATCAATGTGGGGACCCCAAGCGAAATGTGTCTGGGGTCCCTAATACATTGAGTGGATAAAGGGCTAAAAAGTGGTAAAACGGTTAAGAACCATTGACTGAGATCCGGCCACATGGGATTCAAATGCAATTCTAAACACCATTTGTTAGTTAAAACGGTCTGTAAAGGCCTTTTGAGACAAAAGAGTAAACTTACACCATACTACAACTAAGTGGCTAGAACAAACATATTACTGAATGGTATTTAATCGAATTGGATAAACTGCAAGTCATGATGAGGATGAACTGTATTTGCAGTCTCAGCAGCCCACGCATTGTAATCGTAATCAATCTCTTGCTGTCGAATAGATACTGTAGATTTTAGGCCTTCTCTAATTTGTTCTGTATTCTACAGTTTCTCGGGTGTTTGTCAGTTGTTTACAGGTTTTGAGTTGGCTAACTTTATTTAATCTGTTTTAGATGCCACGCCGCGGTAATTGTTGACGTCATATTTTGTGGAGTATTGTCAGTGTTGGTATTCATTGCAAATGTAACTGTGATTGTTGTTTACTTGAAGAAAATGCAAATACGAACCAGCCAAACATTCTACAAGATCTCATTGGCTTTGTCTGATATATTTACTGGAATTGTAATTTTTCCAAATATCATTATTGAGCTGTCAGCCTTGGTTTGGAAACCAGTTGATCAGTCTGCTTTGTCCGTTACTGAAGTAAATTGTTCGTGTGAAGAAAATGGTGAAACCTACAAGGCAATATCCAACGTTGGAGGCTCATTTATGTCAAAATTTTCTACCAGTTACTTAAACTTTCTTGGCTTTTTCGTAGCGATCACTGTTAGTGTATCTTCTTTTACATTGGTTATAGCGAGTGGTGATCGATGCTATGCTCTATATAAACCTTTTTCTTATCGGCAAGCAAAAATGAAAATGGTATCCATTATATTAATCATTGTAGTTTGGTTATCGTGCAGTCTGGTTGGTATCGTACCGATGGTAGTGAATAGTTTTCCTTATTTTATAACTGCTTCTTTAGTGGTAGCTGGGATTGGAAATGCTGCAGTTTATTTATATTTTATTGAGTTTGTAGTTCTGTTGTTAGCTATGTGGGTTCTCAGTGCTTTTTCTATTTATTTGATTTCTAAACACGAAAAAAACAAGACAAATCTTAATAAAAATCGACGCGCCAGAATTGATACAGAACGTCGGATAACACGAACATTGCTACTGATGGTCGCCGCGTTTTCGTTAAACATTTTTCCAATGATACTGTTTTATATTATTGTCATATTTTTAGACGGTGTAAAATCTCAAGATTTGTATTTGCTTCCTGACAATCCTTCTGGTACCGTTGCATTTAATGCGATTCAACTTGTTGCTGTGCGTATTCTTTTTTGCAACAGTTTAGCAAACGTTTTCATTTACAGTGTTCGCCAGAAAGATTTTTATAATGAAATGACTAATTGGTACAAAGACATTTGGAAGGGCACGGTTTGTAAATGCTTATAATTGGGGAAAAGAGAATCGTCAGTTGAGAGCATGTTGGAAACCAATGCTAAAAGTAATATTAAAATGATTGAGGAAATAAAGTGAATTTTTTTCTCTAAATTAAACGATACTGTATCTAGAAAGCGTGTCGTGATTAACCTAAACCATATGACCAGGTCTTAATGTAGATTAAATTAAGACACGAATCGGATTAACGTGTCGGAATTGATGCAAATGGTAGTAAGAAATGTAATGTTAAATTCAGCTGGAGATTTTTTCACTTTTTGCGGTAAAACTTTCCTTTGTTTAGGTTATATTGAAAGTTTTTTTATGCCTTTACAAGCAAAGGACTAAACGTAGAAATAGTGGAGATTGTCTCTATGGACACTGGACAGAATTTTGACTTCATCATCTCTTCATACCCTATGGTCTAACACAGGGGTCTCAAACTCAAATTGTTCTAAGGGCCAAATAAAAACTTGCAAGTTAACCCGCGGGCCGCAATACGCAATTAAAGGTAAATAAACAAAACACTCATTAAAAACCCAATAAACAAAAATAAGTCGTGAGTAACGTAAATTTCGCTTGTTCGCTTGTTGTGTTCTTGGGCAAGGCACTTAACGGGACGCCCCACCTTTATGTGGAAGACAGGTAGCCCATAAACCTCGAAAAAGGCAACTCCCAAGCGAGTGCGGACGTCCCGTCCAAAATATAGCGATACAATTCGCTTTCTCGTGAATGGAGGATAAATATGGCAAATAAAACAAAAAAAAAATTTACTTGGCATTACAGTTATATTTTGTTCTGGCTGCTTAGCTGGCAGCGTTTCGCATCAGCAAGGAGCCCAATATTAGGTTTGAATTCATTGGAGGTAGCCACTCTCAACGTTGCCTGTAAATGTTCGTCAGTGAGCCGTGATCTCATTACAGATTTGTTAGCCTACATGGACGAGAAAAATTGTTTACATACATATGTGCTTCCAAACATTGCAATAATTCTTGCAGTAGCAGAGAGTAACCTCGGAAACCTTTCTCAAGAAATAAATGAGTAGAAATTTGGAATCCCTACATCTGCATGTTTTTGTTTCAAAATAGTATCGCTTTGAAGTTCTGCTAACTCCATTTGTAATTCCTCTGCAGCATCGTCAATTTGAACCGTAAACGGCGTTGAAAAAAGTTGAAATAGGGGCTGTAGTGCTTTAAACTCTGCAAAGCGTATATCAAACTGTTGAATTAAAGTTGACAACAAATCAGCATTTTCTTTCAAGCATTTGGGTTCAACTTTTCCTAATGACTTCAGAGTTGAGAAATGAATCATATTTCCCTCGTGTAACTGCTTTATCCTTAAGCCGAGTTTAACTTTGAACGATTTTACATGATCGTACATCAGCGTGATAATCTGGTTTCTACCTTAAAGTTTCACGTTCAATTCATTCACGTGATGTGTAATATCTGTTAGAAAAGCAAGGCTCTATTGGAAAGCAGGATCATTTAACAAAGGAATTGCTTTATTTTTCATTTTCATAAAGATATTTCATTTCTAAGTGCAAAGAAACGCTTCAAAATCTTTCCACGACTCAGCCATCTTACTTCAGTATGATAAAGAAGCTCACCATATTCGGAGTCCATATCTACCAGAAACGATTTGAATTGCCGATGATTCAGCCCGTGAGATCTTATAAAGTTGACTGTTTTAACTACTAAATCCATCACTTCCTTCATTTGTAGACTTTTACTGCAAAGAGCTTCTTGATGTAAAATGCAGTGAACACTAATGAAGTTAATTTCATTTGCTTCAAGACTGTTTAGTTTCTTTTTCACTAATCCAACAACGCCTACATTGCTGGTGCACCGTCAGTGGCCAAACATACAAGCTTATCCCAAGGCAAGCCATGTTTTTTCATGCAGTTTTCTAAGGCTAGGAAAATATCATGTCCAGTTGTAGTACTCCTTAGTGGTGTTAATTCCAGAAATTCTTCTGTTACGTTTAAACTGCAGTCTATACCCCTGATGAACACATCTGTGCTTTCGTCGAGAGCGATTGAAAATGCTTCAACGTTTTTTGCCGTCGCAAGTAATTGTTTCTCAACATCGGCAGCTAATTCTGTAACCCTGGTTGCTACTGTATTAGGCGAAAAGCTCATGCCTTAAAACAGTTTCTTTTGATTAGGGCATAAGATGTCACTTGCTTTTAAAAGACATTCTTTTATGAACAAACCTTCCGTGAAAGGCCGTGATGACTTGGCTATCATTTCACTTAAAGCGAAACTTGCTCTTACAGCATTTTCGTTAGACAGATTAATGTTGGCGAGCATACTTCTTTGTTTGCACAGTGATGATTTCATGCGCTTTAGTTTTTCTTTCCTAACTTCGCCCTTATATCCGTCATATTCATCTTTGTGCATTGTTTCGTAGTGCCGAAGCATGTTATACTCCTTCATAACTGCTATATTTTTCTGGCAAATAAGGCAATGACTTATATCACCGACCGCAGTGACAAAATACAACTCTTCCCACTTTTCTTGAAAAACTCTCCTTTCGTCTGCAATTTTTCTTTTTTTGAAACTGGAAGACATTATATAAAGCTAAATTTTAGTTTTTTTTAAATATAGCTACAGTAATTACTTTTGCTTTGCAACTCAAATTGCCTCTTTCGCTTTGGTTCTGAAAAGAACAAATATTTACTCTTCAACTACGGCAATTAACTTAACCACCTCAACTAGAGGCTAGGCTAAAAACTTAGTCCTAGTAGAACTAACTGACTGACCATCTTTACTCAAAAAATGAGGAATCGAAAGTGTCCTTTCAAAGCGATAACAAAACACAAAATTGCGCCATCAATGTTGCTCGCAGCCTAATACAGAAACATAAAAAGTACGAAAAACGAGCAAGAGGGAAGAAACGCTGTAACTTCTAGACTGGATAAAAACAAAACAATCGAACAATTCTAACGTCATAAAGCTATGTTGCAGGGTGAGCACTAAAAAATGCTACTATTGGCTATGAATGCTGATAAAAGCATGAGGCCCTGAAAGAGATAATAACTATTTATGTGAAAATCCAAGGTGCGTCGCGGGCCGCACAATATGCTATCATGGGCCGCATGCGGCCCGCGGGCCGCGTGTTTGAGACCCCTGGTCTAACACAATATAAACAAATTGTTTGATGCCCAATGCATAACATACAGCTACGGTAGGTTGAATGAGTCCAGTTTTAGAACTACAGTTTGCAAAACGCTTTCATGGTAAACTTAAACTGCGGCCTATGAGACAACTAGTGTTTGTTGAATATGTAAAACTAGTTTTATACAGATCAAAATAACTACTGAAATAAATTTTTTAAGAATACGAGCTATCGTAGGCCTAATGCAAATTACGTTCATTCAAAAATTAATTAAAAATTGGTGCCGAAAAATGTTTAAGGTTTCCGCCGAAAATTTTGTCACGGATCTAGCAAGTGGTTAATCCCGCCCTAATTAGCTTTTCCTAATAAGGAAATTAAAAAAAATGTTTATATTTAATTGAGCAACGTATGAAACAATTGAATTAGTTGTGACAATTCATCTCCATTTAATACTTAACCACGTAGGTGAAAGACCAAATCTAAATGGCAACCAATCAAGAATAAGACTTTGCAAGGGCTTACCCACACTTCATCACGCGACTGTTAATCACGGACATTAAACCACTAGACATTTAATCACGTAGACCTATCATTACCACGAGATTTCATCACTTAGTCATTTTGTCGCCACACAGATCATCACGTGGACATGTAAGGCCCTGACATGGGCCTAACCCTAACCCTATCACATAAATAAATAATGTCATTAAGACGTTTTCTTTTTCGCGTGATTAAGTGTCTGTGTAATTAAATTTTTAAGTGATTAAACCTCTGGTGATTAAATGTCCGTGATTAACAGTCGGGTGAATAAATGTTAAGTAATAAAATGTCTGTACACCTTTTTAAGACATCATATTCTCGATTCAAATCATATAATTAATTACGGATTTCTTGAAACTTTAGGTCATAAGAAAAACATCGAAAAGCGATAAATTAAAAACTTTTCTTTTCACAATTTTACTGGTCAACAAAATTTTTCGCTCATAAGGTGAGAGCGTTTTATGAGCAAATTTGGGTCGTTGAATCCGAAAATGACATTAGTTTTGCTAAATTGACTCTAGTTTTTAAGATATATCTCAAAAATGTTTTCCGTTTTGGCACGTATTGGTACATCGTTTATCTTCTTGTATATCACACGTATCCTAAGTAAAAAGGGCTTTTAGTTGCTTAGCATTATTTTTAACAAAATAAACGGTTGTTTTCGTTTTATATCAGTTCTGAGAATGCAATACAGTAGGCGCCGCTTAATATGACCACCTTGGGACCAGACCATTTTGATCATAATATCTGAATGCTCATAAAAACCGAAGTCGCCATAACCGCGCCTGAATCGACGCTGTAAGCCACAAGAAGTCCAAATACCGTCAAATTCATCGTTTAACCGAAGTAACAGTGTGACGTTGGCAGGAAAACAAAGTACAGTACTGTAACACTACAAGTGACGGTAAAATTTAGTACAGTGTGTAACAATATGTTGAAAAGGCGAAGTTATAAGTGGGTGGCGGGAAAAAATACTGTACTGTAACAAGAAAGATGGAGAAAATATCAGAAATTTGGTCATATTAAGCGGAGAATTTTAAATGGAGAAATTCCGGAGCGTACCAAATTGGTCATAATAAGCGGCTGGTCATATTATTCGTGGTCATAATAAGCGGCGCCAACTGTATTTGTTAAATTGAATGGCATTGTAAGTATGCGAGGGAAGGATATTACACGTAATCGGCACAGATACACATGATGTATAATAGTTAACTTTAATACTAGAAGAATCACGCAAGCTATAAAAATAAGTCATGCCACTGGCATTAAACGTCGTTGTAAATACAGCAAAATATTTCATACACTGTACACAGAAAAATATGTCCAAGATTGATGCAGTCCATTGCATGAAAAGTTTTCTTATATGATTTACGCTTGTGACTTTCTGGGCACAATCACCCATAAGAGTCCAGCAACAATCTGACATCATGTAATGGTTCCATCAACCTTGATACCTTTCTTCTATTGTTTTGATATCTTGATGAAACCGTTCACCTTGTTCCTCACTTAGATCGCCAAGTTTTTCTAGGAATCGATCCAGGTGGCTAAAAAATTAGCAAACTTTTATGCTCATTTTGGCTCCAAGAACTTGAAAGTTTCAGTGCATCAGTCGCACAAGATCCTGGTAGTTGTCTGCCTTCGTTTTCCCCAAGAGCTCCTTCATTACAGAAATATAGGAACACCAGGCACCAGACTCAACAGCAATCATATGTAAGACAAAAACGTGATCTGTAATCAATTAGCGAATTTATGGTCTGTCAATAATTCCCGCTTTAGCTTTCTTACTACTCAAGTCAGGAAATGTATTACAGATGTATTTGAAACAGGCACCATTCTTTTCTAATTTCTGAACGTACTGTTTTATCAAGCCAAGTTTAATGTGCAGTGGTGGGAGGATGATGCTGGCACGGTTAACCAATAGTTGATTTATGACGTTCTTCTTACCAACAACTAGCTCTTTACGTACGGGCCAATCCTTCCAGTGCCATTGTTGATCACTAGCTCTATTATCCCACAGACAGAGAAAGCATGGGCACCTGACATATCCACCTTGCTGTCATAGCAAAAAGCTTACCATTTTTAAGTGATCAAATATCATTCATTTGTGTTAGTTGTAGCACAGTTTGCGCAGAACCATCTTTACAGTTGAGTATTGCTCTTTCAAGATCGCTCGGTGACCAATTGGAACATAGGCGAACTTGTTGTCACTATGCAGCAGTACACATTTTAAACTTCGTTTAGAGCTGTCGAAGGACAACCGCCACTCATTCAGTTTGTACTGAGGTACACCCATTGTCCTGCAATGTTGTTGCAAAATACGAAGTTTTCTTCACCAAAGTAACAATTACGTACTTCATTTTTGTGACTGTAAAATGTTATATTGATTTTGGAATTAAGAATCCCATGTTTACTGAGACAAGAAGCCAAGGTTTCAACTGCCTTTGTTGACATAGCTAAACCTCTAAGTCGTTGAGCTGGCCCTGATTAAGAGGCTTCGCTTTAGTTGTTTGTGAATTTCCAGCTGCAGCAGATATAGAATCGCTGTAATTACTACGGTCACGGTCTATTTCGTCCATTGCTTTAAACAAGCCAGCATCTTAAACAAGGTCTGCCAAAGAAGAATAAACAGAGAATGTGGCACTGACCGTCTAGGAGACTCAAGATCAGGACAATATCACAACTTCTTTTTGTGACGATTCCATTTTACCATGTCCATCATGCAGAAGTAGCAATCGTCGTGGTGATTCTGAGGCTCTCGCCAAAGCATAAGCAAACCAAATTTCATTCATTTCACTTTTCCTTGGGTCCGCAAGCAAAAGATTTTGATACAATTTTTACACACCTTGTGAAGAGCCAATAGCTTATCTTGATCCCCCAGTTTCGTGCCAAAAATAAGCTTGGAATGCTTGTTTGATATAAGCACGTACTTTAGAACGTTGTTCTTTAGTCATGCATTCACCGCAAATGTAACAGAATACATCTGGATTGTTGTGACAACACCTAGATTTTGAACTCATTACTTTGTTTTAACTCTATCTGCTCTAAATACAACTCCTAATAGAAAGATAGTAAACATTGATAAAGATTTAAAATAAAAGTGCATTTGTATCGATGATTGGCCTACTTACATACTAACTTGGTAATCTTTGTAACACAAAGCTACATCCTTATCGGCATATTTACAAGCTACCTTACAGCTACTTAATGTGTGTTATATCGCCAAAATGTGATTATTGTTACAACTCTTTGCACGCATAACACAATGGCAGTGGCTCTACCACGTCACAGTCTCTATGCAACTAATTTTTAACTAGCCTTCTGGTTTGAACTCTCAACCCATTGAATGGAAGATTACTTCTAATGACTCACAACTTGCTGGCTTTCACCACAAACGCTTGCATTGTGATGTCACTATTAGACTACCTAGTGCACATAGAGCAATTGTGATGCTGTATCACTGATCAGTAGTAAATCAACAGAAAAACTGTCAGTTGTGCAAACGTGCGCCCTCCCAATTTGCTGATAAATCTGGCGTTGTATGTACATTGCTAATACTTTAAAAAACTTAGATTTCCATCGAGCACATTTCAAACTTTTAAATTTTTTGTTTAAAATACTATTTCTTTTTTGAATCATTTTTTTGGAGTATTTATTGTAAGCAGACAACTATATAGCATTGTATCTCCTAGTCATTGGTTCCCAATCACTGGCAATGGACCATTAATGAACCAAGTACATAAGCCATGTAGGCCACGGCTTATCTTAATATTAACTAAAAAAATAGCATCACTGAAATTAGAAAAATATGTTGTAACTGGGTTACAAACATCTGTTTTGCTTAGAAATGAGTAAAATATCTCAAACGATTGACTGGCGCTGCTCTAAATAAGTAATATTCATGTTCATAAACTATTTCCTAATTTCTAAAATACTTCTGTATTTGCTACTTTGTTAAAAGAACGCGTATCGCTACTTTCCGTGGAAAAGCGGTACCTCAAACGTCGGAAATATTGTGGTACTGGGCAGCGTCGCCCGGCAGGGCCTCCATCACTAATGTCAAGGTTAACAGCATTGGTCCAGCGGCCACGCTGGCTTCTTCCAATGGGTTGTTGTAAAAACAGTAATAAAAAGTTTGTGTTTTCTCAGCTAAATTTCGTTCCAATACAAGAGTATCGTTTTTTGAAACGCAGTTGATAAAAATAAACACGGGGGATTACGCCTAGCCACTACATGTCTCCGAAGTTTCTACTCGGCTTATTACTTTTTGAGGAAATAAAAAGTTCATTACAGGTGTCAACTTCAATTTTTCTAGTATAAAAACCAAAAGTAAATGTACATGTCATGTATTATTGGAATTGCTTTGAAATACACTTTCATTTGTGAAAAAAAGTTTGAAAATCGACTGAGAAATGAGGTCACAAATCGTTTTTTTGTAAACTGATTTTGTAAAAATGTTGCAAATTTTGAAAAACTTATCACATGATTATCTTTGGTATCGAAAGACTGTGTTTATTGTGCAGGTTACATTATGATATAGACCGAGATGCAACGTGTGGGAAAAAAAAGAGAAAAAGCATGCTTACAAGGCTTAAAATGCTTAAAAAAATAAAGAATCTGTTGCTGCATCGTCAATTGAGCTTTAATGGTTGTAGAGTTGTTTTTATCGAAAGCATCTTGCGAAGATTTCCGAAAAAAAAGCCTTGGTCGCGTTTCTACGATCAGTACACTTGAGGAAATGAAAAAAACATATTTTGCAATTAATTGTTAATTATGTCATCACATAACATGTTAAAGAAGTAAATTTGTTGAAGTTGGTAAGTCGGGAACTAGCTTTTGTTTAAGCCAAAACCTCTTTCCTCCGTTCAAAAATGCGATTTCTGATACCTTACCTTGGTTATGACGTCATCTTGACATCTAAACCCCCTATGACGTTTAGACGTCGTGATGACGTCATAATTAAAGAAAATGTTTTAAAAATCTGCAATACGTCTAAACCCTCTTATAATGATCCAAAAAAAGTGATCAATTGTGCCAAGTTTAATGTTTGTACCGCTGGCAGTTTTGGAGGAGTTAAGACAGACATACTCACAGACAGACAGCGGAAACACACCCAGACAGAATTGTGCTTTACATATTCGATAGTGCTCAGAAACATTACGGATAAAATTGAACCAAGTCCATGAATAACCTAATAAGCTATACTTGCAGGATCTTATGCTTTCTTTACACGATGAGTCATGCACTGCCTAAAAATGGTCCTGTACCTAACAGCACGAAGGAAGAAAAACTATGTTTGCAAATTTCGCTGAAAAAAAATATTTAGACTTGTGTTTTTAGTAGCTGACATAAACCATTCAGTGTTTTTTCATTTCATTATTGGGTTTACCAAATAAAGATGATTACAAATTTCTATTCGTTTCTACTGCTCTTTAAATTTGACTTCTTGTAATAAAATATATTGTCAGTATCGTTTTTGTCCAGTCGAGTGTGGCTTGTAACAGCTTGTTTTTTAATAAATCTGGCTAAGCAAACACCAAACTAGTACCACTTTTTAAAAAGTTTAATTGCCCCTTTGGGTTTGTGATAGGCAAGTTTAGGCAAGATTTACCTCAGTAGTATGTAATATCATTTTTGATCTAGTTTTTGCGGCGCGCTTGCGGCGTGCTACGTCATTTCCGAACGTGTTAGTACATCGCTATGTCCTTTCCGAACGTGCTGATACGTCATTTCCGAACGTGCTGATACATAAACTTGGCAGTACATTTTACTTGTAACGTTGTTAGGTTTAACAATTGAAAATGTTTTATTTGTTTTGTGATTTTGTTTGAATTCCTTTTTATTTGTTTGAGTTCTTTTTAGGAATGGTTTTATTTGTTTTTGAAAATGTTGTTTCTTGTTTTTAGGAATGATTAGGTATATTTGTTTTTGGAAATGTTTTTATTGGTTTTGTGATTTTATTTGTTTGAGTTCTTTTTAGGAATGCTTTGAAAATGTTGTTGGTTTTGGAAATGGTTTTATTTCTTTTTGAAAATGATTTCATGTATTTTTGAAAATGACCTAATTTGTTGTAACCTCGCTTCAGAATACTTCCACTTCAAAAGTTCTCCAATTAATTTCACTTTGGTTTTCAACTCGTTAACGATCTTTTGTCTCACTGTAAACACAGTTTTGTAAAGCGGAAATATTAACTTTTAGGTCGTGACCGAAGCCTTTGATACTAAACCATAAACAACTTCCTTTCGAGCGTAAGCGTCAATCACGTGTAATCGTTCACTTCTTGAAATTTTTTGTAAAATCATATAACCTCTGATCGATTTATCCTTTTGATCCCCTTAAAAAGTTGTGTCTTTGCTCTTCTATTGGAGATATTTTACTCGATAGGGTTATCTTGATAACAGTTCTGCAGTTGGTTAGAATTAATCTACATCTATTTCAGTATGCAGGTAATGGATTCAGTCCTATTACAATACAATCTTGGAGAAAGAAAATCTTAAAAATACAGTATAGATGTACGAATTATAGGAGCTGGTGTTAGCCTGTTTAAGATATTAGTTTTAATTAATTGATATTAAGGCATATAGGCTAACTGCAATCAGTTGAATAAAATACCACTTCCACGACCGATTTTGTTCCTATCAGAACTCGTCAGGTGGACTCAGGTATCGAACCGACGATCACATGAATTGCTTCATGCGGTTTATGCCACTCCGCCATCGGTCCTTTCAACTGATGCTGTTAATTTTAAGTTTATATATGGTGCAGGCTCACTACAGTGAGCTTGATGCGATATATGCTTTTAATTCCCAGCCAAGCCAGTGCCTTTATTACGTTATAATACGAATTATAGGAGCTGGTGTTAGCCTGTTTAAGATATTACTTTTAATTAATGGATATTAAGGCATATAGGCTAACTGCAATCAGTTGAATTGCAGATTCAACTGTAACGCTTGGAGGCGCGCTACGTCATTTCCGAACGTGTTGATATATGAACTTGAAGTACATTGTAACAGCTTGTAAATACCAGACAACGTGTAACAACATGGAAATAACAACTTGAAAACAAATGGGAATCTTGCCAATTCAACTTGAAAACAAATGTCAATACAACACAACTTGAAAAGAAATGTGAATCTTGTAAATAGAACTTGGAATTGAAAGTAAGATTTGTTATAGGCACCCCTCTTGAGAATACCCCCACTTCCTCCAATTAAATTTCCAATTAAACCTCAAATTAATTTCACTTTGGTTTTCAACTCGTTAACGATCTTTTGCCTTATTGTAAACACAGCTATTGTAAAGCGGAAATATTAACTTTTAGGTCGTGACTGAAGCCTTTGATACTAAACCATAAACAACTTCCTTTCGAGCGTAAGCGTCAATCACGTGTAATCGTTCACTTCTTGAAATTTTTTATAAAATCATAAAACCTCTGATCGATTTATCCTTTTGATTCCTTAGAATGTTGTGTCTTTACTCTTCTAGATGTGTTTATTGGAGGTTTTTTTCTTTACTCGTGATATTTCTGCAGTTGATTGGAATTAATTTACATCTATTTCAGTAGAACTAGGTAGGTAATGGATTCAGTCCTATTACAATTCAATCTTGGAGGAATATAGACGTAGTTGCTGGTGTCATGAAAGACAGAAGTTTGAGGGGGAAATTCGTGTGTCTATCACTGGTTGAAAACATACAGTACATAAGAAAATATTATGCAATTTTGGAGGAATATTGATGTAATTACCACTGTCATGAAAGACAGATGTTTGATGGAAAATTTTGCGTGTCTATCACTAGCTGAAAACGTACATAAGAAAATAATTTGAAAGCACAACCAACAGTTTAGAACTAGCTGCAGATACGATGTTGGGAAGCATAGATTTCAAAACTAGGGTCAGACACAATCTTGGACGAGTATTGATTTCATTACTAGCCGCAGATAAATCTTGGAAGAGTATGGATTTCATTACTAGCCGCAGATAAATCTCGGGGAGTATAGATTTTAGAACTAGTGGCAGATACAATGTTGGGGAGTATAGATTTTAGAACTAGTGGTAGATACAATGTCGGGGAGTATAAATTTCAAAACTAGGGTCAGATACAATGTTGGAAGAGTATAGATTTTAGAACTAGTGGTAGATTCAATGTCCGGGAGTATAGATTTCAAAACTAGGGTCAGATACAATGTTGGGGAGTATAGATTTTAGAACAAGCGACAGATACAATGCTGAGGGACTATAGATGTAGTTACCAGTATGACGAAAGACAGACGTTGAAGGAGAAAAATCTACTCGTTCATCACTAGTTGTAGGCTTACAGAAGAAAATAATATACAGTTTTTCTAGATCATACAGGTATTTCAATCAAAACATTTACGTTTATTACAGCTAGTCGTTAGCTTTAGAGAAAAATAACCAACACTTTTCTAGATTATCAGATTTGCTGGGGAAAAATCACAGGCAGTGACGTTGCTTCCAGAAGAGTGTGGTGGAAAAAACAATATCAAATTTGGCACAATTTCAATTAAACTTGTACCGTTAAATGTTAGTTTCACACTCTCTTGGAAGTAAAGTTCAGTAGATTGACCAGACTTTTGAGTGAAATGTAGATTTGCTTCACACATGACAATGAGGTAGTTAAATTTTTAGTACAGTGGTAGAAACATTTTGAAAAGATCACAACAAAGAAGCTTGTTTCAATTCAGCAGTTTTTAATCACTACTAAATATTATTAAACCAAGAACATTAAACTTTTATTGTGTGCAGATTGTTTTGGAGAATACTACAATAATTGTTAAACTTTTACTTGTAAACATTCACCATGCATCTAATTTACAATATCTTTTCATATAACAATTAGAAAACAAAAAATTGTATCCTGTTATAACAGTGTTTTAAGTGAAAACTATCAAATTCTTAAGACACCAACATAAAATTCATAGTTTTCAAAGTCAGGAAATCAGCTAAGCTTACTATCAACAAAAATCTGATGCAAACGGAAACATCAACATCATGTCAGCAAACCTTTAACCAATCACAATCGATGTATAACTTCAAAAATGGTTTACTATCAACCCCAGCATATTCATTTGTTCTTCAGTCTTTCTGTCAACAATTTTCTGACCACACATGGCTCTCACCGTAACTCTCTCCGTTCTCTATAAAATTTCGTTTTCATTTTCTTTTAAACACCATACCTCACTTAAATCACTACTGATACTTTACATTGTAAAACCGAGAAGATTTAGCTTTAATTGTGTGCAAATCATAAAACATTCACCACGCATCGAATTTACATTAATTTTCCATACAACTAGAAACCAAAATTGCATTCTATCATCACGCTGTTTTAAGATTTCATCTAGAAATTAGCGAATTTTAAATCCACCAACGTAAAATTCATGTTTTTCACAATCTAGTTAGCTCACCTACATAGAAATAAGCACAACTTTAACATTATTCGTGGGACATTAACACAAAATTCATGGTTTACACAGTCTTCTTGGCTCATCTACATAGAAATAAGCACAACTTTTGACATTATTCGTGGGACTGTGAAAACTACGAATTTTATGTTAACGTCCTATAAAAAATGTCAAAAGTTGTGCTTATTTCTATGTAGATGAGCTAAGGACACTGTGAAAACCATGAAGTTTGTGTTGGGTGGGACACAAACTTCATGGTTTTCACAGTGTCCTTAGCTCATCTACATAGAAATAAGCACAACTTTTGACATTTTTTATAGGACGTTAACATAAAATTCGTAGTTTTCACAGTGTCCTTAGCTCATCTACATAGAAATAAGCACAACTTTTGACATTTTTTATAGGACGTTAACATAAAATTCGTAGTTTTCACAGTGTCCTTAGCTCACCTACATAGAAATAAGCACAACTTTTGACATTATTCGTGGGACATTACCATAAAATTCAGGGTTTTCGCAGTCTCCTTAGCTCATATAGATAGAAATAAGCACAACTTTTGACATTATTTGTGGGACATTACCATAAAATTCAGGGTGTCCTTAGCTCATCTACATAGAAATAAGCACAACGTTTGACATTTTTTATAGGACGTTAACATAAAATTCGTAGTTTTCACAGTGTCCTTAGCTCACCTACATAGAAATAAGCACAACTTTTTGCATTTTTGTTGAACATCAGTAAAACAAAACACAAAAATTTATTCTTATTTAAGTGTGTTTTCCATCTACTGCATTATTGATGAATGAAGAATCAACTGTATCCAATACTTTAACTTTTCATTGTTTGCTAAAAACCACAAATTGAAAGCTTTAAAACCAATCTGACTCTGTGCTATCACCAATCTGAAACTCATTGCTTTAACAAAAATTTCCAACTAAACCGTTAATTCGTAAGCACTTGAGCAAACGTACTAAGCATTGCGACAAGTCGTCTTAGCTGATCGAAGACTTTTGTTTCGTACAATTAAACTCTTGCACTAAGTTTTGATCTATTTGAAACCATTAGTTGTAATTCACAACTTTCAACTCACAGCATATTATCTCCCACATAGATAAATTAAGAATTTTACCTAAATCCTCGCAAAACTCCATTAACTGATATCTATTATACACTTGTTATACGTAATCACTGCTACACACGTTTACAATTGCAGATTAAACCAAGTTGATTTATTACAAAATCTCTTACTACCTATTTCTATGAAACAACTTTAATGCTGCTGTATTAAGTATAACCCATTAATTAAAAATGTAAAATCTGAGCTTACAAAACCAACTTTTAAACGTTTTTCTACTAGCTTTCTCAAATCTAATGCTCTGTTAGAAGAGAACAAACTCTGATAGTAGCATCCAACATAAACTTACAGTTGTCTTTCTAAGCGATCTCATTAGTAATTGCTGTGGCCAACACACAAAAGTTTTGAATGTAATCTCGTGAAAGTCTTGGCTTACTTTCTGACAAGCCACTTTCCATCCTTAAAACAAACAATTTTCCTCACAATCAACTGTTTCAATGCTTTTAACGCCTCAAAATCTAAACGTATAAAATATTTTCTGAACTTTACCTTCATGTCTTCACCGAGTATTGACTCGCATAAAAAATCTGAAATCATGATTCGCTATTTTCAAATTTCATTCAAGTTTTTATCAACAAACATCAAACTCGCAATTTGATAACTTCTAAACTCATTCATTTGCACAACAAACCTTTCAAACTTATTGTTTATTTTCAAGAAGTACAACCACAATTTCTGATATTGCTATTCATGACTATGAAGCGTAAATAATTTTTATTTCTCAACCTATCAAAATTATATAGCCTCGTTCTGATCGATTCGTTTTTAGTTTATCGTCTTGCTCTTACTTATTTCATCATCTTGATATTGATTTATTAAACAAAATATTTGCCATTAATCGCTGTAACAGTCTTATCTGTTCACCTCCATCGAAGATTGAACTCGCACCATTTTAAAGTAAAGCTTTTCATGGTTTACCGACAAGAAAAACTCAGACTAATCACTGTCAACAGACATATACTCCGCACATACTAACAAATTTGCATCGAATTACTTTAAAAATTACTCGTTGAGGTAAAAATCTGCACAGGACGGTTTATTCTTTCCAATCAAAATTACTATTTGTAACATTATTTTGTTGTGATTATGATAAAAACTATAACAATCTATATAAATTTCTTTACCAACATACAACTTAAAAGCTATTTTCATTACATCCACCAAACTTCAAGTTTAAATTTCTAACACTGTTATACGTAATTGATATGCAAAATATCTAAGTTATATTCAATCATCATTTAACTTTCTCATCGAATTTACTTTTACCCTACACCTCATTATGCAACAAAGAATTTAACTTTGCCTAATTTACACCAACGTTTTACGTCAATACACTTGAATTCATATCAAAATTTTATAAATCTACCTATATTCTTTGGTTAAAAATGTTTATGTGGTTGGACACTTTAAAATTTTCAATAACTTTTTTAGATACAAATTTATTCACTTGTTAAGATTTTCACCAAATATTGAACACGTTGGGACAACAATCATAAAATATTTTTATTTAAAGCCCCCGTAAAATATTTGAGATGAAGACCACTAAACTACATTGTGTGCGATCAATGTATTGTTTTCTGATTTTAGCACAACTCAGTTCAGTGGTAAACGAGTGGACTAATATTTTGATGTTTTCAATCATCACGTATTTTTGCATTGTTTTCTGCATCACACAATACTTTTATTGCTGTATGTTAATTCAAAAAAAATCCATCTTATAGTGTTTTCAAACTTAAATTTTTTTACCGCGCATTCACCTCACCACATTTACCATTTCTGTACATAACTGTAAATTTAATTCAACTCAAAAATTTTAAAAGTTTATGTATCAAGCCTAGTATTTGACACTACATATCACCGAAACAATATCAATTTTTGTTAGATTTTAAATCCCTTACAAAGTTATTTTTTGAAACTAAAAGTCAAACTTATGAAGATTCAAACCTTTTCCCAATTATTAAACATACAAATATGGTAGTGGTTAGAGCGTATTAGACCTGGGTTCGATTTCTTTGTCAAAGACTTTTAAGTGATTACAGCTTAGTGTTCAGCATGTAAGGTTTGTGTAGAGAAAGACTAGTATGTCTGTTTCATTGTGTTTTACACTACAGATAGTAATGGGTTCGATGTGCCAGCTTCCAAATTATAGGCATAAATGAAACTTATATTGCCATTACACGTAATTTCAAAAACCACCTGTCTTCAATCCACACCTAAATCATTTCATTACTACTTTTCATCTCCTAATCTGTTTTATTTATTTGCAGTGCAGATTTCTAGTGATTGTCTCTAGCATATTGTGTTTCATACAGCCTGGTTACATCAATTTTGTATGTATCAGTGGGCGGATACTGACATCCCAGAAATTGAACACGCGAAATACTGGTCTGTGTGCGCCTATCTAGAGAGAACGTTTGGAACTGGCTTTATTAACCAACACAGTAATTACCGCATTCCAGAAGAGGAGTTTTTGTCGGGAACGAGATTCGGGTTTGCTACTCCTGAAGAAGCAGCAGATCCAATACTTGTGAGAAACCCTCCAGTTGAAAATGAAGAACCGACCATAACCCCCTATCTGAAGCAAAAGAGTGTGACGCATCTCAAGAACTTGTGTGTAAAGTGTGTTTCGACGCTCGAATTAATGCTTTGACCATGCCTTGCGGATACTGTTTCGGATGCCTAAACTGTGCTGCCAAGCTTTATTCGAAGGAATGTCCCATTTGTTGCGTGGTTATTTTGGATGTAAATCGTATTTATATTGTATAATAAAAACACTCGATTCTATTCAATTCTGTTTATTTCAACATTACACGTGAAACAGTTACAATTTCGGGGCAATAATTGCCCGAGCAATTTCCTCTTAAGTACAGCTTTGTCCACAATGACCCGACAATACCAAGATTTCATGACTTATCCTAAAAATAATTCAATTTGTTTTTGACAAAATCTGAGTTGACTGTTGGTTGTAGATTGAAAGTTACTAGCAAATTTATACACATGACTGCTAAAATATGCACACATGAAGCTGAAAAGTAAAAGGGATAGTAACCTCACCCTGCGCTCGTCGTAGCAGCCTGAGAGCGAAGCGGGCAAGTCGTAAACAAAAGGTACCCAAAGTTTACGAAAAACTACTTAGGGTCAATTGCCATATGTAGTATGTACATTCCCCAGAGAAAGCAACTTATTGCCTGGCTGTGACTTGAGAAAATAAAGGAAACGCGTTTTTTGCGAACAGACAACGCATTTGTTCTTGAATTGTATCATCACAAGCAAAGTGACTGTTGATGAGTGATGAGCAATATAACTTTTCCATCGCATTGCTAACTTTAGTGTAAATCTTTTTCATGCATAATTGTAATTCCATAACACGTGTTATTACGGGTACTGTTTCTACACCGCAGCTAGACAGATATAAAAGTATTGTTATTTTTTTGTAGTTTTCAGGAAAAACGTCACACAGTAACGAATTGTCAAATATTCGGAAACTCGTTTTGTGCGATGCTTTAATAAATAAATCCTCGCGTGTAAATATATACAGCAGCGGTTACCAAACTGGGCGTCGTGGCGCACTGATGCAACGTGAGACATTGCCAGGGGTGCCGCGAAAGGTGTTGCATTTGTCGATGACAAGTCCGCTCTGAACCTCGAAATTCTATAATCGAAAAATACAATCTGGAAGAGTTGCTCGTAAACAGATTACGTAGTTCACGTCTACAATGCAATATATTGTGTAACAATTCCCCGTTTAATTTCATTAACCTGAGTGAAGTAAAAATTCGGCGAACATTTTTGTCCACCTTTGAGAAGATAATTAAAAAACATAGCGCTTTTCTGCGTATTCTATTTGATTATGGAAAATTGTAATTATATTCTATTCTCAATTCTTGCCCGGATGTTGGTGTTAAAAGCTTTCCATTTTAATTAAAACTAATTAAGCTTTTCATTTTAATTAAAATTCCATTTTAATATTATTATGCATTAAAAGCTTTACATTTTAATTAAAATTTTTTTTAATATTATTATTATGTATTAAAAGCTTTCACCGTATTAAAAGCTTTCCATTTCAATACAGTTTTCTTTTCCACTAAGAATTTGCCGAATCAGCTCTCATGCTGCTAAGGTTCCGAAATAAAGAAGGTTGGTTGAATTTTCTTTATGATGTTTATGGATTTCTAAATTCACCTTGGAACTACCTGAATGAGAAAAGAACTGCATGGCTCAAGCTTGCGTAGAATTATCTGTTTGCTTTCTCTGTCCGTGTTGCCTGCCTAGACAGGGCTATTTCCTTGACAAAAAAACAGTGTACGACACTAGCAGCCTAACTGCTTGTTGAATTTACACGTATAAATCTTATGTGAAATGTTCTGAGTTTTAAACCCGCAGTCTTTCGATACAAGTCTTGACACTCAGTTCATCATGTCGTGCGGTTAGTAATTGTAATTTGAGCCTTTTGCCCCGAGTATTCCAAAATTTACGTGTGATTAATTCGAAGACCAAGTCAAAAAATGTATGCGAGCGAGTATAATTGGGAAGTTACAACTGGGAGAAGGGTCAAAATATTTGTGTGAATTTAACTGTAGGAAGATTTGTATAAAATAACCGTTGGAGATTGCCATTGCTGTTTGGATTACAAGTTACTGAACGTTCTGTGTATATTTTGGATCGGTTCCGTCATAGTCTGACAACCGTATTTCTAACACTCCCCCATATTGATGCCGCATCAATACACAAATACTTATAACATCGGGTGGAAGTGAGCTCTAGATTACGCGTAAGAATTCGGCAATATACATCTGTCTCAGCAGCCTCAGTCTTCCAAAGCTGATTAAAAAGGATGCTGTTACACTGCTGTTTGGTGACCTCCGCTGTAATGTACTGTTAGTGGGTCATATACCGTAGTATACGAGAAGGCGATATATTCGCTGCTTTTTTTTACAAAAAATTACAGTGCGGTGTTAGCAGTAGCTTGTTAGCGGCTTAATAATGACAGTGCGAAAGTTGTAAACAACTTATTACAATTTTTCAGCTTGTTAATATTTTTTATAGCAACCATACGATTGTGGAAAATAACACTTTCCGTAGTGAAAAGCATCCGCAATTTGTAATTTGTTGCAAAGTTTTAGCTGCAAAATGTATGCTACCTAGTAAACTAAAACGCCACTTAACAACAAACCACAACAATTTATCTCGAAAACCAAGCGAATTTTTCGCTCGATAAGTTATCAGAAATGAATAAGCAGTCGGTCTTATTTTCAAATTTTTTGCACACACCTGCCAAGGCACAGCTTGCATCTTTTAAAGTTGCGTACAGAATCGCGAAATGTAAAAAACCGCTTACTATTGCGGAAAAACTAGTGCTTCCTGCTGTTCCTGACTTAGTGTCGACAATGATGGGAGAATCAGTAGCTCAAAAGCTGAAAGCTGTTCTACTCTCAAACAATATCATTTGTAGGAAGATTGATAAAATTTCGGATATTAGTGATCAGCTGGTAGCAAAAATGCGTGGAGATGAGTTCAGCTTACCATTAGATTCGGCAACAACCAGTACCAGTGACAAAGATGCTTATTTGACTTGTTACGTACGCTTTATTGATAACGACGACAACATCGTTGAAGATTTGCTCTTTTGTAAGCCCATTTTAACCAATTGCAAAGCACATGAATTGTTTGCAATACTGAACAATCTTTTTCTGGAAAATAACTTTGAGTGGAAATACTGCGTTGGTTTATGCACTGATGAAGCTCGAGCTATATCTGGTCGTTTTGGCGAGCTGCAAACGTTAGTGCAGGGGGTTGCCGTCAACGCAAAATGGACCCACTGCTTAATACACCGTGAGGCGCTGGCTTCGCAACAGCTCCGTGATCACCTTAGTGGAGTGCTTGAAGTTGCTGCCAAAACTGTGAACTCATTAAAGCAAGGCTGCTTAAAGCTCGGCTTTTCCAACGTCTTTGCGATAAATTAGGAGCAGACCACAACAATTTATTCCAAAGGCAAAGTTCTCTTACGTGTGTACGAATTGAGAAAGGAAATCTTCATATTTTTAAAAGAAGAAAACCATGCACTTGCTACTACCTTTGAGGATAAAGTTTTCCTGACTCAGTTGGGGTATCTCTATGATGTTTTTGCAAAATTAAATCAATTGAACGTCTCACTTCAAGGAAAATACACTCACCTTCTGCAACTTCATGACAAAATTACAGCCTTTAAAAGAAAACTACAGTTGCCGAAGACTAATCTGTTGATAAACAACAAGCAATGTGATAGTTTCCACTTTTAAAATCCCATTTAAACTCGCAATTTTTTCCTGCAGAATACCGATAAATGTGATATGAAGACTGTGATGTGTTTGGATTTGGATGCTCTAATCTCGCATTTTGAGAAATGTTTTTCTGAAGACATGGAGAAGTACAATTGCATAAGAAATTCTTTTGTTGATAATGCAAATGCCCCTCAGGGATTTACATCTCTGGAAGCTGAAAAATTTATCAATCTTACTTCTGTTCTCACTTTAAAAAGCATATACAACCCTAATTTGCTCATTTCATTTTGGATTAAGGCTCAAGCTTAATTTCCACTCGTAGGCTGTAAAGCTCTCCGTGTTCTTGTGCAGTTTGCAACGTCATACTTGTGTGAAGCCGGTTTTTCTGCGGTAGCAGTAATCAAGTTGAAGTACCATAATAAGATTGTCATTGAACGCGAGATGCGTGTTGCAATATCAAACATTGCACCACGCTTTGATAAAATGTCCTTAAAGCAACAAACTCACCGCTCACATTAAATATTTTTAAGTATTTTGCATTTTGAACAACAAACATGATTTAAATACAATTTTTTGATAAAACTTGAAATTCGCAAATTTTGGCTTCATTACGGCGCCGCGAATGTTGATAAGTTTTAAAAGGGCACCGTCAGCAAAAAAAGTTTGGGAACCTCTGATATACAGTAACAAACACAATAAATGAGAAAATGCCTGTTCGGTCATTTAAAAGCATAAAAAATTTTTCAAATTGTGACCTATATTTGTGGCTCCATATAATTTTCCCGGACCTAATTAAGCAATAATATTCAAAGTGTTAAAACAGCGGAGGATATTTTTCACAAGGTTTTCTCTAGGTCTAGATCACAGAAATGTTAGTTCACAATTTTGGCTTAATTATCATAAAAGCTTCTCCACAATTATCCTAATTTTGGTTTCACGAAGCCATAAACTAGCGAAAAAAACTAAAACAAAGTCAGTCGTATGTTTAGTGTAAACTGTGTAATAAATAATGATCAAACAATTCAGCCACTACGCTATATTTCGAAGCAAGTAAAATTTATTGCTAAAATGTTTTACGGAAAAAGAATAAAAAATTTAGAAAGAAACTTGAATCGCAAGTTCACGAGCCATTTTCACTGTTTCATACATATTTAGAATTGACGTTTTGTCAAATGAAATAAAATTTTGCGATGAATAGACTGTTACGCAACACCATGCATCTGGCTGTAGTCCGGTGTCAAAAGAACGCACTCCATATGGCGACTAGTTACTTTTATCATGATAGCTACTTTTGCAGATGGTGTTCGATTTGTACGTTAACACTGCTGTTGATGACTTTCGGTGTGTGGTTTGTAACATGTTCGTTCTCATACGACACTTAGTAGCTAGGTCACATTGTTACGATAGCTGCGCATGTATGCATCGAAGTTGCAGAGGCTGCAACAAGCCAACGCAGCTCAAGGTCGTCAAACCCCTGATATCTTTCGCCCAAATTAAATTTCAACTTGTGACCAGAACTAAAAATAATAGATGATTTATCGGTACAACGAAAAACAAATATTATTGCATTTGTATTTTGAAACTAGATTACAAATTATGCTGATTGTTAAGAAATTCATGTTTCGGTAGACCTCATCCTGCATCTCGGTAGGTGACTTATGTCGGTAGACCTCACGCTATAGTAGCACCCAAAATTTTATGTAGCGGTAGCAATTGAACATTTAGCCAGTGATCAAATTCTTCAGTTGTCACCATTTTCTTATCTACAAGGGAAAGTCAAAAAGTTCTTAGACAAGTGTCGTAATTTCAAAATGTGCAAAGGTTTACTTGTTCAAACATGTCTTTATGGTTTGGGAAAGCACACATCCCTTTCTGGCAGAAATATATCGTATGACCGTTTATACACTTCAACTTCACTGGCAAAATGGCTGCTGGAACGTAATATCACAACTGCAGGTACGCTGCAGGCAAATGGCAAAGGTATTCCTGAAGAAGTAAAGCAGATTGGCAGTCTGGATTCTAACTCTTACGAAGCTTTTTGGGATTAATTTGGCAAATTGGTTTTAAAATACTATATCGTGAACACCAAAAGCTCCGCAAAAAGAAACATACTGCTGCTATCCACAATGCATCCATCTTTAGGAACAGCCAAGGACAATTTACGATTGAAACCAGCAATCAACAAGCTTTACGACTACACTAAAGGAGACGCAGATATCATTGATTAATGAATGAGTTTTTATTCCAGCAAGGCTAAATCTCGTCGTTGGATTATGACTGCTTTTGCCTATGTACTGAACACTTGCCGAGTGAACGCTTCCACAGTCATCGCACTAAATCAGTCTATTGAACCACGCAATACAAATTTATTAGATTTTGAGATAACTTTGATTTTACAATTAGTACGCCCATTTGTTGCACTACGTTCAAAATGGGGCTTGTCGAAAAGCATTCAAGATAAAATTTAAATCACCCATAGTGAACCCAGAGAAGAATATTGCGATTCGTCGCAGTTATGTGCATTTCCAGTGCAGTCTACTATGCAACACAGGTGTGAAGTTTGCCCAGCTGAAGTCAGCTGAATCAATGAAAAACATTTGCTATCAAAAACCACATTTTACCTTTGAACACGAACTGCCGGAAAGCAGTAACAGAAATTGAAACGGCAAAATTGCCCACACCACTACGCAATGGTTGTCTGCTTAAGTTCATCTATGATCCATTTAAAGGTGTAGCAGGGTTGCCGGGATCCGGGGCTTTAATCATTCGCATAATTCATATTGCAGTGGAATTCTGGTGAAGTTATCGAATCCAACCACAAATAAACTTTCTTTAGTTAGTCTAGGCCGTGTCGCGTGTAAGTATTGACGGTTAGCGTACATTACGTAATGTTGATTAGTGACTTTTTAGATCCACCCTGCAGGTCAAAGCGACAAAGAGTAACGCAATACTAATCTATCATTCGGACAGGTAGACTTTTGCAAGGGCGTATAATTTTTGCATTGAGCTTTTGCACCCGAGGTTATCACAACACAATTGCGTGGTCCATGCAATGGTCCATGCACTTTGATCAATTGGTGTAGCATGGACCACAATTGCGCGGTTCTCGCTGCATCATTCAATCAAAGTCTATTTCTAAAACAAATATATCTTAACATTCTTTAATAAATAAATCCTTTTTTTGGGCACTTTTTCATGCAAAATTACTCTTTGCCTTTTTTAGCAACGGATCGTTTGTCTCCCGATAATCTGCGATGAATGTACATTTCGGATAGTTTGTTTAATCTTTTTTGGTTCATGGTACTTCTACAATAACCTTTGATTAAACGAAGCGTAGAAAATAATCTTTCGCCTTTGGAAGTTGGAACCGGTACAATGGTAAATGTTTGAAGCAAAATTTTAGTTAAAGAAAAATTTTCAGAACCATTTTGAAGTGTCGATAGAGTATTTAAAGGAAAAACCTCATGATCTTTCCTCTTCGCTTTCGACAATTAAATTCTGCGCCGTAATCATCCTAGCTATCCAAATTGTTACCAATTAAAAACTGGTTTTTAGTATTCAAATACACTATTTCCAAAGTAATGAGAGACAATGCACACAAAGTTGTTGCAATTTTTTGATGGCCAGCAAAGAGTTTAACGAATTGAGAAAGCACAAAGTCAGTAATGGCGCAAACACGGCTTAAAAATGTAGTAGTGCTTAGGCTTGCTTTTAGGATAATTTTGTCAATGGTTTTGCATTCCGGCCAGGCACGGAACAGCAGAAGCCAATCCAAGATTTTTGCCTTGTTTAGCAGCTTAATTGTATATACTTGCCTATGTATTCTCATTCTATCGCATGGTCTTCAAAATATCATGTGTGGCATTGATCTACGCATGGCATTCCAGAATGTCATTGCTAACAACTTGCAATTGCAATGACAAAATTTTATAAAACTGATGACAGCACATATAATGCCACAACAAATCGACATCCACTTGTTTTAGCAAGCTTCTGGCTTTACTAGCGTTTGACCAGGTTCTGATTTGCCGCAGTGAATCAACAACAACAAGCAATAACATTTAAAAAACTTATACAGCATCAAGCCGCTCCACCCAAGGTGTATCAGCAAATTTTTTCACTTTTGCAATTGAGGATTCTGTAAAGTCTAAATTCTCTTTCATCAAATTTTTCATAACTGTTACGCTTTGGAATGAGTGGTGGAAAAGGTTTACAATTTCATTAATAACATCTCAGCAGTTTAAAATTGATATAACCTTGCTCGACTTGGATAAAACAAGGTTTAATGACTGTGCAGCACAACGCACATGCAAAGTCATTGGATATTCGCGTCTAATTATGGCCTGACAGTCGTTAAACTCGCCACTCATTGTGCTTGCTCGGTCATATCCCTGGTCAATCAGATGAAAAATGTCGAGACTATTACTTTATAATTGGTCCAAAAGAGTTTTCGCGATTGCAGCTCCTGCTGCATTGTTCACAGCCGTAAAGCTCACGAAATCTTACCGCAAGTTTTATCCATCCACATACGAGCAAAGTGATAGCTGTTTCTTTTTTTAATGGTGTGTTGTTTTGTTTGCAATTACTGATATGAATTTAGCTTTTCGAATGCGATTATTGATTTTGCAGGAAATATATTCATCAGTGCAATTAATGACATCATTTTGAGCTTCCTTGCTGGCATAAGCTGCGTTTCTACTGCTAATCAACAATAAGATTTTCAAGATTTTGTCGCCACGTATGGTTGTGTATCTTAACCCTGCTCTGGTACCATGAAAAAAATCACGTTAGCAGTACCTTGGGGTCAATATGACCCCATTACTAAAAATACATTTTGCCACTAGTAGAAAAACTCAGTTTGTTACCAGTCTGTGTTTATTGCTTGAAAAATGTAGTGGAGTGCGCAATACACGAATATTTTACTTCTGACACTGGTTACAGACCATCTTACTGTGTTCTTCGCAAGTGGTGTTATGACATCTATTGCAGGTGAGCCTGTACTTTTTGTCCTTCAATCTCGGACAAAGAAAGCATCTCTTGCGCCCTGATGAACAATGCTGGGTAATGTTTTGAACAGCTAGAGCAGCTTCTGGTAAAATTCCACAACTGCAAATGATTTGTTTTACAACCTGAGGTGTTTGCAGGGTCACCAATCTGCGCTTAGCTTGAATAACAATCAACGATATGAGTGGTTCTTTCATGGGGTCAATATGACCTCAAACAAATAAAATGTGAAATTTACAAAAAAGGCAACATTGAAATTAAGATTGAATGAAAAAAACAGTTGACAAGAACCTGCAAAGAAAATACAAAGCGAGATGAAAGCTTATAATCTCAAAGTTTGGAATATTTAGCCTATCAAATAAGCCTCGGGTCATATTGACCCCATAGTACCAGAGTAGGGTTAAAGAACCCGAAAATTTCCTTTGTTTGTTTCACTTGTTTCTTGCTCATAAGTAAATAAATCACCATCGTCACAATAACCTCGAAAAGCCAATCCTTGCATTCCAAATAAGTCACAGCATGTACAATTCCTTACCAACCTTCACGTTATTGCTTAACGCAGTCATTACGTGCTTTTTCAGCCAACGACACGATGCTTTCACTGGTTTCTTTTATTTTAGCGAGAAAATCCTGTGTTTGCGTGAGTGGAATGGTACCAGTTCTTGCCAGTTTGACGATCAGATCGAGCTAGCGGTTCCTGCACCAACGACTTCAAGTTTTGCTGACATTTCTCCCTTTGGTCTGAGAAAACGCAACACACAATTTGCAGCACAAGCTAACTTTCAAATGAGAAAAAGCTAGCCATGAAACGTTTTCCAAGTGTTCTCAACCTAGATATTTATCCTTCCCTTTTCTCTTTCAAAATGCCAATGCATAATCTGGCAGTGGTTTCGGAGTTTTTGTTTGAATGTTACGCTTTTCTCTATCAGTCAGTGATCGTTGCAGGTTTGCCCTGTCGCCTACATCCATGTCGGAGTATGACAATGCTGTTGAAGAGCCTTAAACCGGATCTTCTCTTGCAGCAGGAGTACCTTGTGTAGAACTGTCTGCTATTTCACCATAGATTAAAAACGTGTTTCATGTTGTTTTTCCAATCTTATCTCGCCATTAGTTGCAGAAGTGGAAGGTGAACTGTTGTTGTCCTTGATGCTGCTTCTGTTAGGAATAGATGTCAGCTAATGTCAAAATGTCAAGTCATATTGCAATAGAATATACTGTAGACTAATATCATTAAAATAAATTACATGAACATACTGTACAAATATTTAGTCGAGAAGGTGTACGAATAAACATGCTAACTAAGTTTTGGATACAAATATGAAGCATTAGAGGATAATGAAAACTTCCGTTGAAGCATGTAGTTGAGCAGAAATTAATTGACCATGGATTAACGGCAGTGCTCTTTAAGAAGGATACTTTGTTTATTTCCAGAAGAGCAAAGTAGCTTAGCGACATTTAAATGTTTCTCTCAAGGATGCACAAGGAGTCTGACTACACAGCCCCGATGCAATTGCAATTCTAGCATAGGTGTCGACCTTTTTTATGTGGAGGCCACTTCCAAATAACCCCGATCACCTCAATTTAAGGCCTGATTGCAATGAGAGAAAGACAACAGAGTGTTTATTATTGAAAATGCTGTTCCGTTTCACTAATGATGGCAGCACAACTACAGAATGCTAACAGCGCATTAAAATGTTTCGTAACAAGCGCGAAAGTATCAGGGGTTACGCGATAATAAAAAGGTTGAAATGCACTGATTTTGGTATACCTTCACTTAAGTATCAATCATAGACAGCGGCAGCGTTGGCCGGGGCAAGTCAGAGCTCTCAGCACTTTTGCCCAGGCGCTTGTCCGGGCTGGTATTAAAGGCTGGCGTCGCCCCTCATTATAAGTTTTTTACACAATATCAGATGGTTCCTCGGCACTTAAAACCAAAGTTTGATTAGTTTTCATTTAAGTGGTTAACTAAAAATGAGACTATGATACTGCTAGGTGCTTGTGTGGTCATTATGCAATACCAAGGTAGTTAAAATGTAAAAGGATCTAGTCAAAAACTTTGACCAAGCGAATACTGAGCAATTATAGCTGAAAATCACCAGTGGCCGTATCTCCATCTTTTACATAAGCAAAGGCAGGCAATCATTTAGCATTAACTTTCAATAACGGAAAATATATTTGAACTATTTATTAGTCATCAGCAGTTCCTTATTCAGATAGAATCTTAATAGATCTTAACATAATCTTAATAGAAAACAGAATCTAATGGAATCTTAACAGATTCTACTTGAATAAGAAACTGATGATGACTATTAAATAGTTGAAATATACAGGGTGGGCCAAAAGTAGGTTTACAGTTATTAAACTTTTTTGTATGCTTTGAATTTTTCCGTAATTGAAAGTTAAAGCTGTATGATTGCCTGTATTCAATATCTAAAGGATGCTAGGTGCTTGATAGCCTAACCATGACATTGATATCATAATGGTTTTTGAATATTCGGCAAATATCTGCACTGCTACGCGTCACAAACTTACTTGATTTCTTCTGTCTGATTGGTTTCTACTAGGTTAGGTTCTGGTGGTTTCAGTACTTTGGAAAAATTTCGAGAATGAACAATGATTTTTGTTTCATGATTATGCTTATGAGTAAAATACACTTACACAAGTTTTCAAAAAGGTCAATGCTTTTAATTAAGATAAATTACCCAACCACAAAAAAGCATGGAACAATAACGTCATAGACATATATGGTAGCGAAATTTATTATGTCATTTTGAACTGTCGTGCGCATCCCTATAAAACTTTTAGCCAAGGACTATTAGTCTACGGACACAACAAGTTTCCTGAAAATCCTATGTCACAGCCTCAGACTAGCCTGCAACAGTAAACGAAAAGGTTTCAAATAACCTCTCAAAAGTAGCGTTATTTTGAACCGCTAACATTCAGAACATAATGGTTTTTAAAGACGCAAAACTCTTTTAAAGTGGGGCAGGTTTCTGCGATACGTCTACAGTTTACAAAGCTGAACCAATTTGGTTTGGAATGACTTCCACTCCTCAAGCTAGTTGAAACGTTTAATTAAGGTGACAAAACCCTCAAGTAAATTGGATTAATAGGTATTAGTTGTTTGATCACTGATCAACCAGCCTATTGGCATAGTCTTCACAAAACGCTACTCTTGATTAATATTTATGTGATCTCTTTTGCTAGCTACTTTATATGACAATAACATCCAAAAAATCTTAGTGGCACAGTATTGGTACTCACTAGGCCTAATCACCAATTAAACAATTGCTTGGTAATGCGTTGTGGTGTGACAATGCTGAGTCAGTTACTTCCAATTACAGGCTATGAAACATTCGCGCTGCAAATATTTGACCTCCTGCCGACCTACCGGGAAATTGTTTTACTCCTTCATGCTTTGTAGTTTCCCAGAAAAGCCAAAGGTAGTTTAATGATGCCTCGTACAGTTCACCTGCATAGCCTTATAATTGCTACTTGCTACCAACAGTCAAAAACCCTAGGACTGTCAGGAAAGAAATACTAAAGAGGTTCTGACAGTGACTGTAATGGTGCATTGGTAGGTACTAGCAACTGAAACTTTAAGTAACAAAGCAATGAACAGCAATTAGGGAGCGTGCAAGAAGAGCTTGCGATTTTTGAGTCAGCAGCAGCTACCTGAAATGAATGTCATGCGATCAATCAAGCTTTGATTCGAATTGAACCCGCAACATCGGATCCGGGAATCGCTTGAGGTTCCACTTGGCTATACAGCTATAAACTAAAGAATAGTAACAAAAAGAAACTTTTTATCCTGTCCCCTAACCCTCCCACTCCGCTTTTGCTGGTGATCGTTACTGTTTCTCAAATTACCTGGAAGAGCGTTTGGAGTAGATTAATGTGCTTTGCAAAAAATACTATAAATTTTGGGAAGGGCACGTGCCCAGGTGCCTTCCTTTAGATCCGCTACTGATCATGTTCCAGATTAAATTATACGACGGTTGTTAGTAGTATTACACAAGTAATAATACCCTAAGTCTTTTTACTAAAACCTAATGGAAGATCACGCCTACTCCGTACCTGAAAGTGATTAAGTGACATTATTTGAAATAAAGCCGTAAAGTCTTAAAAAATAAAGTCATATAAAGTTGCTGCAGACAAGATAAATCTATCCCAGTGGCAAACAAAGCATTTCAAACTCGATTTCATAAAGTTGATCCCCTCATAAAAAATTGTCTGCGACCAATGTGGACTAAATATTCGCTTAACAAGGTTTGCAAAAGGTCACAAAAACTTGAAAAAAGTTGATTCGATTCAAAATTTATTTAAAAATTGGTCCCGAAAAATTTTTTAAATCATCGCTGAGAATTTTATGACGGGCCCAGCAGTTGGTTAATCCAACCCAAATTAGCTTATCTGAATAAACAAATTAAAAAGAAATATTTATGTTTTGATGGGGTAACGCATTAAACAATTGAATTAGTTGTGACAATTAATTTCAATGCAACACTAAATCACGTGGATTAAAAACCAAAATTCAAATGGCAACTCGATCAAGAATTAGACTTTACCAGACATCATATTTTCGATTTAAATCATATAATTAATTTCAATTCTCTTGAAACGCTAGTCTTGAACACTGTTTCCTCTAAGATTTTAGTCAGTGCGTAACCGCCGGCGCGAGTGCGAAATCGCTACTAAATGTACGAAAACCATCGCACGAGATTGGGCGGACATTGCTTAACAAACGGTTACACCAGCCTTAGTGACATATTTTGAAGGAGTTAAAAAGATGCTTGCAGCAGCCTACTGCTATTTAGTCAGTGTAGACGCTAAGCTAACTTTGCCAATAACTTTGGTTGGCGTACAGCATTCTTCATTTTCCCTCAGACGTACTTTGATTATGAAACTTTTTATTTAGTTCAATGCTTTTCAACCGTTTTTGGCATTCGGCCCATTTTCGAAATGCACAGGGGCATGTGGCCTGGTTATACATTTTTCTCGTTTTCATGAGCGTTGTTGGCATTTGGCCCATTTTCGAAATGCACAGATGCATGTGGCCCGGTTATACATTTTCTCGTTTTCATGAGTGTTTTGGCATTCGGCCCATTTTCGAAATGCACAGGGGCATGTGGCCTGGTTATACATTTTTCTCGTTTTCATGAGCGTTTTTGGCATTTTGCCCATTTTCGAAATGCACAGATGCATGTGGTCCGGTCATATTTTTTCTCGTTTTTGTGGGCGACCTCAAAAAAGGTATCAAAGTAAATTTCAGAAGAGTTATCCAACTAAAGTATAAAAAAGTAGTCAAGAAAAAGTTTTCCTTTCCAGCAATTAAAAAAGGCTAGACTTCAACAAAAAACGTTTTTAAAGAAATTGAAACTGCACTTTATATTTTTTCTTCTCGTTTCAACGCTTATTTCAATCACATGACTGGTAAGCTATCACAGCACATGGTTGTCAGGTGCACTTTATTTAAATAAATTTTTGGAGGGGATTTAAAACTAATATTGGTTAGAATATGTACTTCTTTTTACATTTAGTTTTTATAAATAGCAAGTGAGAGGTTATTTATTTTTGATTTACAAAATGACGTTTTGTACGCAAAAATGAAGCCGAGAGCTATACGCTTTTTTAATCTTAACAAGCACGTTTTAAATTAGCGTTGAACGTAAAGAAAGCAAAAGTTAAGCAATTCTATTTCAAACTTCCCTCGAAAAGTAATGTCTTGAGTTAAAGTGAAGTTTGAGAGCTACTTGTTATTACTGCTCTATAGCTACGATACGGCCGGGTTACTTGCTTTGGGGTTGATTTGTGATACAAAAGAAGTTTGGTGACGGCATGACGAGACTTTGCATGCGAGACTTTGCATTGCCATAAAGAGCGGCTGTCCAACTTTTCATTCCCATTCACTGTCTCCCACGCATTAAACAGTTGGTTGAAAATTACAAAATATTTAACAAACGGAAAAAGTTATCAAAAACCGCCAGACTTTTTTACGCACTGTTGAATTTTAACTGCGAATCCGCCGGACATAATTTCCCAAATTCGCATTTTTTTCGCGTTTAAAGGGAACAATGATCTTGAAACTCTTGAAACACAAAACCATATCAAAATGCTACCGACTAAAGAAACTTTTCTTTTCACAGTTATCACCCATAAATGAATACTTATATGATGCAAAGCAAATTCGTTTTTTTTTGTTTATAATTGCCTTATCGTTGTATTTTATTCTTTATTTTACTGTATATCTGTATACATATGTTGTTTTTATAAATTTTTTGCAATTGAAGCTATGATTCGTGTGCTATCTTGGTTATCAACAAGCCGGTTAGATCGTTTTTACTCCAAAAGCAGTTAAAGCAATTTTAATTTCAAGGCCATCATGAAAGAGAAGCTGAAGGGTTAGCGACGCTGCAGCCCTCTACATTGCAAGCCTTTTTTATGGAAAAATAACTACAATGAAAATTGTTTTTAGTGTATTTACAGGAGACAAGCCAAACTGTTTAAAGTTGATCAAGGGGGGGTCCGGTCAACATGAATTTTGAAACATTAATGGATTTACATATTTATCTAAGCTTTCACTGACCGGTTCGTTGACCAAAATGAGTCAAACATGTGGTTACAAATAGTTGATTTCCATGGGGGCTTCGAGTGGACATTTCAAACCAAAATGTCAGATCCTCCCCCGCAACGATAACCTAAAAATTAGTCCCTTAACTTTGTGGCTATAGCTGCCGATGAAAAACGCAAAAACTCTTCTCATTTTCAAGAATTCGAAAAATAGTCAGACAGCTCCATTAAAATTTTCTTTTAAAATTAATCAAACTGCTATTGTGTGGAATCTCTTGAGGTGAAATTGATCACGTACACGCTGATCTATTAGGGGGTAATTATTGCAGTATTGTCATTGGTCTACAGCTTTGTAAAAAATAATTTGCCAAACGCTTTTCATGACACACGCATCAGAAGTGGTGTTGTGTCTTGTGAGAATGACTAGAGGTGATCAAATTAACCTCAAAATCTTCTTGAGTAAAAGTATTGTAGTTTATTCAAAAAAAATACCCTAGTAAAAGTAGAAAGTAATAATAGATACTTTTACTTGAGTAAAAAATAAACAAGTAATTGCAAATTAAAATGCTTAAGCGGTAAAAGCAAAATATTAGTTTCAATTTTTGAGCAGTTTTGTCCAGTATTTTTCTAAATCGGTGATTGTCAATTTGGGGTATTCGCGCCTCATGTGATGAGCAAGTGGATTTTTCAAGATGCAACATTCTCTGCCTGCGTATATTTTTTTTATTGTAGGCACAAATACAAGAACACAAAGATAAAAACAAAGACAAAGCATAAATACGATGGTTAAATGTAACTAGACCATTTCTTATAGTGGAATTGCAATTTTTTATGTTTCTTAGCAATATAGTGTTCTGATTTTTTTGTGGATGTAATTGCTTTGAAGTAGTGGAGTATATTGGGTGTTGTTTACGAATGTTTACACAGGTAAATTAGGAATCTTGCCGATAAGAGCATTAGTTGACTAATTGATTATTGACATATTGTGAATGAAACTCAATCAGTTTATGAAAGTTATTCGAAGGGACATTAATGCGAAATCTTGCTGAAATCCAATCAAATACGGCATTCCAAAGAGAGTCAACAATTTTGCAATCACAAAATAAATGTATCATGTTTCCAGTTCTTCACGACAAAACGTGCATAAACTATCAGAAGAATATCAAGAACATGCAGTTGTACGTTAGTAACAATCGATCTTATGTTCAACTTGATTTGAAATGACCATAGTTTAGTTTCATTCGTAGTATAGTAATTATTTTTATGAATAGTTGACCAATCAATTGCATCAGATGGCAGTTGCAATATATCGCACCATTTTAGTTGTTGTTTAGCAGGTAGAACTTTGTCTCTCAAAAATTTATGCGGTCTTACTTGAGCTGCCCAGAGCAGTAATTTGTTGTTTGACAGTTTGCTTAAAGTCAGAAAAAGCGTAAAAAGGGTTATGAGAGTAACTGTTTGAAGTTGTAATCCAGGCCATTGGCACAGCTGAAATGAGTTTAATGTATTTGATAAAGCTTGTGTAATTTGGGATCATGTGAAAAGCTGATGCCACTTCATCGTATGAGTATAATTCATAGTCCGAGTTAAGCAGCTGAAAAAAATCAAAAATTCCGGCTTTGCAAAATTCTTCAACAAACATTGGTTGATTTCGGTATTTAACCGTTTTATTAAACCATAAATATTTGGAATCATTGTCGACATTGTTGAAGTGTTTTAAAGTACTTAAGGTGGTAAGGGTAAAGCGTAAATAAGCCACCCTAGCAACTAAGATGCTATTCAGCTTTACATTAGAACGCAAAATGCATAAAAGGACATTCTCGTCAATACATCGATTTTCAAGCGACTTCCTACTGGATTGGTAATTATTATCAAACAGTTTAAAAATGAAGTTAAACCTGAGAGAAAGGACATATTGCTTGATGTCAATCATTTTACCACCTCTTTCTTTCACATCACAACATAGTTGAGAACGACCGATTTTTTCCCACTTGGAGTCCCAAATAAATTTATATACAATTTGATTGAGTTCCTTTATGAAAGTTTCTGGCAATGTTACCAGTAAATAAGTAATAAGTGGCTTTATACACAATTTTGGAAATAACCAGACTTTTTAGGACTGTAATTTTTCCTAACAACGTGAGACCGCGAGATAACCAAACGTTCAAAAGTGTTTGCACTTCTCGCGTTATACCTGGAAAATTTTTAATGAAGAGTAAATTGTTGTCAAAGTTGATAATAGGTATATTAACACCCAGGTATTTGACAAGATTTTGAGGCCAAAATAAGCCTTTAACGGAAAAGGGTTGCTTTTACTTGATCCAACATAAAAAGCATTGAATTTGTTCATATTGACTTTGCAACCTGATTTTTGCCCGAATGCATTTAAAATGTCAAAGGCGCTGTTAAATTGCAAATCATTTCCATTTAAAAAATAGCGACATCGTCAGCGAACAAAGATATTTTAAAGGTTTGTTTATTTAACTTAATGCCTTTGTATTGCCTGCTCTGACGCAACATGACGGCTAAACACTCCATACACAAAATAAAAATAGTTGGAGAGAGGGGATCTCTTTGCCTCACTCCCTTTTTGGCCCCGAAAAAAGAGCTTAAAAAATTATTGTTTTCAACACGGCATTTACCATTTTTATACAGAATTCTTGTCCAGTTAATCAAAGAATTACCAAAACCATAATATTTTGACATAGCAAAAATAAAAGACCAGTGTAAAGAATCAAACGCTTTATGTAGATCTACTAACAATACAGCGCCTGGCATCTTTTGGTGTTTTGCGTAATCAATAACATCAAATAGTAAACGAATGTTATCACCGATGTTTCTAGCTTTCATAAAGCCATTTTGTTCTTTTTCTGTAAGGTCATTCAAAAAAGGGTGTAATCTGTTGGTAATAACTTTGGATATTATTTTATAATCACAATTTATTAATGTGATTGGCCTGCAGTTGGAGGGAGACAATTTGTCTTTTCCGGGTTTTGGCAATAACGTTTTTACACCCTCGTACTGGGATTCACTCAATTGGTTGGTAAGTTTGAAAAAATCAAGGCATTCTATAAATAGACTCTTAATTTCAGTTCAGAAAGTTTTATAAAATTCAATGGAAAAGCCGTCAAGACCTGGGGATTTATTGTTGGCTAGTTGAAGAATGGCTTGCTGGTATTCGTTATCAGTTATGGGCTTTTAACATTCAAACAATTTTGACTTATTAATACTTGGTGGCGATAGTGTACGTATAAGATCACAACAATCTTTTTCACTGCATTGTTGGTTTTCAGAATATAAGAATTCGTAAAAGGTTAAGAGCTCTTTTAAAATATCTTCTTGTTTATCAATCAGTCTACCTTGAGCACTGCCTGAGGATTTGATGGCTTTTTTTCCTTCATGCCATTTTTCCAAATGGAGAAAATACTTAGTACTTTTTCCTCGGATTCCATCCAATGCGCTCTACTTCTTGTAGCAGCGCCTTTAGTTTTGATTTCAATTAGCTTGTTGAAATCGTTTTAAGTGTGATTTAAATTATTTAGAATTTTCTCTTTTTGCTTTGAACCACAGGATAATAAATTTGATTCCATGGCCTCAACTTTTGATTCAAGTACTGATTGTTCTTTGTTGGATGTCCTTTTCGGTAAGGAACAGTAGTTAATAGTTTCCCTCTAATTACACATTTAAGAGTTTCCCACCTGATATGAGGCGTAACAAGTCCTTTGGGATTAGTTTTTTGAAATCACTGATCAGATTTTTAATGAGTGCTATATAGCCATCATTTAGCAAAATAGAATTATTGATTTTCCAGTACCCTTTCCCCATTCCTGTGGTTCCACTTTAATCGTTAATAAGACAATTTTGTGATCTGACTTAATGCTTTGGCAGATGTTGGCTGATTGTATTTGCTGGCGCAGCCCATTTAAAGTAAGAAAAAAATCCAGCCTTTTGGCAGTGTATGGTTTTGACTGATATCTCGTAAAGCTTTTCTTAAAGGGTTAAGCTCTTTGAAAACGTCAGATAGATCAAAACATCGAGATATGATTTTATTTTTTCTTTGGATTAATTGATTTGAGTGAGCTGGGCCCCAGTCTTTACCTAGTTTATTGTCAAGAACTAGATTCCAATCCCCGCCAAAAACCAAGTCATGTTTAGAAAAATTTACCACTGTTGAAAAAAAAGCGTCTAAGAAAGTTAGTTCGTCCTTTGTGGGTGCATAAACAGTGCCGATGACAAAAACCTTGTCGTTAAATTTAATTTCGATAAGCAGTATTCTGCCTGCTTGATCAATATATGTGGCTGTTCTTTCGTACGTAAGAGATTTTTTAGCTAGTATCGCCACACCATTACTATGATTAATGCCATGAGAATGAAAGATATCGCCTCCCCATTCACATTTCCACAGCTTCCATCAGTGTGATTGGAATAAGTTTCTTGTAGAATGAAGTCAAATTTCTTGTTTTAAAGAAAATGAAATATCGCTTTACGTTTGAGGTTATTCCTCAACCCATTGACATTACAGCTTACAATTGCTAACAGCATTATCAGTATAATAGAAGTTAGGAAACAAGAAAATGCTAATTAGTTTTAACTCCAAGGTTTATATCATGTTTAAATTCATATCCGCGAGGACACTGGTAAGGGCTTTTAAGCTCTTGGTAAGTTATTCTATCACAATTGCAGTGTACTGTGAAATGGGAACAATTGGAATTAGTACATTTGAAGCTCATTGTTTTCGGAGGCAACTTGTTAACATTTTCGCACACACAAACAATGGAATATTTTGCTCATTTTAAGCACTCAAACAAATTGTTGTCAAGGCGCTATATGGGTTGAAATAGATTGCAGCACGAAAGTAGCATCTTGTCTGATTTGCAGACACAACATTCTGTATAGCGTTCATTCGTCTTGACGGAAAAGCGTTGATTTCAATCTTGTTTATCGCAACAAGGACGGACCACATATTGTTCCTTGCCGCATCCACCACAAATAGTTTATGCAGAGGTTTCTTCGGTTAGAACTTGGGCGTTACATAAAATGCAGGCAATCTGGCATGTAGCCCGCCACCAATCTTGAGATAATGTGGATGACTGAATTTGACTATCATTTTGGTTATTCTCTTTAGGTTCATCCGTTGTTGGTGGTATTTCAGTTGGTTAATGTAGGTCGTTGTCGAATTCAATATTATCAATTGCTTCGCTTTGATTTTCCACCTGGTCAGTTTCAAGATGGTTGGAAGTGTTGTCAAGTTGTTTACGTATTTTAATTGAGCTTGTAGTAGATACTGGGTCAGTTTCGTTCAACTCTGATGGTGAAATCTTTCTTTTTTTTGACAAGTTAACTGGTTCAGAATGTACAGGGTGTATCACAAAGATATTCACCCCCCTACAGCCAAACTGGTAATAGGTATGACCAAACTATATAGCACATTCTGAAGCTTATGTTGTTAGAAATTAATGTACATTTTCATTTTTTTCCAGATACTTAATAATTATGGCTTTTGCTGATAATGAAAAAATTAGGTATGTTGATAGAATTTTAAGTATTGGTCTCAGAATCGCTAGGATCGCAGTGGCCAGGTTCATCACCAGATTTAAATGCAACTGAAAACTTGGGAGGTATTCTGAAAAAACATGTTGAAGATAGAATTTTAAAGATTCCTAGCATGGAAAGAAATTCAGTGGAAACCTTAAAGACTATTATTTCAGAAGAACTAATTAAAATAAAAGAGGAACCTGAAATCTTTGCTAATCTTCTTAAATCGTATCCTGCAAGATTAGATGCTGTTAGAAAAAACCATGGTGGTCATACCGATTACTAGTTAGGATTGATTTAATGTACGGAATAAATTTCTATTTTAATATAATTTATAACCATATTTTTGTTTTTTTCCTAGTCCTTTTGGATTGAGCTCTAGGGGGGGTGAATATCTTTGTGATACACCCTGTACATTCGTTTCAGGCAAAACTGTGCTCGATTCACGTGGTTTGCGACCTGTTGGCGCAGGAAAATCAATTTTCCGCTGGTGGCATTCTGATTGCACGTGGTCAGCTTCACCAAAGTATTTACAAGTGATTACCTGGCTTTGATAGGTAACATATATTTCGCAACCACTAACTTGAATGTACCTTGGAATAGGTTAACTTTAAAGATCAGATTTTTTTATAGTGACAATTTTCATGCCTGAACGTAAACCATCACTGTGTTTTTTATCTGTAATTATTAGAACAGCGCCAAAATTAGCTTCCAATTCTTCTTTTATTGCCTCGTTGGGCATGTAGATCGATACCCACCCTAATGATATGTTTATATTCACTGCTTCATAAAGCGCCAGGCTGTATATGAATTCGATATCTTTAAGTTTTGCGTACAATTCTAGAACGTTCTCCCTTCTTTTGCGCGTTTTGTCGATGCTTCTGTTTTTCATTTCTGCAACTTCGATTAAGTTTTCAATTTTAAAGCTTATTTCTGATAACATTTGTAATACTTCAACTCTTCTTAAGTTCGTCTTTGTTTTAAAATTCAGACATGTTGGTCTAGCTAGGTTGACAGCTGTATTGCCTCAGACTCTTTGGGCAAAAGATGGCTTGTAGTTACCTGCCATGCTTACTCGCGCACCTCAGGCTTGAGCAATTGTCTCTTCCTGTGTATAGCTGAATTTACATTACCAACCAAGTTAAAGGCTCCCTCATGTGGTATGATGCAGGCAGTCGTCGCAATATAAAATGGTCCGCTAAGAGGCACAATGGTAGAAGTTTATACCGTTTTAAAAGATTATTGAAAGAGGTTACCTTAAATTAATGCTAATGACTTTTTTCTACTTTATTTTGTAGGTCTATATTTGATTAGATATATTTTTTGATTGTTGTCGTAAGCATTAAAAATAACGTTCGTAAACAGTTAAATGTCATTGGAACATGAGCGGCTCGATGATGATCAATGTCATTTTACTTTTTAACCCACGGTTCTCAGACAGTGGTCGGTTTACCACCAACGCTGCGCCAGCAGTTTATGGGTCGCGTGCAGAGTTTTGTATACAATAAATTTGTATTGCCTTTCGTTGTAACTATCGCTGTGTCATGTTCACGTTTATTCTTGATGTCAAAGCAAAACTCACTTTACTTACCTTCATGTGACCCCTTTCCTTTCGAAAAATGTCTGGACGCTAGTGCGAACAATAAGTCTAATATCCAGTTTTAAAGCTTTGATTGGTTTTTGAGCAAACATGTACGGTGAAAGTTTCATGTAGTACTTGGCCATTTTGCTATACTGTACAATATTCTTTCACGCCTTTAGACATCTTTTTATAGTCATACGCCCAACAACTTTCTCTAGAAAACCAAATAAACATCTGTTTTTTTGAAACACTCATTAAAATAGGCATTTAAAATTGTGCAAGATGTTTTCGAGATTAAAAAAGTTTATCGGCTAGTCCCCTCCCCCTCAAGGATGTCTTTGCTTCTTGCTTGGGTACCACTTGGTATTTAATAATTTAGTGGGAAACAGCAGCTGTTTAGCCTCTACCTTAAACGCGTGAGGCCTAAACTTCTTAAAACCTTTTTTTCTTTTCTTTAGTAGGTTTACTGCTTAAAACTTAATTAAGTTTTGTTTTATTTGAAACTCTCCGAAAAAACATTTGTAAACTTGGCCGAAAAGAGAACTTTTGAAATTTTTTGGTTTAGGTCTTTAAAATTAAATCACTTTGAATTAGAAGTTTGAAGTGCAGGGTATTGCATCAATATGAGTAAACAATTGTTATTATGCGATATATGATTTTGTGATAAACCCACTTCGTGCCTTCATCTTCGTAAATTTAAGAGTATTAAGTAAACAAGTTTATTCGTCACATTTACGTAAGCTCAACACAAGATAAAGCAGGGGTGGGGAACCTACTTGGTACTGCGAGCCGCATGAATGGCATGACATTAGTGGCGGGCCGCAACAAAAACTTGTCTTTTAAATTACGCATAAACACACTCAAAATACACAAATGATATTTATTTTAGCTCTCAATGAGATGGCTGAAAGTTCTTCTCTTTGATGAGGCGTGCGATATCCGCTGAAGCCGAAGATGTTGCAATTCGGAATTGCTGTCCAAGGTTTTCATTCGATATTCTGGAGCGAAACTGACTCTTAGCGAGATTCAATTAAAAAAAAAATTGTTCGCAACAGTAGGTGCTTTCAAAGAGAGACACGTATTTAAGAGCATGTTTCCGCAGAATGAGAAAATCATCAGCAGTTACGTAGCGTTGATAAAACTCAACCAGTGGAGTGTTAAGGTGCATACTTTTCAACGTATCATTAGTCTGAAGCTCAATTATTTCATGTTGAAAGTTATTAGGAGCGTCAGCTGCAACTACATTAAAAGGATTGGCGAAAATATCCAACTCCATTTGTTTGCTTTTCATGTCCTGAAATCTTTTACTGAATGTCTCAGAAATCTTTGCACACTCAAGCGCATATTTAGCTGTGTAAGATGGTTTTTGTTCTTGTAACGATGGAAAGTGTGTGGTGTTATTATTTTGAAGTTGTACTTTCCACAGCTGCAGCTTTATTTCAAATGATTTCACTTTTGCAAACATGGAGTTTAGAAGCTGGTTAGGTCCCTGCAACTTTATATTGAGTTCTGAAAAATGTTTGCTGATATTAACCACAAATGCGAGATCACATAACCACCGGTTATCACTTAGTTCAACGACAGGATTTCCTTGCATATCCATGAATTGACCGATTTCATTTCGTAGCAAATAAAAACGTGTTAACATTTCACTACGACTCATCCATCGAACTTCGCTATAATAAATAAGATTGTGGTAATCCACATTCAAGTCTTCGAGTAATTCTTTAAATAGACAGCTATTTAGACCTCTGTAGCGGTTTCGAACCCGGTTTTTATGTTAACAGTGCTTTTGATCTAAGTTGGCCTGAATTTCCTTATCTTTTTAGCGCTTTTGGTTGATTTCTTTGTTTGCGCAGTTTAGTTAATTAGGGCACATTTTAAGTTTCTAATTTTGCTTTAAGCATGTCTTGGAATTGTTTAAAAATCATTTGACTTTGTTTTTAAGTGGTTGTGAAATGTAATTCAATTCAGGTAAGGCCAATTCAATTCATTTTTAAAGTCAGTCAAAAATTCGGTTTACTTGTTTCTGTTTTACCTCAGTTTATTAAAAAATGGACCCATTCGTTTGCTAAATTTTTGGTCAACTAGAAGCGGGCGCGAAGATTCATAGTTTTGTAAGTAACAATTGCTAGTTATCCAAACTAGCTTTTGCTGCACCTCTGCTTTTAATAAAAGTTGATGCACTTTATTACTGTTGACATGACGTTACGAAGTTGAAGTGACTTTGCACACATGTTTTGTTGGTAGATGATGCAATGACATACAACTAAATCATCTGCAGCAAGACCGCAACGAGTCAGCTCTTTTTTCTAAGAAGTGTTGTTAATCCCTTTCGTGAACCAACCATGGCTGGAGCACCATCTGTTGCAATTCCACCTAATTTTTCAAACGGAAGATTAAATTTTCCCATTGCCAAGAGAAGTTGCTCAAACAAGTCCTGTTGGTTGTTGTTGTTGGTTTACCCCTCCTCTTCCTTGGGATGGAGGTATGGTGCGAACAGCAATCCAGGTTCACGCCATCAACCTAATTGAATTAGGCCAGGGGAAAAGTGGCAGCCCATTTCGAACCAGTCGTGGATGCAAACTGCCGACTGGTAGCCCCACCACCACCAAGGCGGACTGCCATTGGTGGGTGCCCAAAAGTCGCCTCTTACGACATGCTGGGTGAGCAGCTTCACTATTCTAACCCGGTGAAGCACGGGTGAACAAGTCCTCGCCACGTGTAGTTCCATGCATGGATTCCAATGACAACAAATCTTCTTGTATTTTAAAGTCAGAAGTTACCCCTGTAATGAAGGTCGCTAGCTGGGATGTATTTGCTATATCTGTAGTCTCATCGAGTGCCAATGCAAAAAATTCGAAATCTTGAGCGTTCAGTGTTTTTCAACATTATCTCCCATTTCCTGAATCCGATTTGAGGCTGTTCTTCTCAATAAACTAATTTTTTCAAAAACAGCGACTTTCTCTGCTGCTATCAACATAGCAGCTGCAACAATACATTCTTTCACGAATTCTCCTTCTGTTGGTGGCTTCAGCTATATCGCAATTAGTTCGCTAATTTCATAACTCGTTTGAATAATATCATTATCGGTCTTGCAATACCTTTGCAAAGCAGTTTGCTGTGCATTCAAACCCCTCTTAAGAAAGGCAATCTTATCCTGTCGAGCCTGCCCTGTCACCTTTTCAAGGTTACTGTGGCAGGAATCATAATGGCGCTGCAGATCTGATTTTTTTCATTGCTGCAACATGTTTGCCACAAACAAGACAGACGGGTTTTTCACTAATTTCGACAGAGTTTTCCCATTCCTTGTTGAACATTCTACCTTCATCACCTATTTTTTTTTTAGCCGAAGCCATTTTGCAAAGTTAAAATTTAATTACAAAATCAAAGATATTGCGACGTGCTGAGTAACTAAATGCAGTTTGCGTCGTAGGGTAGCCTGATGCTGAAATCATTAACAGGTTAGTTTTATTGTTTGTTACGTCACAAATAGAAAATTATGGAATCACAAGGCAGCATGAGCACGATGTTGATATAAATGGCAAATGCTGGCAAGGTCGTCTCAAGGAAATATTCAATCGTTTACAACTTTTGAACGCGGGCCGCAGGTTCCCCACCCCTGAGATAAAGTGACAGTGACATAAAAATATAACATGACAAAAAACTTAGGTAATAGGTCAATGACAAAAAACGGTCAAAATTAAAGAGGACAGTTCGAAGTAATACTTCGAGTTTTTAAAGTACGTTAACATAAACTCGAATTCTACTGCATTGCTAAAAATTACTAATAAAAAGTTTGAACTTGATATTTTCTGGTCTATTTTTAATAACAAAAACTTTGAATAAAGCTGAAGCATACTTTTTCCTGATCTTTTTTAATTAAAAACGTATCACATGAAAGCAAAAGCTCGCTTTTTCCTGCTTTGTTTTGAAAATTTTTGATCACAGTAGAAACTGAAACTGGCAGTTTCCTCTTCTATTTCAAAAAATTAATGATTACAGTAAACCAGGAACTTGCTTTTTCCCGCTTTTTTGCTCCGAAGTCAATCACGTAGTCTGCATAACAATTTATTTTTCTGTTGTTATGCTCAATGTAAGCCGCAAACCCTGTAATTTTTGGAGACATGTTGAATAAAGGTTTCTAAAAATAGATGTTTAAGTGGTATTCTAGAAAAGCTGTTGGGTATATAGCTATAAGAACATGGCTAAAGTGGGAGAGGATTGTCCCTCCCTCATGATTACATTTTTGGTGGTGCCCAAGGACAGCAAAAATTTTCCGGGTGGTATGCAAGTAAAAAAAATTGATAGTCACTGCGCTAAACAAAAAATCTTTGATCTTATAAATATTTATACTTTAGGATTGAAAACTATAGCCACCTGATATAGTCAGTTAGAAATTTCTGACGGCATTGAGACAAAGTCTTTATATCTTTGATAACATTTAAAGTTCTGACCTTGTTTGATAATTTTAGAGCTCTCACACTATTAATGCAAGATCCAGTTGTATTAAGCCAATTTGAATGATATTCGCTGAGTTTAAGCATACACAATAACTTTTTTTAAAGAGCACTAGAGAAGTGATCCCAAACAAAACTTTCATCAATCTTTTGAGAGGGTAATTGTTCTTTATGTTACTCTAGTTATTCCCTTGACGGAAGCAATTGCTAGTATGTGAACCAACTACAAACTAATATAGGCTTAAAAAGTCAAGCAAGCTGCAAAAAATAAAACAAAATGGCTTGGAATTAAGATTTTTTGAGAAAAATTAAAGATAATGTATTTTTGAGAAAAATTAAAGATGAAACATGATAAATTGATAACAATTATAGCACCAAAATTAGGAAATATTTTGATATAAAACACCAGCTACTTCGAATTGAGAGATCCAAGCTGCGTTGGTTTGACCGTACAAGTAGAATGCTGCAAGAAAGACCTCTTGTCAAATCCTTTTCAGGGACGTATCCAGAAATTTCTAAAGGGGGGCCGCAATTTCAAACCTAGACAGTTAAAACTTTTGGTGGGACAAGCTTTTTCGCTTGTATCAGCCTATGCAGGGCTTCGCCTTCCAACCTGTGCGTTTTGCCACATTTCACCATTTAATACTTTAATTTTCTTTATATTGGTGTATCTAGGCCTTCAGTAGTTTTCTGCGTTTGCTCAGTGCTGCAGTTTGACGCTACACTATTTATCTGGGACTCCAATAGTCCATATTACAAAGAACGTCAAAGCAAAACATACACACAAGCAATCAATTACAACCATATAGTTCCCTCTCGCTGAAAAAATCAACTGGGGCAACCAGCACTAGCTTAATAAATCTGTACGGTGGCATTTTATGTTAACTCCCGACAAATATATGAAAGAGGAATTCAAAGATGTGCTACATGTCAAGTACTTTCCAGGTATGGTATTGGAGATGAGGGACTATAGGCAGCAGGCACAGGCCTACTTGACGAGCATTCTGAAAAGAATGTAACGAATTAGGATGCAAAAAATCAGGCACTTGCTCCGTCAGTTTTATCAAAAAGTACTAGCAGAGGTACCCGGCGTTGCCCGGGTATAGGATAAAAAAGCAACGTCATTTGGTCAGATGTTGTAAGTTATCCTGGTGATTACTATTCTGACAACACTTGCTTAGCGGTGGTGGGGAAGGGGACAATGATGAAAATTAAGTGAAATTTGGATACTTTCATCAGTGTGGTTGCCTACTTATATCCCAATTTTATTGCAATCAGAAGAAAAAAAAATGACAGGAGGAGGTCCCCACAGGGACCCTTATTGTAGAAAATGCATCCAAACTCATATAACCCACAATATTTTCCTGAGTGCATGCAGTGTATATGCCAAGTTGGACTCCATTTTTACAATTTGTTTCCAAATCATATAGCTCATGCAATCTGCATGTAGAAATTATTGCAATTAAAAAAAAGTAAAATTAAAAGAGAAAATTGGTCGAGGGTGCTCTGATAGGACCCCTATTTTAGAAAACGTATCAAAAATATAGGCAGCAATAATCCTATTTGTGCATGCAATCTTAATTTTATGACAATAGGTTCCTTGTTAATGGATGCTATTATATCCTAAATCTTATTGTAATTAAAAGAAAAACAATCGGCGGTGAGAGGGGGTAGCCAAGTAGAATCCCTTTTTGTTAAGAATAATTTTCCCAGCTCATACAGTACAATATGGATGTTGTTTTTTGGGTGTTCAATTAACACGGGTCCTGTAGACCCCCAAAGTGGACCTTCATCAAAATGGAAATAAGATCATAAGTTTTCTTGACCTAATTACACAAGATTCAATCATGCAATATTTTGCAAGTTCCTCATACAATCGTATAAAAGAAAATAAATAAAAGTTACAAGGAAGAATGAGTAGCTCGGTGATTTTATGGAAAATATATTAATGATGCACTGACGGTATGGATATAGTGAGGGGACTAATCTTAATTATTGTTATCAAAAATTGAATATTCAGAATATGGTGAGGGAACTAATCCTAATAGTTGTTATCGAAAATTGATGGCACTGAAGAATTTTTGTATCGGAAAGGATAAAAACAAAATCAATTTTGGGCAGGACATAAGAGTGCATAAGTAACAATAAACCATGAAAGAATCAAACACACACAAGAAAAAACTTGGCTATAGAAAAAAAAAAATCACTTCCACAGTCTTCCTTGGAAATGTTTATGTGACAATACACTTTCATTTTTTTTAGGGTTCTTTAATTTTTCCTTCTATAGGATGTGTATGCATGTGTTTTATTTATTTTGTTTGTGTATCAGAAATTAATATTATGTTTATCACTGGAGCAGTATATTTCTCTCTCTAATGCACACATAAATCAGTGAAATTTATATTCTTTTACTATTTTTATTGGGTTTTCTCTGTTTAGTATCAAAGGATAGTAACACTGTTCATACTTAGTTTTTAAAATATATGCAAAGGCCAAAGGCCAGTCTTTACCACCACACACACATCTCTAACAGCACTCAAGTAAAATTTATATTCTTTTACTATTTTTATTGGGTTTTCTCTATTTAATATCAAAGGATAGTAACACTGTTCATACTTAGATTTTTAAATATATACAAAGGCCAGTCTTTACCACCACACACACATCTCTAACAGCACTCAAGTCTCCCTCAGAACTGCTCATCTATAGCTTACAGCAAGTCTCTGCTTAACTCTTCTTACCAGTAAACCATGAAAAAGCAATCAAGAATGTTTACATTCAATGTAGAGACTGGTCACATAACCTACTTGGTTTGATATGTACTCTTCAGCAAGTCTCTGCTTAACTCTTCTTATCATTAAACCATCAAAAATCAATTTAGAATGTTTACATTCCACATAGAGAGGTGGTCACATAACCTACTTGTTTTGGTGTGTATTGGCCTTAAACAACAAACCCTTTCAGACTTTAAAATGCTTAGTACCTTATACTTTGATTTTATCTTTTCTCTTCTTCTGAGTTTTTCTCAACACTTGCTTTCACTTTAACATGTAATCTCTACAATTCTACACCTATTTCTATTATATTATTATATCTATAATTCTTAATGCTCATCTCGAATATCGCCCCATAGGCTCGTATCCCCCCCATAGACGTTTCTGATCGAAATCAAAACATCCTACTTGGCTTCCCTGGAAAAAGTTATATTTACCTGATCTACGACGGGTTAATCTGCTAGGGATGTTTAAAAGTACAGTCTTGCTCATAACCATCAAATTTGGATTTTTATATGTCACAAATTTTTTTCTGTTTGTGGTACCTAACAAAAACTTTAGATTTTCAAGGGGGCTTTCTGCCCCCTAATATAGTCGAAAAAGGCTGAAATTTTGGAAAGCTTTCTAATTTAGTGTCTTAAACATATGGTTTAAATTTCATCAAAATTGAATATATTTGAATTTTCAAAGGGGGGTTCTGCCCCCCATAGCTCCCTTAGGGGGGCACTTAGAGGTTCGGAACTACTTCCGTTGTCTTCCTCGGAGAATTTTACATAAGAATACACTTTTAGTTTTTATGTAAACTTTTTAAAATTTCTACCTATAGGGAACACACACACACACACACATACACACAGACATTCACTTTTATATATATAGATTAACATAGTAGACTGTTGTTTTGCCATAGCACGGCAGCGAGAGCAATTACAGAAAACTCTTTTAGGCCCATACCCTTTTATTACTACAGTATAGTGGTCACAAACATCACTATTTAACTTAAAAGCACATTATTCTTGTGCAAAAGAATTATATGGTCTAACATTACACGAATACGATACGTTAAGCTTATTAAAATACAGTTTTATTCAATTATGAACAAAAATATGAACTAAAACTGCTAAGCAACACCTATATTTTTACATTTTAGTGACCTTTCCAAACGCTTGTGCTTTTAGTTTAGTTAACTATAGGCTGCTAAAGCACAATATCTTCAGATTGAAGTTTGTTCATGAATTATGATGTTTTTTGTAACTTGTGTACGAAACAGGGTTGTGGAGGCACAGCCAAAATCGCATGACTCCAACTCCGCCCTTAGGGTGTCCGAAAAGTTACCGTGCAGTAGAAAATATTTTTAACAATGGCTGGTTTTGTGGCGCAATATTTAGGTGCTAATATAAAAACAAATTAGTCAATATAACAACAACTAGTCATTTATCATATATCCAAATCAATACCCTTGTACATTAATGGTACTGGCAATTAAGCAGCGAGCATTCTCAGTTGAGCATGTGTTCCGTAATGGTGGAAAATGCATAAATACTGGGCAAAAAAGATTTTTCAAGCAATTTCCAGATGCAGAGGTGCCTCACAGTAATGCTGTGGGACGTTTGATAAAAAAATTTCGCCAAACTGGCGATGTAAAAGACGCTTCTTGAACTGGTAGGCCTTCAACCACAAATGAGAAAGCTATAGAGATCCAAAAAATAATATTAAAGAATCCAAATAAGTCTGTAAGACGATTACAGGGCTTCTTCGATTATCCGTACCTCGTTTAACCGGCATTTAGTTATCCGGTCGCTCTATTTTGCTACAACATTTCAAAATTAGATTGCTTTTAACTAGATCAGTGGTTCCCAACCTTTTTAATGGCCTGCACCCCTAAATTGTTATAATGTGTTCTCGCACCCCTAAAATATCTTAATATGTTCTCGCACCCATATAGTGTTTTAACATGTGAAGAATAAAGCCATGCACTAAGCATGCTTTAACTCAGGGGTGGCCAAACTTTTCAGACCATGCGCCAAAATTTAGATTGCAAAGTGAACATTGCGCCACCTCTAAACATGCAACGCGCCAAATTTGGCTCAATGCGCCAACGTTTTCAGTACATGCGCCAAAATTTTTCGACACGCAAAGACTTATTTGAAAATGCGCCACACAAACATTCATAACTTATTATTGCCTTCAAGCGTGTAGCAATGTATTTATACTTTGAAGTCAAAATAAGGCCATATTCAGCGGTGGTCTCCAAAAAAAAAAAAAAAAAGGTCATCACTTGTCTGGCGTCAAGTTTAGTGGCATATTAAGGCCAAAAGTGATCGTATAGGTGCGGCGAACCGGGCGGTGACCTTTTTTTTTTTTTTTTTTGGAGATCACCCCATAATTGATCGTTCTTTTCACTTCAGAGTGTTGATAATCTGTGACAAATTTTTCGGGGCATCTATAAACACACTTCCTCAAATTACCCAGAACATCAAATGCGCCACCTCCAACCATGCAATGCGCCACGTTTGGCCACCCCTGCTTTAATTAGAGTCTAATTCCGCAGTTTCCAAGCAGGCAAATTCCGCAGTTTCCTCACCATTATTCCATTATTGCAGGGGTGATCTTCAAAATAAAAAAAAAGGTCATCACCGATCTCGCATCGTTTTGGGCTGAATTGAAGGCCGCGCATTAGGCATGCTGTAATTAGACACTGATTGTGCAGAACTATTAGCACATCAGGAACTGAGCATGACAGGACAAAAGTGCAACACAAAAATCTGAATGACCATCTCGCACCCCCTAAGATGCTGCCTCGCACCCCCAAGGGGTGCGAGCACCCCTGGTTGGGAACCCCTGAACTAGATGTTGCAGGAATAGTTCCCGGAAAACTTTACGCTAAATCCCACAAAAAAAGCTAAAATGCTGTATTGTCGGCAAATTTTCTGTGGAAGAAAGCGCAATTAGTTCAAAGAGAGGGCTGAATGACGATTTCGTGGAACAATTTTCCGCGCTAAACATTGAATTGATGGCTGGTTTCATGCTGATGGGCAAGGTTATGAATATTTGGATGAGCAGGAAATAGTTTATTTTGTTTTAGTAGCAGAAGAGAACGAATGTGATGAAGAAAAGGATGCAAACGAGAATACACAACATTCAATGCAAAAAGCACAAATGCTCTTTTTCTTGTGTAGAGGCAATGTAAATGTTTGACCGTTGCCTAACGTGGTTCCGTATTCAGCTGGAAGCAACAGTTTCAAACACTTCCACATTGGTACGACTTCGCGAGTTTGCTGCTGAACAACGCGAATCTTTCCGCAAACAATCTAAAATTGATTCCTATTTTAGTAGATCTAGTGTTGCAAATGATAGTTGAGCGGGAAATTTCTTAGAATATTGTAATGTTGAACTTCTATTATTTTTTAAACCATGAACGTGTTGTGTTTTTGTTCCCTTGACTTAAACGTTAAGAATTTAGTTATCCGGTTTTTTTGCTTATCCGTTCAAATTTCTGGAAGTATTATCCCAACTAGACCGGATAATCGAGGAAGCACTGTATCTCAACAGGCCCAACGAAAAATGTTACATTTTGCATCGCAAACAATTTGTACACATTACAAACAAACTCTAGTATTGTAAGCAAATGTAGCCACGAATAAATAAAAATTGTATTGACTAAAAGTTTTCTAATAAACTTTACTGTAAATACATTACATTTTTATGTACCTATATTGCACAGTAACTTTTCGAACACCCTGTACAACCTTACTATTATGTAGAGTAAGTCTGACGTTGCCGCCACAGTGCTCGATAACGACCAAGGTTAGAGCTATAAGTATATAATTAAAAACACAAGACGTCAGGATAAAATAATAAAACCACTGCAGCTATTTCGCCAAGCGGCTCATCAAATGGCAACTGGCTATAACCTTATTACTATCTTTATTTACTTAAGAACAAAAATATTTTCTGTTTGCCTTTCGAGGCAGATTAGGTTTTAAATATGCCTTAACGCTTCTTTTAAAAATTCTGCAATCCCCTTAAGCATGTAAACAACCTGTTTCTTGGGCTTAAAACTTGCAGAGAAAAATATTTTTAAATTTTGTAGGAAACTTATTTCAGTTTGCTACCTCACCAATCTGATACCGGTATCCTAGGCTAAATACTGGTCTAGTAGCTTAGTAAACCGGCTCACTGGCTATACATTTGATTGCCAGCAGCTAAGCTGTAGCTTCTAGCCTAAGCTAACGCTTGGTTATACAGCAGCCTAGGCCCTCTGTACCTTCCACTAAAGTTCCTGTGATAAACTACTTGCTTAAAGTCCTTTTTTGAACAACTAGCTTGATTTATCACCAAATTATTCCATCTAAACCCTGATGGGTTGTACAACTTCGGTAAAACGGCACCAACACGCAGAACTTGCAACCGTGACTGGTTTGTTCATTTACTTCTATCCTAACATGCTTGTTTTCGTTAGTTACATCGTAGTCATAAATTTGAGTACATAATCTCACAAAATATTGAAGTTGATGGCAAATCGTGAGCTATTAAAAATTTATAAGTTTTTCACAAAGAAATTTATTATACACTGATTCATCGGGGGGGGGGGGGGGGGAGGCGGTCTCAGCGGCCCCCCCCCCCCTGGATACGCCCCTGCTTTTTGTCTTGTCAACTAGATTAAGATCGCTTGTCCGCCACAGAACTAGATAGATGAGTTATAGGTCCAAAAAGGCCACTTGCTAAGGTGTAGGTCTATAGCTTATTGCTTTGCTAATGAAGCAACCTTAGTTAGGAAATGTTGCTGGAAGTCGTGATGAATATAAAGAAGTCTATAAAGTATATAAAGAAGTCCTAGAATGGCCTATTAAGAGAAAAATTGGTTTAGAAAGATGCATTTTACGTAGGCTACTTTCACTTCTTGTATTTTTTTGCCTATTGTTTGAGAGATTTAACTCAATTTGTTCATCAAGTCTAATTATTGAATTGCAACAATGCAAGAGTTCTCTGAATTATTTTGATCTTTATCAGTTGATATGAATGTAGGTCCTTAAAATCAGCAGTTCTTCAGTTGCACAGTTTATATGAAATCTAGCCTGTCTATTACAATTTTCATTGTTATTAAAAAGTAGATTTAAGAGGAAATTTGATAGTTTTGGCTGACTTCTTTTCTTACAAAAATCCTAAGAAAAATTGAATCGTTCAACTATTTTTCATATTGGGCTGTGTCCACTAAGAAGGATCTTCCAACAACAACCACAGCCACACAAGCTGACCATTCTAATTCCTCAAACTGGCTCAATATCGTGTGTAATGGCGTCAGTAGATAACTTCGCCAGAATTTGACTGCAATATGAATCAACAGAACGATTAAAACCCCGAATGCCGGTAACCCTGCTGCACTTTTAAAATGGACCATAGATGGACTTAAGCAGATAACTTAATCATTGCTAACTGTTGTGTGCATTTTCCCCGTTTTAATTTCTGTACTGCTTTCCGGCAGTTCGTTGAAGGATAAAACGTGATTTTTGATAGAAAATGCTTTTCTATTGATTCAGCTTTCCGTTAAAATATTAATTGCTCCCTAGTTAGTAAATCCTATGTTTTCTCAATCTGTGCTTCTGTTTCTGTTTTTTTTACTAGTAAGAACTATCTGTAGGCCTAAACAGTGTTTGTGCTCTGCCTATGCCTTTGGTGTTGTTTTGGTTATCGTTTTTTTGTCTGTGTTTGCTTAACTAAAACCCTGTTTACAATTTAACTGAGCGGGGTGAGGCCGGACTTTCTTTAATTGCGTCATAGCTATATTGTTTAATTGCGTCATAGCTATGTCCGGCTAATGCATTATAAGCCGGACTTTCACAACCTAATTGCTTCATAGCTAGGGGTATGGGGATGAGCCTAGCTTCGCTTTGCTCGGACGGGTTGTAAACAAGTCTTAAGACGTCTCTTATATTGTTTTGTGTTTTGGCTGCTTTTTTCCGCTGCTTATTCTTAATTTTGTTTAGTTTTTGTCCTTAATTTCTGTTTTGCTTTCAGAAGGAATAGACACGGCGACCTTGTAGCTTTTCAAGTGCACGGTCTTTCGCGCATCCTCATCGACTTGTACCCATTGCCAGTTGTTTCTGTTGTTTTTCGTTGGTACAGTTCGGAAATATATACATGTTACTACTACTACAACTACAACTCATTGAAATTATAAGCTACTAGACTAATTGTCGCATTTTCTTAAAATAAATTAAGAATCAAACAAAATAAATCCGGGACAAAACAGGCTTATTTCACACATAAATTAAATCAAAGGATAAAACACTGTCGTAATATTAACATTGCGTTTCAATTAGGGGAAAGGCGGGTGGCTTGATACGGCAGGTGACTTGATACACCCCCTCCCCAGCTAATAGGAAAAATATTTAAAGTGAAATACTGCCATCTTTTGCGAAAAAACTTGAAAAAATTCTACTGGAAAAGGCGCGAAGGTAGTGGACAAACTAGAAGAAGTTGAACTAATTGAAAATGTTTTTAGTTGCTGTTTGAGTAAATTTAAACATATTTTAACATTTTGTCTTTGAGAAACCAGGTTGAGGTTTAAAAAGCTATAAAGTTAATCTGACTGTAGTAAAAAGCATAGGCTGTTGAAAAAAGGGAACTTTTCTTATCAGTTATATTTACTGGTTTAACAAGGTAGCTATCTTTTTAAAAAGTGTAAAATGGGTCAGTTGATACAGCTGTGGTTAGGTGAGTTGATACACTGTATCAAATGACCTGCTCTAGCATAGCGTAGTTTGTTTTCATTTGAATGGAGTTATAACAAACTTTATCGTTAGGTGCAGGCTGAGAAAAAGCGATAGTGTGTTCAATAAACTACTAAACAGTATTAATTGGCTTCTACGAGTTATCTTCTTCCGAACCAATTAAGTGTATTGTAATGCCTCAAACGTATAAAAGAAAAACAAACAGAGCTTTTAGAACATCACTTGTCGTATTGAGAAGAGCTGCTGAAGAAGTTGAAAATGGAAACTCTCTTCGTAAAGCAGCTGCAAACTTCAACATTGACAAAATGACACTCTCTCGCTATGTCAATAAATGCAAATCACAACAGCAGCCTGTAACTAGTTATGATGCAGTCTTATTGTCTAATTTTGTTATTCCTCCTGCGATGGAAAGTGATCTTGCTCAGCACATTAAAACATTAAGTGACATGTTTTATGGCCTTACAATAGAGAAATGTAAACAAGTTGCCTACGAATTTGCAACAAGAAACAAGTTAAAGGTGCCATCTTCATGGGATGAAAAGAAGAAAGCTAGAAAAAGTTGGTGGCTAGGTTTTAAATCCCGACACAATTTATCCGTACGTTCTCCAGAACCAACCTCACCTGGACGTGCTTGTGCGTTTAATAAATTTACTGTTAAAGAGTTCTTTGACAATTTGGAAAAGGATTGAATGAGTATAAGTTCACAGCTCAACAGATATTTAATGTTGATGAAACAGGCCTAACTACCGCACAAAATCCTGGTAAAATTGTCACAGCAAGAGGGGTAAGAAATGTTGGATCTGTAACGTCTGCTGAAAGAGGGAAACTAGTCACAGCTGTGTACACTATTTGTGCCTCAGGTAGTGTTTTGCGCCTCCCTGCTTATTTTTCCCCGTGTACATTATCGGGATCATTTTGTCAGAGGAGGACCTCAAGATTGTATTGGACAATGCAGCAAATCTGGTTGGATAAATGAAGAGTTGTTCCTCGTTTATTTAGAACATCCTATCAGTCGCACCAGATGTTCATTTGACCACAAGATTTTGCTTCTTCTTGATAATCACGAAAACCATATATCGTTGAGAGTCATTGACAAGGCCAAATCGTCAGGCATTGTAATGCTTACTATTCCTCCAAAAACTTCACATCGATTACAACCTCTTGACGTATCAGTGTTTGGTCCATTTAAAAGAAGTTACAATAAAGCGATGGACAACTGGATGAGAACTTACCCTGGTAAAACTCTCACAATCTACGAAGTTCCTGCTTTGGTAAAAGAAGCCCAGCTTAGTGCATTGGTGCCAAGAAGTATTTTATCTGGATTTTAAAATACTGGAACTTGGCCCTACAATCCAGACATTTTTGCTGAAGAAGATTTTGCAGCTGCCACAATCACAGATCATCCAGCTCCAGATATTCAGATCCCATTAATTAATGATTTACCAGTTGATTCTGCAAGGTCTTCAGCTTGCTCGTCGCAGTCTATGCTCATCGGTAAAGGACCAAATACTCACACCATGCAAGCTGGCTCTTCGGTAGATGATGCAACTTTAACTAGAGCAGAAAAAACAGCTTCACCAGAGCATTTTGCCACTCCATCGTCAACTGTATATGTCTCCCCAACTGATGTATATAGCATTCCGAAAGCACAACCTCGTAAATCCAAGAGTTCTGCAAGAAAAGGAAAGACACAAATTCTAGCCTCCACTCCAGTAAGAGAAAAATATGCTTTGTTGAAAAAGCAAAAAGAAGTAAAAAATTTGGCCAAAGTAAAAAAAGTCACCAAACCGCTTTTTGTAAGAAGAAAAAGATCGTGGTATTATCAGAGAGCTCTTCTGAAGAAGAAAATGTCCAAATTGAGTATGATAATAACACTGATTGCTCGATTGATGACGACATTGGTGAAGGAGATTATGTTGTGGTGAATGTAACTGGAAAAGCAAGAGTAGTGCGATACATTGCTAGAATTGATGAAGTTAATGATGGCGAATATGAAGGCGTATTCCTTCATAAAGTTCCCAGCTGCTTAAAAGATGACTGCATTTCTTTCATTATTGACGAAAAAGATGACGCATCATTTTTTGCAAGTGATCTCGTATTCAAGTTGCCACCTCCAGTCTTAGTTGGTGGTACCGCCAGACGAGCTAAACATTTACGATTTAACTGTGACTTTAAAAAATGGAATGTTATCTAACAGAATTTTCACCATCAATTAATTTCAAGCAGACTGATTTTTATTGTTGGCCTACACATGGCTGTTGTGAATTGCGTAATAAAAGTAGCCGAATTTGTTTTTTTTTTAAATTGAAACGGACAACTGGGACTAATTCTGTGTTATATTTGATTATTCAGTGCCTATGACCCGTAAAGAGCAAAACATAGTTGTTAACTTATCGGCATTTGAAATACTTGTTAGCCAACTAAAAATTATCTAATCGGCATTTTGTGATGAACAATTTCGCTAGATAAAACCGATTTGGTAATTTTATTTGTTCACACCAAATTCCGCCTAAGTTTTGTTTTTGTGAGAATGCGCCCCAATTGTTATTTAAAGGATGTGTACCATCTGCTAAAAAAGTTATTGTTGAGCTGATTCGAATTAAACGAGATGCTTAAATTTACTAATATAAGTTGATTGGAATTCTTTGTATAAAGACACAATCGTTAGTCGGCGATGCTGGTACTGAAAATATTGTGGAAATTAAACAACTGCATCAATCATATTCCATAGCGGAAAATAAACTTTTCTTCAGGTCATGATTTATCTGGTAGTCATTTGATGTAGTTTAAGCATGGTTTCCTAGCAGGTTGGACGCAAAGTTTTTGTTGTATCAACTGACCTATCACTGTCTCAACTGACCTTTTTAGGTGTCTCAACTGTCCTGATCAGGCAGGTGAGTTGATACATTTGACTGAGCCGTACAAAAACTCATATAAGTGTAAAACCGCTTCTTTAAAAACCTCCATCGACAACACATAAATGTGGAAGGCCATAATGCAGTATCAGAGCAAATATCAGGTTTGTAGCTTTAAAAATCTACCAGAAAAGAAAAAATATTAAAAAATGTATCAACTGTCCTGCCTTCCTCCTACTCTCCCCGGTCCTGATAAGAAAGAAAAGTGTTAGCTTACCTAGTTTGTCGAAGCTGAAAAACATTTATTTGTTTGTAGATTAGTTAAAATATTTAAAGACGTGTGCCCGCCCACAATTTCTGTTTAGGTTCGCATTTGAAGATGAGAAACTCTGACTATTGAGTAATTCTTATACGCAGTCAAAACGCGGATATGAACCATTTTTGAATTACGTTCCAACATACTGTAGACAGATCAACTTGTATCACTATGCGTCAACACGAAAGTTTTTAGTGAAAGAATTTACTCTCTCGTAATTGTTAGAACAACGAGTCAGAACGCAAATAACTAAACTGAATATAAAATTAAGATGATTTAAAAAATATATATACACTGTACATGTATATGTATAATCGAGCCAATCATGTAGCCAGACCACAATGCCTGTGGGGAGAAGGAAACAAACTGATAGGGGAAAGGGATTTATTTTGTGAAGATCCAAGCATAAACAAAATAAATTTGGATCAATCAATCGTTGATTTAGCCACATATTAAAGCGATATCTAAAATCTAGCCATCGGTTGTATTTTCACGGAGATTCCAAGCATTTATTTATAAAAGGCAAAGCTTAAAGTGCTTTATGAAGCAAAGTAGGGGCAAAATTATTTTATTGGGTGTCAGTCAGTGGCAAGCAGCAGCAAGCAGTAGCAACAGATGAGTTTGCTTTTGGCTATTTTTACCAATGTACACTTTTTATTTTATCTTTATTAATTTTGACTTCTTTTACCAAACAAAATTATTTTTCTTATATTTTGTTTCTTTACATATAGCATGAAAGTCTATCGAAAAGTATAATTTTGATACATTTTGACTTTATCAAAATTTAGTTTTTACTTTGATCTATTAAAACTTCAAATAATTACGTGCTACTACCGCATCCAAATTATGATACAAAAACTTCCATAAAAATCTTCAACTACATTCTGTATTCCTTACTTGTGCAAATGCTAGCTATTACCAATCAATCATTTGGTTTTGGGATAATTTTGCTACTATATTTCAATTTATGAATGAACTAATAATGTGTCGTTTTTGAGATTGAACTAATTGTGTACAGGGATAAATCTTACTTAAATGTGTTTGTCACAAGCCCAAGGGGACAATTAAATGTCTTCAAATGTTATTTATTTGATGTTTGCGTTTGCCGTTAGCAACCACATTCACCAAAAACATGCTGCTATAAACCACACTCAATTGGGCAAAAAACAATTGCGACACTGCGATTTATTGCAAGAAATCAAATTTAAAGACCAATAGAAACAAATCGAAATTGGTAACAATTGTTACTTGGTAAAAACAATAATGAAAAGAAAAAAGCACAGCATGGTTTATGTCAGCAACAGAAAAACACAGGTCGTCATAGTTGTTTTTTCCCAACGAGATATGCAAACATGGTTTTTCTTCCTTCGTGCTGTAGGTACAGGATTTTTATTAGACAGTGCATGGTACATTGTGTAAGGAAAGCAAAAGATTGTTTATGTGTAGCTTACTAGTGTATTCTTGGACTCGGTGTACCTTTGTCCATAAAATTACTGAGTCCCATGCCACGGTATTTCCGACGTTTGAGATAGCAGTAACTGCTTTTTCATAGCAGGGTAGCAATACGTGTACTTTAAACAAAGAAACAAATACAGAATCATTTCAGAAAGTAGGAAACAGTTAATAAACCTTAATATTTGTTTTTTGAGCAGCGTCTCTCAGTCTTTTTAGGCATGTGGCTCATTTTTTAAACTAAACAGATGCTTGTCACTCAGTTACATCATATTTTTCATATTTCAGTGATGTTCTTTTCTAAGTTAGCTTTGCGATATACCGTGGCCTACAAGGCATATGTGCTTTGCTTATCAATAGTTTATTGCCATCGATTGAGAACTCCTGATTGAAAAAATGCAATGCTACCGAACTGTCTGCGTATAATAAATACCCCCCCAAAAATATAGAAGTTTGAAATGTGCCAGACAAAAATCTGAATTTTTGAAGGAAAGGAATGGCAATGGATCTACAGCTTCGAATTTATCAGTAAGCCAAAATGGCCAAAGCTGGGAGGCCGCATAAGTGATTGCATTTTTACACCAAAAGTTAAAAATTTTTGTCACGTTGTAGTTTTTTCTTCAGTTTTTCTCTAAAACATAGGTCGTTAGCTCGTAATCAAGGACAGGTTATGGCATCTCAAAAGATTGAAACCTCTCTCTCTCCCCCAATCAAAGGCACACCCTAATTGGCCACTGGGAGCATAGTGCCATGTAAACAATTTTTGAATGTGGGAACTCATAATCAGCAAATTTCGACGTTATGACGTTGAGTAAAAGTGGTGTGTTACCGTCATTTATTGACCTTTAACTGACATCTTTCGATTTGCTATGTTCAAACAAGACTTACACTTTTCACAATGATGCATTGATAAAGGTTAAAAAGATCTAGCAGTCATGTTCCTACGTTTTTTCAAACGCGAGGTCTCTCAAAGGGTAGGGGCCCATTGTGGCTGCAGCAGTGGCTTTGGCCAACTACTAAGTTGTAGTAGGTCTCATATGTCGTGTTTAATAGGTGTTGCGTGACGTTTGTAGGTCGGAGGTTTGTGAATATGTACTTACTTTTATTTGTGTTAAAGGCCATTCATTTGGCTGTTGGTACCATTCGGATACAAAACATTCACCAGCAATGTTCAAACAGCACTTTGATTTCAACTTCAGTTTGTTCTGCGGAAAACGCATCCGTCGATTTCGAATCGGCCAAACAAATTTGTTGCAAAGAAACTGTTTACAACTTCAAAACGACCTGATCTCAACATGGAACGTATTTGACCGTATATTTGGAAACACTTATGACGTGGAATTGTAGTGAATTCACAGATGAATGTCGTGACCGAAATTATGTCAAAAATAACTTCACAAATCTTGTCTATTGGTATTTTTGCAACCCGACAAGTTTCAATCAAAGATGTTCTCATGTTATTGATCAATATCATAATGAATCAACAAAAATTGATCCAGTGAAAGATATGGACTCGAGTGAAATCACAGAGCCTTGCATCCAAGTGTCTTTGTACAACGACACGTTACATGACTCATCTATTATTTTCCATGAAATTGTAGAAGTCTTTATTCCGTTTTGTGAGTTTGTTTGGTGTGGCTTTGACAACGAAACAATGAAAACAAGACAATTAACGGCATGGGATTGCATGCCGTCCAGGTATTTCAAATTGTTATATTGATGTTTCTGCAGCATGGTTGAATTGGTTGCACAATCATCCCAAGCAGCGATGATTAAGCATACAAATCTCGCGATTGTAACATTGTGTGCAAAGACAGTTTATGGCAAATTTCGCTGTTTGGTTGCAATCTTTATAAACGAAATGCTTTGTGTTGGCAATACCGGTAACTCAGAAGGAAGACCTGCATACAAAGATATTTTAGACTAACAGATAAATAGTTCATGCACAACTGCAGAACAAAAATATGAATTGGATCTCAAATCGTACTTAGGTAGGTCTCCTGCTATATAGTCAGCAACGAAGGCTCCGCTCAACAAGGTTTTGATCCTAAAATTGAGATGTTACAAGTTCTACTCCATCATCAAATTCAAAGGGTGCGCCTTAGATATTTTGGCCAATAATTCTTGCTCGAGTTCGAATACTGTATTAGAACTCGAATTTTTGAGTATTTTTGAAAATGGTACTACGATTCGTCTATCAAAGTTTTGAGCGATTGATTTGCCTCATTGGAATTGATGTATTGAACTTTGATCAAATTACCATTTTGGATTGTGGTCTTTGTACTTTGATCAGCATATTGTTTTAGGAAGTGTACAAAGTGTCGGCTAAAATCAACTTTTCTCGAAAACAGTACAACAACTAGCAAATCTGAGTTTTAAACAGCTGATCACATCTTGAGGAAAAGTCGAAAGTCTTTGATTGTCAAACACTGTCGTAAAACTATCACAAAGATTTTTAGCGACACACTGAAAATGGAATAGACGACTTTTGTTTTTAGACACACATTCATAATGGAGTAAAAGACCTGTTTAAGTTTGGAAACACGCTTAAATTTTTTTGAAGATCGCAAACTTTGAAGTTTTTAAGGCCACTCAGTCATTCCGCTATCAGTGTTGCATCGCTCTGTTCTTGGAAAGGAATCGTGATGACAATATCCCTTACTTTGATGCGGTGCTTGTGGTTGCACTGCTTACTGTCAGCTGTAGGCTTAGACCAGCAAATTTTTACGACGTGTAAATTTCTCCCAGGGATTTCATTACCACAGAAAGTAAATTGTTTTACTCTACTTCAACGGTTGTCAAATTGAATGACATTTTTTATCGAGATCAACATGCGGATCCCAAGCGAAATGTGCCTGGGGTATCACATATATTGAGTTGATACATGGCTAAAAATTGGTAAAACGGTTAAGAACCGATGGCTGAGACCCAGCCACTGGTGATTTGAATGCGATTGTAAACACCATTTGTTAATTGAAACGATCTATGAAGGTGTATTTTGAGACCAAGGAGTAAATTTACACCATACTATGACTAAGTGGCTAGTACAAACGTATCACCGAGTAGTATTTAATCAAATTGGATAAACTACAATTCATAATGATAACGAACTGTATCTGCAGTCTTAGCAGCCCACGCAATCCCGAGATCGCAGTCAGTCTCTCTTGCTGTTGATGAGATATATTTTTAGCGTTCTCCAATTGGCTCTATATTCTACAGTTTCTCGGATGTTTGTCAGTTGTTTATAGGTTTTGAGTTTGCTAACTTTATTTAATCTGTTTTAGATGCCACGCCGCGGTAATTGTTGACATCATATTTTGTGGAGTATTATCAGTCATTGTAACCATTGCAAATGTGACTGTGATTGTTGTTTACTTGAAGAAAATTAAAAAACGAATCAGCCAAACATTCTACAAGATCTCATTGGCTTTGTCCGATATATTTAGTGGAATTGTAATTTTTCCAAATTTCATTTTTGAGCTGTCAGCCTTGGTTTGGAAACCAATTGATCAGTCTGCTTTGTCCGTTACTGAAGAACATCGCTCGTTTGAACAATGTAATATAACGCACAAGGCAATATCCAACGTTGGAGGTTCTTTTTTGTCAAAGTTTTCTACAAGTTACATAAACTTTCTTGGGTTTTTTGCTCTGATATCTATTGGTGTGTCTATTAGTACATTGGTTATAGCGAGTGGTGATCGATGTTTTGCTCTATATAAACCATTTTTGTATAGGAAAGCAAAAATGAAAATGGTGTCCGTAATATTGATCATTGTAGTTTGGTTATCGTGCTGTCTGGTTGGTATCATACCGACGATAGTGAATGATTTTCCTTATTCTATAGGTCCTTCTTTTTTAGTTGCTGTGAGTGGAAATACCGCATTTTTTCTATACACTACTGCCTTTGCAGTTATGTTGTTGGCTATGTGGTTTCTCGCTGCTTTTGCTATTTATTTGGTGTACAAACGCGAAAAAAACAAGAAAAATCTTAATTCAAATCGACGTGATAGCGTTGACACAGAACGTCGGGTAACACGAACATTGCTACTGATGGTTGCCGTGTTTTCGTTAAACATTTTTCCAACTGCACTGTTTTTAATTATTGGCGTAGTTTTACAAGGCGTGAGTTATACTGGTGTCATTGTATTCAAATCGATTCAACTTGTTGCTGTGCGTATTCTTCTTTGTAACAGTTTAGCAAACGTTTTCATTTATAGTGTTCGCCAGAAAACTTTTTACGATGCAATGATTAATTGGTACAAAGACATTTGGAAGTGCACGGTTAGTAGATGTTCTTCTATTGGTAAAAAGAAAATCGTCTGTTGAGAGCATGTCGAAAACCACTGCTAAAAGTAATATTGAAATGATCGAGAAAAAAAGGTGAACTCTTTCTCTGAACTAAACGGTATCTTTTAAGCGCGTCGTGATTAACCTAAGCTATAGGACCTGGTCCTAATGTAGGTTTAATCATGACATGAATCGAATTAACGTGGTGGAAGTGAGACAAATGCACCGAGCACAGCGCAAGTAGCAAGAAATGTTAAATTCAGCTGGAGAACTTCTTCTTATTGCGATAATAATTCCTTTATCTAGGCCACATTGATAGTTTTTTTAATGCATTTACAAGTAGAGGAACTAAACGCAGGAAACAGTGGAGTTTGTGTCTATGGACACCGGACAGTATATTGTCTTCATCATTTAGTCATACTTTATGGTCTAAGATGATTTGAACAAATTGTTTGGTACCCAATGCACAGCACTCCGCTATGGTAGGTTGAATGAGTGCAGTTTTAGAATTGTAATTTGCAAAACGCTTTCATGGTAAACCTAAACTGCGGCCAATGAGACACCTAGTGTTTGTTGAATTTTTGAAACTAGCTTTATAATGTTCAACATAACTTACAGAACTTAAATAAAACTTTTTGGAATACAAGATGTCGTAGGCCCAATGGGCTAATGAAAAATTTGTTTTATTCAAAAATTCATTTGAAATTGGTGCCGAAATATTTTTAGGATCTTCCCTGAAAATTTTGTCCCAGGCCAGCTGTTGGTTAATATTGCCGTAATTAGTTCATCCAAATGAACAAATTAAAAAATGTTTTTATATTTTGATAGGGTAATGTATTAAACAATTAAATTGGTTGTGAGCATTCATCTCAATGGAATACTTAATCACGTGGGTTAAAGACCGAAATCAAAATGGCAACCCAATCAACCTAATCAAATTTGCAAGACATCATATTTTTGATTCAATTCATATAATTGATTTCGATTCTCTTGAACTACAGGAACAGGAACAACATCAAAATTGCAGAAGCAACATCAAAATGCTACAAATTATAATAACTTTTCTTTTCACGGTTATCATCGACAAATGAATTCATATTTGGTGCATTAACAAATTCATCTGTTTCATAAATAATTGCGTTATTGTATTTTATGTTTCATTTTACTGTATATTTGTATACATGTTGTTTTTATAAATTTTTCGTAGCACTGATTATCGTTTTTAAGATAATTAAACATAGGCAATCATTCAGCTTTATCTTTTATTCACGGAAAATATATTTCGACTATCTATTAGTCATCATTAGTTCCTGTTAACACCATAAAAAACATCAAGTCAAAAACTCTGCAGGTTTAATATTTCGACTAAACGTACAGCATAATCTACAAGTAACAGCAAATCGGGTAATTGTGATAATATTATTAAATAGAGGATGGGTGTAAATATATCTACGGATAAAGAACGAAATAAAAAATAAACTACAATTGATATTTATTTATAGACTTGATATTCGTAGGCTAAGGTAGATTTTTTATTTCGTTCTTTATCCGTAGATATATTTACACCCATCCTCTATTTAATATTATTATTACAATTACCCGATTTGCTGCTACTTGTAGATTATGCTGTACGTATTGTAGAAATATTAAACCTGCAGAGTTTTTGACTTGATGTTTTTTATGGTGTTAACAGGAACTAATGATGACTAATAGATAGTCGAAATATATTTTCCGTGAATAAAAGATAAAGCTGAATGATTGCCTATGTTTAATTATCTTAAGGATGTAGATACGGCCGCTGGTGATCTTCAGCTATAACTGCTCGGTTTTCGGTTGGTCAAAGCTTTTGACTAGATTCCTTCACACCTTAACCACCTCGGTAATGACAATGACTGATTATCATTGAAACGACGATTCATGTACTACGAGTTATAACCTATCTTGGTATTTAGCTAGCCGGCTAGATCGGTTTTATCGCAAAAGTAGTCAAAGCAATTTTAATTTCAGGGACATTATAGGAAGAGATGCTTAAAGGTCAGTACGGCTCCGCTCTCTACATTCCAAGCATTTTTTTTATCAAAAAACTAAGGTGATTGAAATTTTTAAAATTTTGTGTGCATGACAATTTATTTTTCTGTTGTGATACTCAAGACTAAATAATGTTAGCTGAAAACCTGTAATTTTTGGACACGTGCTTGATTAAAGGTTTCTATAAATAAATGTTAACGCGGTATTCTACAAAAGGTTGTTGGGTGTATAGCTATAAGAATATAGCTAAAATGGGAGTTATGCCCCTTCCCTAGTGATTACACCTATGGAGGTAACCAGTGACAATAAAAATTTTCCGGGTGGTATGCAAGTGGAAAAAATTGGGAGTCGCTGCTCTAAACAAAAAACTTTGATCTTATGATATTTAAACTTTAGTATAAAAACTATAGCCACCTGATGTAGTCAGCTAGAAATTTCTGAGAACAATGAGGCAAAGTTTTTTTTTTATCTTGAATCACATTTTTAGTCATGACCTTTTTTATTTTAGAGGCCTCACAGCAATATAGCAAGATTCAGAGGTATTGAGCAAGTTTGAATGATATTTACTGAAGTTAAGCTTACACCATAACTTTCTCCAGAGGGTACAAGAGAATTCATTCCAAACAGAACTTTTGTCAGTTTTTTGTGAAGGTAATTGTCCCGTTTGTACCTCTCGTCACTCCCTTTATAAGAGCAGTAGCAGTTTTGTGAACAATCTCATGTTTGCTTAAAAAGATAAAACAAGTTGCGAAAAATAAAAAACATAGTTTTAAATGAAGTTTCAAAAAAGGCGTTCATTGCACTCTTTTAAAGTAATAAGTTTAAACTATAAAATTTTTGGCTGGCTCTCATCGAAAGTTATCGCCAGAATAATTGGATCTGCTCTTAATTCATTGGTAAAATGCATTACAAGCCTTCTTTAACCAATCCTACAACTTTACTCTAGCGTTAAAGATTATTTAAGGTTTGTTGATAACATGCCACACCTTTTTTAAATAAGTGTTTGGAATCTCAGTGAAAATACCACCGATGGCTAGATTTTAGATATTGCTTTAATATGTGGCTAAATCAACGATTAATTGATCCAAATTTATTTTGTTTATGCTTGGATCTTCACAAAATAGTTCGCTTCCCCCTATCAGTTTGTTTCCTTCTCCTCTCTGTCATAGTAGTCTGGCTACATGATTGGCTCGATTATACATATGCATGTACAGTGTATATATATTTTTTAAATCATCTTAATTTTATATTCAGTTTAGTTATTCGCGTTCTGACTCGTTCTAACAATTACGAGAGAGTAAATTCTTTCACTAAAAACTTTCGTGTTGACGCATAGTGATACAAGTTGATCTGTCTACAGTATGTTGGAACGTAATTCAAAAATGGTTCATATCCGCGTTTTGACTGCGTATAAGAATTACTCAATAGTCAGACATCTTGAAAACTAAATGGAGTATAGCCGTGTCGACTTATAAATAAGAATATAAAAATTCACAAATGACACTTGTAGTCGACTAAAATCTTTATTCTTGCAAGCTTTCGTGAGCGAATGCTTACTTCTTATTGGAGAAACTGGAAATACCATCAGAAAGCGAATAAACGGACACAAAAGTGATATCCGAAAAAATAAAAACAAACCCGTTGCCAAGCATTTTAATCTTCCCGAACATTCAGTCATTCATTTTCAAGTATCAATACTAAAACGAACCAACACGAACCGGAGACAACGACAAATCGAAGAACAAAAGCTTATATCCAAATTCACCTGTATCCAAGAAGGACTAAACAAGGACTCAGGTTTTCTATCACATTACTTAAAAAAGCTATAATTGGCCTCTTATTATTTCTACCTTACGTAACCTTTTCTTCACTTACTTTCTTCTCTATTCCCTATTTATCTACTTTCTTGCTTATGTTCTTAACCTATGTTTCTCCTTTTTCCGCCTTTTCTTTTTCATTTTCCTATTTTTTTATTAACTCCGGTCCTTACCAAACTGTTTGGGATGTCACAGTGTAGATATTTTATGTTTAATTTATTGCCATAGTTATTTGTATTAATTTCAATTCATTCATTAGTCTTAATTTATTTTGCCTGAAGAAGTTAGCATTCGCTCACGAAAAATTGCAAGAATAAAGATTTTAGTCGACTACAAGTGTCATTTGTGAATTTTTATATTCAATAGTCAGAGTTTATCATGTTCAATAGCAAACCTAAAAAGAAATTGTTTGCGGGCACACGTATTTGAATATTTTAACTAATCTATAAACAAATAAATGTTTTTCAGCTTCGACAGACTATGTAAGCAAACGCATTCCTTTCTTTATGGGATCGGGGAGAATATTTAAAAGGCTATATTACCATGCTGCCACAGTGTTTTATCCTTTGCGTGATTAATTTTTGAAATAAGCCTGTTTTTTCCGGATTTATTTTGTTTGATTCTTATTCCTTTTAAGAAAATGCGACAATTAGGCTAGTAGCTTATATTTTCAATGAGTCGTAGTAGTTGTGCCATACATATTTTCCAAACTGCACCAGTGATAAACAAGAGAAAAACTACGCAAGAAGTACAATTCGATGAGAAGGTGCGAAAGACCACAAGAGCAATTGAAAAGCTACAGGGTCGCCTTGTCTGCACCTTCCCAAAACAAAACAGAAATTGAATGACGAAAACCAACAAAATTAAAAATGGACAGCGGAAAAAAAGCAGCCAAATCACAAAACAATATGACAGAGGTAATAACTCTTTCGCGGTGACGCGCATTGCAAAAAAATGTACCTAAGGTGCAGAACAAAAAACTGTCATAATCAATCATAATTAATCATCATAAAATACTCCAAGTTTGTTTGTAAATCATTACTCTACTGTTTACTTCTACATCAATTGTTATATATCGTTGAAATCTCTATTTCTTGAAGATTTTAAACATCAAAAATTTTTTTTGGGATAGGCAAATTTTATGCAAAATAGCCCCCCCTCCCCAATAGGTGCTGAGTTGTCTTAAAAGTCAAAGCACCCTTACCTTAAAGATCACTACAGATTTTATTTTTCTACTAATTTTTTTTTGAAATGGTCGCAAGATGATGCTAAGGAACTAAGCTTTCAAGATATATCAGTCAAAACTTACCTAAAAGCCTAGGTTTTCTACAATTTGGAACTTTCTGACGCCCATGACTTTTTTGTTGACCGGTACTAAATTTTGGTAGTTAAATTTAGTACCTAAAATAAGATCAGTCATTATCTGCTACAGGTTAGCGCAAACCATGTAACATTAGGTATTTCCAAAAAAGGAATTTCTTCAAGATTCAGAAACTATCAAGTTTAAATAGATAATGTTGTCACTAACATTGAAACAAAAGCTTTTTTACACCTCTCCCATTTGTTGAGAAACAAGAGTGATACAGCAAATTCTGATTTAGAGAAGCCAAACTTCTGTTAGCTTTTAAGCTTGCATTTTAACTTCTATCTCCTTGGAAACTTAATACAAAACGACGATTTTAGTGGTGAAATGTTTGCAATTCATTTTATGGTATTTAAAGGATATAGTTTTTGTAAAAATTCTAATTTAGTGAAGATAAGTCGAAAAATTTTGGAGGTTTTGAACTGACATGATGTACAGTACCCATTTTTGATTAGTAAATATCATATAACATTCAGCCTAAACTATTTAAAGTTATATATTCCTGGAAAGCAAATTTCCTAAGATTTCAAATGAGACTGATATTTAGCAACATATATTTTTTACGCACCAAATTTACTTTTTTACTTACCATACAAATTTGTTTGGAGGGTTTTGAGACCCCTTGAAAATTTGAAGATTTTGATCGATAAATTTTATTATTATTGCTTGAAATTTTGTCAAATGATGCCACAAAAGAGTAGTTTTTAGACTGTGTAAATAATAAAGGGTTTGGTTTCCTGGAAAACATGTAATCTCAATTTGATTTTAAGTAGTTAGCTCTTGCTGAAAATTTGGCAATGCTTGTTGTCTGCAACTGGGTTCTTGGTTTTTAACACTTTTTGGATAAGAAAATCCAAAAATTAAGAAACAGATTTTACATCTTCCGATGCGCGAGGAACTAAGCGTAATCTTTTGAAAATTTTATGAAAATCGGATGAGAAATAAAGTCACAAATCCATTTTTTTGTATACTAATTTTGTAACTCAGCGAAAAAAAAATTGAGGGAAACATTGAAAACACAAGATCATCAATTGATCATCGTGGGAGCGAAAGAGTTAAGATGGCAAAACACTCAAGTAAATTAGATTGCTAGGTATTGTAGTTTGATCACTGACCAATCAGCCTATTAGCACAGTCTTTACAAAACGCTACTTTTGAGTAATATTTACATGATCTCATTTTCTAGTTACTTTATATCACATATCACAATAACATCCAAAGTTCCATCGGCTGACTTAGTGGCACAGTATTGAAACTCACTAGGCCAGGCCTGCACAACTCAAAAAAAGGCTTGGGCCACATTGACTATGGAAAATTTGCCGAGGAGCATCATTTTTACGTTAAGTCATTGGTTATAATGCAATTAAGGATACATTAACATTGCGTAATACTCAGGGATGTGGAGCGGAAGCTGGAAGCGGTCCTTTTTCTGTGGAAGCGGAAGTGCGAAAATTCTACCGCTTTCGCTTCCACACAGGAGGGAAGAATTGAGGAAGAAAATAAATTGGTTCTGCTATCCTTCGGAGAAGAGCAAATAGGGGAAGCATAAACATTAAGAAATGAGAGCGAGGAGGAGTCGTTTAGAGAGATGTTGACCCCCACATAATCAGAGTAGGGGTCAAGCGAAGAAAGAGAGGAGGTAGAAAGCTCAGAGAAAGATAAGCCCTACCTGGCCAAAATGATGACGCCGCCGCCAGCGTCTGTGACATTAGTAGAAAAAATACCAGATCGGGAGCGGATGTCATCGAATCGCAGAGCAGAGAATCCAGGAGTCCGGAAAGAGGAAGATAAATTAAGGTTAGATTCCTGGATAGAAATAAGGTCAACGGGATGGGATGAAATGAAGTGTAGCAGTTCAGTGCTCCTGGCTCGGAGACCCCAGCATTTCAATGAAGTACCCTGAGGGGGTTAGGGAGGGGAAGAGGAAGCAGGAGGTGAAGAGAAACAGCCAGGAGCATGAGGCGGTGGTGAGGGTGCAGAGGGAGAATATACAAAGTGGGCGGGAAAAGGATAAGAGGTTTGAAGGCGAGGGTGGGGTGCGAGTGCTGCATTAGCAGAAGGGGGCCAGATTGAGCAGTGGAGGTATACCAGCTGGAGGAGTCCGAGGAGAAAGTTACAGTGCTGGTAGGTGTGAATCTCCAAAAAAGCGGGGACGCAGCGGGGAGGGAAGCTCCAGGAGTGAGAGCTTCCAAGAGTTCTGAATCTAGCAAAGGAGAGTAGTGAGCATTTTAAATGAACCCAATTAGAGCATGTGCAGCATTGCACTGACCTACCCCGCCGGGTTACATTTCCAGTGCACACTGAACTGGGAAAGACGGGACAAGGACTTGGATGAGCGTTGGCGCTTATCAGGAGAAGGAGAAGACGGGCAAGAGAAAGATAGGAGAACAGAGAAGACAGGCCGATTTTAAAGAGGCTGCGTGCTACCCTTCTGCGGTCGTTCAGAGGCTGCACGGCGAAAAAATGGTTTGTGTGAGGGGAGTGCCCGGGGTAACTGGGACCCTCGGGAAGGCCAACAGCCATTTTAACCCAACCCAAACGGGGTTGGGACCGCACCACGCGTTGAGGCGGCTGTTGATTGGTGCAGTTTAATTTTGCTTGCTTTACATGTATATACTATATATACGACAGAAATTTTGCACTTTACTATCCAAAAAGATCGGAGTCAATACGTGTTTTGGGGACAAACAGAAGGTCCGTAATGATTATTAGAGTTAAAGTTAACTCAAAGTCAGGGTTAGTTGAGGATAGAGAGGGAAAATCAGCGCTATACGGTGTAATTTGTGGTTGCGACGACAGATTATTGTCTAGAGCTGTAATATGTTGTCAAACGGTGTAGATCTCAGAAGCATTAAGTTAACTGTAGTAAAAGTACGAGTAGTTGTAAGTAGTGAAGGAAGGAGTTTAATTATTTTTTGAATTGTAGTAACGAAATATTTGATTTTCTTGCAAGCAATTCGTAATTTCTAAATTTTTGTTTGTGGGAGTTCAGTGGCAAACGCAAAAGTACATTAGGGGTTTCGCGATGACAAAAAGATTGAAAAGCACTGTTGTACATTCAACACGAGTTCTAATATCTAAGGAAAAAAACACACAGTAGTTCGGAACAATAAGCTCAAGCGAAGTAGGTAAAGTAATAGCAATAAATGAAGGTTTTTGTTTTCTCTAAATGATGAAGTGTAGAAGAAGGCAGGCTACAGACCCACAAAAGTTAAAAAAAAATTGTCAACGGTCGTTTTCTCGTTTTTTGGTAGTGGAAGCGGTTGAAAAATAACCGCTTCTACATCCCCGGTAATACTTCAAACTCAGTAGAAACTAATGTACGCTTTAATCACAAACACTAATGTAAAACATTGCACCGCTTCCCGGCAACAAGATTGCCATAATCTGAGTACATATAGGAAGTGGATATTTTCAGAATACCCTTAAACTTTCATTAGACAAAGAAGAGCGCTGCTTGTTCTTGTTTATATTCATAATCAAAACCTTTTGTTCTCATATGTAGGTACTGCCAAAAATACTAAGCGTTTTCTTTGCAAGTTAAACAAGGTTTTTTTATTTATCACTGTTCAAACATCTGTTGAAGTTTAGCAGGCTGCTTTGTCTGTGTTTAATCTTGCACACAGACGAGGCTTGCAGTTTGATAACCTCCAGCTGCAATTGTATGGGCACTTCTTCTGGATTCATTGAAAATAGGTCGTCATCCAGTTTAAATTGGAGATTTTCTTCTTGAGACAAAGTGAGTCGTCGGTCAAACTCTTGCATCAATACCTCAATTTATTGAGCAAATTTTTCTCCTAGCTGTTGGCACTGGGGAATTTTTCTCCCTCTGAGAATTTTTCTCCTCGCTGGGAAATTTTAACTGGAAAAAATTTTCTCCTCCCGTTGGCACAGGGGAATATGTTGTGCACAGGTAGGAAAGTGGGTCATTTCACCTTTCAACAACTGACTTCTGAAAAGTCCTAGTTTCATTTTGAAAGCTTTCACTGCTCCTATCAACTGAAATATTAGCAGGCCTTTTCTCTGAAGCTGCGAGTTGAGATCGTTCAAATGAGTAGTGATAACAAAAAGGAAAAATAAATCATGATTCCAGGATTTACCTTCAGCTTTTCTAACTTTTTTGGCTCATTTTTAAGAAAGTGTAAAACTTCCTCTTTCAAAGCAACAAAACGCTGTAGCTCTCTTCCTCGGCTCAACCATCTCACTTCTGTATGGTATAATAGGTCTTTATATTCAGCATCCATATCTTCCAGAAATGCTCGAAATGTTCTATGCTTTAGAGCGCGAGCACGAAGGCATTTACAACCGAAAGTGCCACAAACATTACGTGGTCAAATTTTAATATCTTACTACAAAAACCTGCTGGTAAACAATGCAGTGGGGTGTAATTATACGTCTTTCAATAACTTCCTGAATTAGAGAAACTGCTCCAGTATGTTTTCCACACATAGTTGGACCACCTTCGGTGCAAATGACCTCTAGGTTTGTAAAGCTGTATGCCAACTTCTTGTTCACACAATTAATTAATTCAGTACAGATGTCTTTCCCAGTAATACGGCCCCTTCATTAATTGCACGGCAGCAAGTTCTTCACCAATATTAAAGTTCTTATCAACGCCTCGATCATGTATGGCAAGCTGAGCTGTATCGTAACAATGGATACTTTCATCCATAGCCAATGAATAAAAATAGAATTCTCTTGCTTTCTGCTTTAACTCATCCGTTAAGTTGGCAGCTATGTCAGCCACCCTTCTTTGTAGGGTCATTTGAGAGAGGTTGATGTTTTAGAACATCCGCATCTTTTCTTGAAAAAGCTCTGATCAAGCTAGCAGCATGTACTTTTTCACAAACTCTCCGTCTGTAAAACACTTTCCAGAAGCAGCAATTTCCTTCAAAATTTGAAGCTAGCATTTGTAGCTTTTGCACTTTCGTTGACAAATACTTTAAAAAATTGCTGTTTCTTGCCAAGGCTTTTCATGAGACTGGCTGCTTTAAGGCTCTTTTCATTTCGATCTAATTTAGCGATAATAGGATGCTGATTTTCCGAATGTTGTCATGAATTATATTCCTTGTGAACGGTAACCGTTTCTCGACACACAAGAAAGATTAGTATGTCTTTGTACGTTACAATCAGTAGCGTACGCAGAAAGTTTCCGAGCGGGGGGCAAAGTTTCGTCACAATCGTGCGATGTCACAAATCAACTTTATGGGGAGTAACAAAGGCACGACCATTCTATTCTACCATGCATTAAAATCAAAATCCAGGGCGAACCCGAATACTAGCGAAAAACCAGCTTTGCTTTTGCTAAAACTGCTTGGTTTTGCTTTAAATTTTTTCATTTTTAGGGTCTGAGGGGGGGCATGGCACCGTGGTCTCTCCCCTCGGTACGCTAGTGGTTATAATCAAGTACTTGTTTGTCCACTCAGAGTTAAACGCTCTGTGCTCGCTGTCTATTTTTCTTTTTTCCCCTTCAGACCTGGTTAACCAGTACAAAACAAAGTTCAGTTACAGGCAGACTACGTAACACTAGCACTGTAGCACATAAACAACACTGAAACTGTAGCTGTAAAAACAAGCACGTGAACCACTTTTTATCGATATATGAACTTCAGTTTGTAGGCTATTTGTAACTGATTGTTTTTTTTGCCTGCGCAATGGCCCTAGTACAGAATTCTAAAATTTTCTATTCTTGACGCTCTTCTCTGGCTTATCTACTGTAGATTAAGATCATGAGCTATTAACCTGCCAGAATTTCTACCGAACATTAAATAAGTCATCATGAGACAAGTAACTGTTACGTAATAATTGAGGAATAAAAATTAATTAAATGCTTTCTATCACACACAGCAGGTGAAATATAGTAAAGACAGAGTTTAGCTGTTGACTGATTTTGTAATGCTATCGCAGGCTGCAGGAAACGCATTCGCGAAATGCTTTCGCGGGCCGTATGTTGTGCAGGCCTGCACGAGGCCTACTCATCAATCAAACAATTGCTAGATAATGCGTTGTGATGTGACAATGCTGAGTGACTTACTTCCAATTACAGGCTATAAAATATTCGCGCTGCAAATATTTGACCTCCTACCGATCTACCGGAGAATCGTTTTACTCCTTCCTGATTTGTAGTCTTCCGGCAAAGCCAAAAGTAGTTCAATGATACATTTTACCTGCATAGCCTTATATTGCTACTTGCTACCTACAGTCTAAAGACCCTAGGATTGCCAGGAAAGAAATACTGAAGCGATTATGAGAGTGACTGCATGATGCATTGATAGGTACTAGCAACTGAAACTTTAAGTAACAAAGCAATGAACAGCAATTAAGGAGTGGGCACGAAGAGCTTGCAATTTTCAAGTCAGCAGCAGCTACCTGAAGTGAACGTCATGCGATCAATCAAGCTTTGGATCAAATCGAACTCGCCACATCAGATCCGGGAACCGCTTGAGGTCCTTACTTGGCCATACAGCTATGCACTGAAGAACGTTAACAAAAAGAAACTTGTTATTCTGTCCCCTAACCCCACCCCTCTCATTACGCTTTTTCCGATGATCGCGACTATTAGTCAAATTACCTGGAAGAGCGTTTGGAGTAGATTAATGTGTTTTGCAAAAAACTATAAATTTTGGGAAGGGGAACGTGCCTAGGTGCCTCCCTCCTAAACCCGCTACTGATCACGTTCCAGATTTAATTATGCTACGGTTGCTAGTAGTATTACGCAAGCAAACAATACCCTAGGGCCTAGATCAAGGGTGGGCAAACTTTTTAGTCGGAGGGCCACATTGACCTTTACAAGTGTGGCCGAGGGCCAGTGCTTAAAATCTTGCGATAGCTATATACCATGTAAGAGCTTGCAATAGCTTAAAATCTTGCAATAACTTCTTGTAATGTCGTATTACCGGGCTTTGGAAATAATGCTGTCCAAAAAAAGGTCATCATCTTCTATTAGGCCGGAAAATGAGTCAATTCAAACTGCGTAGCAGCTCTTCCAATGATGGCTGCTATCGTTTTTAACTTCTTAGTTCGGCAAGTGTGGCCTCCACTGTCAAATTAAATTAGGTATGTGGAAGTATTTACAGGTGTTGGCTGGCAGCACAAAATGCTCTGGCGGGCCGTAGTTTGCCCACCCCTGCCTTAGGTCATTCATTCATTAAAACTTGATCGAAGATCACGCTTACTTCTTTCCTGTATGTGATTAAGCAACATTACTTGAAATAAAGCCGTAAGGTCTACGACAAAATATGCAGACAAGATAGATCTATCTCTGATCTTCGCAACCGGTGGTAAACAAAGCATTTCAAACTCGATGTCATAAGGTTGATCCCCATAAAAGATTTTCTGCGACCTACATGGACTAAATGTTCGTTTTCACACTGTTGCTCTTTAACAAAGTTGACTCCATTGAAAAATTTATTAAAAATTGCTGCCAAAAAATTTTTAGGATCTCCGCTGAGAATTTTGTCACAGACCCAGCAGTTGTCCGATCCTGCCCTAATTAGCTTATCTGAATGAACATATTAAAAAAAAGTTTACATTTCGATAGGGTAACGTATTAAGTAATTAAATTGGTTATGACGATTCATCTCGATTCAACACTAAATCAAGAAGGTAAAAAACCAAAATTCAAATGACAACCCAATCAAGAATGAGATTTTGCGAGATATCATATTTTCGATTGAAATCATATAATTAATTTCGATTCTCTTGAAAAACTAGTTTTGAAACTCTTTAAACAAAAAGCAATATCAAAAAAGAAACTGTTCTTTTCACAGTTATTATCCATAATAATTGAATACTTACGTGGTACATAACAAATTCATTTGTTTTATATATAACTGCGTTATCGCTGTATTTTACGCTTTATTTTAATGTATATTTGTATACATGTTGCTTTTTTAAACTTTTCGTTGCTTTATCTTTAAAGCCGTCATGCGTGTGCTGTCTTGGTTATCAACCAGCTGGCTAGATCGTTTTTATTGCAAAACATTCAAAGCAATTTTAATTTCAAGGATACTCCAAGCAAAAACGCCGGATTTGCCCCTGCAACGATAACCTAAAAATTAGTCCCTTCAACTTGGGGCTAAACCTGCCTATCATGGAGGCAAAAACTTTTCATTTTGAAGGGCGCGATAGGAAATCAGTCAGTTTCATTAAAATCTTCTTTTGAAATTGATCAAACTGCTATTGTGTGGAATATCTTGAGGTGAAACTGATCACGTACACGCTGACCTATTTGGGGTCATTACTGCGGTATTGTCATAGGCCTGCAGCTTTAAAAAAATGATTTGCCGTACGCTTTTCATGACGCCCGCATCAGAAGCGGTGTTGTGTCATGTGTGAATGATTAGAGGTGATCAAAGTAGTCTCAAGATCTACTTGGGTAAGAGTATTGTAGTTTACTCAAAAAAATACTCAAGTAAAAGTAGAAAGTAATGATAGATATTTTTACTTGAGTAAAAGTAATAAGTAATTGCAAATTAAAATGCTTTAGCGCTAAGAGTAGAAAGTCGTTTCAATTTTCGAGCAGATTTGTCCAATATCTTTCTAAACCAGTAGTTCTCATTTTGTGGTATTCGTTTCATATAAGATGCAAAGTGAATTTTTGAAGATGCAAAATTCTCTACCTATGTGTAGCTTAATTTACACTACCGACCAAGGCTCACGTGCATGGTAGAGGCAATGGTGTCTGTATGAAAAATGATCCGCTTTGAGACACAATGGTAGCAGTTTATAGCATTTTAGACGACTACCGAAAGAAATTACCTTAAATCAATGTTGATGACTTTTTCCTATTTTGTCTTTTTATCCTATAGGCCTATATTTGATTAGATATATTTTTTGATTGCTGTCATATACTTTAAAAATAACGTTCGTAAACAGTTAAATGTCATTGAAACATGAGCGGCTCGATGATGATCACTGTCATTTTACTTTTTAAACCTATGGATTTCAACCTGTAGTGCACTTACCACCAGTGCTGCGCTAGCAGTTTATGGGTCGCGTGCAGAGTTTTGTATACAATAAATTTGTGTTGCCTTTCGTTGTAACTATCGCTGTGTCATGCCATTTTTATTCTTGATAACAAAGCAAAAGTCGCTTTACTTACCTTCATTTAACTCCTTTCCTTTCAAAAATTATCTGGACGCTAGTGCGAACAATAAGTCTAATATCCAGTTTTAAAGCTTTGATTGGTTTTTGAGCAAACATGTACGGTGAAAGTTTCTTGTAGTACTTGGCCATTTTGCTATCAGTATTCTTTCACGCCTTTAGACATCTTTTTATAGTCATACGCCCAACAACTTTCTCTAGAAAACCAAATAAACATCTGTTTTTTTGAAACACTCATTAAAATAGGCATTTAAAATTGTGCAAATTGTTTTCGAGATTAAAAAAGTTTATCGGCTAGTCCCTCCCCCTCACGGATGTCTTTGCTTCTGGCTTGGGTACCACTTGGTATTTAATAATTTAGTGGGAAACAGCAGCTGTTTAGCCTCTACCTTAAACGCGTGAGGCCTAAACTTCTTAAAACCTTTTTTTCTTTTCTTTAGTAGGTTTACTGCTTAAAACTTAATTAAGTTTTGTTTTATTTGAAACTCTCCGAAAAAACATTTGTAAACTTGGCCGAAAAGAGAACTTTTGAAATTTTTTGGTTTAGGTCTTTAAAATTAAATCACTTTGAATTAGAAGTTTGAAGTGCAGGGTATTGCATCAATATGAGTAAACAATTGTTATTATGCGATATATGATTTTGTGATAAACCCACTTCGTGCCTTCATCTTCGTAAATTTAAGAGTATTAAGTAAACAAGTTTATTCGTCACATTTACGTAAGCTCAACACAAGATAAAGCAGGGGTGGGGAACCTACTTGGTACTGCGAGCCGCATGAATGGCATGACATTAGTGGCGGGCCGCAACAAAAACTTGTCTTTTAAATTACGCATAAACACACTCAAAATACACAAATGATATTTATTTTAGCTCTCAATGAGATGGCTGAAAGTTCTTCTCTTTGATGAGGCGTGCGATATCCGCTGAAGCCGAAGATGTTGCAATTCGGAATTGCTGTCCAAGGTTTTCATTCGATATTCTGGAGCGAAACTGACTCTTAGCGAGATTCAATTAAAAAAAAAATTGTTCGCAACAGTAGGTGCTTTCAAAGAGAGACACGTATTTAAGAGCATGTTTCCGCAGAATGAGAAAATCATCAGCAGTTACGTAGCGTTGATAAAACTCAACCAGTGGAGTGTTAAGGTGCATACTTTTCAACGTATCATTAGTCTGAAGCTCAATTATTTCATGTTGAAAGTTATTAGGAGCGTCAGCTGCAACTACATTAAAAGGATTGGCGAAAATATCCAACTCCATTTGTTTGCTTTTCATGTCCTGAAATCTTTTACTGAATGTCTCAGAAATCTTTGCACACTCAAGCGCATATTTAGCTGTGTAAGATGGTTTTTGTTCTTGTAACGATGGAAAGTGTGTGGTGTTATTATTTTGAAGTTGTACTTTCCACAGCTGCAGCTTTATTTCAAATGATTTCACTTTTGCAAACATGGAGTTTAGAAGCTGGTTAGGTCCCTGCAACTTTATATTGAGTTCTGAAAAATGTTTGCTGATATCAACCATAAAACGAGATCACATAACCACCGGTTATCACTTAGTTCAACGACAGGATTTCCTTGCATATCCATGAATTGACCGATTTCATTTCGTAGCAAATAAAAACGTGTTAACATTTCACTACGACTCATCCATCGAACTTCGCAAAAATAAATAAGATTGTGGTAATCCACATTCAAGTCTTCGAGTAATTCTTTAAATAGACAGCTATTTAGACCTCTGTAGCGGTTTCAAACCCAGTTTTTATGTTAACAGTGTTTTTGATCTAAGTTGCCCTGAATTTCCTTATCTTTTCAGCGCTTTTGGTTGATTTCTTTGTTTGCGCAGTTTAGTTAATTAGGGCACATTTTAAGTTTCTAATTTTGCTTTAAGCATGCCTTGGAATTGTTTAAAAATCATTTGACTTTGTTTTTAAGTGGTTGCGAAATGCAATTCAATTCAGTTAAAGTCAATTCAATTTATTTTTAAAGTCAGTCAAAAATTCGGTTTACTTGTTTCTGTTTTACCTCAGTTTATTAAAAAATGGATCCATTCGTTTGCTAAATTTTTGGTCAACTAGAAGCGGGCGCGAAGATTCATAGTTTTGTAAGTAACAATTGCTAGTTATCCAAACTAGCTTTTGCTGCACCTCTGCTTTTAATAAAAGTTGATGCACTTTATTACTGTTGACATGACGTTACGAAGTTGAAGTGACTTTGCACACATGTTTTGTTGGTAGATGATGCAATGACATACAACTAAATCATCTGCAGCAAGACCGCAACGAGTCAGCTCTTTTTCTAAGAAGTGTTGTTAATCCCTTTCGTGAACCAACCATGGCTGGAGCACCATCTGTTGCAATTCCACCTAATTTTTCAAACGGAAGATTAAATTTTCCCATTGCCAAGAGAAGTTGCTCAAACAAGTCCTGTTGGTTGTTGTTGTTGGTTTACCCCTCCTCTTCCTTGGGATGGAGGTATGGTGCGAACAGCAATCCAGGTTCACGCCATCAACCTAATTGAATTAGGCCAGGGGAAAAGTGGCAGCCCATTTCGAACCAGTCGTGGATGCAAACTGCCGACTGGTAGCCCCACCACCACCAAGGCGGACTGCCATTGGTGGGTGCCCAAAAGTCGCCTCTTACGACATGCTGGGTGAGCAGCTTCACTATTCTAACCCGGTGAAGCACGGGTGAACAAGTCCTCGCCACGTGTAGTTCCATGCATGGATTCCAATGACAACAAATCTTCTTGTATTTTAAAGTCAGAAGTTACCCCTGTAATGAAGATCGCTAGCTAAACTGTATATGCTATATCTGTAGTCTCATCGAGTGCCAATGCAAAAAATTCGAAATCTTGAACGTTCAGTGTTTTTTCCTTCAGTGTTTTTTCAATATTATCTCCCATTTCCTGAATCCGATTTGAGGCTGTTCTTCTCAATAAACTATTTTTTTCAAAAACAGCGACTTTCTCTGCTGCTATCAACATAGCAGCTGCAACAATACATTCTTTCACGAATTCTCCTTCTGTTGGTGGCTTCAGCTATATCGCAATTAGTTCGCTAATTTCATAACTCGTTTGAATAATATCATTATCGGTCTTGCAATACCTTTGCAAAGCAGTTTGCTGTGCATTCAAACCCCTCTTAAGAAAGGCAATCTTATCCTGTCGAGCATGCGCTGTCAACTTTTCAAGGTTACTGTGGCAGGAATCATAATGGCGCTGCAGATCTGATTTTTTTCATTGCTGCAACATGTTTGCCACAAACAAGACAGACGGGTTTTTCACTAATTTCGACAGAGTTTTCCCATTCCTTGTTGAACATTCTACCTTCATCACCTATTTTTTTTTTAGCCGAAGCCATTTTGCAAAGTTAAAATTTAATTACAAAATCAAAGATATTGCGAAGTGCTGAGTAACTCTGTTCTTGTGGTTCTTTCTATATTGGCCAAACTCGCCGGAATTTAGTAAAACGCCTGGATGAGCACCAGACTAGTCTCAACTCGGAAGTGTGTAACCATTTACAATCAAATCCAAATCACAGAGTTGACTTCAACAACCCACAAATTCTCACCAGCTCTCCTGATAAATCCAAACTCCTCATTCTAGAATCTCTTTGCATTCAACAATTGAAACCTAGTTTAAATTTAGACTCCAAATCCTTTCCTCTCCGTTTATTTGACCCGTGACCATCGCTTCTTGTGTGTTCATTTTTGTGTCAGTATGGCGTAGTTGCTAGCCAACCTGTTTGAGGTACATTATTTGCGTTGAAAATGGCACCAGTTGAGGGCCGAAACGTTCGCAGTATGTTTATAACAAGTTGCTTGGCTGTTATTTTTGGATTAAATGCAGTTTGCGTCGTAGGGTAGCCTGATGCTGAAATCATTAACAGGTTAGTTTTATTGTTTGTTACGTCACAAATAGAAAATTATGCCATCACAAGGCAGCACGAGCACGATGTTGATATAAATGGCAAATGCTGGCAAGGTCGTCTCAAGGAAATATTCAATCGTTTACAACTTTTGAACGCGGGCCGCAGGTTCCCCACCCCTGAGATAAAGTGACAGTGACATAAAAATATAACATGACAAAAAACTTAGGTAATAGGTCAATGACAAAAAACGGTCAAAATTAAAGAGGACAGTTCGGAGTAATACTTCGAGTTTTTAAAGTACGTTAACATAAACCTATAGGTTACCAATCGATAGATAAAACTCGAATTCTACTGCATTGTTAAAAATTACTAATAAAAAGTTTGAACTTGATATTTTCTGGTCTATTTTTAATAACAAAAACTTTGAATAAAGCTGAAGCATACTTTTTCCTGATCTTTTTTAATTAAAAACGTATCACATGAAAGCAAAAGCTCGCTTTTTCCTGCTTTGTTTTGAAAATTTTTGATCACAGTAGAAACTGAAACTGGCAGTTTCCTCTTCTATTTCAAAAAATTAATGATTACAGTAAACCAGGAACTTGCTTTTTCCCGCTTTTTTGCTCCGAAGTCAATCACGTAGTCTGCATAACAATTTATTTTTCTGTTGTTATGCTCAATGTAAGCCGCAAACCCTGTAATTTTTGGAGACATGTTGAATAAAGGTTTCTAAAAATAGATGTTTACGTGGTATTCTAGAAAAGCTGTTGGGTATGTATCTATAAGAATATGGCTAAAGTGGGGGGGGGGTTGTGCCCCCTCCCTCGTGATTACATTTTTTGATGGTGCCCAAGGACAGCAAAAATTTTCCGGGTGGTATGCAAGTAGAAAAAAATTGATAGTCACTGCGCTAAACAAAAAATCTTTGATCTTATAAATATTTATACTTTAGGATTGAAAACTATAGCCACCTGATATAGTCAGCTAGAAATTTCTGACGGCATTGAGACAAAGTCTTTTTCATCTTTGATCACATTTAAAGTTTTGACCTTTTTTGATAATTTTAGAGCTCTCACACTATTAATGCAAGATCCAGTTGTATTAAGCCAATTTGAATGATATTCGCTGAGTTTAAGCATACACAATAACTTTTTTTAAAGAGCACTAGAGAAGTGATCCCAAACAAAACTTTCATCAATCTTTTGAGAGGGTAATTGTTCTTTATGTTACTCTAGCTACTCCCTTGACGGAAGCAATTGCTAGTATGTGAACCAACTACAAACTAATATAGGCTTAAAAAGTCAAGCAAGCTGCAAAAAATAAAACAAAATGGCTTGGAATTAAGTTTTTTTGAGAAAAATTAAAGATGAAACATAATAAATTGATAACAATTATAGCACCAAAATTAGGAAATATTTTGATATAAAACACCAGCTACTTCGAATTGAGAGATCCAAGCTGCGTTGGTTTGACCGTACAAGTAGAATGCTGCAAGAAAGACCTCTTGTCAAATCCTTTTCAGGGACGTATCCAGAAATTTCTAAAGGGGGGCCGCAATTTCAAACCTAGACAGTTAAAACTTTTGGTGGGACAAGCTTTTTCGCTTGTATCAGCCTATGCAGGGCTTCGCCTTCCAACCTGTGCGTTTTGCCACATTTCACCATTTGATACTTAATTTTCTTTTTGTTGGTGTATCTAGGCCTTCAGTAGTTTTCTGCGTTTGCTCAGTGCTGCAGTTTGACGCTACACTATTTATCTGGGACTCCAATAGTCCATATTACAAAAATCGTCAAAACAAAACATACACACAAGCAATCAATTACACCCATATAGTTCCCTCCCGCTGAAAAAATCAACTGGGGCAACCAGCACTAGCTTAATAAATCTGTACGGTGGCATTTTATGATAACTCCCGACAAATATATGAAAGAGGAATTCAAAGATGTGCTACATGTCAAGTACTTTCCAGGTATGGTATTGGAGATGAGGGACTATAGGCAGCAGGCACAGGCCTACTTGACGAGCATTCTGAAAAGAATGTAACGAATTAGGATGCAAAAAATCAGGCACTTGCTCCGTCAGTTTTATCAAAAAGTATTAACATAGTAGACTGTTGTTTTGCCATAGCACGGCAGCGAGAGCAATTACAGAAAACTCTTTTAGGCCCATACCCTTTTATTACTACAGTATAGTGGTCACAAACATCACTATTTAACTTAAAAACACATTATTCTTGTGCAAAAGAATTATATGGTCTTGCATTACACGAATACGATACGTTAAGCTTATTAAAATACAGTTTTATTCAATTATGAACAAAAATATGAACTAAAACTGCTAAGCAACACCTATATTTTTACATTTTAGTGACCTTTCCAAACGCTTGTGCTTTTAGTTTAGTTAACTATAGGCTGCTAAAGCACAATATCTTCAGATTGAAGTTTGTTCATGAATTATGATGTTTTTTGTAACTTGTGTACGAAACAGGGTTGTGGAGGCACAGCCAAAATTGCATGACTCCAACTCCGCCCTTAGGGTGTCCGAAAAGTTACCGTGCAGTAGAAAATATTTTTAACAATGGCTGGTTTTGTGGCGCAATATTTAGGTGCTAATATAAAAACAAACTAGTCAATATAACAACAACTAGTCATTTATCATATATCCAAATCAATACCCTTGTACATTAATGGTACTGGCAATTAAGCAGCGAGCATTCTCAGTTGAGCATGTGTTCCGTAATGGTGGAAAATGCATAAATACTGGGCAAAAAAGATTTTTCAAGCAATTTCCAGATGCAGAGGTGCCTCACAGTAATGCTGTGGGACGTTTGATAAAAAAATTTCGCCAAACTGGCGATGTAAAAGACGCTTCTTGAACTGGTAGGCCTTCAACCACAAATGAGAAAGCTATAGAGATCCAAAAAATAATATTAAAGAATCCAAATAAGTCTGTAAGACGATTACAGGGCTTCTTCGATTATCCGTACCTCGTTTAACCGGCATTTAGTTATCCGGTCGCTCTATTTTGCTACAACATTTCAAAATTAGATTGCTTTTAACTAGATGTTGCAGGAATAGTTCCCGGAAAACTTTACGCTAAATCCCACAAAAAAAGCTAAAATGCTGTATTGTCGGCAAATTTTCTGTGGAAGAAAGCGCAATTAGTTCAAAGAGAGGGCTGAATGACAATTTCGTAGAACAATTTTCGCGCTAAACATTGAATTGATGGCTGGTTTCATGCTGATGTGCCAGGTTATGAATATTTGGATGAGCAGGAAATAGTTTATTTTGTTTCAGTAGCAGAAGAGAACGAATGTGATGAAGTAAAGGATGCAAACGAGAATACACAACATTCAACGCAAAAAGCACAAATGCTCTTTTTCTTGTGTAGAGGCAATGTAAATGTTTGACCGTTACCTAACGTGGTTCCGTATTCAGCTGGAAGCAACAGTTTCAAACACTTCCACATTGGTACGACTTCGCGAGTTTGCTGCTGAACAACGCGAATCTTTCCGCAAACAATCTAAAATTGATTCCTATTTTAGTAGATCTAGTGTTGCAAATGATAGTTAAGCGGGAAATTTCTTAGAATATTGTAATGTTGAACTTCTATCATTTTTTAAACCATGAACGTGTTGTGTTTTTGTTTGTTTTTGTTCCCTTGACTTAAACGTTAAGAATTCAGTTATCCGGTTTTTTTGCTTATCCGTTCAAATTTCTGGAAGTATTATCCCAACTAGACCGAATAATCGAGGAAGCACTGTATCTCAACAGGCCCAACGAAAAATGTTACATTTTGCATCGCAAACAATTTGTACACATTACAAACAAACTCTAGTATTGTAAGCAAATGTAGCCACGAATAAATAAAAATTGTATTGACTAAAAGTTTTCTTGTAAACTTTACTGTAAATACATTACATTTTTATGTACCTATATTGCACAGTAACTTTTCGAACACCCTGTACAACCTTACTATTATGTAGAGTAAGTCTGACGTTGCCGCCACAGTGCTCGATAACGACCAAGGTTAGAGCTATAAGTATATAATTAAAAACACAAGACGTCAGGATAAAATAATAAAACCACTGCAGCTATTTCGCCAAGCGGCTCATCAAATGGCAACTGGCTATAACCTTATTACTATCTTTATTTACTTAAGAACAAAAATATTTTCTGTTTGCCTTTCGAGGCAGATTAGGTTTTAAATATGCCTTAACGCTTCTTTTAAAAATTCTGCAATCCCCTTAAGCATGTAAACAACCTGTTTCTTGGGCTTAAAACTTGCAGAGAAAAATATTTTTAAATTTTGTAGGAAACTTATTTCAGTTTGCTACCTCACCAATCTGATACCGGTATCCTAGGCTAAATACTGGTCTAGTAGCTTAGTAAACCGGCTCACTGGCTATACATTTGATTGCCAGCAGCTAAGCTGTAGCTTCTAGCCTAAGCTAACGCTTGGTTATACAGCAGCCTAGGCCCTCTGTACCTTCCACTAAAGTTCCTGTGATAAACTACTTGCTTAAAGTCCTTTTTTGAACAACTAGCTTGATTTATCACCAAATTATTCCATCTAAACCCTGATGGGTTGTACAACTTCGGTAAAACGGCACCAACACGCAGAACTTGCAACCGTGACTGGTTTGTTCATTTACTTCTATCCTAACATGTTTGTTTTCGTTAGTTACATCGTAGTCATAAATTTGAGTACATAATCTCACAAAATATTGAAGTTGATGGCAAATCGTGAGCTATTAAAAATTTATAAGTTTTTCACAAAGAAATTTATTATACACTGATTCACCGGGGGGGGGGGGAGGAGGGGCGGTCTCAGCGGCCCCCCCCCCCTGGATACGCCCCTGCTTTTTGTCTTGTCAACTAGAAAAAGATCGCTTGTCCGCCACAGAACTAGATAGATGAGTTATAGGTCCAAAAAGGCCACTTGCTAAGGTGCAGGTCTATCTATAGCTTATTGTTTTGCTAATGAAGCAACCTTAGTTAGGAAATGTTGCTGGAAGTCGTGATGAATATAAAGAAGTCTATAAAGTATATAAAGAAGTCCTAGAATGGCCGTCGCGCAATCCTACTAAGAGAAAAATTGGTTTAGAAAGATGTATTTTACGTAGGCTACTTTCACTTCTTGTATTTTTTTGCCTATTGTTTGAGAGATTTAACTCAATTTGTTCATCAAGTCTGATTATTGAATTGCAACAATGCAAGAGTTCTCTGAATTATTTTGATCTTTATCAGTTGATATGAATGTAGGTCCTTAAAATCAGCAGTTCTTCAGTTGCACAGTTTATATGAAATCTAGCCTGTCTATTACAATTTTCATTGTTATTAAAAAGTAGATTTAAGAGGAAATTTGATAGTTTTGGCTGACTTCTTTTCTTACAAAAATCCTAAGAAAAATTGAATCGTTCAACTATTTTTCATATTGGGCTGTGTCCACTAAGAAGGATCATCCAACAACAACCACAGCCACACAAGCTGGCCATTCTAATTCCTCAAACTGGCTCAATATCGTGTGTAATGGCGTCAGTAGATAACTTCGCCAGAATTTGACTGCAATATGAATCAACAGAACGATTAAAACCCCGAATGCCGGTAACCCTGCTGCACTTTTAAAATGGACCATAGATGGACTTAAGCAGATAACTTAATCATTGCTAACTGTTGTGTGCATTTTCCCCGTTTTAATTTCTGTACTGCTTTCCGGCAGTTCGTTGAAGGATAAAACGTGATTTTTGATAGAAAATGCTTTTCTATTGATTCAGCTTTCCGTTAAAATATTAATTGCTCCCTAGTTAGTAAATCCTATGTTTTCTCAATCTGTGCTTCTGTTTCTGTTTTTTTTACTAGTAAGAACTATCTGTAGGCCTAAACAGTGTTTGTGCTCTGCCTATGCCTTTGGTGTTGTTTTGGTTATCGTTTTTTTGTCTGTGTTTGCTTAACTAAAACCCTGTTTACAATTTAACTGAGCGGGGTGAGGCCGGACTTTCTTTAATTGCGTCATAGCTGTGTCCGGCTAATGCATCATAAGCCGGACTTTCACAACCTAATTGCTTCATAGCTAGGGGTATGGGGATGAGCCTAGCTTCGCTTTGCTCGGACGGGTTGTAAACAAGTCTTAAGACGTCTCTTATATTGTTTTGTGTTTTGGCTGCTTTTTTCCGCTGCTTATTCTTAATTTTGTTAGTTTTTGTCCTTAACTTCTGTTTTGCTTTCAGAAGGAATAGACAAGGCGACCTTGTAGCTTTTCAAGTGCACGGTCTTTCGCGCATCCTCATCGACTTGTACCCATTGCCTGTTGCTGCTGTTGTTTTTCGTTGGTACAGTTCGGAAATATATACATGTTACTACTACTACAACTACAACTCATTGAAATTATAAGCTACTAGACTAATTGTCGCATTTTCTTAAAATGGATTAAGAATCAAACAAAATAAATCCGGGACAAAACAGGCTTATTTCACACATAAATTAAATCAAAGGATAAAACACTATCGTAATATTAACATTGCGTTTCAATTACTCTCCCCGGTCCTGATATGAAAGAAAAGCGTTAGCTTACCTAGTCTGTCGAAGCTGGAAAACATTTATTCGTTTATAAATTAGTTAAAATATTCAAAGACGTGTGCCCGCCCACAATTTCTTTTTAGGTTCGCATTTGAAGATGAGAAACTCTGACTATTGAGTAATTCTTATACGCAGTCAAAACGCGGAAATACACTAGCTTTGAATTACGTTCCAACATACTGTAGACAGATCAACTTGTATCACTATGCGTCAACACGAAAGTTTTTAGTGAAAGAATTTACACTCTCGTAATTGTTAGAACAACGAGTCAGAACGCAAATAACTAAACTGAATATAAAATTAAGATGATTTAAAAAATATATATACACTGTACATGTATATGTATAATCGAGCCAATCATGTAGCCAGACCACAATGCCTGTGGGGAGAAGGAAACAAACTGATAGGGGAAAGGGATTTATTTTGTGAAGATCCAAGCATAAACAAAATAAATTTGGATCAATCAATCATTGATTTAGCCACATATTAAAGCGATATCTAAAATCTAGCTATCGGTTGTATTTTCACGGAGATTCCAAGCATTTATTTATAAAACGCAAAGCTTAAAGTGCTTTATGAAGCAAAGTAGGGGCAAAATTATTTTATTGGGTGTCAGTCAGTGGCATGCAGCAGCAAGCAGTAGCAACAGATGAGTTTGCTTTTGGCTATTTTTACCAATGTTCACTTTTTATTTTATCTTTATTAATTTTGACTTCTTTTACCAAACAAAATTATTTTTCTTATATTTTGTTTCTTTACATATAGCATGAAAGTCTATCGAAAAGTATAATTTTGATACATTTTGACTTTATCAAAATTTAGTTTTTACTTTGATCTATTAAAACTTCAAATAATTACGTGCTACTACCGCATCCAAATTATGATACAAAAACTTCCATAAAAATCTTCAACTACATTCTGTATTCCTTACTTGTGCAAATGCTAGCTATTACCAATCAATCATTTGGTTTTGGGATAATTTTGCTACTATATTTCAATTTATGAATGAACTAATAATGTGTCGTTTTTGAGATTGAACTAATTGTGTACAGGGATAAATCTTACTTAAATGTGTTTGTCACAAGCCCAAGGGGACAATTAAATGTCTTCAAATGTTATTTATTTGATGTTTGCGTTTGCCGTTAGCAACCACATTCACCAAAAACAAGCTGCTATAAACCACACTCAATTGGGCAAAAAACAATTGTGATAATGCGATTTATTGCAAGAAATCAAATTTAAAGACCAATAGAAACAAATCGAAATTGGTAACAATCGTTACTTGGTAAAAACAATGATGAAAAGAAAAAAGCACAGCATGGTTTATGTCAGCAACAGAAAAACACAGGCCGTCATAGTTGTTTTTTCCCAACGAGATACACAAACATAGTTTTTCTTCCTTCGTGCTGTAGGTACAGGATTTTTGTTAGACAGTGCATGGTACATTGTGTAAGGAAAGCAAAAGATTGTTTATGTGTAGCTTACTAGTGTATTCTTGGACTCGGTGTACCTTTGTCCATAAAATTACTGAGTCCCATGCCACGATATTTCAGAGGTTTGAGGTAGCGGCAGCCGCTTTTCTATGGAAAGTAGCAATACGCGTACCTTAAACAACGAAGCAAATACAGAATCATTTCAGAAAGTAGGGAACAGTTAATGAACCTGAATATTTGTTTTTTGAGCAGCGTCTCTCAGTCTTTTTAGGCATGTGGCTCATTTTTTAAACTAAACAGATGCTTGTCACTCAGTTACATCATATTTTTCATATTTCAGTGATGTTCTTTTCTAAGTTAGCTTTGCGATATACCGTGGCCTACAAGGCATATGTGCTTTGCTTATCAATAGTTTATTGCCATCGATTGAGAACTCCTGATTGAAAAAATGCAATGCTACCGAACTGTCTGCGTATAATAAATACCCCCCCAAAAATATAGAAGTTTGAAATGTGCCAGACAAAAATCTGAATTTTTGAAGGAAAGGAATGGCAATGGATCTACAGCTTCGAATTCATTAGTAAGCCAAAATGGCCAAAGCTGGGAGGCTGCATAAGTGATTGCATTTTTACACCAAAAGTTAAAAATTTTTGTCACGTTGTAGTTTTTTCTTCAGTTTTTCTCTAAAACATAGGTCGTTAGCTCGTAATCAAGGACAGGTTATGGCATCTCAAAAGATTGAAACCTCTCTCTCCCCCCCAATCAAAGGCACACCCTAATTGGCCACTGAGAGCATAGTGCCATGTAAACAATTTTTGAATGTGGGAACTCATAATCAGCAAATTTCGACGTTATGACGTTGAGTAAAAGTGGTGTGTTACCGTCATTTATTGACCTTTGACTGACATCTTTCGATTTGCTATGTTCAAACAAGACTTACACTTTTCACAATGATGCATTGATAAAGGTTAAAAAGATCTAGCAGTCATGTTCCTACGTTTTTTCAAACGCGAGGTCTCTCAAAGGGTAGGGGCCCATTGTGGCTGCAGCAGTGGCTTTGGCCAACTACTAAGTTGCAGTAATTTTCATATGTCGTGTTTAATAGATGTTACGCAACGTTTGTGGGTCGGAGGTTTGTGAATATGTACTTACTTTTGTTTGTGTTGGAAGTCATTCATTTGGTTGTTGGTACCACTCAAACACAAAACAGTTGCCAGCAATGGTCGAACAGCATCTTAATTTCAACTTCAGTTTGTTCTGCGGAAAACGCATTCGTGGATTTCGAATCGGCCAAACAAATTTGTTGCAAAGATACTGTTCACAACTTCAAAACGACCTGGTTTCAACATGGAACGTATTTGACCGTATATTTGGAAACACTTATGACGTGGAATTGTAGTGAATTCACAGATGAATGTCGTGACCGAAATTATGTCGTAAATGACTTTACAAATCTTGTCTATTTATATTTTTGCAACCTGACAAGTTTCAATCAAAGATGTTCTCATGTTATTGATCAATATCATAATAAATCAACAAAAATTGATCCAGTGAAAGATATGGACTCGAGTGAAATCACAGAGCCTTGCATCCAAGTGTCTTTGTACAATGCCACGTTACATGACTCATCTATTATTTTCCATGAAATTGTAGAAGTCTTTATTCCGTTTTGTGAGTTTGTTTGGTGTGGCTTTGACAACGAAACAATGAAAACAAGACAATTAACGGCATGGGATTGCATGCCGTCCAGGTATTTCAAATTGTTATATTGATGTTTCTGCAGCATGGTTGAATTGGTTGCACAATCATCCCAAGCAGCGATGATTAAGCATACAAATCTCGCGATTGTAACATTGTGTGCAAAGACAGTTTATGGCAAATTTCGCTGTTTGGTTGCAATCTTTATAAACGAAATGCTTTGTGTTGGCAATACCGGTAACTCAGAAGGAAGACCTGCATACAAAGATATTTTAGACTAACAGATAAATAGTTCATGCACAACTGCAGAACAAAAATATGAATTGGATCTCAAATCGTACTTAGGTAGGTCTCCTGCTATATAGTCAGCAACGAAGGCTCCGCTCAACAAGGTTTTGATCCTAAAATTGAGATGTTACAAGTTCTACTCCATCGTCAAATTCAAAGGGTGCGCCTTAGATATTTTGGCCAATAATTCTTGCTCGAGTTCGAATACTGTATCAGAACTCGAATTTTTGAGTATTTTTGAAAATGGTACTACGATTCGTTTATCAAAGTTTTAGGCTTCAGTTTTGAGCGATTGATTTGCCTCATTGGAATTGATGTATTGAACTTCGATCAAATTACCATTTTGGATTGTGGTCTTTGTACTTTGATCAGCATATTGTTTTAGGAAGTGTACAAAGTGTCGGCTAAAATCAACTTTTCTCGAAAACAGTACAACAACTAGCAAATCTGAGTTTTAAACAGCTGATCACATCTTGAGGAAAAGTCGAAAGTCTTTGATTGTCAAACACTGTCGTAAAACTATCACAAAGATTTTTAGCGACACACTGAAAATGGAATAGACGACTTTTGTTTTTAGACACACATTCATAATGGAGTAAAAGACCTGTTTAAGTTTGGAAACACGCTTAAATTTTTTTGAAGATCGCAAACTTTGAAGTTTTTAAGGCCACTCAGTCATTCCGCTATCAGTGTTGCATCGCTCTGTTCTTGGAAAGGAATCGTGATGACAATATCCCTTACTTTGATGCGGTGCTTGTGGTTGCACTGCTTACTGTCAGCTGTAGGCTTAGACCAGCAAATTTTTACGACGTGTAAATTTCTCCCAGGGATTTCATTACCACAGAAAGTAAATTGTTTTACTCTACTTCAACGGTTGTCAAATTGAATGACATTTTTTATCGAGATCAACATGCGGATCCCAAGCGAAATGTGCCTGGGGTATCACATACATTGAGTTGATACATGGCTAAAAATTGGTAAAACGGTTAAGAACCGATGGCTGAGACCCAGCCACTGGTGATTTGAATGCGATTGTAAACACCATTTGTTAGTTGAAACGATCTATGAAGGTGTATTTTGAGACCAAGGAGTAAATTTACACCATACTATGACTAAGTGGCTAGTACAAACGTATCACCGAGTAGTATTTAATCAAATTGGATAAACTACAATTCATAATGATAACGAACTGTATCTGCAGTCTTAGCAGCCCACGCAATCCCGAGATCGCAGTCAGTCTCTCTTGCTGTTGATGAGATATATTTTTAGCGTTCTCCAATTGGCTCTATATTCTACAGTTTCTCGGATGTTTGTCAGTTGTTTATAGGTTTTGAGTTTGCTAACTTTATTTAATCTGTTTTAGATGCCACGCCGCGGTAATTGTTGACATCATATTTTGTGGAGTATTATCAGTCATTGTAACCATTGCAAATGTGACTGTGATTGTTGTTTACTTGAAGAAAATTAAAAAACGAATCAGCCAAACATTCTACAAGATCTCATTGGCTTTGTCCGATATATTTAGTGGAATTGTAATTTTTCCAAATTTCATTTTTGAGCTGTCAGCCTTGGTTTGGAAACCAATTGATCAGTCTGCTTTGTCCGTTACTGAAGAACATCGCTCGTTTGAACAATGTAATATAACGCACAAGGCAATATCCAACGTTGGAGGTTCTTTTTTGTCAAAGTTTTCTACAAGTTACATAAACTTTCTTGGGTTTTTTGCTCTGATATCTATTGGTGTGTCTATTAGTACATTGGTTATAGCGAGTGGTGATCGATGTTTTGCTCTATGTAAACCATTTTTGTATAGGAAAGCAAAAATGAAAATGGTGTCCGTAATATTGATCATTGTAGTTTGGTTATCGTACTGTCTGGTTGGTATCATACCGACGATAGTGAATGATTTTCCTTATTCTATAGGTCCTTCTTTTTTAGTTGCTGTGAGTGGAAATACCGCATTTTTTCTATACATTACTGCCTTTGCAGTTATGTTGTTGGCTATGTGGTTTCTCACTGCTTTTGCTATTTATTTGGTGTACAAACGCGAAAAAAACAAGAAAAATCTTAATTCAAATCGACGTGATGGCGTTGACACAGAACGTCGGGTAACACGAACATTGTTACTGATGGTTGCCGTGTTTTCGTTAAACATTTTTCCAACTGCACTGTTTTTAATTATTAGAGTAGTTTTACAAGGCGTGAGTTATACTGGTGTCATTGTATCCAAATCGATTCACCTTGCTGCTGTGCGTATTCTTCTTTGTAACAGTTTAGCAAACGTTTTCATTTATAGTGTTCGCCAGAAAACTTTTTACGATGCAATGATTAATTGGTACAAAGACATTTGGAAGTGCACGGTTAGTAGATGTTCTTCTATTGGTAAAAAGAAAATCGTCTGTTGAGAGCATGTCGAAAACCACTGCTAAAAGTAATATTGAAATGATCGAGAAAAAAAGGTGAACTCTTTCTCTGAACTAAACGGTATCTTTTAAGCGCGTCGTGATTAACCTAAGCTATAGGACCTGGTCCTAATGTAGGTTTAATCATGACACGAATCGAATTAACGTGGTGGAAGTGAGACAAATGCACCGAGCACAGCGCAAGTAGCAAGAAATGTTAAATTCAGCTGGAGAACTTCTTCTTATTGCGATAATAATTCCTTTATCTAGGCCACATTGATAGTTTTTTTAATGCATTTACAAGTAGAGGAACTAAACGCAGGAAACAGTGGAGTTTGTGTCTATGGACACCGGACAGTATATTGTCTTCATCATTTAGTCATACTTTATGGTCTAAGATGATTTGAACAAATTGTTTGGTACCCAATGCACAGCACTCCGCTATGGTAGGTTGAATGAGTGCAGTTTTAGAATTGTAATTTGCAAAACGCTTTCATGGTAAACCTAAACTGCGGCCAATGAGACACCTAGTGTTTGTTGAATTTTTGAAACTAGCTTTATAATGTTCAACATAACTTACAGAACTTAAAAAAAACTTTTTGGAATACTAGATGTCGTAGGCCCAATGGGCTAATGAAAAATTTGTTTTATTCAAAAATTCATTTGAAATTGGTGCCGAAATATTTTTAGGATCTTCCCTGAAAATTTTGTCACAGGCCAGCAGTTGGTTAATATTGCCGTAATTAGTTCATCCAAATGAACAAATTAAAAAATGTTTTTATATTTTGATAGGGTAATGTATTAAACAATTAAATTGGTTGTGAGCATTCATCTCAATGGAATACTTAATCACGTGGGTTAAAGACCGAAATCAAAATGGCAACCCAATCAACCTAATCAAATTTGCAAGACATCATATTTTTGATTCAATACATATAATTGATTTCGATTCTCTTGAACTACAGAAACAGGAACAACATCAAAATTGCAGAAGCAACATCAAAATGCTACAAATTATAATAACTTTTCTTTTCACGATTATCATCGACAAATGAATTCATATTTGGTGCATTAACAAATTCATCTGTTTCATAAATAATTGCGTTATTGTTGTATTTTATGTTTTATTTTACTGTATATTTGTATACATGTTGTTTTTATAAATTTTTCGTAGCACTGATTATCGTTTTTAAGATAATTAAACATAGGCAATCATTCAGCTTTATCTTTTATTCGCGGAAAATATATTTCGACTATCTATTAGTCATCATTAGTTCCTGTTAACACCATAAAAAACATCAATGACGATAATGACGATGACTGATGATCATTAAAACGACGATTCATGTACTACGAGTTATAACCTATCTTGGTAATTAGCTAGCCGGCTAGATCGGTTTTATCGCAAAAGCAGTTAAAGCAATTTTTATTTCAGGGACATTATAGGAAGAGATGCTTAAAGGTCAGTAAGTCTCCGGTCTCTCTACATTCCAAGCACTTTTTTATCAAAAAACTAAGGTGATTGAAATTTTTAAAATTTTGTGTGCATGACAATTTATTTTTCTGTTGTGATACTCAAGACTAAATAATGTTAGCTGAAAACCTGTAATTTTTGGACACGTGCTTGATTAAAGGTTTCTATGAATAAATGTTAACGCGGTATTCTACAAAAGGTTGTTGGGTGTATAGCTATAAGAATATGGCTAAAATGGGAGTTATGCCCCTTCCCTAGTGATTACACCTATGGAGGTAACCAGTGACAATAAAAATTTTCCGGGTGGTATGCAAGTGGAAAAAATTGGGAGTCGCTGCTCTAAACAAAAAACTTTGATCTTATGATATTTAAACTTGAGTGTAAAAAACTATAGCCACCTGATGTAGTCAGCTAGAAATTTCTGAGAACAATGAGACAAAGTTTTTTTTTTATCTTGAATCACATTTTTAGTCATGACCTTTTTTATTTTAGAGGCCTCTCAGCAATATAGCAAGATTCAATGGTATTGAGCAAGTTTGAATGATATTTACTGAGGTTAAGCTTACACCATAACTTTCTCCAGAGGGTACAAGAGAATTCATTCCAAACAGAACTTTCGTCAATATTTTGAGAAGGTAATTGTCCCGTTTGTACCTCTCGTCACTCCCTTTATAAGAGCAGTAGCAGTTTTGTGAACAATCTCATGTTTGCTTAAAAAGATAAAACAAGTTGCAAAAAATAAAAAACATAGCTTAAAATGAAGCTTTAAAGAAGACATTCATTGCACTCTTTTAAAATAATAAGTTTAAACTATAGAATTTTTGGCTGGCTCTCATCGAAGTTATCGCCAGAATAATTGGATCTGCTCTTAATTCATTGGTAAAATGCATTACAAGCCTCCTGTAACCAACCCTACAACTTTACTCTAGCGTTAAAGATTATTTAAGGTTTGTTGATAACATGCCACACCTTTTTTAAATAAATGTTTGGAATCTCCGTGAAAATACAATCGATAGCTGGATTTTAGATATCGCTTTAATATGTGGTTAAATAGACGATTAACTCATCCAAATTTATTTTGTTTATGCTTGGATCTTCGCAAAATAGTTCGCTCCCCCTTATCAATTTGTTTCCTTCTTCTCCCTGGAATCGTGGTCTGGCTACATGATTGGCTCGATTATACATATATTTTTTTAAAATCATCTTAATTTTATATTCAGTTTAGTTATTTGCGTTCTGGCTCGTTGTTGTAACAATTATGAGAGTGTAAATTCTTTCACTAAATACTTTCGTGTTGACGCATAGTGATACAAGTTGATCTGTCTACAGTATGTTGGAACGTAATTCAAAGCTAGTGTATTTCCGCGTTTTGAATGCCTATAATAATTACTCAATAGTCAGAATTTATCATGTTCAATAGCAAACCTAAAGAGAAATTGTGGGCGGGCACACGTCTTTGAATATTTTAACTAATTTATAAACAAATAAATGTTTTCCAGCTTCGACAGACTAGGTAAGCCAACGCAGTCCTTTCTTTATCGGGGAGGATATTTGAAAGGCTAGCCTATACTACCATGCTGCCACAGTGTTTTATCCTTTAACGTAATTAATTTTTGAAATAAGCCTGTTTTGTCCCGGATCTATTTTGTTCGATTCTTAATCCATTTTAAGAAAATGCGACAATTAGGCTAGTAGCTTATAATTTCAATGAATCGTAGTAGTTGTGCCATATATATACATTTGCCGAACTGCACCAATGATAAACAAGAGAAAAACTACGCAAGAAGTACAATTCGATGAGGAAATGCGAAAGACCATAAGTGCAGTTGAAAAGCTACAAGGTCGCCGTGTCTGCCCCTTCTCAAAACAAAACACAAATAAAGGAGGAAAACTAACAAAATTAAAAATAGACAGCGGAAAAAAGCAGCCAAAACACAAAGCAATGCAACAGAGGTAATAACTCTTTTGCGGCGACGCGCATTGCAAAAAAATGTCCGTAAGGTGCAGAACAAAAAACTGTCATAATTTGTCATAATCAATCATAATTAATTATCATAAAATACTCCAAGTTTGTTTTTGTAAATCATTACTCATATATTTACTTCTACATCAATTGTTATATATCGTTGAAATCTCTATTTCTTGAAGATTTCAAATATTAAAAAATTTGTTTTTGGATATGCAAATTTTTGCTAATTAGCTCCCCAATAGTTGCTGAGTTGTCTTAAAAGTCAAAGCACCCTTACCTTAAAGATCACTACAGATTTTATTTTTCTACTAATTTTTTTTTGAAATGGTCGCAAGATGATGCTAAGGAACTAAGCTTTCAAGACATATCAGTCAAAACTTACCTAAAAGTCTAGGTTTTCTGCAATTTGGAACTTTCTGAAGCCCATGACTTTTTTGTTGACCGGTACCGATCGGTACTAAATTTTGGCAGTTAAATTTAGTACCTAAAATAAGATCAGTCATTAGCTGCTAAAGGTTAGCCTAAACCTAAACCATGTAACATTAGATATTTCCGAAAAGGGAATTTCTTCAAGATTCAGAAACTATCAAGTTTAAATAGATAATGTTGTCACTAACATTAAACAAAAGCTTTTTTACATCTCTCCCATTTGTTGAGAAACAAGGGGGATACAGCAAATTCTGATTTAGAGAAGCCAAACTTCTGCTAGCTTTTAAACATGTATTTTAACTTCTATCTCCTTGGAAACTTGCTACAAAACAACGATTTTAGTGGTGAAATATTTGCTATTTATTTTATGTTATTTAAAGGATATAGTTTTTGTAAAAATTATAATTTAGTGTTGATAAGTTGAAAAATTTTGGCGGTTTTGAACTGACGGAATGCACAGTACCCATTTTTGATTAGCAAATATCATATACCATTCAGCCTAAACTATTTAAAGTTATATATTTCTGGAAAACGAATTTCCTACGCTTTCAAATGAGACTGGTATTTAGCAACATATCATATTTTTTACGCACACAATTTCTTATTTTTACTTACCATACACATTTGTTTGGGGGCTTTTGAGACCCCTAAGTAATTTCAAAATTTTAATAAATAAATTTTATCATTATTGCTTGAAATTTTGTCAAATGATGCCACAAAAGAGTAGTTTTCAGACTGTGTTAATGATAAAGGGTTTGGTTTCCTGGAAAACATGTAATCTCAATTTGATTTTAAATAGTTAGCTCTTGCTGAAAATTTGGCAATGTTTGTAGTCTGCAACTGGGTTTTTGATTTTTAACCCTTTTTGTGTGAGAAAATCCAAGAATTAAGGAACAGATTTTACATCTTCTGATGCGTGAGGAAAAAAGCGTGATCTTTTGAAAATTTTATGAAAATCAGATGAGAAATAACGTCACAAATCCATTTTTTTGTAAACTAATTTTGTAATTCAGCAAAAAAAATTGAGAGAAACATTGAAAACACAAAATCATTAATTGATGATCATGGGAGCAAAAGAGGTAAGACTTGTTTGCAATCCGTCTAAGCAAAGCAAATCCAGGCTCAGCCCATGCTTCTAGCTATGAAGCAATTATGTTGCATTCATTACGTCATAATACCAAAACCAAAAAAGAGAGCCCGGCCTCACCCCGCTCAGCCAAAGTGCAAACAGGGCTTTAGTTAAGCAAACACAGACAAAGAAACAATAACAAAAACAACAGCAAAGGCGTAGGCAAAGCATAAACACTATGTACAGATAGTTTTACAAGTAAACGAAAACCGAAACAGAAGCACAGATTGAGAAAACATAGGATTTACTAAATAGAAAAATATTAAAATTTTAACAGTAAAGCTGAATCAATAGAAAGGCAAAAATCACATTTTACTCTTGAACGGGCTGTCGGAAAGCAGTAACAGAAATTGAAACGGCAAAAAATGCACTCAACAGTAGACAATGGTTATTTACTCAAGTTCGTCTATGGTTCATTTAAAGGTGTAGCGGGGTTGCCGGCATTCCGGGGCTTTAATCGTTCACGTAATTCATATTGCAGCCGAATTCTTGCAAAGTTATCTAATGCAAACACAAATAGTTTTTAGTTAGTGCAGATCGTGTAGCGTGTTAGTATTGACTGTTTGCGTACCCTGTTTAACGTTTATTCGTGACTTATTAAATCCACTGTACACGTGTAAGCAACAAATAAACAAGGCAATGTAGGAAAATTGTGTAATTTGAACCTCTTGAGCAAGAATTGTATTAAGACCAACAGTTTAGCTTCAATTCCTTTCCCACTTTGTGTATCAGTAAAGGTGGATGAAAGGTATTGTGATATAGTATCAAGCTTTTATGTTCACTCGTTCAGATGCAAAATTGATATTTATTTTTTTATCAAACTGGTCCAATTTCCACGAGAGTCAAAATGCAAGAACTTCAGCCAGTCTTAACACAGTTTAACAAGCTGCAATGATATGTCAGGTTGAAATTTACTCTTCTTCTTCTTCTCTTCTACTACTTGGTGATGAAATAGTAAATATTCTGGGTAGGAGTTCCTAGTCGTAGTGTGGTCCTAGTTGAATAAAATTTCTGTAAACTGGTCAAGCAAAGAAAATTGACGGAATTTATTCATAGCAATAGCAAAAGACATAAAAAACGTCATGCACAAACATTTCCATTAGCTCTTTTGCTTTTCCGTGCAGCTCGTGTCGACATTTAAAACAGCAATAATAATTAAACAATATTATAGTCACTTGCAGATGTTCAAAATACAACAAAAAGTAAAGCCATGCTTGTGTTCAGTGCTACATAAAATATGTGCAACTTAAGAAAATTCCTTACACCTTTTTCATTATTCGGTGAGATGAATGCCTTTCACTGTGTAAACAGGACCCCAGGTCCATTTTTATCATTCCTCAACCTAGCACTCAAACTTGGTTCTGGCAAAGTGTCCAGGAATGTGCACAGATATGAGTAACGTTTCAGTTGAATTCACTTCTTTTCCAGCTTTTCTATTTTATGTCAATAACATAGGACCTAAATAAGATCAAACACCTTTCATTTCTTTCTTGTTATCTATTGCCTACTTCCTCAGTACTTTGCCAACAAACATTCAAGCTTTTTCTTAGCCTTGCCAAGATGTTTCAAATCGTGTGACCATTTCCGCATCAAACCATGAAATTAGTCTCAAAACAGCTGGGCACCAATTTACACAACTTTCCTCTAATTTAGCATTCGAACACGTAAAATTTTTCAAAGACGTATAGTTTTTGCATTGAACTCTTGCACCCAGGGTTATCACACTAGAATTGCCTTGTCCACGCTACACCAGTCGATCAAAGTTCAATTCAAAAACGAATTTATCTCAAGACTAGCCGGCTTTGCCGGCGTCGCCTGCAGAGTCCCCCATCAGTAACGTTGGGGTTAAAAATAACCCTTCAGCCGGCTTCACCCATCTTGCACCTGTGTGAAGAGAGACAATAAAATTGTGTTTTTTATGTCCGTTCATAATTCTTGTGTACGTAATGGTGATAATCTTAATTTCTTAATCAAACCTGCTAATGCTCACAAATAAAAAATCTGGCCACAAACTATTGTTAATACTTGTAAAAAGTATGAGGGGGATGGATTGAAACAAAGTAAAAAATAACAGTGGCGGCCAATTGGTGGTTGCTTTCACAATTACAGAAATAAACTATTTAATGGTAAGCCTATTTTGGGATTTGGTGCTGCCCCTTTCCTATTTATATTTGGCGGCGCTATTTGCCTTCTTTCCAGCATAGGAGCAAAAGCGCCTATGCCTATGCAAAAGTGTTAAGTTTTTTGGCGGCGCTATTTGCCTTCTTTCCAGCATAGGAGCAAAAGCGCCTATGCCTTCCCCAAACTTGTTTACCATATTCTAGTAGGAGCCCATCAAACCGAGTTATTTTCAAACAACTATTTTCTCTAAATTCAGTTTTACAAGTTGTTAGAGTTATGGTTTTATTTTGATTTTTTTAAACTTGAGATTTCTATACATTGCTTTAAAGTATGAATATAGGTAACTCAACAGGCAGCATATCAGCAAAAGAAAAAACCCTTGTTTTATAGTATACGTCGGCGTCGCCTGCAGGAACCCATCAGTCACGTCGGGATTGAGAATGTCTGCTCAGCCGGCCACGCCTACTTCACCCATCGGGCACTTGAGTGAACAGTAACGAAAATGTTCTGTTTTCTGTAGATTTTTAAGCCTTGGTGCGCTCCTTTTGTGATAGAATTTCTGATTTCAACGTTCTGGCGATGTGTTAGATCTATGCGTTCTGTTCATTGCTTACGTAAGCCAAAGGCAGCCTTGCGATTCCCAGAGTTTGGAAATTGGGAACATATTTTTGATATTAAGCTATTTGCAAGCAAAATAGCAAAACGCTTTTCATTTGGTGCGATTTCACACAGTGACGTTGTTTTCTTTGGATTTCCTATTAAACTTTCTGAAGTCCTCACTGGCTACGCACTATGTTGTATGTTCTTTTCTCCGTTCTTTCTCAAACTAATATCATTAAAATAAATTACATAAACATACAAATATTAAGCCGAGAAGGTGGACAAATAAACATGCAAACTAGGTTTGGGTTACAAACATGAAGCATTAGAGGATAGTGGAAACTTCCGTTGAAGCAAGTAGTTATGGCAAAATTAGTTGACCATGGACCTACGGTATACCTTCTGTAGCAATAACAATGCTACATAGGAAATATCAAAGTTACTAATTGATTGACGCGCCGTCTTAATCTCATCAAACGCTGATTATTCCCAATCCAAATTTGTTAAGGGTGGTCTGAGTGAATCCAATTTTCCAGTAATTAATTTGACAATCAAAAGACAAGCGGTTATAAAAAACTACGACTCAACTTGGTCAACACGGAGCTGCAATTAGCAGTTGAACTTTAAATAATCACAGATCAATATATCTAAAAATAAAACTTGCATGTTAATGGTTTCTTATGTCGTAAAATAAATACTATTTCTAAGTTCTCAAGACCCTGTTACAATGCAAAACCACTAGCAATCCACTGCAAACACTAAACAAGTTAATCGAAAAATTCAGCACTTCCTCATTGTAAGCAAACGAAAGCCTGAGGTGATGATTCTCGCAGATCAGCGTGGCACGGTAGCCAACATAATACCGAACGGTCCGGGTTCAAATCTAGAGTGGAAAATCAAATCAATATCAGAAAACAAAAACAACTTTAGAAATTAGATTCCAAACAAGCACAAAACTGTCAAAGTTGTACACCTTCACTTAAGTATCTATCATAGACAGTGGCGGCGCTTGGCTGGGGCAAGTCCAGGCTATCAGTACTCTTGACCAGGCGCTTACCCAGGCTGGTATAAAGGCTGGCACCGCCCTTCATTATAACCTTTTTACACAATATCGAAGGGGCCCACGACTCTTAAAAACATAGTTTGATTTGTTTCCATTTAACTAAGATAAAACTCCATTCAAGTGGTTACCTAAAAATGAGACTTGATAACCATAACATAACCATAACGATAACCACAGGTGCTTGATAACCATAACATAGATATGTTTTTTGATTTTTCGGCTAATATCTGCATTGCTACGCGTCAGAAACTTACTCGATTTCTTCTGTCTGATTGGTTTCTACTAGGTTAGGTTCTAGTGGTTTCAATGCTTTGGAAAAATATCGAGAATGAACAATGATTTTTGTTTTATGATTATGCTTATGAGTAAAATACACTTACGCAAGTTTTCAAAAAGGCCAATGCTTTTAATTAAGATAAATTACCCAACCACAAAAAAGCATGGAACAATAACGTTATAGGCATGTATGGCAGCGAAATTTATTATGTCATTCTAAACTGTTGTGCGCATCCCTATAAAACTTTTAGCCGAGGCTTTTTCCTCTCTGTCACAAGAAATTGCCAGAAAATCTCATTACATTGCATCATGCTAGCCTACAATAGCAAAAAAAGGTTTCAAATAACGTCTCAAAAGTAGCGTTAATTTTAAGCCGCTAACATTCAGAGCATAATGGTTTTTAAAGACGCAAAACTCTTCAAAAGTGGGGAAGGTTTCTGCGGCACGTCGGCAGTTTACAAAGCTGAATTAATTTGGTTTGGAGTGACTTCCACACTTCCAGCTAGACGAAACGTTTAATTAAGGTGGCAAAACACTCAAGTAAATTAGATTGTTAGGTACTGTAGTTTGATCACTGACCAATCAGCCTATTAGCACAATCTTCAAAAAACGCTACTTTTGAGTAATATCTACATGATCTCATTTTCTAGTTACTTTATATCACATATCACAATAACATCCAAAGTTCCAACCGCTGACTTAGTGGAACAGTATTGAAACTCACGAGGCCAGGCCTGCACAACTCAAAAAAAGGCTCGGGCCACATTGACTATGGAAAATTTGCTGAGAAGCATTATTTATACGTTAAGTCACTGCTTATAATGCAATTAAGGGTACATTATCGTTGTGTAATACTCAGGGATGTGGAAGCGGAGGCGGAAGCTGGGAGCGGTCCTTTTTCCGTGGAAGCGGAAGTGCGAAAATTCCACCGCTTCCGCATAGGAGGGAAGAATCGAGGGAGAAAATAAATTGGTTCTGCTATCCTTCGGAGAAGAACGAATAGCGGGAACGTACACGTTAAGAAATGAAAGCGAGGAGAAGTCGTTTAGAGAGATGTTGACCTCTACATAATCAGAGTAAGAGTCAAGCGAAGAAAGAGAGGAGGTAGAAAGCTCAGAGAAAGATAAGCTCTGCCTGACGAAAATGATGACGACGCCGCTAGCGTCTGTGACATTAGTAGAAAAAATACCAGATCGGGAATGGGTGCCATCGGATCGCAGAGCAGAGAATCCAGGGATTCGGAAAGAGGAAGATAAATTAAGGTTAGATTCCTGGATACAAATAAGGTCAACGGGATGAGATGAAATGAAGTGTAGCAGTTCAATGCTTCTGACTCGGAGACCCCCAGCATTTCATTGAAGAACCCTGAAAAAGTTAGGGAGGGAAAGAAGAAGCAGGAGGTAAAGAGAAACAGCCAGGAGCACGAGGAGGTGGCAAGGGTGCAGAGGGAGAATATACAAAGTGGGCGGAAAAAGGATAAGAGGTTTGAAGGTGAGGGTGGGATGCAAGTGCTGCATTAGCAGAAGGGAGCCAGATTGAGCAGTGGAGGTATACCAGCTGGAGGAGTCCGAGGAGGAAGTCACAATGCTGGTAGGTGTGGAATCTCCAAAAAAACAGGGAAGCTCCAGGAGTGAGAGCTGCCAAGAGTTCTGATTCTAGCAAAGGAGAGTAGTGAGCATTTTAAATGAATCCAGTTAGAGCATGTGCAGCATTGCACTGACCTACCTCGCCAGGTCACATTTCCAGCGCACACTGAACTGGGAAAGACGGGACAAAGGTTTGGATGAGCGTTGCCGCTCATCAGGAGAAGGAGAAGACGGGAAAGAGAAAGATAGGAGAACAGAGAAGACAGGCCGATTTTAAAGAGGCTGCATGCTGCCTTTCTGCGGTCGTTCAGGGGGCTGCACGGCGAAAAAATGGTTTGTGTGAGGGGAGTGCCCGGGGTAACTGGGACCATCGGGAAGGCCAACTTCTATTTTAACCCAACCCAAGCGGGGTTGGGACCGCACCACTGCGTTGAGGCGGCCGTTGATTGGTGCAGTTTAATTTTGCTCGCTTTACATGTATATACTATATATACGAAAAAAATTTCGCACTTTACTATTCAAAAAGATCGGAGTCAATACGTGTTTTGGAGACGGACAGAAGGTCCGTAATAATTATTTGAGTTAAGGTTAACTCAAAGTCAGAGTTAGTTGAGGATAGAGAGGGAAATCAGAGCTGTACGGTGTAATTTGTGGTTGTTGCGACAGGTTATTTTCGAGAGCTGCAATATGTGGTCAAACGGTTTAGATCTGAAAAGTATTAACTTAACTGTTGTAAAAGTAGTTGTAAGTAGTGGAGGAACTTGTAATAACTGTCTATTTGTTGAAATGTTTAATTATTTTTTGAATTGTAGTAACAAAATATTTGATTTTCTTGCAAGCAATTTGTGATTTCTAAATTTTTGCTAGTGGGGTTTCCGTGACAAACGCAAAAGTACATTACGGGATTCGCAATGACAAAAAGATTGAAAAGCACTGTTCTACATTTAACACGAGTTCTAATATCTAAGAAAAAGAAACGCAGCTTAGTTCGGAACAATAAGCTCAAGCGAAGTAGGTAAAGTAATGGCAATAAATGAAGGTTTTTGTTTTCTCTAAATGATGAAGTGTAGAAGAAGGCAGGGTACAGACCTACAGAAGTTAAAAAAAAATGTCAACGGTCGTTTTTTCGTTTTTTGTTGGTGGAAGCGGAAGCGAAGGTGTGGAAGCGGTTGAAAAATAACCGCTTCTACATCCCCGGTAATACTTCAATCTCAGTAGAAACTAATGTACACTTTAATCACAAACACTAATGCAAAACATTGCACCGCTTCCCGGCAACAAGATTGCCATAATCTGGATACATATAGGAAGTGGATATTTTCGGAATGTCCTTCAGACTTTCATTAGACAAAGAAGAGCGCTGCTTGTTCTTGTTTATATTCATAATCAAAACAGTTTGTTCGCATTTGTAGGTACTGCCAAAAATACTAAGCGTTTTCTTTGCAGGTTGGACAAGGTTTTTATATTTATCACTGTTCAGACTTCTGTTGAAGTTTAGCAGGCTGTTTTCTCTGTGTTTAATGTTGCACACAGACGAGGCTTGCAGTTCGATAACCTTTAACTGCAATTGTATGGGCACTTCTTCTGGATTCATTGAAAATGGGTCGTCATCCAGTTTAAATTGGAGATTTTCTTCCTGAGACAAAGTGAGTCGTCGGTCAAACTCTTGCATCAATACCTCAATTTATTGAGCAAATTTTTCTCCTAGCTGTTGGCACTGGGGAATTTTTCTCCCTCTGAGAATTTTTCTCCTCGCTGGGAAATTTTAACTGGAAAAAATTTTCTCCTCTAGTTGGCACAGGGGAATATGTTGTGCACAGGTAGGAAAGTGAGTCATTTCACTTTTCAACAACTGACTTCTGAAAAGTCCTAGTTTCATTTTGAAAGCTTTCACTGCTCCTACCAACTGAAATATAAGCAGGCCTTTTCTCTGAAGCTTCGTGTCGAGATCGTTCAGATGAGTAGTGATATCAAAAAGGAAAAATAAATCATGATTCCAGGATTCACTTTCAGCTCTTCTAACTTTTTTGGCTCATTTTTAAGGAAGTGTAAAACTTCCTCTTTTAAAGCAACAAAACGCTGTAGCTCCCTTCCTCGGCTCAACCATCTCACTTCTCTATGGTGTACTAGGTCTTTATATTCTGCATCCACCTCTTCCAGAAATGCTCGAAATGTTCTATGTTTTAGAGCGCGAGCGCGAAGGTAATTTACAACCGAAAGTACCACAGACATTACGTGGTCAAATTTTAAAATCTTACCACAAAAACCTGCTGGTAAACAATGCAGTGGTGTGTAATTATACGTCTTTCAATGACTTCCTGAATTAGAGAAACTGCTCCAGTATGTTTTCCACAAATAGCTGGACCACCTTCGGTGCAAATAGCCTCTAAGTTTGTAAAGCTGTATGCCAACTTCTTGTTCACACAATTAGTTGATTCTGTACAGATGTCTTTCCCAGTAGTACACCTTTCATTAATTGCATGGCAGCAAGTTCTTCACCAATATTAAGGTTCTTATCAACGCCTCAAATATGTATGACAAGCTGAGCTGTATTGTAACAATCGATACTTACATCCATAGCCAATGAATAAAAATAGAATTCTCTTGCTTTCTGCTTTAACTTATCCGTTTAGTTGGCAGCTATGTCAGCCACCTTTCTTTGTGGGGTCATTTGAGAGAGATTGATGTTTTGGAACATCCGTATCTTTTCTGGACAAAGCTCTGATCAAGCTAGCAGCATGTACTTTTTCACAAACTCTCCGTCTGTAAAACACTTTCTAGAAGCAGCAATTTCCTTCAAAATTTGAAGCTAGCATTTGTAGCTTTTGCACTTTTGCAGACGAATACTTTGAAAAATTGCTGTTTCTTGCCAAGGCTTTTCATAAGGCTGGCTGCTTTAAGGCTCTTTTCATTTCGATCTAATTTAGCGATAATAGGATGCTGATTTTCCGAATGTTGTCATAAATTATATTCCTTGTGAACGGTAACCGTTTCTCGACACACAAGACAGATTATTATGTCTTTGTTCGTTACAATCAGTAGCGTACGCAGAAAGTTTCCGAGGAGGGGGGGGGGCAAAGTTTCGTCACAATCGTGTGATGTCACAAATCAACTTTATGGGGAGTAACGAAGGCACGACCATTCTATTCTACCATACATTAAAATCAAAATCCAGGGCGAACCCCGAATACTCGCGAAAAACAGCTTTCCTTTTGCTAAAACTGCTTGGTTTTGCTATATATTTTTTCATTTTTAGGGTCTGAGGGGGGCATGGCACCGTGGCCTCCCTCCTCGGTAGGCTAGTGGTTATAATCAAATACTTGCTCGTCCACTTAGAGTTAAACGCTCTTTGCTCGCTGCCTATTTTTCTTTTTTCCCTTCAGACATGGTTAACCAGTAAAAAACAAAGTTCAGTTACAGGCAGATTACGTAACACCAGCACATAAACAACACTGAAACTATAGCTGTAAAAACAAGCAAGTGAACCACTCTCTATGGATAGGTGAACTTCAGTTTGTAGGCTATTTGTATCTGATCGTTTTTTTTGCCTGCGCAATGGCCCAAGTACAGAATTCTAAAATTTTCTGTTCTTCTCTGGCTTATCTACCGGCACGATGGTGTAGTGATTAGAGCGTCTGCTTCGCCGTCGGTAGACTAGGGGTTCATTCCCCTTGTCGAGTCACACCAAAAGACTTTAAAAAATGGTATCCACAGCTTCCCTGCTTGGCGCTCGGCATTTATGGGAAATTGTGGAGAACAAGCCGGGAAGTTCGCTTGTGGTGTCCTTGGGCAAGGCACTTAACGGGACGCCCCACCTTTATGTGAAAGACAGGTGTCCGAGATGTCCCAGACATGTCGGAAATGGCAACTCCCAAGCGAGTGCGGATTTACCGTCCAAAATATAGCGATACAATTCGCTTTCTCGTGAATGGAGTATAAATATGAACAATACAAATACAAAAATCTAGATTAAGATCATGAGCTATTAACCTACAAGAACTTCTAACAAACATTGAATAAGGCATCATGAAACAAGTAACTGTTACGTAATATTAATTTAATTAATTGATTATAAGGAATATTTCGTATTGTTACGTAATAATTGAGGAATAAAAATTAATTAAATGCTTTCTATCTCACACAGCAGGTGAAATATAGTAAAGACAGAGTTCAGCTGTTGACTGATTTTGTAATGCTTTTGCAGGCCGCAGGAAACGCATTCGCGAAATGCTTTCGCGGGCCGTATGTTGTGCAGGCCTGTACTAGGCCTACTCATCAATCAAACAATTGCTAGATAATGCGTTGTGATGTGACAATGCTGAGTGACTTACTTCCAATTACAGGCTATAAAATATTCGCGCTGCAAATATTTGACCTCCTACCGATCTACCGGAGAATCGTTTTACTCCTTCCTGCTTTGTAGTCTTCCGGCAAAGCCAAAAGTAGTTCAATGATACATTTTACCTGTATAGCCTTATAATTGCTACTTGCTACCAACAGTCTAAAGACCGTAGGATTGCCAGGAAAGAAATACTGAAGCGATTATGAGAGTGACTGCATGATGCATTGATAGGTACTAGCAACTGAAACGTTAAGTAACAAAGCAATGAACAGCAAGTAAGGAGTGTGCACAAAGAGCTTGCAATTTTCAAGTCAGCAGCAGCTACCTGAAGTGAACGTCATGCGATCAATCAAGCTTTGGATCAAATCGAACTCGCCCCATCGAATCCGGGAACCGCTTGAGGTCCTTTCTTGGCCATACAGCTATACACTGAAGAACGTTAACAAAAAGAAACTTGTTATTCTGTCCCCTAACCCCACCCCTCTCATTACGCTTTTTCCGATGATCGCGACTATTAGTCAAATTACCTGGAAGAGCGTTTGGAGTAGATTAATGTGTTTTGCAAAAAACTATAAATTTTGGGAAGGGGAACGTGCCTAGGTGCCTCCCTCCTAAACCCGCTACTGATCACGTTTATGATTAAATTATGTTACGGTTGCTAGTAGTATTACGCAAGCAAACAATACCCTAGGGCCTAGATCAAGGGTGGGCAAACTTTTTAGTCGGAGGGCCACATTGACCTTTACAAGTGTGGCCGAGGGCCAGTGCTTAAAATCTTGCGATAGCTATATACCATGTAAGAGCTTGCAATAGCTTAAAATCTTGCAATAACTTCTTGTAATATCGTATTACCGGGCTTTGGAAATAATGGTGTCCAAAAAAAGGTTATCATCCTCTATTAGGCCGGAAAATGCGTCAATTCAAACTGCGTAGCAGCTCTTCCAATGATGGCTGCTATCGTTTTAACTTCTTAGTACAGCAAGTGTGGCCTCCACTGTCATATTAAATGAGGTATGTGGAAGTATTTACAGGTGTTGGCTGGCAGCACAAAATGCTCTGGCGGGCCGTAGTTTGCCCACCCCTGCCTTAGGTCATTCATTCATTAAAACTCGATCGAAGATCACGCTACTTCTTTCCTGTATGTGATTAAGCAGCATTACTTAAAATAAAGCCGTAAGGTCTACGACAAAATATGCAGACAAGATAGATCTATCTCTGATCTTTGTAACCAGTGGCAAACAAAGCATTTCAAACTCGATGTCATAAAGTTGATCCCCATAAAAGATTTTCTGCGACCTACATGGACTAAATGTTCGTTTTCACACCGTTGCTCTTTAAAAAAGTTGACTCCATTGAAAAATTTATTAAAAATTGGTGCCAAAAAACTTTGGGAACTCCGCTGAGAATTTTGTCACAGGCCAAGCTGTTGGCTGATCCTGCCCTAATTAGATTATCTGAATGAACAAATTAAATAAACGTTTACATTTCGATTGGGCAACGTATTAAGTAATTAAATTGGTTATGACGATTCATCTCGATTCAACACTAAATCACGAAGGTAAAAAACCAAAATTCAAACGACCACCCAATGAAGAACGAGATTTTGCGAGATATCATATTTTCGATTGAAATCATAAAATTAATTTCAATTCTCTTGAAAAACTAGTTTTGAAACTCTTTAAACACAGAGCAATATCAAAAAAGAAACTGTTCTTTTCACGGTTATCATCCATAATAATGGAATACTTACGTGGTACATAACAAATTCATTTGTTTTATATATAATTGCGTTATCGTTGTATTTTACGCTTTATTTTAAAATCACATCGGTTGAAGTTTTCATGATTTCCAACTTCTGAGTTAGTCTCTCAAATGTGACTAATCAGTTGATAAGGACAGCAAATCAAAAATTTGATTTTTTGGTAACTAAAAACAAACGAAATCAAAACTTGACAAATTTTTTGAGTTGGTCAATAGAGGGTTCAGACGGTGCTTTCTTTTGGCTAGGGCACATGTAGGTAAATGTGACAACTTGCAGATTTAGTTGAGTACTTCAACTGATTTAGAAAGCTAAATGAAAGGCGAAAAAATTGTTACTGGGTCGCTACATGGTTATGGTCAGAATATGAGTGAAAGTTTATAGCAATTTTGTTTTTGACTGATAATATTAGCGTTTTTCTAAACGTACTTAGTTTGTGCATTTGGTCATTTAGGTGGATTTATAGTCTTACAGTGCCATTGTCTGCAAAGGGCAATTTTCAGTCATCTTACCAAGTCAAAATAATATTCTTTCCAGTAGACTATAAGCACTTCCAAATAACTTAAACTACAGCATTGTTTGTGGTGCATAAATATTGTTTTTTATTCATAAAACAAAATTATTCTAGCTATTTTGCTGTTGTTCTGTGGCAAATGGATGCAGAGTTTTGTGTTATGTGGCAAGATCAAGTGGTCTTATTGTTGTTGCTACCCAACCCCTTCCGAGGGATGGAGGCATGGCAGAAGACCATGGAGCCCCAGAATCCGGGAAACTCTCCAGGGCTCGGACCATTAACTGCACCAATCAACAAACGCCTCAACGTGGTGGTGCGGTCTCCGGCCCCGTTTGGGTTGGATCGAAATGGCTGTTGGCCTTCCCAAGGGTCCCAGTTACCCCAGGCACTCCCCTTCATTTTTTCATTGTGCTACTCCCTAAACGACTGCAAAAGGGCAGCACACAGCTTTTTTAAAACCAGTCGCCTGCTTTCTCTCTTCTCCTGTCCTTCTCTTACCCATCTTTGTCTCCTCATTCTTCTTCTTCTCTTGATGAGCAGTAACGTTCATCCCAACCCTGGTTCCACCAATGCCTGCTCAGTGTGCGCTGGAAATGTGACCTGGCGGGGAAAGTCAATGCAATGCTGCACCTGCTCCAAATGGGTCTATCTAAGGTGCTTACAACTTTCCCTCTCCAAATTCAGAAATCTTGGCAGTTATCACTCCTGGAGCTACCCCCCTCCCAACTTGTAAGTGGTCTCATTTGTTTTCAGCATTGGGTTCCTACTAGAGAAAGCTGTGCTCACGCTTGCTTTTTTAGTTCCTTCTACTGTATTATGTTCAATGTTTGTTGATTCATTTTTCTCGTTAAACGCAGTGTTTGGGTGTGTTATGTAATTACTGTATTATCTTGTTTGTATCTTTGATTTTTTTACTGTATTTTTTAACATTTTCTGTATTTTTCGATTTTTCAGCTGTCTGTTAGCTTTGTGTGTTACAATGGCTTCTTTCTGTAAAAATACATCCTTTTGATTTATTCTGCTGCCCAAAACTTTGATTTGATTTCAATGCTAGAGTTTTGCTGATTTTCGAAGGACTATGGACCAATGTTACAAAGTTGTAACGTTTGAAAAAATGGGGGGTAAACAAAAAATTTTTGGGAAGTTTTTTTACAGTACACTCTTAATACAGAATTCAGCAGGAAAAAATGCCCAGATTTTTTTTTCAGCGAAAAGAAAAAATGTGGAACATAGAGGGTTAATGTACATTTGTATACATGTTGCTTTAGTAAACTTTTCGTAGCACTAATTATCTTTAAAGCCGTCATTTGTGTGCTGTCTTGGTTATCAACCAGCTGGCTAGATCGTTTTTATTGCAAAAACATTCAAAGCAATTTTACTTTTAAGGACACTCCAAGCCAAAATGCCGGATTTGCCCCGCAACGATAGCCTAAAAATTAGTCCCTTAAACTTGGGACTAAACCTGCCTATCATGGAGGCAAAAACTTTTCATTTTGAAGGGTGCGATAGGAAATCAGTCAGTTCCATTAAAATCTTCTTTTGAAATTGATCAAACTGTTATTGTGTGGAATATCTTGAGGTGGAACTGATCACGTACACGCTGACTTATTTGGGGGTCATTACTGAGGTATTGTCATAGGCCTGCAGCTTTAAAAAAAATGATTTGCCGTACGCTTTTCATGACGCCCGCATCAGAAGCGGTGTTGTGTCATATGGGAATGACCAGAGGTGATCAAAGTAGTCTCAAGATCTACTTGGGTAAAAGTATTGTAGTTTACTCAAAAAAATACTCAAGTAAAAGTAGAAAGTAATGACAGATATTTTTACTTGAGTAAAAGTAATAAGTAATTGCAAATTAAAATGCTTAAGCGCTAAGAGTAGAAAGTCGTTTCAATTTTCGAGTAGATTTGTCCAGTATCTTTCTAAATCAGTAGTTCTCATTTTGTGGTATTCGTTTCATATAAGATGCGAAGTGGATTTTTGAAGATGCAAAATTCTCCACCAATGTATAGCTTAATTTACATTACCGACCAAGGCTCACGTGCATGGTAGAGGCAATGGTGTCTGCTTGAAAAATGATCCGCATAGACTTAGAGACACAGTGGTAGCAGTTTATACCATTTTAGACGACTATCGAAAGGAATTACCTTAAATTAATGTTGATGACTTTTTTCTATTTTGTCTTTTTATCCTATAGGTCTATATTAGATTGGATATACTTTTCTATTGTTGTTATATACTTTAAAAATAACGTTCGTAAACACTTAAATGTCATTAAAACATTAGCGACTCGAAGATGATCACTGTCATTTTACTTTTTAAGCCTATGGATTTCAACCTGTGGTACACTTACCACCAGTGCTGCGCCAGCAGTTTATTAGTCGCGTGCCGAGTTTTGTGTTCAATAAATTTGTATTGCCTATCGTTGTAACTATCGCTGTGTCATGCTCACTTTTATTCTTGATAACAAAGCAAAAGTCGCTTTACTTACCTTCATGTAACCCCTTTCCTTTCGAAAATTATCTGGAGGCTAGTGCGAACAATAAGTCTAATATCCAGTTTTAAAGCTTTGATTGGTTTTTGAGCAAACATGTACGGTGAAAGTTTCTTGTAGTATTTGACCATTTTTCTATTTTCTTACAGCCCTCTAGCCATATTTTTATAGCCATAACACCTGCTTATCTCTCTTTAGAAAATCGAGTAAACATCTTTTGAAACTCATTAGAATAGGCATTCAAAATTGTGCAAATTGTTTTCGAGATTAAAAAAGTTTATCGGCTAGTCCCCTCCCCCTCACGGATGTCTTTGTTTCTTGGTTGGGTACCACTTGGTATTTGGTAAATTATTTCAAAACAGCAGCTGTTTAGCTAACCTCTACCTTAAATGTGCAGATGATACAGTGAGACCTAAAGTACTTAGCAAAATTTTTTCTTTTCTCTAGTAGGTTTACCTGATTACAACTCAACTGAGTTTTGTTTTATTTGAAACCCTCCCAAAAAATAGTTTTGTAAATTTGGAAGAAAAGAGAATATTTGAAATTTTTTGGTTTAAATCTTTAAAATTAAATCACTTTGAATTAGAAGTTCGAAGCGCAGGGTATTGCATCAATATGAGTAAACATTCATTATTATGCGATATATGATTTTGTGATAAACAAACTTCGTGCCTTCATCTTCGCAAATTTAAGAGTATTAAGTGAACAAGTTTATTCGTCACATTTACGTATGCTTAACAGAAGTTAAAAAGACAGGGAAATAAAAATATAACATGACAAAAAACTTAAGTAATAGGTCAATGACAAAAAACGGTCAGAATGAAAGAGGGCGATTTGGAGTTATACTTCGTGTTTTTAAAGTATACGTTTACTTCTCAACCCTTATTGTCTCTTTTGCCTATTGATGCTATAATGCAGCATTTTTGAAAAGTGCGTGAATTATGCAAATGAATAATTCACGAAAAATTTTCATAAATGCAAAAACCTTATCCTAAAGATAACGGTTCGTCGGCTTGAGGACACCGGCTGGGTGTCATCGTACTGACGTACCGAATTTGAGCCAATAGTCTGTTGGCTGTAATTCAATAGATTCAAATGAGAATCTAATGAGTTCCATCGTACGTACGTACCGAATTACAAGCGATGGTCAAATAGATTTAGAATCTAATGACCCAAATTGTGACGTCCAGTCAGAATCATGCTTTTTTTGTGTTATCCACGAATCAGAATGACCGCTACGTAGAGCTTAAAATTGAAAAAAAAACTTCGGAAGATTATCACAACAAACAACTCGACAACTAAATAATCAAATTAAAAACTATCTTCCAACATAAAAAAAACCACACCACATAGAAAAATATCCACACCACACAAATAATATAAAAAATATAAATCAATTCTCAATTTTCACTTTCATCGCTATCACTTGTATCATCATCATCTTTAAGCTCCAAAATAATGGGTTCCTCCTCAGGAATCATAACTTTTTGTTTATTATCTGCTTCTTCTTGCTTCCACACAATTTCTTGCTGCTCAGCTGATTATGCATCTTCTAAAAACTCCACCAGTTTTGTTTTTTCTTTTTGTAACAACCTTAAATTTACATCACAAAAAATAAGTTTGATAACCCTTGAAAGTGTCAGCCTGTTTCTTGATTTTGTGTGCACGACCCCATGAACTTTGCACACCCTTTCAACATTGGCTGATTGTACTGCTAAAACAGACAAACGAATGCCAATATCTTTTAATCTAGAAAATTGCTTACTTCCAACAAGATCCCATGCATACCTTGTTGACCTCATCAATTTCTGTTTTGTTATTACTTTTTTCACTTCAAAATCATATTGTTTACCTTCTGGTAGTTTCAAACTATTTTTTATTTTCTGTACGTGTTTGCCCCACCTTCCCTGTTTTTTAATTGCTTCAAAAAACTAAAGTTCTGCTCTATGTGCTTGAATATCATCTTGATATAAATCTTTTAATACTTCATTTGCAACATCCAACCATTTTATTCCAAGTAATGCATCATATTTTTGGTCGCCATCTAAATCATCTGGCATGTTGTAGGGATCCATTAAATAACCCATCAACCATGTATTATCTTTGATGGGAACTATAGTAGAACCTGCTTCAGAAACTCCAAGCCACCGACCCATAATTAATTCACCAACTCTTTTGATTGCCTCTTCACCAAAACATCTTTTTGTTGCATATTTTTGTTTCCATACATCATAATCCTTTAGTACGGCAATAAACATTGGGTATACCCAAGATGCACGACATTTTGCACTTTCTAAATGATGAATTGCTTTGCAAAGTGGACCAGTTATTCTCCTCAAAGTTTCAACTTTTTCCATGAATGAAAAGTTGCCAACATATCCTTCAAACTCTTCCCTCTTTTTGACATTAATATCAGCAACTATATTAGATGCATACTGTTCTTCATCCATTAAGTTACTCAGATTTTTGCGGTTGTTTACAACTTGTTGTAACATTAAATCAGCATAGCTAAACCTTGTATCTGGGAATAATTTTAGCATTGTTCCACCATTACTACCACTGATGACGCGCTGATATGCAGCTTTTACTCTTGTATGACCCTTGACAAACACTGCTATTGCTGTACACCCTTTGATGATCTCATTGACTTCTGGTAATTTAGCAACATCCTCAATTAATAAGTCAAAAATATGAGTACAACATCCAGGAGTAAATAACTTTGGATATTTTTGACGTATTATTTTTGCAGCAGATTTATTTACTCTGACATTATAACCGACAATTCCTGCAAACACTTGTTCAACACCCAATGAAGCAATAGTTTTCTTTTCCAGTTCATCCATTATATTCTTAGCAATCCATTCTTGATTTTCTTTCTGTTCTTTTGCATCAAGGCAAGTGACAAATGCTGTTTGATCTTCAACTGTTTCTGTAACAATGACTACATGATTGTTAATTTCAACTGTATGACCATCATAGCCCATTGTCCTGTATGGGTTACCTTTATGATTCCACATTGCATTAATTTTTTTCTTAGTATCTTGAAATAATTCTTCTGAACAAGTAGTTCTAAACTTATCAACTTTTTGGAGATATGGAAGATAAGCTTTGTTCAATGCTCCTATCATTTCAATAAAACTTTCAGATTGTACAATAGTAAATGGAATTGCATTGGAAACAATAAACTTGGTTAGAAATCTTGTTATCATCTCGGCACGTTTAGGGCTGCATTTGTCTAAACTGCTGTCAATTGTGGGTTGCTTCATCTTCTTCTTGGAGCCAGTAATATTGAAAAATGAATTGCTGTTGTTGCCTTTCCTTTTGTTATTATTGTCAGTTGAAATATCATCATCATTATCACTGTTGGTTTCCATTTGTAGTGCAAGCCAATCAACAACTTGTTTTGTTTTTGATGTTTTGGCTACCTTTTTTTTCACATCCATTGAAAATCCTTTGCAATGGCAAACAATAAGAACAACAAACCTTGTAGCAGGCATACTATATCCATGTGCAACTTTTTTTTCAAAGTTACAACCTTCCCCCTTGCACTTCCACACCTGGTGGGTAGCAGTATCATTATCACTATCATTGAAAACATAGTCTTGTAGATCATTTCGCTTTCTACCACCTGCCCTAGAAGACATCTTGTTTTTTGCGCGATATATGAGCAAAAAGAAAGAAAAAATGAGAGAAATAAATATTGCGAGTTCATTTTTTTTATGCACGAATCGGAATGACCCGCCGAACGGCGGAAAATTGAGTACTAGCGACGTACCGTATGATCGCCAGTACTCGGTTTGTACTCTTTCGAGGCGCAAAACGAGTTTTAGCGTCGTTCGGACTGATCGCCAGTACGCGTACAGCGGAAAGATTCCTTATGCATTTTTGTGAATTTTACCAGGAAAATTTACGAAAATTCGCCTGCATTATGCTTGTGAATAATTCACCAAAAATGCGTGAATTATGCAACCAAAAATGCACGACCAATAATGCAGCCGTAACGATACTTTTGCCCCTTGGCAAATTTCAAAAGTAAAATTTATCCCCAAATTTTTTTATATTTTCACTTCTACAAATGCCTATTGTAGTAGGTAAAAGTGCGAATTTTTTGCTAACAAAATTCATCCCCAAAGCAGGTGTAATTTACCCCGGTTGAGAACCTTTGGTTTACTTGACATATAGGTTGCTAATCAATAAATAAAACTCAAATTTTACTGCATTGTTAAGAATTGCAAATAAAAAGTTTAGAGTTATACTTCCTGGTATTTTTTTAATAACAAAAAATTTGAATAAAGCTGAAACATACTTTTCCTGGTCTTTTTTAATTAAAAACGTATAGTATGAAAGCAAAAACTCGCTTTTTCCTGCTCTGTTTTGAAAAGCTTTGATCACTGTAGAAACTGAAACTGGCATTTTCCCCTTCTATTTTGAAAATTAATGATTACGGTAAACCAGGAACTTGCTTTTTTTGCTTTTTTGCTCTAAAATCGATCACTAAGTCTACATAACAATTTATTTTTCTGTTGTAATGCCTAACACCAAATAATGTAAGCTGCAAACTCTGTAATTTTTGGACACATGTTGATTAAAGGTTTCCAAAAATAGATGTTTACGCGGTATTCTACAAATAGTTGTTGGGTATATAGCTATAAGAATAAGGGGGTAAAGTGGGTGATAATAATGGCTAAAGTGGGTGGTTGTGCCTCCCTCTCGTGATTACACCTTTGGTGGTACGCAACGACAGTAAAAATTTTCCGGATGGTATGCAAGCAGAAAAAAATTGAGAGTCACTGCTCTAAACAAAAAAATGATATATAAAATTTAGTGTGAAAAACTGTAGCCACCTGATGTAGTCAGCTAGAAATTTCTGACAGCATTGAGACAAAATCTTTTTCATCCTTAATCACATGTTTAGTCACGACCTTTTTTGATTATTTTAGAGCTCTCACACTATTATAGCAAGAATCAGTGGTATTGAGCGAATTTGCAAGATATTTGCTGAGGTTAGGCTTACACGGTTACTTTCGTTAAAGAGCTCGAGAGAATTTATCCTAAACAAAATTTTTCAATTCTTTGAGAGAGTAATTGCCCTTTTTGCTTTTCTAGCAACTCCCTTGACAGAGGCAGTAGCTGATATGCGAAAAAACTACAAACTAATATCGGCTTAAAAAGTTAAACAAACTACAAAAAATAAAACAAAATGGCTTGGAATGAAGTCTCAAAGAACTAATCCTATTGCTAAGAAAAATTAATGGCAAGGTGTAACAAATTGATAACAATTATAGCACCGAAATTAGGAAATATTTTCATATCGAACAGCAGTTTCTTCGAATTGAGAGATCTAAACTGCGTTGGTTTGACCATACAAGTAGAATACTGAAAAAAAAGACCTCTGGTTAAATCTTTTTTGTCTTATCAACTAGAAAAAGATCGCTGGGCCGCCTAAGAACTAGGTAGATGCTGTATAGGTCTAAATAAGCCACTTGTTAAGGTATAGGCCAATAGCTTGGTATTTTACTCGTGAAGTAACTTGGGTTAGGAAATGTCGCTGGAAGTCGTGATGTACATGTACATAAAGATGTCCCAGAGCGGCTGTTACGAATCCTATCAAGAGAAAAATTGGTTAAAAAAGATGTATCTTACGTAGGTTACTTTCACTTATTGCATTTTTTGCCTAATGTTTGAGAGATTAAACTCAATTTGTTTATCAAGTCTTTTTATTGAATTGCGACAATGCAAGAGTTCTCTGAATTATTTCGATCTTTAACAATTGACGTGAAAGCATGTCCTTAAAATCAGTGGTTCTTTAGTTGCACAGTTTGTATGAAATCTAGCCTGTCTATTACAATTTTGATTGTTATTAAAAAGTAGGTGTATGAGGAAATTTTATAGTTTTGGCTGAGCTCTTTTCTTGCAAAAATCCCGAGAATAAATGAATATTGGGCTGTGTCCACTAAGAAGGATCATTCTATAACAACAACCACAGCCACACAAGCTGGCAATTCTAATTCCTCAAACTGGTTCAATATCGTTTGCAGTGGCGTCAGTAGATAGCTTTGGAAGAATTCGGCTGCAATATAAATTAACAGAACGATTAAAGTCCTGGATGTTGGCAACCCTACGACAATTTTAAATGGACCATAGATGAACTTAGGCAGATAACCATTGCCTACTGTTGATCATTTTTGCCGTTTCAGTTTTTGTTGCTGCTTTCCGACAGTTTGTTGAAGAATAAAATGTGATTTGGGCTAGCAAATGCTTTTCTATTGATTCAGCTATACGGTTAAAATTTTAATATTTTCCTACTTAGTAAATCTTATTTTTTTCTGAAACTGTTCTGTTTTGTTTTCGTTTAGTCGTAAGAACTATATGTACATAGTGTTTATGCTTTGCCTACGCTTTTAGTGTTGTTTTTGTTATTATTTCTTTTTCTGTGTTTGCTTAACTAAAGCCCTGTTTACACTTTGGCTGAGCGAGGTGAGGCCGGGCTCTCTTTTTTGTTTTTCGTATGATGACGTAATAAACGCAACTGAACCCAACATAATTGCTTCATAGCTATAGATGGGGTGAGCCTCGCTTTACTTTGCTCGGCCGGTGTGAAAACAAGTCTTAAGACGCCTGTTATATTGTTTTGTGATTTGGTTGCTTTTTCCGCTGTTTATTTTTAATTTTGTTAGTTTTTGTCCTTAATTTCTGTTTAGTTTTGAGAAGGGACAGACATTGTAAACTTGCTACTTTTCAACTGCACTTATGGTCTTTCGCACATCCTCATCGAATTGTACCCCTTGCGTATTTTTTTTGTTGTTTATCGTTGATGCAGTTTGGAAAACAAATACTCGTATGTGTTACAAATCCTCAAGCAACGAAGATTTGTGCACAAGTGCCCGGGAAGAACTCCAGGGCCTTCGCTCCTTCTTCAAACACAACCAGTAAACAAAAACTTCTTTATTGCAAGCAACTTAGTAAAAGAAAATTCAAATCCAAAAACTCAGCTAAATTATTTTTCAAATCGATAAAAGGAAAGAGCAAAAATTCACCGGGCTCTTCTTCAAAAATATAAGTGAATGCAGAAACAAATTTCAACTACGTACAGGAACAAATTTAAGCAACAAACTCATAATCCAAAAACGTTACTATTTTACTGCTTGGAACGAGAGGCCAGCTAATTAGAATGCAAATCTCGCCCGCTTTTCAGGCAAAAAACGCCCGAGAGTCGCATTCCAATCTCAAGCTGCCAAACGCCAAAGAAGAAAATATAAGACGTGCGAGAACAAAAGGGCGCAAGTTCAGTTCAGCCACGGATATCAAATTTTTTTTCCGCAGCCGATTCTGTAACATAGCGGTCTCTTCGAAACAAACAATAATCGGTAACAAACAACTTAAAATAAAACAATTAACACGAAAATATAACAAATTGAAATAATGTAATAAACAGTGTCAAAACCCTCGGGGAGCATAATCCTTATGAATGAATAAAAAGAAACGCAAGTTTATTAATTTGCAACATAAAACAAGCACAAGTTTAATAATAACAAAATAGACCATTGTCATTGGGGAGCAATCTTTGAGACATCCCTTAAGATATACTCAATTTCTTTGGAGCCGGAATTTTTTAGTACCGCTATTTTGGGTCTGCGGACGATTTTTTCCCTCTGCGTAGCTGGGGGTGAACACAATGGACTCTTCCCAGCCGTTAGGTCCCACGCTTGTTGGTATCCTTAACATTTTCAACTAATACTAGTTGGCCTTCAGCAAGATTTTGACAAGCAACTCGCCATTTACCGCGGCCTTGCAACGTCGGTAGATAACCCTTGAACCAAGATTCCCAAAACTTATTAGCAAGAGTGACGTTATACAAATAATCTCGTTGTAAATCTGCTCGATCTTGGAAGGCGCTAATAAGGGTATACGGAGCAAGCTGCTGATCGAGAAAAGAGGAAGGAGAAATAGGAAGCAAATCATTAGGGCAACTACTTACAGAGGTAAGCGGACGATCATTACAATACGCACTGCGTCGGACACAAAGGTCTGTAATTCAATTAACGAAAGCTTGCGACGAGCCTCTCCAATGGCCCTCCTGGCTCGGAGCATAAGGGGGGATCTTAATCCAATTAATACTACGCCTGCGAAGGGAATGGTGGAACTCGGTAGAAGTCAGTAGAGACGGGAGTCGTTCCACCGCCGCACAGAAAGTGGAGCCATTATCCGAAAAGACAGTATCCACTGCTTCACGGAGATTAGCAAACCGCGAAAATGCCAACAAAAACTTGTAAGGTCCAAACTGGTAACTAGTTCAACGTGTATGCCCCGAGTGCATATTATCTTTTTGCATTTGAAATATGCAAGTATGACATGCTGATGAATTAAGTTATCAAACTTAAATTATCAAACAATTAAGTTATCAAACATTGTTTTGTGCGTTCGTGTGTCACAGTGCTAAATTATTTACTTGTATAAAGTTGTGAATTAGTGTTTCATACATTCATATGATAAAGTTATGCTGGTATACTAACTAGAAAGTCATTTCCAGAGAGCAAAGAATTTTTGAAGCTCATTTGGGCATGAAAGCCTTGAGAAAGGCTGCCGAAAACTTTAGAGTTCTGACTTTTTCTTTAGTTCTAATTTTTGAAGCAAAATGCGTATATGTACGGAGCGTCATTCGCTTATGTATGCATTTAGCCTGCACGTATAGGCCTACAAGTAACGTAGTTATAGTATTACGTTTAATTAATGGATATAAACGTAATATCTTAAACAGGCTAACACCAGCTCCTATAATTCGTAGTTATAGTAGTCCACCTGGCAGTAAAGTACCTTCTTTGACTGGAAGATTGATTTCGTAAGTGCTCCTATTATTATTTCACTTATTTGATCTGTTTTTTATCTATTTCATTATTAATTTTATTTACCTGATGTGGAGGCGAAAGTGGAACCTACTGCTCAACCCACGAACTAAATAAGTAAGATTTATTGTCACAAAGGTGCATTGCTTTGGCCAACGCTGATTTTTTGGGGGTTTCTTTTTGATTACGTGTTGGCATTTTGTTGCATATTATTACTCCAGCCTCATGAAATTGTCACGGCGACGCCCTTTGTATTCATGCCAGCATCTTTAAACTTCCAAATTCTGCTTTTACCACTAAACGTTTGTCAATTAAATGAGCTGCTAGTAAAAATATTCGCAAAAAAACTTGCTTTAACCATTTTTTCAATGGCACTACAAGCAGCCATATTTCAGATCACAATCATTAGTCCATACCATTACAAAGCAAAATTAATCACATGCTTTAGATTACTGCTAGCAATTCGTTTTCAAGCCCTAACTGACTTTAATAATTTCAGGGAAAAGATCCTATTATCGATGGAATGAAAGCAACCAAAAAATTCTTCATCAGCATTTTAAAAAAGTGATGGAAGACATTAGTCAAAAAGGCACTTAGGGTGCATTACCTGGTACGTTTCAATTTTTATAGTTTTGATACTCTTTCTCTCTCTCTCCTTTTCCCTCATATCCAACTGCTGCTTTTAATGAATGGCAATGCTTATTCTAACCCAGAGCCAAATCGCATCTATTCTTATTCTTTCTACCTATAGCCGCCGTTTGATTTTGTGGCGGCTATAGGAATTCTGTTGTGACTTGTGGAGCCTCACACGGATTTATTGTTGTTCTAATTTTTATTTTGTCCGAACTTGCACCGTTTTCTAGAAATAAAATACACAATTTTCAGCACAATTAATTTCGACACAATATTACGAAGTATTTAACGTAATATTCACTTACCGGCAGTTCCGGCAGTTACTAAGATTGATTATAGATTCGACAAGTTTACAATATGATTAGACATAATAATTATGGATCTGAATAAACAAACAGAACCGAGATAAATAAATCGTCATTGGATCCAAGACTGCAACTATGCACTGCTTGAAATTAAATGCTGCTCAACTCCAGAAACTAAAAGCTATTTTGAACAAGGGACACCAAAGCGAATTGTAAAGGCAGTGCTGATTTCGTAATAGAAAAACAAAAGACGTGTTTTGCTTGCAGACAGTGCATTTAAATAATTGCGGTTAAAGCATTTGAAGATTAAATTGCGAAGGTTCAAATCCCAAGTGTATCGAATTCAAAAATTAGACAAAGTTTGTTTGGCGCTTAAACTACCTTTCTAATGTGACCAATGGGGCAAATCAATATAATGCATAAATCATTGAGTTTACCTAAGACGCTCCAATCTATCGGTGTCTGTCTTTAATTCTGACGGTCCGTCTGTTGGCGCTGTCATCGCTGTGCCAACCCACCACCTATCAACTTGGAGTATACCTCCATTGTAAATTGCAATCTCAGATATCGATTCCATTCTTTTCTGTGAATTCGAACTCCACAAACTACAATTTTTTAAGCCCTCTTACAATCAGCTCCTCCACCACTCGCCCACAAACCCATTCTACCTCTCAAGATTAATACTTACCCCTTTTCGATTCAGAAGGATCTCCTTCCTTGCTCCTCATCGTCAACTTCAAATCAGCTAACCTTCTTATGTATTGCTCTTGTTTGGCACCTAAAGCCCTCCTGTTGTGTTGACTTCCTGCTGACACCCTTGTCATTTTGCACTGGAACGTGGGCAGACTGCATGCTAGGGAAGTTGATGAATTGCATTTTTTCGATTTGTACTCTCCAGACATTGTCTGTATCCTGGAATCAAACTTCAATGCTTTTTAACCTTCATGATTTCTGAATACATTTTCTTTAAGTGTGATCATACCCGTTTCCGGTATTGCAACTTGGCTCCCAATGATTTCCAAATTGGTAGTGGGGTCATTGCGTTTGTCAGGCAGGGTCTTTTCGCTTCTCAGTTTTTCATTGACATTATCCTTTCTTTGGATCCCAATTCTAGATTATGAAATGTCATCACACACCAATTCTTGTCTCAATTCTTCATCCCTCTCTTTTATTTATATTTTATGCTTCTCCCATTTGTCTCTCATGCCAAGATACTAGGTCTGACTCTTTCTTCCTATCCACTCTTCCAACCAGTAAAGACCTTTTCATTTTTGAACTGTCACTATCTTCTCTGGGATTATACCAGTCTCGTTTCTTTCGAAATTTGCTTTTGCTTTCGCTCTCTTTCCTCGGCCACTGTTTTCAATTGCTGTTGCCTCCTAGTTCTTTTAAACTGGCCCAGGCAGAATTGCATACCTTATGGTAAAACATTTAAATGTCTCTGGTATCTCTTTGCTCCTACACACCTTCAATATATCCTGAACTTCCCAGGCTTTTACGTCAGCCTCCAAAATTTCTAACATCATCCCCATCCACAAGTCAGGTAAACCTCTAAGCTCTTCTACTTAATTGCTCGCTATGGCCTTTTTCGACTTTGTTACAATAGCCACAGCCTTCTTTTAGAATCCTCCCTCCGTAAAACTGGTAAAAGTGAGACTCTCTCATGCAGAGCCTGCGGTCATCCTACCCAGAATATTTCCTTTCATTCACTACTGTCTTGCCTCAAACTCTCTTTGACTTGCTTTTTTGGACTACTTAAATCATGTTCTTTTGTCCAAGACCCTGGGATATTGCCGGAGTCCTGGAACTCCATGGTTTACTGCCATGCCACCATTCCAAAAAAGGGATCGGAAAATCATCATTATCATCTCGTCAATGTATTAAATATTTGCAGGATTTTCGGAAATAAAAGAGTTTTTAAAACTTCGTCTTCAAATTTCTGCAGATAAATTATTGCGCATAATAAATTATTCAATGATTAGCTGAAGTATCGAAAGCAATTTGAAAAAAATATTACTGCTTTGATGTGATGATTTTTTATTTGTAGTTTTGTATTTTGTAATCTTCTTCTTCTTAGAGTCCGTTTGAGCTAGATTAAGTTGCACCAAGCCGTTGCGATTTTTTTTGGCATTGCTGTTACATTGTAATAGGTCATCCATGGTGCAGGTTGTCCCAGTTTTTTGGCAAGTCAACAAATGGTTCATGGTTTGATTTTCTTTTCCACACTGGCAGGTGATATCAGTGCCGGGGGGTAAGTCGCCCCACTTCAGTAGAAGATATTTGGTCTTGCCTACACCTGATCTTAAACGGTTGAGACAACGCCATTTATTCCATTGTAACTTGTGCCCTGGAGGGAGAGATTCTTAAACTGGGAAATTTTGGAGCTTATGTTGATGTGGAATATTGTCTGTGTAGTTCTGCCATAGGTTCTGTGTTTTGAGTTGGTGCGTGGTGTGCTTGTCGAGAAGAGGAACAGTTCTCAAAAAACTCTTTCTGTGTTGAGGGGGCCCTCTTAACATGGCATATTAAGGTATTCAAGCTTATAATTATTCTGTGTCAACTTAAACTCGTAAAATATGGATTCAATTGTCTACTAAACTAAAAATATGTTAGATGTTCTCTCAATAAAGAATTTTAAAATATTTAAGCTCATAATCATTCCATGTCAGTTTAAACTAATAAAATATGGTTTTAATTGTCGACTAAAGCAAAACATGTGTTGAAGGGTCCTTTTAACATTGCATTTTGGACTAAAGTATATATTGAAGCTTAGGCCTACTATTTTATGTCGACTTAAACCCGTAAAATATAGTTTCAATTGTCGACTAAACTAAAAGTATTTTAAGGTGTCCTCTTAACATAATATTTTAGATCACAGCATATATTAGAGTTTATTATTATTTTGTGTGTCCTCTTAACATACTATTTTAGATCACAGCATATATTGGAGTTTATTATTATTTTGTGTCGACTTAAACTAGTAAAATATGTTTTCAGTTTTCTACTTCACTAGAAATATATTTTCAAAGTGTTCTCTTTACCTAGTATTTTAGAGTAGAGAATATATTGGGGTTTATAAATAATTGGTGTCGACTTAAACTCGTAAAATATCTTAGAGTAGAGAATATATTGGAGTTTATAAATAATCTGTGTCGACTTAAACTGATAAAGCATCTTATCAATTGACGACTAAACTAGGAAATATGTATCTTAAGGTGTTTTCTTAACATAGTATTGCAATGCATAATGTGTACTGTGCATCGGCAAAACAAATTCGAGATACATTAGGATAACAAAAGTGTTGATTTGTGGTACAAAATTTGAAAATTGTAAAAAGTAGAGTATTCATTCTCGAAGCTTTTCGTCTGACACTTTTCAAGAGAATCCGTCAGAAATAGAGTGAAAAGGTAAAGTGAGTCACTTACACAGAGGCACAGTTGACGAAAAAGAAAAAAAGGAAAAAAAGGCTCTATCATGATTGGTAAAAGAAGCGACCAATAGAAGGAGCGGAAACTAATGTGTGATTTTTAGACCATAAACGAATTCCTTTTGTTTGCATAAATTTGGTTTGAATGTTTTAATGTACGTGGCTTCAAGGGTGGAAAGGTGAAAAGAAGTACGGCCGCGGGCAAGAATAGAAAATTCGTTGTCATTATATTCGTGTGCGCATGTAGGGTTTTGTAAAAGATGTTGTCCTATGGCAGAAAAGGAAGTTTCAGTTTTAAAGCTTCTGATTCGCTTGCAAGAGCGGACCAATGTGCTGCGGTCCTGAGAAATATGCTTCTGGAGAATGGTTTTCGGCACGTGCTGCTTAATCCTTTGTTGTAGCTTTTGAGACGTACGACCCACGTACCGACTATCGCAGTGGCACAGAAATTGGTAAACAATGTTGCTTTGATGAAAAGCGGGTAGTACATCCTTTTTGGCTGCAGGCAGAAGTTGTCTGGTGGTGTAGACAATGCATGGTTCAACTGCAAAGTAACAGCGTTTGACGGCTGTTTTAATTTGCATTTCGTACCTCAGCAAAACATTGCCCAGCCATGGCAAGTGGATATAAACTGGGCATTTCTTCGGACCGAATTGCGTTGGTCTGCGAAATTGATTCATTTTCTTGGTCATAACAGTGTTGATTATAGCTTCAGGGTAACCGTTGTTGATAAGGATTGATCGAATGTTGGGAAGTTTATTTTCAAGAGTAGATTTCGAACAGATGACTAGAGCTCTGTTGACTAGAGTTGAAATCAAATTAGTCTTCCGCTTCATGGGGCAAAAAGAGTTCCAGCGAATGTATTGGCCAGTGAAAGTCGGCTTCCTGTAGATAGATGTAACAAATTCGTGATCATTCTTTTCTACCAGAACGTCAAGAAAGGGTAAAGTCCGATTGCAGTCCTTTTCAAAAGTGTAACGAAGCGATGGATGGAGAGAATTTAGATGGGAGAAAAACTCATTGCATTCGTCTTCGTCGTTAAAAACCGCAAAAGTATCATCGACGTATCGATAATACATAAGAGGTTTGTTGACTCTTTTGAAAAGCAAAGCTTCGTAATATCCGACAAAAATGTTCGCAAGAGATGGGCCAAGAGGTGAACCCATAGCAACGCCATCAATCTGTCGGTGCATTATATTGTTGAAACTGAATTCAACGGAGGAAGTAGCCGTTTGCATCAGCTCAACAAAAACTGCACGAGGAAAAGGAGGCGGAGTAAGCTCGCCATCATACAGAGCATTAGCTCAGATTTCAATAGTTTCTGCGAGTGCAACATTAGTAAAAAGGCTACAGATATCATAGGAGCAAAGAAAGACAGATGAAAGAACGTTAAAAGTTTTGACTTTGTCAGCAAAAGTAAAGGAATCGGAAATACAGTAGGTAGAATAAAGTGAATGAACAGGATCAATAACTGACTTAAGCCATTGCGCTAATTGATGCTGTGCTGAGCCAGTCATTGACAATATAGAACGGAAGGGTACATCTTGTTTGTGAATTTTTGGCAAACCATACATTCGGGGCTGTTGTAAACCAGTTGGTCAAATCCTGCTGTAAATATTGGATGGAAGAAGGCCTTCTTTCTTGAGTTGAAGCAACCGTCTTTGAATATGAGCTTCAATCTTCGCAGTGTTGTCAAATTCGGAAGAAGGACCAAGATTTTCAAATTTAGAGTTGTCTTGCAAAATAAAATCCATTTTTGAAATGTAATCACTCTCATTCATTACGACAACCCCAGAGCCCTTGTCAGGTTTAGTGACATGGATATTTTCATTGCATCTGAGGGATCGGGTTGCCTGGATGCACTCTTTTATAATAAGAAAGTTGCCAATGTCAATTGGATTACCGCAGTAAGCATGGGCGAGGTCGCTCAATCTGGCTTTCAGGGCTGAAAATTGCTCGGAGGAACGAGGGACACGATGAAGCAATTGACCAATGAGCACCTCGAATTTGGCAAAGATCTCTTCTCGTTGAACACTATGAGGTGGTAAACAAAAATTCAGTCCATGGAAGGGAACAAATTCTTCCGTTGGGGAGAGTTTGTCATTTGAGGGATTGATAATAGTGTCCTTGTTTGGTTTCGCCACATTGCCATGTCGTTGTTGGAAAAGAAATTTGAGTTTCCGTTCATTTTTGATTGAAAGTTCTCGTTCTTTCCGTTCGTCAATGGTGGCTATATATCTGCAGAATCGAATGAAATCGAAGAAAGACAGCAATTGTCTGACTTTTTGCCACAGTGCGCGCAATTTGCCTTTGAAGAATGTTATCAGTGATTTACTCTTTTCAATTTCATCGTACATAAACGCACGTTCTATATTTGGTATCTGACGCACTGATGACTTTTCTATTCGAAACTTTACGAACTTAGGGAGCGTTCGTTGACCAACAAGAAAAGAATGATCACGAATTTGGTAAGAAAGAATGATCACGAATTTGTTACATCTATCTACAGGAAGCCGACTTTCACTGGCCAATACATTCGCTGGAACTCTTTTTGCCCCATGAAGCGGAAGACTAATTTGATTTCAACTCTAGTCAACAGAGCTCTAGTCATCTGTTCGAAATCTACTCTTGAAAATAAACTTCCCAACATTCGATCAATCCTTATCAACAACGGTTACCCTGAAGCTATAATCAACACTGTTATGACCAAGAAAATGAATCAATTTCGCAGACCAACGCAATTCGGTCCGAAGAAATGCCCAGTTTATATCCACTTGCCATGGCTGGGCAATGTTTTGCTGAGGTACGAAATGCAAATTAAAACAGCCGTCAAACGCTGTTACTTTGCAGTTGAACCATGCATTGTCTACACCACCAGACAACTTCTGCCTGCAGCCAAAAAGGATGTACTACCCGCTTTTCATCAAAGCAACATTGTTTACCAATTTCTGTGCCACTGCGATAGTCGGTACGTGGGTCGTACGTCTCAAAAGCTACAACAAAGGATTAAGCAGCACGTGCCGAAAACCATTCTCCAGAAGCATATTTCTCAGGACCGCAGCACATTGGTCCGCTCTTGCAAGCGAATCAGAAGCTTTAAAACTGAAACTTCCTTTTCTGCCATAGGACAACATCTTTTACAAAACCCTACATGCGCACACGAATATAATGACAACGAATTTTCTATTCTTGCCCGCGGCCGTACTTCTTTTCACCTTTCCACCCTTGAAGCCACGTACATTAAAACATTCAAACCAAATTTATGCAAACAAAAGGAATTCGTTTATGGTCTAAAAATCACACATTAGTTTCCGCTCCTTCTATTGGTCGCTTCTTTTACCAATCATGATAGAGCCTTTTTTTCCTTTTTTTCTTTTTCGTCAACTGTGCCTCTGTGTAAGTGACTCACTTTACCTTTTCACTCTATTTCTGACGGATTCTCTTGAAAAGTGTCAGACGAAAAGCTTCGAGAATGAATACTCTACGTTCTGCGATAACAAAAGTCCACTAAACTGTACAATGTTTGCACGTTCTTTCAACAGAGCATTTAAAGAAGGGGTTCCGACACTGAGGGACGTCGATGGTTTGAATTGAAAGTGGGGAACGAGTTTTGTTTGCATGATCAGGAGTGGGCACATTTCAAAAGCGTAAAAACCTCTAATATTGGGTTTTTAAACATATCATGGCTATTCTGACTTCAATATTAATTGTAATGTATCTTCACTTAATAATTAAATTGCACTTCGTGTGATTTCAAGCAAGCATTGCACAAGTTGAAGTAATTATATATTTCTTAAATGTCATGCTTTGCAGGTTTATTGCAATGCTCAGGTGATTTCTTAAGTAGTTTTTGACCTCAACTTGATATGTGTCCAATGGCGCCGAAAGCCATCGAGGGAGTTGGTGTCAGCATATATTTAATGAACTCTATCATACACTAGAAAATTGTAGTAATATCCAAAAAAAATTGCTGCAAGCAGGTATTGCAATAAAGCCGCTTTTTATGCGATTGTCAAAATTTTTATATAGGTCTGATTACTTTCACCCCAATCAAATCTGAATAAAATTCCAAAAATTGTAGCCAACAGAAAGTTTGTTTAAGCCGTCAAAGTGCTTCAACAAACAACATAGAAATAAAAAAGAAATTACAACACAAATAAGCTACTTTGTTGGCGAAGTATATGTAGACCTAAACCGAAAAAGAAACAAACTTGAGTGTCGACCAAACCGTCAATTTAGCGTTAGAAAAAATGAAAAGTTTAAGGCGACGATTTTAAGGCGACACTAAACTGTATTGTTTGTAGCTTCATATTTACCTAACCTCTTTTTAATTATATGAAAAACACAATTTCTTGAGCTTATGTGCTGAGTCTGAAGCTGCTGTAGCTTTAACAAAGTGGTGTCGACCTATCCTAGAATTTTAAAGCATGTCTCCCTAACCGAGAATTTATGCTTACATATCTATTTCTATTATACAGCTACAGAATTGACATTAAAACGTTAAAACCACAACAGTCTGTTTCGCCTAGAGGCTCATCAGGTGGTGCGTCTGCAAAATACATATAAAACACTATAAAAATGTAAAATTTAAAAGTTAACCAATAGATGCAATACATTTAAAAGTTTAGCAACTAATGCAATTAAAACGTTAAAACCACAACAATCTATTTCGCGTAGAGGCTCATCAGCTAGTGCGTCTGCAAAATATACATTTTGTATTTTGCAGATCCATCACCTAATGAGCCTTTAGATAAAACAGACTGTTGTGTTTTTAACGTTTTAATGTCAATTCTGTTTATGTATAATAAAAATATACTGTATTACATCTCCAGCAAGCTTGCTGTTGAGCACTGTAAAGCTAAGTGACTACTTTATATACACCGGTGTACACATGTGTAAGAGAATGTACATATTGTATATTATATGCAGGGTTGCCATCTGCCTACACCAAAAAATAAGCACGCTGCTGTGTGATGACGTAATACATTACCACTCCTTAACAATTTTGAATTGCAAAAATCATATCAGTAAAAGAAATTGCATTAGCTCAATATATTGCGATATGTCCTTGCAAAGTGGTATCCCAGGGCGCGACATCGGTGTTGTCTCTAAAAAAAAAAAAAATAAATAAAAAAAAAGATCATCGCCCTTTCGAAGATGGTAAATGCGTGATTGGGGGCAATCGTAAGCTCTGAGGCATTTTCCGTGGTTTTCCCACCCCTGCTCTGAAAAATAAGCACAGCAATCGAAAATAAGCACATTTCATAGAAATAAGTGCATTCATTTTTGTAAGACATTGCTCTTGAAAATAAGCACAAATCTTAGAAATAAGCACGATATGGCAACCCTGATTATATGTAATTTAGATGCATCAAATAGCACATAAAGCATTTACTGTTTATTACTTTTAGTGGTTTATTGGTATAATACAGTTGAAATGCTAGGATGTGTATTTGTACATATCGGTAGTTTTTCTATATATTGTATATGCTGTGTGCTTCCTTTTTTTCTTTTGCTAGCGCTGTTGGGAATCCATGCACCTTTGTGCTCTCTGTGTTTGTGAGAATGTCAGTTTTTGTAAGGACACCTTATTTTTTTGTCTCATTGCAACAACACTTTGAGCTTGTTAACTATTTTGGTTTGTTTTTTCACGTTTTTAGCAATGCTGTTGGCTGCAGTAGCTATATGCAAGATTGGCCAACATATCGATATTATTTATATCCCAGTACCTGTATTGTACATAGATTCAGAATGCAGCTGCCATACTTTGGACAAACACTAAGCATTTGTATTTTTGATTTTTTAATTGCAAAGAGGATAAAGTGATAATTGTGTTTATGCAGTTAAATAAATTTAAATGCTTTGCATGTATTGGAAGTGTGAACAAGGTTTTTGCAAACTTGCCTTATGATATTTCTGCAGTAGCTCGTGTGAGGACTTGTAGTCCAACTTGTTACCGATTCAATTCGCAGTCCCGCGAAGGAGGATAATTACTTAAAAATATATATAATCAATCTCCGTACGGCTGCCGTTTCTGCCTTTGTGGCGTCATCAGCGGAGCACAGAGCGTTCTGGCATGCACTACCAACCAAAAGGGTAATATGTATTGGAGAAACCGTTTCGTTTGTGGTACATAATGATTTTTCCACACCGCATCGTACTCAAACTGCACATGCAGTGAGCTACGCATATTTGCAGCGCGATACGATGCTGCCATGTAGAGTGCTCAATCTGCACTTTACCAAGGTCCAATACATATAGCGTAATACTCAATCTCCGAACGGCTGCCGTTTCTGCCTTTGTGGCGTCATCAGCGGAGCACAGAGCGTTCTGGAATGCACTACCAACCGAGAGGTTAATATGTGCTGGAAAAACCGTTTCGTTTGTGGTAGGTAACGATTTCTCGACACTGCATCGCAGAGTGCTCAAACTGCACAAGCAGTGAGCTACGCATATATATAACGTTGTAGCTTCAACTCGCTGGCACTGTGCTCGATAACGGAAAGTTAGAGCTGTAGTGTTTTTAACAGTGTATATATTTATACTGTATATATATATATTTTAGAGGCCTCACACAATTGCAGCAAGATTCAGTGGTATTAAACAAATTTGAAGGATATTAGCTGAGGTTAAGCTTACAAGATAACTTTGGCCAGAGGGCACGAAAAAATTGATCCCAAACAAACTTTCATCAATCTTTTGAGAGAATAATTGTCCTGTTTGTTACTCTTGCCAATCCCTTAATGAGAGCAGTAGCTGTTTTGTGAACAAACTAATGTTTGCTTTAAAAAATAAAATAATGTGCAAAAAATATAACAACATAGCTTTAAATGAAGCTTCAAAGAACGCATTCCATACACTTTTTTACAGCAATGAATTAAAACTACAACGTTTTTGTCTGGCTCTCATCGAAAGTTATTTCCAGAATAATCGAATCTGCTCATAATTCACTGGTAAAATGCATTACAAGCCTCCTTTAACTAGTTCAAGATCTTTACTCTAGCGTTAAAAATTATTTCACGTTTGCTGATAACATGCAACACTTTGACTTGGATCCAGAAGCCATTTTTCTCTGTTGCTTCGACATCTTTAGTCTGTTTACGAATATGCCACTAAGAGAAACTATTCAGATCTCTGGTGATACTTTGTCCAACAATGAATTTGTTCTGCCCACTATTCCTAAGGCAATTTTCACTGAGATTCTAACCGCGGCTACTACTTAAGTTGAATTAATTTTCGACAATACAATGCCCAAACAGATTGGTGGTGCAGTCATTGGCTCTTTACTTGGTCAAGGTCTTGTCAATATATTTGTTGGATACTGCGAAGAGGATTGTTTCGACGAACCAGCAAACTCATTTTTTATTTCCGCTTCGTTGATGACATCTTTGCCATCTTCAACGAGGAATCCCCCTGTGACAGTTTTTTTTCGGCATTGATATTTTAGATCTTACTTGGTGTTCCAGGCGCAAACCTGTCTGACTCGATATCCCATGGTTTGGTATCGCTTCAAGGCATCGAGACATTCGTAAGCTATGCGTCATAATATAACTTTTTCTATTATGTACCCGGAACCGTTAACACACGTTTCTTTTGATCATTTTTTCGAAAACAAGCTGTGTACTGGAAGGCCGAGATTGGTAGTTGCTAAATTTGGGAGCCGAGGTGCTTTAGAGTACTTTTTTGCTTAAATCACTTGGAAGTAAGCGCTTGAGCTTCAATTATCAAATAAAATCGCCAAGCTTCTCTTCATGATTGCGTGAAGCGAGATTATCGTTTCATGGTGATACTCAGAACGGACAGTGCTCGCCAGACATCACAAGCAAAGAAATTAAGAAAAACTGGTTCCGAAACCATTGTATTCGAACCACTTGGCATTCATTTTTGAAAAACAAGTTGATGGCAACCTTCTCTTTCCAGAACTTCTGAAAAGTGACCAAACATTTTTCACCTCCTTGTATTAAAAACCGATATTACCGGATATTATACACGTTGGGATTCTTTGGTCCCTAAAAGGAAGACAAACTTTATTGAAACACTAATGCACAAAAAAAGAAAATGCATGAAAAAAAGAAAGACAAGTATCCTTGCGAAAATGCTAGACAATTCCTTTTCCTCCGACTGTGACTCGGCAATTGGACATTTTCTTGAAAACCATGACTATGCCGTCGACTATGACAGTTATTTATCGGTGCTAGTAACAGCTATAAATACTAATAAATAAATACAGATAAATAAGTGTCATTGTAGGCGGCGGCATAGTCCTGATTTTTAAGTAAATGTTGTCCAATTGCCAAAATTTCAATTGTGAGTAAGTTCAGTTCCAAAGTACGCCTATGGTGGAAACAGAACTGATAAGATGTGCCCAGGAACTCGAGAAACGTAGGGGAAAAACATACCTGCTACGCTCCATTCCCTACATTGTTTTTTAATCCACTTGAATTTGGAACGACAATTGGCTATGTCAAAAAACATTAATATTATATTACTGTTCTCACAAATATCAATTTGGTGAAGCTGTTGCAGCCGTCTGATCCAATATTTTTAACCTCGATATCAATGATAAGGGCCCTACAACTGCAATACCTAAGCCATGAGTGCATCACCTCGGGTTAGCATCCTCTTCCCAAGCTGCGTTCGTACCAAGACAAAGCAACATACCCGCAGCTAAAGGCCTTTACTCATACAAATACGCATACAGTTACGAAAAAATCATAAGCGGTGGGCGTGACAGTTAATAGCTAAATCTTGAAAATACATATCCATCAACTTGGTGTTCTTTCACAACTCTGATATGCTTTCAAGCACTTGCTCAATTTATCGGATAAAAGTTTGTTAAAATTAAATCACTTTGAATTAGAAGTTCGAAGCGCAGGGTATTGCATGAGTAGGCATTTATTGTTATGCGATACATAGTTTTTTGATAAACCCACTTAGTGCCTTCATCTTCGTATATTTAGGAGTGTTAAGTAAACAAGTTTATTTGCCACATTTACTTACGTTCGACACAGGTTAAAGTAACAGGGAAATAAAAATTTAACATGACAAAAAACTGGGAAATAGGTCAATCACAAAAATCGGTCAAAATTAAAGAGGGCGTTTGGAGTTATACTTCGTGTTTTTAAAGTATACATTTACATAAATAAATAGGTTACTAATCAATTGATGAAATTCAAATTTTACTGCTTTGTTCAGAATTACTAATAAAAAGTGTAAACTTGATACTTTCTTGGTCTTTTTTTATAACAAAAATTTTCAATAAAGCTTTTTCTTCTTCGTGTGAAGGGGCATCTATTGTTCGGTGGAATCAGATGCTGGCTGTGTGGGATTTAGCCAGCATCGAGTATTGTCATCCAAATCCGTCAGACCAGCCACCTCTCGAGGAGCCCGAAGTACGTGGAACGCTGAGATATTGTGGTCTACTATTTGTGCGGTGACGCCACACTCTCAATTCGGCGAAGGAGCCAAACTACATTTGTAGAGGGACGAATGAAAACGCTCAACGCCAGTCTGCAGGCGATTGAACATAACCCATAGTATTCTGGACAAGCCCATTTCAAGAGTCTAGAACTGGCCTCCGGACTGAAAACATGGAGTATAGATGTGGTTTTAGAATACTCCGCGCTCCATCTATAATTCGAATACTGAGTAACCTGGATGCCTAGTTTATATAGGTCCATTTAATAGTTTCCGCGCAGCAGGCAAAATGGGCCTCTAGACTTCAATCTTTCTTGGAGCACATCTAATGATCCAGCTAGCTGACTGAGGAAAATATGCTCTGCGTATAGAGTGCCACGCTTGGCCAAGGAGAGCGTCGCCTCCAAGCGACAAAGCTCAGGTGGGTGGACGCCTGAAAGGATTGGCAGGAGGTCCGTTGGAGTGAAACGCAGGCATCCAGTGACAATGCGCAAGGCGTCATTCAAAATATTGTCAATGAAACGGATGTGTGGTCTAAATTTTTTTTGTTTCGAGCAGTAGCTTTCAATTTTTTTCTACTTGCATACCACCCGGAAGTTTTTACTGTCCCTACTAAAAAGTTCAAACTTGATATTTCCTGGTGCCTTTTTAATAACAAAAATTATGAATAAAACTAAAACTTACTTTTTTCTGGTCTTTTTAAAAAAAAACTTATGGAATGACAGCAAAAACTCGCTTTTTCCTGCTGTGTTTTGAAAATTTTTGATCACCACAGAGACTGAAACTGGCAGTTTCCTGCTTTCTTGCTCTAAAATCAATCACGTAGTCTAGAGTGTACATAGCAATTTATTTTTCTGTTTTTATGCTCAAAACCAAATAGTGTAATCTGCAAACCAATAATTTTTGGACACATGTTTGATTAAAGATTTGTAAAAATAAATGTTTACGCGGTATTCTACAAAATGTCGTTGTGTGTATAGCTATAAGAATATGGCTAAAGTGCGGGGCTGTGACTCCTCCCTTGTGATTCCATTTTTGGTGGTACGCAGCAAGAATATAATTTTTTTGGGTGGTATGCAGGTGGAAAAAATTTATAGTCACTGGTCAAAACAAAAACACTGTGATCTTATGATATTTAAACTTTAGTGTAAAAACTATAACGTCATGGTGTAGTCAGCTAGAAATTTCTGATGGCATTGTGGTAAAGTACTTTTTTTCATCTTGGGTCACATTTTTAGTCATGCCTTTTTTTACTTTAGAGGCCAAGCAAAATTATAGCAAAAATCAGTGGTATTGAGCAGATTTGAAAGATATTAGCTGAGGTTAAGCTTACACGATAACTTTCTTTAAAGGTCTCGAGAAAATTGACCCCACACAAAACTTTTATCAATGTTTTTGTTATTCTAGCTACTTCCTCGACAGAAACAGTTGCTAGTATCTGAGCCAACTACAAATTAATATGGGCTAAAAAAGTTAAGCAAACTGCAAAAAATAAAACAAAATACATGTAGCTTTGAATGAAGTTTCACATGACGGATGGTATTTTATGAGAAAATTTAAAGGCAAAGGCAATGTAACAAATCGATAACAATTATAGCATCGAAATTGGAAAATATTTGAATATCAAACAGCAGCTTCTTCGAATTGAGAAATCTAAGGTACGTTGGATTGATCTACAAGTAGAATGTTGGTCTGTCGTCAAATCCTTTTCGTCTTATCAGCTAGAAAAACGATCGCTTGGCCGCCACAGAACTAGGTAGATGAGTTATAGGTCTAAATAACACTTGCTAAGGTATAGGCTTGGTGTTTTACTCGTGAAGTAACTTAAATTAGGAAATGTTGCTGGGAGTCGTGATGTATATAAAGAAGTCATAGGGCGGCCGTCGCGCAATCCTATTAAGTGAAAAATTGGTTGAAAAAAATGTATTCTACGTAGGCTACTTTCATTTCTTGCATTTTTTCTTATTCTTTGAGAGAACAAACTCAATTTCGTCATCAAGCCTTTTTATTGAATTGCAACAATGCAAGAGTTCTCCAAATTATTTCGATCTTTAACAATTGACGTGAATGCGTCCATAAAATCAGTGGTTCTTTAGTTGCACAGTTATTATGAAATCTAGCCTATGTACAGTATTACAATTTTGATTCTAATCAAAAAGTAGGCTTATAAGAATATTTATAAGTTTTAGCTGAGCTCTTTTCTTACAAAAATCCTGAGAATAAATGAATCCTTCGACTGGTTTTTATATTGGGCTGCGTCCACCAAGAAGGATCATCCAACAACAACCACAGCCACACAAGCTGGCAATTCTAATTCCTCAAACTGGCTCAATATCGTTTGCAATGGCGTCAGTCGATAACTTTGCAAGAATTTGGATGCATGCAATGTAAATCATCAGAACGATTAAACCCCGAAATGCCGGCAACCCTCCTACACATTTAAATGGACCACAGATTGAAAATTATAGGCGAAGATAAAAAATTGCTAACCTTGCACCTAACTGACAACGCAGCATACTAGCGAAAAAGGCATTAACAATTGATTAGACTAAGGGTGAATATGCAAGTTAAGGTTGACAAAAAACCCACCCCTTTAAGCAACGCAAGAAGTCGTTGGTTGAAGTCTTTGTTCTTCTGCGTGTGCATTGCTCGTTTAAGGATAACGTTAATAAGTGGCTTACTTTTGCTTGTGACGGGATGGGCCCTGCTGATGAGTGCAATAGGACGAAACGCGTCCAGGGATGGTCTCGTCAAAATTGGTTGGGTGGTATACTCGTTATTGCTTCCTTGCATATTCAGCCTCAGTTTAATAAATTGTTTATGCCTTTTTTGCTTGTATGCTGCGTTACCAATTAGGTGCAAGGACCATAGATTGATTTGAGCAGACAACCATGGCTTACTGTTGAGCATTTTAGCCGTTTCAATTTCTGTTACTGCATTACGACAGTTCGTTCAAGGGTAAAATGTGATTTTTAATAGCAAACGCCTTTCCATTAGCTCAGCTATACCATTAAATTTTAATTGTTGCATATTTCCTACAAAATAAATCTAGGGCAAAACAAGGCTTATTTCAAACATAAATTATATCAAGAGATAAAACACTGTCGTAGCATTGTAGCATAGCCTTTCTGATATTCTCACCGATCTCGATAAGGAATGTGTTTGCTTACCTAGTCTGTCAAAGCTGGAAAACACTTATTCGGCTTATAGCTTAATTAAGATATTTAAGACGTGTGCCCGCCCACAATTTCTTTTTAGGTTCGCTATTGAACATGATAAACTCTGACTGTTGAGTAATTCTTATACGCAGTCAAAAGGCAGAAACAAACTATCTTTGAATAACGTTTTACCATACTGTAGACAGATCAACTTGTATTACAATTTCGACAAAACGAAAGTTTTCTGTGAAAAATTTTACTTTCTCGTAATTGTTGCAACAACATGTCGGAACGCAAATAACTTAACTACAGGGTCCGCCACCCAAGTGTAGACTTAATTTTACAATTATTTTAAACTTATTTATAAATTCCCTATTGTTCTAATTATACTTAATATTTAGTATTAAGTATCTAGTATTTATACTAAGTATAAAATATTTAATAAATTTGTTATAATTTTGGTGAAAAATCACAATGAACAGTGCTATTGAGAAACTCTATCAACATGGTAAAACTGCACCTGAGATTTTCAAGATTCTGAAGGGATGTGTGAGTCGCTCTGGTGTTTTCAAAACAATCAAACGACTTAAAGAGACAGGTAGCGCACAACCAAGAGTAAGGAGTACTCCAAAAAGACCCATAAGGACCGAAAAACTCATAAAGAAAATCAGAGAAAAACTGCGAAGAAACCCAGCCCGGAGTGCCACGAAACTTGCTCGGGAAGCCCATGTGAGCCCCGTGCAACCTGTGCTCAAGTTATTCAACGTCTCCGTCGTGTAATTCGGGAAAAGGGTGGATATATAGAATAATCTGTAATACATATAGGAGATTATACATTTTTCTTTGCTTTCTGTAAAATTTCATTATATTTTTCATTTTTTTTTGAATAAAATGAAAGTTTAATAGTCTACACTTGGGTGGCGGACCCTGTAGATAGCAAATTAAGATGAGCTTTTATAAATTATCTATAATCGAGCCAATCATGTAGCCAGATAACTATGCCAGGGAAGAGAAGGAAACGAACTCAAGGAGAAAGCGATTAATTTTGTGAAGACGCAAGCATAGACAAATGAATTTGAATGCATTAATGGTAGATTTAACCACATATTAAAGCGATATCTAAAATCTAGTCGTCGGTTGTATCTTCACCGAGATTCCAAGCATTTTTAAAAAAGCCAAAACTTGAAGTGTTTTATAAAACAAAGTAGGGGAAAATTATTTTATTCTGTCTCAGTCAGTGGCTACGAACCTGATGCAAGCAGTACCAACACATGAGTTTTCTTTTCGGCCTATTTTTACCTATATATTCTTTTTACTTTATGTTTATTAATTTTGACTTCTTTTACCAAACAAAATTATTTTTCTTATATTTTGTTTGTTTACATACCACATGAAAGTCTGTCGAAAAGTAAACTCTTGTTATACTTTGACTTTATCAAAATTTTGTCTTTGCTTGGACCTAATAAAACTTCAGATAATTACGTCCTACTACCGCATCTGATTTATGATAAAAAAACTTTCGTAAAAATTTTCAACTTCACTCTGTATTGTTTACTTGTGCAAGTGCTAGCCATTACCAATCAATCATTTGATTTTGGGATAATTTGCTACTATATTTCAATTTATGGGTGAACTAATAATGTGCCGTTTTTGAGATGGAAGTGATTGTGTACAGGGATAAATCTTACCTAGATGTGTTTGTCACAAACCCAAAAGGACAATTGAATGTCTTAAAATGTTATTTAGTGGTTGCTTTTGTCGTTAGTAACCAGATTCATCAAAATGCCAGCTGCTATAAGCCACACTCGATTGGTAAAAACGATTGTGACAATGCGGACTTATAGCAAGAAATCCAATTTAAAAAGCAGTAGAAACATATCGAAATTTGTAACAATCGTTACTTGGTAAAAACAATAATGAAAAGAAAAAAGCACTGCGTGGTTTATGTCAGCAACAGAAAAACACAGGCCGTCATAGTTGATTTTTTCCCGTGAGATATGCAAACATCGGTTTTCTTCCTTCGTGCTGTAGGTACAGGATTTTTATTGGACAGTGCATGGTACATTGTATAAGGAAAGCAAAAGATGATTTAATTATAGCTTACTGGTGTATTCATGGACTCGGTGCACCTTTATCCAAAAAATTACTGAGCCCCATGTCACGATATTTCCGACGTTTGAGGTAGCAGTAACTGCTTTTCTATGGAAAGTAGCAATACGCGTACTTCAAACAAAGTAGCAAATACAGAAGCATTTCAGAAATTAGGTGATAGTTAATGAACATGAATATTAGTTATTCAAAGCAGCGTTTCTCAATCTTTTTAGGCCTGTGGCTCATTTTTTAAACTAAACAGATGTTTGTCACTCAGTTACATTGTATTTTTTATATTTCAGTGATGTTCTATTTTGAGTTAACATTGCAGTAAGCCGTAGCTTACAAACCATATGCGCTTGGATTATTTACAGTCCATTGCCACCAGTTGAGAACCGCTGATTTAGAAAATACAATGCTACAGAACTGTCTGCGTACAGCAGACCCCTAAAGTGGTCCAAAACAGAAACAGCATTTTAATTGGAAAAAATATAAAAGTTTGAAATGTGCCAGATAAAAATCTGAGTTTTTGAATGATTGAGCAATGTACATACAGCGCCGAATTTATCAGTAAGCCGAAAACACGATTGATTTTTTTACACGAAGAGTTGAAAATTTTTACTCCGTTTTAGTTTATTCTGTAAAAATAAGTCGTCAGCTCGTAAGCAGGGACAGAAAATGACATCTTAAAAATTGAAGCCTCTTCCTTTCCCTTAATCAAAGTCATCTTTTTTTGCAACTGTGTGTGAGTGTGCTAGTGATTTGCATTAACCTTGTCCATGCTTTACAGTTTACACCCATCCAGACTATGGGCCAGACACATAACATCGGCAACATCATCGATCTCGTTTAGGGACATCATCGAAATAATGGCTGGGTAACCTAGGCATACCCTAATCGGCCAGTGTGAGTACAGTGCCAGGTAGACAACGTTTCAATGTAGAAACTCATAATCAGCGAATTTCGGTGTTGTGACGTTGAGTAAAGAGTGAGCGTTGTCGTCATTTATTGACTTTTTACCGATATCTTTCAATTTGCTACGGCCAAGCAAGACCTATACTTTTCACAATGATGCATTTACAATCACGCTCTTCCTACGTTTTCTCAGACGCGAGGTCCCTCTAAGGGTAAAGGCTCATGGTGGCCGCAGAAGTGGCTATGGTCAAATATTGAGTTAGCGTGAATCTCATAGGTCGTGCCTAAACAGGTACTAAATAATGTTTGTAGGTCGGTGGCTTATGAATATGTACTTACTTTTATTTGTGTTGGAGGTCATTCATTTGGTTGTTGGTACCACTCACACGCAAAACAGTTGCCAACAATGGTCGAACAGCACTTTGATTTCAACTTCAGTTTGTTCTGTGGATAACACATCCATCGATTTCGAATCGGCCAAACAAATTTGTTGCAAAGAAACTGTTCAAAACTTCAAAACGACCTGGTCTCAATTCGGAACATATTTGACCGTATATTTGGAAACGCTAATGGCTTGGAACTGTAGTCAATTTACAGATGAATGTCGTGACCGAAACTACGTCATAAATGACTTTACAAATCTTGTCTATTTGTATTTTTGCGACCAGACAAATTTCAATCAAAGATGTTCTGAGGTTATTGATCAATATCATATTAAATCAACGAATATTAACACAATGAAAGATATAGACTCGAGTGAAATCACAGAGCCTTGCATCCAAATGTTTTTGTACAACGCCACGTTACATGACTCCTCTATTATTTTCCATGAAATCGTAGAAGTCATTATTCCATTTTGTGAGTTTGTTTGGTGTGGCTTTGACAATGAAACAATGAAAACAAGACAATTAACAGCATGGGATTGCATGCCATCCAGGTATTTTAAAATGTTATATTGATATTTCCGCAGCATAGTTGAGTTGGTCGGAGAATCGTCCAAGGCAGCGATGGTTGTGCGTTCAAATCTCGGGATTGCAGCATTGTGTCCATGCGAAGACATTTTATAGCAAAGATCGCTGTTAGGTTGCAATCTTTAAAAACGAAATGCTTTGTGTTGGCAATACCGGTAACTCCAACGTAGGTTTCTATACAAAGATATTTTAGATTAACAGATAAATAGTTCATGCGCGATCGGAGATCAAAAATATGGATTGGATCTATAATCATATTAAGTTAGATCTCCTGCAATACAGTCAGCAACGAGAGCTCGGTCCAACGAGGTGTTGATTACAAAACTGAGATGTCACAAGTTCTTCTCCGTCAGCGAGCTCAGAGGGTGTGCATCATCTGTTTAAGCAAATAATTCTTGCTCGAGTTGTGATAAGCTTTTCCGAATACTGTATTGGAAACCGACTTTTCCACCACTTTTGAAAACGGTACAATAATTAGTTCATCACAGTTTTGAGTTTTGAACAATAATTTGTCTCATTGAAATAGTGATGTCTTGAACTTTGATCAAATTACCGTTTTGGATTGGGGTCTTCGAACTTTAATCAGCATACTCGGTCGGCAGGTGCTTACAGTGTCGAATAAAATCAACTTTACTCGAAAACAGTGTAATGATCAGAAAATCCGAGTTTTGAACAACAGATCACATCTTAAGTAAAAATCAGAAGTCTTTAATTGTCAAACAGTGTTGTAAAAACTTTCAGAGTTATTAAGTAGCCACACACTTAAATTGGAATAAACGACAATTTTTTTTTTGGAGACACACTCACAGACCTGCTTAAGTTTGGAAACACGCTTAAATTTTTTGAAGATCGCAAACTTCGAAATTTTTAAGGTCACTTAGTGATTGCGCTGTCGGTTTTGCATTGCTTTGTTCTTCAAAAGAAATCTTCTCAACAATGTTCTTTGGTTTGTTGCGGTGCTTGTACTTGCACTGCGCACTGCCAACTGTAGGTTCAGACCAGCAATTTTTAACCAGGTCTAAATTTCTCCCTGAGGTTTCATTACCACAGGAAGTAAATGTTTTACATCAACGGGTGTTAAATTAAATGACTTTTTTTATCGAGATCAACGCGTGGAGCCCAAGCGAAATGTGTCTGGAATATCTAATAAATTGAGTTGATAAAGGCCAAAAGCTGATAAAACGGTTAAGAACCACTGGCTGAGACTCAGCCACTGGTGATTCGAATGCAATTCTAAACACCATTTGTTTGTTGAAACGGCCTGTGAAGATATTTTGAGACCAAGGAGTAAACTTACACCATACCACAACTAAGTGGCTAGTACAAACGTATAATAGAAAAGTATTTAATCAAATTGGATAAACTATGATTCATGATGATGATGAACTGTATTTGCAGTCTCAGCAGCCCACGCATTCTGAGATCGCAGTCAGTCTCTCTAGTTGTTGGTTAGATATATTTTCAGCTTTCTCTAATTCGCTCTGCATTCTACAGTTTCTCAGATGTTTGTCGTTGTTTATAGGTTTTGAGTCGGCTAACTTTACTTTATATTTTTTAGATGCCAAGCCGCGGTAATTGTTGACGTCTTATTTTGTGGAGTATTATCAGTCATTGTAATCATTGCAAATGTGACTGTGATTGTTGTTTACTTGAAGAAAATGCGAATACGAACCAGCCAAACATTCTACAAGATCTCATTGGCTTTGTCTGATATATTTACTGGAATTGTAATTTTTCCTAATTTCATTATTGAGCTGGCAGCCTTGGTTTGGAAACCAGTTGATCAGTCTGCTTTGTCCGTTACTGAAGTACATGGTTCGTTTGAAGAATGTAATATAACGCACAAGGCAATTTCTAACGTTGGAGGCTCATATCTGTCAAAATTTTCTACAAGTTACTTACATTTTCTTGGCTTTTTCACAAGCATCACAATTTTGGTGTCTATTTGTACATTGGTTGTAGCAAGTGGCGATCGATGTTTTGCTCTATATAATCCATTTTCTTATCGGCAAGCAAAAATGAAAATGGTGTCCGTAATATTGATCATTATTGTTTGGTTATTGTGCTGTCTGGTTAGTATCATACCGATGATAGTGAGTAGTATCCCTTATTCTATATCTCCTTCTCTGTTGATAATTGCGTTTGGAAATACTGGAGCTTCTCTATACGTCACTGCCTTTGCACTTATGTTTTTAACTATGTGGATTCTCACTGCTTTTGCTATTTATTTGATTTCCAAACACAAAACAAACAAAAGAAATCTAAATAAAAATCGACGGGATAGGATTGATACAGAACGTCGGATAACACGAACACTGTTACTGATGGTTGCCGCGTTTTCGTTAAATATTGTTCCGAGTATACTGCTCTTAATTATTGGCTTCTTTTTAGAAGGTGTACACTATCAATATTTGTACATGGTTCCTGACAATCCTTCTGCTAGCATTGTATTCAATACAATTCAGCTTGTTGCTGTGCGTATTCTTCTTTGTAACAGTTTAGCAAACGTTTTCATTTACAGTGTTCGCCAGAAAGCTTTTTACGATGAAATGATTAATTGGTACAAAGACACTTGGAAGGGCACGGTTTGTAGATGTTTTTTACTCGTGAAACGAGAATCGTCTCTTGAGAGCATGTTGAAAACCACTGCGAAAAGTAGTAAACGTAATATTGAAATGATCGAGGAAACAAAGTGAACTTTTTTCTATATTAAACAATTTCTGGAAAGCGTGTCGTGATCAACCTAAACTATCTGACCAGGTCCTGATTTAGATTAAATCAAGGTGTTTATTATTGTTCACACATTTTATTGTGTTGCTGCGTGTGAGTTGTGAAGCCTCCGTCTCTTGCTTCGCTCTATGGTTGACAGCTAGGAAGCTAATTTATTTGGCATTTATCTCGCCTGTTTAAGCTTCAGGCTGCCTCCAGACCGCAGCGATTACACTTGTTTATTGGTTTTGTGCCAGTTGTTGTTTTGAGTTGCCAGCGAACGGACGACAGTTTTTATCGTTTTGTAGTTAGAAGATTTTATCACTTGCCCTCAACAGAGTATTAAGGAATTTGAGTTTTCTCTATTGTTTGGGTCAAATTCTCGGAAGCTTAATAGTTAGGTAAATACAGGGTGTCCATAAAGTCCGTGTGCACTTTAAAAGATTTATAACTTTATTTGTATTTGCGATAGAAATAATCTGCAAAAAGTCTTATAAAAGTTTCATCTACCTAGTTTTAAGTGCAGTTATTGAATGATTCTTTACCACGAAATTAGAAACAGCGTTTCAACTGATACAGTGTTTCTACAAAATGAAGCTCCTTGCCACTTTGGTCTGCATATTAGACAGTTTCTCAATCTAAAATTTCTTAAATCAGGGATCGAAAAGGGCGGACATTTTCTTGGCCTCCGCATTTGCCAGATTTCACTTCATTAGATTTTTTTATGGAGACATGTAAAAACAATTGTGTGCGCAACCAAACCTAGTTCATTACAAGATTTGAAAGTTAAAATAATTAATGTGATTTCGGGTATTACTGTAAATCAGTTGGCAAATGGTTTTTGTGAAATGCGAAATTGTATTACCCTTTGCATTGCTAATGATAAGGAAAATGTGGAAATTTAAATAAAATTTCATTAAGACCTTAAAAAATTTAGATTTTCTTCTTTCTAATTCTTTGTACAGATTATTTTCATCGCAGATACAAATAAAGTTATAAATTTTTTAAAGTGCACACGAACTTTATGGACACCCTGTTATTTATTTCAGTATTATTCTGTTGTAGGCAAGTTAGCCCATTTTACGATTATTTATGCTTTCTTTCTTACGTAAAGAGAAACCGTTTTCGAGTACGCTCTGTGTCGCCAGTGTGGCTGTCGCGTTTATTTGGAATAAAGTAGTTGCATACACGCGTACGCTTGACAGAACAGCGGCAAAGGAAGGGAGGCGAACTTGAGACACGTTGGCTAAAAACTTTGACCGGGCGTGTGACAGATTCAGCACTTGGCCCACGCTGAGTTAAAAGATCAGATCGTTTCTAACCATCGTTTCTAACTATTGCATTGGTGGAGCTGCATTGCTGGAGGCAAGCACCCTCGCTGGAAATTGGCAGCTCTTTTGACAAGGCTCGTTCGGTGGAGATAGGATTGGAAGGTTCTTCAGTGGAAGAAGCTGTAGAGAGAAGCAGCTTTGACTTCGAGAAGTTCGACGAAGAATCTGAATTGGTGCTTGGAGCAGTTTTGGAGATTTCGAAGGCGCGAGTTCGAAGTCAACTGAGGAACTGTACATCATCGGCGACTGGTTTCTGGACAATTGCGTGTGGTGCACGTAAGACGTTGTACTTATTTTTGTTAAAGTGCTTTACCATTTCACTTATTAGCATTTTCAAACATTTATTTGCAATGAATTCCCCTGATTTATCGCTTTCGATTAAGGCTTTAAAGCAAAAGTATCCAGTCGTGGAGGGGCTGCTAAAATTGTCCAAACATTGGTCAGTGATATCAATTTCGATTTTAGTAGTTTAATGGTTGACTGTGTTGCTTTGTCCGATAAGGAGCTAATCTCTGGCACCGATGCTATTTAAGCAAAATGTCATTGTAGCCAAGCAGGAGTTTGACAATCGAGTTACTGCGTGGCTTTCCAGAGTTAACAGGGGTTGCAGTTATAAAACGGCCTGCGATGTGCACGATATTGACCGCTGTAGTGCAGAGACCCTCTGATGCCTGCTCTACCACCTCTAGTGTTGCCAGTCTAAAAACGAAAGAAGGTCAAGTTAAGCTCAAGTTGACCACGTTTGCTAAGCAGCTTGATGAGGAAAGGTTCCAACAGACTGAAATAGACAGACAAAAGATTGAACGCGCCAAGCGAGAGGAAGAATTGGCACAACAAAATGTAAGCGATCTTCAGAGAACAGGCTTGTTTGAGTTCAGGATCGGAAAATGAGGTAAAAACCAAGTACGATCTGCAACGACTTTTACTTCTTTGTTCACAACTTTTTCATGATCACAGTCAATGTACTTCTGGATAGTTTCTACGAATTTCTGATGCAGACCTTTATCTTTGATCTGCGCAGACCGGTGCGATGGCATAGTAGTTAGAGCGTCCGCTTCGCAGTCGGTAGACCTGGGGTTAATTTCCCAAGTCCAGTCATACCAAAAGACTTTAAAAAATGGTATTCACATCTTTCCTGCTTGGCGCTCAGCAAAATAGGGATGGTGTGGAGAACAAGCCGACAAGCTTTCTTGTTGTGTCCTTGGGCAAGGCACTTAACGGGATGCCTCCGTGTTTATGTGGCAGACAGATGGTGGGGCCAAGTAGTCTGACCGTCGTGGTTGCCCCAGTCTAACTGAAGACTTGAAACCGAGTTTGTGCGCTAACGCTGTGTCACCCATATATACATTTCCTGCATAATGTTCACAACAATTGCTCAAACCACGAAGAACAGATCTTTGACCAATCTTCTTTTCAAGGAATTTAATCTCCTCTCGGCCTGGACATGGTTGTTAGGTAACTTCACATTTTCTGATCGCCATAGCAGGGGAAGCTGAAAGTGCCCGCCTATTAACTGTACAGAATCTTTCGTTAGTTCATAAGCCTTGAGGTCTTCACGGGAACTTGGGACATCCAATCCTGAAGACAGAACCAACTTGTGTGGAGATAAATTAAGCTCCTCCTCCGCAACTAATAAAGAATGCAGGCAAGGATAACCCAATCTTTCGATGTCCGATGTCAAAGATGACTCCATTTTGGATCCAAACAACACCCAATCAAGCAAGGTCGTCAAAGCTCTAGGAAATCCAGTGAGACCGAATCTGCAATCAAGCGGTCTAAAAACAAACGCAGCCTCCATTCCGATGAGCAGTTCCACCTTTTGTTTGGTAAATCCTCAAATCTAATGCCACGCAAGTGTTCCAAATTGGAAAGAATATCAAAGAGCGGTAGAGAATAACCCTCTGCAGGAATATCTTTTACGGTTACAACAGCACGTAGTTCCAGACTTCTGTCGTTACTCATTCGACTTACAGTTATAGGAATCAATTCTCCATCGACCTCATCTACGCTGACTCCTGACGAGAGTGTTTTTATTGGCAGTCTGCATCTGGGCCCCCTAGCACCCACTTTTCTGGCTAAGTCTCGCACACAAAACGAACGCTCAGACCTGGAGTCTAACAGGGCAAAAGTTAACACCTCTTTACTGCCTCATTAAACTCTTACTGGCGCCGTCACAAAATAAGGTTTCTTATCTTTAACCGCAACCAAGCCTTCCACAGCAGCACAACAAGAGCTCTCCGTTCGTCCACCTCATGGCGATGCAGCAAGTTATGGTACCGAGTATCATTATACCCTTCAATCATGCATCCTTGCGTAGATTTACAATCACGAATCCTGTAACCGCAGTCCAGACATCTAAAGCATCGTTATGATTTCCTTAAAAAAGCTAATCGCTTGTACCTTGCCAACTGCTGAAAGTCCTTGCAATTAGCAAGCCTGTGATCACCTTTGCACTAAGGGCACTGTTCTAGCAAAGCGTTCTCTGGCGTGACACTAGCGCTGAACACAACAGCTCCCTTACTCGCAAGCGCAAAAGATTTGCTTTCCTTTCCTTTTGCGTAAAACGCCTTTCCACACAGAGACTTTACCTCTTCAGTTCATTTTTGACAAATTGCATTAGCTCAGCAAATTTTGCTTGGTGCATTAGCTCAGCAAATTTTGCTTGGTACCCTGTTTGCTTGAGAAACTCAAATGCCCACATTATCCATCCTTTTCTAGTCTCCACAGAAAGCTCCTCCGTTAATCGCTGTATGGTTCCCAGAGAATTCAGTAACGCAAAATTCCCTAAGTCCTGCAGCAAAATCTAGCTCTTCTCCATAAGAACAGAAAAGGCTTTCAAACCCTCTGGGTCTCTTGACTGCAAGACAAGATAGCTCAGCAGTCTTTTTTCACAGGAATAGACGACAATATGAGGCTGACCATAGTCATTAAAAAGGCTCTCATATACCAATGGATATCTAGCTTCTAAATTCTTATGGACTTGTGAAGAGCAATGCTGCAGCAAGTACACCAATCGCGCCCAGTCTGTCGGCATTCTTTGAGCTATATGGGTCTCAAAACTGCGAATAAATATCCAGTATGATAAAAGGTCTCCATCGAATATTGGAATTTTGGGTCGGGGTGGAGGGTAATCATGCACGACAGGAAAAGAAGCATAGGCATCTCTTTTTGGGGATCCATATCTTCTATCATATAAATTCTCAACTTTCCTTTGTCCAATTTCATTTCCATACTCCAGTTCCTGTCCTAAGGGAAGTCTTTCCAGGTGTTTTACATTGAAAACTTTGGGCTCAGCGTAACCTTCTCTAATTCAACGATATTGGTTACGAAGCTCGAAACCTTTACTTCACTTTCCTTATGTCTAAAATGAGTCTAAACCTTAGCACTAGGCGCAGCACCAACTTCGTATTGAAACCTTCTTTTGGAAGGGATGGAATTACTATGTTCGTTCTCGAGTCTTTCTTTGTAAACCGCAGCAGTTATCAAAGAGTTTTCACAAAACGAATTCCTAACTTGTGCGCTTTCAAATCTTCGATTTTCATTAAGGCCCCATTTCTAACCTTGGGAAAATTTATTACTTTTGACTCTTTCACTCCCCCGTCAAGCATAGCAGTAGCGGAAAATGCAGGATTTTCAGATTTTGATAATTCCTCCCTAGCTTTAGCTTCTAAGGCAGCCATACTTATTTCTACCTCTCCTTGTCGTTTTATATTTATTTTTGGTCAATAGTCCTATGAAGATTGCTTACATTTTGTTGTGCCAATTCTTCCTCTCGCTTGGCGCGTTCAATCTTTTGTCTGTCTATTTCAGTCTGTTGGAACCTTTCCTCATCAAGCTGCTTAGCAAACGTGGTCAACTTGAGCTTAACTTGACCTTCTTTCGTTTTTAGACTGGCAACACTAGAGGTGGTAGAGCAGGCATCAGAGGGTCTCTGCACTACAGCGGTCAATATCGTGCACATCGCAGGCCGTTTTATAACTGCAACCCCTCGTTAACTCTGGAAAGCCACGCAGTAACTCGATTGTCAAACTCCTGCTTGGCTACAATGACATTTTGTTTAAATAGCATCGGTGCCAGAGATTAGCTCCTTATCGGACAAAGCAACACAGTCAACCATTAAACTACTAAAATCGAAATTGATATCACTGACCAATGTTTGGACAATTTTAGCAGCCCCTCCACGACTGGATACTTTTGCTTTAAAGCCTTAATCGAAAGCGATAAATCAGGGGAATTCATTGCAAATAAATGTTTGAAAATGCTAATAAGTGAAATGGTAAAGCACTTTAACAAAAATAAGTACAACGTCTTACGTGCACCACACGCAATTGTCCAGAAACCAGTCGCCGATGATGTACAGTTCCTCAGTTGACTTCGAACTCGCGCCTTCGAAATCTCCAAAACTGCTCCAAGCACCAATTCAGATTCTTCGTCGAACTTCTCGAAGTCAAAGCTGCTTCTCTCTACAGCTTCTTCCACTGAAGAACCTTCCAATCCTATCTCCACCGAACGAGCCTTGTCAAAAGAGCTGCCAATTTCCAGCGAGGGTGCTTGCCTCCAGCAATGCAGCTCCACCAATGCAATAGTTAGAAACGATGGTTAGAAACGATCTGATCTTTTAACTCAGCGTGGGCCAAGTGCTGAATCTGTCACACGCCCGGTCAAAGTTTTTAGCCAACGTGTCTCAAGTTCGCCTCCCTTCCTTTGCCGCTGTTCTGTCAAGCGTACGCGTGTATGCAACTACTTTATTCCAAATAAACGCGACAGCCACACTGGCGACACAGAGCGTACTCGAAAACGGTTTCTCTTTACGTAAGAAAGAAAGCATAAATAATCGTAAAATGGGCTAACTTGCCTACAACAGAATAATACTGAAATAAATAACAGGGTGTCCATAAAGTTCGTGTGCACTTTAAAAAATTTATAACTTTATTTGTATCTGCGATGAAAATAATCTGTACAAAGAATTAGAAAGAAGAAAATCTAAATTTTTTAAGGTCTTAATGAAATTTTATTTAAATTTCCACATTTTCCTTATCATTAGCAATGCAAAGGGTAATACAATTTCGCATTTCACAAAAACCATTTGCCAACTGATTTACAGTAATACCCGAAATCACATTAATTATTTTAACTTTCAAATCTTGTAATGAACTAGGTTTGGTTGCGCACACAATTGTTTTTACATGTCTCCATAAAAAAATCTAATGAAGTGAAATCTGGCAAATGCGGAGGCCAAGAAAATGTCCGCCCTTTTCGATCCCTGATTTAAGAAATTTTAGATTGAGAAACTGTCTAATATGCAGACCAAAGTGGCAAGGAGCTTCATTTTGTAGAAACACTGTATCAGTTGAAACGCTGTTTCTAATTTCGTGGTAAAGAATCATTCAATAACTGCACTTAAAACTAGGTAGATGAAACTTTTATAAGACTTTTTGCAGATTATTTCTATCGCAAATACAAATAAAGTTATAAATCTTTTAAAGTGCACACGGACTTTATGGACACCCTGTATTTACCTAACTATTAAGCTTCCGAGAATTTGACCCAAACAATAGAGAAAACTCAAATTCCTTAATACTCTGTTGAGGGCAAGTGATAAAATCTTCTAACTACAAAACGATAAAAACTGTCGTCCGTTCGCTGGCAACTCAAAACAACAACTGGCACAAAACCAATAAACAAGTGTAATCGCTGCGGTCTGGAGGCAGCCTGAAGCTTAAACAGGCGAGATAAATGCCAAATAAATTAGCTTCCTAGCTGTCAACCATAGAGCGAAGCAAGAGACGGAGGCTTCACAACTCATACGCAGCAACACAATAAAATGTGTGAACAATATTTAACACAAGGCACGAGTCGCAATACACGGTAGAAGTGAGACAAATGCTCCGAACACAGCCAAGTAGTAAGAAATGTAATGTTAAATTCAGCGGGAGAACTCTTGTTTTTGCGGTGGTAATTTTCTTATGTAGGCCACATTGATAGTTTTTTTAATGCCGTTTTAAGCTAAGGACTAAACGTAAAAACATAGAAGTTTGTCTCTATGGACACCGGACAGTATATTGTCTCCATTATCTACTCATACCCTATGGTCTAAGATCGTGTGAACAAATTGTTTGGTACCCAAGGCATAACTCACCGCTATGGTAGGTTGACTGAGTGCAGTTTTTACTTACAATTTACAAAACGCTTTCATGGTAAACCCAAACTGCGACCAGTGAGACAAAAGTATTTGTAAAATTTTTATAATTAGCATTACTTGATTCAATTCCAAATAACTGCTTAAATAATACTTTTACAATGCGAGATATCGTAGGCTTAATGTCTAATTGAATTCAATCAAAAATTTATTAAAAATTGGTGCCGAAAAATTTTAGGATCTTCGCTGAAAATTTTTTCACGGGCTTAGCAATTGGTTCTTCGTCATTTGAGGTATTCGTTCTAAGCATTATGCAGGAAGATGTACATACACTGCGTGTGCGCTCAAGCTCGGTTTGCGAGTCTTTAGTTAGACTGGAGCCACCACGACGGTTAGATTGCTTGGCCCCACCATCTGTCTGCCACATGAAAATAGGGGCATCTCGTTAAGTGCCTTGCCCAAGGACACAACAAGAAAGCTTGTCGGCTTGTTCTCCACACTATCCCTATTGTGTTAAGCGCCATGCAGTTAAGGCCTTTTTGTACGATTGGACTTGGTAAATGAACCCCAGGTTTACTGACTGCGAAGCGGACGCTCTAATCATTACGCCATCGCGCCGGTTGAGCAGAAGAAGAAGAAGCAGTTGTTTAATCCTTCTCTAATTAGCTTATCTTAATGAACAATTTAAAAAATGTTTATATTCAATTGAGCAACGTATTAAATAATTACATTGGTTGCGACAATTTATCTCAATTCATTACTTAATCACTTGGATTGAAGACCAAAATCCAAATGGCAAACTAATCGCGAATGATATTTTGCAAGACATTATATTTTTCGATTCAAATCATTTACCGTATTTAGTCGAGTATAATGGGCAACCCTAATTTTCGATTAAAAATCGGTATAAAATTATATTTTACTTTTTCTCGATTTAGACCATGCATTGTAAGCGACCAACGTTGTGGAACACGTACGGCCACAATAAAAATTATTTATTGACAAAGTGAAGTAAGTTATAAACACAATACCGAAATTAAATATACAATATTTATTCGACATCATTCAAAGTCCGATTTATCATGAAATATACCAAAGAGCTGTTTACATTCTCGACCAAGCCTCCCATTAGACATAAAAGCCGACACAAAGCAAATTGTCCCATATTAGTTTTTAATAATTACAAAAGGCGAGGGCAGGAAATGGAGAAGCGAGAGGTAGCCAAGGAAATGACGCATTAGATCATGGAATACGGTTTCCTGCTAGCCCAGCTCTCGTAAATAACGCGCACCCAAACTTTGTGTTTTTATTTTGGTAGAAAATTTTGCGCGTTATACTCGAATAAATACGGTAGTTAATTTCGATTTTCTTGAAACACAAAACAGTATTATAAAGCTACAAATTAAAGAAACTTTTCTTTTCACAATTATACTTACCAACAAAATTGTTTGGCTCATAAGGTGAGAGCGTTTTGTGGGCAAATCTGGGTCGCTGAATCCAAAAATGGCATTAGTTTTGCTGAATTGACTCTAGTTTTTGAGATACAGGGTGTTTCAAAAGTCACGCCCGATTTTTAATATGAAAAAACGTGCCTAAAGAACGAATTTATATTTCTGATAAGTAGTATAACTACATAACAATGAAAAATGGAATTACTGAAAATTATAATGATAAGGATAAATCAGAAAATAAAATAAAGTTAATTGTACACATTTTATTCATAATGTTCAAACACTTCTCCTTCTACCTGAATGCATTTCCGCATCCTCGCAATGACACTTTGACAGGCTTTTTCTCATAATTCAATGTCAATACGTAAACATTTTTGTCTTATAATGTCTTTCAATTCAGGAATAGTGCGATGTAATTTCTATGTTGTTATTTCTATGTTAAAAATGATTAGAGAAAGCATAGATATAGAAAATATCATAGAAAAATATCCATTGACTTTTTAACGGTATAAAATCGGGCGTGACTTTTGAAACACCCTGTATATCTCAAAAAACTTTTTCCGCCTTTGCACGTATTGATACATTGCTCATCCCCTTGCAGATTACTCGTACCCTTAGAAAAAAGAGCTTCTAGTCGCTTAGCATTGCTTTTAAAAAAATAAACGATTTTTTTGTTTTATATGTATATCAGTTCTTAGAATGCAGTATTTGTTGAATTGAATAGCATTGTAACTATGCGAGAGAAGGATATTAGATATAATTCGCATGATACATGCACATGATGTATGACAGTTAGCTTTAATACTAGAAGAGTCACGCAAGCTATGAAAACGCAATAAGTTATATCACTGGCATTAAACATCGTTGAAAATGCAGCGAAATATTTCATGAACTGCGCACAAAAAAATATGTCCAAGCTTGATTTAGTCCGATAACTTAATGGAACCGTTCACCTTGTTCCTCACTTCATTCACCAAGGTTTTCTGAGAATCGATCTAAGTGGCTGAATAAGTAGTGAACTTTCATCCTCATTTTGGCCCCTAGAACTTGAAAGTTTGAGAGCATCAGTTCTACAAGATCTTAGTAGTTTTTTGCCTTCGTTTTCCCCAAGAACTCCTTCATTACAAGAAAACAGGAACACCAGGAAGCAGACCAAACTGCAGTCGTATGTGAGACAAAGGCGTGATCTTTAATAAGTTTGCGAATTCGTGGTCTGTACAAATTCCGCTTTAGCTTTCTCACTATTCAAACCAGAAAACGTATCACAGATTTATTTAAAACCGGCACCATTCTTATCTAATGCCTTGAAGAATTGCTTCATCAAGCCTAGTTTAATGTGCAGTGGTGGGAGGATGATGCTGTCACTGTCAACCAATGGTTCATTTATGACATTTTTCCCCCACAACAAGTCTTCATGTATCGGTCAGTTCTTCCTTTGCCAGTGTTGATCACTAACTCTACTATCCCCCAGACAGAGAAAGCATGGGTACTTGATATAACTACCTTGCTCCCCTAGCAAAATGCTTACCAATATTAAGTGAACACACATCACCCATTTGTGTTAGTTGTTGTAGCAAAACTTGCGCAGGACCATCTTCACACTTAAGTAATGCTCTTTCAAGATCACTGAGTGACCAATTGGGACTCAGGCAAACTTGTTGCAATTATGCAGCAGTACACACTTAGAACTTTATTTAGAGCTGTCGAAGGACAACCAGCACTCATCAAGCTTGTACTGGGGTACATCCATTGATCTGCAATGTTGTTTCAAAGCATAAAATTGTCTTCTTCACTAAAGTAATAATTAAGTACTTTATCTCTGAGACGGTAACATGCTATCTTGGTCTTGGAATCAAGAATCCCGTGTTCACTGAGACGAGAAGAAAATATTTTAGCTGCCTCTTTTAGTAAAGCTAGATCTCTAACTAAATTGTTGAGCTGACCCTGACTGAAAGGTTTCATTTTAGTTGTTTGTAAACTTCCAGCTGGAGCAGATGTAGAATCACTGTAATTACTACGGTCACTGCCTATTTCGTAAATTGCTTCAAACAAATCATCATCTGAAACAAGGTCTGGCAAAGAAGAAAAAACATGGACAGAAACTTCACTGCAATGTGGCAGTGACCGTCTAATAGATTCAATATCAGGACAATACCACAACTTCTTTGTGTGATGGTTCCATCCTACCATGTCCACAAGGCAGAGGTAGCAATCGTCATGGTGGTTCTGAGGCTCTCACCAAACCATAGCTCTGGGCACACCGAATCTCATTCCTTTTACTTTTCCTTGAGTTCACGAGCGAAGGGTTTCGGTATAATTTTTACACACCTTGTGAGGAGCCTATGACTTATCTTGATCGCCAGTTTTAACGCAAACTAATCTTGGTATGCTTGTTTGGTAAATTACGTACATTGGAAGGTTGTTCGTTTGTCATATATTCACCGCAAACGTATTAGAATACATCTGAATAGTTGTGACAACACCTACGTTCTAGACTCATTGCATTTTTTAAACATTATCTGCCTAAATACAGTTCTTAATGGAAAAATAGTAGATATTGAGAAAATTTTAATATAAAAGGGCATTTGTACCGATGACTACCCAAGCTACTTACTAACTTGGTAATCTACATTTTTATGTACATTGACACAAAGCTACATTCTTATGGGCATATTTTCAAGCTATTCAACTGTGTTATATCGCTAAAATGTGATCAATGTTACAACTCTTTACATGCGTAACACAACGGCAGTAGTCTTACCACCTCACAGTCTCTATGCAACTAACTTTTGACTAGCCTTCTGGTTCAAATTCTCAACGCATTGAATAGAAGGCTTCGTCTAATGACTCACAACTTGCTGGCATTCACCACACACCCTGGCATTGTGATGTTACTATTGGGCCACACAGTGCAGTTGAGCAATTGTGGTATCGCTGATTGGCAGTTAATTAATCATTGCTTTATTTCGTACAACAATAGGCCAACTTCCCGAATAGAAAGAGTTAACTGAACACATTTTGGGGGGTCATTTTGGAGGGAACTTACAAATATGGGATACGAGTATTTAATATCTCTTAAACTAGAGCCAACTCAACAAAACCAGGTGCATTTTCGAATTCAGCAACCCAGATTGACTCCAAAACCCGTCCAATACTCAGAGCTTTAAAAAAATATTTTTTTGTTGGTCTGTGTTATCATCCACAATTGAATTCAATTTAACAAATCCATTTGTTTCATATACAATTGCCTTGGCGTTGTATTTTTTGCTTTATCTTACTTAATAAATGTTGCTTTTGTAAATTTTTTTGTAGCATTAATTATATGAAGGGATGATTCGAGTGCTATCTTGGTTATCAACGAGCCAACAAGATCGTTTTTATTGAAAAAGCAGTTACAGTAATTTTAATTGCAAAGAAATCATAGGAAGAGACGGTTAGGCGTTAGTGAGGCTCCAGTCCCTCTACATCAGTGATTCCAAATTTTTTTTACTCGCGTATCATTCGGAGATTTTGCACAGTGTTCTCAAACCACATACATCTAGAATATCTCAAAAACTCAAAAATACACATTTAAAGGTCAGAAAATTTAGCAAATTGTATTACACAAACATTCCCATGGAGTTGAAAGAAAATTAAAAGCTAAAGAATGAATAAAATTTCAGAAAATGTTTTGATGGGATGGATGGACTGTTGTCGTTTTTTTTCACCAGTTGGTCAATGGGAGAAATACTTTCGCTGACAGTGCATCGAACACAGTGGCTTGCAGAGTGGAGGCGAACGGGGCGACGGCCCCGTGCATCCAAGGTAGGGGGGCATCAAAATAGTGAAATTACAAAAATTACATTTTTATTAATTGTTAAAAATATATGCTTTTTCGTATCGCAAGTCTACTAACACATGCAGCATGAATCTGATTGGATCTTGCTTGGGAAGCATGGTGTGATTATGTTTTGTAGAAAATCTTCTGCAGTGTCAGCTTTTGTACTGAAATTATTATTTACCAAATTTAAATTAGTTTGCTATGCACTGTACAAAAACTAAACATATAATTACCTTTGACTTTGTTATGCTTCTTCAGGCTATAGGAAATGTAGTTTCCTCTAATCTTAAGCATGCTCTTGAATGTTTAATGCAATTTGGGAAGGATATCTTTCCAATTTTATGTATTGCATAGGGTTATTGCTCACCATCGGATTTTCAATTGCAAGCTGTGAGAGGTCATTTCAAACTTGAAATTGTCAAAAGCATATATAAGGATCATCTATGCAACAGGAACGCCTAACAAGTTTGGCTTTAATCAGCATCAAAAGAGAATTCTTTTCAGCAGATGTGAAAAACGAAGTAGTTCATATATTTTCCGATAGGAGAGCTCATATAGGAAAGAGAAATCGTGAAGTGTAAGTGTCTAATTGATTTATTCACATCATCATATGTTCTAGTTTAATAAAAAAAGTTACTTCTTCGTCTGCTTTCACTAAACAACGTCCTTAAAGCATTTTTATTGTATAGCTCACACAAATATTTAGAGCAGCAAGACCGTTTGAATGTGGGAACTCATAATCAGCAAATATCGGTGTTGTGACGTTGAGTAAAAAGTGACGTGTTACCATTATTCATTGATCTTTAACCGACGTCTTTCAATTCGCAACGTCCAAACAAGCCTTACACTTTTCACAATGATTGATTGATGATCAATGTTAAAAAGATCTAGCATACATGGCACTAAACTTTCCCATATGCGAGGTCCCTCTAAGGGTGAGGGCTCATTGAGGCCACAGCAGTGGCTACGGCTAAAATCTGAGTTGTAGTGTAGCAATATTAGCAACTTCAACCACAAACCACAAAAAGACAGTGGCCAACAACACTTGGGTTCATATATGGATCGCCATCTACGTTCAGTAGCTATCATGATAAAGTGACTAGTCGCCACATGGAGTGCACTCATTTTAAATCGGACAACAGTCGGATGCCTGCCGTTGCGCTACAGCAGTAAATCTCAAAGGTCGTATTTTATTCAGGTGCTACGCAACGTTTGTAGGTTGGAGACTTATGAATATGTACTTACTTTTATTTGTGTTGGAGGCCATTCATTTGGCTGTTGGTACCACTCACACACAAAACAGTTGCCAGCAATGGTCGAACAGCACTTTGATTTCAACTTCAGTTTGTTCTGTGGATAACACATCCATCGATTTCGAATCGGCCAAACAAATTTGTTGCAAAGATACTGTTCAAAACTTCAAAACGACCTGGTCTCAATAGAACGTATTTAACTGTATATTTAAAAACGCTTCAAACTTGGAACTGTAGTCAATTTACAGATGAATGTCGTGACCGAAACTACGTTGTAAATGACTTTACAAATCTTGTCTATTTGTATTTTTGCAACCTGCAAGTTTCAATCAAAGATGTTCTCATGTTATTGATCAATATCATGATAAATTAACGAAAATTGGCGCAGTGAAAGATGTGGACTTTAATGAAATCACAGAGCCTTATATCGTTGTACAACGCCACGTTACATGACTCCTCTATTATTTTCCATGAAATCGTAGAAGTCATTATTCCGTTTTGTGAGTTCGTTTGGTGTGGCTTTGACAACGAAACAATGAAAACAAGACAATTAACGGCATGGAATTGCATGCCATCCAGGTATTTAAAAATGTTATATTAATATTTGTGCAGCATAGTTGAGTTGGTTGGTCAATTGTCCAAGGCAGTAGTGGTCGCGCGTTCAAATCTGCAATGGTCACGTTGTGTTCGTCAAAACTGATTTTATGGTAAATTTCACTGTTTGGTTGCAATGTTTATGAAAGAAATGCTTTGTCTTATCAGTACCAATAACTCCGAAGTAAGTCTTTATACAAAGATATTTTAGATTAACAAATAAATAGTTCATGCGCTATCGGAGATCAAAAATATGGATTGAATCTCAAATCATCGTTAGGTAAATCTCCTGTGATACAGTCAGCAACAAAAGCTCGGTCCAACGAGGTGTTGATTACAAAACTGAGATGTCACAAGTTCTTCTCCGTCAGCGAGCTCAGAGGGTGTGCATCATCTGTTTAAGCAAATAATTCTTGCTCGAGTTGTGATAAGCTTGCCCGAATACTGTATTGGAAACCGACTTTTCCACCACTTTTGAAAACGGTACAATGATTGGTCTATCACAGTTTTGAGTTTGAGTTTTGAACGATGATTTGTCTCAGTAAAACCGATGTCTTAAACTTTGATCAAATTATCGTTTTGGATTGTGGTCTTTGTACTTTGATCAGTATACGGTATATACTTTGTTGGCGGGGGCTTAAAGAGTTGGATAAGATCAACTTTTCTTGAAAACAGTGCAATGATCAGCCAATCCGAGTTTTGAACAGCAGATCACATCTTGAGTAAAAATCAGAAGTGTTTAGTTGTCGAACAGTGTTGTAAAAACGTTTGTGATTATTATTTAGCGACTCACTGAAAATGGAATAGACGACTTCTTTTTTAGAGTCAATTTTAAGATGGAGTAAAATACCTGTTTAAGTTTGGAAACACGCTAAACTTTTTTAAAGATTGCAAACTTTGAAATTTCTAAGGCCACTTAGTGATTCTGCTGTCGATGTCTCATCGCTATGTTCTTGGAAAGAAATGTTCTCAACAATGTTCTTTGCTTTGTTGCGGTTGCTTGTGGTTGCAATGCTCTCTTCCACTGTAGGCTTAGACCAGCAACTCTTAACCAGGTGTAAATTTCTCCCTGGGCTTTCATTACCACAGGAAGTTAAATGTTTTACTCCAACGGTTAGCAAATTAAATGACCTTTTTTATGGAAATCAACGTGTGGATCCCAAGCGAAATGTGTCTGGGGTATTTAACACATTGAGTAGATAAAGAGTAAAAGTGGTAAAACGGTTAAGAACCACTGACTGAGACCTAGCCACAGGTAAGTTGAATGGATTCTAGACACCATTTGTTGGTTGAAACGGTTTGTGAAGGTATTTTGAAACCAAGGAGTAAACTTAGACGATACTATGAGCAAGTGGCTAGTATAAACATATCACCGAATAGTATTTCATCAAATTGAATAAACTATGATTCATGAAAATGATGAACTCTATCTGCAGTCTCAGCTGCCCACGCATTCTGAGATCGCAATCTGTCTTTCTTGTTGTTGATATTTTCAGCTTTTTTAGTTTGCTCTGTATTCTACAGTTTCTCGGATGTTTGTCGTTGTTTATAGGTTTTGAGTCGGCTAACGTTATTTAATCTTTTTTAGATGCCAAGCCGCGGTAATTGTTGACGTCATAATTTGTGAAGTATTATCAGTCATTATATTTATTGCAAATGTGACTGTAATTGTTGTTTACTTGAAAAAAATGCGAATACGAATCAGCCAAACATTCTATAAGATCTCATTGGCTTTGTCCGACATATTTACAAGAATCGTAATTTTCCAAATATCCTTATATTTGCGGTTTATATTTGTTATCTTATCAAAATATAAACTTGTCATACGCTAATCTGCTTCGATCGCTTGAGATAGATCAAGTTTGTAAGGGATAAATTGCAGATCGCTGGGAAGGAAACCGGAATGCATTTCAGCTGAAGATAAGCTATGACAAATTACTTGTTACTGTTGAGTAACGGAAGCCATGGCCTGTGTGTAGTTCCCTAGCTACGTCTCTTATTGAAGAGCTTTGTTTAAAAGGCTTTTTGAAATTGAAAAAAATTTATCGTTTATTACTTTTCGAAGCTGTGCCGGATGTTATCAAATCTATTGACGCCACTAATCACGATATTTAGCCAGTTTGGGGAATAAGAATTGCCACCTTGTTTGGTTGTTGTTGTTGGGTTATGCTCTTACGCAAACATAATAAAAAAAAATAAAGGATTTATTCATTCAGATACTCAACCAGAACTTTTGTAAAAGAAGAGTTAAACCCCAACTATTTAATTTTGTGGCTAGCCTTCTTCATTTATAACAACCAAGGCTAGGTATAAACTAGGTTTAATATAAACTGTGCAGCTAAAAGTCTGCTGATTTTAAGGACATGCTTTTGGGTCGATTGGTGAAGATTTAAACAATTTAGAGACCTCTTGCATTATCCCAATTCAATAAACATGCTTGCTAATCACATTGAGCTAATCTCTCAAAAAATAGGCTACAAGCCAAAGTAAGAAATGAGAGTAACTTACATAAGCTGAATATTTTTCCACGAATTTTTTTGCAAAGTAAGTCGCAGGAGAAGCGCCTTAGGAGTTCTTTATAAACATCCCGATTTCCAGCTATTTCCCCTCGCTCAGTTGATGTAACATCAAACTTTATACATAGGCACGTTGCTTCAAATTGAAACACCTCAACAGTCTGTTTCGCCTAAGGCGGCTCGTCAGGAGGTAGTTCTAAAACACAACACTAGTATAAGATGAATTCCAAAATTAATAAACAAAATCAAAATTAAATTATATAAAAGGTTCGAAATTCAAGGGAAGGTAAGCTCTACAGATCTGTCTTACTCAAGCGCTGCTCACTACTACTGACGGGTAGATGATGATGTTGTTGCGCGCGCTGGCATTAGTAAGGCAGGAAGTCATTGAAGCGTGAAAAATGTTAAAGGTAAAGAGTGTAACAAAACGATGGCAAGAGTTAAAAAATAAAATAAAACCGGAATAAAGATAAAAACAGTGCACAAATGAAAAACCACAAATAAAAGGTAAGTATTAGTTAATGTTTTTCAACTTGAATTTAGTCCGGTGTCTGCATTTGGAGATGAACTCAGATCGTTTGTTTAGGAGCGTACGTTGGTCAGCTTGTAAGATGGCCAGTTTTTCGGCTAGGCAGAGGTTGCAGCGCTTGGCGCCACTTTTGCATGCAGCCGCTTTGCATATAATGGACCAAAATATGAGCGGTTCGATTCCTCTGTTCTTGTAGTCTCACACAGCTTTGGAGAGTTCCGTAACGTTTATCTTTCGTTGGTCTTTGAATGATAAGCGGTGATTGTACAACCGGGCTTTGAACTCGGTCTCACAAAGTCCAAAAAAGTGCGTGGTTGGGATGTTTGGAGCTGTGATGGAGGCTTTCTACACTATCCTGCACTCAAGAAAATCACTTCTGTTTAGCGCAGATGGTGTCTGGATAAAGCACAGCGGTTCCCTGTTTGACGTAACAATGGGTTCTTATGACGGTGCAGAAATCTGCGAGCTCGTTGAAATGTTCCTTTTAAGCAAACAGTCCGACATCATCCACATAGATAGTATTGGATTACACAGCGACGACGGCCTCGCCATAATTGGAAAAGCGTCCGGACTAGAAATGGAACGCACCAGGAAAAAGGTAATCGCCATTTTTAAAATGCAGGATCTAAAAGTCACAGCCGATACCAACTTCTTCCAAACAAATTTTTTGGATGCAACCTTTGACCTCATCTCCGGAAAGTTTTGACCACACCGCAAACCCAACGACTTACCCCTTTACATCAACACCCGATCTAACCATCCACTCTCCATTACTAAACAGCTGCCTCACATGATCAACAACAGAATTGCCCCGCTATCATGTGACCGTGAGTCTTTTGACAACGCCATTCCACCTTACGCCGAGGCTTTGAGAAAAGCCGGGCATTCACCTTGCACGGCATACCCCATGCACCCAACGACTCCACCAAACCGCAAGAAACCAAGAACAAGAAACATCACCTGGTTCAATCCCTAACACAACATAGAAGTTAAAACAAATATTGGCAAAAAGTTCTTCTATCTCATCAACAAGCACTTCCCCCCGAACAACCGCCTCCACAAGATTTGCAACAAATTTAACGTCAAACTCAGTTACAGCTGCATGCCGAACACGGCATGCATCATCAAAAGCCACAACAATAAGCTAATATACCCGACCGCCAACACCGACGAGATGCCGTGCAACTGCAGAACAAAATCAGAATGCCCGCTTAATGGCAAATGCCGAGCCAAATTAATCGTGTAGAAAGCCTCCATCACAGCTCCAAACATCCCAACCACGCACTTTTTTGGACTTTGTGAGACCGAGTTCAAAGCCCGGTTGTACAATCACCGCTTATCATTCAAAGACCAACGAAAGATAAACGTTACGGAACTCTCCAAAGCTGTGTGAGACTACAAGAACAGAGGAATCGAACCGCTCATATTTTGGTCCATTATATGCAAAGCGGCTGCATGCAAAAGTGGCGCCAAGCGCTGCAACCTCTGCCTAGCCGAAAAACTGGCCATCTTACAAGCTGACCAACGTACGCTCCTAAACAAACGATCTGAGTTCATCTCCAAATGCAGACACCGGACTAAATTCAAGTTGAAAAACATTAACTAATACTTACCTTTTATTTGTGGTTTTTCATTTGTGCACTGTTTTTATCTTTATTCCGGTTTTATTTTATTTTTTAACTCTTGCCATCGTTTTGTTACACTCTTTACCTTTAACATTTTTCACGCTTCAATGACTTCCTGCCTTACTAATGCCAGCGCGCGCAACAACATCATCATCTACCCGTCAGTAGTAGTGAGCAGCGCTTGAGTAAGACAGATCTGTAGAGCTTACCTTCCCTTGAATTTTCGCTATGCACGGTAAACCGGGGTTACTTTGTACAATTTTTGCCTTTGCTGAAACTTAGCTCTCTAACGCAACCTCTTGACGAGTTTTTTTGGCTGAAGTTGGCACCTCAGAAGCATGCTTTCTAAACTTGAATTTATTTTTTAACACTAACTTCAAGGATGGCCGGGAAGATCATATTTTGCTGCGTACACAGTTATCCCAATATTGGGGCAACTTTGTACATTTCTTTAATCTCGATTAGCAATGTATTTTTAACACTAAAGTGAACAAACTTCCTTTTTAAAAGGGGCTATTTTGTGCACTTTATTTCAATATAGAAAAAGAGTTCCCAAATTAAAAAAACAGTAAAACAGCGGGTAGATTTCAGAAGGCATTGATAGGGAGATAGGTTGTCCTCATGAATGGACAGGTTTTGCGAAATAAAAATTGTCTCCAGATTTAATTGACGTGAAATGGAAGTACGATCAAACTTAAACATGTTTTTGTGTCTGGAAATGCGACTTAGCAAGTTAGTTGTTTAAACATAGGCAGTGGCTCTTTCACCGTCGACGGCAATTTGCCCTTGGAATCTATTTTGCCGTAATTATTCACGTGTGTTTATATAACCTTTTTTGCTTTTATTACACCAGTGGCACTATGGTGTAGTGAATAGTGCGCTGGGTTTGAGATACCATGGATGCGGGTTCGAATCTCAGCTGGCAGGGCATTACAAGAAAGGCAATGTACACTGAAGGGGCAGGCCCGGTATGTAAATGTATGGTGCAGTGTACACTGGAAGGGAGTGTACAGGGTGGGGGATAGAGACCTGAGGGTGCAAAATTTTTTTAATTGGTTTTTAAAATTGACCAATCAGAAACGATCAAAAGTCACATGTTTAGTATGTCATTAAGATTGACCAATCACAAATAACTCATAGCAAAATAGTCTCTGAGGGTAAATTGCCGTCGACGGCTAAATAGCCACTGTCTTAAACATATGCTCCTTCATCATGCTCGCTGTGTCCTCTCTTGTCTTCGCTGCAATGGACACAGTCTTCTTTTAGGTTCTTATCCCTCTAGGATTGGCAGAATCGGGAATCCTTCCTGCAGCGACTGTGGACACTTGTCCCAGGACTCGTCTCATCTCATTCTGCACTGTCCAGCTACGGACTCTTTGCACCACTCACTCTTTGGCGACTCTCTGTCTCTGTACGACCTCTGGTCCAGACACTGGGGAGTTGCCCGGCTTCTGGGGCTCCATGGTCTTCTGCCATGCCCCCATCCCTCGGAAGGGGTTGGGTAACCAACAACAACAACAAAAATATGTGTTGTGAAAATATGGTTATGTGTTTTGAAAAAGCGTACAAAGTTACCCCATGGTGTTCAAAGTTACCCCGGTGTACAAAGTAACCCCGGTTTACGGTATGTATCCCCCAAGCTTAATACCCAGGCCCGGAGCATTGGGACCGTTCACGTTAACAAGTTCATCGTTCGTTGAAACGCCTGTTCCGGTGTGCTCCTATGGTGCGGGGACCCTGTTAGTAGCTCAAGCACTGTAATCGCGCAAACTCTTCCGAAGATTGCACTTGTCGCACAAAGTTGAATAACGACTTTGTTTTGCTATTATCACTCAAAAAGGTGAACTAAACTTCTACATCTGCTTTAGCGTTTTCTGGCAAACTTGCAGATTTGTCTATCACGCTTTTCTCGAAAAGTGAAGCACATCAGTTTTTATGAAGTTGATTGTCATCCCAGCAACATTACAACCAGCTGCCAAACTATCGAAGGCATGTTGGAAGCAAAATTTTCAAAGCGCTAAAAAGCAGCCTTCTACTTACAGGCGCAATTCTTCATATAACTTTTAACTTCACTCTATTTTAGCAGAACTATGCGTATTTAGTGATGTATTTTAGGGTAATACCTTGGGGGTAATTCATAGCAAATTTTTACGTATTCAATACTAACAAATATATTTGGCCACAGGTTGCCATTAGTGTATGATAACGTTTGCATCTAGATAAACGTTTGCATCTAGTAGGAAATAATCGGGCAGATATGAGAACTTCGTGCAGGTTTTTGCTTTGTAAAAAATGGATCTATATGAAATATTTTAATCTACAGCGCTCTTGACGCCACTGTTGATGGCTCTCTAAAGCATGAGTGTTCTCACTTTATCGCTAATTAACGTTGCCATGAAATACTATAATCACAAATACGTCAAAATAAACTCCAGAGATTATTCGCAGAAAAATTTTGTGATTTGACATTAATATTTATTATTCAATGAAAGTAAGTTGTTTTTTGACTACAAAATACTACAAAAGTTTTAGAAAAACTAACTGGAGAATTTGACTCTAACGATGGAGTAGAACCCAGAGTAAAAAGTCAATCTTTGGGAGAGGATAATTCTTGGAATTAAGTTCATCAGAAAATGAAAGCCATCAAGAGCTTGATCTGTACAAACAACCGCAGTTTTCTCGATGGCAAAATTTTGCCAGAAAATAGCAGCGGTTGGTTTGTTGTCTAACTTCAGCGCTAAATGCTGAAAATTATGCAAATATACCTGCAGTCGAAACAACAGCACAATTCACGAGCTTTTGAAAAAAAATCATCAATCGTGGCAATTACTTCCTGGATCAACACAAAAAGAGTTGCTGTCGGCAGACAACCTAAAGCATCGGTTATACTTAAAAACCATGGACCAATTAGCGAAGCTTCGTCAGCGATAAATTGCTTACAATCGTGGAAGCTCTTTTTTCTCAAAAAATGATCGATTGTTTGCACATATCGATGAAGCCAGATGGGTATTTACTCCTCAAAAGTGTGTTTTGATGAAACAAAATTCTGTATCTATTCGAGAATAAGAGTTACAGATGGTATAGGAGCGATGAAAAAGGGTTTTTCATTTTTCACTAGATTTCGCTTGTAACCAAAAGGGAAAAAGCTAGAAAAATTTACAAGGTAGCCAGTGCGTGTGGATTTGTTATAGGTGCTATTTTTTATTCCTTTGTTAGTTTTTTGATGAGAACATCAAGAAAAGCTTGAAAATTGTTCAAAATTTCTTCCTTGGTACACTGATTTAATTGTGCACACTGCTGAGATTGCAAAGAAATACAGAATATTCATAAAGTCTCGTTACGATTTTAAAAATTCATCACAAAGGCAGTTGATAAGATATTTTACATAAATTTGTTATATTTTAATCAGTGCTTATTAAAGTTTTTATTTAAACTAAAATTTTGTGCTTTAGACAAATTTTTTATGTGTTTAATGGGTGTGTGAAATAAATTCTTGTATAATGGCTGCTCCTTAAAAAAAGGCGCACTGTGTATCCTGGTTTAATGAGACAAGATCGGATGTTCAGACTTAGGGAAAATACAGAACTAAGTATGGAATAGACCCACCATCACGTCCTTCAATTTGTGGATGGCACAAGAAATTTATGGAGACAGGGTCAGTGTTGGATACCATTAACCAACCATCATCTTCCAGCAAGATGGTGCACCACCGCATTGGAGACCGCACATTCGTCAGTTCCTAAATGAAACATTTCCAGACCGATGGATTGGAAGAGATGGACCAATTCCATGGCCACCAATTCCAACGTTTACCAGACATTACTCCCCTGGACTTTTTTCTGTGGGGCTACGTGAAGGATATCGTGTATTGGACCAAGGTACGGGACATTACTGATTTGATGCAAAGGATTTCTAATGCCATTACCACCATTGATGAGAATATACCACAACGAGCATGGCAGAAAATCGAGTACCATCTTGATGTGCTTCGTGCAACTAACAGTCACCATATAGAGGTGTATTAAAATGAGGTGAAAAATTTAAATAAACACTGATTTAAAAAAAAACAAATGTATATAAGATATATCATCAACTGTCTTTGTAACAAATTTTTCAAAATTGCAACGAGACTTTATGGATACCTAGTATATCAATAGAGAAAGTAACAGTAAAAGTAGCAAAACAGTTGTAAACGTAGCGACAAAAGAACTTTGATTGATGGTCCAGGGGCGTGTTTTCGATTGCTTTATCAATTACATGATTCATCAAGATGTCTGCCAGTAGGGGTCCAATGAGAGAGGGCCCAGGGCTACACCGTCTAGCTGTTTATAGAATTTATTGATTAAAAAGTCATGCTTTTTGTTGACCAGCTCAATAGCTTTAATAATCTGCTTTTGTTAAGGCCATTCCATTCTGTACTGTTCTCAACAGAAATGGATTCGAGTATGAGGTTTAAGGTGAATGGGAGAGGAATATTGGTAGAATGACTTTTGACGTCAAATGAGACCATAGTTTGGTTGGCCGAATTGTGGTTAGAGATTTTGGAAAGAAAGGTGAAGGCATGTGGGATGCTGATTGTTTGTGGTTTGCGAAAGATAGCGATAACCACTGGGTACTTTCATGATTAAAGAACCCACAAGTGAAGAGTAAAAATCCACCAGGAAAAGTCAGTGAAAAGCAAATTTGTGTGTTAAAATCTTTAAGAGCAGATCGTAACATAGTTATTGCTAAGCCTGACAAAGGCAATGCCGCAGTTATTTTGAATTGTAGTAAATATATTGACAAAATGCATGAAATTTTTGATTATCGCACTAAGTTTATGTCTTGCAATCAAGGCACAAGCCTGTCTGATTTCACTAAATTCCAACAATCTTTTGCTATCTCATTCCAGAAAAGCAGCGTGCAGTAAAATCTGCTCTAGAACATATCCACTTTCACAATCACTCTTTCTCCATGCGGATTTCCTAAACTACACAAACTTTGAATTCTTCTGAGACCAATTCTTTGCTCTAGTGGTCCTTTAATTATGAATGTTCTAGATAGTTATCGCAATCTCTCGCAAACCTCAGACAACCAACATCCCGTACACCTTCACCTTTTTTTTCAAAATCTCTAACCACAATTTAGCCCACCAAAGTACAGTCTCATTTGACGATAAACGTCAAAAATATAAAAGACCTTGCTTCTTGAGGAAGAACTCGAAGCAAATCCATTCCAACAAACCAGGGATTCTGAAACAGAAAGATTACAGGAAGAAATACGACCAAAAAATGTGTTAAATTATTCAGATGCAAGCAGGTGTAAACAAAATTGTCAAGCCGGAAAAGCGTAAAAGAGTGCAAAATATGTCCAAAAGTAGAAATCAATGTCAAATCTGTTCACTAGCTACGTGTTCAGATCACACTGTTCAGATGTGTATTTAATGCTCTTAAATTGTCACAGCCAAGAAATTCACAACAGTGATTTTATCTTTAATTTCTTTGTTTATTTTATTGTTGTTTATTGCATCAAGTTTATTGGCGGCGGTATTGCAGATTAACACTAGAACGACCAAGCGCGTCAATTGACGCATTTGAAGTACATGTATTTAATTTCCTGTATCTCCATTGAATTTTAATTTTTTTTCCTAAAACTTTTGGACATTTTTTGTATTATTGCAACGTTGAGTTTGTGTGTTTTTTGAGGATTTTACGATTAAAACAACAAATTTAGTGATATATCTACCTAGAACGGCCAAGCGCGTCAATTGACGCACACAGCTGAAATTTCAGCTAGAGTTTACAAAAGGTTTAAATCGGCAGAATTACTACAACCTGAGAAACTACACAGCGTGACAGTTTGTTTTGTCTGAGAAATAATCGAATATTGAGAGGCCACAGCAGGCGTTTTTCTTCGTTGTAGACTACTCCAATGGCAAAAATTCCAACAGCGAGATTGATGATGCATTAGATAACGATTTAGAAGAAGTGTAGCTTGATTCAAGTGGGGAAGAATCAGACGTCAATAGTGCTAGCGAATACAATAAAAACGATCCACAGAATCAAGTGAAAGTCAATCAGGACTTGATTGCAAAAGACGAAAGAGTTTGGCAAGCTTTGGCTACTCCCCATGCACAACTAGGGCGCTTGCAATAGCAAAACATACTGAGCTTCAAGCCTGGCCCATCTGCATTTGAGACAGGCAAAATTATGGAAAGCTGTCCACAGTCATTTTTCGCATTTTATTTCATGAGGCAATGCTCAAAAATATAAGAAAATGCACTGTAGTTGAAACTCTGCATTTCTGACAAAATAAACTGGGATGTAACGCTTGATGAGCTGGACAAGTTTATTGGACTGACTATTGCGAGAGGAATTGTAGGACAGAGAGATTTGCCTGTGGAAGGTTAATTCAATAGATACCGAATAAACCGCATATGTTTGGAATCGAGTTCTGGTTGGCGGTTGACGCGGCGGCAAAATACCCTATTCAATAGCTTTCTGTATCTTAAGAAAGATGAGAGCAGGGACACTTCTGTAAGTGTACCGAAATATGTCGTGACAAAGCTGATGCCACTGATTTTCAAACGTGGCTATAATGTAACTTGTGACAACTTTTTCACAAGACTTGATGTTGCCCTGCATCTAGCTGATGAAAAATGTAGTAATATGGCCATCGTCGGACAGAATCGAAGAGAATTGCCAAAAGCATCCAAAAAAAAGCAACAGCAGCACGGAACTTCCCTGTTTGCATCTACTCAAACAGCTACTGTTACTTTGACTTCATATTGGCGTGAAAAACAAAAGTCAGTAGTAATAATGAGCACATTACATGCTGATGTAGAGAATTCTTCCGACAACCACCTTAAAAAAGCCAAAGATTGTTTTATTCAATTATAAAACAAAGGCTGGCGTTGACGTCACTGATTAGATGGCTAGGAAATACTCTGTAAAAGCTGCCAGCAGAAGTTGGCCCATTTACTTGTTTTACAATTATTGATCTGGCACTGATCAATAGCTTGATTCTCTTCCGCGATATCTGCAAGTCGGGCGTCTGTCGCCGAAAGTTTGCACAAGTTGTGGTAGAAGAAGGGGCAACTTCAGAAGACGATAGTGGAAAAAATGCTGTAGCACAAAGTAATCCCTTAGAAACTAACGAACCTCCAGAAAAAAAGCAAAAAACAAGTGCTACCTCAGAGTACCGTAACAGAACAATGAATTTGCGCAACACTTGCCGGAGCACAGTTGTGGTGAATGCTCCACAAAAATTTGCCCAAACTGTGTTGATTGAACGCAACCGACAAGTTTCTTGTTTTTGTGAAATATTACGGTTTTGTAAACAACAGCTTGAATATCAATTATTTTCTTTTAAACGCTGCTGGTATCCAAAATCTTTGGTTTATATTTGGCAAATTTGTTCTTGTAACTTTACTTTGTTCTTGCTAATTATGAATTACATGATGTTTGATATTTTTAAGGTGCAATAAATAACATCTCGACTTCAAGAATGTTTACTTTACCAAATAAAAGAACGAATTAAAGTTTATCTACATTATGCGTGAATTGACGTACTTGGTCGTTCTAGGTAGTTTGAAAATGCGGTCGTTCTAGGGTTAAATTCTTTTGTAGCCACTCATTAGTAAGCACCAGGTATGGCTAGCTGCAGTAAAAATCATAGATAACAGCAAATACGGGGAATTAAAACAACATCAAACCCACTTCGAAGCCAACTCTTTGAAGCCTTTTTTTGATTTGACTCTGACTCCCGACATGGCAAGATTTCGACTCCGACTCCACAAAATCAAACGATAAATTTTAGCCTTTCACTTTTTTAACTGCAGAGTCATAAAAAATATTTTTTATCAACTGAGTGCTTGTCTGTTTCTGATAAAAGATACAAAATATTTTTATGTTTTAGTGCTACTTATTTCTGTGTTAGTTTCGTGTTGAAACTGTAATATTTTCAAGAGCCAATTTTCATCCGACATAAAACAAGTGAACCAAGATATCCTTGAAAGTTTAAGTACATCAAGCAACCTCAAACTCAAACTTATACGTTTATTTTGTAAAGAGTGTCGTCTGATAAAATAAATTGCTCACAAATATTTGGAGCTAATGTACGTGCAAATAATTTGAAGTTGCTTTCGGTTGAAAAATATCTAAGTCAAGAAAAATGCACTGGTCTATTTGCAACGGAATTTGTTGTTTATGTTTTAGCAAGGCTTGTGGCGGAAAATTCTTTAGGACTAACCATGCCTCTTGAATCTTGAAATAAAATGCCACCTTTTATGGTATGATTCAGCTCTGCCTAACACTTCAACCATAATTTATCATATCTAAAACTCCAACACGGGGTTCGCTGTGATAGATCGGGTTGCAGTTTCTTTGGTCAGGCAATGCCACAGGGCCAACTGTAAATTGCTTACCCCAAAGCTAGCAAGAAACTAATAAACAAGGAAAACGAACTCTAAGCCTTTTTATTCCTAGCTCGACTATCGCACTGGAATCCAGAAAACTCTCAATTAATCAAGCGACATTCATACCAACTAAGATGGAACTACAGCTTGGCCGCTGCTCCAAAATAGAACTGGGAGAAAGTGTTACTTTTTATGCACATTATTGCATGATTTCACCGCATTTACATCGCATTTATCGTGAAAGCACTGCTTAAGTACTAATTTTTTGAGAACGGTGAAGCGGTAACGTGTAGAACCCTACATTCAAATTGCGGGTGCGATTCTATCAGTCCCGTAAAATTTTTTATGATTTTTGGTACGAACTGAATATTTATCTTTATCCTCACGCAATCTCTCCAAACAGCGTTTTCCAAACTGGGAGGCGCGAGATATTAGGCACAGTTATTTAAAAATAGTTAAGTATGCAAAAGTGTCACCGGTTATAAAGTTTTTTTGCTAAATTTGTATTATTTTGTGAAATGGGGGGGGGGGGGGCGTCATATGACTGAATATTTTTCAGGGAGGCATGGTTACACAAAATTTGGAAACCGCTGCCTCTATAAAAGAATTTCCACACGTTCAAAAATCCTGACTATTCACAACTCTAAGTTTCACAGATTTCTTAAAATGCAAAAATTCGGTTAAAAATAAGATAAATAAACCATACAATGCACTTTATTTTGATAAATTTTAATTATTTCATGAAGAAAAGATACCACTCTTTTTAAAAAAATATTGAAAAGTAATCTAGCATTAGGAAAAAATACTACTAAATAAGGAAATTATTATTGCAATAAGAAGAAGTTCTTCAGATGAATTTAACATTACATTTCTTACAACTTGCGCTATGTTCTGTACATTTGTCACTTCCACAAAGTTAATGTGACCTATGTCGTGATTAACCAACGCATTTAGAACCTGGTCTTATAGTTCGGTTTAATCATGACACTCTTTCAAGATATCGCTCATTTTCAAGAAAAAAGTTCGCTTTATTTCCTCGATCATTTGGATATTACTTTTATTACTTCTAGCAGTTGTTTCCGACATGCTCTCAACAGATGATTCTCGTTTCACCAGCAATAAGCATCTACAAACCGTACCCTTCCAAAGATCTTCGTACCAATTAATCATTTCATCATAAAAATCTTTCTGGCGTACACTGTAAATGAAAACGTTTGCTAAACTACTACGAAGAAAAATACTCACACCAACCAGTTGAATCGTCTAGATTGCAATAGCACCGGAAGGATTGTGGGAAGCAAATACAAATTTTGATAGTATATGACTTCTAAAAACAAGGAAATAACTAAGAGAAGCAAAATAAGAACAATATTCAACGAAAACATGGCAACCATTTGTAACAGTGTTCGTGTTGTCCGACGATCTGTATCAACGCTATCACGTCGATTTTTACTAAGCTTTTCATAGTTTTTTTTGCGTTTAGAAATCAAATAAACAGCAAAAGCAGTGAGAATCCACAGGACAAACAGCGGAAGTACGAAGGCAATGACGTATAGAGAAATTCCAGTATTTCCAACAACAGCAGCTAAAAAGAACCACCACTAGAATAAGGGAAACTACTCACTACCATTGGTACGATACTAAGTAAACGGCACATTAACCAATCTACAATGATATCATTTGCATGAATATCATAATTTTGTGTGGATATCATTGCATGGATATGAAACTGCAATAAATATCATTTGCATTTTTGCTTGCCTATAAAAAAATGGTTTGTATACAGCAAAACATCAACCACCACTCGTTATAACCAGGACTCAGCAATAGTAATCACAATGAAAAAGCCAAGAAAATTTAAGTAACTTGTAGAAAATTTTGACAAAAAAAAACTTTTAATGTTGGAAATTGCCTTGTACGTTATATCATTTTCTTCATTCGAACGATGTACTTCAGTAATGGACAAAGCAGACTGATCAGCTGGTTTCCAAACCAAGGCTGCTAACTCAAAAATCAAATTTGGAAACATTACAATTCCTGTAAATATATCAGACAAAGCCAATGAGATTTTGTAGAATGTTTGGCTGGTTTGTATTCGCATTTTTTTCAAGTAAACAACAATCACAGTCACATTTGCAATGATTACAATGACTGATAATACTCCACAAAAAATGACCTTCACAGATCGTTTTAACAAACAAATGGTGTTTAGAATTGCATTCGAATCACCAAGGCTGGGTCTCAGCCAGTGGTTGTTAACCATTTTACTACTCTTTAGCCCTGCATCAACTCAATGCATGAGACACCCAGACACATTTCGCTTGAGATCCACATGTTAATCTCGATATTAAAGATCATCCAATTTGACAACCATTAAGGTAAAACAATTTACTTCCTGTGGTAATGAAACCCCAGGGAGAAATTTGCACCTGGTTAAAAAGTGCTAGTCTAAGTCTACAGCTCGCAGTAAGCAGTGCAACCACAAGCAACCACAAGCAACCACAACAAAGCAAAGAACATTGTCATCAAGATTTCTTTCCGAGAACGTAGCGATGCAACACCGACAGCAGAATCACTGAGTGGCTTTAAAAGTTTCAGAAAACGTTTGAGATCTTTAAAAAATTTCAATATGTTTCCAAAACTAGAAAGATCTTTTGCTTCATCTAAAATGAGTCTTTACAAAACAATAAGTCTTCCACTCCATTTTCGGTGTGTTGTTAAAAAATGTTTTTGATACTTTTAACAACACTGTTGAACAACTAAAGATTTCTAATTTTTGCTCGAGATGTAATTAGTTGTTCAAAACTCAAATTTGCTTATCAAGCTGTTCAAAACTCAGATTGGCTTATCATTGTGCGGTTTTTGAGAAAGTTGATTTTATCTGACACTTTGAACACTTCCTAAAAGAGTATACTGATCAAAGTACAAAGACCACAATCCAAAACGGTAATTTGATCAAAGTTCAAGAAAATATTACAAATTATCGTTCAAAGCTCAGGCTAAAACTTTAATAGACGAATTATTGTACCGTTTTCAAAAATACTTGAAAGTCAGTTTTTAATACAGTATTCGGACAAGCTTATCACAACTTTAGAAGAAATTATTTGCCTAAATATATGACGCACGTCCCTTGAATTTTCCAATTGCTGGAATCGAACTAGTGACATCTTAATTTTGTAATCAACACCTCGTTGGGCCGAGCTCTCTTTGCTGACTGCATAGCAGGAGACCTACCTAAACACTATTTGAGATGCAATCCATATTTTTGTTTTCCAGTTGTGTATAAACCATTTATCTGTTAATCTAAAATATCTTTGTATACAGACTTCCTCCTGAGTTACTAGTACTGTAAAAACAAAACATTTCTTTTACTGAGATTGCAACCAAACAGCGATCTTTGCTATAAAATGTTTTCGCTCATACATAATGTTGCAATCGCGAGATTTGAACCCAAGATCATCGCTGCCTTGGACGATTGTTCATTCAACTAACTCAAGCATGCTGCACAAATATTAATATAACTTTTAAAATACCTGGATGGCATGCAATTCCATGCCGTTAATTGTCTTGTTTTCATTGTTTCGTTGTCAAAGCCACACCAAACAAACTCACAAAACGGAATAATGACTTCTACGATTTCATGGAAAATAATAGAGGAGTCATGTAACGTGGCGTTGTACAAAGACACTTGGATGCAAGGGTCAATGATTTCACTCGAGTCCATATTTTTTTGCTGCGTCAGTTTTCGCTAATTTATTATGATATTGATCAATAACATGAGAATATCTTTGATTGAAATTCGTCAGATTGCAAAAATACAAATAGACAAGATTTGTGAAGTTATTTATGACGTAGTTTCGGTCACGACATTCATCTGTGAAATCACTGCAGTTCCAAATCATAAGTGTTTCCAAATACCGTATACAGTCAAATACGTTTCATCTTGAAATCAAATCTTTTTAAAGTTGTGAACAGTATCTTTGCAACAAATTTGTTTGGCCGATACGTATTCGACGTATGAGTTTTCTACAGAACAAACTGAAGTTGAAATCAAAGTGCTGTTAAACTTCGAATATAAGGAATGCGGATATTAGGAATTTTTGCAAAGGACTATTTTAAATGGTCCCAATGATTTTTAATGTAAAAAAATACTAAAATATTCGCTTACAAAGGACCCGGATACAAGAAATTTTCGCTTATAAGGGATTAAATTTTGAAGTGCCAAATAATTTTTTTTGGTAATTTCAGTCGGTTATAAGGGATCGATTTTTTGTTGTGATGATGCGTCAAAATAAGGGTTCACATAAAGAACATCGACATCTGTTCTTTAAAATCTTTGAAAAAAATGATAAATATTCAATTGTCGATGCACCTAAACGTTGTTCAGATCTTTGATACAAAGAATCATTTGCACAAAATTGACCCGAAACACCCGTTCCGAAAAGCCTGCGTTTCGTTTTCAAACTTTGCGTCAGTCGGTTATAAGGAATAATCGGGGGGTAATTGAAGAGAATAATTGAGCTGGTCCCAGCGAATCCCTTATATCTGAAGTTGACTGTATCAAAAAATTCGAGAATTAGGCTAGTAGCTTATAATTTCAATGAATCCTAGTAGAAGTAACATATATTTTTTTCGAACTGCCCCAGCGATAAACAATAGAAAAAATACTTAGGGGTAAGAAGGTTCGAAAGACCACAAGCGCGGTTGAAAAGCTACAAGGTCGCCTTCGCAAAACAAAACCGAAATTAAGGACAAAAACTAACAAAATTAAAAATAAACAGCGGTAAAAAGCAGACAAAATACAAAACAATAAAACAGACGTATACACACCGTCCGAGCAAAGCGAAGCTAAGCTCACCCCATGTCTCTTGGCTTCAGTTGCATTCATTGCGTCATAATACGAAAATCAACAAAGAAAATCCGGCCTCATCCCGCTCAACCAAAGTGTAAACAGGGCTTTAGTTAAGCAAACACAGACAAAGGAACAATAACAAAAACAACAGCAAAGGCGAAGGCAGAGCTTAAACACTATGCATAGATAGTTCTTCCAAGTAAACAAAAACAGAAACAAAAGCACAGTTTCAGAAAAAAAAATCATTTACTAATACGGGAACAATTAATATTTTAGAGGTACAGCTGAATCAATAGAAAACATTTGCTAGCAAAAATCACATTTTACTCTTGAACGAACTGTCGGAAAGCAGTAACAGAAATTGAAACGGCAAAAATGCTCAACAGTAGGCAATGGTTATCTGCTTAAATCAATCTATGGTCCATCTAAAAATGTAGCAGGGTTTCTGGGATCTGGGACTTTAATCCTTTGCATAATTCATATTGCAGCGGAATTCTGGTGAAGTTATCGAATCCAACCAGAAATGAACTTTTAGTTAGTGTAGGCCGTGTCGCGTGTAAGCATTAACGATTAGCCAACGATACGTAATGTTAACTAATGGCTTTTAGATCCACCCTGCAGGTCAAAGTGACAAGGAGTAACGCAATACTAATTTAGCATTTGGACAAGTAGACTTTTGGAAGGGCGTATAATTTTTGCATTAAACTTTTGCACCCGGGATTATCACAACACAATTGTGTGGTCCATGCAACAGCAGTTGATCAAAGTCTAATTCAAAAACGAATTCTTTTGACATTTTTATTCAATAAACTATGTTTTTGGCACTTCATTTTTGTAAATATGCCAGCATTTGTTCAGCAACGAATTGTTTGTCTCCCAGTAATCTGCGATGAATATACATTTCGCTTAGTTTGTTTAATCTTTTTTTGGTTCATAAAAGTACTACGGTAACCTTTAATTAAACGAAGCGTAAAAAAGTGATCTTTCGCCACTGGCAGTTGAAACCGGTACAATGGTAAATATTTGAAGCAAAATTTTAGTTAAAGAAAAATTTTTAAAGCAACTTTAAGTGTTGATAAAGCTTCTGAAGGAAGAAACTCATGATCTTCGCTTCGCTTCGCTCACCATAATTTAAATTTTGCGCCCTAATTATTCACACCATCCAAAATGTTACCAATTAAAAACTTTTCGTTACAGAGAAGAGCTGGTTTTAAGTCTTCAAATATACTTTTCCAAAATAATGAGGGATCAACGCACACAAACTTGTTGCAATTTTGTGATGACCAGCAAAGCGTTTATTGAATTGAGAAAGTACAAAGTCAATAATGGCGCAAACATGGTGTAAAAGTGTAGTACTGCTGACTGCTTGCTCTTTGGACAATTTTGTCTATGGCTTCGTCAATGGCATGGTTTTCAAAATGTCATCTGTGGCATTGATCTTGCTACAATGCTGCACAGTGTAGAGTATAGACATAAATACCTAAACATGCAGCATATCAGCAAAAGAAAAATTTCTTTCTTTATAGCATATACAGCAGCGTCACCCGAAGAGTCCCCGTCAGTAACGTCAGAATTGAGAGTGTCTGTTCAGCCGGCCAACCCGGCTTCACCTACCAGGCTCTTGTATGAAGAGTTATCAAAAATTTATGTGTTTTCTGCACATAAGGTGTTCACGACTTTTTGTGCTCTTTTTCCTAATAGAATATCTCGTTTCAAGATTGTGGCAATGCCTTAGGTCTATGTGCTCTGTTCATTGCTGACACAAACTCAAGTTAGCCTTGCGTTTCCCGTAGTTTGGAAGTAGGGAACACATTTCTGATATGAAGCTATTCTGAAGCAAAATAGCAAAAATGCCTTTCGAGTAGTGCGATTTGACAAAGTGGCTGGCTACCCATTTGACACTTTGTGGTGCGATTTCACACAGTCGCTGGCTACGCATTATGTACCATGCTCTTTTTTCCCTGCTTAACGTGCCCTGGGGAGTTAAAAGAGTCCTTGCTTTTCCCCAAATCTTTGGCTTAATCCCGGTAGCTCGACAACGCTATTGCAAAGCAAAATACCAATAATATCATTCATGCGGTACAATTTATCTCGGTGACGTTGCTAATTTTGATTTCGCCTCAAACTTTCTCGAGTCCCTGCTAGCTACGCATTATCATTCATATTTGTTTTTTCTGTGCTTGGGTATGCTTACAAAAGTTAAATAAATCATTGCTTTTTCCATATTTTCAGGTTTAATTCCGGTAGCTCTATAAGGCTGTTATTAAGCAAATTAGAAAGCATATTTCTCCTAAATATGGTGCGGTTTAACCCCGGAGAGGCATGTTATCGCCAGTGCCGATTTAAAACGTATCACTAGACCAGTTTTATTGACGTCATAAATCGCTGCAACAATCGTTGTGAAAATATTTGAAAAGTCTTGGAGGACCAAAATTTAGATTTTACAATCTAAAAAGATAGAAAGCAAAGCTATAATTTATGAAAATTTGAAAGATATGGTTGTTATGAAAGTTTTAATTGTATTTATTTTTTAATAAAAAGTTTGCTGACTCCTGCAAATACACTAAAAAATTTTTAATTGTATTTATTTTTTAATAAAAATGGCTTGCAATGTAGAGGGACTGCAGCCCAACTAACTCTTAAGCGTCTCTTTCTATGATGTTCTTGAAATTAAAATTGCTTTGACTGCTTTTGTAGTAAAAACGATCTAACCGGTTCGTTGATAATCAAGATACGTTTATAACTCGTAATACACGAATCATCGCTACAATGACAAAAATTAATGCTACGAAAAATTTACAAAAACAAACTGTATGCAAATACAAAGCAGTAGAACAAAGCATAAAATACATCAATAAAGCAGTTATGTATGAAACAAATGAATTTGTTAATGCATCATGCAAGTATTCAATTGTGGATGATAACTGTGAAAAGAAAAGTTTCTTGGTTTGTTGCATTTTGATGTTGTTCCTATGGCCTAGTTTTTCAAGAGAATCGAAATTAATTATATGATTTGAATCGCAAAATATGATGTCTCGCAAAATCTTATTCTTGATTGAGTTGTTCCTTCGATTTTGGTCTTTAACCCACGTGAGATTAAGTATTGAATTGAGATGAATTGTCACAACTAATTTAATTGTTTAATATGTTGCCAATCGAAATATAAACATTTGTTCATTCGGATAAGTTAATTAGGGCTGGATTAACCAACTTCTAGGCCCGTGACAAAATTCTCAGCCGAAACCTTAAAAATTTTTTGCCCTCAATTTTTAATAATTAAACTTTTGAATAAAATAAATTTATCATTAATCTTTTACAATATCTCCTATTGCAAAAAGTTATTTTTCAGCAGTTATTCTGAACTGTATAAAACTCGTTTCGAAAATTTGACAAACACTAGGTGTCTTGTAGGCTGAAGTTGGTGTCTACAATGAAAGCGTCTGTCACCTAGTCGTTTCAAACCACATTCAGTCAACTTACCATAACGATATGTTATAGGTTGGTAACCGAACAATTTGTTTAATTCATCAAAGACCATAGGGTATGAGTAAATGATGGAGACAATATATTGTCCGGTGTCCATACAGGCAAACTAAACTGATCTAGTCGTCTAGTTGCGAAAGCTTTTAAAAAAACTTGATTTGTTGCCTAGATATGGTAAAATAGAAAAAATTTGCTCAAAAACGATCACCAACGTCATACAGTACCATACAGCAATCTTTTACATCATGTCAATAACCCGCGACCGGTTTCGACCTTGTTGGGTCTCATCAGGCAGGTGTAAAAAACACTCAATAATAGACGTGCTGAAAAAAACAAATTTGCCATTGGGTGCAAAAAATGCAATACAAAACAATATGATACAGCAATACCTACATCATGGGGGTCTCATTTAAGGACACACACACATGACATGGACAACAAGTCACATCGGTAAGCCTTAATAGGGGTGTAGGATCATTGTCAAGACTTATCATTCCATAAAATATAGAAGTTGCTAGTTGCTAATTAGCAATTTTCAAGCCGATCTCCTATTAAGAGGAATTTGCCTCCAGCATCACACTAAGGTAAAATAGAAAAAATTTGCTCAAAAATGATCACCAACGTCATACAGTACCATACAGCAATCTATTACATCATGTCAATAACCCGCGACCGGTTTCGACCTTATTGGGTCTCATCAGGCAGGTGTAAAAAACACTCAGCACGTTTATTATTGAGTGTTTTTTACACCTGCCTGATGAGACCCAACAAGGTCGAAACCGGTCGCGGGTTATTGACATGATGTAATAGATTGCTGTATGGTACTGTATGACGTTGGTGATCATTTTTGAGCAAATTTTTTCTATTTTACCTTAGTGTGATGCTGGAGGCAAATTCCTCTTAACATGAGATCGGCTTGAAAAATGCTAATTAGCAACTAGCAACTTCTATATTTTATTGCCTAGATAAGAAAATTATTACCGCAAAAACAAAGTTCTCCAGCTGAATTTAACACAAAAATTCTTACTACTTGCGCTGGGTTCGGAGCATTTGCATCACTTCCAACACGTTTATCCGACTCGTGTCGTAATTGATCAATACATTGAGGACCTGGTCCCATAGTTTAGATTAATCACGATGCGCTTTCTAGATATCGCTAAGTTCCAAGAAAAAGTTCACTTTATTTCCTCGATCATTTCAATATTACTTTTAGCAGTGGTTTCCGACATGCTCTCAACAGGTGATCCTCTTTTCACCAATGATATGCATCTACAAGCTTTCCAAATGTCTTTGTACCAATTAATCATTTCATCGTAAAAATCTTTCTGGCGTACGCTGTAAATGAAAACGTTTGCTAAACTGTTACAAAGAAGAATGCGCACAGCAACAAGTTGAATAGCATTGAATGCAACGGCACCAGAAGGATTGTCAGGGAGCAAATACAAATTTTGATCGTATATGCCTTCTAAAAACAAGGAAATAACTAAGAGCAGTAATATAGGAACAATATTCAACGAAAACATGGCAACCATTATCAAAAGTGTTCGTGTTATCCGACGTTCTGTATCAACGCTATCGCGTCGATTTTTACTAAGCTTTTTCTTTTTTTTTTCGTGTTTAGAAATCAAATAAATGGCAAAACCAGTGAGAATCCACAGGACAAACAGCGGAAGAACAAAGGCAATGATATATAGAGAAATTGCAGCATTTCCAACTGCAGTTACCAATAAAGAACTATTAATAGAATAAGGAAAATCACTCACTACCATCGGTATGATACCAAGCACACAGCACAATAACCAAACTACAATGATTGATGTAATGGATATCATTTGCATTTTTGCTTGCCGGTAAGAAAATGGTTTATATAAAGCAAAACATCGATCGCCACTTGCTATAACCAATGTATAACCAGACCCAGCAATAGTGATCACGGTGAAAAAGCCAAGAAAATTTAAGTAACTTGTAGAAAATTTTGACAAATAAGACCCTCCAACGTTAGAAATTGCCTTGTACGTTACATTATTTTCTTCAAACGAACAATTTACTTCAGTGACGGACAAGGCAGATTGATCAACTGGTTTCCAAACCAAGGCTGACAGCTCAAAGATGAAATTAGGAAAAATTATAATTCCTGTAAATATATCAGACAAAGCCAATGAGATTTTGTAAAATGTTTGGCTGGTTCGTATTCGCATTTTCTTCAAGTAAACAACAATCACAGTCACATTTGCAATGATTACAATGACTGATAATACTCCACAAAATATGACGTCAACAATTACCGCTGCTTGGCATCTAAAACAGATTAAATAAAGTTAGTCATCTCAAAACCTATAAACAATTGACATACATCTGAGAAACTGCAGAATGTAGACCCAATTAGAGAAAGCTGAAAATACGGGGTGGGCCGAAAGTCGCGCACCAAAACATTTAAGACAATTTTGATTATATAAACGTTATTTTATGTAAAACAAGCTTATCTAAGGAACTGATGGCACGTTATACACGCTGTTACAATTACAAATGCTCAAAATGATCGTAAATACTAACTCAACTCGCTCGTTTATTGTTAAAGGCATATCTGAAAATTAAAGGAAAAAAATGTTAAATGCAAATCATACCTAAAAAAGCTTTGATTATAATTAAATTTGACAGATATAATGACGGATACATTCAAACTATGGTAAATTATTCTGTGAAAGAACATTCATCATACATCAAAAGAAAGGAAAAGATATTCTACCCTATTAATTTTACATTGTTTCACATCACACTCCACATAATTTCTTGATGCGCAACTTACGGCCCACCCTGTATATCTAATCAACAAGTAGAGATACTGACTGCGATCTCAGGATGCATGGTCTTCTGAGACTGCATATACAGCTCATCATTATGAATCATAGTTTATTCAACTTAGCCTTGTAGGTAGCTTTTTAATTGTAACTGATGGTTCTTTAGGTGTAAAGCGAAACTTTTGAAATAAAATATTCACTAGTTTACTGGCTATCATACTCAGATAGTTTCTTCAATTTGATTAAATACTATTCTGTGATACGTCAGTACTACCCACTTAGTCATAGTATGGTGTAAATATACTCCTTGGTCTCAAAAGACCTTCACAGACCGCTTCAACAAACAAATAGTGTTTAGAATCGCATTCGAATCACCAGTGGCTGGGTCTCAGCCAGTGGTTATTAACCGTTTTACCACTTTTTAGCCTTTTATTAACTTAATGTATTAGATATCCCAGTCACATTTCGTTTGGGATCCACACGTTGATCTCGATAAAAAATGTCATTTAATTTGACAACCGTTGAAGTAGAGTAAAACAATTTACTTTCTGTGGTCATAATACCCTAGGAAGAAATATGCACACCTGGTTAAAAAGTGCTGGTCTAAGCCTACAGCTCGCTGTAAGCAGTGCGACCTCACGCAACCGCAACAAAGCAAAGAATATTGTCATGAAGATTCCTTTTCAAGAACAGAGCAATGCAGCACCGACAGCGAAAGCAATCAGTGGCCTTAAAAATTTCAAAGTTTGCAATCTTCAAAATAATTGATGCGTGTTTCCAAACTTAAACAGGTCTTCTTTTCCAAAAACAAAAAGTCGTATATTTTATTTTTAGTGTATCGCTGAAAAACGTTTCTGATAGTTTTACAACACTGTTTGACAATTAAAGATTTCTGATTTTTACTCAAGATGTGGTCAGCTGTTCAAAACTCTGATTTGCTGATCATTATGCGGTTTTCGAAAAAACTGATTTTATCCGACACTTTTAAGCACCCCACAGTAGAGTATACTGATCAAAGTACAAAGACCACAATCCAAAACGGTAATTTGATCAAAGTTCAAGACATCGGTTTTACTGAGACAAATCATCGTTCAAAACTCAAACTCAAAACGGTGATAGACGAATCATTGTACCGTTTTTAAAAGTACTTGAAAGTCGGTTTCCAATACAGTATTCGGGCAAGCTTAGCTCAATTCAAGCAAGAATTATTTGCCGGAATATATGACGTACAGCCCTTGGATTTGCTAATGATTGGAATCGAACTAGTGACATCTCAATTTTGAGATCAACACCTCCTTGGACCGAGCTCTCATTTTTGATTGTATAGCAAGAAACCTACCTAAACACAATTTGAGAACTAATTCATATCTTTGTTCTCCTGTTGCCTATGAACTATTTATTTGTTAATCTAAAATATCTTTGTATAAAGACTTACTTCGGAGTTACCGGTACTGTTAACGCAACGCATTTTGTTCATAAACATTGCAACCAAACAGCGAAATTTACCATAAAATCAGTTTTGACGGACACAACGTGACTAATGCAGATTTGAACGCGCGACCATTACTGCCTTGAACCAACTCAACTATGCTGCACAAATATTAATATAACATTTTAAAATACCTTGATGGCATGCAATCCCATGCCGTTAATTGTCTTGTTTTCATTGTTTCGTTGTCAAAGCCACACCAAACAAACTCACAAAACGGAATAATGACTTCTACGATTTCATGGAAAATAATAGAGGAGTCATGTAACGTGGCGTTGTACAAAGACACTTGGATGCAAGGCTCTGTGATTTCATTCGAGTCGGCATCTTTCACTGGATCAGTTTTCGTTGATTTATTGTGATATTGATCAATAACATGAGAACATCTTTGATTGAAATTCGTCAGGTTGCAAAAATACAAATAGACAAGATTTGTGAAGTCATTTACGACGTAGTTTCGGTCACGACATTCATCTGTGAATTCACTACAGTTCCAAATCATAAGTGTTTCCAAATATGTGGTTAAATATGTTCCATATTGAGACCAGGTCGTTTTGAAATTTTGAACAGTATCTTTGCAACAAATTTGTTTGGCCGATTCAAAATTGTCGAATGCGTTTTCCACAGAACAAACTGAAGTTGAAATCAAAGTGCTGTTCGACCATTGTTGGCAACTGTTTTGTGTGTGAGTGGTACCAACAGCCAAATGAATGGCCTCCAACACAAATAAAAGTAAGTGCATATTCATAAGCCACAGACCTACAAACGTTACTTACCACCTGATTATAACAGGACATTATTACCTCACGATTTGCACCTACTTGGTTTTTTGCCATAGCCACTGCTGCGGCCACAATGAGACCCCACGCTTAGAGGGACCTCACGTCTGAGAAAACGTCGGACGATGTTAGCTAGGTATTTTTAACGTTGTTTGTCAATGCATCATTGTGAAAAGTGTAAGCCTTGCTTGTAGACGTAGCAAAGTGAAAGATGTCGGAACGAATGACAGTAACATGTCACATTTTACTCATGGTCACAACATCAAAGTTCGCTGATTATGAGTTCTCACATTCAAACGTTGTTTATCTGGTACTATGCTCATAGTAGCCGATTAGGGTGTGCCGAGGTTTTCTAGTTATTATTTCAATAAGACCCCTAAAGAATGCTGATGAAGCTGGAAGTGTTTAGGTGTCTGACTTGACGTCTGAATGTATAAAAACATAGACAACAATAACAGAAATTACTGGCACACTCACACACAGCGGCAAAAAAGATAACTTTGATTGGGTAAAAGAGAGGTTGGAGCTTCAATCTTTTAGGATGTTGTTCTTTGCGCCATTTCGTCCTGTCCGTTATTACGAGTAAAAGACTAATTTTTCGGAGAAAAACTAGTGAAAAAACTAGTACAAAGGGGTAAAAAACTCATAACTCTTTGTGTAACAGAAAAAACTATCACTTGTGCGCCCTTGCTGTTTAAGCTATTTTAGCTGGCTGTAAATCCGGCCCTGTATGCGCATTGCTAATACCTTCAAAAAATCAAATTTTCATAGTGCACATTTTAAACATTTATATATTTTTGGGTTTAGAATGCTGTTCCTTTTTTGTTGTTTCTTCTCATCTTTTCATGTTTCTTCTCATCTTTTCATGTTTCTTTTTTAGATCATTTTTCGGGGGTCTATTGTACGTAGACAGATCTGTATATTAGTATTTCGCTATTGATATGGACCATCTCATAGTTAGCATTCTTTTTCATAAATAAATCAAAACTCGATCGTTTTCTCCAAGCTCTCTTTCGAAGTTATCTCCAGAATGAGATCTGTAGTAGATGGCGAGATATTAATGTAATTCGTAGCGTTTGCTAATTATCATCATCGAAATTCTCAAACCTGAGCTCTGCGGCCAAAAAGAATTCGTTTACGCATTAAAATTGTCATATTATTAATTCGGACCCCGTCGAAACGTTTCTAATTAAAAGGGTTGGTCATTTCCATTTTATTCGGAAGCGGGCGAAGTTTCAAAATTTACCATCAGCAGCAAACGCTATAAATTATATAAATATCTTGCCATCTACAACAGGTTTCAATGTAGAGATAACTCCTGAAGAGAGCAAAAAGAGAACTTTCGAGTTTTCACTTATTTATGGAAAAGTACAAACTATGAGTTGGTCAATATCAGCAGCGATATTGAAGTTTTTTACAACCCACTGATTATTTAACATTGTATTTACTAAATCAGTGGTTCTCAACCGCCATTTAGCCATAAGCTTTCGCGACGCTCTCACAGTGGCGGTATCGCGTCAAAAAGGGAAGAGCAAGAGTGAGTAAATAGATTTTAGTAACTTGGACGACAAGTCAATGATAAGGCTAGTATTGTAAAGCGCGCTAAAGAAAGAGATTTCGCAATAGCCAAATGCTAGATGAAAGCGCCACAAGAGGCCAAATGGAAATGTCACAATTATCGAAAGAGTTTGAGAGTGTAAACGAATTCGTTCTATCTGCACAACACCCAGCGTTGAGTCTTGACATAAACAGCCTCTTGCTATCGCGGCGTTCCCATTTGGCCTCTTGCTGTGCTTTCATCTAGCATTTCGCTATTGCGAAATCTCTGTCTTTGGCGCGCTTTACAACGCTAGCGCTATCGTTGGCTTGGCCTGATTGTCTATAGTCTAAATTAATTACATAAAATTACTTACTAACTCTAGCTCTTCCCTTTTTGACGCAATACCGCCGCTGATGAGAGCGTCACGAAAAGCTTATGGCTGAAACAGCTATTCACAGGTATGTTAAAATTCTGTACCACCAACAAGATTGTTGTGTAAAAAAAGAAAATCACTGAAATTGGAAAAATATGATGTAACCGGGTTACAAACATCTGTTTAGTTTAAAATTGAGCCACATGCCTAAAAAGATTGAGAAGCGCTGCTCTAAATAACTGATATTCAGATTCATTAACTATTTCATAATTTCTGAAATGCTTCTGTATTTGCTACCTTGTTTAAATTACGCGTATAGCTACTTTCCATGGAAAAGCGGTTACCTCAAACTTAAAATATTGTGGAATGGGACTCAAAAATTTTACGGATAAAATCAAATATTACGGACTCACCGAGTCCACGAATACACTAGTAAGCTATACTTAAACGATCTCTTACTTTCCTTACGCAATGTACCATGCACTGTCAAACAAAGGTCCTGTACATACAGCAGGAAGGAAGAAAAACTATGTTTGCATATCTCACTGGAAAAAGCAACTACAATGGCCTGTGTTTTTCTGTTGCTGACATAAACCATAAAGTGCTTTTTTCCTTTCATTATTGTGTTTACCAAGAAAAAATTGTTACAAATTTCGATTTGGTTTTACTGCTCTTTAAATTTAATCTCTGGTAATAAAATGTAGGGCCTTTTGTCAATATCGTTTTTTGCTCGATTGAGTGTGGCCATAGCAGCTTGTTTTTTAGTAAATCTGCTTATCAGCAGTCAAAGCAAACACCAAACTAGTACCAATTTAAGACATTTAATTGTACATTTGGGTTTGTGACATGCAAGTCTAGGTAAGATTTATTCCTATATACCTTCAATTTTATTTCAAAAATGACCCATCACCAGTACATTTTTAAGTTGAAACTTGGCAGCAAAATTATCCAAAAACTAAATGATTGATTGGTAATAGCTAGCACTTGCACAAGCAAAGAATACAGAAGGAAGTTAAAAATTTTGAAGGAAGTTTTTCTACCATAAATCAGATATGGTAGTATAGGGGTGACTTCAGCTGCTAAGACCAAATTATCTAAAGATTTAATAAGTCAAAGTAATGACAAAATTTTGATAAAATCAAGATATATTAAAATTTTACTTTTCGGCACACTTTCATGTGGTATGAAAACAAACAAAATATAAGAAAAATAGTTTTGTGTGGTAAAAGAAGTCAAAATTAACTAAGATAAAGTAAAAAGAGTATATAGGTAAGAATAGGCCGAAACGCGAACTCATCTGTTGCTACTGCTTGCATCAGGTCCATAGCAACTGACTAATAATTTTCTCTCAAGTTAGTTTTACAAAACACTTCATGTTTTGGCTTTTTAATAAAACGCTTGGAATCTCGGTAAAAAATACAGTCGATATCTAGATTTTACACCTCGCCTAAACATGTGGCTGAATCTACGTTTAATTTGTCCAAATTTATTTCATCTTTGCTTGCGTCTTCACAAAATTTATCGCTTCCCTTTGTGAGTTTGTTTCCTTCTCTTCCCTGCCATAGTGGTTTGGCTACAGGAGTGGCTCGACTGTACATATATATTATTTGTTAAAGCTCATCTTAATTTTATATTCAGTGTAGTTGCTTGCGTTCCGACTGGTTGTGGTAACAATTAGGAGAAAGTAATATCTTTCACAGAAAACTTTCGAGTTGACGCAATAGTGATACAAGTTGATCTGTCTACAGTATGTTGGAACGTAATTCAAAGATAGTTCATTTCCGCGCTTTGACTGCGGATATGAATTACTCAACAGTCAGAGTTTATCACGTTCCAGATTAAATCGTACCACGGTTGTTCGAAGCTTTACGCAAGCTGATAGCCTACGTGCTTTTATTAAAACTCAATCAAAGATCACGCCTACTTTCTTTTTGAAAGTGCTGAAGTGACATTACTGTAATAAGCCGTAACGTCTACAATAAAATTTGCAGGAAGACAAATCTATCCCTGAGTTTTGTAACGAGTGGCAATAAAGCATTTCAAAATCGATTTCATAAAGTTAATCTCCCCATAAAAGATCGTCTGTGACCAACATTAACTAAATATTTCTTTTCCCACTGTTGATCTCCAAAAAGTTGATGGCGGCTCCTCAGAAACGACGTCAGTAAAAAGTGGGCAGCGAAATGAAAAAGGTTGGGAAGGACAACTCAGGCTTTTTCAATGCTCCTATGTAGACAGAGTTGTATTTTATCGAATTTTTTAATGGTCGATATTGAGAACATTGGTTGTTGGATCAGTGATTTTTACCTAAAGCGCTGCACCAGGCACAGAAAATTGTCGCCCTTTTCAAAATACAGTAGACGCCGCTTAGCCCGCCTTGGGACCGGACAATTTTGGGCTTGTTAACCGACAGACGACTTTTTCTAAATATTTTGAGCGAAAATATTTGTGGCCAACTGTAACAAAGATAAAATGTTTAAAGCTAATTACATTGTACCCAGAAATTTGTAAAGAAAATACATATACGGATTATAAAAATTTTGATATTTAAAATCAAAGAAACCGCGTATGTACACTCGCACGCAATTAACGCACTACAACTACTGCATTACATGCGGTGTTACCAACGGTTCCTTTAAACTTGACGCACTTCAAAAGCACAACTACAATAGCAAAGTTTTTATCTTTTTGGATAAAGAACATCATTAATTTATCACAAGAACGGTGTTTGATACAAAACAGTATTTATCACCATCAAAATTTTATTGATTGACCGTAATTTGTGTATTGTAACCTTGTTTCATTATTTCATGGAGTTCTCTTTTTCTCTCATTATCGTGCAGGTGCAGCCTGCTCCATGTAAAACATAATCAGTTTTTAGGCAGGAAAGGTTTGCGACAAACAGAAGAATTTTAGACAGTAACCAAAATGCTTGATGTTTGTCCATACAGAGAAAAAAATCAAGAATTACGTGATAAAATTTGTTAGTTATGAAGCTTTTCAAACAAATTTAAAAGAATTGCGTAGAAAATTTGCGCTTATTAAACGGGTTTTTGAGCGTATAAAGCGAGTTTTGTTAATACACAGTCAAATGGAAGAATTCCGGGCCGGACGAATTTGGGTTTAATATGAGGGTGGGTTCATAAACCCTGTGCTTAATAAGCGGCGTCTACTGTACAAGTAAAGAGAGCGACCAGGGGTTTATACCAGTGGGCATTGCCCACTCCAAGCGATTTGGTGGGAGAACAGGATGTAAAAAAACTTTGAGGAGATCGAACTAAAAAAGAGTAGTTCCATGTCATTTCGAGAGCCAAAGGATAAAACAGCCGATTTGAAAAAGTAGTTGATCTTCAAAAAGGTCTTGAAGAAGGCAAAAGAAAATAACAGGATTTCAACTCGCAATGTACAAAAAATTTCGAGCTGTTTGGTCATACATTTGCACATAGATGCTACGCTCACTAAACTACGGGCTCTGAATAAACATTTTTAAATACGACAACAATTTAAGCTCGCAACTCTTCTATTACGGTCAATGTCTTAGTACACTGAGCTACCGTTACCGACAACATGTGAACTTTTGACATGATTAGTGGTTATCACTTTAGAAGAGCTTGTGAAACTTTATTATTAAACAGATGTTAGAAAACTAATCGTTTTAACAGCACTAAAATATTGTTCCAGAATATTGTCAAATTACTTCTTATTGGAGTATTTACGCTTACAAAATCGGAGTAAATTTTTCTTATTCTTATTAGGTTTCCCATATTACAACTTGAAAACAAATACATTATTGAAATCAAAGTTCAAATAGATTTTATCTACTGTTAGATTTCATGATTTAAAATATAACTCATCAACATGAGACGACTTTCATGTTGTTATTTTTGCTACCAACAGGCAATCGTTTCTTTTATCAAACTCTTTATTAGCAGTAACTAGACAATTACTGATACTGCAGAATGAAGTTTTACTGTTTTTATTATGATTATTTTCATGTTATTTTGTGTTTTTTGTGTTTTCTCTCAACGAAAATTTTAACACTGTAAATATTTGTATATAGATCTAGATAAGGGCGATGTGTAGCCCCGGAAATGTTTGGCTTTGTTGAATATACTTCTATTACTGTGTTCAACGGAGTATTGCTAGTAGCAGTAATAACTGCTTAGATTTTAAACTTACCTCTCTAGCGAAATTGTGTTATGAAACAACTTATTAGCGAAAGCTTTGGTCTGTGACAACTCTATAGAAAACTACTATATAAACAGCAAGTTGTTTTGGTCTCCGTCTCCGATTTTTGGCATTCATAGGCGTGTCTGCCATTTCTCCAAGACGAGAGCCTCCTTTACTTCTTAATCTTCTTAGTGACACTTTCCTTGAAGAGTACTTGCAGCCAAACAGCTTAACAACAATGAATCAGGCTTTTTCACACTCCCTTTTGTAATATATTTGTGGCTTCCGAGTTCCTGGCTACGAATAGGGATAAGTTTATTGTGCTATTGTATTGTGGCGTCACTGATATGCTGATCCAAGGGGGGATGTGGGTACTCGCCTTTCCCGGCCATGCTTTCGTATACTTGAAAATCTGTTTACAAGTTCTTAGTATTGTAAATCTTAGGCCTTTCTTCTAACATTGACCCAGTGCGAATCTAGCTTGGATGGAAAGTGCATCTCCGGCTATTTAAATATACATTTTATAAATTTCAAAATCATGTTGTAAGTTAAAATATGCTCTAGTCCTTGCATTCATCTCCTAAAAAGCCATGGGTGTACTGGCTAATGCACGGCAAAACGAGTCAAATTTTGACCTTTTTTTGCTCATTTTCCCAAGACGCTTGCTTAGCCCCTTCGCAGCATTATTGACGCTATGCTCACCCCTCCTAAAACATACTGACTACGTTATCATTGCTAACAAAAAGTTTCTTATTTCAAATTGATAACTACTACAATACCTAATTCTGAATGCATATACCGACGGTTTATAGCATGAAGAGCGAAAGAGGAAGTAACTGAGATAGCTTGTTTGCTTTATACATTTATGCTTTATCCTTCATACTTCATATATTTATGTACTTTAACCTATTAATGGCCGAACTATTATATTCAAGTATTGGCACAATAATTAACATTTTTTTATCAAAATTTATTCAAAACCTATTAAAATAGTTAGTTTCACTATTTTTCACTTTTTTCGAAAAATTTAAGGGTATGCCCATTTTTAAAACATTGACAACTGTCGCATTACAATAGAATTTTCGTTTTATCTCAATCTTTAATTACTTCTTAAATTTGGTCGACTTGTAGCATCGCTCGAATAATTAAGTCTGGTTGCAATTTAATGGCTAGGAAAAGATTGGCTTCCACTAAGATACATTAACTCACACACTTCTTGATCAAGAACAGAACAAATATATTCATAAACCATTTTAAGACTTTGAATTCCTTCACTTGTCGAACACCAAAAAAACAATGCGCTTTGATAAAATAATCAGATCCAACCAAGACTAAAACCATCAAAATAATCGCTTGATTCCTGTCACAACAATCGCCACAAAACAACGCCTTTTTACTACACTCTACTTTGCCTACTAACTACTCTCTCTCTGAATCTAAATCGTAAAAATTTCGCCGCCTTATATGTAAAAGGACGATCTTCTGAAAAATGCTAGAACATCACGTGGCACAGAAAAAACACCGCTAATAAATTGTGTAATCGACAAAAAAGAAATCTTCGAGAAGAAACAAGATTCACTAGAATACACTGGAACTTAGTCACGTCGTCAACCATTGTGACGTAAGAAGAGGCGGGTGAATTACAAATCCATTAATAAATGCAAAAGAAAAAAGGTCCTTTTACAAAAACAGTTTAGCAAGTAGGGCTTCAGACAATTTAGATTTGCAGATAAAATAATTACGGCAAAATAAAAACAACAATTTACAGCAACTATACGTATGTAAAAACTACTCTTTCAACGCAAATTTACTTATTCGTGACTGCCACATCGCTCTTATTAAATGCGCAACTATTCTCGCAGCAGCTTTCCCGATACTTAAACTGCTGCGGTGTTTTATTGAGTATGATATACGGAAAAGCACTTGCTGTGAAGAAGCGCATCACATTGTTGGTACATGTAGGTAGTGTTTTTCTTGCATGCCTTACATCTCCCTTGTAGATTTGCTGCTACAGGAAGATGCTTGTTTCCTCCAAACCCTACCGCATTTACAGAATTGAGAATGGGTCCAGAATTGACAGATTTTGAAGAGCCTAGTCCAAAAATACTGGGTACAATCTTCCTTCTGAATCCGAGGTGTTCTATTTTGCCTCCATAATGTACTCGTAACATTCATGCTGCAACCACAGCCATGTTAAGTTGGTTGCTAAAGAAGCATCACCACCATTTCCGGCTGCGCAAAGTCGGGCGGTAGTCAGAAATATATCTATCTAGTAGGTCGACTGCTCCCATAAATGAATTGTATGACGAAATCATCAAGGGCATGTCAATGTCTGTTGTCTTCTTGTGCTTTTTGCTCCATCTTTTAATAGACCGTAAAGGGAATATGCTTTCAAAATTTAACATAACAAATACCAGTTTATTGTCATTCCGGTTCACTAGAACTAAACCACCAGTTACAAAAACTTCGTACTTTCCACGTTCGTCTGTTTTAAGCTCTTTACTGCAAGTCACTTGACATTTTCCGATTCGGTTCTGTCGCACAGTATCAGTGTGACCTATGCCTTTTCTTTGGTCAGCGATAATAAATTTGCCGAACTAAAGAAGTTATCTGCGTAAAGACAGTGTTCATTTGGATGGTCAATTTGTTCAATATAACGCTTGACAACTCTTTCCTCAACCAGTTCTCCAGAATCAGACAAAGTGTCCTTCTTAGTATATACTTCAAAGTCAAGCGGAAACCCATCAAAGACAGCCATAGCCCATAACTTCATACCAAATTTGATCGGCTTTCCGCGGATGTACTGTTTTAAAGCAGAGCGTCCGAAATATAGACCCATTTCCTCATCTATGCTTAAATTTTTTGTAAACACACCAAACTGAGAAAAAAGACGTTTATAAATATTCTTATACTGCCGAACTTTCACTAGACGATTGTTCTTGTCAATAGTGATATTATCTACCAAATGCAAGTACAGCTTTATTGCTCGGAAACGATTCCGTGAAAGTTTTTGTTGAATAAGTGGTACACCGACATCATCGTCTCTAACCAGTAAAGAGCTTGTCTGAGAAGTGTTAGATAGCCAGACAGATTCAACATAGCCAGAAATATTTTTAGCTCTTCCTTCGTGAAGTTGAAATTGTGAGCGCCATTTTGAGCAGCGTACCTATTGCCTTTCACTAAAATTAATTTCAAGACATTTTTTCCATAAAAGAGTTCAAAGAGCTCAACGGGCTGTTTTTCCTTAAGAAGTGGATAGCTCTCAACCAGAAACTCAGGCTGCAAATTTGGTAAAACGTCTTTTGCCTCTTATATTTTTTGTTGTAGTTTAGCTTTTTTCTTTTCGATGCGGTTTCGACATCATCAGAGTTTTAGTCTTCTTTTTGTAAGTGCACTTCCATCTTACCCGCAACCTTACGTATACCGTCATCTTCATCTTCATTTTCTTCATCCGTCACTTCACCCATGTTATCAGGAGGCAGAATAACAATTTTGGCTTCTTCCACATCATCGCTTAGACACTCCACGATGCTCAAAGCTTTATCAGCTGTATAACACGTTTTAGACATAATTAACACCTGGAGTAAATAAAACTGCACATTATTACTACGATCAAGCTAAAATGATGTATTCGCCAACAGTCTGTTTCACCCCACCATTTTACATAACTACTACAATTAACATCAACTACTTAAAACAATGCATAAGAACGTTTTTCTTGTTGTATACCAGGCATTACAATAGGCTAGGCTAGCAAGCTAACAGTCTGTTCTTCTGGTAGAGTGGAAATAATGACAGAGAAATAATTCTCGTCTTTATTTTGACGTTTCGCTTGGCAAGTAATAATCTAACTACAGTAAGCTATTTGCTGGTTTTCGTTTCAAGTACCATATCTATCGTGAATTTTTGTTTCAAAATTTTGCATCTTTCTTTCATGCATGTTACAGCGCTCATCGTTTTGATGTCTCCACCTTTTTCTGTCGCTCTCAACATTTGATTACTGTATGTTCTAATTTCGTAATATTGTTTTATGAGGCGATGCCGGAATAACAGATAACTGAACTGAACTGGTTACATATCTTTTTGCTTTTCAAACCTTTCAACCTCCTTCACATTAATATTTACAGAGTATTCTCTTCTGTTGAGCAAAATCGGATTCAAATTTGAAATTTAATGACTGTTATTTCACACAATTTTTTCGTAAGATCATGATTGCTGTGCTGTGTTGACTGCAAGGAAGTGATTTTTTGCTTCCTTGTCTCTGTTTTCTGAAGATGCTTGGCTTTACCCGCCAAGCGAAATGTCAAAATAAAGACGAGAATTATTTCTCTGTCGTTATTTCCACTCTATCAGAAGAACAGACTGTTACCTTGCTAACCTAGCCTATCAATTACTTTGCTGCCTAAACTTGCACAAACTACTACCTTGTGGCAAGTCCCCGGAACCTAATGGCTTACCAATACTAGGTGCTAAGTTAATCCTAATAAAGTGCTATGTTAATCCTAATAAACTTGTACAAAGAAAACTTCTTTGTATGTATGTCGCAAAAGTCCCGCAAACAGCGTATTTATTGTAGTAAAAGACCTGTACAAAGAAAAAAAAAACAAAATGAAAGGGAATTACTACGTAAAAGTAACTACAGGAAAGTTTTCTTAAACTAGGATCTGGTTACATGCTGAAGAATCATCCGAGTTTTCATATAAACAGGCTTCCGGTTTAGAACTAAGAAGATTAGGTAGTAAACATCAATCTTCGTTGGATAAAATCTTTGATAAGTCTTTTCAATTGATCGAGTCATGTCACGCAATAGCTTAGTCACATGTCGCCATTGTTCCAAAAATGGAACATCCCACATTTCCTCTTGGAAATTGCACGAGGAAGCAAGACCACAGAATGTCGTTAAACAGAATTGTTGATTGAGATATTCTCCACGTCACAAATACGGGATACGCCAATCCATTGTGCTTTTAGGTTGGAAAATAACCACTGAGAAAAACAATAAAATTTACGAGCAAAAATTTTTGAGATCACAAATGTAAATAAACTTAAAACACACGCATGGGCGTATTTTCGCAAAATAAAGTTATAGTCTCTTCAACAGGTTAGAAATACAGCAAGAAAAGTTTCAAATTAACGTTTACGTTTACTTTTTCTAACAAAATAATATGTTTGTTCCAAATTTGGAACATTGACCACTAATGGGTTAACCACACGTTCCCTGCCTATCTTTTTCAAGCTGTTGCTGGCGATCACGACGAACTGTACAAAGACAAGACAACACTTGCTTGCAATGCTCTCGTAAACAAGTAGTTTGTCAACCTAATATCTTGCCAGTTACAGGGCCGTTGAGAGAACAGTCCTGGCTTGGTACCAATATTGATTCCAGGCCCCCTTAAACGCGGATCTGGAAAAGTCTGAAAATTTTCCCGGAGATGGATCGTTGCTGAAATTGCCTGCATCGCGAGGCAAACCATCCCTAGACGCAGCGATTAGGGATGGTGACCTTTTTTGTTGAAAATCAAACTCAACCACTTGCAGATTTCAATCTCCGTATCGATGGGAAATTTTCTAAGCAGGACAAAATCAATACAAAACACGTGACAGGAAAAACCAATCCGTGTTGCGTTTGACAACAGCGCTGGCCCCCTAAAAGAGCCCGGGCCTGGGTATTCTATCCCCCTTTCCCTCCTCCCCTCTCAACGGCCCTGGCCAGTCAACATTGATTCTTCTCGAACTGTGTTGTCCCAATAAACCCTGGCTATAATCTATTGTATCTTCTTTTTTATTCAACCATAATGAGTATGAGCTGCCTATAACTGGGATCTTAATGGACAGATCACTTCAAGCAGGTTTACTAGTACAATAATTGTAGTCTTCTTCAAAATAAACAAACTATATGAAAATGGGCCAATAACTTTTGTATAGTTTTTTAGGAAAATGACAGATCTGAAAATCAAGGTTTCAGACTGGTAACAAGCGTATTTCATGCATTTTCGCGCTTTGTTTCGCCAAATCACAGAAAAGTAATTTTTACTTAAGCCTTTGCAAAGCACAGACCGAGGCAGTTAACATTTTGAGTTAATCGATTTTTTGGCTGCAGGGCGAGGAGATAAAAACAGCACACCACTTTGCAAGTTTTAATTTTGTAAACTTTCGTATTTATGAGTGTCAAAATAAAAAAAGCCTACGCATATCTGCTTATTTCAGGGTAGCATTCGGTACTTTCGTCGTGCTAAATATTATGGTAACTTAAACCTACTCACGAACTGTGCAATACAGTACCAGCTTTTATAGCACTTAATAACAATGCTTTAACCGGCTTTGCCGGCGTCTACCGCAGGGCTCCGTCAGTAATGTTAGTGTTAAGAATATCAGTCCAGCCCAGCCCAGTGGCGGACCAATAGCAAGTGGGGCTCCAGGCTAATCTAATTTCGGGTCCCTTTCAAGATAGAGAATGAATTGAATTGCTAAGACAATCACAGCGCTAGTATCATGTACATTAAAGCACGTTTAACCCTTTGAACCCTAAAGGCCGGATTTCCGGCCAAACATGGTCGGTTTTTATTCCCGAAAGGCCTGAAAAACGGCCTTTAACACAAAACAATCGTATTGGTGTTAAATTGTTTAGCGTATATACCCTAAAGGCCCAAAACTTGAATAAAATTGTTTGAATTCCTTCTACTTGAAATAATTTTGCAAAAGTGGTTCCTGTATCTGTTGCTAGAGTTGCAAGTTGGCTTTCCATCCAAGCTTTCCATCCAAGCAATTGGTGTTAGTTAGGAATGTGTTTGTATTCATATTAGTTCAGTGAGGCTACTTTACACTTGTGCTGTTTTTAGTCTGCAGTCAGACTAATGTGGAAGGCCAAGCAGGGAAAGCTGTGAATACCATTTTTAAAGTCTTTGGTATGACCCAACCCCGGGAATCGAACCCAAGGTCTATCGCGTGAAAGGCAGACGCTCTAACCACTACACCAAACCGCGGTGCTGTTGTAGGTGAAAATGTACAATAAGGATCATATCTGCACCTGCAAAGGCTATTTCAATGTTATTACACTGATTTTGAAGTTGGTTTGAGAGCTGCAGGCGATTCATAATCCCAAAACGAAAAAAAAAAGAAAATGATTTTTTTTGAAAATTTTTGGCTGGGAATCTCGGGTCGGAGAGCTTTTAAATGTGGGAATGTCGGGTTCAAAGGGTTAAGAACGTGAAACTTTGGGTTTATTTGTTTATTAGGCATAGAAAAACGTCTTAAAAGAATCGTTTTCTTGCTTTGCGAATGGCAAAGTCATTGACAAAATGCTTAAAGTCTAATGAACGCAGGATGTCATATTTGATGGACGTTCGGGAAAGAACTGAAGCTCTGTGTTGTCTCATGCTATTTCTGACTTCGTTTTTGATCCTCTTTAGACGAGAAAACGATCTTTCTCCCGTGCAATTTGAAGCTATAATACATGAATATGTGCGAGCAGCATGGTGCGCATTGAGAGTAGTATCAGCACATTGATTCTCATTGCGAAGCAAAAACATTTTTACCTTAATGCTGTTCTCGACGCAATACTTATTCAAATTAAGCATAGGCTCTTTTCAAGCAACATTTGCAGCTTTCACTCGAAAAAATGGTGCAGTGTAAACAATTTCGAGAAGGAAAGTATCTTTGAAATCAGGTTATTCCTTCATTGACAAAGAAACTGCTTGCTAAATTTCATGATTGCTTAGACTGTTCAGTCTGGAAAGAAACCTAAATTTGCAGTCAATGTCTCGGTAAGCTGTAACACGTTTTTTTCAATTCAGCAGATAATTGATCCACGGTTACAAAAAACACTTTCCTTTAAATTTATTCCTCGGGGAAATAACAGTGTCTTCTGCGCTTATATCTTCATCAAAAAAGCTCCGTCGGTTATGAACTCTTTGTGAACTGCCTTGATATTTTTTTAAACTCTAGGCTTTTGTTTTCCTTTTTCTTCAAAGCGCTCAAAGTTTGATCTCAAACCATTAATAAATGTTTGAAGAGATTCCAATCACTGGATTGCTGTGTTTATACTCAATCCATTTTTTTGCAATTACAGATTTATTGCATGAAATATGTTCAAAATTGCATTCCATAGTTTAAACAGAATAGAACTTTCCAACAGTATCAACTTTTTCAAATATCTTTTTGCTTCGATTCGACTTTTGTGAGTTTGATTCAGATGCAAATTCTTCAAAAGCCTGCATATTTGCACTATATCCTTTGTTAACCACGCGTACAGCGTCATAGCGAGCAGACCGTCTGATACTGGATAGGGCTTTGTTGACAGGAAACCCACCTATAAACTTGATACTCAGCCAAGAATGTGAAAATGCAACAAGCCAAGAGTAACGGAAGATCTCAAAATTTAGCTGCAAAATCACAAAATTTCACTGCTTTTTTAAAAACTAAATTAAGAGAATGTGCTGTACAAGGTACACTGTGAGCAGCTTAGCATTTCCCACGAATAAGCTTTTGATGACCACGATATGCTATTTACTGCTCATGTTCGCAACATTATCGTAAGACTGGTCTCGGAAGTCTTCGATGTTGATACCATGCACGTCCGAAAATCGCAAAACAATTTCAGCCGTTTCTCCTCCGGTATGAAAAAATATTGATGTAAATTTGAGGAATCGTTTATTGGACCTTCGTTAGAGACGTACCATATCACTACTGTTAGTTGATTTACTGTACATGTGCTATGTCAGGTGTTGAATCTATAGATATTGTGAAATATTTGCCAATTTGATTTTGTCAGCAATGATCGATAAAGCTTTTTGGCCCATTAGTTCTATGATTTCTTCAGATATTGTTGACGAAATCGGGAAAAATCTTGAGTTTTGGAGTGAAAAGTAGCAACTTAATTTTTGGAGTGAAAATGCAACTCTATAAAGAGCAAAAATCGATAGCTTGGGAAGTCAAAATAGTAAAATGTTTTTGACTTCTGGTTTCGCCCCCAGCGAACAAATGCTTGCTTGCGATAAAAGGCTCTCAACTTGATTTTTAGGGTAGTAGAAAGTGGCCTCAACACGGATCTAAACTTACTTAACTACTGGTTTTACTCTGTGTCACAGCACTGTTATGTTAACGCATTTAAATACAGGCGTGTATTTGTGATCACTTGCTGATAAAGCTTGCTAACTCAGTCAAATATGACAATCAGACAGCAGCAAGACAATAGGCGATCTAAACTTAATGTACTGGCAGATATTCAAACTCCTTATTCCAGTAGTTCTCAATCTTTTTCCTTGTTGTTCCTCTCTGAAATTACCTACCAGTGTTCTCACCCCTATCTAGAATTGCATTATGACGCACTTGTACATTTTCTAAGCAAAATTAAAATTCTTTAATTTTCGATTTGTAAAATTGAAGTCTGCTACATATATAATTGCCGCATATTTATATAACCCCCCTAAATGATTTAGCATCCTTGCATCCCTTAGGAACAGATCTGGCGCTCGTGGTTAGAAAACCCTTCCCTATTCTATCTCTAATGAACAATATACTATTGTTGTGATAAGGTATGTTCTAGTTACCTTTTCCAATTTTAAATCGTAAATTTTTTATTACCACATCAGCTACCACTACTAGTCACTATTATTACAGTAATGCAAAAGTGGAATTAAAATGGTAATCTCTACCGGTGATGCAAATCATTCTAATCGAATAATCAATGTTGTGACGTACAAGAAAAGTAGGTACAGCCAAGGCAAACTAGAATAGCCTTGATTGAGCCCACTTCCGACTTCACACTATTACCTGTTGTGAGATGAGTAAATATTTTTCTGACACTACCAATGGTCGTTGCAAAACCAAAACTTAACTTTTTGAAAGAGAATCGATTAAAAAGAAACATAATTGGGTTGCGCTAGCCGCTAGATTTCTCCCAAAATATTTTCCCCAACATTTCTGGATTCCCTGACAAAGTCATGATCGCCCTGTTTCAGGCATAGCATGGGGAGCAGACTTGTTCACATGTCAACTAGCCGATCATTTCACAAACTTTTATCGTTCATTTCACCAATTGTTTGGAAACTTAAATTCAAAGTTGTAGGAGGGCTCCACAGTGGTTGATGGATATTTATAGGACTAAACAGTTACATATTAGACATACTAATATTACTTACTACTTTTTTGTAACAGTAAGCCCAAAAGTATGACCTACAGGCTGTGCGTATGTTGCTTGGTCCTGGCGTAAAGGCAGCTAGCAGAAAAGAAAAGTAGCCCGCAGTCAAGCACCTACAGCTGTTGCTATAGGTTAGGCTATGATTTGAGAGCAAAATCCATCTACCAGATTTTTAAGCTAGAAGCAGATGATATTTTCTGATTCGTGTAAGATTCCACATGAAATATCACTATTTTGCTCAACTTTGCTACACTTCATTAATGACTTAGAGGTGGAGATTTTTCGGGCTTGAGACAAAACTTTGTAAAAGTATTCTGACTTGTCATTGCATTATTTAAAAAAACCGGTTTTAATTTTAGCATCGATGTTTAAAATTTTATCAAGTTTATATTTAAAAAAAAAACGCTCTAAATCTTGAAATTGACCAAAAAAGCATTATTTTCGGAGGTGAGTTGGGGGTAATCAAAATAAGAGGTCATCACCTTGGGCAAGAATATCGATTTTAAGAAGTTTGTAGCCAATGTACAACGGCATGCTTACTTTTTTGTCTCGGCCAGTGGTTCAAATTTTTTCTCTCGACGCCCTTTAATATCCTGTAAATACGTCTGGCACCCAGTCAAACCCAGGGTCAGCTGAATTTGAAATTAAAGATCATTTTTTTCGTGGAGATCATTTTTAAAGCTATCAGTTTTCCACAACCTTATGGCTAGGATTATTTTTTGTCACGAAATTTGCCTATTTTGAAGTTGAAGGTCTTTTTTCCGAGTTCAACAGTTTGAAACCTTTTGTTTTGCCTCTACTCATAGCTTAAGCCGTTTTCTAATGCTGAATTTTCTCATTTTAAAACCGAAGTTCTTTTTTAGTTTGATAATCAACTATAAACAAATATTTTTGTTCGATTCACGCGACGGCCTTGCGGCACCCGTGGTTGGTAACCGCTGGTTTAGGCAGAGATGTAAAAAGTAGTTTGAAACTGTAATCAAGTAAAAGTATAGTTATTTGCGGTGAAACTACTCGAAGTAGAAAGTACTTACCAAAGAAATCAATCAAGCAGAAATAAAAAAGTAGTGATCCTAAATGTACTCAAATAAAAAGTAGCATTACAAAGTATCAATATATCGACTGCGCGCTCTTGCTGATGACGACTGGTGCCGTAAAGATTGGCCATTGAACTCTCAATCGATAGGTTATGGGTTCGATTCTCCGCCGTCGCGTGGTCTATGTCCGGATGCTACTGTAAGAAAATTATCAGCTAATTGGTTGATATACGCAGCTTTGCGACGCTTTGATGCCAATCGCTTTGTTGCAACAGTTAAGGCATGTCAAGATATGACCTCTTGATTATTGAGTCAAATGTTACAGCATAGGGTAATGGCAGAAAAAGATTAGAGAGTAGTAAAAATTTCCTATTTTATAAAATTATAATCATGTTTTGGAAGAAAAAGTCACTAGCTCTTAAGTAGTCACTTGCACTAATTCACAAAAACTGTCATACTGAGATTTTAGTCACAGCCACAAGTTCGACCTGAACTTTTTGTTTAAATTAGGTCATTTAGTAATCAAAATTGATTTTGTCTAAGCACAACTGACATTGGCTAGCTTATGGTCGGGAGATTTTTTGTAAAAGTTACCATCATTGTTTCCCTAAATACTATTTTTTGTATTACTCACAAATGACTAAACTGATAGCACTGCACCACAATCAATAATCACAATTTCAATCAATTAACTAAAACTCTGTAGTTTATTGAAAAGTTTATAGGAAACTGGCCAAACAAAATACAAACAAAACCTCTTCCATCATTATCAACTATACAGAAATAAAACACACACTACCTATTTTCAAAACCTCAAGTCCTACAATAAACAGTTTTCAAATTCAAACCCGGAAAGATCTCTTGAACATGTCTGATTTAATCCAAATTACTACTGATTTCTGCTGCATATACAAGAGTAAGACTACATAATAAGGCCAAGTCTGAGATTTGCTGTTGCCCAATGTTGCCATTAAAAATTTTGCGATTACGAGCATGTTTTGAACAAACACATAAACACATTCTATTGACAATGAAAATGCCACTGAAACAAGTGGCTGTTTAAGTATCTCCATCCACCTATGTTGAAATTTTTTGCAAAAATTTTATTTCCACGCGAAATTTAACCTATATTATGCCCTTATAATTCTATCAACGCTGTAGCCTCATCGCTCCTACACGCAAGTCGGACACATTCCATTTTAAACTATAAGAACATTATGCAAAAACACGATGTTTTCATCAATATCATCCTTGAATAAAATCATTTCTACAAGGTGCTTATTCAGTTTTCGAGCGTTAGCAAACTTGGTTAGAGAAACCTTAAAAATGTTGTGGGCATCTATGATAATCTTTATTTGTATTCCATTACAAAGACCATCAAAAGTCTGCCATTATAGCAGAGCCTACGTTTCCCTGATGTCTTTCTTTAATGATTTTTATTGTTTTGGTGAAATCTTTGATCGTGCTTGACACTGACATCAGCATTGTTTTCTGAAGAAAAAAGCGTACCTAAAAATGTAAAAAGTGTAATTTTAATGCCATAATCTGACGCCCATATCTTCATATGCGATAAGCATTTTGCCGACAATTTCTTTCCAGCAGGCTGCTTTGTATTTTCCCCAAAACTATTTTACCACCAATTCCAATGCGTCCCTTGGCACATGTTCTTTTGGTGATAATTGTAATTTAACAGTATCATCTTTTGAAAGTTTTATTTCTCATCTCAAAATATTTATTATGTTAATTCACCACAAGATTTCGTGAGAAAATTTGTTCTGACGTTTGTTTTAGGATCCTTCTCCAGCTTTGACCCATTACGCACAGCTGAAATTTATATGCCATGGCTGTTGTTTTAGATCGTTCAGTAATCTATCTTTACTCTATTGCAGTAGATTTAATTTATAGCTGCGGCTATGTGTCAGTGTTGGCAATGAGTTGCTTAAGTTTACCCACCAATGGCAGTCCGTCTTGTCGGTGGTGGGGCTACCAGTCATTCATGACTGGTTCGAAATGGGCTGCCACCTTTCCCCTAGCCTAATTTCAATTAGATTGACGGCGTGAACCTGAATTGTGGTTCGTGCCCTACCTCCATCCCGAGGAAGAGGAGGGGTAGGCTAATCACAACAACAACAACAACAACAACAGTCGCTTAAGTTCGAGTCTCGAGTCAAGTCATTCGTCGAAACGAATCGAGTCAACTTTAGTCTTTCCAATACATCGTTACCAGTGTTTAGTTTCCTGCGAATTTTTTAATAATTGCAATCGATTCGTGTATTATTGTTTGGCATATTAAGATTTTGGGCTCCAAAGCTAGGCTTACCTAACCTCTGATCACGACGGTTCAAAGTTCACTTTTAATACTATACCGGTATTAGTAACAATAAATCAACTACTATACCAACTGCAAAGGCTAAAAAGTCGAGCTTAAGGTTCGGTAGTCTAAAAATGAATTTCAAAAAAACGTTGGGAATGTACTTACAAGCCTACATATACAAAGTGCTATTTGCAAAATCTCACACAACAAAAACCTTGCACGCTTGCAGTATAAAATAATAAAAATGATATGCAAAATTTTGACTCAACGCCAGAATTGCCAGCAGGGGCGTGTACAGAAACTTTTTGAGGGGGGGAGCAAAAATGTGCCTTTGGCATTTCTCGCTTTGCGAATGCCAAAGGCACGATTATGCCAGGGGAGTCCGGGGCATGCCCTCCCGGAATAATTTTGCAAAATTGCACTCAAACACACGCGCGTTTAATGTCTTCTGGAACCATAATTAAGGTAATTTTTGTTTGAAATTTGTTAGCCTTTGTCACCGGTACACCTAAAAAATTATTAACTGCTTTTGTTTTTTCACTTGGGCTGCAAAGGTCACGCTGCAGCTGCGCAACAAGCTTTTCAAAGAGCTTATCAATTAAATTTTATAACCTAAAAAGATCCTACTTGTAATTCATATCGTTTCACCCTGTATCATTACCACATTACCTCGTATATAACTTAGTGCATAAACAATTGCTCACACAAAATTAAGTAGAGTTCTATTTTTACCAGTAAACGCTGAGTGACTTATCAACAAGAGCTACGAATGACATGAAACAAAATATAGATAGCGCTAGTGGCTAGTAATTTTCAGGCGATCTTCCACTTCATTAAAAGGGATCTGCCATCAGCATCACACTACGATAAATAAAAAAATTGCTCAAAAACAATCACCCACATCACAGTGTACCATACAGCAATCTATTACAGCATGTCCATAACTCGCTGGACACATTGTGATAGATGTTTTAATAGATTGTTTCATGGTGCATCATGATGTTGGTAATCGTTTTTAAGTAATTTTTCTATTTATCTGAACAAGAAACAAACAATGTTTTCCAAGGCCAAAAACATTTAACCTAATTCTGTCCCTGTAGAGTACCGTAGGTTGTTTGTTACTGTTACAAGCCTAATGACTAAAAATGATATTTAACATTTTTCTGAGGGGGTGCGTGCAAAAAAATCCCCTTCCGTAAGCCACTGGTTGCCAGTGTGTAGAAAAAGTATTGTTAAATGCACAAATTTTTAAGGTACAGTTTTTAAGAAATCAAACTTTTCTAGACAGAAAATTGTTTGCATGCAAACAATTTGATTATTAGTAGACCAGTCGAGTCTTGACTCGAGTCTCAACTTATAGAGTGGAGATTGAGTTTCTGCATTAGCGTTGCTGAGTTGTTGTTGTGAGGTTCCCACAGCATGTCTGACTCCAAGAACGAATATATTTTCAAATCATAAACACAACGTCGAATACACGCATGATGGCTTGCGATATATTTTTTGAATTGAATCTTTTTTCGATTGAATTGAATTGCAGTGAATGAATGCTTCATGAATGCTTTTGCAAGCCTGAAGACTGCCTACCATGTTAATGCTTTGAATGCCTCGTTTCTATATGCTTGTTTACTAAGTCGCTCTACTGCACGTCAGACGGAACTACGTCTGGCCATACAGCATAGTCACCCAGTATTATTACATCATGATATGCAGCTATGTAAATTCTTTAAATGACCAATTTTTAGGCCAACAAATAATTTTGATATTGAGGTCAACCAATAATTTACAATAACGATATACAGTACAACAAAGAGCTCACAAACAGAGCAAGAATGTTTTTGAGTCACCCACATGATTTCAGCAAAACATCAATGATCCAGAGTTTGCATCTCGTAAGGTCGCCATAATAGCATCAGAGTCTCGAGCCACTGGTGTCGAGTCCCGAGTTGAGTCTAGTTATTTCGCGGAAATGACTCGATTCAAGTCGAGTCTTTTTTTTACACCGACTTGACTGAAGTTGAGTCGCCCCAACACTACCATTTGTAAATTGGAATGAGTAAACGCACACATTAAAATGATCCCAACAATTTTTGTTACATTTGTTGAAAATTAACACTTCAAGACTTCGGAAAGCAATATCTGATAGACTGAAACAAGCTATAATTTGGCATACAGTTGGGTGATCAGGATAAATCTTGGGCTCCTTATGTCAGTTGTTCCTCATGTTACACCTCGTTAATACATTTGAACGAAAAAAAAACGAGGAGATAAAATTTTATATGACTGTGGTATGGCGTGAGCAAAAAAATCATTTAACTAACTGCTATTTCTGCATGACAAAAATTTCTGGTTTTTCTAAGAAGACAAGGTCTCAAATCAAGTACCCAAACTGTCCTTCTGCCATAAAGCGAGTTCCTCATTCTCTTCATTATTCTGCACCACAACCGCCGTCTATAGTTACATTTGATTCTAAATATGAAGACAGTACAAAGTCAGGCACAATCCTTGTTTCAGAAAGTGACTTTCAGGCAAAAGAATTCGCTACAGAAACTGGAAAAGTACGGTACCTTATATTTTGTCTCCAGGGGAGTTACAAGATTTAGCTTGAGATTTAAATTGGCCAATTGAACTTCTTGGTCCAGACTGAAGCAAGGGAATTTGTTACAAATTGATCTTAATATCACATTTTTTCGAAAAAAAACATTTAGATTTGGCTTCTCAGTTTTGCATGGAGAATGATATTTGCTTTTGTAGTAACATCAACGGACTGATGTGTTCTTTGGATCAAGATTTTGTAGCAAGTGAAAAAAGGCTTTTCATTGATTCAAAAAAAACTAGTCCAAAAGCTCTTCTGCTGCACAATGAAAATGAAAAGTCAAGAAAATGAAAACCCCTAGTTTACAGCATTAAATCTAAAGAAACGTATGAACCAAAGAAAGATTTGTTAGCTTGCATTGATTATGAGGAACACTAATGACATATCTGTGGAGATTTGTGGAAGGTTGTGAGCCTTCTGCTAGGCTTACAATTAAGTTACACCAAATGTATGCGTTTTCTATGATTGTGGAGTCGGACCAAGCAGATAAACAGTTGGCCAAGAGGCATCAGTTTTAACCCAGGAAAACACTATGTGAAACATATGCCACTAGTTGAGGCAAACAAAATTTACTTGCCAACACTTGATATAAAGCTCGACTTATTGAAAAATTTTATCAAAGCTGTGGATAAAAAGGGAGAATGATTTGCACACATACGTCAAAAATTTCCTTTCGAATCGGAAGAAAAACTGAAACAAGACCAGTGTTCTCTTTAAACGCGAAAAAAGTGCAAATTTGCCAAATTATTTGTGGTGGATTCGCAGTTGAAATTCAACAGTGCGTAAAAAAAGTCCGGCGGTTTTTGTAAATTTTGCAGTTTGTCAAAACTTTTGCAAATTGGCAAACAAAATCTTCAACTAACTTTTAAATGCGTGGGAGACAGTGAAAAGGAATTGAACTTTAGAACGACGCTTTTTTAGGGCAGTGCTAAGTCTCACGAAAGCATCGCGCGGCTGTGACGCAACAGCGAGTGACGACGACTTGAAATATTGCTCACGCCGTTACCACACTTCTTTCGTATTATAAATTATCTCCCAAGCAATTAGCAATAGGGAATATCAAAATTTTTTTTTTCTTTATTTTTCCCAGTCAATTTCATTCGTAGCGAAAGAGCAGTAATAGCAAATAGCTCTCAAATTTCACTTAAACACACGACATTAGTTTTTGAGGGAAGTTTGAAACTGGAATTGGTTGAAATCTTTGTTTTCTTTACGTTTCAACGTTGATTTCAATCGCGCTTGTTAAGATAAAAAAATTTACATGATTCTCAGATTCAGTTTAGCGCAAAAAACGCCATTTTTGAGGAAATAGCTCAGTTTTTGTAAATTTTAAATAAATAATCTTCTCTCACTGGCTATTTATGAAAACTATAAGTAAAAAAGATATGACTTCCAATCAGTTTTAGTTTTCAATCCCCTCCAGAATTTCTTTTTTAAATAAAATGTAGCTGACAGCTATGTGCTGTGACAGTTTATGAGTCGTGATTGAAATAAGCCTTGAAACGGGAAGCAAAAATGCAAATTGTAGTTTCGATTTCTTTAGAAACATTTTATGATGAAATTTGGCCTTTTTATTTTAATTGCTTGAAAGTTAATTTGTAGTACAGTAAAATTTGCCTATGACTTTATGGAATTTAAAAAGAATTGCTGTTCATTATGTACCATTCCAAAATTGTTTTTTGATTCAACATTACGGTGTACTATCTAATCTAGTTTACCAGTGTGAAAAAGAACTACTAAATAGTAGAAAGTAAAAGAAAGTTGTGCATTGCGTGAAGAAAACTTTTTCCAAGGTGTAATTGTGCACGCGCCATTATTGCAGTCTTTTACCTGTACACAACACCTCCGGGTAAAGTAGGCGGGGTCACCGAAAATTTTTTCCAAGGAGGTCAAGCCCCCTCGCAAAAGCAGTAAAACTATGTGGTTTTACATGAAGAATGTACCTCAATATTTTTGCAGTCAGCACTTCTCAGTAAAACCCTGTAGTTTTATGTATAGTTACAGATATTGGCATTTCGCTTTTTTTACGAGACTTGAAAGCTGCGTTTGATAAACTTGCCAATATTCGCGTCCACAAATTTTCTCTTTTTTTGGTCAATTTTCGAACGCTGTTTACAAAGATAACATTTCACGTACCATATATTTGCGACCTCATTCGGTAAACGGTTAATAAAAACTCAATAAGAGTGAAAAAATATTTAGCTGGCTAGGCTATTGCAACTATCATTGAGGGTTCCGTAAACAGGCTTCAGAAGTGTCTCTAACTTACCATTACTTTCGCCACAATGCCAAGTCAGATAATAACGTTACGCTGTTTTTTCGCATCTGGTACCAAACTTCATAAAAATTAATGCATTTGTTTTCCAGCGTGGTTCGTGAAATTAGTTAACAAGACTCAGGTAAAATTTGCTATCTTTTGTCGACAGCACTGCTTTCTGAGATACGTTTTACGAAGAAAGCAAGACGCACAAATGATGACAACTGCAACGCTCAAAAATCTTTATTTTCTTTTATCAAGTTGCGCGGCTTTCGCCATCAAATACTTTCCACATTAGATCGAAAGTTAATTTGCAACTGCAAAAACCTGTTGTTTAATTGATTACGGTTGAGAAATATAGCCGGTTAAATTATTCACCATAATCAAGCTACAATTGGAGTTAGCAAGTAATTTTTGTTCTTGTGTCATAGTCGTAATGACCTAGCTAACATCCCATTGTTTCATGAAGATTCATGTTCTCTTTGCTCATGTCAGGCGTCGGCCTAGGATTAATCTTATTTACATGTAATTTTAACCAGACATTCTGAAACATTACGAATTACTGTTGCAAGGGTCGTCGCTGAGTCTGAGTGACCAAATTTAAATTAGATCAACTTATTACCGTATATGCTCGTTTTACCGCCCGGTCTTGATTAAGGGCCCGTTTGAATAGCCGCCCGTGTGAACAGAACTTAAAAATAAATAAAGGCCCGTGCTTGAATACCCGCCCGATGTAAAAGCTGATTTTTCAGTGGTAGAGAACAATAGGAAATAAGAAGCAGCTCAAATTCTGATTTGTTATTTCTTGTTAATAATTTAAACTAATTCATTTTATTTAGCTCTTCTGGTAATGATAACGTTTATTCAAGTTGATACAAGTTCTTACCGAGCATGCAAAAAACTTCAATATCCGTCAACGTTTCGAACAGCTATACAGCTGTTCTTCATTAGGACTACTAATAAACGAAAGCACGAGCGAGGCAATATAACCACTATTTATATTGCCTCGCTCGTGCTTTCGTTTATTAGTAGTCCTAGTGAAGAATAGCTGTATAGCTGTTCGAAACGTTGACGGATATTGAAGTTTTTTGCATGCTCGGTAAGAACTTGTATCAACTTGAATAAACGTTATCATTACCAGAAGAGCTAAATAAAATGAATTTATCAAAAATACCTGGTAGCCAGAATAACAGTAACTTTAAACTAATATGAGGGAATTACTCTTTAGACGTAAATAATTTGCGTTTGACGTGAATAAATTGACATGGAAAAAGGATTAATGTCGTGAAATATTTGTCTTCAACGATAATTTTTGTGCATAATTTTACTTTGAAAATAACAAGCGCCCGTGCTTGAATAAGGGTCCGTTTGAATAAGGGCCCGGTAGTGAGTTTGGCTGAAAAAAATAAGGGCCCGGGCTACAAAACGAGCAAATACGGTAAATAGAAATAGCGAGGTGTTCCGCCACCGCCTTTTAAAAGCCGATAGGGCACTTGTTTGAGAACTCTTTAGGGCTCACATAATCACTCTAATTATTACGTCACCGAAACGCATCGTCACGGTTTTGCTTCTTCTCCCTACCAAATTTTGAAAACTTGGCGCTTACGCCTTTACAATTGCTGTTCGGATTTGTTTTTAGGCCATCTTCGAAGATCTTTGATGCGCAGTTAACTCGAACCCCTGCTGCCAAAGATGTAGCAAAGTAAACAAGATACAATCCGCGAGCCCGCGTCTTAATCGGGTTAAAAAATATAAGTCATTTGTGACAGAGATGACGCCCTTCATCAAATATTTTTAATCGGTGGACCATGGTCTTACCGGGCCAGTAGTTTATTTTGCCTTCACATGAAGTGAAATTGGAAAACTGCTTTTTGACCCGCTTTTTTATCTTATTTAGACAACATCCATAAAATTTACTTTGATAACTTTTTTGAGGTCCGTCATGAAAGTGAGAAAAAAATATATAACTGGGCCAAACGCCTCTGTGCATTTCGAAAATGGGCCACATGCCAAAAACGGTTGATAAGCCCTGAACCAGATAAAGAGTGTCATAATCGAACAAAACACGTCTGAGAGAAAAACAAGGGTGTCGTTTTACGCAAATTAATGTTACAGGCAAACTGTAAGTTATGCAACGTTAGCTTAGCGCAGTAGTTCTCAAACTTTTTGCAATGGAACCCTTTTACATTATTTGCAATATAACGGAACCCTTACTTAAATTAACACTTATTTCAATATGATATCTGACATCTCATGAACCGCAACCGACATGAAGACCTTTTTTATATTTTTGGAGATCACTTGCTTTGGTGCCTTGATGGCACACGAGCACACTTTTGTTTGCAGGCATAGAATAACTTTTTCTTTTTCTTTGGAGATTGACATGCAATTTTGGGAATGTGTTAAATGTTGCTTTTCAATATAGTTCTGCGAAACCCACTTTGAAAATACTGGCTTAGCGTATACACTGACTAGCTGGCAATGGGCTACCGCAAGTATCTTTTTTCACCTGTACAAATATGTTTCTAAGGCTGAGATAACTGTTTGTTCAACAATGTCTGCCAAAATTTGTCCGGCGGTTTTGGTACATTTGCTGGCAGTTTCGCAGTTGTGCCGGCGGTTACACACTTACTAAAATCTTAGAGGAAACACTGAACAGAGCATATTTCTGGGAACAACAATAAAACTTTCAAAAGATGATATTTTTAAATCACGATTAACACCAAAGAACATGTGCCAAGGGACGCATTGGAATTGGTGGTAAAATAGTTTTGGGGAAAACACAAAGCAGCCAACTGGAAAGAAATTATAGACAAAATGCTTATCGCATATGAAGATATGGGCAGCAGAGTGTCATTAAAATTACACTTTTTACATTTTTACGTAGGCTTTTTTTTCAGAAAACAATGCTGATGTCAGTGTCGAACACGATGAAAGATTTCACCGAAACAATAAAAATCATTAAAGAAAGACATCAGGGAAACGTAGGCTCTGCTATAATGGCAGACTTTTGATGGTCTTTGTAATGGAATACAAATGAAGATCATCATAGAAAGAGAAGATTCCCACAACATTTTTAAGGTTTCTCCAGGGATATATAGTTTCTCTAACCAAGTCTGCTAACGCTCGAAAACTGAATAGGTACCTTGCAGAAATGATTTTATTCATGAATGATGTTGATGAAAACATCATGTTTTTGCATAATGTTCTTATAGTTTAAAATGGAATCTGTCCGACTTGCCTGTGGAAGCTATGAGGCTATAACGTTGTTAAATTATAAAAGCACAATATAAGTTAAATTTTGCGTGGAAATAAAACTTTTGCAAAAAATTTCAACTTAGATCTAAGGAGATACTTACCTAAACCAACCACTTGTTTCAGTGGCATTTTCATTGTCAATAGAATGTGTTTTTGTGTTTGTTCAAAACATGACTGCTTGATGGCGTTGTTTTTAAATTTTTTCATAAAAAATTGCAAGCAACTCAAAATCTGATGTGAGAGAGAAAAACGGAATTCATATTCAAATTCAGCGCCTTAAAATGCATATAGAATACCCAGTGGTTTGCACTAGCGGCGCCAAAAATAGCGGCCGGAATTAGCGCCGTTAGTGTTGCGTTAGCGATTGCTTTAGCGCCGCTATTGTCGCTGTGAACTAGCGGCAATATTAGCGGGCGTTACTTTTTGTGCACAAAAGCGTTAGCGGAAGATGCACTGATTACTTCAAAAGCAGTTGTCACAAGCGCTAAGCCCGCCCCTTGTTAAAATAAAAATATTGTCTTTAAAGTGCAAAACATTCAAAATTAACAAGCTGCCACCGTGCTTCTTCCGAAGAAAAATTTTTAAAAAGTGCCTTTGCGGAGAAGGCACGAAAAGGCAGCAGTGGTAAGAAGCTATTAGACAACTTTTTCATAGAGAGACACTAATCTCAAAGCAAAGCTATTGCTATGTTGCTCTTTAATGCGACGTTAAGCGAGTTATTTGTGAAATAGGAAATTTTTGCTACTAAGTTGCGCTTTTTCTTTAGCTTGTTAAAAATACAGGGTGACAAAAATAAACGGGAACTTTTTAACAATCCAATAAAACCAAAGGTAATGGAAAAAAATATTTTGTTCAAAGTAAATGAAACCTTGAAACATGCCATTTAAGAAACAATGATGGAATTTTCATTTTTTTAAAATTACGCTCATAAACTTCATTTGAATTTGTGCCTGCCCGGTAACGGTAGTTTTGCTTATTCAGATAACCTGTGAGGTGAAAATGGACCTCAACTGACATCCATAACTTGCTAAGAAATTCGTCATTGTTTATATGGGTTATCATTTGTTGACAGAATGCTAATCGCAGCTGGTAATCGTTTTCCTTCAGTTATTGCACTATCTGCAGCTTGTATGGATGAAATTTCAAATCTAAAGTAAGAATTCTGCCAACACTCTCCCGGGACATTTCAACTGCAGCTGCTTGCTTACTAACTGAACACCGTGGACTTCGTAAGACAGACTCGCGTACAGCATCATTGTTCTGTAAAGTACAAGCACTTCTTGGTCATTCTGTTGGTTTCAACATTTTATCGGATGTTTTGATGGAACAGCACCATGACATCTTGATTTGCAAAAACTACTTTGGAACTCCCTCCGCGCAGCTGTCAAACTATCAACGTTTTTATAAAATATTTTTGTGGCTAACGCTCTCTGTTGCCTATTTCAATGATCCATGGTACTAAACTGACGGAATCTTTACTTGCGCGGGGTCACTGTCTCGCGCTGCTGCCGCTTGCTCATGTCTGCCAACACGCACTTCAAAAGTTTCCGTTTTTTGGGGTCACCCTGCATCTCTTTGTTATATTGTTGGATTTATCTTTTGCTTTCGGGAAGTACATCTTCTGTTGAAGCAACATTTTCCGTTAGGAACATTCTGTAGTCAAACGAGAAATTCAAACTACGCGTGGAGATAATGAAAGCAGTGCTGATGTCAGACAAATTTATGATATGGAATGTTGCAAGTTCTGTATTCAAGTCTAGAATGACCAAATTTTTCTGCTCAAGATTTCTTAATCTAATTTGCCACACAAGAAATACGATTGATCAACACTGAAGCAATACGTCATAAAACTCTTTGGTTTTTATTTTTCAAAAGAATACATAGTTACAAGATAAATATCGGTTGCACTATTTTTGCCATGCAATGTTCCGTTTTTCTCTCAATAAAATATGCACAGTCTATTTATGAGTCTTTAGAAAAGAATATATCCCAACGTTTTAACGATCTTTTACATCATCCTGAAAGTTTTAAGATTGAAATTAAAGGCACTAAACAAGAGACCTACTTTTAAAAACAACGTAATCAACGCAAGATCAACGAAACTGGGAATGTTAAAAACGAGGTTGTAGAGTATATTGGGATTTCCCCGACGTCATTAAAGAGTATCCGCGGAAATCACCCAATATTAGCCAATGGAGTCTCTGGTTGGGGAACCTTAGACACTCGAGGGGCCCATTATGAAATCTTACCCAAAGGCCCTAAATCCGTCACTGACAGCGATGAAAATTTGGAGATGCCCATTTTTTTGAATAACTGTATTTTGATAAATATTAGTTTTTGTGTTGTTTTTGCGACAACTAGTACATTTGTTTGTGTTATCTACTGGTATGCTTGTATTTTCACAGCTGGACTAAGAAAAATATATTGTTTTCTTTTTACGTGGTAACGTTTTGAGTGAGATTCAAACTTACGACCTCTGCTTTTAGCGCATTAGCGATTAGCGGCAGTTGGTTTTCGAAAGGACTAGCGTTAGCGTTTATCGCGCTAAAGTTGAGGATGTTTAGCGGATAGCGGTAGCGGGCGATAAAATTTTTGCTGACTAGCGATAGCGTTAGCACCATTAGTTTGTTACTAGCAGATGCTCGCCACTGAGAATACCTACTGTGGTTTCAATTACCGATATGCCAAATTTTTTGTGACGCAATGTTATAATCAGTGAGTAAAGAAAATGTCAGGGATAAGTAGCATAGCTGCAGTACAAAGACGTGGAAAACAAATTCATTGTCTAAAACTAAAATTCTGTGTAATGACCAATAACACGCAAAAACTATGCCAGTTAAGGGTATAATTAAGCTTATATTCGCTGCATTCGGTAATAGAAACATTGCTATACAGCAGTAAACAAAAATGACGAGCAAGCGCAGTAGGCTCCAATGAAAAATTAAGGCAAAGTATACTCAGAAGCCGACGTCGTATTTTGAACAGTTGGAAAAAATACGCTTTGATATATCCTTAAAAACTTTAAGTAGGCAAACAACTTGGAAACTCAGTTACAGATCAAAGTTGAAACAAAATATATAAAAATCAATTTCCAAAAAATATCTTCGACTTGGAACCAAAGTAAATATCCAGTTGTTGGGGATTAGCTGCAGAGAAGGCGCGGTTCATGTGCTGTGTCGGATTGATCATAGCTTCTTCGCGGGTCAACCATTGCCACAATGATTAACTCGCGAAGAAGCTATGGTCAATTTGGTTAATTGGCCATACTACGTTAAAATGATGGCTCGCTTTGGCTTGCTGTTGCTCCACGTGAGCGATGTAACCAACAAAGGAATGAATCGATTATTAGATTGAAATAAATCGAAGAGAAGCAATTTTGAACTATCTCAATTGATTTTGATCATTAATTTTTTTGGTACTTTGTGACAGCATAGATTTTTTAGCACCACGACACATTTAAGGAAAAAAATACACATTTATCAAATATGAAATATCGATTGAAAATCTAGAAAAACTAATTTTTGAATTGTGTCATCTTCTGTTTTGAAATGCGTATCATCTGCATCAAGATCTGGTGCCCGATATCAATGCACACAACCAATTGATAAAAATACTAAAAACAAAGATAAAAAATAACATAAGTAAATTCCGCATTCTATTTTATTTGGTGATTTCTGCATTTCATCTGTTGATTTTACAACACAAGAAAATAATATGCATAGACAAAAAATTTTTTCTTTTGTGTCATAACATTTTGCAGGTTGAATTAATGAACTGGGTAAGATTTTTTTTTCTTGATCGGATATATTTATAAGGCTGTCATGTGTAAACCTAATTTCGTTAAAATAATTATTTTTTATTTATATTATTTTGCCATATTTATCCTCCATTCACGAGAAAGCGCATTGTATTGCTATATTATGGACGGGACGTTTGCACTTGCTTGGGAGTTGCCATTTTCAAGCTGTCTGGGCCACTTATCTTCCGCATAAAGGCGGGAGCGTCCCGTTGAGTGCTTTGCCCGAGGACACAACAAGCGAACTTGCCGGCTTGTTTTCCACAACCTCCCCTAAATGCCGAGCCCCAAGCAGGGAAACAGTGGATACCATTTTTTTAAAGTCTTTTGGTATGACTCGACAAGGGGAATGAACCACAGGTCTACCGACTACAAAGCAGACGCTCTAATCCCTACGCTATCGCGTTGGTTTTTAAATTTTAACCTTGTTTCTCGGTACAATAAATTTTCTACAGTTTAACAAAAAATAATTAACGTCTTCAGGAACTTGGCAACAGGAGCAAAGACCTGTTGCGTTTATACGAAGGCTATTTAAGTGTTTGCTAAAAGAAGCAACGACCGGTTCGTAAACAAAATACTTCTGTTGATGATGAATGAGACTCGCTGCAGATGGTTGGAAACAGAGATTTGTAAGAAAAACCAGTTGTTAATTTTTGATATTATTGTTTCCACATTTTAGTATAAAATTGTGAATGATAAGTTTGGCTTCTCAAATAGTGATGGGAAGATTGACATTCTTTCTTTTGACATCTGAAGTGGAAGAGATAGAAGTCGACACGTTGCCTTTAATGCTACTGTCACGAACAAGTAAATTTGCGTTGTAAGAGTAGTTTTTACATAAGTATATTTGCTGTAATTTGTTGTTTTATTTGCCGTGATTATTTTATTTGTAAATCTGTATTGTCTGAAACCCTACTTGCTAAACTGTTTTCGTAAAAGGACCGTTTTTCATTTGCATTTATCAATAGATTTGTAACTCACACACCTTTTCTGACGTCACAATGGTCGACGACGTGACTAAGTTTCAGTGTATTCTAGTACACCTTGTTTCTTCTCAAAGATTTCTTTTCATTTTTTTTATTACGGATTACGTAATTTATTAACGGTGTTTTTTCTGTGTCACGTGATGATCTAGCATTTTCCAGAAGATCGTCTTTTTGTACATAAGACGGCGAGATTTTTTACGATTTTAGAGAGTAGTAGTTTCGTAGAGAGAGTAGTTCAGTGGAGTGGCACAGTAGTAGAGGAAAAAAGTGTATTGATCTGTGGTGATTTATTGTTGATTTCTATTGGTGTGACAAGCGGTTAATTACTGGATTTAGTCTTGGCTGGGTGTGATTCTTATGTTAAAGCACATTGTTTTTTTGGTCTTTGACGAGCGAAGGAATGCGAAGTTTTAAAGTGGTTTGTGAATATATTTGTTCTGTTCTTGATCGAGAAGTACGGGAGTTAAAGTATCTTAGTGGAAGCCAATCATTTCCTAGCTATTAAGTTGCAACCAGACTTAATTATTTGAGCAATACTACAAGTCGCCTCAATTTTAAGAAGCAAAATTAAGATTGAGATAGAATCAAAAGATTTCTATTGAAACGCGACAACCACTTTATGCTAGAACCCCCCAAAAATGATTTCTAAACCACTTGATTCTAAAAAAGACTTTAACATCAAACTTTTCTTAGTTAAAAATGACTGAAATAAATCAAATGAACAGAAACGAACACAATAAAAGCGAAATCAACTAATATGACTGAGGCAAAAGACTTAACGCACATCTCGAAACTTAGCCTACAATGTGCGCTAAATTAAAACAGAACAAGCGCAAAATTACATGCAATGAAATTAATTATTCAAAAAATACGAGCGTTGTTGCATAACGTGATCAAAGACAACTGAGGTCAAAAAAGACTTTAACATAAAAACCGAGTTCGAAATCGCTACAGAGCTACAATCTTTGCCAGTGCTCGTTAGCAAGGGTTACTTGAGTTTTGAGGATTCTGAAAGAGCTCCTCCTCCTTTGGTTTCATTTAGCAAAACATATTTGAATTAAACTAGAATAGGAGGCTAAAACTGGAATTTATTCGCAATTCTTAGTAAAAAAAATTACACAAAGTCAAAAAGGGGGTAAACATTTTATTAAAACGCTTTGCTTTTACACTAAAAACATCATCAGTTAAATAAAAAGTTACTTCTAAATGCTAGACTAATATGTAAATACTATGTAACTGATGATGCGTTTAGCGTAAAAGCAAAACGTTTTAATAAAATATTTACCAGCATTTTAGCCTAATTCTTTCTACAGAAAAACAAGAATAAGTTTGCGAAGCTGAAATAACTTTCAGTAAACGCATGCAATCGCCCAAATCAAGCATTTTGTTTGATTTTTTTGTACAATAATTTCCTTTTAATGGCTATTGCGTCACAAATACACACAAAAGCAAAAAATTGATTTCCTGAAAAACTTGAGAATGGCAGTAGTTAGGATTTGTAAATGATGGCCAGTGCAGCCATCTAGTACTGCCGCTGGTGAATTTACGGTGAGGCAAATGAGGAAGCTGCCTCGGGCTCCATGGAGAATAAAGAATCTCCTCCCAGACAAGTCTTATAAACTGCCTGTAGCCCCTTCAAAATAGTGGTCATCTCCAAAAATAAAAGATTTTTACCGATAACTTTCGGGCCGAAACCCAATGTTGAATGAGTTTGTGTATTTCATGCCTTCAAAGTAGTGATGATCTCCAAAAAAAGAATTAAATAAAAAATATATAAGGTCTTCACCGCTAAGTTAATGGCCGAAACCCTAGTTTACCACAAATTTACATGTTCCAGGTCTTTGAAGCAGAATTATTCACTAAAAGAAAAACACAAGGATCTCTAATGAGTACTTGGCCAATAGGGGCCTCGCATAAAATCTTTCCTCAGATCCCTAAAATTCATAATCGACCATGTAGTCCAGCAAAGTAAAAAATTTTTTAAATTGGTACGATTTTAAGATTTTGATGCATCAGTTTTTCATTTAGTACTCTGTTAAAAATTTAATACTATTTCTAAGTTTTTGGTACCGGTACGTCGTTTTTGGCTCTGGTATCCCACAGTATCCTAATTAATACATTAGGCTACTTCTACATTTAACTGCGGTAGTCAATTAAAGTAGCATCAGGGACATACAAAACTGCTCACACAACCAAATAAAACTGCTCACAAAATAAAATATAACCGGCTCGGTGGTGTTGTGACAATAGCGTCCGCTTCCCCATCGGTATATCTGGGTTCAATTCTATAGTCGAGTCATCTCCAAAGACTTTATTCACAGCTTCCCTACTTGGCGCTTAGCACGAAAAGATTAAAGTGGAAAAAAGCCGGCAAGTTTGCTTATTGTGTCCGTTAGTAAGGCACTTAACGAGATACTTCTATCTGAGGGGTTCTTAAGTGGGGTAAATTTGACCTACCTTGGGGTTAAATTTTGCAAACAAGAAATTTTCAGTTTTTCCCTATAAACTATATGGTTTTTGATAAATTAATTGTTTTAGCAAAACCAAGAAACTATCATTATGAGGAACAGTTAATAAAATACAGAAGTTGCTGTTTGCTAATTAGCAATTTTCAAGGCGATCTCCTATTAAAAGGGATCAGCCTCTAACATCAAGGTAAAATTGAAAATTTTGCTCAAAAATGATCACCAACATCATACAGTACCATACAGCAATCTATTACATTATGTCAATAACCCGCGACCGGTTTCGACCTTATTGCGTTTTATCAGGCGGGTGCAAAAAAACAATCAATGATAAACATGCTGAAAAAACAACTTTGCCATTGGGTGCACAAAAATGCAATACAAAACAATATGATACAGCAATACCTATATCATGGGGGTCACATTCAAGGACACACACACATGACATGGACAACAAGTCACATCGGTAAGCCCTAATAAGTGTGTAAGATTATTGTCAAGACCTATCATTTTATAAAGTACAGAAGTTGCTAGTTGCTAATTAGTACAAAAATGAGAGGAACAGTGGACATTCATTACTGTTACATTACAGAAAATCAACAAACTTTAAAATTTTAGCTTCTGTGATCACACAAAATGGAAAGTTGGTAAAAAGCAGAGTTTTCTGGTTGCTATAAACTTAATGGCTCTTCTTTGTTCAGATATTCGTGGTCTCTTTAAATCAAAGAATATCTAATTCAAAGCAGATTTAAATTTCTTTTATAGCTAACTATCCGATTGCAGTTCTGTAAATTTATAGTAATTAAGTTTGTGTAATAAGCCTTATATTCGACGGCATATAAATCAAATAATATTTGTCTGCTTGATAAACTATCCTTGTACCTGACTGAAATAATATTTGATTATACGCCAACCTAATTTGACCACTAAATAAATAATGATTCCAACATATTTCGATATTTTGCTGTTGTTATGGCAAAGAAAAAAAGCTTATCTGCAGTCGTATTTAGTTTTTACAAAGAGTCACAATCCGAACAACGTTAGTACGGCAAAATAGGCAGGACTATCTCTAAAGTACGGGTAATAGAAACGCATCGTCATCACTAGGTCTCATGTCGAGTGCAAGGCACTTTAAGTGGCCCCGACATGCCCAACATTCTAGATGGGTCTGTATACGAAACAAACCCAAACAATCTAACACAAAGCACAAGACTTACGTACCGTTTACTTTTAAACCAGATTCGTTTTGACGTTACTGATAATCGCTCAAGTATGGACTAAAACTGATTACCTTACATAAAGCTGATCGCACAACAAGCGGTTTGGCATACATGTAGAAAGACCTTCCAAAGGTTATAAACTAAATGTAGTACTTTAAGGCATAGTTGGCAGCACGCAGTTACATGTCAGCGAGCCCCGACACGCAATGAGATCAGTACGAAAGACGTGGATTCGAATCCCTATATGCCAACCTGATTTGGCTGCTAAATAAATAATAATTCCGACAAAATTCAATATTTTGCTGTTATTGTGGCAAAGAAAAGAGCATATCTACTGTCGTATGTAGATTTCTGGTTTGACTTTGTAGTAACTGGATGCAATTCAAAACCCTCAGTATATATAGGGTGTCCACAAAGTCTTTAGACAATTTTATAAATTCATTAAAAAAATTTAAAAAATGCTATCAAAATAATTCTTTTTACATATTAATGAGTTGTTATTAAAGTTTTTTATAATATCCCTTTTTTATTTCAGGGATGAATTAGCTAGATAAAATAATTGATTTCCAAACATGTTAAAAATGACTAATCCACAAGAAAAAGCACAATGTGTTTCTTGATTTATCGAAACAAAATTTGATATTCAAGCACAGAGAAATTTCATAGCTAAATATGTAAAACGGACCCCAGCACGTCAGTCGATTCGCAATTGGCATAAGCAGTTTGTGGGAACGGGAACGTTGCTACTAAAACCGAGGAGTGGATGGTCAAAAACTTCTGAAAAAGGCATCGAGCGTATTCGTCGGTCATTTATTCGTAGCCCAACAAAGTCCATCCGCACTGCTTTCGTTAGCGCTATGTGAAAGATGTTGTGTACCGCACTAAAGTAAAAGACATAAGTGACCTTAAGGAAAGAATGACTGCCGCTGTGGAGACAACTGATGAAGAAATGTTAAGAAGGACGTGGACTCAAATTTAATATTGTTTAGATGTCCTCCGTGCTACAAATGGGGCTCATATAAAAATTTATTAATGCTTTGAATAAAAACTTGATTATTTACTCGATATTAATTAATCATTTCAGAGATAGAGTTCATTGATGTTTTAAATAAAAACTTGACCATTTAATTGATAATATTTAAACATTTCAGAAATTTCCAACGTCAGTTGTAATATCAATATATTTTTTAAATTGTCTAGAGACTTTGTGGACACCCTGTATTTTGCTCTAAAGAGCTTGGTAATGATTCTATGAAATCATCAATATGGGGAAACCCATTTTATTTCTAGTCATTCCGTTCATATACGTCACGGCCATGATTCTTTACATGCCAGGCAGGCTCGATTTCATGCTGGTGAAACTCTATCAAGTTTTGGATTTACAACAGAAAACATATCAGCTTTGGAAACATCATATTAAGCTGCTCGAAAATTTCCAAAGGAAAAAAATCCACCAATACACTTGATGAACGACTTATCAAGCCTTTTGCCATGGATACAGATGGATTTTGTGTGAAAAAAAAGTAACACAAAAATTCAAAAAGTACACTGTCTACCGTTTCTTGATATTTATTTCGAAAGAACAGATATTGGCTTTGAAACCAGTGTATACCGGAAACCCACTTTCACCGGCCAGTATTTACGTTGGGAGTCCTTTAGTCCTCTCAAACGTAAAATAAATCTAATACCTACATTAGTACATTGAGCCATAATTATTTGCACCAAGCGTAAACTCAATGAAGAAATAGAATGGATCAAGAAAATATTACTGGACAATTGCTATCCTAAAAATGTCATCAACGCTGAGATCTCCAAGAAAATCGCTCAGTTTTCCATCCTTAAGCGATTCGGCCCACAAAAGTGCCCGGTGTACTTGAAGCTCCCTTGGATTGGTAAGCCCTCCACAAACTTGGAAAAAAGTCAAAACCGCCGTGGAAAGCTGCTATGGTTCCGTCAGCACCCGCTTGGTCTTTACGTCAAATCATGTTACCTGTGGCCCGCAAGGATGTTCTACCTACCACTCAGAAAAGTTCTGTCATATATGAATATAAGTGCCACTGTGATAGTCGGTACGTAGGACGAACATCTCAACGGCAGCAGGATCGCATCAAGCAACATGTTCCACAATGGTTAAGACAACAATTGACCCGTTCACGCCGATCTCAACCATACAGATCGTGCAAACGACACCAAACTGGATTGTGACTCTGCCATTGGTCAACATCTTTTAGAAAATGATCAATGTGCATTAAACTATAACAAGCGGTTTTCAATCCTCGCCACAGCACACAGCTCTTTCCACCTTAATCTCTTAGAGGTTGCTTATATCAAGACCCAGCGTCCGGTTTTATGCAGACAGAAAGAGTTTGTTTACGCTCTGAAACTCTTTTGATAATCGCGGCATTTAGCCTCCTGCTGTGCTTTCTCTAACTTTGGCTATTGCGAAATTTTTCTTTGTCGCGCTTTACAGTACTAGTGCTATCATTGGCTCGTCTTGATTGCCTAACGTCCAAATTGACCACATAAAACACTTACTCACTCTAGATCTTCCCTTTTGACGCAATTTTGCCACTAATGAGAGCGTCACGAAAAGCTTATGACTCAAACAGCTTTTTTCAAAGCTATTTTTAAAAAGTATTATTGTCAAATGATACCACAAGCACTGCATGCGTGGTAAATCACAAGATATTTTAGATCAGGTAGTGAGCGAAATTGGGGGCAACATTAAATTATGGAAATTAACGAAATTGCGGAAACATAGAAAAAACGCCAATTAAGTTATGGAAATCACAGAAATTTACGAAAATGCTTAGTTCAACTCTACTCAATTGCCTAATTTTACCCAATTGGGTGATTGTGCTTATAGTTTTCTCGACTTTGGTAAATTTCCGTATTTCTGCGATTTCCTTACTTTCTTAGTTAATACTCGTAGTATTTTCGTATTTCCGTAAATCAGTAATTCCTTTTTTAGAATGACTTTCTGTATTTCATGTTTATTACAACTTTCCGTATTGACATAATTCAGTAATTCCATCAGGGTCTTTACATTACTTGATTCTATTATTCACCACGAGTTTTCGTATTTAGTATTGTCTGGATTGCACTGAAGTACGGAAATTTCTATGAAATTATGGAATTGCTAAACCACAGAAATTCATATTAAATATAAAGTTACTCAAATATAGAATTCATTTAAAAAAGAAACAACTGAATTACGGAAACAAGCAAAAATTAAAATTACCTGTAAGCTATTAACTAAAAAAGTAAGGAAATTGCAGAAATATAGAAATTTACGAAAGTCGGTTAATACTGAAAGTTTAACCACTAGATTGGATAAAATTAGCTTTTTGATTTGAGTTAAACCAAGCATTTTGGTAAATTTTCGTATTTTAGTAATTTCTGTAACTTAATTGGTGTTAAGGTAATACAAAAGGCCAGCGATGCACTTCGAGCAAATTGCAGACAATGATACTATTTCGACCTATCAGGTCTCTTCAGTGCAATTGGTGACCGACAAGAAGCTAGAGGCTTTAAATAAAGCATAGCTTAGACCAAGGGTGGCCAATTTGTGGCGCACTGGCTGCTAAATAGTGGCCCATGCATCTTTTTGATGACAAGAAAGCAAGCCACTTCTACTCACTAATTTTGGTGATTTTATATTTCTTCCCGTCCTTCATGGAATTGCTGTTTATTTTCGATCAATCTGGCTTTCAGTAGTTAAAAATGTATACAGCATATCAGGGCTATCAAACTCGCAGCCTCCAAGACGATTCTGAAATTACCAATGAACTTCGGCAGTGTTGCAACGGACAATTGTCGAAGAAACCCTTGAAGTTCTGATCACAGGCCACACTGGAGAGATACAAATCTTTGTCATGCAGACGCAACTTTTCTGACGCTGGAAAGATGTAGACCTTTTTATTTTTTGGAGATCGATCCAACTTTGGGCTATATTTCAGAGATCGTTGCCAAGAGAGATGGTGATCCCCGAATCCAAAACCACATGCGGCCCTCGGTACAATTACTCACATTTGCAATGTGGCCCTCAGCACTATTGCTCCTATATGCAAATTGGCCCCCAGAAGCCCACGAGTTTGACACCCCTACAGTATATGACTTTCCTCGCGAGAATGTAGTCCAGTAACTAACATTGTGACGTTTTGACAACTCTTACGTAACAATTATAACTTCAAAATATGTATATATTACCACACTTTTTAAAGGACTGAATAGAAATAAATGTTTGTGTGGCGCATCTGAATTAATGGCGAAAAATATGGGCGAATGGAATTAAAAAATTGGCCACCCCTGGCTTAGACCGTCACACTTGTGGGATCTATACTAGGTCCATGTAGTGTTTTTTCCATATCTTGTTGGTGTTTTTCCATATTTAATTTTTTATATTTAATTGGTGCTTTTTTCATATTTTTGTAAGAATTTCCGTAAATTTCCTTATATTAGTGTTGTCCTGCAATCCCTCGCTTTGTACAGATGGGGCTTCTTTGTCATGATCACAGCGAAGTCAGAATTTGCAACGCTTGTAAAAAAACGTGCTCCACATATTGTTTCTTCTCACTGTATCCTTCATCGACATGCGCTGACAAGCAAAACCCTTCCAGAATATCTAAAATTAGTTACGGAGGAAACAATTCAATTAGTGCATTTTGTTAGATCTCGTGTTGTTAACCGATATTGGACAGTTGTTCCACAATTAAAACATAAATTTAAACTTTCACCGCTCATTGCACACATGTATTATCAACAAACTGTTTTTCCATATCTCTATTTAGGGGTTAAAAATAGTTTTTCATAAAAATTTTTCATAATGTCGTCATGATTTGCTGTAATTTATCATCACAATTCGCGATCTAAAACCTACTCTAAGCCTTCGTCTTTAGAGGGAAACAGTGACGTCATGAAAACAAATTTTGAACTTTTATCAATGCAACATTTTTCTTTAAACATTTGCTATTATGTAGGTGTAAGTTTTGTTTTGATGTCATCTTTCTTTGCTGAGCAGTATCTGTTTAAAACTTTTGTTCCAATATTGGAAAAATTGTCCAATGTCTATGCTAAAGCGTCATTTGGCGTGCTCTCGACATGATCAAACTGCCATACCTACAAATGAATTGCTGACTGTATCAAATTTTTTCGAGCCACTAATATTGACATTAGTTTTTCAACGAACTTTTCTAAAGATTAAATGAATATTTAATATGGTTTATGACTGTTTCCATGGTAAAAGGCTGTTTCTGTACAAAAATGTTGATGCCTTTTTTTGTGAGCACTTGAAAAATGTGCTATAAAAGTAAACTTATTGTAATGTTGGCAAACAATTACAACAATTTTAATTTTTAACATATGATATAACTTTGCATTTGAAGCATATGATATTTCAATGACACAAAATTTGCCTACAAATGCAAATTTATTGTAATGTTAAAAACAATTACAATAAATTTGCTTTTGTAGCACATGTTTCAATAAGATGGAGTGTTTGCGTCCTTCCTAAACGGTTGCCTGATAACGGAAAAAATAATTGACGTGTAAATCCCACCTTGGACTCGCAGCAATCTTTTGTTGTGTTTTTCTTGCACCAAACACAGCGACCCTGCTTCACGCAATCAACTGGCTGATGTTGTCAAATACTTTTGTTTGCAATTCGCTGGCCGCTTTTCGGAGCCCGAGCTGTTTCAGCGCAACCGCGTTCTTAAGCAACCCAATCACGACAAATCTCGTAAAATCTGATTGGTATCTTTTTGGGGATCTCGATGAAGAATCATGTATAATCGCCACGCTGCTACACAAATCTTGTTTGTGCAGTTGAGGAAGAGAGAGCAACACCACTTCTTGGCGTGAGTGGTTGGCTTATATTGACTGATGAAACAGTCCAAAAGATCAACACCGCCGATTCCTTGGTTGTACCTCATGATATAGTGAGGATGAGGAACATCAATTCCTTTTTTTGACGTTGACTAAAGCGCTTGACCGCATGCCTCTCAAACTATGACACCATCTATTCGTCTACTGCTGAATCCTCGGGAAAAACTCCAAACTGCTGCAATGATGCATTCACAGCTTCTTGTAGAGGGCGGATCTTTTCCATTTTGTCTCCTGGAGGTAAACAGTCCTTGTCCGCAAAGTAAAGAAAACGTTATATTTTTTCAAAGCTGTTTCTGGTCATACTTGTAGGAACCTCAGGACATATTAAATTCTAAGACCAGTATTGCCGTTGAGGCGATCTAGTGTTGTAGCCAGAAAGAAGAATAATTGCAACAAAAATATAACTCTCATCCTTGGAAATTTCTATCTTTTCATTATGTTGCGCGGCATAACGCTTTGATTCTTTGATAATGAGGTCGCATATTTTATCATTCATGAGCAACTTGAAAATCTGAAATGGCTCCAGTAAACACAGTTCTGGTCGTGTTTCCAATAGAGACGAGATCCATGCCCGGGTAGGTGGATCGCTAACTTTTGTGCCATGTTTCCAGTTTGGAGCCTTCGAGTGGGCTTTTATTTTTTTCTGTTTAGCTGGGGGCCAACGCAGTAGATGGCCTCGGAAGCAACATATTTTTTGCAGGTGAGTCTCCAAAAACTTCAACCCATCCGGCAACGTTGTTCGGCAATGTCTCCAAGCTATGACTAACAGTATCCTCGCCCTGTTCCAAATGCATCGCATAACCATTCCCCTGCTCTGTAGGCAAAATAACTATAGCTTATTCACTGCAAACATTGTCGTCGCCTAAAAGGAAATTTATAGCTTCTTCTAATGTAACATGTTTTCTTCAGGACATTATCACATTACAACCCAGTGAGACGTATCGTGGGCCTACCAAGCCAAATTAATTTGTAATAAGTGACATAAACCATATGTACTGTTCTGTGAAAAACAAGCCATATGCAAACTCAACAACTGTAGCCTACATGCTATATATTTGCCTAATACCTCGTATATCAGCCTACCATATGAACCTCTAAACTCAAAATGGAAAAAATATTAATCAAAAAATCAACAATCATGGAAGCGTACTTTCTTTAACTCCTTGCTCTGTCTCCAACTGAACAATATAAACCAGCACAAAACAACAGTTTGAATTCAAATTTCACAGCAGTGTAAATAAACTACTGCTCTTTATCACAATGGCAGTCCTTTTCGCAAGTTTTACCAACAGAATTGTGAAGTTTCAAGACTTATTGTTTGCGAACAAAGAGGTAAAAGGAAGATAAATACCACAATGAAAATAGCAGAGCTGCGAGTCTTGCGACTACAGATTGGACAATTGTTCCAAAAATGGAACATTCTGCATCTCAAAAACTATAGACTGCAAAGTCAAAACTTTTTATTGACATGTAAATGTGCATAAAAAATGAAACATATTAGAAAATCCAAGTGTTCTAAGGGTTGGTCCTGGTAGCTGTCCAATATAGGTTAATTATTATTTGCTTTTCAAAATTTTTTAGCGAGGAAATGGGTTCAAATCGCTGTTTTTATATTTTTCATACCTACGTAAGATGACTTTCAAAAGGTCTGGTTTTAGCTTGGCTTTATGAATTGCTGACAGAATTAGAAATATTTCTTCAACAATCAAAATCTTTACCCAGCAATTACTTTGGCAACAAGAAGTTGGTCAGTGTTTTGGCCTAACTACCAATCAGATATACCAACCAGGGATGCGGAAGTAGTTATTTTTCAACAGCTTCCGCTTCCACACCTATCGCTTCCGCTTCCACTAACAAAAAACGAGAAAACAACCGTTGACAATTTTCTTAACTTTTGTGACTGTAGCCTGCCTTCTCCTACATTTCATCATTTTGAGAAAACAAAAACCTTCATTTATTGCTATTATTTTACCTACTTTGCTTGAGCTTATTGTTTTGAACTACTCTTTGTTTCTTTTTTATAGATATTAGAACTCGTGTTGAATGTAGAACAGTGCTTTTCAATCTGTTTGTCATCGCGAAACCCTTGATGTACTTTCGCGTTTGTCACGGAACCCCCACTAACAAAAATTTAGAAATCACAAACTGTTTGCAGGAAAATCAAATATTTCGTTTCTAAAATCCAAAAACCAATTAAACACTTCAACAAATAAACAGTTATTATCAGTTCCTTCACTACTTACAACCACTTCTACAACAGTTAACTTAATGTGTAGCGGTTTGGTTGGTCTTCGATTGTTCTGGTCAGAGATTACTGTTGCCAGAGAAGCATTCGCGCTACACGTATATAAAAGTTCTCTCACCTCCCCGTCCAGTTGTGGTCGGATTGGTTCCTTCACAGCGAAGTGACTTGCGAACCATCCAAGAGAAATATCCCAAAAGAATTACAACTATTCAAAATGACTTAATGTCTAAAAACAGTTACAATATACTGACACCTTCTTATTCTACTTGCTTTCTTTCTCTCTCTGCCGTCACATGTTGGCTGGAACATCGCGTGATCCAGTTACTGTGACGTCACAATACTACAATATCACGATAAGTAGCATGGTCTTTGACCTAATGCTACATATGTTCCCCCCTTATGCAAAAACAAAAACAAACGTATGTACAGAACTACAATGCAAAAAATGCTATGCTATGTGAAAATACGAACGATAACAGTTAGCAATGTAAAAAGTTCAAGCAGCGCAAGATGAAAGAAGGAAAAGAGTAGAGAAAGAAGGAGAGAAAAGGAAAGAATGTCAAGTAAAGAGAAGATACTGCCGAACTAAACATAAAGCAACTCGTACGTCGATCAACCCCACACAAAATTACACTCAAAACTAGAACTGAAGCAACAACTTAACACATTAACAAAGTCCAAAATAGGAAGCTCAAGCTGAAATAACTGAACACATGTCAATGAAAAATTTACAAGCTATCAATAAGTTGCACCCTTGCTTTAACAGGCAAATATCACTGAAATGAGTCACTTGATAGGCCTGGTATGTAACCAGACGAAACGACCAAGCCAAAATAAATCATTGAGACCGATGCACAATAGAAATTATACATAAGAAGTCATCGGTATTCGAAATACACTACAGATATTCTTTTCCATAAAACAATGGCATTCAAAACAAGGTCAATTTTCAAAAGTTTAAGGTTCGGCGTTACAACATCTCGTAATCTCTAAAGCGCTTTGGGGCATTAATAGGTCGCCCTTTGGAAGTATGTTTGTTTCTTGTGCTATTGTTATGTAGGTTGTCGTGTAGTGTGTGCTGTTCTGCGTGTCTTTCAGATGGTGTTCGCGAACAAGTGTGATCAAGATCATCAAACATTTCAGACCGGAGTGAGAGCGAATGAATACTTTCTTTGTCAAGAATTGCCGTGAGTGGGCACGCATTCTCAGACTCTTCATTGAGTGACGTCATGCTAAAAATAGCGGGCTTGATTCTGTCGATGGATACCCTATCATGATGAGTTCCGTAATCTAGCACGAAAAACTTGCGACATCGTTCTAGGATGAGGTATGGACCTCGATATGCTGGTTGCAATGAATGGCGTCGCACATCATCTTTCACAAACACATGAGTGACCTGGGGATTGAATAAAGCCGAATCAAGATGTGATGATCTATTTGTTTTTCTAGGAGGATGATAGCGAAAAGATGCCACCCGCTGTGCCAATGACTTCACAAATTCTCTAGTAGGAAAGGTTTTATCTTCCCTTTCCTGAGCGACAAAGAATTCTCCGGGCAAACGTAGCTTTCCTCCAAACACGAAATCGTTAGGTGAATGGTTGTCTAGATCTTCCTTAGGCTGATTTCTTAAGCTCAACAGTGCCCATGGTAAGTTGTCGTACCAATCAGTTGGAGATTCCGCACACTTCAAGGCAGTTTTGAGAGTCCTGTTAACCCGTTCTACCAAGCCCTGCGCTTGAGGATGGTAAGCAGTGCTATGATGTAGTTGTGCACCGAGAAATAGAGCTAGTTTTCTCCACAAAGCACTTGTAAACTGGGCTCCGCGATCACAATATATATGGGATGGGCTACCAAATAAAGACACCCATGATTGAACAAATGCTGAGGAGCATTCCTCAGCTGAGATTCCCTGGAGAGGAACAGCCTGCATGAAACGTGAGTACCTACCTATAATTACTAATAAGTACGAGTAGCCTTTGCTTAACGGAAGTGGCCCGGTAATGTCCACATAGACATGAGTAAACCTTTCGTTAGGAGGAGGAATTACCGCTTCTAGAGGAGCTCTGTTGTGACGCTGTATTTTGGAGCGGTTGCATTGCAAACATTCTCTTGTCCATTGGGCGACATGTTTCTTGATCCCTATCCAAACTACTTTTTCTGTCAATAAGGCTATGCTTCCTCTTATGTCAGGGTGTGCTAGTGAATGGAAGTGTTTGAAGACAGATGCACGCAAAGAGACAGGAATTACTGGTCGCAGCCTACCCGTCGATACATCGCATAATATGTTAATGCCATGCTCAGCTAATGGTATATCTTTCAGGACCAGGGCCGTGCTGTTGTTGCGGCGCAAATCTGTGATTTCTGGATCTGTTCGCTGCGCGACAGCCAGTTGTAAGTAATCCAGTGGAGCAGAAGGTGGAGTGATGAGGTTCAGCAACGGTGGCTCAAGCGGCCTGGACAAAGCATCGGCCACATTCTCTCGTCCTGATACGTGTTCCACTCGAGATGTGAATTGCAATATGTAGTCGATGAAGCGAGCTTGGCGTGGTGACGCAGCTGGAGAGTTATGTTGGAACTTTCTGACGATTGGCTTGTGATCAGTTTTTAGAAGGAAATCACGTCCTTCCAGAAAGTATTGAAAATGTTTGATTGCCGCATAACAAGCAAATAGCTCTCGCTCGAAGCAAGACCATGAACGTTGTGAGTGTGTCAGTGCCTTGGACCAAAAGGCGAGGGGTTGCCGCAATCCATTTGAAACTTGTTGCAGTACTGCACCTACAGCACTGTCGCTCGCGTCCGTAACCAGCTCTAAATTGGCTTCATGATTCGGGTGAGCTAAAACTGTCGCTTTTTCCACTGCTTGTTTTACTTTTAAAAAGCAGTTTTCTGTTTCCGGCGACCATAAGAGGTGGGTCATTCTTGCCCCTGTGCTAAGTAACGAATATAGCGGCGAGAGAATTTCCGCACAGTCGGGAATAAATCTACAATAAAATTGAATCATGCCAAGAAATCGTCTTAACTGTCTCTTGGTTCGCGGGCGAACATAATCCGTTATTGCTTTGACGTTTTTTGTTGTAGGCTTAACTCCTTCCGCAGATACCAAATGACCCAAAAACGAGAGCTCTTTTACGGCAAAGACACATTTGGCATCATTTACCACCAAACCATGTTGTTTTAACCTTTCGAAAACCAAGCTTAGCAGTTTGCGATGATCATCCAAATCTGGTGACATGATGATAATGTCGTCCAAATAAACAAATACTCTGGGAAGACCTGAGAGGACTTCATTCATCAGTTTTTGAAAGTACCCGCTAGAGGTGGCCAGACCCATGGGGAGATAGAGATATTTGTAATTTCCAAGAGGAGTGGTTATGGTCAGCTTGTGGGAATCTGCAGGGTCGACAGGAATGTGGTAATATGCGTCTTTAATATCCACTGAACTGAACCGAGAACATCCGTGAGCCATGGACGAAAAATCATTAATGTTAGGAAGGGCGTAGCGAGTAACCTTCAAGATTTTGTTTCAAGCCACAAAGTCGGCGCACAGTCGATATTTACTTGAAGGCTTCTTTACCATAACAATTGGACTAGCCCAAGCACTCTGGCTTTCGGCTAAAATGCCTCGATTTACTAAATGCTTCACCTCCTGTTTCAAGGCTACGAATTTATCTGGTGCTAGTCGTCGTGCACGAGACCAAACAGGTACTTCTGTGGTGGTTTCAACATGAGCAGTAATAGAATGTTTTATCTCTCGTGATCGCGTGGAGGCATTAAAAACTTGAGGGTAGTGCGATTTTAAATGTTGTAAAAGGCTCGAACTTGACTGTTGTGAAGATTGTACAGTAAAGACCGTTTCAATACCTTCTTCAATCGGCAAAGAAAATTTTTCTATCTCTGGTGGTTGGAAAAGTCTACCAGCGGAAAGATCAATGCACAAGTTGAAACGTCGTAGGAAATTTGCTCCTAGAATTCCGTAAGGCAATTTAGCTGCATAAAAATCAAACTCAAAAAGTTGGGAAAATCCAAGATTAATTTGGGTTTTAAGGTGACCTTCGATTAGCACAGAGCCACCACCAATGGTCGAAATAGTGTGACCACTGACTGGTTGAAGGAGCGATGTGTCGACTGCCCACAGTGGCAAAAATGAATAAACAGCCCCCGTGTCTATCAAGAATTCGATATTGTAGCAAGTGTCGCGTACGAAGAGTAGAGGACTTGACTCTGAGGCATATGACTTACGAGCCCCTAGTTCATGAAGGTCAACCTGGCGTTTTGTTGCCTGTTTCTGTTGATACATTGGACAAGATGGGCCCCAGCATTTTAAGGCGCGGTCACCAAATCGACGATGGTAACTGCAAACGTTGTTTACGGGTCGAGTTGGATTTTGGTTTGGTGAGAAAGAACTGGAATCTGTAGTGTGTTGAGGTACATGTTTGTGAGGCTGTGAAGGTGTGTGAGTATATTTATGTGGTGATGATGGTGAGGTTTGGTACAAACTAGAAAGAGTGCGATCCAACTTATCAAGCCGAGATTCTAACATTTGGTTTATAATAGCCTGGTTTGTTGGGTTTTGAGCATTATGATGAACATCTTCACCTGCAACAAACGATTGTTTACGTGCCAAGATACTATCGGCGTGTCGGGCTAAAATCTCCAATGGTTCCTTTTCATAAGGATATAACGTGAGACGAGTCTGAGCATCAACAGATTCTAACAGTTTCCGCCGGATTAAAGCTTGACCTATTTCCGAATTGGCTGGGAATTGGGAAGATAATAAAGCTTGTAAACGGATCAAATATTCTGTGACTGTGTCCCCTCGTCTTGGAGTTTCTGAAAAGAATGATTCAAGACAGTCCTGGTTCTTTGGTGAAAACCGCTTCTGCAGCACATTTTTTAATGTTGTAAAAGGTTCATTTGAGTTAATTTGAGGCCATGCATCTGAAATCATCTGCATAACTTTATTGTCATGACTTAAAGCTGTGGCAAGCAAGGCAAATTTTGTGTGTTCTGAAGTAATATGTGATTCTGTGAATAACAGTTCAATAATGTGAAAGTATCCTTGAGGATTGTTCAACCAAAATTTGGGTAGTTGTGGTGGTTCGTGTTTTCTGATAAAACTAGTGTGTTGCATTTGATTGGCGTCTGTAAGATGATACGGTAAGCTACATGGTGAGCCTATCGGCGTTGTGTCTGGGGATGAAACACCTGTACTGTGTAAGCAAGCAAAAGACGAGTTAGGTGTTGGGTTCTGAATTAAGTCGCAGCTATCAGAAGTGTATGGCAAACTATCTGGTGGCGTGGATACCGTTCGTGTTAGCCCAAAATGTGCCTTAGTTGTCAAAACATACGTTAAAACTACAATAACTGCAATAGATAGCAAAAGCATAAACACATACCATGAATATTCAAACAATAAGTTGACAACCCAAATAGGCGTTACCTTTCCACTCTCCGACATAATAAAATTGCTAATACTCAAACTAATCACTTCTAAAATGAGACGCCGAATTTGAAATAACAGTTTTAATGTTCACACTACTTTTGCGCTAGCCAAAAGTAAAGTGCTGGATTGCGTCTTGATCGTTTCGATTGTGACGTAGTCTCGCGTGATCGTTGAAGATTTTCAAGATGGCCGCTTTTACTGGTAGCACCAGGCTTGTACAAACTTAAACGCGATATTTTAATACTAAAAGTCTTTAAAATTCTTGACAATTGTAAACAGAAAGCAATTGCTAAAAGTCCGTTTCAGAACTAGTTCGTTGTCGGGGGTCACCAAAATGTAGCGGTTGGTTGGTCCTCGATTGTTCTGGTCAGAGATTACTGTTGCCAGAGAAGCATTCGCGCTACACGTATATAAAAGTTCTCTCACCTCCCCGTCCAGTTGTGGTCGGATTGGTTCCTTCACAGCGAAGTGACTTGCGAACCATCCAAGAGAAATATCCCAAAAGAATTACAACTATTCAAAATGACTTAATGTCTAAAAACAGTTACAATATACTGACACCTTCTTATTCTACTTGCTTTCTTTCTCTCTCTGCCGTCACATGTTGGCTGGAACATCGCGTGATCCAGTTACTGTGACGTCACAATACTACAATATCACGATAAGTAGCATGGTCTTTGACCTAATGCTACAAATGCTTCTCAGATCTAAACCGTATGACCACATATTACAGCTCTCGACAATAACCTGTCGTCACAACAACAAATTACACCGTACAGCGCTAATTTTCCCTGTCTAGCCTCAACTAACTCTGACTTTGAGTTAACTTTAACTCTAGTCATTATTACTGACTTTCTGTCCGTCCCCACAACACGTATTGATTCCGATCTTTTTGGATAGTGAAGTGGAAAATTTCTGTCGTATATATAGTATATACGTGTAAAGCGAGCAAAATTGAACTGTACCAATGAATAGCCGCCTTAACATGGTGGTGCGGTCCCCAACCCCGTTTGGGTTGGGTTAAAATGGCTGTTGGTCTTCCCGAGGATCCCAGTTACCCCGGGCACTCCCCTCACACAAACCATTTTTTCGCCGTGCAGCCCCCTGAACGACCGCAGAAGGGTAGCACGCAGCCTCTTTAAAATCGGCCTGTCTTCTCCTTCCTTACTCTTTCCCGTCTTCTTATTCTTCTCCTTGTCTTGATGAGCGTCGACGTTCACCCTAACCCTTGTCCCGTCTTTCCCTGTTCAGTGTGCACTGGAAATGTGACCTGGCGGGTTAGGTCAGTGCAATGCTGCACATGCTCTAATTGGGTTCATTTAAAATGCTCACTACTATCCTTTTCTAGAGTCAGAACTCTTGGCAGGTCTCACTCCTGGAGCTGCCCTCCCTGCTGCGTCCCTGCTTTTTTTGGAGATCCCACACCTACCAGCGCTGTGACTTCCTCCTCGTACTCCTCCAGCAGGTATACCTCCACTGCTCAATTTGGCCCATCTGGCCCCCATCTGCTAATGCAGCACTCGCACCCCACCCTCGCCTTCAAACCTCTCATCCTTTTTCAGCCCACTTTGTATTGTCTCCCTCTGCACCCTCACCACTGCCTCATGCTCATGGCTGCTGGCTGTTTCTCTTTACCTCCTGCGTTTTTTTCCTTTCCTTAACTCCCTCAGGGTTCTTCAATGGAATGCTGGGGTCTCCTAGCCAGGAGCACTGAACTGCAACACTTTATTTCGTCTCATTCCGTTTCCCTTATTTGTATCAGGGTTTCTAACTTAAATTTATCTTCCTCTTTCCGGATCCCTGGATTCTCTGCTCTGCGATCTGATGGCACCCACTCCCGATCTAGTATTTTTTCTACTAATGTCACAGACGCTAGCGGCGGCGCCATTATTTTCGTCAGGTAGGGCTTATCCCTTCTGAGCTTTCTACCTCCTCTCTTTCTTCGCTTGACCCCTACTCTGATTATGTGGGAGTCAACATCTCTCTAAACGACTCCTCCTCGCTCTCATTTCTTAATGTTTATGCTCCCCCTATTCGCTTTTCTCCGAAGGATAGCAGAACCAATTTCTTTTCTTCCTCCATTTTTCCCTTCTATGTGGAAGCGGAAGCGGTAGAATTTTCGCGCTTCTGCTCCCGCTTCCACAGAAAAAGGACCGCTTCCACCGCTTCCAATTCCAGCTTCCGCTTCCGCTTTCACATCCCTGATACCAACGCGATGGTGTAGTGGTTAGAGCGTCCGCTTCGCAGTCGGTAGACCTGGGGTTCAATTCCCTTGTCGAGTCATACCAAAAGACTTTAAAAAATGATATCCACAGCTTCCGTGCTTGGCGCTCGGCATTCAGGAGAGGTTGTGGAGAACAAGCCGGCAAGTTCGCTTGTAGGGTCCTTGGGCAAAGTACTTAACGGGACGCTCCCGCCTTTATGTGGAAGACAGGTGACCCAGACACCTTGGAAACGGCAACTCCCAAGCGAGTGCAAACGTCCCGTTCAAAATACAGCGATACAATTCGCTTTTTTGTGAACGGAGGATAAATATGGCAAATAAGTAAAAAATATATTTTATTTCATTTAAATACACTGTATTTGCCGATGCAAAGAAAAAGTGCAACCGTTACTAATGCTCTTGATAAGGTTCAAAGCTTTTTGCAAAAAGCAAAACTTTGGGGAGCAGAAGAGTTCAAAGCGGAAATTTCCCAAATTTTCCAGTATTTGACCAATGAAAAAGTACTGAAAATTGTAATAATTTTCCTAAAGTGGAAGTTGAGATATGCCAAGTCTTTACAGCTTAGAAAAACGGCTTCAATTCATATTTTGAAGATATCATGTTTGACTATACAGCTTCTAAAAATATTAATTCGTTCGATGCTAATTTTGAAAACCTCAACAACAAAATGCAAAGATAAACTGATTGACCTTCAATTACATTACTTTGGCTGTTCAGCTTGAGTAATGGTGATAATTCCAAGCTTTGGCACAGATTGTCCTTTCCTGACCAAGCGTGCGTTTGAATTTATTGTGCTTTTTGCAACCACCTATCTCTGACAGTTAGGATTTTCTGCGCTTGTAAACATGAAAACAAAAGATCAATCTCAATCAGTTCCTGAAGACGACATGCGGGTAGGTCTTTCAAAGACTGTGCCAAGAATATCCAAAATTTTGTGTCAAAAGCAATCAGCCAATCACGATGTAGTCATTAATTGATTGTTTTGATTATCTTAAGTGATTCCTTTCTTTGCTGCATGTTTTTTTTAAATGATTCTTTTGAAGTTTGGCACTATTACATTTAAGCATACTTTATAAAACTTTCTTTGATTTGTTGGAACCTAACAAAACTTCCATTTTGCGAAGTCACTATGTTAAAAACTTGGGGTAAATTTTATTTTCAGAAGTTGTTAAAACGTAAATGAGTAAAAAAGGTTGAGAACCTACGCTCCATTTTGATATGACAGGCAGTAGCGGGGCTTATTCGTCTACATGTCACAGTAGGCCAGATTGACGAAAGATTGCATGTCGAGTATGAAATCATACGCAGGAAGAAGAAAAACCATAAGATATAGGTCCATAAATTTTTTCAGATTGTTTATCTTGGGCAGAAAATCAAGCTCAAATTTTACTCTGAGGTTTGAATTAACCGTGCTATAAGATGTGATACATACTGTTTATTTTGTGAATTTATAGACTCTCAGCAAAAAAGCTGCAAGCTCGCTACCAGTTGCCGTCTATTATATTGATCTGTTCAGTAGAGCGCCCTGAGCCTAAAAAGTAGGGAATCACTATTATAACTTTATAGATATTGTTTGTTACCGTTTCTTAAGTTTTACTTCACGTAAGATCGCTAATTATTGAACATTCTTCTTGTAACTGCTTATTTCAAAATCATGTGATGTGACTGGAAAAACTAAATCAGCTCGAAACTTTATTCATACATTAATACGTTAAGACAAATGCATTTCGCTATAAAGCATCATCAGCGCTGTAAAAGAACAATAAAAGCAACTAAATCTAAGGTTCCAAGCAATAACTCTACTGACAAATCTACACTCATCACATAAGTAATTATATATCCAGCGTATCAAAACAAATAATTTCATATTATAGTATTGCAGTATTACCCACAAGGCAGCAGACCATTATGAAGAAAAAATAAGATTAAAACGCAGACTGATAGTAGACTAAATTTAAAGTAGTAAAAAATATTAAAGCACAGTGAGAAATAATACTAGGTTATATGCGAGGTAAAATCATTTTATTAATATTTATTTTTGCATTAAGTATGCGATACCATTTGGCTTCATAAAAGTTTAAATTTTCAAATTCAGGTTTTATAAAAAATATAACAAAAAAACATTGCGCTATATCAGGTTTACCGGTAAATATTTCCTTGTGATGTTTATCATAATGTCTAAGTAGGGCCGAATTATCATTATTTTCAGAGTAGTGAAATTTGTTCCATATTACTCGATGTTTTGTCCAACGTTGTGAAAAAGATGTCATTGTTTGACCAACATAGTAATTGTCACAGTTTTTGCAACATGCCGCGTAAATACCATAATAAAACCCATGCCGTTAATTGTCTTGTTTTGATTGTTTCATTGTCAAAGCCACACCAAACAAACTCACAAAACGGAACAATGACTTCTACAATTTCATGGAAAATAATAGAGGAGTGATGTAACGTGGCGTTGTTCAAAGACACTTGGATGCAAGGCTCTGTGATTTCATTCGAGTCTGCATCTTTCACTGGGTCAATTTTCGTTGATTTATTGTTATAGTCATTAACAACACGAGAACATCTTTGATTGAAACTTGTCAGGTTGCAAAAATACAAATAGACAAGATTTGTGAAGTCATTTATTACGTAATTTCTGTAACGACATTCATCAATAAATTGACTACAGTTCCAAATGTAAAGTGTTTCCAAATATACGGTCAAATGTGTTCCATATCGAGACCAGGTCGTTTTGAAGTTTTGAACAGTATCTTTGCAACAAATTTGTTTGGCCGATTCGAAATCGACGAATGCGTTTTCCACAGAACAAACTGAAGTTGAAATCAAAGTGCTGTTCCACTATTGCTGGTAGCTGTTTGGTGACAGAGTGGTACCAACAGCCAAATGAATGACCTCCAATAAAAATAAAGGCAAGTGCATTTTCATAAATTTTCAACCTACAAACGTTACCAAGTATTTAACTGAAACACGAAGCCCTTAACTCGGAATAACGTTTAAACTAACTTCACGAAAAAAGAAAAAGTTTGTTTGAGTAGATCGCTGGAACGACCAACAGTGACGGCTCGTATTTTTCTTTCAATCGCAGCGATCTCTATCAAGCAGAGTTTTTCGTGGCGTACATACTTGCTTATTGCTCTGTGCGTTCGCCTTAATTCTTCTTGAACGACTGAGCATAAAACATGAGATTTGGCGCGATTGATCACTTTTTTGGAGTGAGCGTCACGAAGGATTTGGCAACGTCATATCAATAAGATCATTTCTAAAGGTCCCCATCTTTTGACAAAGCCATTATTAAATTGAACAAAAGCCGGTACCCTACTCAATAAAATGCAAAAACTATATCCTTTCAGGGAGAAAGTGATTAACATAATTAGGGCAAGTTTTGATTAGCAGTGTTTCGTTTCGAAGTAAGTATTTCGAAATTTCGTTTCGAATTAACTTTCTTGGTGAAGAATTTCGTTTCGTTATGCGCTTGAAACCAAACCGAGAAAGATTGGTCTCATTCCGTGTGACGAACATGCTTTACACGCCAGCCGCATTGAAAACACCAAGTAGCCACTTACCATCGTCACATGAATTTTCGAAGGAGGGCGATCACACAGTTGAATTACGATGGAAAAATTTCGAAATATTTCAAAACGAAAATTCATTTTGTTTCGAATTGTTTTGTCTATAGTAAAATTTTGTTTTGTGTCGAACCGCCTTTTATGAAGTAAAATTTCGTTTCGTTTTGTTTCGCTCCAGTAAAATTGGTTCCAAACACACCTAGTTTTTTTTTACCTCAAAACTAAAAAAAATTGAGTTAAAGATTCAAAAAATTGACTTATGGACCAAACAAAGTTTTGACTAAATAAATTAATGTTTCTGGAGTTTTATATTGAAACCATTATTTAATTAATGAAAACACTCAAACTCTCAACAAAACTTGCAATACACACGTCTTATATAAGCAGCCAACTCAGCAATCACCAAGTGCGAGAATTGAAATGTAAAATCATGTACAGTTTCAAATTTTCGACCTTTTCTTTTCTTGACCAAGAGTTTTCGCGCCATGGAAAAACTTCTTTTTACAGAAGCAGTTGTGAACTGAGAATATTGAAGTAAACTACAAACAGCCGGTGAAATGTCTGGTCTTTCCATGTTTATTGTTTTAAAAATGCCATTGATTTAAATTCTTTTTTAAACGTAACGGGTTATGTTCCAAGTGTCTTCTCCGAAGTCAAGCTCTTGGATTGCTTGCACGGCTTCTTTGATGGTGTACTAGGCACTTTCCGTCGTTTCTGTGAGCTTAACTAGACATTGATATACCGTAGGTCTTAGATTTTGAGAAGTTGAGAAGCTAAACTAGTTGTTTGCAAGCTAACTGTTGCTTGAGTTACTAAAATACTACACCAGGAGTTCTTAAAGTTTGCCTCAATAACCCCAAGGGTATTGATATTAGATTTTGAGGGTATTGAATATTTTTATTACAAAATAGGAGATGCATTAAATTACATAGCAATTGAAAAGTCTTTGCTTCATATAAGGCAGCATTTAACCAGCTTCCCCATCTTGCAACAAAATGCTGAGGCCGGCAACCAATAGTTTCTTTTTTTTGTTTTTTTTTAGATCAACATTTTCAAAGCAACCTTACAATACTTTCAAAACGACCGCCTTATCAAAATTGGTCCATACATGCAAAATTAGAAACATTATCAATGTTGGTTTGAAAGTGTTGATCCCCGAGGAAAAGGTTTTCACCACCACTTTGATTGGTTGCAAATTTTGACGAGTCCGCTAAATATTCAGGAAGCCAGAAATTGAACCGCCAGCAAAAAAGTTGCATACCCCAGCTTTACTAGATCCAAACAAGCGTAGTACCTTTGAAATTGGGGTTAGGGTTAGGATATAATTAGGGTTAGATTAGAGTTAGAGTTAGGGTTGGTAAGGTTGGGGCTAGAGCTAGGGTTGTGATTTGAGTTAAGCTCAAAATTAGGATTGAAATTAGAATTAGGGCTAGTCGGTGAAATCCGCGAAATTTGCCTTCACCATGTCTATTCAGTACCACTCATCCGTCATGAAACACCTCTGTATTTCAAGCGTTTTGGAAAAAAGAACAAGTATGCTTGAAAAAATGCTTGTTGTAATACCAATAAAACTCAAATTGTCATAACAATTTTCATCGGAAACGGCGTTTTACCATTTCTTAAAAAATCATTCAACCACGTTTTTACAGTAAGCGCTGTTTGAGTAAACAAAAAAAACAAGTTTTGCAGATTGCATTCCCCCGTAGTAAAGAATTAGCCGTCTTGCTCGATAGAAAGCGATCACTAGACAATTGAGAATGGCGTATTGCGAGACGTGAGCACAATACCCGCAGGTAAAATACTCTGTTTCTTTGTTTAATATCGCTAGATATTTATAACTACAATTGTTATAAAGCTTATTGTAGTTAAAAAGTACTGATCGCAGAACTAGGTGACTTGCAAAAGATAATAATTGGCCCTAGATAGATGCCATAAAGAGGTGTAAAATGGACATTTTGGTAATAAGGTTTTAAAATTAAAAGTACTAATCGTATATGCATACGACTTATGCATAATTCATTAATGGAAACGTAGGTGTGACAAGAGGTCTTTGACCGCATCAAGATTGGGGTAAAATTGGTACATTTTCAGTGATAACGTGCTAAATTCAAAAATTTGTATTATACGTGATATAGTTTCTTGTTATTATATACAGACCCATCTAAAGTACAGACACCAACTAATGAAAAAGTTTTTGAAGAATTGCGCAACGTTAAGGCTTACAAACAAAAATTTCAACAAGGTATTTCCATCATGGATTAGACAGTAGCTTTGTTTTCAGATGCTAAGAATTCATTATCTGAAGTCCTAATTGGAGAAAATACAGACAAAAATTAAATAAATTCAAAATTTGTCTAAACTTACGCTTTGACATATTTTTACTTCTTATAGGCTCTGAAAAAAAGAAACTATAAGAAAAATGATTTGTTCAAGCAAAAAGTTGATGTTAATAAAGATGAAGTAGAAAAAATTGTACGAAAAAATGTCCCTATATAGTCTATTATAAATTTATACGTTTGTACAGCTAACGTCAGGCGCGTATGCAGGAAGTGGAAACCCACTAAACTAATTTTGACCCTATCTTGTTTTATGAAGCATTTGATGTCAAGGCTTTTGCTTTAGAAAACGCTTAGAATTTCGCCGCAAATACGAGTAATGACTATTTTTGAGAGACTACCTTGGAATCTCAGCTAATTTTACGATTGATTTGTCCAAATTCGTAGTTAGCCTGTGCTCGTGTCTTCACAACCTATACCGCTTCCCTCCTGAGTTTGTTTGTTTCCCCTTCCTGGCATGATGGTCTGACTTCAGCATTAGCTTGATCATGAATATCTTGTTACACCTCATCTCATTGGTAAACCTAATTTAAGTCTTTTCCCTCCGACACGTTGTTCTTGCTGTCAGGAGAAAGCAAATAAACTACTTAAAAATTTTATGTTTGACGCAATTGTAGCCTAATACATGCATTTGCCTACTGTAAAACGCAATCTGATGATTCGTATGCTGGTTATTTCCGTCTTTTGACAAATTACAACATTAGTCAGAGTTTACGGTGACTAATTTCCCAATGTAACCTGATAGCCTCCGTCTTTACATTTACTTTAATGAGAGACTGCGCCTATTTTTTTTTGAAAATGAGTTAGTAATAAGCAAGATTATTTGAAGTAAAACTATGACGTCTACATAATAATATGCTTAGACCAGATAACTTTCGTCTTCAGTAAAACTTCATTGCAAACAGAGTTGACTTTTGTCCAATACTGTTTTTACTACGACGATAATCGCTTTGTAACATTTGTGCAAGAATGAGCTGATCGAACTGTGAATTACTATACAGACTGTTGCTTGTTGAGTGTTGTAGAAATCCTTTCACCGTATGAAGCTTTGTCCTGTAACATTCAAGAACACTGTGGAAAGATATAAAAGCTACGTCATTGTTTTTAACAACTGTTTTCCAAAAGTTTACAGCTACATTTAATGCCGCTTTTTAAAACTACTTTAGATTTGTTTCAAATCAATTAAAAAAATATTATTTCGCAAAACCGCTACAAACGCTTGGAACAAACCACTTTCTCATGACTAGTAAAGCCTATAAACGTTTTGAGAAATTTCCCTCATATTTTCTTATTCCATGAAAATTGTACAGATATAGTTCTTTCAAGTTTCATCGCAAGGTCGCTTACCTTTGAATTACGACAATAATTCATCGAGGACTTGCTTTGTCTCAAAAAATACTTTCTAAAATAAACAAAATTTCTTCAAATATGTAAAAATAGTTATCTTAAAATTAATATTTCATGTTCATAATGATAAAATAAGAAAATCGCCTAGGTTCTCCTGCAGTTGAAATTGTATAATGGCGAACGATAGCTCAAAAAACTACTTAAAATTTATGCCAAATCAAACAAATGAGCAATGTAGAGATAAATAGGACGTCCCAAAAAAGATTATTTAATTGCATAAAAATGCGTACCAGTGAAAACAATACGGTGTCCAAACGCTTCAAGCGACTGATCTCCTCACCCCTCCACTCTCTAAATACGGCTCTCACAAAATACAAATGCCAAAGATTACCTTTTGCAGAAAATGTAAAAGAAGATTAGTTTGTAACCATCTCGATAGCCTTTGTTCATCACACCGTATATAATGAAATTCACTGCTGAGTTATTGAGCCCGAACCACGTGACAATCTATAAAATACATTTCATGGTATATTGTACGAAGAAATATTGATTCGGTAGTAGAATGGAAATTAGATTAGCGTTTTTGTATTTCAGGTAAGAGCTGATGTATATTTAAAAATTCGGTAAAAAGAACAGTTGAGGCGGATGAGGAACCAAAGTTAAGAAGCAGCTTTTATTTTTTTGCAGGTAGCATTTCTATATTTTAGCACTGCCACTCCAAACTGGTTTCGTGCGCTTCTAACTTGTAAAAGGGATAGAGGAGAAAAGTAAATAGCTATCGGCAGCAATGATATCAAATTGATGTATTTTGCACAAAAAACGTTAAAACCTTTGCTTTCCGCAAAAGAAAGATAAACAATTTTTCCCATTTCTTATAGGTTTTAAACAGTAATGGTCCCAACGTGGAAAGTCGAGAGAAAGTTTTAAACAAGGTTGTGAGGTCAAAAAACTAAAAGTGCAACATCAAAAAAGACAGTTTTAGGTACCATACTGAATGCCACATAGCCAAAAAAGAAGTATTGCAGCAATTTCACATGGAAGAAAACTGTTGCTGTTGCTTTTCTTGCTCACAGACCACAGTTGGTTTTAAATAATTTTTTTTTTAAATAATAAAAAATCAAACCTTTTTAATGAGTGGATGCACCGTTTGAGGGTTGATTAAAGAACACAAAGCATAGGGAGTCCAAAATATTACAAAAACTAGCAGCGTTGTTGCGAGAGTTTTTAGCAAGCTGATTTCCTTCTGTGATGAGTTTTTTCTTATTTCAAGATCGTTCTTGGTGCCAGTAGTAGCAAGTATCCTGACTGACTCCTTGCTTCGGCTTCGAACAAAGCTATAAAATTAACACTTAATATCCTGCAGCATTTCAAAACAAACGTTTCTCGCACAACATGAGTTAGTTGATATTTTTGTTTTGTTGGCATAAATTACTCTAAATTACTCATTTTATTCGGTATCGAAACAGGAAAAGGTTACAGTTCTGATAACTTCTTTAGTAAAGTTTTTCAGCAACTAACATTCAGTGTATGCTCAATATGAAGTATTGTTGACAGCATCACGATAGCTAGTTGAGGCCTATGTCAATTGCCTTTATGAGGGGTAGCTAGGAAATTGGAAACTTCTTTATCGATTGGATACTAACACTCCAAAAAAAATCTCTTGAGCAAGAAGGTGAAAACAGCAGTTATTTATTTGATTGATCTCTAATCGGCTGTTATGGCTGTTAACCTGATGTAGCAAATCTAGTTGCAAGTGGCAATGAAATATGCAAACCTTGGAGGATCAATTCAAAAGCGTTTCAATGGCTATTCGCACAGCTAGGACTAACGAAAGTAAATGAGCTAAAGGAAGATAAAGTGGTCTCCAAAAAGGCCTTGGCTGATATTCGATGCACTACGGTAGACACGCTTACGCGAATAATTGCCAATAGAAGTATATAGTTGCAGAGAGAGGAATAAGAATTGCTCCAAGAATCAGAAACAAGGCAAATGAAAGTGAAGCTGTGTCATCCCAAGCGCAAACCATTGATTTAAGATCATATCTGCAAAATTAATGAACGACAGAACATAAAACTTTTTTGCCTGTGTTTTAAATATCGAAACAAAAGCAATAATCATATTCTTATACGTGATTCAGTTTCTTAAAATTTGCGTTAAAGATTGTTTTTGAATTCAAGCTAATAGTGAGGTAAGGCCGTATTTTCAGTGTACTGTAATTGATATCAGAGAATACAACAGTAAAACAAAGTTCTTCCTAAAAGTTCATCCGGCGCTAAAAATGTGCATAGCTATAAAAATCATAATTATCGCATTCAGCTCTAGAGGTAAACAACGCGCATCTTTTGAATAGCTCAGTCATGTTAGCAATGCCGTACCAAGGCCGAGCACCACTGACCAATTAATTGTCAACTGAGGCCTGCAGCTTAGGGTTAGTTGCGCTCTGCACCGGTATGGTCACAGCTGCTTTTACCTGATGTCTATGGACGTGAGTTCAAATCTCATTATTAGCATTTCAAAGTAGATCTGCTATCAATTTTCGTAGAGGAGTATTATTGTATTAGATGCATCAAATTTTACCAAATAACAAACACGAATTCTAATTTTATATTAGTTACGCTTGTAACACTTATTTTTTTCTGACATCAAATTGGTCCATCCATACAGAGTTGGAGAAGCAATTAATATCGACCACGCCCAAGTGAAAGCGACCATGCAGTAAGATTTCTTCTTTGAAAAAAGCTTGTGATAGAGTGTAGAATGTGTGATAGCAATATATCTGTAGAATATCAAAATGAAAATTTTAAACCAAAACGGCAGTCTATGGCCAATTCGGTCAGTTGTAGCGAAACCTCAAAAATTAAACAGTTTTTCGAACCACGGTCAGGTGGGTGCAATTAAAGGGTGATTCCCTTCAGGGAGCAGGGCATGTGTAATTTTGTTAGAATTACTTACACTATGATTTATGAGTGTACTTGTTTGTAGTTTCTACATTGATATTTTCACCTGAACTTCACATAAAGGTGTATGCAAGAAAACCAGCAGTTGAGAAATATTCTTCCTTTTGGTTTTTGAGAGGCGCAACAACTCAAAAACACGTTTTTCAATTGCGTTGAACAGTAAAATTTCCAATTAGCCTAATCCAACATTCTCGATCACTCACGATATTTTATGCTATTTTGTTCTTTCATTTTCTTTTTAATCACTTTTGTCAGCGCTTAATTTTTTTAATGTAAAAAGCCGCGGCTCCGAAATCGATTACTCTCCGGTCACCTCAATAGTTGGCTCCTTACCGAAATTCTTTATTCAGATCGACCCTCCTCTAAAATAGACTTCACCCAAAAACTTGCAAAAATTTTATAATTTAGGTTGATCTAATCCCCCCTAGATAAAACGGTTTTCGCCCAAACACTGCACCTAGATTTCACAAGCTTTTTTGAACTTAGTGATTTACGTTTGTGTTACAACGGGTCCATTACTGGACCCCAAGCAGTATGAGCCCCGAGATTATCTTCCTTCTCCTGTATTGGCCCTGAAAATGAATGAATGTATAATTATTTCCCACTACTGTTTTTTGCTAAATACAGCAACGAAAAAATACGAATTTTTAACAACTTTTTCGATACACTTATTACAAATTTTCACCTTCATTTTGTAGCATCTGAAATAATCTTCGTGTGAGAAATTTATGTACGATTTGCTAAGGATGTAATTAGATACAAAAGCTTCAAAGTACCTGTTGAAAGCTATGAACGACAAATTCCACATGGAACTGGAGCAAGCCACAATGATGAAATAACCAAATATTTGGCATCCAATCAATGGAAGGGCACTTGCTGATTGAAACACGTTTGCTATCACCACTGGTGTGTAAACTCCAGCAGCCTGAAAGCAGAGTTCCTTTTAGTTTTGAAATATCAACATCTATGGAACAAATCATGGTCGCATTTAGAAAGCAGCAGCAGCGGAGTTTAATCCATCGTTCCAAAATGTATAAACACTCAGCATACTAAGACATCGGCAATTTTCTGTCACCTAATGAACTTTTTTGTTTTGGTAAAAGTTCTTTTCCATCGAGTCCACCCAACTTTTCAAAAAATTTTTAACACAACTTTGGAACCGACGGCATTAGAGTGACCCTACATAAACTTGCGTTGTTTGGTCCATGGGTAAAACGCTTTAACTATCAACTCCAACTGGCTGTGGTTCAACACTGGCCTTATGGATCTAAGAGTCACGATCAGAAAATGCAAAAATAACAGTATACTTGAAGTCGCTGGTACCCAAATCTTAATCTTTCTAATTAACACAAATTTAGTTATATTTACTAAAAAGTCGGCCATGGCTAAATTGACAATGAAAATATTTCCTTTTTTGTAAAGCTTATTTTCGAAGATGATTGAAGAAATAACAAGAAGGTTTCCTAATACTCCGAAGATAGTGATGATGGATAAATAAGTCACTTCCATATATTGCTGCCATCCAAACATCCCACACCATGGATTTTCTGGTTCTAATTCACATCGTTCGAGTTGTGGGGTCACATAGGAAGTAAAGTTATTGGTACCAAAATCATCTAATCCACTTTGTTCTTCCAGATCACTGTCATTTTGCTTTTCAGCTAAAGAAGCAAAAATACGATCAACTGCAATCACCATTTCTCTGGCATGTCATGCTTTTGCATTAAAAGAATTTTTAACAGCAACGTGTCGCATATAACTCGGCAACGTATACTCATAGTCCTGATCACTTTATGATGTTTTAAAGTCTGGCGGAGATGGGCCATTTTTTCTTTCAACTGGCTAAGACAAGGTTTGCGGTTGACGCAAATAACATTTTACTGTTGTACTTGGCTGCTTCGCAATTTTCTTGATAACTGAAGCAGGACGTGAATGTGTTTTGACAAATATTCATTCTAGTGGCCAATGACTCGCTTGAAGTGAATATTTCAATTTCTTGATTCTGTAGTTGGAGGTGGTGTCCGGAAAGTCACGGTACCCTCAATCTTTCAAAAAATAGGCATTATTGGTAGACAATAAATACATTTGCTGATTCGAAGTAAGTATTTATTTTCCATATCATTAGACATCAGTAATATTGGTGTGAAATTTATCATGCAACTGAAACCCTGGCGACTAATCTTTCTTCAATCGCATGCCCACTAGTACCAGTCATTGAACGGCAGGACTGAACACCAAATTGCTAAACTTCGTCATATGCATTACATGTTAGCCAGACAAGCACTACACAGACAATGCACATGAGTTTAACTGAAGCCGAACTTGCCATAGATTTCTGATGTCATTTTGCAAGCTTGCCCATTGATATGGTTGCTATCAACTTGCGTATGGAAGTACGGTTGGACACCGCGTCAATAAATCTTGATGCATACTATAGTATATTATACCATACCAAACTATGTAATACTATGCTATGCTGCACTAAACTATATTATGTTATACTACACTATACAACACAATACTATACTACACTATACCATACTACAGTATGCTTTACCATTTTATACGATACTATACTACAGTGATTCCCAACGTTTTTTCAAAGCAAACCAAACTTTTTGAAAACTTCAATCAAAACGTATGCTATGAAATATACACTAAAAGGTACCCGGTAGATTTTTTTGAGAACAACAAACAAATGCTGTGAAGTTTTTCGTCGTGATATTATCCATCTATAAATATTATTACGCAGCTGCTAGGGCCTAGTCAGAAAATTTTGGTGGGGGTAATTTTGCCAAAATTTTATGACCTTTAAGGAAAGTTTGACCAAAATCATGATATTCTAATTTGTTCTAATTTTTTAAGGTAAGCTTTGCTTTTTAAACTGCACGAACTTTGACTGCAACCTACATTGATTGATTTTATACTGATAAAATTGATACCGTTATTTCATTCCGCGTCAACAACAAGTTAGGAGAAAGTTAATAAAACTTTTTTACTATTATTATTTTTTTTTATCTTACGAGTCACGGAAAAATCTTGCAATTATGTTTAGAACATCTTAGTCTTCAGACCCGCTTTAGATTTGCTTGAGATCTTCGGCAGGCAGAAGTGAAATGCATTCTTACCACCATCCTTTATTCAAATAAAGGAAATTGCCGTGAAGTGGTTTTTCCAAGGACAACCCATGCGGGCATTGAACTCGCAGACTCATGATTACGGGCTGGCACTGAGCTACACTGCCGACGAAATCCAAAGTTTAAGGAGAAATCAGAAAATGAAAATGCTTCTGCTGAAAACTTTTTGCTTTTTACCTTGACATACAGCTAGACCAACTCGATGGTGTTCTAATTGAAGCGGCCGCTTTTGAGTCGGTAAACGTGGATTAAATTCCTTTATCGAGCGTTAACAAAAACTTTAAAAACGGTATTTACCGGTGCCTTATTTGATGCTCAGCACAAAAGAAATAATGCGGAGAAAAAATTGACAAACTCGCTTGCTTTGTTTTTGGGTACGGCCCTCATACGAAATACCTCCAGTGGTGGGTTCAAAAACTTAACAACAGATTCTCTCACTAATAGCAGTACAATAGCAGCATGCAGATGTCAAATTTAGGTGAGGTGCAGTGCAGGTTGGACAAGCCCATATTTTAACTGGGTGGCAAAGCTCGTGAAATTCCAAGAACAGATTTACACAAATAGAGAAAAATAGCTGAATTCCACCAGTGGTACCTCTATCTTTAAGTGGCAGTCAAGTAAATTGAGACTGTCCAGTCTGCACGTCGCAGTAGCCCAATCTAAAAAAGATTGCAAATAGAGTACATGCGTGAGCTCATACCATGAATGAATAAATGTTAATACTAGGATCAGCTCCAAAAAATTTGGAGGGTCGTAGTTTTTTCTCCCCATTTCTCCTCTGGTTAATGGCCTGAGCGCAACGCTTAGATACAGTATCATACAAAACAAGCGATACAAAGTCAATACTGCAAGGGCCAAAATAAGCTTTGATAAAATGTTCACCAATTAGGATTCAAACCTTCATCTATAAATCTTGTTTCAGTGAATCGGTCACCAATATGTACAGTCTAATTAATCAAAACTCCTTGCCTGAAAATAAAGCTCATCTTTTGTTTTTTTTTACTTTAATTAGCACTGCCATTATGATATGTTTCAGCAGCTTTTTTCAAAATAGCTTTCAGTTTGTTGAGTTAGCAGTGATTAATTTCAAAATGTTACGTGGTTGCAGCTGTTTAAATTCAATTTTGATTTATTTCAACGTGTATTTGTTTATTTATACAATTCAATTTTGATTTATTTCAACGTGTATTTGTTTATTTATACAGATCAATAATTGTGTAAAATGTGAAGTTGAAATACAAAATTGCCAAATTTACCAAAGTGACTGACGGAATTGCCACTAACTAAATGTTGTGTTTATTAACGTTTGAATATTCACTATAATTCCAACTCGCTGACGCTACTGTAATTATTATTTATAACTAGATGAGATTATCGAGTCGCTGCAAATTTTGCCAGTTTACTAACCGCTCAATGTGGACAACGTGAATGCAAAGCAGCTCCCAATGACTGCAAATCAACAGAACCTCCATGCAACCAAACAAATGTTGACAACTCTATGCTTAAGCGAAATCTGATAAACTGCAACTTCTGATGAGACTGTCATAAGAATGAATGAATTATTTATAATACTGTCTCGTATTTTAATATGTTGAAATTTATTTTATAGAATACGGGTACAAGTTCTTTAAACAATAAATAGAGCACTAATCAAATCGGTGTAAGGCTCCACAAGTTGCCCAAATTCCTACAGCCGCTACAACAATCAATCGGCAGCTGCATGTACCAAAAAAAACAATTTCATCCTTTTTTTATACAAAACAAGCGACCCAAAAAATTTTGGGCCGATTCAACTTTGGGTGCGACTCATATATTGGGGATCACTTCTAATCTGCTATACTATACATCTTGAAGCATATTTTACAATACAATACAGTATGTTTTATAACGCTTTGGACAGTAAAAATCACCCCTACACTAAAGTAATCCAGTGCTTAATTAAATTCTGTAAAATCTGCAGCTGCTAGGTTTGGTACTAACACTTTCAGGTTCGCATTCAATAAAAATCGATCCGAATAAAAAATTCAGTTGCAGTTGTCAAACAAATACGGTGTCATTCAAATAGATACTGTGGCAACTGAAAAGCAAATTGTACCACTTCACCCATGATAAATCCTCGATTCGAAAATAAATAACAGCTACATTACACATCAGCTGGTAAGTTGTATTATTTTACATAACAGGAGTTCGCCAAGTTAAAATATATTTTATGCTCGAAGTAAATTACCACAATTAACAAAACCAAACGTCATTTTGAGTTTCTATTTTTTTGAAGTAAGTAGTAGTGATTCAGTTTTTATCCGGTGTTGTCCCTTTAACAGAGATGGCCGGATTTACCCCCATGGTCATGGGGATTTAACACAGGTAAAATTTAGACTTGGTCTTCTTCCATTTTCAATTGTCCATTGAGGCCGTGACTGGACACCACTGTGTGTTTTGTCAGCATTGAATGACTCATGGAATCATCTTTTGGAGGTTTGAAGTTGCCAGTCATTGACAAACGAGAAGATTTTCGCCTGCAATATTAAACTAAAATGTTACATGTTGAAAATCTCACCTACACCAAATGACAAAGGCTACAAGAGTAGCTACAAGTTCTAGCATGGCCTACAGGCAGGTTGTTGAGTGGTACTCGCCATAGATAGAAATCTACATCTTGAAGGTTCAATTTCCAGCCAGTCGGATACGCATTATTAGAGAGCCCCGTTAATGACGAAACCGGTTTGGTGCATCCTGATTTCTCGTGAATGACTACTTAATACACCAAATGACATTTTTTCCACAAAAGCCATATTTTTTGAGCAACGAAAAAGAAAAACAACAACAAAAAATTAGAAATACGCATCGTCAAAGTGCTCAACTCGCTTAAAAATCATATTTCGATTGTATTCAATAGCAATAATTAATCTTAACTCAAGTAACAGCAAACAAAAATATTTTCGAAGCAACGACCCAATATTCTTGTTAAAAAAATTTGGGAGTAGACATTGTTAAGCAACTACTCGGATCTTTTTAGAGTGAAAGAAAAGTATTCAATGCGTTCCCCTCAAAAGTGTTCCTTGGCATAACTTTTGTCACCCGGTAGTTGAAACTTCTTCTCAAGATTTAACTTCAACCGAACCAAGCCTGAGTTTGAAGAAGAAGTGTAGTTATATTTGTAGGATCCAGCAGCTGACCAGCTTGATTCAATAAAAATGAAAGATTTTTTTTACCACAGACCTTGTAAACAATATCATAGTTTTCTTTTGAAACGTCATTGCGTGACTTTAGATAACACAAATTTATTTCAGCCTTGCATGTTTAAGAAAGATATTTAGTGGTTTTAAAATCGAGCAGTGTGTTCATCAATAATCAAGTATTAAACGCAGCTTTGTCACACAGGTGCGGCCAGGAAGTAAAAAAAGGCTGAAGTCTATCGTCGCAACCTAAAGCCACGAGGAGCATTTTAAAGACGTCAGACAACACTTTAAATACAGATATTTTTGGAAGCGCCAAGGCAACTAATCAACACCTAATACAAATGCCTCTTAATTGAACAGAAATCAGAGGTGCTCCAAACCTTTGAGGGTAGTCATTCTGAACAAAATTTTAGTTGTATATCATCCTTTCCAACGTGGTTACATTTTGGTTATAATTAACTCAAAAATTATGATTTGGAAGCTAAACAAATTTCCACGTTAAAAGTTTGAGAGTAGACGCATACCTTCTTTTTTTATTACTTCCTTGGGAGGAATTTACTCTGCTGCTCAACCTTGACCTAAACACCCAAGTTCTATTGAATGCGTTATTCCACCTTTTCTTGATGTCGGTGCCCATGAACAAGTAGAAGAAAGGATTCAAAGCACTGTAAAAAAAGACAACACCATGTAACCGTTAGTAAAATCGGAAGGCAAAACGTTTTCATTTACTTCCCCCTCTGAACCGTAACAAAAGTCTATAAACAACGAAGGTTCTAAAACCAAGTTTGGGCCCGTATAGGACCGTGCACGTCCAAACGCCGCAGTTTTTGCTTGGTGTGCCCACTCCTGCATATTTTTCATCTCCGTTTTGCAAGCTCAGCTGCTATTCAAATTTTCAGTGGTATATACTTGCTGCATATGTTCTGCCATGTTAAACAAACTTACGGTGCGTTTGATTGATGAACAAACTTTGGGGGTAACAGCTAGGAATTACAGCAATCTCTTTAGTTTTACACAATTTGTAAAGAAAACGTAAATTTAACAAGCATTGCGGCTTACTTCGATTCTTTTCATAAAAAAGCTTATTTAGCAAAAGAATAAATCATCTAATTTAAAAACAAATCTCGTTACAAAAAGGTGGATATTAAGCTTTTCGTTTTTACAATGTATTCAAGCGAATTGCGACTTGACGTCATGCATTGTGACGCCACCGATTTCGTGCGCCGGAAAAACATCAGAAACCAGGCTTTTACTTTCGCTAAAATCACCGAAATTTACGAGATGCCAGGCTCGCAGTCAACGTTTTTGCGAGATGGTTTGAGCCATAAGTATTACGGGCTTTTTTGTGGAACGTTATTTGATGGAAATCTCGAAAACTTTTTGAGGCGAAGTGGAATGGCATAGCAAGAGCGTAGCCAGAAAAACACACAAGAAGACGGACGCAAAGTTTTCCAGAACCTTTTGAAATTGGAAAAGACAAACTTTAATCAAAATGAATGATAATTTTATCCCCCTTTTGGTTTTTCAGGTGAACTTCTCATTCTTAGTTGCATGAAATATTTGTGCCTACTACTTATGATTAATTTTACACAAATAAATTGGTAATTCTGTTCCTTGAAAGCAACAAACTGAGGAAAAATTAACTAAATCCACAGTTTTAGGAGAAATCAAAAGATATTAACTCTGCCTGCAATCTTTTCGGGTACATCATTTTAAAATATTTAATAGACCTATCGGGTCAAAAGAATTTGAATGGCCAAACAGGCTGAGTAAGGGGCTTTTAGCCCGCTTGGCTCCCCTGGTTGCGCACCAAGGATGTTCTATTTGCTATTGACACTGTTTTACCGCAAGCCTTGCTCTGGTTTTTAATTTGATCTTTTAGGTCGCTAGCCATCAACTATTTATTAAATTGTGACAACATTACGGCGCATTGTGGGGAAACAAAATCGTAATTTTGTTGTAAAAAACTTTAATTTAAGTGAAAACTTAAGCCCAAAAAATCTATAACCGTAGAGGCAGGGCGAGAGCATGGCGGGACTGAGGGTTAACTCCCCCCTACCTTTAGTCACATTGTTTTTAAGGATAAGGACCTCTCTTTTTAGCGACACCCACCAACTCCTGATTTGAAAATCAAGTGAAAATCATTTTTGGGTTTTGGAAACAGTTGGAAAGCTTTCTTCGAAATAAGTCCCCGACCCCCTCCAAAAAAATCGCTGTTGCGCGTTTGGAGAATAAGATCAACTCCTATTGTATAAAAGACTTTCTTTAAATCTACACCTTTACACAACGTAGTAGCTGAAAAAGCTTTTTGAGAACATTTTCTTTCCGATAGTCAAAAATCCTCCACAAAGCAATTGCAACATTACAAAACTTTGCATTTTACCTGTTGAGATAAGCAAAAACTCTTGTGAAGCTGCTTATCGCATCGCATACGTATTTGTTCAGTTGGCTGTTGTTGACTCGCGACAAGTTGAAAGTGTAGTATGGCAACCAACACACAATAAAAACGACCACCAGAGCGCATACCATGTACGTTATTCGTTTTCGCGTCTTGTTGGAACTGTGCGATTTTTTATCTGTCAAAGTCAAAGCACAGTAATTACTACGTGATACCAAAAAGATCATATGAATAAAAAGAGAACTTAACTGTACGTCTAATTCATTGGGGTATTCTCATTCATTGGGATATATACAACTCGCAGTTGCGGAATAAGATTTCTATAAAAAGGTACCGATACAAAATTCTAGATAAGGTTCCAGATAAGGTTCTTGGTTGATATCGGCATATCTTGGTTGTATTAGCTGACTCTACTACTGGGGTAATTGTTAAGATTTTAAGCAAACTACCATTAGGAAACGATTTGCATAGATGAAAAACTGAAAGCTTATTTGACAAAGTAAAACTTCAATTTTATTGCAATGAAGAGAGTGATTTTACAAAAAGTTAAGAAGGAACTAAGGAAGTACTTTTAACAAAAGCAAAAGCACGCGCTGATACCTCTACATGTTTAAAAAGGGTTATTTAGTAAAGTTTAAAATTTCATCTGTACTTTTGTGTGTTAAACCTTCTTCAGTAATATTGAAGAAATAGTCTTTGATCAAAACGCACAGTCGTAAGGTAATTTGGTTTATTTTACAGTCGCCTAGAATGCATAGTTATAGCGGAGCTTTATTAAAATGAAAGCCCTTCTGCTAGAAAAATTAAAGATGTCTAGTTTGCAGCAACTGCCGATTGTTCATATTGTCCAGACTCGTTGCGTGTTTGAATTATTGTTATTGTTCATATTGCTTATCCGCTAGATAGCAATAGATGCTACATGTGACCTTTACGATTAAACGCCTTTGCTTGCTGTTTTCATTTTCTGATACGGCGTGTACGTTGTGCAAACGGTAGTATGGGCATCATCGTTTTTAATCTCTGATATTTTTGTGAAGTAGGCTACGAAAAACATAAAAGGGAGCAACTGCAATTCGTGTTTATCAGCTGCACACAGATTACACACCCAGACCGCTATAGATTTACAAAATAACAACAAAAATTGAAAGAGATTGTTAAAAGTTATGTTTTGAGAATTCTAAAACAGCCCCAGATATCATGGACCTTAGTAAAGACACTGTTCATAGCACGTTTGTTAAGAATGATCCATTAAGCTATAATGTTGAATTACTACTATGAGCTTCTACTAACCAATTGAAGATGGTTTATAAATCTTGCAAATAATTAGGCTGTAGCACCAGCATATTACCATCAGAGGCACCACGAAAGCCACCACAAAATTGGTCGTCAACCAGGCGCTTAACTCACTGTTTCCCTTGTAACTACAGTGACCAGGCAGCCGATGAATATAATCAGTCAACTCTTCCGCACTTGAAAAACAAACACGACGTCATTCTCGATTGAGCTTAAAGCACAGCGGGCTAACTTTAGTGGTGGACTAAGAATTTCAGGGACCTGAGGCAAGAATTCAGCAATTGTCACTGTTTTTGAGGGTTCAAATAGCTTATCTTTTTTCCGTGTTAGGATGCAGACCAAACTGCCCAACTTTCGATGTAGACCTTTTTCTGGAGATTACCGTTATCTTGAAGGGCTGAAAATAGCTTATCGGACATGTCTGAAAGGGGGACTCCTTATTCTCCAAAAAATGGGAAGCCAAGGCAGTTGCCTTTCTTTCCTCCCCCGAAATCTACCATTGTTTAACGTCTTGGGTTACCTTGAAAAGATTGGCTCCTGGCTTTGTTTCCTTAACCGGGAACTAGTTGCTGACTAGTTTCTTACAACAAAGTTCTTATGGATTTCTTCTATTCAGACGTACAAGTTCCTTTTTTTTGTAAGGAAGATACAAAAATTGTTTAAGGTAAAATAGCCGTAGTTGTCACTGTAGCGCAAAACCTTTAGCTTCAGCACCAACACAGCTATTAAGGCTTTTAGTTAGCGAATACTAATTGCAATACTTTTCTAATAAATTATTATAAAGTTTACTTACTTGAGATTAGGAATCACATCCAAATAGTCAGGTGGAAACACTACGCTTGATGAAGTACCTAAAAATGTTTGTCCAATGAGCATGTAAAACATTTAACATGCAAGAACAGTGATAGCCAATATATACAGTATATATAAAACATGAACAATAATTTTAATTAGGCCAAAATTTTAATTTATTTTTCAATTTATTCCTCTGGCTCTAATAAAACTCAACTCATGATTGAGATTTTTATTCAGTTCACTTCGGAGGTTTACGAGGCAATTTTAACTAAGCTTTATCGTCTTGCCGTTCACTATTGATTTGCAGGCTATCACCATTTCTTCCCGAGAGACATGGGTGCCTCCAACATGCGGAGAAATATTTGTAATTGTACGGTATGTGGATAAAATGTTCAGGTTGCAAAAATTTGAAGTTTTTCTGCTGATTTAAAATCTCTTTTAGAAGTTTAGGGGTATATTGTGCAGACCGTAGATTTGAGAAAACATGAGAAGAGATGAGCTGTGCAAAAAGTGGAGCATTATTGCTTTAAATCTTTTAAAAATTGTTGGTTAGTTTCGAAGAATAGTCTACGACAGGGGTGGGCAAACTGCGGCCCGCGGGCCGCATGTGGCCCGCGACGAACTTTTGTGCGACCCGAGAAAGTCTCATGTAAATAATTAAAAAAAATTAATTAATGTAGAAGAACGTGATTGGGTGCGTTTTTCTCATTGATAGACTTTGAAAATCAAATGTGCTTGCATTTTCAATTGAATAAAACTACTTTCATTCATTTATCTAATAGTTGTTGGTTTTTAATGTTATATCAAATTTAAAATGCAAGCCAATTAGAATAATATACCAATGGGTTTGTTGAAAAGTGCGGCCCTCAGTGAGCTTCCATGACCGCGATGCGGCCCGCAAGCCGAAACAATTGCCCACCCCTGGTCTACGACAACAACCGAATTGAAATAATCAACAAATTATCTGTCATTTTATTACAATGAAGCTTACTTTCGTTATCAAACTCAATACTGCACAAGCAGTTGGCAACATTAGCTTTCACCAGAATATATATAATGCTGACAAATCCCAACATCCAAATTGAAATACTGATCATCATCACTGAAAACTTTCTTCTGTACTTTGCCACCTTTGCACTCATTGGATGGTTTATGGCCATATATCGATCTACTGACATCATTGTTAGGAACAAGATAGAAGCGTAGAAATTCAACATTCTAGAAATTCAAAACATTACAACTTGTAACAAGCTAATTCTGAGGTTGAAAAGGGTTGTGTCAACCCATTAAAAGAAAATAATTTCTCAGCATTATTATGTTATCAGTGTTGCATTAAATTCATTCCCCTAATTTAGCTTCATTTATTTATGCGTGACTGTATATGCACGCTAGTGTGTGTGTGTGTGTGTGTGTGTGTGTGTTGCGTGCGTGCGTGCGTGCGTGCGTGCGTGACTGGGCAAAGAAACTGGTTTTTTAATTTTTTTACAATTTTATTTTGATCACTTGTGCCTCTAATGTGATTGACTGGATAAAACAACTTTCTATCACCAGTGGTCCTGAGTTCCAACCTAACGACGGCTATGTATTTGTGTCTTTTGCAAAGGCACTTCTCGGCAATTGTTGTACGTAAAGACGTTCATTCATGATCAGCGAAACGTTTATCTGTGGACGGGAAATTAACCTATTAACTCTCTCATCGCGATGCGGTTTTTGATCTTTCGTTCCGATAGCCAGAACAGATCCGGATTTAGGCAACGCCGGTCCCTGGCACCATTTGGTGCAGAACGCTATTGTTCCTGACAAAATGTTGTCACTGAAAAGTCACAAGTGATGAGCAACAAAAGCATAAGAAAGGATGGGGAACCGTAATCTCAGAGGCGCCCTATATAACTGAAGCTGGAGCTGGATTTACTCTCTAACTATGGCCGAGTTGAAGCTTGAGTCGGACTGAATTAGCGACTCTGATGGAGCTGGAGTTGGAGGTTCTGTGAATCATTGAAGCTCCAACTTATTACAGTATCAGGCAATACAGGTTTCTCATGGCTTTGTCAATAACTGCTAATTTTAGTTATTGTTTGTTTTTTGCATTTTTTCGATTTGATTGAATGAGACATTTCAAACAATCAAAAACCAACGGTCTTTTTCATCCTTACGATTCAAGTTAAACCTAAACCGTTAGTAAATAACTCAAATAGTTAATAATAGCAATAAGTTGTATCATTCGTACGCATGTCGAGTGCACCAGGTGGTGCGATTCGGTGTATTGTAAGGTGTAACATTACGCAATCCGTGAGGCGTGATGAGCCAATATTGCCGCACTAATAAAGTGCCGATGACAGCACTTAACAGTTTAAAGACGGCAATTAAAAAATTATAACTGCCAAGTTGACAAGTGAACCCAAATAGGCTACAAGTTGAGATTCTGTTTTGCCTTGGCGCATGGTTGACTGCAAGTATATCCAGTGGCGTTGCCAAAGACATTTTGAAAAACCCGAGTTTTAGGAAAAATTTGCAAAATTCTAGTGGAAAAGTGAAGAAAGCCTATACACTTGCTGGTCCTTTCTTCTTCTTCATTTCTAATTTGGAGCAGAATTTGCCAATTTCCGATAGAAAAGTGAATAAAACCCAGACATTCTGATACTTCTCCCCGGTCATCACTTTAAATTCCGCAAAGAATTTGTATGATTCTTTCAAAATAGTCATTGGATTAGGACAAACAAATTTTTATCTTAATACCCCCTTTTCCAAAAAAATTGTCGACGAGCTACGCGCTGGAAATATTCCTGGTCACATAACAAGTAGATAGTGTATTAGCTAATTGTCAAAATGTTAAATTTTAAGTAAACTGAATTTATAGCTTTACTATTAAAATTTAAACAATTAAACCAGTTCTTTCTACCGGGTGTAAAGTACACTCAAGTGTGTACACTGTACAGGATCACAAGTAGAATACACAATCAAGAAATGGTGTGCGTAGGATGTACAGCTTAGGTCAGGGCTTCTAAAATCAATTTTTAAGGGTTGCAAAAATTGGTTCTATTATTATAGTAATTAAATCGGACACAAAAGCACATAGATTAGTTGATAGAATTAGTTGGTCGCGATTGCCTGCTTAATTGGTAATTACTGTACGTTATAAAGGACTGAGTAATTTGCTTGAGAAGCTAGTTACTTCAGTAAGCTTGGAAGTTGGGACTGAAGACATGTGTCTAGCAGTTTAGAGAGAATGGTTAGTTAATTATTGGGTTGAATATTTAATTTTGCTGACTTTATGCTAAATATATTCTACTGTACAGTAATTAGTTTATTGCTGTTACCATGTATCTTGCAATTTGACTTATTTTTACTTGATAACATTAGAGAGTGATCCTATTCTAATAATTTTTTGATATTGTTAACGATGGTCTTGGAACCGGAGTCTCAGAGCGGGAGTTTCGGGCCGAAATCTCAGAGCCATGCCATATGGCTAATGCTGGAGTCGGAGCTAAATCTGCAACTCTGGTGGAACAAGAGCTGCCGTCGGAGTCTAAAGTTTATTTGGCTCAGGAGTTGAAGCCATAACATAATTTGTTTGCTCCCCAGCTGTTGCATGAGGGAGAATGAGCAGAGGATGCGTTTATTTACGATTTCATTACAGCCATTTTAATATTAATGCTTGGAGGATGTAGAGAAAAGAATTTACGAACGGTGCAAAACAATACACGACCAGTCCAATACATCAACAAATATTGTGAATATAGATCAGATCCACCTTGAGTCTACATGGCTCTGGCTTAAATATACAACAAAAGTTGAGGTTTCTCACACATTATTGGTCAAACAAGCGCTCTACAAAGACAAAACTTTGGTCGTGTCAAAATTTATTTTTTTCACGTGCGTGATTTACAAGGAATGCAGATTTCCCAATGATTTCAGTGGTTTCAAACTGTGGTACCCGTACCAGCAGCGGTAGGCCAACTATTTTCATGTTGTGCGCTTGCCGTTTTCGCATCACGTCCAAAGTTTAGGATCAAATGGATTTATATTGTTTATTCATGTAACTATCGTTGTGCCCCTTTTATTCATGACAACAAAGCAGAAATTAGTTAAGTTGTTCTTTGATGCTATCTCTTTCCTTTCGAAATCTCTGAATGCTTGTGCAAAATAGGGGTGATTGGAAAGTAACGTCCGATCACTTCAGCGATTTTTTTCTCTGGCGTTATTGGGTATCGATTGATTGTGTTGGTGTCTGGAGTGATGAATGTTAATATCGAGGATTCAGTTATTACGGTTATCGGACGCCGGTTTATGTGAACATGCACAGCGGACAACCTTATATTGTGATATCTAACCATAAGCTTAATTTTTGAATATTTATTTATTCAGAAATTGTGTCTAAAATGGCGTGTGTGTGTGTGTGTGTACACACGGTTGACTAAAGAACAACGTATGGCTACAGAAAAACATTACTATCAATCAGGCGAAAACGGAGCTGAGGCCAGCAGAAGACTGGCAAACCAGTTCAGCATACCTCCTCCTCAAGGACGAAACATTACTTGTTTGGTAAAGAAGTTTGAAGAAACGGGTTCCGTGGCCGACATCCAACTATCAGCGAGGCCCTCTACCGCTACAAACGCAGAGAAAGAAAATGATTTGGCCGAAGCTATACCCGAAGTCTTCAAAAATCATCTCGACGCATTGCAATGAAACTTGAAAAAAGCCAATGGAGTGTTCTCAAACTGTTGCAACTCTTGGCATGAAGCCATACACACTTCAATTAGTGCAACTTTACATGAGTGGGATCCAGATCGAAGAATGGAGTTTGCGGAATGTTTCTTAAAAAACGTAAGTGAAGATCCCACCACGTCGATAAAGTTTGGTGATCGGATCAGACCGTTTTCAAACTTAATGGCCACAGTAACCGCCATAATTGTGTTTAGTGATCCGCTGACAATCCAAACGTCGTCATAGAAAAGGAATTCAATCTTCCAGGAGTTACCGTCTGGTATCCAATCTCTTCATCAGGAATCATTGGTCCTTTCTTTTTTGATACTACAGTAACTTCACAATCTTGCCAGGCAATGCTGAAAGAAAAGATTTGGCTTCGTGTACAATACCAAGAAATAATGTTTTACCAAGATGGTGGCCCGGCTCACTATAGTACAGTGATGCGAGAATGGTTAAAAGATAAGTATGGCCTAGAGTGTATTGGCCGTCGCAGCTTCATTAAATGGCCACCCAGATCTGATCTTAGTCCATATGACTTCTTCTTATGGCGCGTTTTGAAAGATCATGTCGACAGGAGGAACCCGAGAAGCAACGAAGAATTGAAAAACGCAATCACAACGGAGATTTTGGCAATAACGCCAATCTTTGTCAAACGGTGAGCCGCTCGGTGACTAATCGTTTGTGACGATGTTTGGCAGTTGAAGGTCAGCAGTTTGAGCATTTGAGTCAAACAGATTAAGGTTCGTCCTTGAAACTTATCGTTTGTTCTTTGTTAATATTAAATGCATTCTTAATTATTACACACTCGTATTCGTCCTTGTATAACTTTCTTAGAATCTGTTATCCGACATTTGACCGCATTATGTAGAATTTAAAATCGGGCCTTACTTCCCAATCACCTTGTATAAGACTGTGATATTAAGTTTTAAAAAAGTAATTGGTTTTAGAAAAAACATGTACGATGAAAGTTTCTTTCTGTACTTTTCCTTCTAGCTATGTTCTCATAGCCCTCTAGGCTTATTTTTAGAGCCATACGTCCAGCTCCTCTTACCTTCTATCTGACAAAAGACATTTTGTGTACCTGTGTACCACTTGGTGTTTAGTAATTTAGTTCAAAACGGCTGCTGTTTAACCAACCCCTATCTTCAACTCGCAAGTCACAGTGTTCCCTAAAGTGATCACTAAACTTTCTTTTCTTTAGTAAGTTTACTAATTCAAATACAAACAAATTTTTTTATTTTCCATTAAAAGTTTGAAGAGCACCAAACTGCATCTATTTGAGTAAAATTTCTTGATATGCGAAATACAAATTCGTGATAAACCCACTTCACGCTTTTAAATTACATAGCATAAAATAAACATGCTAGTACGTCATATTTATGTATGCTCATGGCAGATTGAAGTGACAGAAGAATAAAAATACAGCATGACAAAAAATTGGTGATAGGCCTACGACAAAAATTTGGTCAAATCTGGAATAGGCAGTTTGAAGCTATATTTTGTAATTTAACAACTTACGTAACATAGACCTATATTAATCAAGAGCTGAAATTCAAATTTTCCAGCCATTTCAAATAATGTTAACGAAGAGTTGAAATTCACCTTTTCCTGTTTTTTTTTTAAATTATTAATAAAAAGCGGAAACTTGCTATTTCCTCTCTTTTTTAATTAAACAGATATTAAATAAAAGCTAAAACTCGCTTTTTCCTGGTGATTTTGGAAAATTTTTAATCCCAACAAAACTTGAAACTTGCATCTTCCTTTTCTATTTTTTGAAGCTTAGTAATTACAGTGAAACAAAAACCAGCTCTTATCTGCTTTTCAACGTCAATTGCTTACATAACATCAACATTGTTACAGTTTTATTTTCTGTCATTACGCTCAGGATCAAACAATGTAGGCTGCAAACCCAAAAATTTTTAGAGGTATGCTTTCTTTAGAATTTCTAAAAATACAAGCTCACATGATTTTCTAGGAAAAATTGGGTACTTGTGGGTTATCTGTCACCACTTTTTTTCACCAGGTATTAAATTACTATTATTTAACTGTATATATAATGTTTAAGCCTAAAATGAGTTTGGAAGGCAGTGTACACTGAAGGGGCAGGCCCGGTATGTAAATGTATGGGGCAGTGTACACTGGAAGGGAGTGTACAGGGTTAGGTTTATTAAATTAAAAAAAAGTGGTGACAGATAACCCATAAGTACCAAAAATTGTGAGGTGTAGTAACGCTATAATAATATGGCTGAACTGGGGAGTTCTGTCCCTCCTTCTGCTTGTGCCTTTGGTGGTACGCTACGGCAGTAAAAATTTTCCAAGTGGTACGCAAGCAGGAAAAGATTGAAAACCATCGTATCGGCACAGCGACAACCGCAATTCAATTTGCATTTTATTGCATGAGCCATGTTGTGCATTGTGAACGACATTATGCAGGCTATTGACTATTGAGCTGGTCAACCAACCCGTTTACGTAGAAACGACAATTGCAATTCTGTTATATCAACTCAAAAAATTTAGTTGTGTTATAATTAATTTTAAAAAACGTAATCGTGAATTTCAAATTTTTGGATTATAAAAAATGGCCCTACTTCTAAAAACACGCGCTTTCTGCTTTTTTTCTCGAGCAATTCATCAATTAAGCTAAAAGCGTAAATATATGTAGTTTGCAACCGATAAATTGACCTGACAACATTCCGTACAGTAAACGCAAATAAGTTTAAATTGTTTAAAGAATTAGATTACAAATCTTACGATATAGAAATATTTAGAAATTGACCCCAAAGCGTGGGACCCGTGGCACTTGCCTTAAGTAGCATGTGGTCAATCTGGCCCTGAGTAAGGATCTCGATTCATACTGTTCCGGTGTGAAGCATTCCTTGGCACCGGATTTTCTGATCTCTTGCTTCAAAGTAGTGGACTGTGGCAGGTGCACCTGCTTGCATTTTTGACCACCCGTTGCACACAATTTTGCTGGATAAATTATTCAAATTATTTTTTGTTAAAGCAAAAATCAATGCTTTGCTTTTTTTGGTTAATGCAATTTCTTACAGCTCACGGCTGACAGATGTTTTCCTTCCAATATAAACAGCGAACGTAACGGAAACCGGCGCGATGGTGTAGTGCAGGGGTCACCAACCGTGTGCCCGCGGGCACCATGTCGCCCGTGAAGGCATTATGAGGTGCCCGCTAGCCTGTTTTAAAATATTCTCAAAATTTTTTCAAAAATTCTTGGTGGCTTCAAAGAAAAAAATAGGCAGCCTAGGGTAGCCAGACATCGGCCTCCGAAGTAATTGCAATAGATATGTAATGGCACCGCCACAGGCTGTGTAAAAAGTAGCTTGGGGATTTCTATAGTTTATACTTTTTGCACTTTGCCATGTATGGACTAATAAAACGTTTAATATTACTATTTGATTACTAGAATTTACGTAAATAAGCAAACTAAAAGAGAAAATGAACACATTTTTATAATTATTCACTTTTATTTAAAAAGGTTGTTGAAAAGTTCAATATTTTTCGACCGAACTACCGTCATTTTATACGCAAGTGTGCAGTCGGCAATGGAAACATTGAATTACGTTTTGACACATATCGGTGGTGATTTTATGTGCTTCTTCAGTAATGAAGTTCATTAAGTCATCGATTGTCGCAGGTTTCCTTTCTTAAACGGCAGTTTTCAAATGACCCCAAGCAAAAAAATCAAGGGGTGTGAGGTCCGGAGACCTTGCTGCCCAGACAAGAGGATCACAGCGTCCTAACCATCTTCCAGTGAACGTCCTATCCAAAAATTCTCGTACTTTTCGATGGTAGTGCGCTGGCGCTCCATCTTGTTGAAAAATCACATTACTGAAAACGTTTCTCGTCAACTGAGGAAGGAAGCACTTTTCCAACATATCGAGATAAAGTTCGCCGTTAATGTTGCCTGGTAAGAAAAATGGGACATAAATACGTGTAAGATAAACCCATCCATACGTTCACTTTAGGGCTTGAATGGGTTTTTGGAATTGTTTCCATGAGAGTTTCTCTGGCCCAAATCCTACAATTATGGCGATTTACCATTCCATTCAAGAAAAAGGTGCATTCATCCGAAAAAATCAAGCGATCAAGAAAGTTTTCATCAGCATCGATTTTCTCTAGGAGAGTTTCACACATTGCCATTCTCAATCCTAAATCTTCGTCATGCAGAAGTTGTGTCATTTGGATTTTATAGGGAAACAAATTAGGTTTTTGTCTCGCAGTGTTGTGAACCGTTTTAAAACTGCAATCAACTTCTTTTGCAACGAATCGCAGAGAAGTCTTAGGCTCATTTTCAAAGAAATTTGAAATTTCCTTAACCTTTTCATCTTCCAACACGGGCCTTCCTGATTTTGGTGGATTGTGGACGGAACCGGTTTCTTTAAATTTTTTAAATGTATCGCGAATGGTATTTTCACTTGGAGTCTTCACTCCTCTCCTCTGCAAAGCTCGACGGACGGCTGCTGTTGACTCTAATTTCGCCATCAAAATCACAATCTCAATTCTTTCTTCGGTAGATAGCATGATGAAAGGTTAAAAAATAAAAATGTTTGAAATATCATGAAAACAGCTATTAAAACAAAAAAATTTTTTGAATGATTAAAACAAAAATTTGAAGAATTGATCTCTTAAGTGAAAAAAGCTTCTATATAATTAGACACACTGATATTTTTAATGAGTTTTAAAACCTCCAAGTTACTTTTTACACACCCTCTACATCGATAGATCGAACATGAAGTCCGGGGTGTTGCAAACTTTAGGATAAGTCCGCCCCCACTTTAATCAATATGCAAAAAGTAGCCCGTGGTCCAAGAAAGGTTGGTGACCCCTGGTGTAGTGGTTAGAGCGTCCGCCTCGTAGTCGGTAGACCTGGGGTTCATTCCCTAAGTCGAGTCATACCAAAAGACTTTCAAAAATGGTATTCACAGCTTCCCTGCTTGGCGCTCAGCATATAAAAGGGATAGTGTGGAGAACAAGCCGGCAAGCTTGCTTGTTGTGTCCTTGGGCAAGACACTTAACGGGACACTTATGTGGCAGACAGGTGGCCCTCCCGTACTTCACCGGGTTACAATTGTGAAGTTACTAACCCAGCATGTCAGACGACTCTTGGGTACCCACCAGTGGCAGTCTGCCTTGTTGGTGGTGGGGCTACCAATCGCTCACGACTGGTTCGAAATGGGCTGCCATCTTTTCCCTAGCCTAATTTCAATTAGGTTGACGGCATGAATCTGAATTGCCGTTCATGCCGTACCTCCATCCCGAGGAAGAGGAGGGGTAACCACAAACAAACAAACAAACGTAACGGAAATGGCAGCCAGGCAAAGTTCTACCTCCCCTCGTCGTGGTGCCTGGCCAAAGAAACCATATGTTGACTAACGAGGCTCTGGAATTGGTGGAAGAATTGTTTTCTGGGCTGGATTAAGTAGGGCAAAACTAGTCTAATATACAATGGCATGTGATAGTGGTGTGATGTCTTGTTTTTCCGATTTTTTTGGGGGGACAATTCAGATTCCAGCAGTCTTCTTGGGTCTGCCGATAAACTTGGTGGTAGTTGTTCTGTGATGGTGGAGAAATCTCATTGCAATTAGGGGCATCGGTACAAAACCCGTTCCCTACCGCGGCCTCAAGATAGTTCCCACGACCCGCTCCCGGACTAGCCAGCCTTGGAAGGCCGCCTTCAGCCGTTGGTAGAAATGCCCTTTTGCTTGTAGCTCCAATTGGCGAGTGGAAAAGAATCCTTTATTTGTATTGGGGAGTGTTCCTGAGGTTGCCGCTACATGACCAGCTTGCCTTCTGCTGTCTTAGTGATATTGTCGCCAGGAGACACGGCATGGTTCGATGGCAATGTTCTGATTTCAAACTGGTCTACGGAACTTTTCCCAGATACGAAGAAAATGAAACATGTCAGAAAGAAAAACGAAAACTAACGTACCGCTTGTATCTCGATCTTCTGAAGCAGGTCTTCTTAAACTTTTTGTTCGGCGACTTTATTTTAGAAAAGAAACTTCTATGCTACCTCGTGATGGGTAGCTTACACTTAAGGTTATCAAAACAATAAACACTCCTTTACAAGCACTAGCCTATTTAGAAATAAATTATGGGGAGAAGGGCGAAGCATTTAGCAAACTCAATTTTACTGGTTGACAATTGACAATTGTGAAATGCAGGAGGGACAACTAAGTCATGATTATGGTGATAAAATTTTCGCTCAAGTCACTCAGTTACGCTAGAATAGGGAAATCTAACAATCAGGAACGAACTACGTTGTGTTTTTGTCATATTTATCGAAAATAGTTTGAAAGGAATGAAGAAATGGATAAAACGGATTTGCGTTATGTCCAAAACATCATCACGTGGCTGACTGTTTTTTCGAATCCATGCTTTCTAGTTCGCATTGAAGAACCTTTATTCGTGAGAAGAAGGTTCCGCTAATTTGCTAGTACGAGAAAACCTTGGAATGGTCAAAGCAAGTTTTTGAGACTATTAAATCATTCAGAGTATGAAACAAGAGGACTCAGGGCAGGAGGGCCGTACGACACTCTAGATTTTAACTATGGTTGATCGTTGTAATTTGGAAATCTATCGTAAGGATCTGTAAATTAGGGGCCATGCATATGGTAAGGATGGTCAATTACATATTGTGGCCACTAGAGAACCTTTCATATCTGGCCTCAAAAACATTAGATTATGCATCCTAAGCTGGTAACAGAATGGTGCGATTTCAGTTGCAAAAGAGAACGGAAACTGTATTGCATATATTCGTAGGACGAATAAAAAACTGCTTAGCAAAAAAGAAGTCGGCATTGGGTATCTTTTTGGACATCGTTAGTGCATTTGACAATATTACTCTTCACATTAGCGCTGCTCCTCTGCTCTTTATTGATTCCCTTTCCACATCTTCACCGAGTGAGGATGTGGAAAAGGAAGTAATAAATAGCAATTCCCCAAGGAGGAATTTTATTGCCTTTGTTGTGAAACTGCATTCTTAGTTCTTTACTGGCAGAATCTGACACTAAAGATATCTATTTCTGTGCAGCTCAGGAATACGCTGACTTCTCTTGGCACAGAAACCTTTGGCGGTATTTATCCTTTCCAATTTCACTACAGCCTTACATTACAACACCATTACATTGTCACAATCTTATTCAAATAGATTAATACGGTAGCATGAAATACAAATAACAGGTTGTAAGTAGTTAAAACTATCCAAAAATTTAGTTAAAGCTAGCAATCACATAGAGGAAAGACTCACTGATGCGTCAACTGTACAACTAAATACCTAATTCAGCTTAAAAAGACTAGTTAAACCAAAATTACCCAATTACAAGATAAACAACTAGAGCTTGCTGATAATTGTACCGCACTAAATCCGGGTTACTGATACAAACAAAGACAGTGTTGCCAACTAATTCCCAATTATAGCTAAACAGCAAAGGCGGATCACAAACATGAAATGCAGTTATATACAACAAAGTTAAGCAGAGTGAGAAGATAAGCGAATAAAAGTGACAAACGGCAATTCTGGCAGTGGCGATGGTGTAAGCGAACGGCAAAAAATGGTGGGGTTGGGTCGGGATAAATAACGATTGTGCATTTCCGCTTTTATGTAATTAATCACAAAAACGCAATGGTAGTCTTATTGATCGGCCTCTTCTCGTAGCACCTATTGGCCGATTTATTTTCGGTGACGTCGAAACAATATCTAAGCTCAAGCTTATGCTGATAATTTGGCCGTTTATTACTGGTAATGACATGTTCTGGGTAAAAGATCGGGTACAAAAAGCAGTAAATTCAGCTGGTAAATAGGCTGAGAAATGAGAGCTTCAGCTTAGCTGCAAGTAGACCAAAATTGTACTGTCTGCTCACAAACGGAAATTTTTTGTGAGGTTATGAGTATGAACAGTCAGCAGCTACATTTATCAAGAAATTTTAACCACTAGTGGTCACTCTAGATAGTAAACTAATTTGAAAACTTTACCTACATTACATTTCCCGCAAAGCGACTGTATCTCTAGTGCAATGCAGGCAATTAGTGGGTGATTTATGGGGAGCTAAACCACTAATCATAAAATGGATTTACACAACGATGGTGCGTCCTATTATGACCAATGCTTGTACTTGGTGTGTGGGGACAATAAATAAACAATATCTTATGACAAAACTATCAAGTACTTGGCGGCTTGCATGTTTAGTGATTTTCTTAGCTTTTCTAAGCACTTCTACGAGTGCCCTACAAACACTGCTGAACATCTCTTCAAATCGATAAATTTACTTTGTCTGAAGCAGTACGAGGGTTGCATCGATTCTCATGTATGGGATTATGGCCGTGCAAAGTAATTGGTTTATCGGGAAAAAACTGTCAGTCGTGTTGACGTATACAAAAGAGAAGGAAAAGATCTTCCTCTATTAAGAATGTCACCTGACCTAATTAAAAAAACAAGGATATTTGAAAGAAATTTTGTAAGCCTTATAATGGAAGGATATGACGCAATGGAATATAAATCCGCACTGAACCAGAAATTTGTCAAGCGTTACCTGATGGTTCTAAAATTAACAAAAGATTAATAGGCAGAATTTACCTGGAATATCCTGGTAACTCTCGAACAATGCAAAAGTTTCTCTATGATGGAACTCATGGTATGTTGTTGCAAAAAGAAGTCCTTGCCATCTTTATAGTGGCAAAGGTACTTTGTCTTGATGAAATACAAGACCAAAATATAATTGCACTGGTTGATAGCAAAGCAGCTATAGAGACTATTTTACGCAGTATCGTAAAAGCGGGTACGGCACTATAGTGTATCAAAAACCTAAATCGATTAGGCGAAAGTTATCACATAACTTTTGCATGGACCCATGGGCATGCAAATGTCTACGGCAATGAAATGGTAGGCAACTTGGCAAATTCCGAATCTACTGTAGTTTCTCAAAGTTCTGAACCTTTCATACCGGTTTCTCATGCTAGTTGCTCCAGTGATACAAAGAAATTGTGTAGATAACGATGGAAATCATCGTGGAACAATAGAAATAATTGTTTGAGAGCCAAAGAGGACGTGGATTGGGCATCACTTCGTCTTTGTCAGTATCTTTTAAGCCTTAATCAATCAACTAAACCAGATAGCACAGATCCTGAAAGGACTCTGTAATTTTCAAGGGCACAACAAAACATTGGTCGCAGTCTCATATTAGCCGTAAGTGCAACCTAGAGAACGAAACTGCCAATCATCATGTGTGCAGGTGTATGTGTTACTAAGATATTAAAAGCAAGTATTTTGGGAAATCAGGCAAACTCAATCAACAATGATATTGGTGGATGTAATAGGCCTATAACAAAATTGGCTGCGTATTGGCAATTGGCGGGATTGCTTGCCAAATATGGCCAGTAGCATCTTTTTCAACTCATCACTGCAGTGCTAATTGTAATGTACTTGTGTGATGCCTAAGCAATGGGTCAGTTTTGAGGTTTTTATCATTGCCCTACCGTCACCAGTGCCTATATAATAACAACAACAACACCTCAATGATATTAACTGTTTGCAGTGGCCTAAATAACTGCGTATGAACAAAAGCATTTACGCTCAGATACTCACCGTATGCTTTCTGTTATTTTGCACCAAGCCACACCATAAGTCCATTGATTTGAAAGAAGACTGGCAGCTTCAAATGGAAGCACAAAGAGAAACATAAAGTCAGCGATTGCTAGTTGCAAGACATATACATTTGTGACCGTCTTCAAATATTCCCTATATAAGTAAATAAGCTGAAATCACGACGCATTTTCCAAGAAGGAGCCTAAATTTTTCAGTGGGTGGGTCACATTTCTCTAGTTTTTGAAACTTGTCCGTCCAAACTATTTTTAGCAATCCACCCGATATCAAAATGGTAACGTTTATAGTAGATTTTGTCAATCAAATACACAGTGAGACCTATTTTGCGGTGGCAATATCCTATTTTTTGATATAGTTATTAATTCTTTTTTTACTAATTTTAATATGTAATTTAATCACGTTTAACTCACCTCAAAATAATAATAAGATAAATTACCGCCATATTAGCAATCAGTCCAACCGTAGCAGTTACAAAAAATATTACTGGAATAGCGATATGAGCGGTTGTAACGCAATGTGCAGTGAGATCATCATCTCCTCCTGTTGGATAGCTTCCTTCCTCTACGGCAACAAATATTTTACATTTTGTGAGAAAAGCTAATTCATAACGAGACAGCCTCATCTACATGTGGCCACATTCAATAATGATGGTGGCATAACAGGTGACCGATGCCAGTCAGGTGTGTAACCAGTATTTTTGTCGGGAGAGGGGTATAAAAAGATTGAAAACTTTTGGCCTCTCTGCAAAAAGTTCTTTAAACGATTTTCGAGGCACACTTGTTGGACGAACGACTTTACATGAAATTGCAAAGGGGAAAGCTTCAGGTTCCTGGTTGTCTCTTCTGTCCCCAGCCGTTTTTAATGTGGTCGGTTTGTGAAAAGCTAATTATGTGTGAGATTTTTCGCCACCGGCAATCATATGTCGTAATTTTAATGCTGAATATTAATTACGAATGAACATACGTGACTTGGATTGATAGGAAACACTGGGTCACAAGCAACACTGCACACAAATCTACAACATAATTTAACAAAGTCTAAAGACAAGAAAATCTACCTGTATCGTCATATGTGGATGGGTAGTAGTCTAACTCCATGAGTGTCATACAAAAATTTACGAAAACGTTTTTCAAGGTATTTGTAAAACAACTTCAGATAATAAAACATCACTAAAATACAATAAAAAGAGTCGGCTGTGATCGAAATGTTTGCTATATTTTCAAAATTGCTTGCCACAAAGCGTCTTTCACCAAATTTTCTTTCTATAATCGTACTTGATAATTATCAAACCAAAGCCCTAGCACGCGATTTCGTCACAAATAAAAGCTTTTTTGAAACTACAAATAAATTTGTATAAATGAAACACGCCGTGAATACCGAGCTAGGAAACGCTTGAACGCTTTACGATTCATCAACTTCAAAATAACAAAATGATGTTTTATTGTCTGTGAATCGGCAACCAACTTTTCGACAACGAGCATTCCCTAATTTAACACTTTCAGGATGATATTTAGTCAAGGACAGACACCAATTTATACTGTAAAATGCCGCGCTACCCAAATGACGCATTAGGAAGATCAACAATTTGTTGTCAACATCAATTCATGCTAATTCAATCAAAGGTAAATTTATTTCCTTCAATTTAAGTTTGATTTGTACAAGGACTTAGGCAAGTAAAGTAAGCGAGACTTCCTGACTTTAAAATCGATCAATACCCCATGTACGTCAACAGCTTACAGGCAGAGGTGAATTTGAGGGGAGGGAGATAAAGAGCGATGGCCTCTCAAACAATTTCAAAGAAGCAAAAAATCCACGAAAACTCACTTTCGAAAAGTTAATCTCCGAAAAAATAATAAAAAATATTAAAAAAGTCTTCATGTTTAGAGAAGGCAGAAGGAACAACTTTACACGTGATCTATTAGCGATCTGCAGGCGGTGACACTGTTTCAACCTATCAGGTTCTACCAGTAGAGTTGATAATCCACAAAATAAGCCGCGATAGCGTCACTTTTTGCACTTTGCTCAAAATGCTTGCTGGCCTATTGCATGAATTTAAGAAACTGTGACCTTTAGGATGTGATTGCACTGGTGTTCTTGCACTGTGTTAGACCTTGAGGGTTTGCGACTACAGCTGCTCATTCACGAGTGACACGAGTTTGCAGGATGTTTAAGTCCCACAATTGTGCGGCTCTATGCCAGGAGTTGGCAAACTTTTACTATTCGCAGGTCAAATGTAAAGTTTGCAGGATCTCGACGGCAAGTTAACTTCCTCCTAGAAAATTGTTTTTTTTTGCTGTTTTTATGGCAGTTGTCGACATCCCTGCTTCGATCTACAATATCTTTTATGGCAGATCTTTTTAGGCAGTTACGTCACTAGAAAGCTACAGATGTATCCACATTTGTACTCTCGAAAACATTTTCTATTTTGGTAACCTTAGCAAAGTAGCACAAAGAAAACGTTTTCCAATTTACCATGATTTTCTGCTGCGAGCAGGGGGAGGGGGCACATGATAAACTGCTATTCGTGGGTAGGGCAGTTATGAGCAGTAAATATAATTGTGCTACCCAGCCGACTAGTGGTAGGAGACAGTTCGTCTCCTTGCCTTCATAGATAGCTATCAACGGAATTGCCCAAACTTGTGTCTGACAAACAACGAGCTGTAAAAGGGCTCTAGTCAAATTATGGGAGTTGCCTACAGGCCTGTTTTGATCCAACAGATCTCTTCAGAACATTTACGTTACCAGAAAAACACAGATGTAGCTACATTTGTCATCTTGAAAACTTTTTTTAACTGGAAGGCTGGGTAGCACAGTTGTATTTACTACTCAAAATTTCCCTACTCACCTACAGCAGCTCACCATGTACTCCTCCTACTAGCAGCGGGGAATACATGGTAAATTGAAAAACGTTTTTTTTTGTGCTACTTTGCTAAGGTACCTCAAATAGAAAATGTTTTCGAGAGTAGAAATAGAGGTACATCATAAATTGTGTGATTTCGTGACGTATTGCTCTAAACAAGTCTTAAATATCAAAATAGGTTCGCTGGCCTCATTCATAAACTCGGCAAGACCTCAGCAGCTAGCACAGAGCTGCCACAAATTTTTTTCTGTTTCATCCACTTCAAGAAATCATCTCCTCATTTCAAAACCAAATGTTTTTCCTAATTTCCTCACACACACTCTTCGTTAAAGAATCATCTAGAAACGGAAATTTCTGGTGAAATTTCAACATCCATCTCACTGTCGATAACCAGTTAACACTTTCGGTGGGACATGTGTTTCCGAAAAAAGTACCTTTCATAATCTCTCGATTGTTCACCAGAAGATAACAAAAGAAAGGAAGAAGTTTCTTTTTTAACCTAAGACTTCCGTCAAGTAGAACTACGTGAATATTTCGGCAAACAGCGACTTTCCGCACCCAACTGATAAGATTTTATTTTTCACGTATTTCTGCGTGGCACTGGCTTGGCTGGGAATTAAAGCATATATAGCATCAAGCTCACTGTAGTGAGCGTGCACAAAATATAAGCTTAAAATTAAAAGCATCAGTTCACAGGACCAATGGCGGAGTGGTATAAACCGCAGTTCATGTGATCGGCGGTTCAATATCAGAGTCCACCTGATAGTTCAAATTGGAACAAAACCGGTCGTGAAAGCGGTAATTTAATCAACTCATTGCAGTTGGCCTATATTCCTTAATATCAAATCTAGAAATCTAGAAACACTTTCCAAACACTTTGCATGACGTTTAAAACAGTCTACAAAGCTTACCTAAATTGCATAGCTTCGACAACTCAACACTTAATAAAACATTGCCATCAAAAATATTCACTACACCGAATCAGAACGGTAGTATGAGGTCAATACTGAAATTTAAAATGAAATAAGCTCCACTAATGAAAGAACTCGCGCACAGTGCATAGTATGCGTCACATTAAAAAACATTGATGTTTAAATTATAGGTCTCCGCATTCAATAGACAGATAGACTCATGGTTATGGTGAGATGTCTACCTTACATTGTCTACGTACTTTTCGGTTGGCTTCTACTTGGCTCTACTAACGCATTGCAACAATCCAAAGCTATCAAAGATACTATCTAGACCCCAAATGTCTCGCTAGGTGGGTATGAAAAAAGCAGTTGTTAAATTACTGCTTTCACAGCTTGTTGTCTGCCAAAGAAACGTTTCCGCAACTCCGTTGACAGCCATTTCGGAGAACCTATGACCACAAGGAGACGCTCTGTCTCCTACGACCAGTCGGATTTCAGGAATTTCAGGAACAGTTTTGTCCTAACTAAACAAGCAACAGTTCACTGGGAAATTAAGAAACACATTTATTGAAGGCACAGCATTAATACAATACTTGACTTTATGTTTGAAAGTTTCTCAAGTTTAGGTGATAGGTTGCCTGAGGCCAGAAAGCATTAACGAAACAGAAGCAAATTTCAAGAGAGCCAAAAAGTACTTGGGGGACTTTTTGTTCCTCGATTGATTTCAACTTTTTATCCCTCATTCGTATCACTTTTTGGCGAAGTCGACGTTTTTCGCCGCTCTACTCGAAAATATATTCTTTCCGTAATTGAGTTTAAGAAATTGGGGGCCATGGCAAATTTGGCTGCTAAGCTACGCTTATGCCAGAAGTATAAAACTTTGCAAATGAATGGAACTCGTCGGTCACTCGTGTTCTTAACTTACTTTTAGTGTGTTTCATTGCTGAAAATAGTTGCTCACACGTTTAAAGAGTGCGTTCTGCTTGCACCATAAGTCAAGTTGGATCATAATTCGCTTTCAAGATATCTTTTGTTAAGTCAAGCAGCGACACACCCTCGGCATAAATTTCGACTCTACAATCCAGTCTAAATACCAAAACCAAAAGCCAAACCTAAAACGAAAACCGCAAGATGCCTTGACGCAATCTGCAGAAAATGGTGGTCACCGTGTGGTTGGCCCATTCAGAAGAAAAACTGCAAAACCTGGGAGATATTGTAGACAAGAAAAGCAGAGAATATGGTATGCAATTAAATGAAACGAAAAAAGAAACAATAATTGTAACAAAGAAAAAAGAAACAGAGATTCCAGTTTGTAATCCAACAGTGAATGGATCGGTTCTGAGACAAGCACAGAAATTTCAATATCTTGGCACTAAGGTAAATTGGGACGCAAGAGATGAAATAGAATTCAACATAAGAAATACTACAGGAAAAGCTAGTTTCCGATAAATAAGAGCAATTTCTCTGCAGCAAAAATATTTCTTTTAAAACAAGATATGAAGTTTTGAACTGCTATATATGCCCTATTTTTCTTTACTACTCTGGAACCTGGAACACATCCAAAAGCATGGCAACAAAAATAAATATCTTTGAAATGTTGTGTTTCGGAAGAATGTAAAAGCATTTCATGAACAGCAAGAAATACTAATAAAAAAGTTTTATCTCAAATCAATCAAATTAAATCGCTACTGAAAAAAAACAAAATTAGACAATATAATTTCCTAAGTCACATAACACGGAAACAAAAACTGGAACATTTGCCTCTCACCGGTAAATTCAATGGAAAGCGTGCACCTGGCAAACGAAAATAAACTTATCTGAAATAATTTAACAACAAAATGAAAATGATAATTCACAATTCAACTGACAGAGAAAAATGGGCAACGCACAGTCATGAGGCCGTTGTTGCCTGGTTCAGGTAGGATAACTGATGATGATGTCACCGTCCAATTCACCTTTATCGTTTCTCTTCTTATTCCCGAAGCGTTATTTTGTTTTTGTATGGGCATTTGCCTTCCAAATTCAGTATGTATGCTCTGTTACGAGTTAATTCTTACCGCAATGCTCGTTACAACAAAGGATTACTTGCCGCTGACCTAAAAATTTTTCTATGTAGTTATTGTGTAAACACTAAATCACATTTTAAAACTTCAGGCTAGAGGTGTATATGAAGTGTACCCAAATAAAGCAGGTGCCATTTAGCAAAGAAACAATTAAGCGTAATGAGGCGAATAGATAAGCCCTTAAAACAAATACATAACTAGGCTTAAAGATATTTCAAGCGTAATAGATGAAGGAAAATTCACACGTGGGCAACAAAGATGTTGCAATTAACTGAAGAAGGTCGGATAACGATTTTGCTCGGCGGGCCGCAGATTGCAGACCCCCCTTCCACGCCATGCTTTATAATGCCTCTAATCACTTGCCGGTCATCAACTGTACTGATGAGATCTAATCGGTCGAAACAGGGTCACAGCCTGCAATTCGCTCAAAGTGCATTGACGGTTATTTTCAATAAATTTAAAAGAATGTAGCTTTTACTAACTGATATCTCGAAAATCTATTTAACAAAATAGTGCAAGTTGTAAAAATTTTTCAACTTTTTCCGAAACAATAATCTCGATCTGGATATCATTTTAACATTGGGCTAAACACAAATTGATTTCGTGGAGAGCAGGGAATACCAGATAGAAAAACTCGGAATTCACGAGAAGTTAGACCATGACATAACATAATGTTTTAAAATATCTGAACATTTATGGAGTGAAGTAATACATTATCTCTAACTAAAGAATATCATACGACCTTCACAGTAACGTTATGTGTTGCAAAAAAATTAAAATCTCGCTTCCAAAGTAGAATATTGAAAAAAATCATGTATACGCCTAAAGTTGGAAATAATCCCTTGTGTTTTGTGATAAAGCGAAGAAGAAACGGCTAAATATTTTAACTCAACATTGACTTTCGTTACTCTTGCCTTCGACTCTTTCATCACTCTCAACAAAATTCTAAACGACCACTGCAATTTTCCTACGTTGACACATTAACAGGCTTTTCAAAATTTAGATTTTTTGCTGCTCATAGTTGACGCAAATTAAACTGTGATAATTTTTTGGAATGTAGTAATTAGTGTCGCTTCGCATGTTCGTTAACGCAAGTCTCGGGCAAAAAGTTTTATATATCCTTTTTATAAACTGATATACAGTGGTAATTAGTGTTTATTTACTATCAAACAATATTTATAGTACTGCGGCCATCATCCGAAGTATATGATACTACGTTTATTTTACCTGACTTCGGATCTTTATGCCGACCGCGATTTTGTGATTTCAGTTGAATAAACAAGAAACTTTCGGGAAAGGAAAACTAAAAATAAGTTTTTTATAGACTTTTTCCTACAAGCACGTGTGACCGTCAAATTCATCTAATTAAGCCCAACGGTTTTGTGTGTAGGCCCAACAGTCCTGTGTAGGTTCACTGTACGTCTAAATCACGACAAGGAATCGATAAATTTTTTTCCGCCAGTCAGAGATGTTTTTCCTAGAAATTTGAAAAAATGATCCTTATGAACAAAAAAGATGAATAATCAACACAATGACGTTATATTACAGCTGCCAGGCGATCAGTAGAAAAAATAAATAGAGTTTCAGAGAAGTATTAATTGTTGGTAACAGTCAGTATGAGGCCGAATTGAAGAAAGACTCTCAATCAGTTTTCAGAAAGACCTCAGTTTATTATGTTCTCCCGGCTACGGACCTCTTCGAGTATCTGAAAACTTTTTTACTCCCTTTTACTCCGTAGTAACGGAGTTAAGCTTTGAAGCAGCTTTTAGCACATTTTTACGAAGATTTAGCATTTATTACAATATTACAGTATTTGACCCTTATTACATAGCAGGAAGTTTGCTGATCATCTTTCAATCTCTGCTCGACGCTATAGAGATTTCTCAAGCTCTCCTATATTCCAGTCAATTTATTGAAATCCCACAACTCCCTCTGAAATTGGAAAAACAACAGAGAAATGAAGTAAAAATACAGCTGTGGAATAGATGGCATACTGATAATAATACTAAAAATTTGCCAGATAACAAACAAACTGCGCTTCCTCATGTTTTGAATTTATCCTTGTCTCAAGAAATGTGGTTTTCAAATTTTAAAATCGTAAAACCAATACCGGTATTCAAAACAGGCTGTTCAACTGAGAGCAACAGCTGCCGCCCAAACAGTTTGCTACGTGCTACGTCTAAAATTTTAGAAAAAGTTATGTGCAAACGGGTGATGTCATTCCTAACTCAACACAAGTTTTTTTCTGCGAAGGAAAATTTGGTTTTAGAAAAAAAGCATGAAACTAATCATGCTATCACCTGGCTTGTGGAAAACATTGCTGAAGCAATTGAAGATAACAATCAGTGCTAGGAGTAGTTTTAAATCTGTCTAAAGAATTTGACACTGTCCATCAGACAACACTACTTCAAAAATTACAACATTGCAGCATTCGAGAACTGACAAATGATTGGCTCTGTAATTATCTATGTGTAAAGGGAGTGCTCATTTGGATGGTCAATTTGTTCAATAAAAAGCTTGACAACTCTTTCCCCGACCAGTTCTCCAGAATCAGGCAAAGCCTCCTTCCCAGTATATACTTCAAAGTCAACCGGAAACCCATCATAGAGAGCCATAGCCAATAACTTCATACCAAATTTGATCGGGTTTCCGCGGATTTACTGTTTTAAAGCAGAGCGTCCGTAATATAGAATCATTTCCTCATCTATGCTTAAATTTTTTGTAAACACACCAAACTGAGAAAAAAGACGTTTATAAATATTTTTATACTGCCGGACTTTCACTAGACGATTGTTCTTGTCAATAGTGATATTATCTGCCAAATGCAAATACTGCTTTATTGCTCGGAAGCGATTTTGTAAAAGTTTTTGTTGAATAAGTAGTACAACGACATCATCGTCTCTACACCAATAAAGAGCTTGTCTGGGAAGTGTTAGATAGCCAGACAGATTCAACATAGCCAGAAATATTTTTAGCTCTTCCTTCGTGAAGTTGAAATTGTGAGCGCTATTTTGAGCAGCGTACCTATTGCTTTCCACTAAAATTAATTTCAAGACATTTTTTCCATAAAAGAGTTCAAAGAGCTCAACGGGCTGTTTGTCCTGAAGAAGTGGATAGCTCTCAACCAGAAACTCAGGCTGCAAATTTGGTAAAACGTCTTCTTCCATTTATATTTTTTGTTGCGGTTTAGCTTTTTTCTTTTCGATGCGGTTTCGACATCATCAGAGTTTTAGTCTTTTTTTTGTAAGTGCACTTCCATCTCACCCGCAACCTTACGTATACCGTCATCATCATTTTCATTTTCTTCACCCGTCACTTTACCCGCGTTATCAGGAGGCAGAATAACAATTTTGGCTTCTTCCTCATCATCGCTCAGACACTCCACGATGCTCAAAGCTTTAACAGCTGTATAACACGTTTTAGACATAATTATGACCGGGAATAAATAAAACTACACATTATCACAACGATCAAGTTAAAATGATGTATTCGTCAACAGTCTATTTCACCCCGCCATTTTACATAACTACTACAATTAACATCAACTACTTAAAAAAATGCATAAGAACGTTTTTCTTGCTGTATACCAGGTTTTACAATAGGCTAGGCTATGTAGTCGTATGTAGATTTCTGGTTTAATTTCGTAGTAACTGGATGCAATTCAAAACCCTTAATATATATTTTGCTCTAAAGAGCTTGGTAATGGTTCTATGAAACCATCAATATGGAAAACCTATTTTATTTCCAGTCATTCTGCTCATGTACATCACGGCCATGATTCTTTAAATGCCAAGCAGGCTTGATTTCAAGCTGGTGAAACTCTATCAAGTTTTGGATTCACAACAGAAAACATTTCAGCTTTGAAAGCATCATATTAAGTTGCTCGAAAATTTGCAAAGAAAAAAATCTACCAAACACACTTGATGAAGGACTTATCAAGCCTTTTGCCATGGATATAGATGAATTTTGTGTGAAAAAGAAGTAAAACAAAAATTTAAAAAGTACACTGTCTACCGTTTCTTGATGTTTACGTCGAAAGAACAGATATTGGCTTTGAAACCAGTGTATACCGGAAACCCACTTTGGAGTCCTTTAGTCCTCTCAAACGTAAAATAAATCTAATATCTACATTAGTACATCGAATCATAATTATTTGCACCAAGCGCAGACTCAATGAAGAAATAGAACGGATCAATAAAATATTACTGGACAATGGCTATCCTAAAAACGTCATCAACGCTCAGATTTCCAAGAAAATTACTCAGTTTTCCATCCTTAAAGCGATTCGACCCACAAAAGTGCCCGGTGTACTTGAGGGTCCCTTGGATTGGTAAGCCCTCGACAAACTTGGAAAAAAGTCAAAGCCGCTGTGGAAAGCTGCTATGCTTCTGTCAACACCCGCTTGGTCTTTACGTCAAAGTGCATATTGCCTGTGGCCCGCAAGGATGTTCTACCTACCACTCAGAAAAGTTCTGTCATATATGAATATAAGTGTCACTGTGATAGTCGGTACGTAGGACGAACATCTCAACGGCTACAGGATCGCATCAAGCAACATGTTCCGCAATGGTTAAGACAACAATTGACCCGTCCACGCCGATCTCAACCACACAGATCATGCAAACGACACCAAACTGGATTGTGACTCTGCCATTGGTCAAGATCTTTTAGAAAATGATCAATGTGCATTAAACTATGATAACAAGCGGTTTTCAATCCTCGCCACAACACACGGCTCTTTCCATCTTAATCTCTTAGAGGCTGCTTATATCAAGACCCAGCGCTCGGTTTTATGCAGACAGAAAGAGTTTGTTTACGCTCTGAAACTCTTTCGATAATTGCGGCATTTAGCCTCCTGCTGTGCTTTCTCTAACTTTCGCTATTGCGAAATCTTTCTTTGTCGGGCTTTACAATCAGTGCTATCCTTGGCTCGTCTTGATTGCCTAACGTCCAAATTGACCACATAAAACACTTACTCACTCTAGATCTTCCCTTTTGACGCAATTTTGCCACTAATGAGAGCGTCACGAAAAGCTTATGGCTCAAACAGCTTTTTTCAAAGCTATTTTTAAAAAGTATTATTGTCAAATGATACCACAAGCACTGCATACGTGGTAAATCACAGGATATTTTAGATCAGGTAGTGAACGAAATTCGGGGCAACATTAAATTATGGAAATTTACGAAATTGCAGAAATATAGAAAAAACGCCAATTAAGTTACGGAAATCACAGAAATTTACGAAAATGCTTAGTTCAACTCTACTCAATTGCCTGATTTTACCCAATTGGGTGATTGTATTTTTAGTTTTCTCGACTTCGGTAAACTTCCGTATTTCTGCGATTTCCTTACTTCCTTTGTTGGTACTCGTAGTTTTTTCGCATTTCCGTAAGTCAGCAATTCAACTTTCAAAATGACTTTCTGTATTTCATGTTTATTACAACTTCGTAATTCAGTAATTTTATTAGGGTCTTTACATTACTTGATTCTATTATTCACTACGAGTTTTCGTATTTAGTAATGTATGGATTGCACTGAAGTATGGAAATTTCTATGGAATTACTAAACCACAGAAATTCATATTAAATATAAAGTTACTCAAATACGGAATTTATTTGAAAAAGAAAATGCTGACTTGTGGAAACAAGCAAAAATTAAAATTACCTGAAAAACTAAAAAAGTAAGGAAATTGCAGAAATACAAAAATTTACGAAAGCCGGTAAAAGCTGAAAGTTTAACCACTAGAATGGGCAAAAATAGCTTTTTGAGTTGAGTTAAACTAAGCACTTTGGTAAATTTACGTATTTCAGTGATTTCCGTAACTTAATTGGTGTTAAGGTAATACAAGATGCCAGCGATGTACTTTGAGCAAACTGCAGACAATGACACTGTTTCGACCTATAATATGCTTTAAATAAAGCATAGCTTAGACCGTCACACTTGTGGGATCTATACTAGGTCCATGTAGTGTTTTTTTTCCATATTTTGTTGGTGTTTTTCCATATTTAATTTTTCTTATTTAATTGGTACTTTTTTCATATTTTTGTAAGAATTTCCGTAAATTTTCTTATATTAGTGTTGGCCTGCAATCCCTCGCTTTGTACAGATGGGGCTTCTTTGCCATGATCACAGCGAAGTCAGGATTTGTAACGCTTGTGAAAAAAACGTGCTCCACATATTGTTTCTTCTCACTGTGTCCTTCGTCGACATGTGCTGGCAAGCAAAACCCTCCCAGAATATCTAAAATTAGTCATGTAGGAACCAATTCAATTAGTGCATTTTGTTAGATCTCGTGTTGTTAACCGATATTGGACAATTGTTCCACAATTAAAGCATAAATTTAAACGTTCACCGCTGATCGTATACATGTATTATCAACAAACTGTTTTTTTCATATCTCTATTTAGGGGTTAAAAATAGTTTTTCATAAAAATTTTTCATGATGACGTCATATGATTTGCTGTAATTTATCCTCACAATTCTCGATCTAAAACCTACTCTAAGTTTTCATCTTTAGAGGGAAACAGTGACGTCATGAAAACAAATTTTGAACTTTTATCAATGCAACTTTTTTCTTTAAACATTTGCTATTATGTCGGTGTAAGTTTTGTTTTGATGTCATGTTTCTTTGCTGAGCAGTATCTGTTTAAAAATTTTGTTCCAATATTGGAACAATTGTCCAATGTCTATGCTAAAGCGTCATCTGTCGTGCTCGCGACATCACCAAACTGCCATACCTACAAATGAATTGCTGACTGTATCAAATTTTTTCGAGCCACTAATATTGGCATTAGTTTTTTCAACAAACTTTTATAAAGATTAAATGAATATTTAATATGGTTTGTGACTGTTTCCATGGTAAGAGGCTGTTTTTGCATAAAAATGTTGATGCTTTTTTGTGACCACTTGAAAAATATGCTATAAAGGCAAACTTGTAATGTTGGCAAACAATTACAATAATTTTAATTTTTAACATATGATATAAATTTGCATTTAAAGCACATGATATAAAAATGTGCCTACAAAAGCAAATTTATTGTAATGTTGGCGAACAATTACAATAAATTTGCTTTTGTAGCACATGTTTCAATAATATGGAGTGTTTGCGTCCTTCCTAAACGGTTGCCTGATAACGGAAAAAATAATTGACGTGTAAATCCCACCTTGGACTCGCAGCAATCTTTTGTTGTGTTTTTCTTGCACCAAACACAGCGACCCTGCTTCACGCAATCAACTGGCTGATGTTGTCAAATACTTTTGTTTGCAATTCGCTGGCCGCTTTTTGGAGTCCGAGCTGTTTCAGCGCGACCGCGTTCCTAAGCAACCCAATCACGACAAATCTCGTAAAATCTGATTGGTATCTTTATGGGGATCGCGATGAAGAATCATGTATAATCGCCACGCTGCTACACGAATCTTGTTTATGCATTTGAGGAAGAAAGAGTAACACCACTTCTTGGCGTGAGTGGTTGGCTTATATTGACTGATGAAACAGTCCAAACGATCAACACCGCCCATCCCTTGGTTGTACCTCATGATATAGTGAGGATGAGAAACATCAATTCCTTTTTTGACGTTGACTAAAGCGCTTGACCGCATGTCTCCCAAATTATGGCACCATCTATTCGTCTACTGCTAAATCCTCGGCAAAAACTCCAAACTGCTGCAATGATGCATTCACAGCTTCTTGTAGAGGCGGATTTTTTCTATTTATCTCCTTGAGGTAAACAGTCATTGTCCGCAAAGTAAAGAAAACGTTATATTTTTTCAAAGCTGTTTCTGGTCATACTTCTAGGAACCCCAGGACATGCTATGTCCTAAGACCAGTATTGCCGTTGAGGCGATCGAGTGTTGTAGCCAGAAAGAAGAATAATTGCAACAAAAATATAACTCTGATCCTTGGAAATTTTTATCTTTTCATTATGTTGCGCGGCATAACGCTTTGATTCTTTGATGATGCGGTCGCAGATTTTATCATTCATGAGCAACTTGAAAATCTGAAATGGCTCCAGTAAACACAGTTCTGGTCGTGTTTCCAATAGAGGCGAGATCCATGCCCGGGTAGGTGGATTGCGCACTTTTGTGCCACGTTTCCAGTTTGGAGCCTCCGAGTGGGTTTCCATTTTTTCTGTTTAGCTGGGGGCCAACGCTGTAGCTGGCCTCGGAAGCAACATATTTTTTGCAGGTGAGTCTCCAAAAACTTCAACCCATCCGGCAGCGTTGTTCGGCAATGTCTCCAAGTTATGGGCTATGGCTCTCTCTGATGGGTTTCCGTTTGACTTTGAAGTATATACAGGGAAGGAGGCTTTGTCTGATTCTGGAGCTATAACTATGACTAATATTATCCTGGGCTATGACTAACATTATCCTCGCCCTGTTCCAAATGCATTGCATAGCCATCCCCCTGCTCTGTAGGCAAAATAACTATAGCTTATTCATTGCAAATGTTACGTTTCTTTCCTATAGTCTCTATTCGTTCCTGGCACAATTTTCAACCAGACTAAAACAGATAAAAACGTATATTATTTTTGAAAGTTTATGACACGACGCCGTGTCTACTCGTCTCCATCTATCCACTTAACTGACTTCTACCGTCTTTTTCGTCCGCGTCCAACACGCCTTCTCGGCATAATTAGCACACAGCACAGAGAACCCGCCCTAAGGCAGACCGCGCTATCAAGGCAACCCGTGTTCAAAGCCAACGTGTAACACCCTCTCTCCTCCACTAAAACAGAAGGAAATTATCAGAAATATACGTACACACAATATTACAAACAGCCTACAACATATCAATTCATGGTGATGTGATTCAATAATGTCAAAATTACCCACGTGTAATACTATTTCATAGAGTGCAGTGAAACAATCAAAGTGCAGCTAAACATCTTGATAATAATGTGGGCATCTCAATGTACTTCTGGGCCGTAAATTTGGTCTACGACTATTAATATTGTGACTTCGTGACAAGTGCGACTGACTTGGGGAGAAACGTCGATAAAATCCCATGTCACTATTTGGTCAATCGTTAACGGGATGATTCTTATCATTCTCAGTCGTAGATTTTTCATTAATTCTTCCACAACTCTTCTTCAAACGATTAAAATGAACATTGTAGACCCGTCAAGACTTTCTATTACATAATTCACAGGTGGTAACACTTCAACAACACGATAAGGTTCACAATAAGGCAAGTAAAATTTACGTGATTCATCATTTTGTAACACAGAATTCCTTAACATCACAAGATCTCCAACACTGTACGCGGTGTTTGCCGATGCCTTCTGATCATAGCGTTTTTTCATCAGATTCCTCCTTCTTTCTAATCTGGTTTTGACCACTTCATGCACCAGGCGAATTCTGCCTTGCAAATCAGCAATAGCATTGGTGGAAGGAAGAAAACTCGGTTTACCCGTCATCGAGTCCGCCGGCAATCGCAAATCTCTCCCAGTCAGCAGAAAATGAGGTGAAACTCGTGTTTCTTCGTGGCAGCTTGCATTATACGCAAAGCAGATTGCTAGAAGAGACCTGTACCAAGACTGAGGATCCTGTTGTACATAGTTTTTCAGCATCGCAATTATAGAGCGGTTATTTCTCTCAACGCCACCATTACCAGCTGGGTGGTAAGCGGTCGTTCTCGTCTTTTTACAGCCCATTAGTGTGGCCAGCTCTCGAAACAGCGTGCTTTTGAAGTTGCCTCCCTGATCTGAGTGAACACGTTCAGGCACTCCATGCACTGTAAACCAATTGCAATACAGGGTCATTCCTGTTTCCTGAGCCGTTTGAGAACGCATTGGCCACGCTTGCATATAATTGGTATAAGTGTCGCAAGCGACTAAAATGTAACGTTTTTCTGTGTGAGTTATAGGCAAGTCACCAAGCACATCAATCTCAATTCGCTGCATTGGGCTCAGTTCCGAAGAGGGAACAAGCTTAGCCTTTGGAGTTGTTAATGGTTATTTAGGTGGTCACACAGTTGACACTCTTTACAAAATGCGGTAACAGACGCTTTCCAACGTGGCCAATAAAATCATTCCGATATGTTTTCAGCAGTTTTCTTTACACCCAAGCGGCCTCCACCGTGAGCAGAATCGTGAAGAGCTTTCAATACCTCCTCTCTTTTGGAACTCGGAACCAATAATTAGGCTCTTACAGTCATCACTGAGTCTTCATGCTTTCGATACAAACAAGAATCCTTGAGAATGATTTCTCCAAAGATAGACCAATAATGCCGAATCTCTTAGCTGGACTTTCTAATCTATTTAAATGGTGGTCTAGAACCGCGTTGGACCCAATCAAGTAAAACAGACAAATGTTTATCTTTTTGATGGAATTGTGCAATTAAATCATCATTCCAACCTTGGCATTCTCTGAAATCAATGGCAAACATATCTACCTTGCTCGAGTTCTCAACATGTTCCTCCACATTTATCAAGCCATTATCATAGTGGAACGGGCAATCATCAGGAAAATTCTCCTCCCCGCCAGGACACCTGCTCAAAGCATCAGCATTTCCATGAACAGATCCTGAGCGATGTACAAGTTTAAAATCAAACTCAGCCATCAATTCGAACCATCGCGCGCACTGACCAAACACATTCTTAGACTCCCACAACCACCGTAAAGCAGCATGATCAGTTCGCAGTAAAAACGTTTAATCCAGATAACAACAAAACTTTTGGAGAGGATGAACAACAGCTAGAAGTTCTTTTCTTGTTGTGGAATAATTCCGTTCACATTTGGTTAGTGTTCGGCTACAGTAAGCAACTGGATGCTCTTTTCCATCGCGAATTTGAGACAAAACTCCCCCAACTGCACCATTTGATGCATCGGTATCCACAATAAAGGGTTTGAAAAAATCAGGATACACTAAAACAGGTGCAGATGTTAAAAAACTTTTTAAACACAAAAATGAGTCTTTACATTCACCGGTCCACTCGAATTGCTTGGCGAACTTTTTGGTCAAATCATATATTGGTGCAGCTAATTTAGCAAAATCTTTAACAAACTTTCGATAATATGATGCAAGACCCAAAAATTGTCTTACTTCCTTCAATGACTTGGGAATTTGCCACATACTCACACAAGCCACTTTCTCAGGGTCACGCAAAACTCCCGATTCTAATACCATGTGGCCCAAAAACTTCACCTCACTTTTGAATAAAGTACATTTTGAAGGCTTTAAGGTCAAGCCATGCAATTCAAGACGTGACAAAACTAAATCGACATTACGTAAGTGTTCATCAAAAGTACGCGCGCAAACAATGACATCATCCAATTACGCTAAAACACCATCCCATTTAATACGACCCTTATTAAATGCTGAAAGGTTGCCGGCGCGTTTGCCAAGCCGAAGGGCATCACGTTAAATTCAAACAATCCTTTATGGCATGTAAACGCTGTTTTCTCCTTATCTTTTTCGTGCAAAGGAATTTGCCAATAGCCCGATTTCAAATCCAAAGTGGGAAAGTATCCACACCAGGACAGCTGATCAAGACTGTTGTCTATTCTTGGCATGGGGTAACTGCACTTTTTAGTACAGTTATTGAGAGCACGGTAATCAACATAAAACCTGACACTGCCGTCTTTTTTCTTAACCAAAACAACTGGACTAGACCACGACGACTTAGATATGCTAATAACACCGTCATCCAGCATATCATCAACAAGTTTACCTACTTCTTGTTTTTGTTTTGTCGACACTCTTCGATGCTGCTGACGAACAGGCATCGCATTGCCAGTATCAGTGCTGTGTTTAATCACTTCGTTTCGACCCAAATCCATTTTTGACAATGAAAAGGCCTTTTTGTGCTTTTCAATAATTTCATGCACTGCTTTTCCCCCCCTCGTTAAAGTTTAACTCCTTTAATTTTAATTCCTCCCACAAAAGCAAAAGGTCAGCATCTTCACTACATGAAGCCTCAAAAGAATGATCCTGATTCATAGGCACGGTTTCTAAAATATAAGCACAATCGTCAACACATGAATCCTTCGCAAAAACACTAATTTTCACAAAAACACTTATTTTAGCAACAATTATTCCCATAGGTAAACACTTAGCATTGGGGATAAAGTCAGCCATTCTGACTTGCACAGAGTTACCAAAAGTTTTTGTCACTCCATTTCCACACATAATTTCGTATTTACCCAACAACGCTTCATTTCTCTCGACATAAACGTCTGAGCCGTCGCTAAACTCATGACCAATAATTTTGCAGGGCACCATTATTTTAGTTAACGGTGGTAATTTTGAAGTGTTAACCAGACTCGAATCGAAGGAAGACAATGGGCTAAGCTGTAGGGCAGGGGTTCTTAACCGGGGGTAAATTTCACCTACCGAGGGGGTAAATTTACTGAATCATAAATTAAAGCAAACTATATTTTTAGTATTAAAAAAGTGATAGTGTTGCACTGGATTATGATGCGAATATATAGTTTAAATAAGTTCTTGTCTTTTATTTTATCTCTACGCAAGTGTACTACCATACTGTGCTACATTGTTACTGTTCACAACCTAATTTGGACTTTGACCACAAAGTAGGTTACAACTTTGCTAAGATTGAAACTTCGTTTATTTCGCAATAAATTGCATTGTTTTCACAATGGGTAGACCGTGGTGTAGCTCCATTTGTCTCCTACTTCTTCATAGCATATTAGACAGAAGATAAAGAACAGACTGCACTGTAGAGGTCTTTTGCAAATAAATTATTTTGCAATCACTAAATACAGGTTTTAAGTTAAACAATCTGCAGTTATTATGTCCAAGAAGCGAACATATTTAGAATCATATGTTGACTTTGGGTTCGACTTCATTGCGACAGATGATGTTCAAAAACCTCAGTGTATCTTTTGCTCTAAAGTGCTGGGTAATGGTTCCATGAAGCCGTCAATTTTAAAAGCTCATTTTACTTCATATCATTCTACACATGTACATGACGACCATAAGTCTTTGCTGGCCAAACGTGCTCGATTTCGTGCTGCAGGAACACTACCTAAATTAGGATTCTGTTCCGCAGACAAAGCAGGATTGGCAGCATCATATCGTGTTGCTTACAGAATAGCAAAAGAAAAGAAGCCACATACGATTGGTGAATGACTTATCAAACCGTGCGCAATGGAGATGGTTGAACTTGTTTGTGGAGTAGAACAAAAAAGAAAACTTGAGAAAATTGCTTTGTCAAACGATACAATACAATGTCGAATAAGTGACATGTCACAGGATATTTTAAATCAGGTAGTAGACGAAATTCGAGGTAGTAAAGCAAGAATTAATTTTCAGCTACATGAGTCAACTGACGTGTCGAACTGTGCATATTTGTTGGTTTACTGTCGATATGAGGATGCTGGCGAGTTGAAAGAGGAATTCTTGATTTGCGAAAGTTTGGAGACGACAAGCAAAGGGGTTGATGTTCTGGAAAAAATGGATAACTTTTTCAACAAAATAATATATTCTGGAATCATGTGGGTTTTCTTTGCACAGACGGTGCCCCTTCTATGCTTGGTGCCAAGTCAGGCTTTACAACTCTGGTGAAAAAACGCGCACCGCACATTATATCTACTCATTGTGCCCTTCATAGACATGCACTGGCAGGTAAAACCCTTCCAGAATACTTGAAAGCAGTATTGAAGCATGTGATTGAATGCGTGAATTTTATCAGAGCACGTGCTCTTAATCATCGTCTTTTCAAAGTGCTTTGTGATCAGATGGGATCAGAACACACTGTTCTCCTATATCACACAGAAGTTCGGTGGCTTTCTAAAGGTCTTGTTTTGTCTCGAGTTTTCGAACTGTGTGGTGAAATCGAGACTTTTCTTCGAGAACGCAAATCCCCATTGAGTAAGCATTTTGACGACAACAAATTTATTGGTGCATTGGCTTACTTGGCAGACATTTTTTCAAGTTTGAACCAGCTCAATGTGCAGATGCAAGGAAAAAATGTTACCATTATAGATGTACGTGATAAAATTCAAGGCTTTCAGACAAAATTAGATCTGTGGAGTAGAAGAGTTCAAAAAAGAATTTACGCAAATTTTCCGACATTTGATGATTGGAAAGTCAATAGAAGTAGCAAGGAGATTTTTGACCTCGAAGTCGAGATATGCCAGCACCTTGCCACCTTAAAAAACAACTTTGACGGTTACTTTGAACGTACAATTACCAACAGTACTGCTCCTTGGATAACTCATCCCTTCGAAGCCAAGTTAGAAAGTATTGCTGACGATGATCTTTGCAAAGATGAGTTGATTGATCTTCAATGTTCAACGACGCTTCATTCAAAGTTTATGTCGTGCAATGGTGACTTTTCCAAGTTTTGGTGTGGATTAGTCGAAGAGTTTTCTATGCTGACTAAGTGTGCATTTGAAGTTATTATACCTTTCGCAACGACTTATCTGTGTGAAGCAGGATTCTCTTCACTGTTGACTATTAAAACGAAACTTCGATCTCGCTTAGTTCCCAAAGACGACATGCGAGTAGCTCTTTGAACGACTGCTCCGAGAATCTCAGAAATTGTTCGTGGAAAGCAAGCACAAAAGTCCCACTGATTAACTGTTGAAACTGTGTGTCTTAAATGTTAAAATAAACGAAAATTCTTTAACATTTTTGTGTGCTTTATCATAGCTATCTAGGACATTTGAGCATGGCTATATTTCTTAATATTTTCACAAGACCCCGTCAAAAACAATCGCGTCTTCGTTTACTAAAAACACTTTTTTTGATATTTGCTGTGGTAAACAAGACAAAAAAGGATGCTTTACATTTATCACAAGGGGCCACCAAGAGGATGGGGTAAATTTTACTTTTTTCATTCGGCAAGGGGTAAACGAGACAAAAAAGGTTAAGAACCTCTGCTGTAGGGTAACATCCCCAGCTTTTAAGACTTTTTGTTTGTAATCAACCACGCACTGTTGCTTCTGCAAGAAATCTAAAACCAAAATAAATGGTTCGGTCAGATTTTTACACACATACACATCAAACAAATGGTACTTGACAGTCCCCCATGGCAATAAAATCCTCAGTCTTCCCCAACATAATGAGTGGCTCACCGCCAGCGCCGACACACTTAATACCATTTGATACAGTACATTTAATAAAGTTGGAGAGTTACACATTAGGTAAAATTCTGTCACTGATGCACTGATGCACCTGTATTTACAATACCGTCACTGATGCAACTGTATTTACTAACGCACACAGGTATTTATCGTTTACAATAATCTTAGCATATTTACAAAGTTCATCGCTGGTTGACAGAACATAATAAACGTTTTTCTCCGGTTGGTTTCGTGCATTGGCTCGGTCAGCGTCGCGATCCACTTCTCGACTGCCGCCCAATTGCAGCCGTTTCTCTAGGCAATTTCTTTGAAGATGTCCACTTTTTCCGCAAAAATACCAAGCGATAACAGGCGTAGGTCTCTGTTTGATACACATATCTCTGATATCCTCTACTTCTTTTCGCAGACTCAACAACTTGCATTCCTGTAGCCTACGTGCTATATATTTGCCTAATCTATCAGCCTACCATATGAACCTCTAAACTCAAAATGGAAAAAATATTAATCAAAAAATCAACAATCATGGAAGCGTACTTTCTCTAACTCCTTGCTCTGTCTCCAACTGAACAATATAAACCAGCACAAAACAACAGTTTGAATTCAAATTTCACAGCAGTGTGAATAAACTACTGCTTTTCATCACAATGACAGTCCTTTTGGCAAGTTTTACCAACAGAATTGTGAAGTTTCAAGACTTATTGTTTGCGAACAAAGAGGCAAAAAAAGATAAATACCACAATAAAAATAGCAGAGTTGCGAGTCTTGCGACTACAGATTGGACAATTGTTCCAAGAATGGATCATTCTGTATCTCAAAATCTATAGACTGTAAAGTCAAAACTTTGTATTGATATGTTAATGGACATAAAAAATGAAACATATTAGAAAATCTAAGTGTTCTGAGGGTTGGTTCTGGTAGCTGTCCAATATAGGTTAATTATTTGCTTTTGAAAATTTTTAGCGAGGAAATGGGTTCAGATCGCTTCTTTTATATTTTTGATACTGACGTAAGATGACTTTCAAAAGGTCTGGTTTTAGCTTGGATTTATGAATTGCTGACAGAATTAGAAATATTTCTTCAACAACCAAAATCTTTACCCAGCAATTATTTTGGCAACAAGAAGTTAGTCAGTTTTTTTAGCCTAACTACCAATCAGATATACCAACGCGATGGTGTAGTGGTTAGAGCGTCCGCTTCGCAGTCGGTAGACCTGGGGTTCAATTCCCTTGTCGAGTCATACCAAAAGACTTTAAAAAATGATATCCACAGCTTCCCTGCTTGGCGCTCGGCATTCAGGAGAGGTTGTGGAGAACAAGCCGGAAAGTTGTGTGTGTGTGTGTGTGTGTTTACCCCTTCTCTTCCTTGGGATGGAGGTACGGCATGAACGGTAATTCAGGTTCATGCCGTCAACCTAATTGATATTAGGCTAGGGGAAAGATGGCAGCCCATTTCGAACCAGTCTTGAGTGACTGGTAGCCCCACCACCAACAAGGCGGACTGCCACTGGTGGGTACCCAAGAGTTGTCTGACATGCTGGGTTAGCAACTTCACAATTATAATCCGGTGAAGTACGGGTGGGGCCACCTGTCTGCCACATAAAGGTGGAGGCGTCCCGTTAAGTGCCTTGCCCAAGGACACAACAAGCAAGCTTGCCGGCTTGTTCTCCACACTATCCCTTTTTTATGCTTAGCGCCAAGCAGGGAAGCTGTGAATACCATTTTTGAAAGTCTTTTGGTATGACTCGACTTAGGGAATGAACCCCAGGTCTACCGACTACAATGTGGACGCTCTAAAGCCGGAAAGTTCGCCTGTAGGGTCCTTAGGCAAAGCACTTAACGGGACGCCCCCGCCTTTATGTGGAAGACAGGTGGCTCAGACACCTCGGAAATGGCAACTCCCAAGCAAGTGCGAACGTCCCGTTCAAAATACAGCAATACAATTCGCTTTTTTGTGAACGGAGGATAAATATGGCAAAATAATATAAATAAAAAATATATTTTATTTCATTTAAATACACTGTATTTGCCGATGCAAAGAAAAAGTGCAACCGTTACGGATGCTCTTGATAAGGTTCAAAGCTTTTTGCAAAAAGCAAAACTTTGGTGAGCAGAAGAGTTCAAAGCGGAAATTTCCCAGATTTTCCAGTATTTGACCAATGAAAAAGTACTGAAAATTGTAAAAATTTTCCTAAAGTGGAAGTTGAGATATGCCAAGTTTTTACAGCTTTGAAAAACGGCTTTAATTCATATTTTGAAGATATCATTTTTGACTATACAGCTCCTAAGAATATTCTTTTGTTCGATGCTAATTTTGAAAACCTCAACAACAAAATACAAAGATAAACTGATTGACCTTTAATCACATCACTTTGGCTGTTCAGCTTGAGAAATGGTGATAATTCCAAGCTTTGGTACAGATTGTCCTATCCTGACCAAGCGCGCATTTGAATTTATTGTGCCTTTTGCAACCACCTATCCCTGAGAGTCAGGATTCTCCACGCTTGTAAACATGTAAACAAAAGATCAATCTCGATCAGTTCCTGAATACGACATGAGAGTAGCTCTTTCAAAGACTGTGCCAAGAATATCCAAAATTGTGTGTCAAAAGCAATCACAATGTAGTCATTAATTGATTGTTTTGATTATCTTAAGTGATTCCTTTCTTTGCTGCATGTTTTTTTTAAATGATTCTTTTGAAGTTTGGCACTATTACATTTAAGCATACTTTGTAAAATTTTCTTTGATTTGTTGGAACCTAACAAAACTTCCGTTTTGCGAAGTCACTATGTTAAAAACTTGGGGTAAATTTTATCTTCAAGAGTTGTTAAGGGGTAAATGAGTAAAAAAAGTTGAGAACCTACGCTCCGTTTTGATGTGACAGACAGGTGCAAGGCTTATCCGTCTACACGTCACAGTAGGCCAGATTGACGAAAGATTGCATATCGAGTGTGAAATCATACGCAGGAAGAAGAACCATAAAATATAGGTCAATAAATTCTTTCATGTTGTTTATCTTGGGCAGAAAATCAAGCTCAAATTTTACTCTGACGTTTGAATTAACCGTGCTACAAAATATGGTACATACTTTTTATTTTATGAATGTATAGACCCACAGCAAAAAAGCTGCGAGCTCGCTACCAGTTGCCGTCTATTATATTGATCTGTTCAGTAGAGCGCCCTGAGCCTAAAAAGTAGGGAATCACTATTATAACTTTATAGATATTGTTTGTTACCGTTTCTTAAGTTTTACTTCATTTAAGATTGCTAATTATTTTATTGAACATTCTTCTTGTAACTGCTTATTTCAAAATCAATCGCAAAAAAGCTTGATATGCGAATTTCACCAGGCCTATAAATACAGGATGCTAAAGGCAAAGTCCCGCGTTTCAAAAATCTTAAAAGACTACTCGTACAAATCATAAAAATAAATTGCACAATTTTGACTCAATGCCAGTTTTCATTGTGTCTATATTTGTTTATTATATACTGTACATTAAAATCAAGCTTTTCAAGATTGAAACGTTTATGTCATACTAGTAAATTCATCCCCAGTGCATATTTAAGGAGAAATAAAGGGTAATGTCTCCTCATATGGTATGACAGTAGCAAAAAATGCAAAAAGAAAAAGGTCTTCATGCCTATTTGATGACCAAAATAGGCAAAAAAAAAGGTCTTCAACATGCTCCGGATTCTCAAAAAAATTGCTTTTTGAATACGCCATTGTTTATTAAAGGAGGCAGTCGAGTCTCAAGTCGAGTTGGAGCTACAGTAGTCGAGTTTAAAGTCGAGTGCGAGCTACAGTAGTCGAGTCTCAAGTCACTGATGTCAAGTTTCAAGCCAAGTAAAGTAACTTAGAACAGGGGTCACCAACCTTTTTTTTAGACCGAGGGCTACTTTCTGATTACTGATCATGGCGAGGGCACAAATCATCAACTTATGGGGGTATTTGTGACAAACAAACCCGTAGGTCAGATTCGACATTCAGCCTGGACCTATACTTTGTGTTCGTACCTCACACATATGGGGGTCTGCTCCAAGAAAAAAGAAACGACAACATCTATATTGCTGCCGCGATTGTGTCGCTGACGGAATCCAAAGTTCTTGTAACTCATATCGTCCTCGCGGGCGCCTTGTATTGTTCTCGCGGGTGACATAGCGCCGGCGGGCATACGGTTGGTGACCCCTGACTTAGAACAAAGAACTCAGTTCAAGTCGAGTTTTTTGCACAGCTATTCGAATGGATTCCAATCGAGTCGAGTCATTGACTCAAGTCTTGCTATAACTGCTTTTAGCGGTAGTTTCCCACATGTTCTCGACAGACGATTCTCTTTTCACCAATATAAAGCATCTACAGGCCTTCCAAATGTCTTTGTACCAATTAATCATTTCATCATAAAAATCTTTCTGGCGAACACTGTAAACCAGTGATTCTCAACCTGTGTGCCGCGGCACACTAGTGTGCCGCGAGGAATTTTTTAGTGTGCCGCGTATATTTTTGTCTTTGATCGCTTATTTTTCCGCAAAACCAAATTGATCAATTCTTTGATCGCATTTTCGATTCTTAATTCTTTAAATTGCTGTTCGTTTGAAACCTTCGAGCGTAGCCAGTACAAGCCTAATCGTGAAGCAGCTTATCGAAGGATGCAACAGCGTGACTTGTGTGACAAAAAAAAGGGTGAAAGAAGAGAGTCTGATAATCTTGGTCGCAGATCTAGCTCAGCTTAATGCCAAAATACAAGATAACTTTTTAAAAGTCAAAATACAATACAGTGAGCCCTGAAATAGTCTCGAGAGCTGCTTAAAGCCTAAGTAGGCAAACTAAAGCTATGCCTGATGAGAGCGGTTTCTCAGAGATAAAAGCAGTTGTTTTATAAGCTACAACTGCATTAAGAAAAAAATCTAATCTTAATAAAAATAGCAGAGCCAAGTTTACGGTATTTGATCATATTTATTAAAGTAGACGTTTAGAATAAATTATAATTCTATGCCACTGTTATTCAAATAGTATCCGTATTAAATATATTTAAAATAACTTTGGCTCTGCTATTTTTAGTGAAACAGATTAATTCAAGTTTAAATAATGCATGGACTTAGTTTTAGTGACAAAATTTAGTCATTAGTTTAGTAGTCAAACCATGGAAAAGTATTTAAAAATAAGCAGTACCAGTAACAAAAGTGGTGCATTGCAACAGAAAGTACCTGCAAAAAAAGGAGTCAAGCGTAAATATAAAGAAGACTACATAAAGTACGGTTTTGTTGCTTCTGGATCCAACGATCACCAACTTCCTTTGTGTATTATTTGCAATCTTTCCTTGTCAAATGAGGCCCTCGTTCCTAGCAAACTAAGCAGACACTTAGAAACCAATCACGAATCTTTAAAAGATAAACCAAAAGCATACTTTGAGAATCTCTTGTTACAAAAAGATATAGAAGCCAAACGATTTAACAAGTACATGAAGTTGCCAGAAAAGGGGTTAGTTGCCAGCTACAAAGTGGCTCATTTGTTGGCTAAACGCAAAAAAGCTCACACTGACGCCGAATCTGTTATTGCACCATCAGTATCCATTATTGTAGAAACTATGCTTGGAAGTGATGCTGCAGATACGGTAAGCAAAGTTCCATTATCAAATGACACAATTTCAAGAAGAATTGAAGACCTATCTTCGGATATAAATGATCAAATTCGTGAGCATTTTGATGTGCAAGGACAAGATGACGAGTTATCTCAACTTTGGGCACTGCAAGTTGATGAATCTACTGATAGTACAGGAAAAGCGCACCTTTTAGCTTTTATTAGATTCGTAAAAAACGGGTCGTTTGTAAACCAATGCCTATTTTGCAAAGAGTTAAAAACCACTGCTAGAGGGGAAGACATATTTACACTGGTCGACGAAAACATTTTGTCGTTGAACTTACAGTGGAAAAACTGTGTTAGCATTTGCACTGATGGCTGCCCATCCATGCAAGGGAAAAACAGGGGATTTGTTGCTTATGTTCGCCACCAAAATCCAAACGTGTTTGTAGTGCATTGTATGATACATAGAGAAGCTCTCGTCTTTAAAACATTGCCAACAAATTTACATTCAGTTATGAAGCAAGTTATTGAAGTCGTAAATTTCATAAAAACTCGTCCCCTCCAAAGCCGACTTTTTACGCAACTTTGTCAAGAAATGGATTCAAAATTTAAATGCTTGCTGTTTCACACAGAGGTCCGATGGCTCTCGAGAGGAAAGGTACTGAAACGTGTATGCCAACTAAAGGCTGAAATTTGTTCTTTCCTGGACGCTCAAAAAAAAGACTTCGGGTTTTCTGTACATGACGAACTGTGGTGGTTACGAGTGCAATTTATAGCAGATTTATTTGAAAAAGTGAATGTTTTGAATTCAAGCTTACAAGGGCCATCCGAAAATACAATAACAGCTACATCAACATTGATTTCTTTTGACGAAAAACTGTCTTTATGGAAGAGAAAAGTATCTGAGGAAAATGTAGATGCTTTTCCTACAGTCAACAAGTCTTCTTTAAAAAAAAGAATAATTCCGGAAATTTTAAACACTTTGTCAGATCTCCAGTTTTCACTCCGAAACTACTTTCCAGAATTCAGTGTTAAAGATTACGGGTGGGTAATCAATCCATTTGGAAAAAATAACGACACAACGAATCTATCTACCGAAGAAGAGGAGCAGCTTATTGAGCTACAAAACAATTGTTTTTATCGGTCCAGTTTTTCCGAAGAAAACCTACATGACTTTTGGTTGTCCATCGTAAAAACATATCCTTTGCTAAGAATAAAAGCAATCAAAATTCTTCTTCCATTTGCATCATCTTGGCTTTGCGAATTTGGATTTTCCGCACTCACTGAAATCAAAAGTAAAAAAAGACAACGCCTTCTTGCTATTGACGATGAAATGAGAGTATGTCTTACGTCATTAGAGCCTCGATTCGAATTGATTTGCTCGAAAAAGCAAGCACAACCGTCCCATTAAACATGTATGTTTGGAGTATTTTCATTTTATTTATGTATTCATTTCAATTCAGTATTTCATTTCAATCTCATTTCATTTATGTTTGGAGTATGTTTGAGTTTTAAATTTTGTAATGTGAAAGTGTGCCGCGGATGAATTTTTGATTCTTTAGTGTGCCTCAAGCACAAAAAGGTTGAGAATCACTGCTGTAAACGAAAACGTTTGCTAAACTGTTACAAAGAAGAATACGCACAGCAACAAGTTGGATCGTATTGAATGCAACGGCACCAGAAGGATTGTCAGGGAGCAAATACAAATTTTTATAGTATATGCCTTCTAAAAACAAGGAAATAACTAAGAGCAGCAAAATTGGAATAATGTTCAACGAAAAGATGGCAACCATTATCAAAAGTGTTCGTGTTATCCGATGATCTGTATCAACGCTATCACGTTGATTTTTAGTTAGTTTTATTCTAATTTTTTTATATTTAGTTATCAAATAAACAGCAAAAGCAGTGAGAATCCACAGGACAAACAGCGGAAGCACAAAGGCAATGACGTATAGAGAAATTGCAGCATTTCCAACTGCAGTTACCAATAAAGAACTATTAATAGAATAAGGAAAACTACTCACTACCATCGGTATGATACCAAGCACACAGCACAATAACCAAACTACAATGATTGATGTAATGGATACCGTTTGCATTTTTGTTTGCTGATAACAGTGATAAGAAAATGGTTTATATAGAGCAAAGCATCGATCGCCACTTGCTATAACCAATGTATAACCAGACCCAGCAATAGTAATCACAGTAAAAAAGCCAAGAAAGTTTAAGTAACTTGTGGAAAATTTTGACAAAAAAGACCCTCCAACGTTAGAAATTGCCTTGTACGTTACATTATTATCTTCAAACAAACGATTTACTTCAGTGACGGACAAGGCAGACTGATCAACTGGTTTCCAAACCAAGACTGCCAGCTCAAAAATGAAATTAGGAAAAATTATAATTCCAGTAAATATATCAGACAAAGCCAATGAGATCTTGTAAAATGTTTGGCTGGTTCGTGTTTGTATTTTCTTCAAGTAAACAACAATCACAGTCACATTTGCAATGAATACAATTACTGATAATACTCCGCAAAATATGACGTCAACAATTACCGCGGCTTGGCATCTGAAAAGGAAAAAGTTAGCTTAATTTAATTTTAGAAAAGTTTGTGAAACTATTCTATAGTTAATCACACTGTAGGTTTGCTTCCAAGCCATACAAAAAAACCTTCACCAAACTGTTTCTTCAAATTTTGTTGAGAATCATTTTCGAATTACTTGTTGGTAAGGTTTAGCCGACGGTTCTTGGCAGAGCGCATCACAATCACAATCACTGCAACAAAGCCCAGTACATTGTCATACAGGTTCGTTTCCAAAACATAGCAAAGCAAAACCGATGCTGTACTCACCGGTAGACTCACAAATTTCCGGAAATATTTGCATTTCTCGAAATTTTAAAAGCGTTCAAAAAAGGTCTTGGATCTTTTGTAGAAAGCCCCAGCCACTAATGCAAAAATGTGAAATTGAGAAAAAGACCCCCGCCACGTTTTAAGTACTGCAGATTATAGGGTTAGGGTTCGGACAAAATATTAGCTGACATCGCTGAATTCAGTGCTGAATTCCATCAATGAATAAAAATTTTAACTGGATAAGAGCCGTGGTGGGGGTATTCTACAAAGGATCCAAGGTCTTTCACTGCAATTTAATGGTGTCTCCAAAAAACCAAAACTTTTGCCCTTTTGCAAAGGATAACCGAAAAATAAGTTTGAAAATTTTCACAAATTGTTTTCGAATTTAAGGTTTTTCCCTGAGATGTGAAGTGCGGTTCAAAACTTTGATTTGTTAATTATAGTACGCTTTTTTCATCAACCTACTTTCGTGCGAAAATGATACAAAGATTAACTACTGTCTTTTCGCTGAGTACTTTCAAAGGCCGTACAGTCTTCAGCAAATCAAAAATGTGAACAAGCAGAGCATATCTCGAAAAAATTGCTTGTCGATACATCTGATGCACATTCTCTGAATTTGTCGATGGCTGAAATTGAACTTATGACGACTAGATTTTGAAATCACCACATTGTTGTGATGAGCTCCTGCTGCCAACTGTACAGCAGGAAAGCTACCTAAACTTGATTTGAGAACTAATTTGTTTTTATTTTTCAATGTGGATAAAGTTTTTGTCTGTTGTTCCAAAACATGGGAGGTAGGGTCAACTCTTGAACGTAATGGGCTAATTTGTACGGTTGTAATGGTGCCGAGGACCAGCCAATCAAATAATGCATATTTTTTGCTGAAATTGTTGGTCTTGCACTTTTTTAACTTGAAGGCCTATTTTTTAAAGGCTATTATTGGCAGTCGGGCCGTACAGATGGATGTTGTAGGCGATATGTTGAACGACTGTGTTCTAGAATATCTTTGTTTGCATACCTCCCTTCGGAGTTATCGGTACTGCCAACACAAAACATTTCGTTCATATACATTGCAACCAAACAGGTAAATATGCCATAAAATCTTCACAGACACATAGTGACATTTGCTAGTTTTAAACACACAACCACTGCTGCCTTGGACAATTGTCAAACCAACTCAACCATGCTGCACAAATATCAATACAGTAGGCGCCGCTCATTATGATCACGGATAATATGACCAGCCGCTTGTTATGACCAATTTGGTACGGTCCGGAATTTCTCCATTTAAAATTCTCCGTTTAATATCACCAAATTTCGGATAATATGACCAACATTTTCTCCATCTCTCTTATTACAGTACAGTATTTTTTACCGCCACGCACTTGTAACTTACCCTTTTCAACACATTGTTACATACTGTACTTAGTTTTACCATCACTTGTACTGTCACAGTACTGCACTTTGTTTTACTGCCAACACCACACTGTTACTTCGGTTAAACGATGAATTTGACGGTGTTTGGACTTCTTGTGGCTTACGGCGTCGATTCAGGAGCTGTTATGGAGGCTTTGGCTTTTATGACCATTCGGATATTATGACCAAAATGGTCTGGTCCCAAGGTGGTCATATTAAGCGGCGTCTACTGTATAACATTCTAAAATACCTGGATGGCATGCAATCCCATGCCGTTAATTGTCTTGCTTTCATTGTTTCATTGTCAAAGCCACACCAAACAAACTCACAAAATGGAATAATGACTTCTACAATTTCATGAAAAATAATAGAGGAGTCATGTAACGTGGCGTTGTACAAAGACACTTGGATGCAAGGCTCTGTAATTTCACTCGAGTCCATATCTTTCATTTTGTCAATTTTCGTTGATTTGTTATGATAATGATCAACAACATGAGAACATCTTTGATTGAAACTTGTCAGATTGCAAAAATACAAATAGACAAGATTTGTGAAGTCATTTACGACATAATTTCGGTCACGACATTCATCTGTGAATTCACTACAGCTCCAAGTCTTAAGTGTTTCCAAATATACGGTCAAATATGTACCATATCGAGACCAGGTCGTTTTGAAGTTTTGAACAGTATCTTTGCAACAAATTTGTATGGCCGATTCCAAATCGACGAATGCGTTTTCCACAGAACAAACTGAAGTTGAAATCAAAGTGCTGTTCGACCATTGCTGGTAACTGTTTGTTGACAGAGTGGTACCAACAGCCAAATGAATGACCTCCAATAAAAATAAAGGCAAGTGCATTTTCGTAAATCTTCAACCTACAAACGTTACCAAGTATTTAATTGAAACACGAAGTCCTTTGACTCGGAATAACGCTTACTTAAACTAACTGCACGAAAAGAGAAAAAGTTTGTTTGAGTAGATCGCTGGAACGAGCAACTGTGACGGCTCATGTTTTTCTTTCGTTAAGAGCGACCTCTATCAAGCAGTTTTTCTCGTCGTACATACTTGCTTATTGCTCTGTGCGTTCGCCTTAATTCTCTCTGAACGACTGGGCATAAAACATGAGATTTGGCGCGATTGATCACTTTTTTGGAGTGAGTGTCATGAAGGATTCGGTAACGTCATTATAATAAGATCATTTCTAAAAGTCCCCATCTTTTGACAAAGCCATTTTTGAATGGAACGAAAGCCAGTACCCTACTCATTAAAATGCAAAAACGATATTCTTTCAGGAAGAAAGTGATTGACATAATTAGGGCAAGTTTTGATTAGCAGAGTTTGAAACAAAAATATTTCGAAATTTTGTTTCATTTCAACGTAAACTTGCTTTGTTTTGGTTTCGTTTTGTTTCGAATTAACTTTCTTGGTGAAGAATTTCGTTTCGTTATGCGCTCGAAACCAAATTGAGAAAGGTTGGTCTCATCCCGTGTGACAAACATGCTTTACGCGCCAGCCGCATTGAACACACCAAAAGGCCACTTGCCATCGTCACATGAATTTTTGAAGGAGGAAGATGACACAGTTGAGTCACGATGGAAAAATTTTGAAGTATTTCAAACGAAAATTCATTTTGTTTCGAATTGTTTTTTCTATAGTAAAATTTCGTTTTGTTTCGAACCGCCTTTTATGGAGTAAAATTTTGTTTCGTGTTATTTCGCCCCATTAAAATTCGTTCCGAACACACCTAGTTTTGATTGACCTTAAAACTAAAAAAAATTGACTTATCGACCAAACACAGTTTTGACTAAATAAATTGATGTTTCTGGAGTTTTATATTGACACCATTATTTAATTCATGAAAACACTCAAACTCTCAACAAAACTTGCAATATACACATTTTATATAAGCAGCCAACTCAGCAATCACCAAGTGCGAGAATTGAAATGTAAAATCATGTACAGTTTCACATTTTGGGCTTTTTTTTTTCTTGGCCAATGGTTTTCACGCCATGGAAAAACTTCTTTTTACAGAAGCAGTTGTGAACTGAGAATATTGAAGTAAACTATAAACAGCCGGTGAAATGTCTGGTCTTTCCATGTTTATTATTTTAGAAATGCCATTGTTTTAAATTCTTTTTTAAATGTAACGGGTAATGTTCCAAGTGTCTTCTTCGAAGTCAAGCTCTTGGATTGCTTGCACGGCTTTTTTGATGGTGTACTAGGCACTTTCCATCGTTTTGTGTGAGCTTAACTAGACATTGATATACCGTAGGTCTTTGATTTTGAGAAGTTGAGACGCTAAACTAGTTGTTTGCAAGCTAACTGTTGCTTGAGTTACTAAAATACTACTCCAGGAGTTCTTAAAGTTTGCCTCAATAACCCCAAGGGTATTGATATTAGATTTTGGGGGTATTGAGTATTTTTATTACAAAATGAAAGATGGATTAGATTACATAGCAATTGAAAAGTCTTTGCTTAATATAAGGCAGAATTGTGATTTGAGTTAAGTTCAGAATTAGGATTGCGATTAGAATTAAGGCCAGTCGATGAAATCCGCGAAATTTGCCTTCATCATGCCTATTCAATACCACCCATCCGTCATGAAACACCTCTGTATTTCAAGCGTTTTGGAAAAAAGAACAAGTATGCTTGAAAAAATGCTTGTTGTAATACCAATAAAACTCAAATTGTCATAAAAATTTTCATCGGAAACGGCGTTTTACCATTTCTTAAAAAGCTTTCAACCGCGTTTTTACAGTAAGCGCTGTTTGAGTAAACAAAAAAACAAGTTCTGCAGATTGCACTCCCCTTTAGCAAAGAATCAGCCGTCTTGCTCGATAGAAAGCGATCACTAGACAATTGAGAATAACGTATTCCAAGACGTGAGCGCAATGCCCACGGGCAAAATACTCTTTGATTCTTTGTTATCGCTAGATTTTTATAACTACAATTGTTATAAAGCTTATTGTAGTAAAAAAGTACCTGGTCGTAAAACCAGATGACTTGCAAAAGATAATAATCGGCCCTAGATAGATGCCAAAAGGAGGCGTAAAATGGAGATTTTGGTTATAAGGCTTTAAAATTAAAAGTACTAATCATAAATGCATACGTTGGTGTGATAAAAGGTCTATGACGTCACAGTTATATCATGACCACATCAAGGTTGAGGTAAAATTGGTACATTTTCAGTGATAACGTGCTAAATTCAAAAATTTTTATTATACGTGATATAGTTTCTTGTTATTATATACAGACCCATCTAAAGTACAGACACCAACTAATCAAAAAGTTTTTGAAGAATTGCGCAACGTTAAGACTTACAAACAAAAATTTCAACAAGGTATTTCCATCATGGATTAGGCAGTAGCATTGTTTTCAGATGCTAAGAATTCATTATCTGAAGTTCTAATTGGAGAAAGTACAGACAAAATTTAAATAAATTCAAAATTGTCTAAACCAGTGGTTCCCAACCGGGGAGGAATTCCTCCCCAGGGAGGAATTTTACCTTCTTAGGGGAGGAATTTCCACATTTTGGACTTTCAAAGATTTTAATTTATTTGCACTTTGGTCAATATTCGTGTTTCAGAATTATTGCATGCATTTTATTAAATTAGTTCAATTGTTTTCAACCAGGGAGGTATTCTTTCCCGGAAGGATTTCTACCCATTTAGGGAAAAAAATTCCACATTTTCAAGTTTATATGATTTCAATTTGGTTGCATTTAGTGCATCATTTGAGTTTTAGGATGATTCCATAAATTTCCTTAACCTAGTTGTTTTGCAATGCGATGCCATGAATGTATTCTCACACAGTGTTCTCACAGGAGTGTTGAAAAACGTATTTTGAAAATGTATTGTATTAAAAAACAAGTATTTAAATCTAAAAAAATGTATTCTCACAGGAGTGTTGAAATATTTCGAAGACAGTGGACAAACTTTGCTGAAAAAACATTTTTTATTTTTTCACTGGCATTTTTACTTCATCTCGACACCACTTTTAGAAACTTTACAAGAGGCTACTTTACAAGTATATATACTTACAATAGATCGTTATCCCAAATGAAGGGGAAAATGAACCTCCCATGCAAGGTAACCTCCAGAAGAAAGTTCCTTATCCCATTACAAACAAAACCAACCCCACTAAATTTTATTTCAATGGTATTCAGAATTTTCTGTAATTCACAAAATTTAAAAGAAATCACTTCAAAAGTTTTTCATTTTTACAAGAGCACTTCTTCCCCTTCGTTTCGCAATCCTTGCATGTACATCATGATCACTCAAAAATCAAAGGTCTTATACTACTTGTTTTGTTTTGGTCAGTTGCTTATCAAGAAGCATACAATTTTATCGTTTCTCTATTGAAGCGTCACATGATGTTTACTCACTGTTTTGTAGACTGTACAGTGCTATATTTTTAGCTGAGCCTTATGTTAGCAATTTAAGGAAGATAAAAAGATGCAGAATCTCCTCGAACGCAGAATCACACTCGCAGGTGATTGAAGTTGTGGAAAAGCCCCACTATTTCAAAGCTACTGTTGGCGCAGCCAGCTCTGCAGAGGAAGCAATTCAAGCGTTTCTATTTGGCCCAGATTGCATTTTGGGGTGGTGGAAAAATTTAAGATGGAGGGATTCTCATGTCATGGTTACGAGAATCTTGCTCAAGTGTCTCTCTCCAAATCATGTCATTCTTCGGGGGTAATATATACAAGACGGTGGTGTGATTGAGAAAACTCTTCCTCGATTTAAATGGTGTCTCGCTGCATGACGTCCATACAGTCCTTACGATTTGTCATCGCTGGCTTGCCTTTGACATTCCACTGGGCTGACAACTTTCTTTTCGATCTCGATTAGGGTGATGCTGGCTAACATTTGATTTTTGGTATTGGTAGAGTTGAGGTTATTTGCTATGAGACGCAAATGTTGTTGAGGGCTGATTAGAGTTTTGCGGCGTGGCAGGATGTTTACCATACTGGTCAGATATATTCCGCTGCTGAGTACCGCAAGGTGGGTGCATAGGCGTTGCTAGCGGTTGGCTACAGAAGCCATGAACCCCTCAAAGTTTTTGACATTTTTTCATAAAATGTAGGCACTTTTGGCTAAAAATAGGTAAAGAAATTGGTTAAAAAAGTTGATTTCCAAAACAACAGTATTTCATCTTCATAATGGCCAAAGATAGAAAAATAAACGCTTTCAAAAAGTTGGTCTCCGACAAGAAAATTACCCAACAAACTTCTATTTCTAGTCTACCCAAATAGGCTCAGCTACTCGGCGAGAGCTGTCGGTTTGAATAGATATGGCTAGGCATCCAACTTCATCGAGGTAAGTTTTCTCCACAGGTGATTTTTTGCACCAACCTTGGCTATGGCGTTGACAACTGTCGTTTCAAATAAAAGGCTGCGATCCAGTGTTACACTAAGGTATGCTGGATTGGAAAAGTATAAAAAAGCATAACGCGAAGGCAAAAAGCCCCGCATATTTTATTTTATTTTGAAAAGGGAGGAATTAAAGGTTTCAAAAACGTGAAAGGAGGAATGTACTAAAAAAGGTTGGGAACCCCTGGTCTAAACTTACGCTTTGACATATTTTTACTTCTTATAGGCTCTAAAAAAAATATAAGAAAAATGATTTGTTCAAGCAAAAAGTTGCTGTTAATAAAGATGAAGTAAAAAAAAAATTGTACGAAAAAATGTCCCTATATAGTCTATTATAAATTAATACGTTTATACAGCTAACGTCAGGCGCGTATGCAGAAAGTGGAAACCAACTAAACTAATTTTGACCCTATCTTGTTTTGTGAAACACTTGGAGTTAAAGGCTTTTGCTTTAGAAAACGCTTAGAATTTCGCCACAAATACGAGTAATAACTATTTTTGAGAGACTATCTTGTAATCTTAGCTAATTTTACAATTGATTTGTCCAAATTCGTAGTTAGCCTGTGCTTGTGTCTTCACAACCTTTACCGCTTCCCTCCTGAGTTTGTTTTTTTCCCCTTCCTGACATGATGGTCTGACTTCAGCATTAGCTTGATCATGAATATCTTATTACACCTCATCTCATTGATAAACCTAATTTAAATCTTTGCCCTCCGACAAGTTGTTCTTGCTGTTAGGAGAAAGCAAATCAACTACTGAAAGTTTTTTCGTGTGACGCAATTGTAGCCTAATGCATGCATCTCCCTACTGTGAAACGCAATCTGATGATTCGTATGCTGATTATTTCCGCCTTTTCACTGATTATAACAATTACTCAGTAGTCAGAGTTTACGGTGACTAATTTCCCTATGTAACCCGACAGCCTACGTCTTTACATTTGCTTTAATGAGAGATTACGTCCATTTGACTACTTTTTACTACGACGATAATCGCTTTGTAACATTTTCTATGATGAGCTGATCAAACTGTGAATTACTATACAGACTGTTGCTTGCTGAGTGTTGTAGAAATCCTTTCCCGTATGAAGTTTTGTCCTGTAACATTCAAAAACACTGTGGAAAGATATAAAAACTACGACATTGTATTTAACAATTATTTTCCAAAAGTTTACAGCTACATTCAATGCCGCTTTTTAAAACTACAGTATTTTAGATTTGTTTCAAATCAATCAAAAAATATTATTTCGCAAAACCGCTACAAACGCTTGGAACAAACCACTTTCTCATGACCAGTAAAGCCTATAAACGTTTTGAGAAATTTCCCTCATATTTTCTTATTCCATGAAAATTGTACAGTTATGGTTCTGTCAAGTTTCATCGCAAGATCGCTTACCTTTGAATTACGACAATAATTCATCGAGGACTTGCTTTGTCTCGAAAGATACTTTCTAAAATAAACAGAATTTCTTCAAATATGTAAAAATAGTTATCTTAAAATTAATATTTTATGTCCATAATAATAAATTTAGAAAATCTCCTAGGTTTTCCCGCAGTTGAAATTGTACAATAGTAGTATATAATATTACTTTTGAGCCGGATTTTGCGGTGGCGTTGCGGTGGCGTTGTGGCGCCCTACGTCATTTCCGAACGTGACTTCCGAATGTGGTGATACATGAACTTGAAGGACATTGTAAACACGTGTAACAACTTGTAAAAAAATGACCACACAAAGACAACGTGTACCAACTTGTAAACAAATGTCCACACAAAGACAACTTGTAACAACTTAAACAAATGTCAATACAACTTGTAAATAGAACTTGAAATTGATTTAATGGCACCCCTCTTGAGAATACCCCCACTTCAAAAGTTTTCCAATTAACTTCACTTTTCAACTCGTTTACAATTTTTTGTCTTATTGTAAGCACAACTGCTGTAAAACGGAAACATTGACTTTAGGTCGTGACTGCAGCCTTTGATAACAACTTCCTTTCGAGCGTAAGCATTAACCGCGCTCAATCGTTCACATCTTGAAATTGTTATGAAATCATTCGGCCTCTGATCGATTTCTCCTTTTGATTCCCTAGAATGTTATTTCTTTACTCTTTTAGATGTGTTTATTGGAGATATTTTCCTTTACTCGCGATATTTCTGCAGTTGGTTGGAATTGATTTACATCTATTTCAGTATGTAGGTAATGGATTCAGTCTTTCTTTAGCCTTTTTGTCAATAATTTGTGACCACACATAGCTCTCATCATAGCTCTCTCCATAAAATTGTGTTATCATTTTCTTTTAAACACCATAACTCACTTAAAACACTACTGTTGACATCGTAAAATCGAAAAGATTTAGTTTTAATTGTGTGCAAATCATAAAACATTCATCTCAAATTTACATTCATTTTCATAAAACGAATCTAAATTGTATCCTATCATTACACTGTTTAAAGATTTTTCCGAAATTTAGCAACTTTTAAACTTATTAATACGAAATTTCTTAGTTTTCAAAGTCTCCTCAACTCCGCTACATAGCAATAAGCACAACTTTTAGTATTTTTGTAGGACATTAACATTAAATTCAGAGTTTTACAGTGTCCTTAGCTCCGCTACATAGCAATAAGCACAACTTTTAACATTTTTGTAGGACATTACCTTAAAATTCAGAGTTTTACAGTGTCCTTAGCTCATCTACATAGCAATAAGCACAACTTTTAGCGTTTTTGTAGGACATTACCATAAAATTCAGGATTTTACAGTTTACCTAGCTCCCCTACATAGCAATAAACACAACTTTAGCATTATTCGTGGGACATTAACATGAAATTCATGGTTTTACAGCGTCCTTAGCTCATCTACATAGCAATGAGCACAACTTTTTGCATTTTTGTAGGACATTACCATAAAATTCAGGGTTTCACAGTTTTCCTAGCTCCCCTACATAGCAATAAACACAACTTTTGACATTATTCGTGGGACATTGACATGAAATTCAGAGTTTTCAACGTTTGTGTTTATTACAGCTAGTCGTTAGTTTAGAGGAAAAAGAATTGAATACAATCAAGTGTTTTTTTATTCAATATAAATACGATTTACATCCAAAATAGTCACGCGACATATGGGACATTCTTTTGAATAAAGCTTAGCCGAGCAGTTCAGACATCCAAAGCAATATCCACAAGGCATTGTTAAAGCATTAATTCGAGCATCGAAGCACACTTTACACACAAGTTCTTGAGATGTGTCACACTCTTTTGCTTCAGATAGGGGGGTTATGTTCGGTTCTTCATTTTCAACTGGAGAGTTTCTCACAATTGTTGGATTTACTGCTTCTTCAGGAGTAGTAAACCCGAATCTCGTTCCCGACAAAAACTCCACTTCTGGAATGCGGAAGTTACTGTGTTGATTAATGAAACCAGCTCCAAACGTTTTCTCTAGATACGCACACGCGGACCAGTATTTCGCATGTTCAATTTCTGGGATGTCCGTGTCCGCCCACTGATAAATAGATAGACCACAATAAAAACAAAATGCTCGATCGTCACTGCCTCTGTACAAAAATCCAGCTTTAGCCATTCGTTCAGGACTTAAATTATCGACTCGGTGATGCAAATTGTCTGAGAAGGTTAAGATTCGCGTTTCTTCAGATTCGAAAGAAGGACACAACATTTTTAAACAAATTTTACTCAAATCTAAAGACGGTTACAAGGGTTAAAAATCACACATTTATTGTTTTATGTTTAGCGGAGAGGATTTTCTCTTCTTTTGATAAAGTTCAGCACTTCTAGGCAGGCTACTAGATCGTTTTTTCTTTCCAGCTGTGTGTTTCACCTCTTTTAAGGTTTTCACAAGAGCGGCTAGCTCCTTGCTGATACCACAGTTTTCGTTTCTAACGATGAATCCGGATGATCGATCTTGTAGATGTTGAAAATATTTCTCGGGTGAAAAGATAGATTCCACTTTAAATCTAATAAGAAAGTTTTGCGGAAAGTAATACATTCATTTTCTCGAAGCTTTTCGTCTGACTCGTCTTCAGGAGAAATATGTCAGAATGAAAAAGATAGAAGTGTTGCTCGCTTATATAGAGGAATACTCGATAGTGATTGGTCGATGGGTCGACCAATGAAAAGAGAGGAAACTAATGTGAGATTTTTAAGCTGTATACGAATTCTTTTTGCTTACACAAATTTGGTTTTGATGTTTTGATATAAGTAGCTTCAAGAGTTAAAAGATGGAAAGCTGTGCGGCCATGTGCAAGTATGGAAAATTTATCATCTGAATAGTTTTGTGCGCATAATTGGTTATGTAGGAGATGTTGTCCAATCGCTGATGAAGAAATTTCGGTGTTAAGGGATTTGATTGGTTTACAGGAACGGGCCAATGAGGTTCGATCTTGAAAAGTGTGCACACCTCGAACAGATTTCGGCACATGCTGCGTGATTCTCTGCTGCAATCTTTGGGAAGTACGGCCCACGTACCGACTATCGCAGTGGCACAGGTATTGGTAAACAATATTGCTTTTGTGAGAAGCAGGCAGTACATCTTTCGTGGTTGCAGGGAGAAGCTGTCTGGTGGTAAAGACAATTCGCGGTTCGACAGCAAAGTAAAAACGTTTAACGGCTGTTTTGATTTGCGTTTCGAACGTCGTCGAAACGTTTCCAATCCAAGGTAAGTGTAAATAGACTGGGCATTTCCTTGGACCTGACGGAATAGGTTTGAAGAACTGAATGATTTTTCTTTTTGTTACTGCGTCAATAATATTTTCAGGGTAGCCATTGTTTATCAAAATGGAACGGATTTTTGATAGTTCTGCTGAAAGAGTAGATTTTGAACAAATTGCCAAAGCTCTGTGTATTTGTTCAAAATCTACTCTTTCAGCAGAACTATCAAAAATCCGTTCCATTTTGATAAACAATGGCTACCCTGAAAATATTATTGACGCAGTAACAAAAAGAAAAATCATTCAGTTCTTCAAACCTATTCCGTCAGGTCCAAGGAAATGCCCAGTCTATTTACACTTACCTTGGATTGGAAACGTTTCGACGACGTTCGAAACGCAAATCAAAACAGCCGTTAAACGTTTTTACTTTGCTGTCGAACCGCGAATTGTCTTTACCACCAGACAGCTTCTCCCTGCAACCACGAAAGATGTACTGCCTGCTTCTCACAAAAGCAATATTGTTTACCAATACCTGTGCCACTGCGATAGTCGGTACGTGGGCCGTACTTCCCAAAGATTGCAGCAGAGAATCACGCAGCATGTGCCGAAATCTGTTCGAGGTGTGCACACTTTTCAAGATCGAACCTCATTGGCCCGTTCCTGTAAACCAATCAAATCCCTTAACACCGAAATTTCTTCATCAGCGATTGGACAACATCTCCTACATAACCAATTATGCGCACAAAACTATTCAGATGATAAATTTTCCATACTTGCACATGGCCGCACAGCTTTCCATCTTTTAACTCTTGAAGCTACTTATATCAAAACATCAAAACCAAATTTGTGTAAGCAAAAAGAATTCGTATACAGCTTAAAAATCTCACATTAGTTTCCTCTCTTTTCATTGGTCGACCCATCGACCAATCACTATCGAGTATTCCTCTATATAAGCGAGCAACACTTCTATCTTTTTCATTCTGACATATTTCTCCTGAAGACGAGTCAGACGAAAAGCTTCGAGAAAATGAATGTATTACTTTCCGCAATATTCAAGTTTTGTACCACCAATCAACTCTTAAGAAAGTTTTCTACAGCCGCCTCTTTTTTGAAGATTTCCAATCTTGTTTTCACTTCGCAGCCATCACCGTATTGACAGTCAACTGAGAAAATGATCACCACATAAGGACGGGCGTCTGTTGGACCTTTGAAAGCCACAAACGGTAGGCCTTCAAACATATGCTTACACACTTGAATAAGCTGATCGGTTGAAAAGAGAGCTTTTCCTCTTGAGACAGTCAGCACGCCTTTTCTCAACATCTCACCGTCTGCGGGTATTGATTTTCCTTCTTTGTCAATGTCGAGGAAGATTTTACGTACTTTTCTTGCTTGTTCTTGGTGTTTTCTTGCACGCCCCAACAACTCTGTTTGCTCCATCAACCCGTCGTAGCATGAGGAGTAGGGGTAGGTCGTTGTAACGTTGACCTCTTTTGCCCTCTCTTCATATTCGTCAGCAATTGAAGTGTGTGTCTCGCCGCAGTTTTCCATTGTTCTTCTTCCAATTTTCACGCAAAACATACGACTTTTATAGAGAAACAGTCCCGTAGCACTCCAACTTCGGACCCCCCCAAAGTAAGCGCAAGAGCCCCTGCGCACAGGTCATATCACTTTAGAGGTGTAAAATTGAAAAGCTGCATTAAGAAAATACACCACAATTTGTACATAAGTAAACAGGCTAATGTCAGAATAAAGCATGCCGATACCGAAGGTGCAAGTCATAAAAAATTTGGCACCGATGCCAGAGTTCAGTAGGACATTTATGCAGACACTGCGAAACGAAAGCAATGACACTGAAAAACATAAAAAAGTTATAAAAACACAGTATCATTTAAATAGTCTGGAGCGAACCTTTTTGTTCGCAAATGCTGTTATGACATTGTCATAATCAAGAGATCGGGCGCAGTCATTTTCGATTGACAACATGGCTAATGAAGATAGTCTACTGTCTGTCATAGACGTTCTATTAAAAGTTTTGATCAGTTTCAATTTGCTGAAGCTTCTTTCAGCGCTGGCAACAGTCACGGGGCAAGTTAGTAAGATTCGAAGTGCGATGTACACATTCGGATACAATTCAAATAAATGAGTCTTTAGAAGATAGTTCAGAAAGTCTTGAGCCGTATTGAGATTGCGTTTTTTTTGTAAAATTAAAACAAACCGCTGTAGCTCAGCGCTCATTTCATCAGAATCAATGTCACCGAACTTTTTTTGGAACTCTTTACAGCAAGTAAGAAGAGCATTTTCTTGTTGCACAAGCAAAAGTTTGTCTCGTGTGTACAAAAACGAAAAGGCGGAAGAAACCTCACGTAACAAATTAAAGCGCTCCTTTATTGACATAATAGCCTGGTCTACTAATGGATAGAAAAAGTTGCTTTTAAATTTCAGTTCAGGAGTAGCTCGTTGTTCCTCTTCACCTTGGTAATCAAACAATCTTCTTTTCTTTCCACTTCTTGACGGAGGAAAAAAGGATCAATATCCAATTCCTGTGCTATTTCAAGAGGAGATGTTGCGGCACTGTCATAACCCGTTGTGCGATAGTTTTGCAAAAACTTTTCAGTTGCCTGGATTTCCGTTTCCATTGTATGAAGGGAGACTCCATACGATTGAAGAATCTTGCTTGCTTTGTTGACTTGGAATAGGATATCATACCAAATAAACACCGACAAAAGAAAACTCCATTTTGATAAATGAGCTATCAACGATTTTGTTTCTGAGGCAGCTCTTCCATCTTTTCTTTCTATGGAAATGGCTTCCAAGTCTTTCAGTGCCAGCAACACCTCTTTTAAATTGTATCGAAGAGGTTTGATGCATTTAATTCTGCTTTCCCAACGAGTATCAGATTGTGACTTTATGGACAGCTCCACATGTTTCTTCAAAATTTCCCAACGCTGAGCAGAGGAAGAAAACAGCACATACAACCTTGTAAGTACTCCAAAAAATGTCAATGCTTCCGTCGATGAATTAGCACTGTCAACAACAACTAAGTTAAGGGTATGGTTTGCACAGGGCACGTAAACAGCTTTGGGATTGATGTCTAGCATTCTTGCTTGGACCCCAGAATGTTTTCCTTTCATGTTAGCACCATTATCATATGACTGACCTCGACAATCAGACAATTCGAGTTGCAGTTCGGTCGCTTTTTCTAAGAAAGCGTCCAACAAGCCTTTCCCAGTACTGTCACTTATTCTCAAGTAGCCAAAAAATGTTTCTTTAACAACAGCAGCTTCTTCATTACATAGTACATAACGGAGAATGACAGACATTTGTTCATGATGTCACATATCTGGAGTGCAGTCCAAAATTATAGAAAAATATTTTGCCAATTTCAATTGCTGTAAATTTTCTTTTTCAACTTCTGTCGCTAGCAATTCAATTAGTTCATTTTGTATGGTAGGACTCAAATAGTGATCTTTAGTGTTTTTATTCTTGATTCTGTCTTGAAGCTCTTTTAGGATCGGATCTCTTCTTGCCAAAAGCTCAAATATACCCAGAAAATTTCCATTGTGAGGAGATCCTAAGACTTCTTCAGATCCTCTAAAAGCAAGATTCCTTTCCGATAGAAACAAGGCAATGTCGATAAGTCTCTCTAAAACATTTTTCCAAAAACGTCTTTCATTGAAAAAAATATTCATCTCGCGTTTGTCGATAGTGGATGAATTTCTTATCCCTTCAGCTAGCAACATCCATTGACTGCAGCATTCTTGGTGGGAAATGCCGTTTTCATGGTCTTTCAGTTTTTTCGAAAAACCCTCCCATGTATTTATACCACTACAAAAGGGGCTTAGTGTTTTTCCAAATAGCTTACAACAAAAGCAAAAAACTTGATCTGATTCCCCAGAATAAACTAGCCACGACCGTGAAACACTTTCACCATTAGGTAACACACGTTTATAATGGTTGGAGGAAAAACGTCGCCTTGGAGTTGTGTTATTATATGGAAAATTCATTATTAGTTGATGTGGTCCACGCTTTACTATATCACATCGTTGAGCATCAGAAATACTTTCAGGCCATTTACATGGGTCATCAGGGATAGGGGTAAATTGAGATTCAGTTATTTTTGATATTGAAGGTTGCGTATTGGCAGGTAAATCACAACTTACATTTTCTGGAAATTCACAATCACTTTGATGCTGATCGTCATAGTCTTCTTTTTCTTGTACACTATAGTTTTCTTCATCCCTCTCGGTACTAGTGCCAGGTCTACTCTGCTCAGTAATCTTGAAAAAATCTGTCATCTTGGGCAATTTCGCTACAGCATCTCGAGCAGTGGCTGCTTCTTTTCTCTTTTGAGCACCACTTTTTGAACGTTTCATTCTATACAATGTCAATAAAATACTTTATCTGCACTCTGCAGTGTATATATACAGTATATTGTCCCGGTATTTATAGCCAAACAGAATTCCAGACCATTCTATGATTGTTGCGTAACAACGGCATTGTTACGTCAATCGAATATTCAAGATTCTACCAGAAAATCAATCGAAATATTTTAGATTCTGCGAGATAAAATGACGTTGCATTCACTTATGATGTCACAAGCCAATTTCTTCCTACAGTTTAAATCGGTTGTAAACAAGTCTGCTGAAAGGAAAATAGTCACGTAGCCAAAAAGCAATTTCATACTAACTTGGGCCCCCAAAGTTGGCCTGGCCCCCCCCCCCCCAATTGGGGGGTTTGGGGGGCGGCTGCTACGTCTCTGTAGAGAAATGTTAACAAAGAAAGAAGAAAAATCGCTATTCTTGCCTAGACCTGTCTTGTTCTTTCCAACAATTATGTAATGAAAACTTGTGATGTAGCGCAAATCAAAATACCCGCTGGTTCGTGATTGGTCAAATAAGAGGTAAGAATGTTTATAACTTTTAAAGACGTAATCATCTCCGTACGGTCTATGCTTCCGCTGGCATCAGATTTTTGTTGATAGTAAACCATTTTTGAAGTTCTACATCGATTGTGATTGGTTAAAGGTTTGCTGACGTGATGTTGATGTTTCCGCTTGCATCAGATTTTTGTTGATAGAAAACCATTTTTGAAGTTCTACATCAATTGTGATTGGTTAAAGATTTGCTGACGTGATGTTGATGTTTCCGCTTGCATCAGATTTTTGTTGATAGTAAGCTTAGCTGATTTTGAAAAGTATGAATTTTATGTTGGTGGAGGAATTTGATAGTTTTTACTTAAACCAGAGTTATAATTGTTTTCTAGTTGCATGAAAAGATATTGTAAATTGGTTGCGTGATGAAAATTTTAACAATTGTTGAAGTAGTCTCCAAACACAGCAAAGGTTCAATCTTCTTGGTTCAATAATATTTAGTAGTGATTAAAACTGCTGAATTTGAACAAAATTCACTGTTCTGACCTTTTCAAAATGTTTCAACCGCTGTACTTCAACTACCTCTCTGTCATATGTGAAGCAATTCTACATTTCACTCAAAGGTCTGGTCAATCCGAAGTTTTTTCCAAGAAAGTGTGAAACTAACATAAAAATGTAACTACCTCACTGTCATATGTGAAGCACATCTACATTTTACCCAAAAGTTTGGTCAATCTACTGAACTTTTCTTCCAAGAAAGTGTGAAACGAACATAAAAATGTAACTACCTCACTGTCACATGTAAAACAAATCTACATTTTACCCAAAAGCCTGGTCAATCTACTGAACTTTTCTTCCAAGAAAGTGTGAAACAAACATAAAAATGTAACTACCTCACTGTCACATGTAAAACAAATCTACATTTTACCCAACAGTCTGGTCAAGCTACTGAAATTTTAATCTAAAAAGTAACGATAAAAGTTTGAAATTGTGTCAAATTAAAAATTGTTTCTTTCACCAAACTCACAACGTCACTGCCTGTGATTTTTCTCCAACAAATCTGATAATCTAGAAAACTGTTGGTTATTTTCCTCTAAACTAACGACTAGCTGTAATAAACACAAACGTTGAAAACTCTGAATTTCATGTTAATGTCCCACGAATAATGTCAAAAGTTGTGTTTATTGCTATGTAGGGGAGCTAGGAAAACTGTGAAACCCTGAATTTTATGGTAATGTCCTACAAAAATGCAAAAAGTTGTGCTCATTGCTATGTAGATGAGCTAAGGACGCTGTAAAACCATGAATTTCATGTTAATGTCCCACGAATAATGCTAAAGTTGTGTTTATTGCTATGTAGGGGAGCTAGGTAAACTGTAAAATCCTGAATTTTATGGTAATGTCCTACAAAAACGCTAAAAGTTGTGCTTATTGCTATGTAGATGAGCTAAGGACACTGTAAAACTCTGAATTTTAAGGTAATGTCCTACAAAAATGTTAAAAGTTGTGCTTATTGCTATGTAGCGGAGCTAAGGACACTGTAAAACTCTGAATTTAATGTTAATGTCCTACAAAAATACTAAAAGTTGTGCTTATTGCTATGTAGCGGAGTTGAGGAGACTTTGAAAACTAAGAAATTTCGTATTAATAAGTTTAAAAGTTGCTAAATTTCGGAAAAATCTTTAAACAGTGTAATGATAGGATACAATTTAGATTCGTTTTATGAAAATGAATGTAAATTTGAGATGAATGTTTTATGATTTGCACACAATTAAAACTAAATCTTTTCGATTTTACGATGTCAACAGTAGTGTTTTAAGTGAGTTATGGTGTTTAAAAGAAAATGATAACACAATTTTATGGAGAGAGCTATGATGAGAGCTATGTGTGGTCACAAATTATTGACAAAAAGGCTAAAGAAAGACTGAATCCATTACCTACATACTGAAATAGATGTAAATCAATTCCAACCAACTGCAGAAATATCGCGAGTAAAGGAAAATATCTCCAATAAACACATCTAAAAGAGTAAAGAAATAACATTCTAGGGAATCAAAAGGAGAAATCGATCAGAGGCCGAATGATTTCATAACAATTTCAAGATGTGAACGATTGAGCGCGGTTAATGCTTACGCTCGAAAGGAAGTTGTTATCAAAGGCTGCAGTCACGACCTAAAGTCAATGTTTCCGTTTTACAGCAGTTGTGCTTACAATAAGACAAAAAATTGTAAACGAGTTGAAAAGTGAAGTTAATTGGAAAACTTTTGAAGTGGGGGTATTCTCAAGAGGGGTGCCATTAAATCAATTTCAAGTTCTATTTACAAGTTGTATTGACATTTGTTTAAGTTGTTACAAGTTGTCTTTGTGTGGACATTTGTTTACAAGTTGGTACACGTTGTCTTTGTGTGGTCATTTTTTTACAAGTTGTTACACGTGTTTACAATGTCCTTCAAGTTCATGTATCACCACATTCGGAAGTCACGTTCGGAAATGACGTAGGGCGCCACAACGCCACCGCAAAATCCGGCTCAAAAGTAATATTATATACTACTTACAATAGCGAGCGGTAACTCAAAAAACTACTTAAAATTTATGTCAAATCAAACAAATGAGCAACGTAGAGATAAATAAGACGTCCCAAAAAAGATTATTAAATTTCATAGAAATGCGAACCACTGAAAACAATACGGAGTCTAAACGCTTTAAGTGATTGAACTCCTCGCCCCTCCACTCTCTAAATACGGCTCACAACATCAAAATGCTGGTAAAATGCAAATGCTAAAGATCAGCTTTTGCAGAAAATGTAAAAGAAGATTAGTTTGTAACCATCTCGATAGCCTTTGTTCATCACACCGTATATAATGAAATTCACTGCTGAGTTATTGAGCCCGAACCACGTGACAATCTATAAAATACATTTCATGGTATATTGTACGAAGAAACATTGATTCGGTAGTAGAATGGAAATTAGACTAGCGTTTCTGTATTTCAGGTAAGAGCTGATGTATATTTAAAAATTCGGTAAAAAGAACAGTTAAGGCGGATGAGGAACTAAAGTTAAAAAGCAGCTTTTTATTTTTTTGCCAGTAGCGTTTCTGCACATGTATTTTAGCACTGCCACTTCAAACTGGTTTCGTGCGCTTCTAACTTGTAAAAGGGATAGGGGAGAAAAATAAATGGTTATCGGCAGCAATGATATCAAGTTGATGTATTTTGCACAAAAAAAGTTAAAACCTTTGCCTTCTGTAAAATAAAGTTAGAACAATTTTTCCCATTTCTCAAAGGTTTTTTACAGCGGTGGTTGCAACATGGAAAGTCGAGAGAAAGTTTTAAACAAGGCTGTGAGGCCGAAAAAGTAAAAGTGCAACATCAAAAAAGATAGTTTTAGGTACCGTACTGAATGCAACATAGCCAAAAAAGAAGCATTGCAGCAATTTTACATGGAAGAAAACTGTTGAGGTTGCTTTTCTCGCTCGCACAACACAGTTGGCTGCAAATAATTGATTTTAAAAAATAATAAACAATCAAACCTTTTTAATGAGTGGATGCACTGTTTGAGGGTTGATTAAAGAACACAAAGCATAGGGAGTCCAAAATATTACAAAACCCAGCAGCGTTGTTGCGAGAGTTTTTAGCAAGCTGATTTCCTTCTGAGATGAGTTTTTTCTTATTTCAAGATTGCTCTTGGTGCCAGTAGTAGCAAGTATCCTTACTGACTCCTTGCTTCGGCGTTGAACAAACCTATAAAATTAACGCTTAATATCCTGCAGCATTTCAAAACAAACGTTTCTCGCTGTGCATGGGTTTAGTAACATTTTTGTTTTGTTAGCATAAATTACTCTAAATTACTCATTTTTTCGGTATCAAAACATTAAAACCTGTCAGTTCTGCTAACTTTTTTAACAAGGATTTTCGGCAACCAACATTTATGCTCAATATGAAGTATTGTTCACGCATTACGATAACTACATGGGGTATATGTCAATTGCCTTCATGCAGTGTATCTAGAAAATTGAAAACTTCTTTAACTTCTTTATTGATTGGATTCTGATAATCCCAAAAAATTCATGACCAAGAAGAAGACAGCAAACCTTGAAGGATCAATTCAAAAGCGTTTTATAGGCTACTTGCACAACTAGCACCAATAAAAGTAAATGAGCTAAAGGAAGATTGAGTGGTCTCGAAAGTGGCCTTGACTGCTATCCACTACACAACGGTAGACACGCTTACGCGAATAATTGCCAATAGAAGTATATAGTTGCAAAAAGAGGAACAAGAATTGCTCCAAGAATCAGAAACAAGGCAAATGAAAGTGAAGCTGTGTCATCCCAAGCGCAAACCATTGATTTAAGATCATATCTGCAAAATTAATGAATGACAGAGCATAAAAATTTATTTGCTTGCGTTTTAAATATAGAAACAAAAGCAATAATCATTTTCTTATATGTGATACAGTTTCTCAAAAATTGCGGTAATGGTTGTTTTCAAATTCAAGCTAAAAGTAGTGTAATGCCGTATTTACAGTATACTGTAATTGATTTCCAAGAAGACAACAACAAACAGTAAAACAAAATTCTTTCAAAAAGAAGCAGGCGCTAGAAATGTGCATAGCTATAAAAATTTTGATTATCACATTCAGCTTTAGAGATAGAGGTAAACAACGCGCATCTTTTGAATAGCTCAGTCATGTTAGCAATACTATACTAAGGGTCGAGCACGACTGACCGATTGATGCAATGCGGTACTCAGGGTCGAGCACGACTGACCGATTGATGCAATGCCGTACTAAAGGTCGAGCACGACTGACCGATTGATTTTTACTGAGACTTGCAGCTTAGGGTCAGTTGCGCTCTGCACCGGTATGATCACAGCTGGTTTTGCGTAGTGTGTATGGACGTGAGTTCAAATCGCATTATTAGCATTTAAAGTAGATCTGCTACCAATTTTCCTAGAGGATTATTATTGTATTAGATGCATCAAATTTTCACAACCAACAAAAATGAATTTCAATTTTATATTACGAATTATAGGAGCTGGTGTTAGCCTGTTTAAGATATTACTTTTAATTAATGGATGTTAAGGCATATAGGCTAACTGCAATCAGTTGAATAAAATACCACTTCCACAACCGATTTCGTTCCTATTAGAACTCGTCAGGTGGACTCAGGTATTGCACCGACGGTCACATGAATTGCTTCATGCGGTTTATGCCACTCCGCCATCGGCCCTTTCAACTGATGCTGTTAATTTTAAGCTATATAAGGTGCACGCTCACTACAATGAGCATGATGCGATATACAGTATGCTTTTAATTCCCAGCCAAGCCAGTGCCTTTATTACGTTATAATACCTGAGTCCACCTGACGAGTTCTAATAGGAACGAAACCGGTTGTGGAAGTGGTATTTTATTCAACTGATTGCAGTTAGCCTATATGCCTTAACATCCATTAATTAAAAGTAATAATTTTATATTAGTTACGCTTATAATACATATTTTTTCTGACATCAAATTGGTCCATTCATACAGAGTTAGAGAAGCAATTAATATCGACTACGCCCAAGCGAAAGCGACCACGCAGTAAGATTTCTTCTTTGAGAAGAGCTTGTGATTAATTGTAGAATGTGTAATAGCAATATATCTGAAGAATATCAAAATGAAAATTTTAAACCGAAACAGTGGTCTATTGCATTCGGTCAGTTGCAGCGAAACTTTAATAATTAAACAGTTTTTGGAATTGCGGTATGGCAGATGCATTTAAAGGGTGATCTTTTCAGGGAGTAAGGCATGTGTAATATTATCAGAATTACCTGCATAATAATTTATGAGTGTATTTGTTCTCAGTTTCTACAGTACATTGATATTTTTACCTGAACTTTACATAAAGCTGTAGTTAAGAAATATTCTCCCTATTGATTTTTGAGAGGCACAATAACTAAAAAACACGTTTTTTCATTGCGTTGAACAGTAAACTTTCCAATTAGCCTAATCCAACGTTTCCTAATCACATACAATATTTTATTTTTAATGCTATTTTTTTACTTTTAATTTTCTCTTAATTCACTTTTGTCAGCGCTTAATTTTTACGATGTACAAAAACGGGGCCCCCCGAAAGCGGTTAGACTCCGGTCAGCTTCATAGTTGGTTCCTTACACAAGAATGCCAACTTGATAGAAATTCGTGATTTAGGTTGATCTTCTAATAAGTCTTCGCCCAAAAATTTTCAAAAATTTCATGATGTGGGTTAGTCTAATTCCCCCTTGACCCAGATAAAAGGGTTTTCGCCAAAACACTGCATCTAGATTTCACAAGCTTTTTTAAACAAAGTGATTCACGCTTACGTTACAACAGACCTTCTTCTAGGACCCAAACAGTATGAACCCCTAGATCATTTTCCTCCTCCTTTATTCTCCCTGAATATGAATAAATTTATTTATTCATTACTACTGCTTTTGCTAAATACAGCAACGAGAAAATATGAATTTTCAACAGCTTTTTAGAGACACTTGTTACAAATTTTCATTTTCAGTTTTGTATCATCTAAAATAATCTGCGTTTGGGAAATTTATTCACGATTTTCTAAGGGTAAGATTAGGCAAAAAGGTTTTAAGTACCTGTTGAAAGCTATGAATGACAAATTCCACATTGAACTGGAGCAGGCCACAATGATAAAATAACCAAATATTTGGCATCCAATTAATGGAAGAGCACTTGCTGAGTGAAACACGTTTGTTATCACCACTGGTGGGTAAACTAAACTCCAGCAGCCTGAAAGCAGAGTTTCTTTCAGTTTTCAAATATTAGCATCTATAGAACAAATCATGGTCGTATTTAGAAAGCAGCAGCGGAGTTCAATCCATCGTCCCAAAATGTATAAACACTCAACATACTAAGACATCCGCAATTTTCTATCACCTGATGAACTTTTTTCGTTTTGGTAAAGATTCTTTTCCTTCGGGTCTACCCAACTCTCTCAAAATTTTTTAACACAACTTGAAACCAACGGCATTAGAGTGACCCTACATAAACTTGCGTTGTTTGGTCCACGGGTAAAACGCCTAACTATCTACTCCAGCAGGCTGTTGTCAAACACTGGCCTTATGAATCAACAACTCACGATCCACAAAAATAACAGTAGACTTGAAGTCGCTGGTACTCAAAGCTTAATCTTTCTAAATAGCACGCATTTAAGTTATATTTACCTAAAAGTCAGTCATGGCTAAATTGACAATGAAAATATTTCCGTTTTTGTAAAGCTTATTTTCGAAGATGATTGAAGAAATAACAAGAAAGTTTCCTAATACGCCGAAGATAGTGATGATGGATAAATAAGTCAATTCCATATATTGCTGCCATTCAAACATTCCACACCACGGGTTTTCTGGTTCTAATTCACATCGTTCGAGTTGTGGGGTCACATTGGAAGTAAAGTCATTGGTACCAAGATCATTTAATCCACTTTGTTCTTCTAACCCACTGGTATTTTGCTTTTCAGCAAAGAAACGATCAACTGCAATCACCATTTCTCTTGTACGAGTATGCCACGCCTTAGCATTAAAAAAATTTTTACAGCAATGTGTCACATTTAACTGGGCAACGTATACTCATAGTCCTGATCACTTTATGATGATTTTAAAGTCTGATGGAGATGGATTTTTTTCTTTCAACTGGCTAAGACAGGGTTTGCGGTTGACGCAAATAACATTTTTCTGTTGAACTTGGCTGCTTCGCAATTTTTGTGATAACCAAAGCAGATGTTGTTGTTGTTGTTGGTTACCCGACCTTTTTCGAGTGATGGGGGCATGGCGGAAGACCATGAAGCCCCAGAAGCCGGGCAACTCTCCAGGGTCTGGACCAGAGGTCGTAAAGAGATAGAGAGTCGCCAAAGAGTGATCGGCGCAAAAAGTCCGTAGCTGGACAGTACAGAATGAGATGAGAGGTGTCCTGGGACGAGTGTCCACAGGCGCTGCACGAAGGATTCTCAATTCTGCCAATTCTCGAGAGATAAGAACCTAAAAGAAGGCTGTGTCCGTTGCAGCGAAGACGAGAGAGGACACAGCGAGCATGACGAGGGAGCACAAGTTCCTCGGTGGAGATCGAGGGAACCTGTGTGTCGAAGAACTTCGATGAGATAGTACGCCTCCAGTCTGAGATAAGACGAAAGTGGATACGAGAGATAAGAGGAGAGAGACTACAAGGGATTGCGGAGGGCGCAAGTAGCGCTCCCCGTCTGGCCAGCTCATTAGCCGCGTCGTTCCCCGAGAGAAACGAATGTCCGGGGACCCATTGTTGTCTAATAGAACAGAAAGAGAAAGAAAACAATTCCTGCCAGATCTGCCACAGAGTTTGAGATAAGAGGAAAGATGGAGGAGAGGACAGCGTGACAGAACGAGACAGAACGAACGAGAACGAGAGTCAGATAATAGGAGAAGAGAAGAGAAATGGCAGACTTTATGGTGCTGCCGAGACCAGCAAAGAGCCTGCGGAATGGTGCAGGCTTCAGCAGAGAAACTTGAACATACTGGGCCTGCCGAAAAGGAAAGAGTGGCCTCAGTGCCACAGAGAGAGCAGTTGGCAAGAACGCCGGAGCCGCCCTTGCCAAAAGGAAAAGGAACAGAGCCGTCTGTCCAAAGCACCAGATCATGAGGGGGGAAAGAGTCAAGGTGGGCGAGAGCCGCACTTTGGCGAGAGAGAGGGGGATCAAAGCGAGAGCATGGTGAGGAAAAGGTGGACTACACTGTGAACGTGAACGAAGGCAGATTCCAAGGAGGACAGGAAGGGCAAGCAAGAACAGCCTCCCTAGAACAAGTAGAAGGAAGCATGAGCGGGTGAGTGGACGCAAAAGCTCTCCAGGACGATCTGCAGAGTCTTGGTTTCACTCCTAGTCTGGCCAAACCTGAAATAGGAAAGGAGGTTCGGAGACGAAGAGCTCGCTCATAAGATAAAAGAGTGAAGTGAGTCAGAGTGACTCGTAGAGGAGGAAGAGAAGACTCGGAGAGAAGAAGTGGAATAGAGGAGGACGAGAGGCAGCCGGTGATGGCGCTACTGGCCGTTCGGTGGAGGCGTTCCAATTTGGTAAAATTGGTAGCGCTTAGGAAAGGAAATCATCCGGGTGAAGCGTAGGTGAGAAGGGACCGAAGAAAAGATTTATACAGAAGAGAGAGGGACTCCTTAGAGGGGCCCCATGAAGAAGCAGAAATACAGCGTAAGGCCTTGAGATATGGGAAAAACTTGGCCTTCAGCGAAAATACATGCTTAGAAAAGGAAAGAGTGCGGTCGAAGGTGACCCCAAGAAAAATTGGAGTTGGATTGAAACGGATGCGGGAGCCGAGTAGGAGGAGATTGGGCTGGAGGTTAGCTTGGTGGGGTTTCCACCGAGAAAAAGGAGGCCTCACATTTGCTCGGATTGAGAGGAAGACACCAGTACTCAGACCAGCGCTCCAATCGAAACAGAGCTCCTTGTGTGGCCTCCACCGCACTGGAAACCGAGGGGGAGGAGGACCAAATGGCCAGATCGTCAGCGTAAAGACAGCAGCTGACGGAAGAAGGCAGAGAAGCAGGAAGATCATTAATGAAGAGAGAGAAAAGTACAGAGCGAAGAACGGATCCTTGTAGAACACCTCGACGGACTCGAAAGGAACGACTTGTGTGATTTTGATAGACCACAGAAGCGCGCCTATCAGAAAGGAAAGATTGAGTCCAACGAGCAAAGCAAGGTGGTAGGCCAACCCAAATAAGTTTGTGGAAAAGGGCGGGATGCCAGACAGAGTCAAAAGCTTTAGAGAAATTGATAGTAGACAGGATCGTCCGAGAGCCCGGCCTGGGTTTGTTAAACCCATCCGAAATGGACTGAGAAAGGTACAGAATTTGATCAAGTGTAGACCGTTCAGGGCGGAAACCGGCCTGGCGGGGAGAGAGAATGGAATTAGATTCCAGAAAGAAGAGTAGACGAGATAGAATGATGCGTTCAAACAGCTTTGATACGCAGAAGGTGAGAGTGATAGGCTTGAAGGAAGCAGGAAAGTAGAGAGGCATTCCCATCTTGTGAATGGGAATAATGGAAGATGTCTTCCAGATGGAAGGAAAAGAATGCGAAGACCAGGAGAGATTGAAGATGTGAAGAAGAAAATCCATGCCAGAGCGAGGAAGGTGCTTTAGCATGGGATAGGCAACTTTGTCTGGGCCAGTGGTGGTGGAGGAGGAAAGGTTGGAGGCAGCCGCAAGAAATTCAGCCAGAGTGAAAGGAAAGCAAAAGGATGAGTGAGACTCCTCCGAGCACGTGGCTCGGCGGAGCTCAGTGAGGTAGCCTCTGGCTCTGCTACGCAGGGTCTTTGGCTGAGAAATGGAAAAATGGGATCTCAGGTAAGCGGCATAGACCGAAGCCGACTCCCTGGGAGAAGAACAGTTGGGGAAGTTAGGAGAGGAGGAAGACGAGGAAGATGAGCCAGCGATAGAGCGAAGAAGAGAGTGCACAGATTTAGGGTTAGATTTGGGTGAAAAAGAAGAGCAAGTCGTCTGCCATGTCTCCGCCTTGGCCTTGGCGATAACTGACGAGGCGCGTCGAGAAGCAGAGATGTAAGCCTGGCGATCTGCATCACTTCTGTGAGCGGCAGCGAAAGCCTTGCGTCTTTAACTAATCGCTTCTTCCACCTCAGCAGACCACCAGGCTTTAGGAGGGCGTTCGATGCGGCTGAAGGGAATGGAAGATTTGGCCGCATTCAGTGCCAGAGAGGTAAATAGAGCAGTGGCAGAGGAAAGAGAAAGAGACGAGTATTCCTCTGCAGAAGGACAGTGAGAGTCAATGTAGGAGGCAAACACATCCCAGCGAGCTTTCTGAAAATTGAAAGAAGGGGGCGCTCGTTGGGGCAAAAGATCGGAGAGAGAGGGATAGATAGAAGAATTGGTAGGTGGTCAGAACCCAGGTCCTGTAGCACCTCCCATGGGCAAGAAAGGGCAAGAGAAGAGGGGGAAAAGGAGATGTCAGGAGAGGAGCGACTGCCAGAGGAGCGATGGAGAAGGGTGGGTGTGTCCGGGTCATTGAGGAGGAGGAGGTCAGAAGAGATAACCCAGTCGAATACTTCCTCCCCGTGGGGATCGGAAGTACCTCTTGAGTCTCAAAGGGGGTGATGGCAATTGAAGTCCCCAGAATGAAGAGATTTCTGGAGGATGGAAGAATAGAGGGGGAAAAGGAATCGGTTCTGCCATCCGTTGAAGAGGAGCGAATAGGGGGGGCGTATACATTAAGAAAAGAGAGAAAGGAGGAGTTGTTTAAAGAGATGTTGATCCCTACATAATCAGAGTAGGGATCAAGCGAAGTAAGAAAGGAGGTAGAAAGTTCAGAAAAGGATAGGCCCTGCCTGACGAAAATGACAACACCGCTGCTAGCGTGCGTGGTATCGGAGGAGAGAATGCCAGACCGTGAGTGGGTACAATCAGAACGCAGAGCAGAGAATCCAGGAATCCGGAAAGAGGAAGAGGAGTTAAGATTAGATTCCTGAATGCAGATAAGGTAGACAGGATGGGACGAAAGAAAGTGAAGTAGTTCAGTGCTCCTGGCTCGAAGACCTCCAGCATTCCATTGAAGAACCCTGAGAGAGTCAGGGGGAGTGAATGCAGGAGGCGCAAAAGGAAAGCCAGGAGCAAGGGACTGTGGTGGGGGGCATAGGGAAAAGATATAGAATGGGCAAATGGGGGATAAGCGGTTTGGAGACGAGGGTGGGGCGTGAGAGCAGAGGCGGGGCTAGATTGCACAGTGGAGATATACATGTCGGAGGAGTCCGAGGAGGGAGTTACAGTGTTACGGCAGGGGGGGAGCTCCAAGAGTGAGAGCTGCCAAGAGCTCTGAATTTGGAGAGGGAAAGTTGTGAGCACCTTAGATGGACCCATTTGAAGCAAGCGCAGCATTGCACTGACTTCCCCGCCAGGTCACATTTCCAGTGCACACAGAGCAAGAAAAGATGGGGCCAGGGTTGGGATGAACGTTACCGCTCATCAAGAGAAGGAGGAGAATGAGGAGACGAAGAAGGGCAAGAGAGGGGAAGGAGAAAAGAAAAAGAGAAAACAAGCGATCGATTTTAAAGAAGCTGTGCGCTGCCCTTCTGCGGTCGTTCAGGGGGCAGCATAGCGAAAAAATGAAGGGGAGTGCGCGGGGCAACTGGGACCCTCTGGAAGGCCAACAGCCATTTCGACCCAACCCAAACGGAACCGGGGACCGCACCAACACGTTGAGGCGGCTGTTGATTGGTGCAGACCAAAGCAGATCGTGAATGTCTTTTAACAAATATTTTATTCAAGAGGCCAATGACTCGTTTTGAGTAAATATTTTAATTTCTTGATTCTGTAGTTGGACGTGGTGTCCGAAAAGTGATGGCACCCTCAATCTTTCAAAAAACAAACATCAAATTGGTGGATAAAATGGACACATTTGCTGATTCGAAGTCAGTATTTGTTTTTTCATATCATCACACATCAATGACATTAGTGTGAAATCTATCATACACTCAAACTTTCATGACTAATCTTTTTTTAATCGTATGCTCAACACTACCAGTCATTAAACGGCAGGACTGAATATCAAATTGCTAAACTTCGTCACATGCATTACATGTAAGCCAGACAATCAACACACAGATAATGCGCATAGCGCATGGGTTTAATTGAAGCCGAACTAGCCACAGATTTCTGATGTCACTTTACAAGCTTGCCCCATTAATATTGTTGCTATGGAACTTGCATACGGAGATACGGTCGCATAATGAATTTCAATTCTAGGATCAGCTCTATGAAATTTGGAGGGGAGCAGTTTTTTCGCCCCATTCCTCCTCTGGCTATAGCCCTATGCGCAACAATGAGATACAGTATCATATGAAAACAAACAATAAAACCAATACCAAAAAAAACAGTTTCATCCTTTTTTGACACAAAACAAGCGACCCAAAAAATTTTGAGTCCACCAATTTTTGGGTTGCGGCCCATTTGTTGGGGATTACTGCTAATCATGTATAATATATCTTGAAGCGTATTTTGTAAAACAATACAGTATGTTTTATAAGGCTTTGAACATAGAAGATCACCCCCACACTAAAATGATGCAGTGCTTAAATAAATTCTGCAAAATCTACATCTGCTAAATTTCGTACTAACACTTTCCAGTTAGCATTTATTAAAAATCAATCCGAATAAAAAGATCAGTTGCAGTTGTCAAACAGATGCGGTGTCACTCAAACAGATATTGTGGCAACTGAAAAGCAAAATGTGACATTTCACTCATAATAAACTTTCTCTTCGAAAATAAATAACAGCCATAATACACAACAGCTGGTAAGTTGTATTATTTTACATAACAGGAGTTCACCAAGTTGGAATATCTTTTTTATGTTCCAAGTAAACTTCCTCAAGTAACAAAACCAAACGTCATTTTCCGTTTCCTTTTCTTGAAGTAACAGAGGCAAAATTTACATTTGGTCTTCTTCAACTTTCGACTGTCCGTTTTGGCTGTGACTGGACACCACTGTGTGTTTTGTCAGCATTGAATGACTCATAGAATCATCTGCTGGAGGTTTGAAGTTGCCAGTCATTGACATACGAGAAGATTTTCGCCTGCATTATTAACCAAAAATTGTTAAATGTTGAAAATCTTAGATACATCAAATGATATTTTTTTCTGTAAAAATTGTATTTTTTGAGCAACAAAAAAGAAAAACAGCTGCATGTTCAAAAAATTAAGAATACGCCTCGCCAAAGCGGTTAACCCGCATAAAAATTACACTTCGATCACATCCGACAGCAATAATTATATTCAATTCAAGTAATAGCAAACAAATATATTTTTGCTGCAACGACCCAATATTCCTCATAAAGATGTAAAAAATCTTATAATACAAAGAATTTGAAGTAGACATTGTCAAGCAAATACTCGAATCTTTTTGGAGTGAAAGAAAAGTATTTAATTTTTTCTCTCAAACGTATTTCCTTGGGTGATTTCTGTCACCCAAACCTTGAAGCCTCTCCTCAAAACTTAATTTCAACCGAGCCGAGCCTGAGTTTGAAGAAAAAGTCTATTTGTAGTTGTAGGATCCAGCAGTTGACCAGCTTGATTCAATAACAATGAGAACTTTGTTTACTACAGAACTTGTAAACAGAATCATAGTTTTCTTTTAAAACGTGATTGCGTGACTTTAGATAACAACTTTGTTTCAGAGCCTGCATGTTTAAGAGAGATATTTGGTTGTTTTAAAATCGAGCAGTGTGTTCATCAATGATCAAGTGTTAAACGCAGCTTTGTCACCGAGGTGCGGCCAGGAAGTAAAAAAAGGATGAAGCCTATCGTCGCTACCTAAAGTCACGAGGAGCATTTTTAAGACATCCGACAACACTTTAAATACAGATATTTTTGGAGGCGCCTAAGCGACTAATTAGAACCTAATATAAACGCCTATAACTTAAAGAGAAATTAGAGGTGCCCGAAATCTTCGTGCATAATCATCATGCACAAAATTCTAGTTGTATATCACCCTTTCCAACGTGGTTACATTTTTGTTGCAACTAACATAGAAATTATGAAATAGAAGCTAAACAAATTTCTCGGCTAAAGTTTGAGAGTTCATGTATACCTTCTTTTTTTATTATTTCCTTGGGAGTAATTTCCTCTGCTGCTCAACCTTGACCTAAACACCCAAGTTTTGTTGAACGCGTTATTCCACCTTTTCTTGATGTTGGTGCCCATGAACAAGTAGAAGAAAGGATTCAAAGCACTGTAAAAAATGACAACACCATGCATCTATTAGTAAAATCAGAAGACAAAACGTTTTCATTTTCTACCTCCGAACCGTAACAAAAGCCTATAAAAAATAAGGTTCTAAAACTAAGATTGGGCCGTGTAGGTCCAAAAGCCGTAACTTTTACTTGGAGTGCCCATCCCTGCATATTTTTTTACCTCCGTTTCGCAAGTTCAGCTGCTATTCAAATTTTCAGTAGTTTATGCTTGCTGCATATGCTCTGCCATGGTAAACACATTTGATCGATGAACAAACTTTGGCGGTTACTGCTAAAAATTATAGCAATCTCTTTGGTTTTACAAAATTTGTGAAAAAGACGTAAATTTAACAAGCATTGTGGCTTACTTTGAATCTTCTCATAAAAAATCCTATTAAGCAATAAGATGAATATTTAGCTTTTCGCTTTTACAATGTACTCAACTGAATTGCGACGTGACGTCATACATTTGTGACGCCACCTATTTCGTGCGCCCAAAAAGCATCAGAAACCAGGCTTTTATTTTCGCTTACGTCACCAAAATTTACGAGATGTCAGGCTCGCAGGTGAGGTTTTTGCTAGAAGGTGTGAACCAAAACTATTACGGACTTTTTTAGGTAAACTTATTTGATGGCTAAAACTTCACTCGTTTGGAAGCAAAGTGGAATGACATAGCAAGTGCGTAGCCAGAAAAAAATGAAAGAAGGACGCAAAGTTTTTCAGTGGCTTTAGAAATTGGAAAAGAAGAAACCAGGTCAACTAAACGATAATGTATCCCCTTTTCAGTTTTTCTGGTGAACTTGTCATTCTAAGTTGCATGAAATGTTAGTACCTACTCTTTATGATTAATTTTACACAAATAAATTGATAATTCTTTTCCTTGAAAACAATAAACTGAGAAAAAATTATTCAAGTTTACAGTTTAAAGAGAAATCAAAAAATGTTAACTCTGCCTGCAATCTTTTCGGCTCCATCACTTTAAAATAGTGAATAAGCCTATCGGGTCAAAGAAATTTGGCTGGCCAAACAGGCTAAGAAGGGGGCTTCAGCCCGCTTGTCTCCTTTGGTCGCACACCAAGGAAATAACGTCAACTATTGACCCTGCTTTACCGCAAACCTTACTCTGGTTTTCAATTTGATCTTTTAGGTCGCCAACCATCAACTATTTATTACATAGTGACTACATTGCGGTGCAATGTGAGGAAACAAAATTATAGTTTTGTTGTAAAAAACTTTTAATTTAAGAGGAAACCGAAGCCTAACAAACCTATAACTGTAGGGGCAGGGCACAAACATGGCGGCACTAAGGGCTAACCCCCTCTTGCCTTTAGCCACATTGCTTTAAAGGATGAGGACCTCTCGTTTTAGAGATACCCATCAATTCTTGATTCGAAAATCAAGTGAAAATCATTTTGAGGTTTTGGAGACAGTTGAAAAACTTTCTTCGAAACAAGTCTTTAATCTCCTCCACAAAAATTGCTGTTGCGCGCTCGGAGAATAAGATCAACTGCTATTGTGTGAAAGTTTTCTTTAAATCTACACCTTTATACAACGTAGTAGCTGAAAAGTTTTTTGAGAACATTTTTCTTTCCAATAGTCAAAAATCTTCCACAAAGCAATTGCAACATTACAAAATTTTGCATTTTACCTGTTGAGATAAGCAAAAACTCTTGTGAAGCTGCTTATAGCATCGCATACGTATTTGTTCAGTTGGCTGTTGTTGACTCGCGACAAGTTGAAAGTGTAGTATGGCAACCAACACACAATAAAAACGACCACCAGAGCGCATACCATGTACGTTATTCGTTTTCGCGTTTTGTTGGAACTGTGCGATTTTTTATCTGTCAAAGTCAAAGCACAGTAATTACTGCATGATACCAAAAAGATCATTTTATATACGGAGAATTTAAATGGAGGTCTAATTCATTGCGTTATTTAAACATAACCCGCACTTGCGGAATAAAATTTTTGTAAAAAGATACCGATACGAAATTCTAGATAAGATTGAAAAGAATTGCTTGGTTGATCGGTATATCTTGGTTCTATTAGCTGAATCTATCACTGGGGTAATTGTCAAGACTTTCAGCAAACCACCATTTGGAAATAATTTGCATAAACAGAAAACTAAAAGCTTATTTGACAAAGTAAAACTTTAATTTTATTGCAATAAAGACAGTTTTTCACAAAAAGTAAAGAAGGAACTAAGAAAATAGTTTCAACGAGGACAAAAGCACACCCTGATATCTCTACATGTTTAAAAAGGGTTATTTAGTAAAAATTTAAAATTTCATCTGTACCTTCGGGTGCTAAACCTTCTTCAGTAATATTGGAGCACTAAACTTTAATCAAAACGCACATTCATAAGGCAGCTTGATTTGTTTTGCAGTCGCGTAGAATGCACAGCCATAACGGAGCTTTATTAAAATGAAAGCGCTTCTTAGAAAAACCAAAAATGTCATATTTACAACAACTGCCGATTGTTCATATTGTCCAAACTTGCCACGTGTTTTCATGATTGTTATTCTTTATGTTGCTTATCCGCTAGATAGCGATAGATGCTACATGTGGCCATTATGATTAAACGAGTTTGCTTGTTGTTTTCATTTTCTGATATGGCGTGTACGTCGTGCAAACGGTAGTATGGGTATCATAGTTTTTAATCTCTGATATTTTTGTGAAGTAGGCTACGATAAACATAAAAGGGAGCAACCGTAATTCGTGTTTATCAGCTGCACACAGATTTTACACCCAGACTGCTATAGATTTACAAGATGACAATAAAAATTGACATAGAATGTTGAAAGTTATGTTTTGAGAATTCTAAAACAGGCCCGGATGCCATGGACCTTAGTAAAAACATTGTTCATAGTACATAGGTTGAGAATAATTCATAAAGCTGTAATATTAAATTACTACTATGAGCTGTTACTAACCAAGTGAAGATGGTTTATAAATCTTGAAAATGATTAGGCTGTAGCACCAACATATTACCATCAGAGGCACCACGAAAGCCACCACAAAATTGGTCGTCAACCAAGCGCTTAACTCACTGTTTCCCTTGTAACTACAGTGACCAGGCAGCCGATGAATATAATCTGTCAACTCTTCCGCACTTGAAAAACAAACACGACGTCATTCTCGATTGAGCTCAAAGCACAACGGGTTTAATTTCAGTGGTGGATTAAAAATTTTAGGAACCTGAGGCAAGAATACGGCAATTGCCACTATTTTTAAGGACTGAAATATTAATAGCTTATATTTTTTCCACATTAGGGTGCAAACCTATCTGCCCAACTTTCGATGTAGACCTTTTTTTGGAGATTACCGCTATCTCAAGAGGTTGAAAATACCTTATCGGACATGTCTGAAAGGGCAGCTGCCTTATTCTTCAAAAAATGGGAACCCCAGGCAGTTGCCTTTTTTTCCTTTTCCTAATTTACATTTTATTTAGAGTCTTAGGTTGCCTTGAAGAAATTGACTCCGGGCTGTTTCCTTAACCGGGAACTAGTTGCTGACTAGTTTCTTACAACAAAGTTCTCATGAATTTTTTCTATTCACAGGTACAAGTTCCTTTTTTTTGTAAGGAAGAGACAAAAATTGTTTAAGGTAAAATAGCCGTAGTTGTCACTGTAGCGCAAAACTTTTAGCTTCAGCAGCAACACAGCTGTTAAGGCTTTTAGTCAGCGAATACTAATTGCAATACTTTTCTAATAAATTATTATAAAGATTACTTACTTGAGATTAGGAATCACATCCAAATAGTCAGGTGGAAACACTACGTTTGATGAAGTACCTAAAAATGTTTGTCCAATGAGCATGTAAAGCATTTAACATGCAAGAACAGTGATAGCCTATATATACAGGGTGCAGTAGAACAAACGCTCTTTTTGTTATTTGAGTTTTGTAGTTTCTGCTTGATTTCCTCTTTATTTTAAAAATACACCGATTTTGTATCTGAGTTTTCTAATTAATAATTGCCTTTTTTTTAGTTTAGAAATTGTTTATTTATAAACTAGCCGGCGTCGCCGGGCAGAGGCCCTCCATCAGTTATGTCCGGGTTTAGTATTTTGGTTCAACCGGCCTAGCCGGCTTCACCCATCCGGCTCTTGTGTGAACAATAGCGAAAAGTTAATGAATTTTATGCACTTTCACGATTCTTCTACACCGAATTGTGATCACCACATTCTGTTAGTCATGACCAGCAATGCTCACAAAAAATCTTACCACAAATTATTATTTTCGTTAATACTTGCGAGGGAAAAGAGATTGTACATACTGAAAACTGATTGTAGGGACAAAATGGTGGTTGCTTCCACAATCAAAGAAAAAACTATTTAAAGGTGAGCCTATTTTGCCCATTGGTGCTGCCGCTTTACTATTTATATTTGTGATATCAAGTTCCTAATTTGGCTGCGCTATTGGTCCTGTTTCGGGCATAGCGACAAAAGCGGCTACTGTTTTTTTATATTCAGTTTTACAAATTGTTATGATTTTGGTTTTATGTTGATTTCTTTCTTAAACTTGGGATTTTATTAGAATGATGTAGAGTATAGACACAAATGATATAAATACTGCAACAGGCAGCAAATCAGCATAAGAAAAAATCCTTGCTTTATAGTATATATGACGGCGTCACTCGCAGAGCCCTCATCAGTAACGACGGAATTGAGAGTGTCGGTTAGGCCGGCCAGGCCGGCTTTACCTATCAGGTTCTTGTATGAAGAGTTACCAAACGTTTATGTGTTTTCTGCACATAAGGTGCTCACGACTTTTTGTGCTCCTTTTCCTAATAGAATATCTCGTTTCAAGATCGTGGCTATGCCTTAGGGGTATGTGCTCTGTTCATTGCTAACACGACCCAAGAGAGCCTTGCGTTTCCCGTAGTTTGGAAGTAGGGATTACATTTCTGATATTAAGCTATTATAAAGCAAAAAGAGCAAAAATGTCTTTCGCGTGGTATGACTTCACACAGTGACGCTGTTTTCATTTGATTTCCCCTTACACATTCTCAAGTCCTCTCTGGCTACGCATTATGTAGTATGTTCTTTTCTCCCTGCTTGACGTGCCCTGGGAGTGAAAAGTGTCCTTGCTTTTCCCCAAAAAGTTTGGTTAGACCCCCGTAGCTCTATAAAGCTATTATAAAGCAAAATTCCAACAATATCTTCCATGTAGTGCGATTTAACGCGATGACGTTAATTTTGATTTTGCCTCAAATTTTCTCAAGTTCCTGCTGGCTACTCATTGTGATTCATATCTGTTTTTCCTCGCTTAGGTATGCTCATAGAAGTTAAATAAGCTCTTGCTTTCCCCAAATTTTTAGGTTTGATTTTGATTCTACAAAGCTATTACCAAGCAAAATAGAAAAAATATTTCTCCTAAGTATGGTGCGATTTAAACCCGGCAGGCCATACTATCACCCGTGCCAATTTAAAACGTATCAATTAATGCTGCTGCGCCAGCTCAACCGTACAAACATTTGTTAGAGCCACAACGAAATGTTTTACTAAATATAAGCCATAGCTTCTGTACATGTAATGGTGATCATGTTGGTGGATTAATCGAGACTGGAAGTATTCAAAAAGAAAGAATGATGACACAAACTATCATTTGTAACTTTTAAAAGAGTAAGGGGGGGGGGGGGGGGGGAGATGAAACATAGTCAAAATTGATGGCGTCGCTCAAAGGGTAGTCGTTTTGACTCATAAAGAAATGAGCTGTTTGATGGTAGACATGTTCCACAATTTGGTGGGCCCGTATTAGTAATAATATTGGTGACAGTAAGATTTTGGTTTGCGCTGTTTGCTTTAATTCGGCCTTAGCATGAAAAGGGGTCCTGCCTTTTCTTTAAGTCATACAACTTATTGCAATAGGCGCCTATTAAGCTCTTTTCAAACAAAAACATTCCCTCTTAATTCAGTGTTACAGATTGATGCTATTATTGTTAAATTTTGATCTTTTCTTGAATTTGGGATTTTATTACATTTAACTTTTGCCCCTAATTCAGACCTCCCGACTTTTAAATAAAAATTAGGAATCTTCTGTAGAAAGCCCTTGCAACTAATGCAAAAATGTGAGATTTGAGAAAAACTCCCCTGCCACGTTTTAAGTACTGCAGCACTCACCGTTCCATGGTTGACAAAAAGGTTAGGGTAATAAGGTTATAAGGTTATAGGGTTAGGGTTAGGGGTAGGATTATGGTTAAGTGGCGGGGGTGTTTTATTGACTGGGGTTTTCTACAAAAGATCCAAGATTAGTGTTTTGTATCGATAGGCCTATTCTTGCAATAAGAAATATTAGTAATGGGCTTTACCATTTATGTTTGCTATCAAAATGATGGTGGATAACTTTGCTTCCTGCTGCTGTTTTTACTAAACAGTGGCAACCATTGTGATGTCTTTTAACATTATGACCTCACAATGCGTTTTGAGCCATTGTTAGTAGAATCGCTACTTACCACTTCTTTGTCACTGGAGGCGAATTGATATGAACTGCACGTCTCTGACTGCATGCATGTTCCTTGGCTCTGTCATAAACGCCGCCACACAAAGAGGAAACTAACCCGAAATGAAGCATTCACAGTTGAGTTGTAGCAGTAGCAACAGCCCCAATCAATAATGTCGAGATTAAGAACATCAAATCAGCTGGCTGTTGCGGCAGCCTTGCCCATTTGTAAAAGAAATTGTTTAAACGTTTAGATCATACGTTGCTCGACACTTACATTTTGTTGCAAACGATAAGAAAGAACCATCTTTACTCTCTCGTCTTTTTCTTGGGTGATCACCAAGTGTTTTGCTTGGAGTAGGCTACATATTAAAATTTGTAGACTTCATTTTTTGATGAGTCTTTTTGAATAATTTGATTGATGATGCCAAAGATCCATGCTATCGAGAAAGAATACCCAAAATGTACCGAAGGACTTAGTTTTTCTTTAAATTGCAATTTCGTGAACTGCAGGCACTAAAATTTTTTGTGTTTCTAACCGGTAGACTACATTTCATAAACATTTGGAGACTTTAGTTTCTGATGAATCTTTTTGAAAACGTCGAGAGACAATGCAAAAGAACCACGCCTGTGATAAAAACTAGTCAAAATGTACCTAAGAACTAACTTTGTCTAACAATTGCAAGTTTGTTAATTATAGTAGGATAATTGTACTGTACAACTAAAAATGAAACATGATGTATGGCAAACAACTTTTGATCAGCCATTATAAACTAATTCTTAGCCTCAAGTAATTGGAGTCACATATTGCTGGAAAGCACATTTCTTAAGCTTTCAAAGGACAGTAATTGTTAGTACTTCATTATAACATTTTTGTATTAAAGTCGTCTGTTTTTACTGAGTTAACCACTTTTGGGAGGGATAAATAGTTACACCACAGGTCCTAAAGCTCAGTTTTTTCAGTATAATAACTAGTATTAATTATACATATTATACACTATCAAAATTGCCTTGAAATAACCGTTAATTTGTTGAAGAAATTTTGAAAATTGTTTGAGAAATGAGGTCACAAATCAGTTTTTGAATAAACTGATTTTGCAAAACGGGAGTAATTTTTGATAACATCTTGATATTATGATGTGCGGTAGCGAACATTTGTGTCGATCGTACAGAACATATTATGACGTCATATACCCCAGTTTAAGCGTGCAAGCAAAATAGAGAAGAAAAAATGATTAGATGGCTTGAAGTGCTTAAATAATGAACTGCTCGTAGTATAATCAAATAAACAATAAATGTTGCAAAGTTGTTTTTATCAAAAACAGCTTATTGATATCTCCTGAAAGAACGTTTAATCGAGTTGCTGCAATGAGTACTTTTTGAGAAAGAACAAAAAGCAGATTGTTCAATGAATTGTTGATTGTGACGTATTTTAGACCCAAACAATTGAAAGTTTTTGAAATGTGGTAAGTGGGAAACTGGTTTTTGTTTGAGAAAAAAGCGGTTGTCCTCTGTCAAGTAATGCAACTTAAAAAAAATTATTTTTGGTTATTACGTCATGATGACGTCACGAATACTCTTATGACACTCACCACGGGGTGGTGATCAATCGTGCCAAGTTTGATGCTTGTACCTGTAGCAGTTTCAGAGGAGCTAAAACAGACACACAGACAGACAGAATTGCGCATTATGTATTCGGTAAGTGCCACTGTGATAGTCGGTACGTAGGGCGAACTTCTCAACGGCTACAGGATCGCATCAAGCAACGTGTTCCGCAGTGGTTAAGACAACAATTGACCCGTCCACGCCAATCTCAACCACACAGATTGTGCAAACGACACCAAACCAGATTGGGAATTTACCATTGGTCAAGATCTTTTAGAAAATGATCAACATGCATTAAACTATGATAACCAGCGATTTTCAATCCTCGTCACAACACACAGCTCTTTCCACCTAAATCTCTTAGAGGTTGCTTATATCAAGACCCAGCGTCCGTTTTATGCAGACAGAAAGAGTTTGTTTACGCTCTCAAACTCTTTCGATAATCGCTGCATTTGGCCTTCTGCTGTGCTTGCTCTAACTTTCGTTATTGCGAAATCTTTCTTTGTGGCGCTTTAGTAGTAGTAGTTGGCAATTTATTTCGCTTCTGTTTTCTCAACACAAAAAACTCAACGATAGGATAAAAACAACGAGCGAAAAAGGAATGCAGCGAAAAAGGAATGCGCTTTACAATAATAGCGCTACCATTGGCTCGTCTTGATTGCCTAACGTCCAAATTGACCACATAAAACACTTGTTCACTCTAGATCTTTTCTTTTTAAACGATTTTGCCACCGATAAGAGCGTCACGAAAAGCTTATGGCTCAAACAGCGTTTTTCAAAGCTATATTTAAATTCTGTACCACCACAAGAGTTTATTATAATTTTCCTAGTTGCCATTATAATACAGGGTGCAACAAAAGTAAGGCCATTTTTGTGTTTATCAAGTATGAAATTATTTATTCATAAAAAAACAATTTCTAAACTAAAAAATAAACAATTATTATTAATTAGAAAACTCTGACACACAAACGGTGTATTTCTAAAATAAATAGGAAATCAAACAGAAACTAAAAAACTCAAATAAGGAAAAAGAGCATTACTTCTGCCGCATCTTGTATACACATGAACAATACTTTTAATCAGACAAAAGTATTAACGTATTTTTCAGTCTATTTCTTTAGCTCTCATGCAATGCACCTTTTGATTGAAATTTTTATTTAGTTCACTTCGGAGATTTGCGTGGCCATTTGAACTAAACTTTATTGTCTTGCCGTTCACTGTTAACATACGGGCTATCACCATTTCTTCGCCGGAAGCATGGATGCCTCCAACATGTGAAGAAATATCTTTAAATTGAACGGCATGTGAATAAAATGTTCAGGTCGAAAAAACTTGTTCACTTTCTTGCAGGTCTAAGATTTCTTTGCAAGTTATCGTAAGAAAAAAGTCAACGGGTATATTAAGTTGACCATGGATTTGAGGAAACATTGGAGAAGATGCGCTTAACAAAAAGTTGAGAATTATTGCTTTAAATCTTTTAAAAATTGTTGCTTAGTTTTGAAGAACAGTCTACGATAAGAAGCTCGAGGCTTTAAATATGGGCATAGCTTAGACCGTCACACATGTGGGACCTATGCTAAGTCTACTGTTGTGGATGGTCTTTCAGTACTCTACGACAATAACTGAAGTGAAGTAATTAACAAAACATTAGTCTACGGCAACAACCGAATCGAACTAATTAACAAAACATCAGCCATTTAATTACAATGAAGCTTACTTTCATCATCAAACTCAATACTGCACAAGCAGTTGGCAACGTTAGCTTTTACCAGAATATATATAATGCTGACAAATCCCAACAGCCAAATTGAAATACTGATCATCATCACTGAAAACTTGCTTCTGTACTTTGCCACCTTTGCACTCATTGGATGGTTTATGGCCATATATCGATCTATTGACATCATTGTTAGGAACAAGATAGAAGCGTAGAAATTCAACATTCTAGAAATTCAAAACATTACAACTTATAACTAGCTAATTCCGAGGTTGAAAAGGCTACTAGTTAACCTAGTTTTATGGGCTCAAAATGCAGGCTTATTTGTAGCCAGCTTCTGGTAGGGTTTTATATTCGAATAATCAGCGTATTTGGAAATGCTGAGTTTAATTTAATTGTAATGTGCAACTTATATAGCATATTAAGTTGCATAAGCGTACTGAAAAGTTGTAAACTTAAGTCACACTGTAGCCTAGATGATAGGGCCGATTTTTGTACCGTTTGTCAAATGTTGGATTAAATATTGATGGATATAATCACCAATTCTTTGAAATTTTTTGTCAATAATGCTTGCAGAGTGGTTACATTGATCGTCAGATGTAATTTTGTAAACTTCACCTTTTCTTGAACAATTTTTTGGACTATTGTCACGGCTGCTGTACCAAGTAGGCCAAGGATCATCAAAAACTTACGGTACCGATAGTAATGATCTGATAATGGGTGATTTTGTTGATGTACCTACCAGAGGTGTACAAAGTCAAAAATTTTGAATCCGACTCCTAATCCTAATCCGAAAAATGCAAATCCGAATCCAACTCCGACTCCTAACAAATCAAAAATTATAATCCGAATCCGGATCCGAATCCTGAAAATTAAAAATTTCTATATTTGCTCTTTCTAACCAAGTTATAAAACCAAAATCCGAATCCGAATCCGAATCCAAAAATTCAAAAATTTACAATCCGAATCCAATCCGAATCCGACGAAAAAACCGGATAATCCTGATTTTGAAATCCGGATCCGGATCCGATGTACACCTCTGGTACCTACGGGTATCTAATAGGAAGGTTGCATATGAAGTCACACATTTGGCGCCAAAAAAGTGGCTGTCCGAACGCTGTAATTTATGCTGGAAAGGTATGGAGCGAACACCAACTTTTGGGGTTATTTTGAAAGCTAATGAGAAATTAATTAAAAATTGGAATGAATTATTGCTAGTTGAATCCCAGGAAACAAATAGATTTTATTAAAAGCATTAGGTTGAGATTAGCTTTTTCAGTTAGCTAGTCTAAACTTAGTGCTTTGTTCCAATTTTAAAAAATTGCCCCTAAAAAAAGTGCCATCTAAATGCCATTTGCTCCTAAGTTAAAATAACTCTATACCAATTAGATACTTGTCGGTACATTCGCAAAAACAACCATTATCTGATTATTACTATCGGTACATAAGCTTGCCGACAAACTTGCTTGTTGTGTCCTTGGGCAAGACACTTAACGGGATATCTCCATCTTTATGTGGCAAACAGATGGTGAGACCAAGCAGTATACCCGTCGTGGTGGCCCAGTCTGACGAAAGACATGCAAACAGAGCATGAGCTCATACGCATAAATGAATGAATCGGTACAGTAGATTTTTAAAATACCCTTGGTCCAACAGCCTAGGCAATAGCCAAAAAAATTGTTTGAGGAGTAGATAAGGTCACAAAATTGCACCTGGTATATTAATACGACTGGTTTGCAAGCATTATTGAAAAAAATTTTTCAAAAAACTACGGATTTTATCCATCAATATCTAATCCAACATATGACAAACGGTACAGAAGTCTGTCCTGTCATTTGGGCTGCAGTATAATTTAAGTTTGCAACTTTGCTGTACGCTTATGCAACTAAATATGCTGTTTAAGTTGCATATTACAATTAACTTAAGCTTAGCATTCCCAAACACGCTGATTATTTGAATATAAAACCCTCACAGAAGCTGGCTACAAATAAGCCTGCATGTTTTGCCCATAAAATTAGCCCAACTATCAGCAATAACAAGAAAACTTTAGCACCTCTTACCTTACTTTGGCTTCAGATTCATTCCTTAACATCGGTAAAACAACATATTTAACGCTCATTTAACAACTGTCACGTTTATCTATTTGATTTGCAAAAAAACGATATCACTCCTATTTAATTCAATGCAAAAACATTGAAAGTAGTCAGCCACTTTTTTCGAAAGCGCATTTTGATGACGTTTGATCACGTGCATGAAACCTTCCTATTGGCATGGAGTTATTTTTAGCTGGGGAAGAAATAACATTTAGATGACAATTCTTTAATGGCCGATTTTTTGGCCAATTGGCACATCCTACTAAGTTTAGACAAACCAATTGAAAGACCTGATGTCAACCAAATCGCTCTTGATTAAATTTCTTTGTTTCCGAGTAATTAACTAGCAATAGTACATTCCAATTTTTAATTGATATTTAGTTAGTTTTCAAAATAACCCCTAAAGTTGGTGTTTGCCTTATACCTTTTCAGCATAAATCACAGCTTTTGGTCAGCCATTTTTTTGGCGCCAAATGTGTGACGTCATATACGACCTTCCTATTATTGTTTATGTTTTGCATTTTTTCCGTTTGATTGATTGAAATATCTCAAACAATCAAAAGACCAATATTCTATTTTATTCTTACGATTCACGTTAAAATTAAACAGTTAAAAATTAACTCAAGCAGTTAATAACAGCAATTGGTTTTATCCTTTGTACGAATGTCGAGTGCACCAGGTGGTGCGATTCGTTGTATTGTAAGGTGTAACATTACGCAATCCGTGAGGCGTGATGAGCCAATGGTGAAAAAGTGAAGAAAACCTAGACACTTCCTGGCCCTTTCCTCTCCTTCTTTATTTCAAATTTCGAGCAAAATTTGCCATTTTCTGATAGAAAAGTGAATAAAACCAAAACATTCCGAAACTTTTCCTCTGTCATCACTTTAAATTCCGGGAAGAATTTGTATGATTTTTTTTTAAATTGGACAGAAAGATTTTTATTTTAATTTCCTCCTCCCCCCAAAAGATTGTGGGCGAGCTACGCTCTGGAAATATTCCTGGCTACATAACAAATAGATAGTGCATAAGCTAATTGTCAAAATGTTCAGTGTTTAGGTAAACTGAATTTAAACAATTAAACCAGTTCTTTCTACCGGGTGTAAAGTACAATTAAGTGTGTACAGGATCACAAGTAAGGTGTACAATCGAGAAATGGTGTACAAAGGATGTTCTGCTTAGGTCAGGGCTTCAATAACCATTTTTAAGGGTTGCAAAAATTGGTTCTATTATTATAGTAATTAAATCGGACACAAAAGCGCAAATGATAAAGAAAAATAGCCATGTTAGCATTTTAATCGATAGAGTGAGTTAGTCGCGACTGCCTGCTTAATTGGTAATAATTAAATTATAAAGGACTGGGTAATTTGCCTGAGAAGCTAGTTACTTCAGTAAGCTCGGAAGTGGGGACTGAAAACATGTGCCTAGCGGTTAAGAGAGAATTGCTAGTTAATTATTGGGCTAAGTATTTAATTTTGCTGACTACATGCCAAATATATTCTACTGTACAGTAATTAGTTTTTCTGTTGCTATGTCTCCTGCACATTGACTTATTTTTACTTGATATAAAGTAGAGAGTGATGTTATTTTAATAAAATTTTTGATATTGTTAACGATGGTTTTGGAACCGAAGTCTCGATTAATCTGCCAGCTAAATCTACAATTCTGGTGAAGCAGGAGCTTCAGTTGGAGTCTACAGTTCAATTGGCTCAGGAATTGGAGCCATAGCATAATTTTGTTCGCTCCCCAGTCTGGAGCATGAGGGAGAATGAGCAGAGGATGCGTTCATTTACAGCCGTTGCTAATATTAATGCTTGGAGGAGGTAGATAAAAGAATTTACGAACGATACAAAACAGTACACGACCAGTTCAATACACTAACAAATTTTGTGAATCTATGTCAGGTAGACCTTAAATCTACATGGCTCTGATCGAAATAGGCAACAAAAGTTGAGGTTTCTCACACACTATTGGTCAAACAGACGTCTCTACAAGAGACAAAACTTTGGTCGTGTCAAATTTATTGTTTTCATGCGAGCGGTTTACAGTGAATCCAGATTTCCCAATGAATTTAGTGGTTTCAAATTGTGTAACGAGCATCAGCAGTGGTAGACCAGCTATTTTCAGGTTACACGCTTGCCGTTTTCGTATCACCTCCAAAGTTTAGACTTAAATGATTTTATATCGTTTTTTCATGTAACTATCGCTGTGCCCCTTTTGTTCTTGACAACAAAGCAAAAATCAGCTAACTTTTACTTTGACGCTTCTTCTTTTTTTCGAAACCTTCTGAACGCTTGTGCACACTATTGATCTATGATATTGAGTTTTTAAAAAGTTATTGGTTTTAGAACGAACATGTATCGAGAAAGTTTCTTACTGTACTTCCCTTTCTAACTGTGTTGTTATAGCCCTATAAGCTTATTTTTAAAGGCATACGTCCAGCAACTCTACCTAGAAAACTGAGTAAGCTCGTATCTCCATCTTCTAAAGCAGGTCTTCTCAAACTTTTTGTTCTGCGACTTCATTTTAGAAAATAAACTTCTATGCTATCTCTTGATGGGTAGCTTACACTGAAGGTAAACAAAACAGTAAACATCCCTTTACAAACACTGGCGTATTTAGAAATAAATTATAGGTGGGGGGGGGCGAAGCATTAACCAAACTCAATCTTATTGGTAGGCAATTGACAATTGTCAAATCCTGGAGGGACAACTAAGTCAGGATTACGGTGGAGAAATTTTCACTCAAGTCTGTTGTGCTCGAGTAGGAAAATCTAACAATCTGAAACGAACTACTCCAGTGTTTTTGTCATATTTGTCGAAAATAGTCTGAAAGGAATGAAAGAATGAACGAAACAGATCTGCCTTAAGTCCAAAATATCATCATGTGGATGATTCTTTGTTCGAATCCAGGCTTTCTAGTTCGCATTGAAGGAGCCTTTATTCTCGAGAAGAATATTCAACTAATTTGCAAGTACGAGGAAATTTTGGAATGGTCAAAGCAAGTATTTGAGACTATTGAGCGGTTTTAGAACAATCATCCAGAGTATGAAACAAGAAACCTCAGGGGAGGAAAGCCATACGACACCCCAGATTTAAAAAATGGTTGACCATTGTAATTTAGAAATCTATTTTAAGGATCTGCAAGCTATGCCACTACACTTGTTAAGAACGGTCAATTACATGTTGTGGCCATCAGAGAACGGTCTGGACCTGGCCTCAAAAAAATTAGATTATGCATTCTATGCTGGTTACTGAATGGTGCAATTTCAGTAGCAAAAGATAAAATCTCCGACTCTAGAATCATCTAGTATGTTGAAGGACACTGAGATCAATACAAATCAAACAAATGAGGTTGTCAAAGAGGCTACAGAAGGACTGGAGGAAGCCATTATTTCGCACATGTAGAAATCTTAAGCAACCGTACCCTGTGTGGTACCGCTTTACCCTTTAAGGATCATAAGATTCTAATTGATAACATTTGAAACTATTCCATAATTGTTGGTAGCAACGGGAAGATAATAGATTTCACAAAAGTGGTTATTACATCATAATGGCGTACAATTATCAATTGCGGTTCATATATGACCCAGTATCCGTCAAAGGGTTAAGACAGATGAATTGCAAAATAAAATCTCCATCTCCTATTCCAACCATTCAAGATGGATTTGAAAGGGGATGAAAGTAAGCACTTAAAACATAATGCAACAGCGCAAAATGTAAATAATTTTGAGTGCTGGCAAATAAGTTTTTACAGATGTAAAGCTGCTTGCTATAACTTCTGTGAAGTTACCAAAAACATGTGGTCTGGTTTGCATTTCATTCAAGAGCCCTGGAAATAGGGAGATAGGCTGCACTCCAAATTAAGCTCAGTGGTTGGAATCGCTTGCAAGGTAATGGTAAAGACAAACTTCCCCGCGGTTGCATTTACGCAACTCCTAATCTGAAATCTTCTTTAGTTCCACAGTTCTTGGGACGAAGACGTTGTAGCTGTCAGAGTTGAAAATGTGTGCCGAAGTGAAGACCACTTTGTCTTTGTATCGGCATATTTTGCCAATCAAAAATTGGTTCTTCCCAATATGTCGAAAGAACTGATAAACTTTGCTGAAAAAGACAAGTGCCTTACTGCAATAGGTACGTATTCTAATCCACATCACACTATTTGAGGTGCTAAATATGTCAACGCAAGTGAAGAAAGAATTCCAAGCATACTGTGGCAGTGCAAATCTCAAATTCTATAAGGTGGGCTGGAAATCTACTTTTAGAACCAAAACTCGAAACAAGGTTCTAGACTTGATTCTAGTCAGTCGCAGTGCGTGGAACCGAGTAAGTAGTTGTCATGTCAGTGATGTGCTCTTATTCTCAGGTCACATGTGTGTAAACTTTGCAGGCAAGAATTCCGTTGCTAGGAGAAAACAAAAGATTGGGAGCCTTCATTGTACCCGTTGGGACAAGTACATAAAGGAACTTAATATCATTTTGTAAGATCTCGTTCAAATGCCAAATACCACTGCAAGAGAGGATATTGAAAGATGACATCAACTTTTCAGTATCCAATAATCAATTCCCATGAAGTTGCTTGTCCTTTGAGAACAACATCACGTAGGGTTGACAATCCATGGTGGAATTCAAAGTTGACAAGACCTTAAAAAGAAGCTCGCCGAGCTAATTAAATTACCATCAGAACTAAAAATAAACAAGACTGGGAAGTCAAAGAACATGGCCAATCACTTTTTTAAAAAAACTGCGTACGAAAATCTAAACGTGATTTGTGGAGACCGCTTACAGAATCAATGAAGAGCCAATACCCAACTGCCCGTTTGGTTAAATCTCTTTGCTATGATCCAACATTGCTAAATTCCAACGGTGAATGCACCAAGTTACCAGAAGAAATCATAAACTGTCTATGAGATTCTCTATCCCTTGAGAGAGGAAAGGCAAATTTTAAAAGGTGTGGTAAAATTCATGATTTAATTGCATCGCCCTTTGTAAGTAAAATAATTGCCTCTGTTTGTTCTTTCGATTAAATGTAAGTGACTATCAAAAAATTTCTCCTCTTTAAATGTGGTATCTGCCTGGTGTTTCTACAAAAAGGGTTGAGGTTTCAGAAAAAGTTTTACAGTGTTCTTTTTCAGGCCTGCATTTCAACGGAAACCGTATTGCATATATTCGTAGGACGAATAGAAAACAGCTCAGCAAAAAAAGAAATCGACATTAAATATTTTTTTGAATATCTTTGGTGCACTTAACAATGTTACTCTTCACACTAGCACTATTGCTCTGCTCTTTATTGCTTCCCTTTCCACAGCTTCACCGCGTGAGGATGTGGAAAGGGAAATAATAAATAGCAATCTCCGAGGAGGAATTTTATTGCCTTTGTTGTAAAACTGTATTCTTAATTCTTTAGTGGCAGAGCCTGGCAGTAAAAATATCTACGCTCAGGCTTATGCTGATAATCTGGCCCTGTTAATTGCTGGTAATGACACGTTTTGGGTCAGAGATTGGGCACAAAAAGCAGTAAATTCAGCTGGTAAATGGGCTGAGAAAATGAGAGCTTTAGTTTAGCTGCAATTAAACCAAAATTGTACTGTTTGTTCGCTAACGGAAACTTTTTTGTGGGTTTTTGAGTATCATCAGTCAGCAACTATATTTTTCAAGTGACTTAAACCACTAGTGGTCACTCTAGATCAAAACTAGATCAAAAATTTCACCTAAATTGCAATTCCCTCAAAGCGACTGCATCCCTAATGCAATGGGTAATTTATGGGGAGTTAAACCACCACTCATAAAGTGGATTTACACAGCGATGGTACGTCCTATTATGATCAATGCTGGTGTTCGGTGGGTGGGGAAATAAACACACTTATGAAAAACCAGTATGCGCTCAGCGGCTTGGATGTTTAGTGATTTCCTCAGCTTTTCTAAGCACTTCTACAAGTGCCCCAGAAACGCTGCTGAACATCACCGCAAACCGATAAATTTACGCTGTCTGAAGCAGTACGGGGGTTGTATCGATTCTCATGTATGGAATTATGGCCGTACAAAGTAATTGGTTTATCCGGAAAAAACTGTCAGTCATGTTGACGTATGTAAAAGAGAAGGAAAAAGATCTTCCTCTTTTAACTATGTTAGCTGACCTAATTAAAAAAACAAAGATATCTGAAGGAAATTTTGTATGCCTTATAAAGGAAGGATATGACGCAATCGAATATGAATGTGCACTGAACCAGAAATTCGTCAAGCGTTATCTGATGGTTCTAAAATTAACAAAAGATTAATAGGCAGAATTTACTTAGTTCGTAACTCTCAAACAAGGCAAAATCTTTTCTATGTAAGAACTCATGGTATGGTGTTGCAAGCAGAAGTCATAGCCTTCTTTCTAGTGGCAAAGGTACTTTGTCCTGATGAAATACAAGATCAAAATATAATTGCACTGGTTGATAGCAAAGCAGCTATAGAGGCCTTTTTGCACAGTACCGTTGAAGCGGGTACGGTACAACAGTATATCAAAAATCTAAATCGATTAGACGAAAGTTATCACATTATTATTGCATGGACCCCTGGGCATACAGGCATTTACGGCAATAAAATGACGGACAACTTGGCAAATTCTGAATCTACTGTAATTTCTCAAAGTCCTGAACCTTTCATACCGGTTTCTCATGCTAGTTGCTCCAGTGACACTAAGAAATTGTGTAGATAACGATAGAAATCATCGTAGAATAATAGAAATTATTGTTTGAGAGCCAAAGAGAACGAGGATTGGACATCACTTCGTCTTTGTCAGTGTCTTTTAAGCCTCATACAACCTTACTTAAACGAGATAGTACAGATCCTAACAGGACTCTGTAATTTTCAACGGCATATCAAAACATTAAATCTCATATTAGCCGTAAGTGTAACCTAGAGAACGAAACTGCCAATCATCATGTGTGCAGGCGTAGGTTTTACCTAGATATTAAAAGCAAGTATTTTGGGAAATCAGGCAAATTCAATCACCAACGAGATCGGTAGATTCAATAGGCCTATCACAAAATTGGCTGCGTATTGGCAATCGGCGGAAAGGTTTGCCAATTTTGCCAATAGCATCTTTTTCAACTTATTACTGCAGTGCCAATTGTAATATGCTTGTGTGAGGCCTAAGCAATGGGTCAGTTTTGAGGTTTTTATCATTGCCCTACCATCACCAGTGCCTATATAATAACAACAACAACACCTCATTGATATTAACTGCTTGCAGTGGCCTAAATAACTGCGTATGAACAAAAGCATTTACGCTCAGATACTCACCGTATGCTTTCTGTTATTTTGCACCAAGCCACACCATAAGTCCATTGATTTGAAAGAAGACTGGCAGCTTCAAATGGAAGCACAAAGAGAAACATAAAGTCAGCGATTGCTAGTTGCAAGACATATACATTTGTGACCGTCTTCAAATATTCCCTACATAAGTAAACCAGCTGAAATCACAACTCATTTTCCAAAAAAGAACCTAAATTTTCAGTGGGTGGATCACATTTCTCTAGTTTTTAAAACATGCCCGTCAAAACTATTTTTAGCAATCCACCCGATATCAAAATGGTAACGTTGATAATAGATTTTGCCAATTAAATACACAGTGAGACCTATTTTGCGGTGGCAATATCCTATTTTTTGATATAGTTATTAATTCTTTTTCTACTAATTTTAATATGTAATTTAATCACGTTTAACTCACCTCAAAATAATAATAAGATAAATTACCGCCATATTAGCAATCAGTCCAACCGTAGCAGTTACAAAAAATATCACTGGAATAGCGATATGAGCGGTTGTAACGCAATGTACAGTGAGATCGTCATCTCCTCCTGTTGGATAGCTTCCTTCCTCTACGGCAACAAATATTTTACATTTTGTGAGAAAAGTTAATTCATAACGAGACAGTCTCATCCACATGTGGATACATTCGATAATAATGGTGACATAAGAAGTGACCTATGCCAGTTAGGTGTGTAACCAGTATTCTTGTCGGGAGAGGGGGAAAAATAAATTGGAAATTTTAGGCCTCAGAAAATTGTTCTTTAAACGATTTTCGAAGCACACTTATTGGACGAACGACTTTACGTAAAATTGCTCAAGGGAAAGCTTCACACCTTGTCTGCTTTGACCCCGGTCGTTTTTAATGTGGTCGGTTTGTGAAAAGCTAATTATGTGTGAGATTTTTGGCCACTGGCGATCATATGTCGTAATTTTAATGCTGAATATTAATTACGAATGAACATGCGTGACTCGGACTAACAGGAAACACTGGGTCACCAGCAACACTGCACACAAATCTACAATATACATTCATACATTTAACAAAGTCTTAAGACAAGAAAACCTACCTGTGTCGTTATATGTGGATGGGTAGTAGTCTAACTCCATGATTGTCATACAAAAATTTACAAAAACGTTCTGTAAAGTATTTGTAAAACAACTTCAAATAATAAAACATCACTAAAATACAATAAAAAGAGGCAGCTGCGATCAACACATTCGCTACATCTTCAAAATTACGTGCTACGAAGCGTCTTTCATCAAGTTTTCTTTCTATAATCGTACTTGATAATTCTGCAACTAAAGTCCAGCACGCAGTTTAGTCACAAATAAAAGCTTTTTTGAAACTCAAAATAAATTTGTATAAATGGAACACGTCGTGAATACTAAGCTAGGAAACGCTTGAACGCTTTACGATTCATCAACTTCAAAATAACAAAATGATGTTTTATTGTCTGTGAATCGGCAACCAACTTTTCGACAACGAGCATTCTCTAATTTAACACTTTCAGGATGATATTTAGTCAAGGACAGACACCAATTTATACTGTAAAATGCCGCGCTGCCCAAATGACGCATTAGGAAGATCAACAATTTGTTGTCAACATCAATTCATGCTAATTCAATCAAAGGTAAATTTATTTCCTTCAATTTAAGTTTAAATTGTGCAATGACTTAGGCAAGTAAAGTAAGAAAGACTTCCTGAATATAAAATTGATCAATACCTCATGTAGTACGTCAACAGCTTACAGGCGGAGGCAAATCTGAGTAAAGAGGGGATAAAGAGCGATGGCCTCTCAAACAATTTCAAAGAAGCAAAAAACCCACGAAAACTCACTTTCGAAAAGTTGATCTCCGAAAAAATAATAAAAAAGTCTTCATTTTGTGAGAGGGGAGAAGGAACGACTTTTACACGATATCTACCGCAACATAAAGAAATAATAAATGTTTCCTGACGACAATGGTAAAAACAATCGTCTTCAAGAGGCCAATCTCCAATAGAAGGTCTTCATGTTGACAAAGAGCAACAAAATCGATTTTAACCCATGGTTTACAAAAAAAATGCCCGCTCTTGTTCCCGACTTTGCATAAAACTTTTACTTGATAATAATATTGAGCTGAGTTAATGCTTGAGCACCACAAAACAAATTCTAGTTAGGTAGCTGCTTACAGATGATCAATATTTTTGCTTTGTGGCATACGTGTGAAATACACAAAGTTGTGTAAGGTTATATTTCAGCGAGTTCAAGAGAGGGCGGATTGCGCCACGACCTTTTTTTGCCTGGACAACAAAGCAAAAAATCAACTTAAAATCTTTAATATATTAGCATAACGCCTATTTTTGTTAAATTCTTTGTGTCCTCTATAAATATTAGCTCTTCTTCACTGAATTTGTAGCTTATTTCCCACCCTCCCACAATCAAAAGTCTTTTGTAGGCTAAAGTGATGTAGCAATATTAGTTTGGTATTAGCCTACTTTTAGACGTAACCCACAAGAATAGCGTTTTCCGACTTTTTCCCGTTTTCCGACTTTTTTCCGTTTTCCGACTTTCCCGTTTCCCTACGTTCTGTGAACCAGCATATTTTATCGGCAAATCCCGCATCGCTTTATTCTACAAGCAACTCCTTTGTCGACCTCTTTTTCAATGTAGATATTAGCGATCTCCAGACGGTGACACTGTTTCAACCTATCAGGTTCTACCAGTAGAGTTGGTAATCCACAAAATAAGTCGAGATAGCGTCATTGTCTGCACTTTGCTCAAAATGCATTGCTGGCCTATTGCATGAATTTAAGAAACTGTGACCTTTAGGATGTGTGACTGCACTAGCGTTCTTGCACTGTGTTAGACGTTGAAGGTTTGCGACTACAGCCGCTCATTCACGAGTGACACGAATTTGCAGAATATCCCACAATTGTGGGGTTCTAAGTCAGGAGTTGGCAAACTTTTACTATTCGCTGGTGAAATGTAAATTTTGCAGGATCTCGGCGGCAAGTTTACTTCTTCCTAGAAAATTCATTCCTTTGCTGTTTTTGTGGCAGTTGTCGACAGCTCTGCTTTGATCTACAATATCTTTTATGGCAGTACGTCACTAGAAAGCTACAGATGTAGCCACATTTGTACTCTCAAAAACATTTGCTGCTTGTGGCACCTTAGCAAAGTAGCACATAGAAAACGTTTTCCAATTTGCCATGTATTCTCTGCGGCGAGCAGGGGGGAGGGGACACATGGTAAACTGCTCTTCGTAGGTAGGGCAGTTATGAGCAGTAAATATAAATGTGCTACCCAGCCGACTAGTGCTAGGAGACAGTTCGTCTCCTTGTGTTCGTAGATAGCCCGAAAGACAACCAACAGAGTTGCCAAAGCTCGTGTCTGACAGACTACGAGATGCATAAGGGTTCTAGACAAATTATGGCAGTTGCTGACAAGCCTATTTTGATCCAACAGTTCTCTTCAGGACAATTACGTTACGAAAACAATACAGATGTAGCTACATTTGCAATCTCAAAAACTTTTTTTTAGTAGTAGGCTGGGTAGCAAAATTCTCTTTACTGCTCAAAACCTTACTACTCACCTACAACAGTTCATCGTATGCTTCCTCTGCTAGCAGCGGGGAATACACGGTAAATAAAAAAAAGTTTTTTGGGGGCTACTTTGCTAAAGTACGACAAATAGAAAAGGTTTTCTAGATTGAAAATACAGGTCCATTGAGTACGCTTATCTACGTGACGTGATCGCCCTTTCATATTTTGTGCATCAAAATCAATGTTGACAATTCCGCGATTTTACCGGGGTTGCAGGTTTTCGGACTATTTTGTGTCATCCCGTTCCGCTATCTGGGGCTAGCTTTTGGAGTGACAACAAGTGTAAAAACATGGGACAACCGTGTGAGATATGGAGGTTGTTACCGTCGTTGACGTATTTTCCTAAGAAATACAGCTCAAAAATAGACTCAACTGGCATAAATCGCATTATTTTCAAAAAACCTGGTTGATTTGACACCGACTGGTAAGTGATGATCTTTTTTTAGGGAGATCATCGTCTAGCCGAAGGAAAAATTACCAAAACCGTGGGTCAAAACGATCACTGCAGCAGCGTTGGCTTTTTTTTGGAAATCATGCAGAAACGCAGGCTGATTTGTCTATGGCCATTGCTGGGAAACCAAACACTGTGCTGATGCCGGGCGTGGACTGTTCTCCCAACGATCTTGAGTGGATTAACTTTGCAAATTTTCCGTTTTGTTTCCACAGGCAAGCGTTGGGCTAGTTTTAAGATACCATTTGGGCTGGAAACTCGAAGAAAATCTGGCAACACTGATCAAATCAGATATGTCGGCATCTTTCATAACTTGACAAGACTTTAACACAGAGCTGCAGCAAAATTTTTTTTCTGTATTCTTCACTTCAAGAATTTATCTATTCATATCAAAACCTAATTTTTTCCTTATTTCCTCGCACACACTTTTCGTAAAAGAATCATCTAGAAATGGATTATTTTTCACACTTTTCAAAAACTTTGCATGACGCTTGAAATAGCCTACAAAGCTTAAATAAATTACATAGCTTCGACAACTCAACATTTAATAAAACATTGCCATCAAATATAAACAGCAAACTGTCTCAGCACAGTAGTATGGCGTGAATACTGAAAGTAAAAATGAAATAAACTCCACGAGGGAAAGAACTCGCGCACAGGGCATGGTATGCGTCACATTAAAAAACATTGACGCCTTAATTATTAGTCTCTGCATTCAATAAACAGATAGTCTCATGGTTATGGTGAGATGTTTGCCTTACATAATCTATGCACTTTTCGCTTGGCTTCCGCTTGGCTCCAGGAACGCATAACAACAGTTCCAAGCCATCAAAGCACTATCTAGACCAAAAATGTTTCGAAAGAGCAATCGTCAAATTACTGCTTTCACAGCTCGTTGTCTGTCAGACACAAGTTTGGACAACTCCGTTTACAGCCGTTTCGGGCAAACTATGAGCACAAAAAGATGGACCGTCTCCTACGGCTAATCGGCTCGGAAAGACAAGTTACATTCACTGTTTTTATGGCGTTGCGCATTGAGGATTTAGAGCTTTTTAAAGCGCGTTTTTGCAAATTCGTTATTTAAAAGGAAGGGATTTTCTTTATTACGTGGGCGTTTTTTCAATTCATTTCTGTCGCGTTTCACAATAATAATAGAATTTTCGGTTCTATCTCAATCTTAATTTTTATTTAAATTGAGACGACGTATAGTCGTCTATTATCGCTCGGATGATTAAGTCTGGCTGCAACTTAAAAAAAACTTGGAAAAGATTGGCTTCCACTAAAAACACCTTAAACCACGTTAAGAACAGAATAATGTATTTATTCACAGAAATAATACTTCACAACTTCAAGCTTGTTCGCTCGACCATGGACTTCTAAATAGTAACACCTGGACTGGAAACGCCGCTAAAACTGCTAGCGCAAGCGACCAAGATGAGGCCTGTATTACGCGGCGTGATTGCTGCCTTGGTTAGTTCGGAAAAAGAAAGTTTCGAATGAGTGTTGTTCATTTGATTAAAAAATTGTATCACAATGCACAAACAGATACCGGTAGGCAAAGTGTAGTTCGTAGATATTATAAATGTATTGATGCTGGGTAATGTTTTCGTGCTGGCACTCAAGTAAAATAGATGATTAGTGATTAAAGAATAGCATGACAGCGCATTGACACCTGTAGATAAAGCAAAGTACTTACAGGTTAAAACTGTATTGATGCTGGGAATGCGTTTGTGCTGGCGCTAAAGTGAAACAGATTACTATAATTTGTACTACATTGTTTATTGTCTACTGAGAGGCTATAGCAGCCTCAGTAGCCCTACTGTATTGCAGTAGGTTACGGTCCACAATCATATATAGTTTCAGGTAAATAAGGTTGGTTTATGCCAGGCGAGTTAAATTAGTGACTGCTGTCATGCAGTTACTATTCTACGAAGGCATAGGTCTATTTGGAAAATAGACCAATAGATTGAAGGTTAAAGATTTGAGCGATTATGCTGTAGAGTTTATTTGCTTGTGAACCCCATTAGGTGTAAATGCACTTCAGGCTTAAAAATTCTGAAATGTACCCTTAAAAGATTGGGTGCAATTGCAGTCGCACTAAGATGCTGCTAGCAAAGCCAACCCAACATTTTGCTGATTTGGTTAGTAGGGTATCTTTTTGCTGCTGTATGTAAAAAGCCTAATGGATTTATGGCAAGGCTAACTGTACCTGGGTCAAATTATGCATAGTGTTGTAAAGCAAATTCGATCTCTGTAGTTTACTATCGGTCTAATGTAGAATAAGCTGAGCGTTTTTAGTTGGAAATACTGCCTACATTCAGTGCTTAATTTGTTGGGGGGAGGGGGTTACGTTGAATTTAAACTTTAACTCTAAACCCCACCCTAAATCTAACCACAACTCTTTTTCTAAGCATACCGTTTTGGTGTTAAGTCGTATAAATTGCGATTTTAATGGTGTTTCCAATTAGAAGCGTACAGCTTATTTTAAATTACATCCATTCACTACTTAAAGTTTGATAACTTGAGATCTAGTTCTCTGACTTCCCTGTTTTAAATTGCAGTTTAGATGCTTTGCTGGCTTGAGTCTGTATATAAGCAATTACCTCCTATTTAATAGAGCTTCAGATGTAGTTCTCTGATTGTTGGCTGTTTTAATTTGCAATGAAGATATTTCGCTGACTTGACTCTGCATGTACATCATACCTCCTTTTTAATAATATTAGTTGGTAGTTTAGTTATTATTTCTGGTATTATTATAAAACCTATTTGATATGGTCAACAAGTGTTGTGCTATTAACTGCAGATCAGGATATACTGGTGAAAACAAAGACCCTGATGTTACTTTTCATTCGTTTCCTCTACATGATAAACATTTGCTTCAAGGTTGGCTTAAACGTATTGCAAGAAAAGATTTTACGCCAACTAAGTATTCAAGGTTGTGTTCACTTCACTTCAAACCGGAAGATTTTGTAAAAGAATCAAATGATCAACAAATTAGGCGAAGAAAAAATCGATCAAGTGCCTTGCTAGTGAAGAATCGTCTTAAAGGCAATGTTTTACCTTCAATTTTTAAGGGTGTTCCTTCATACTATGTAGGTGGAGATGCACCGCCTAGATCTGGTCTGTCTTTGGCATCATCACGACATGAAAATGATGCATCAAGATTGGAAATGCAGTTGGAGCAATTTTTGAAAGATGACAAAATTGAAAATTTAGCTAGGCTAATCGCAAAAATAGCTGATGAATGCAGTCGCATGGCTTTGTCTTACATCAGACAAAGTCAGAAGCCAATTTGATTCTGTTTTCTGAAGAACACCCCCTATCTGTTCAGTCAACAATATCTATCCGCACAGATCTCGAAATTAGGATTTATCATAATGGACATTTAGTGCCAGCGTCAACATACAAACACATCGTTTCATCCAACAAAGTCAAGTTGCTGTCTCCAGTGACAAATTTAATGGCCTTTGCTAAAAATATACGCATGAATAAATCAGCAATAAAGGATAAGTTCATATTTGATTTTTCTCGATTGATTGATCAGTATTGGGAGATTTGTGATAATTATCATGAAGTTCGTTTATTAAAGTTTGTGTTAGAGGAGGTGAAATTGGTTCTATGCAGCAAGCACATAAGAAGGTATTCAGTTGAATTGTTGATGATATCGTACATTCTACATGCAACAAGCCCTCTCGTGCTTATAAACGGTTGTTAGAGGAAGAACTATTGGTACTGCCATCTGTGAAAACTTTAAGGAAAATTACAATGCGACTGGATCGCTAAAGTGGACTGGACGACACTCAGTATTTGAGAATGCGATATTCTCAATTAAATGCTTTTGACAGAAATGATATCCTGTTGATTGACGAAGTTTATTTATCAGAGCGAATTGAAGCTGCTGGAGGTCAGATTTTTGGTTTAACTGAAGATTGTGAAGTTGCATCTACTGCTTTACGCTTCATGATTAAATCACTTAGCAGTAAGTATCGGGATATGGTCCGTATTTACCCCGTGAGAAATTTTAAGGCAGAGACTCAAAAAAAATGCTTTGTCAAAGTAATGCATTTAGTCCATGAGATGGGTTTCAATTCAACGTTATTGGAATTTCTGTAGATAATGCTGCTGCAAATCGAAAATTTTACAAAGATTTCCTATGCGACGGTGCTTGGAAAGAAGCAATAACGAATAATTTTACTGGTGGAAATTTTTTTTTTAATTTTTGATTCAACTCATGTGATAAATAGCATTTACAACAACTTTTTGGCAAAACGACTTTTCAAATTACCTAGCATGCACTGTCTTGTACCAGCCCCCTTAACTGCCAGTTTTGCAGATGTGGAAACAGTATGCAATAATGAGTGCGAAAAACCATTACGAATTGCTCATAAGCTATCAGAGACAGTGCTAAGACCTTATTCCACTAAAGAAGCAAACGTAAACCTTGCGCTTTCATTACTGCAAGAATCGACAATTAATGCTTTAAAGCATTATGAATTTTACCCAGCTGCTGCTATTTTAGAGCTGTTTGCAAAGTTAAGATGCTAGGTCTTGCATTTTAAGCAAGTCAGATGTAGTTGTACAATATCGATAGTTTTGAAATGTGTTCATTTTGAACACCTAGGCTGGGTTTATGTCATAGTTAATTCAAAGGTGTTTTTGTAGCTTAATTTTGCTTAATGGTTCATAATTTATTTGCTGCTATATTTGCGATTTTTTGTGTTGCACGAATTTGTTATTGTCAAAGCATTGCAAATTTTTCTGCTTACCTACTTCCCATCTTGTTTGCATAAAGAAAATAGATAAATCTATCGCTAGCCTATATGAATAGACCATATAACATTTACAACAACATTTGAACAGGGATTTGAACATGGTTCCTGCATAGAATTAAATTTCAAGTAATAAAACTGCCCAATGTTCAAACAGCAACAAGCTTTTAAAAATTTACACTTCGTGTAAATGAGCAAGTTAATTTTACGTCGGCCTCATGTTGGTCACGTCAAATTTGTTGTTTCCAGTCCAGATTCTACTATTCAGAAGTCCATGGCTCGACGATCTCAGAACTAATCACTTTTCTACACAATCAGGAAACCGCCAAAACTAATTTCACCAATAGCTGTTCAATAGTTGCCACGTCCACAGAATCCACAATAAATTATCACAAAAAACAATAGCCCTTTTTTACTCCGTCAATCAATCTCTCTCTCTCTCCCCGCTACAACACTTTTCTACTCTCCACTAAAACAAAAATCCCGTCGCCTTATATATAAATCGAAAAAACAATCCAGAAATTGCTTGAACAAAATTACGTGAAAAAGAAAAAAGCACTACTAAGTTATGTAATCGGCCCACGAAATTCTTCGAATAGCTAGATTCACTCGATCAATCTAGAATTTTATTATGACATAGACGATCGTGACGTAATAAAGGCGTACTGACAGCAAATCCAATTGCGAGGAAAAAAGGTCTTTTTTTCAATCAGTAGCCGAGCGAACAGATAATACAGCACCATACACATAGATGAAAACTATTCTTACAAGACAAATTTCCTTCTCTATTTTTCCGCAAAAACTATAGAAACAGATTTGTCTTAACTAAACAAGCAACAGTTTACAGGAAAGTTATTAAACACGTATTGACGGCATAGCATTAGTATAAAATTTGACTTTATGCTTAAAAGTTACTCAGATTTAGGTGATAGGCTGGTTGATAGTAGAAAGCATTAACATAACCAGAAGCAAATTTCAAGAGAGCAAAAAAGTACTTGGGGGACTTTTTGGCCCTCGATTGATTTCAACTTTTTGTCTCTCAGTTGTATCACTTTTTGGCAAGGTCGACATTTCTTGCCGCTCTTCTTGAAAATATATTTTCCTTGGTTCAGTTTAAGAAATTGGGGGCATGGTGCCTGTAGTTGCTTAGCTACGCCTATGATAGAAGCCTAAAACTTTGCAAATGATTGCAACTCATGTTCTTAACTTACTTTTGGTGTGTTTTTTTGCTGAAAATAGTTGTTCACACGTTTAAAGAGTGCGTTCTGCTTGCACCATAAGTCAAGTTCGATTATAATTTGCCTTTGACATATTTTTTGTTGAGTCAAGCAGTGACACACCCTCGGCATAAATTTCGACTCTACAATCCAGTCCAAATGCTAAAACCAAAACCGCAAGATGCCTTGACGCAATTTGAGGAAAATTGTGGTCACCGTGTTGCAGGCCAACTCAGAAGAAAAACTGCAAAACCTGGTAGATATTGTCGACAAGAAAAGTAGAGAATTTGGTATGCAATTAAATAAGAAGAAAACAGAAACAATGATTACAACAAAAAAAAAGAAACATCCAACAGTGAATGGATCGGTTCTGAGACGAGCACAGAAATTTAAATATCTTGGCACTATGGTGAATTGGGATGCAAGGAATGAAATAGAACTCAACACAAGAAATGCTAAATCAAAAGCTAGTTTTGACAAATAAAAGCAATTTCTCTGAAACAAAAATATTTCTTTTAAAACAAGAAAGAGTTTTGAACTGCTATATATGCCTTTCTTTTCTTTGCCACTCTGAAATCTGGAACACATCCAAAAGCAAGGCAAGAAAAATAAATATCTTTGAAATGTGGTGTTTCGGAAGAATGCAGACGCATTTCATGGACAGCAAGAAACACTATTAAAGAAGCTTTGTCTCAAGTCACTCAAATTAAATCGCTACTGAAAAACATCAAAATTAAACAGCATAAATTCCTATGCCACGTAACACGAAAACGTAAACTGGAACATTTGTCTCTAACCAAGAAAATTAATGGGAAGCGCGCACCTGGAAAACGAAGACAAACTTATCTGCAACAATTGGACCTTTTGTAGAAAGCCCCTGCCAAAAAAATCATACATAAGAATCCACATTGATACTGACCCTAACCCTAATTATATGGATTAGGGTTAGGGTTAGATTTAAAACGTTGCGGGGGTGTTTTTTCTCAAATCACACTTTTGTGTCTTAGTGGTGGGGGCTTTCTACAAAAGATCAAAACAATTCAACTACAAAATGAAAATGATAATTCACAATTCATGTGACAGAGAAAAATCGTCAACGCTTAGTCATGAAGCCGTCGATGCCTGGTTCAGGCAGGACGATTGATGATGACACCACGGTCTAATTCGCTTTCATCATTCCTCGCTTTACTCCAGAAGGGGTGTTTTGTTTTTGTATCGGCATTTTCTTTGCCAATTCGGTTTGCATGCTCTGTTACCAGTTAATATTTACCACAATGCAAGGAAGGATTACTTGCCGCTGATCTAAAAATTTTTCTATGCAGTTATTGTGTAAACACTAAATAACATATTAAAACTGCAGGCTGATGGTGTATGTAAAGTGTACCTAAAAAAAGCAGGTGCCATTTAGCAAAGAAAAATTAAGCGCAATTAGACCAACTGGTAAGCCAGTAAAACAAATAGATAACTAGACTTGAAGATGTTTCAAGCGCAACAGATGAAGAAAAATTCATTCGCGTGTACAAACGTGTGTTGCAATTAATTGAGGAGCGCCCGACGACAATTTTGTTTGGCAGGCCGCAGGTAGCTGATCCCGTTCGACGCTATGGTTCCTAATGCCTTTTATCACTTGCTGGTTATCAACTTTACTGATGAGACCGAAACAGCGTAACCGCCTGCGATTCGCTCAAAGTGCATTGGTGTTATCTTTAATAAATTTAAAAGAGGTATTTTACTTTGTGATATCTCAAAAAATTTACTTAGCAAAGTAGTGCGAGATGTAGAAATTTTTCAACTTTTTCCAAAACAGAAGTCTTGATCTAAAGATCATTTCAGCATTGGGCTAAACACAAACTGATTTCGCAGAGAGCAGGGCAAAACAGAAAGAAAAAATTTTGATTCAATAGAAGTTAAACGATGATAGGACACAATGTTCTAAAAGTAGAATATTTGAACATTTTTGTAGTAAAGTAATGCATCATCCCTGACTAGAGAATGTGATACGACCTTCACAGTAACGTTATGCGCCACAAAAACATGATACTTAGCTTCCAAAGCAAAATATTGAAAAATATCATGTACGCGCAAAAAATTGGAAATATTTTCCAGTGTTTTGTGGTAAAGCGAAGAAGAAACGGCTGAACATTTTATCTCAACAATGATTTGTTGTTACTCTTGCCCTCGACTGTTTCAGCACTCTCAACAAAATTCTAAACGACCACTGCCATTTGCCTTCATTGATGTATTAGCATGCTCTTTAAAATTTAGGTTTTGTGCTGCTTATAGTTAACGCAAATTAAACTGTTATAATTTTTTGGAATGTAGCAATTAGTGTCGCTTCGCATGTCCGTTAACGCAAGCCTCGGGCAAAAAGTTTTATAGATCTTTTTTTATAGACTGATATACATTGGTAATCAGTGTTTATTTACTACCAAACAATATTTATAGTACTGTGGTCATCATTCGAAGTGTATGATACAACGTTTATATGTATAACTTCGGATCTTCATGCCGACCGTAATTTTGTGATTTCAGTAGATTAATCAAGAAACTTTCGGGAAAGGAAAACAAAAATCCCAAAATGCGAAAGAAGGTGTTTTATAGACTTTTTCCTTCAAGCGCACGTAACAGTCACATTCATCTAGGTAGGCCCAACACTTCTGTGTAGGTTCACTATACGTCTAAATGACGACAAGGAATCAACAAATTTTTTTCCCTTTAGTTAGGGGTATTTTTTCTAGAAATTAGAAAAAATAATCTTTATGAACAAGAAAGATGAATAATCAACACGATGACGTTATATTACGGCTGCCAGGTGGTCAGTAGAAAATATAAACTGAGTTTCGAAGAAGCGTTAATAGTTGATAACAGTGAGTATGAGGCTGAATTAAGGAAAAACTCTCCATCATTTTTCAGAAAGACCTCAGTTTATGATGTTTCCCCGGCTACGGGCCTCTTCGGGTATCTGAAAACTTTTTCCTCTCTCTTATTCCGTAGTTACCGAATTAAGCTTTGAGGCGGCCTTTAGCCAATTTTTGATTAAGGTTTAGCATTTATTACAATAGTACAAAATTTGGCCCTTATTACATAGCCAGTAAGTTTGTTAGTAATATTTCAATTTCTGCTACACGCTACAGAGATTTCTTAAGCCCACTCATATCCAGTCAATTTATTAAAATCCCGCAATTCCCTCTGAAATTGGAAAAAAAACAGAGAAATGAAGTGAAAATACAGCTGTCAAATAAATGGCTTACTGATTTTAGTACTAAAAATTTGCCAGACAACACTTTACCTGCGCTTCCTCATGCTTTGAATTTATCCTTGTCTCAAGGAATGTGGTTTTCAAATTTTAAAATCGTAAAAGCAATACCAATATTCAAAAAAAGCCGTTCAACTGAGGGCAACAGTTTCCGCCCAAACAGTTTGCTGCCTGCTACGTCTAAAATTTTAGAAAAAGTCATGTGCAAACGCGTGATGGCATTCCTAACTCAACACAAGTTTTTTTCTGCGAAGGAAAATTTGGTTTCAGAAAAAAAGCGTAAAACTCATAATGCTATCACCTGGCTTGTGAAAAGCATTGCTGAACCATTTGAAGACAATCAGTGCTCGGAGTATTTTTAAATCTGTCTAAAGAATTTGACACTGCCCATCAGACAACATTACTTCAAAAATTACAACATGGCAGCATTGGAGGGCTGACACATAATTGGTTCTGTAATTATCTATATGGAGATCTCAGCATGTTCAACTGGGCAATACTTTATCTAATAGCAGTGAGTTGGACTACAGAGTTTCTCAAGGTTCAATAGTCGGGCTATCACTGTTTTTAATTTACGAGAACGATCTCCCCAAGTGCACAAATAACAGAAATATTATCATGTTTGCTGATGACACCAATATTTTCTTCAAAGAAAAGTGCCGTAAATCAAACTGAAATATTACCAATCAAAAATTGAAGAATATCGACTCTTGGTTGATTGCCAATGAGGTAACCTTAAAAGTTAATAAGACAAATTTCATAATTTCAAACAGTCAAGCTTCTTCTAGTGATCATCGCCATCATATAAAGAGATAATACAATCGACCCTCGTTTTTCCGGACTAGATGGTGCAGGAACCTGTCCCGGTAATGAAAAAGTCCAGGTGACACAAATGTGTTAATGTAACGCAAACAAAGTGAAATAACCGTCATTAACAATGTAGGCAATGTATTATATTTATACTATTCATAGGATTAAGAAAACTTGTAATTCTTGGTCCATGGCCTCACTATCTGAAGTAAAGCTCTTGAAGTCACTTAAGAATTCGCACAAAATTCTGCCGTTTCATGCAAAAACACAACGTTGGCGAATTTCATACTTTGAGATATACAACTTTTTGTGTTCCATTGTTTCAGTAACATGGCATAATAAATTAAATTTTCGTATATGTTTTGACGGTTATTTCATAAAACGATACAACTGTTCGTTCACTCACGTTGTGTTTTTGTATGGAACGGCAGAATTGTTTACCGATACCCGACAAAACGCGATGTTTACGAGCGTCGGTAGTCACCTACCTGGCATTTCTAGCAGTACGTGAGGCGCACTTTGTTTGAATTCATTTGTTCGCCACCCGGGCTCACTGTCCGGATAAACCGAAATCCGGATTGATGAGTGCCGAGTGTACTTTTAAAGAGTAAGTTTATCAAAATTGCTGGGAGTATTAATTCATAGACATCTCAGTAGGAAGATCCATGTGGAGTGTATTTTGAAAAAATTGGAATAAACTTTGGAGTAAGGAAAAAAGTGTCTTCATTTTTAAACAAAAATGCACAAGCAATGTTTTACAACTCTATAATCTACATGCCATCTTACATATTGCATTTCCCCTGGTATGTTGGAAATACAACCGTCATTCAAAAAATTCAATGCAATGTAAACCAATCTATTTGATTAATATTTAACTTGCATTATAGAACATCTGTTAGTTGTGTAATACAAGAAAATGAAATATTGTCAGTTAAACAGTTACGTAAACTAAAGACCGCAAACTTTATGTAACGACACTTTGATAACTTGTTATTAAGTGCATTTGGACATGTTTTTGAGAAAACATTCTCAATGTTGAATGTTGAATGTTCTGCAATGTTGAATAAAACACCTGACTTAAACAAAAATATTAAAACCATTACGGTGTTAAATAAAGCACTAAAAAGGTTATAATCCTGTTGTAAACAACCTCTTACTTCACTACGTGGTATACTGGTACCGAAAATAAAATTGAAGTAGGTTTTACTAATTTTTAGATTAGAGTTGCTTCCGTATCTATTTTATTGCAGATTTTGCCACTGAAAAAATGTATCTCGTACTGTTCGATTTTACATCTTCGGACAAGATTACAAGATATCAACTTTCAATTTCAAGATTTCAACATTGACAATAAAACGATAAGATTTTAACGGTAATTCTTATAAACGTTTCTCCTCCCTCCCAGGCTACCACATAATATTTGGTTTTATTTGCCACCCAATGCCAACCATTTTGAAAAATATTTCTTTTTGTCAAACACTTCTTCGTCATCGCCATCTTGGCAGTTTGGACTGTTGAACTCCTTTCACTTGGACATTTTTCAGCATTTTACTATTTATAATGGCAAGCAAACACTATTTTGTGTTTATTAGATAATAATAAAAATAACAACAACAATAATAATTTTTATTAGCGCAATAGAAAACCAAAACTAAACAGCAGCAGACGAAAAAAAGGAGCAGATAGCAAAAACGATATACGTTAAACATGCATTATTAAATTCATTGCCACTAAATCAAATTTGAATTACATGCATGGCCATCGCACCTGTTGCATGATCATCGCACGTGTATAATTACGTAGAACTCAGATAGGCTTATGTAGAACTAAATTTTCCTTTTTGTGCTTTTTTTCAAGTGTAGCAGCCGCCCACTAGTTTGACTTTTTGTGTTTTTTAAAAGTTAAATGTGTGCGTTTTTAGGTCTAGCGTTTGTGGCTGCTTCCTATGTTTGACTACTGCTTTGCTGTGTTCTTTTGTCTAGCGCGAGCGTTACTGGCAAAAATAAGTTGGTTGTAAACGAGGTTATCAAAAATGTGAAATGACAGTACTGGAATAATTGCTAACAAACTTCATGAATTATCAAATCAGTGGCGGATCAAAGGTGGGAGGGATGCATACCTTCACCTGCTTTTCAGTGCCATGCTTCTGTTCCATGCTTCCAACTTTGAAAAAGTTAACCCCCTATCTCCAAAGAAAAAAGTCTTCACTAGCAATCAGCATCAAAAATAAAGAATAATAGACTGAAAAACTTGATCTTCATAAAAATTTGCACCAAAAATACGTCAATGTAGATATTCAGTGGCTTTGCGGTCGTCTCGGAAGCTAATGCAGTAGGTTCAAAAGGTAAAGAATGTTTGGCAGAGGCTGTAATTGCACCAAAACGGGACTTTACAAGTTTTATAATAACTAGTTGCAAAACTGGTACAAACACATTTGCAATAATTGTTCACAGATGCTTCAAATAACCCATCATTTTCCTCTTTGGATTGGCTCGCTCACTTGTAAAGACGTTGCATTTTTTCCATAACTTCACATGCCTATTTTAACATTTTACAACGCTATCTCTATGTTCGATGCCTAGGTCATATTGAAGAAAAATGTGTGACACCACAAGACAACTATATCAGTATCAACAAAATGCTAAACATGGAATGTAGACTAGCCTATTTGCAAAATGCACTGCACTTACTGGATTTTTATTATTCCTACAGTTTTTACAGACATGGAACAAAATTTCAGTTACGTAATTATCGAACATATTCATTCGCTGTAATAACGACACCTGTATTTCTTACAAAGTTTTTGATACGACACTGGCTTAACGCTTCACTTAGAATTATAATAGTTTTGTTAAGGAAAGGTCTTTTACCAGTGGCAAAAAGTTCATACATCTAATTTATTTTTTTTAAAAGAAAAGATCAACTGATATTACAAATATTAAATTGCAAACAGTATGGCTTCTACATCATTTTGGTGAGGGAGGAAACTGGTGAACGTTTCCGGTCTCTAAAATAGGACCTTCAAACTAAACGTTATATTCGCCCGGTCTTCAGTAGCAATAGCGGAAAAAGTATGAATTGTTTTTCAAATAATTAATGGAGTAAAACGCAGTTTTCTACTTGTCGCGTAATAGAATTTTGATTCCATATTGCATAATATTGTAAAATTAGTGCAACATAGTGTAGCCTTCGAACAATCTGTCTGACTGCACACTCTACTAAAACCTTGCTACCATAGTAAAAAAAACTACCAATCTACCATCAGCAGAATAAAGCCACTTCTTTTCAAACAATAAGAAATACAGCGAAACCTAAGCCGAAGCTGCGCTACCTACTACTATTACGTGCAGTTCCACTTGGCCCCGGCGACTTCCAAAATCAAACCATTACAGTATATGCCGAATAAACATTGGCAGATTGACATCAAGACACTCTATCGATTTATCTATCTTTGACTAACTCTTCAAGATCACATAAAGTAAACAATTTTATATTTCATCCCTTTATGCTCGTCATTACTAATCAGGTGACGGCGGCGCTATGGTGTAGTGGTTAAAACGTGCACTTCGCAGTCGGTGGACAACGCGTTCATATCCCATGTCAATTCATACCAAAGGACATTGAAAAATGGCATTCTCAGCTTTCCTGCTTGGCGCTCAGCACAAAAAAGATAGTGTGGAGATTAGGCCGACAAGCTTGCGTGTTGTGTCCTTGGGCAAAACACTTTACGGCATGCCTCCATTTTTATGAGGCAGACAGGTGACTGGGCCAAGCAGTCTACCTATTATGGCGGCCCATTCGAACTGAAGGCTAGCAAAAAGGGCTAGGGAAAAGCTCACAATCTGAGATGCTTCTCCAAAAAACGAAAGATCTTGCTCATGAAAAGAACTATTTTTATTTTCGCAACAGCTATTTCGCCCGAAGGCTTGTCAGGCGTACACAAAATCTTCAAAATTTGCATCTATACTATAAAGCGCAATTCTGTCTGTCGTAACTCCTCCGATACTGCTGGTTGCACAAACATCAAACTTGGCACAATTAATTACCTCCTCGTGGTGAGTGTCATAAAGGGGTTGGTGAGGTCATAATGATGTCATAATCAAAGATGATTTGAATTTTTTGACAGAGAAAAACGAGTCTTTGCTCAAACGAAAGCAAGCCGCCAACTTACCAACTTACAAAAATTTCATCTCTTTGAGGTCTAAGTTGACGTCACAGTTAAGATTTGATTGCACAATTTGTTCTCTGTATTTTCTCAATACGTACTGATCGTAGAAACGCGATTAAGCTTTTTTGGGAGATACTAACAAGATGGTTTTGATAAGATAAATATTCTACGACAATTAAGCTGAATGGACGCTGTAGCGAGAAATTCTTGTTTTGAGCATTGTAAGCATGCTTCTTCTGTTTTTTTCTTGAACGCTTCAAACTCGCTCGATGATGTCATAACCAGTCTGGCACCATTACAGTGAAAGAAGGTGAAAAGAAGCGAAAAAAGCAAAAGAAAGCAGCTATACGCGAAAAGCTTTTATTCGCTATTGTTTTGACTGCAAATAACTTACGTGTTACCTGTTAAAGAAGGTTGATACATTTGAGTATTAATATAGCGGTAGGTCAAAAAACTTGTTTTTTGGTAATGCAATGGCAAGTTACTGCATTCTATTTTACAGTCATGTCGCAAGTTAAATGTGGCAAAGTTGAACTAATTGACAATTTTTCGTGTCAAATCTTACAGGAATCGTAAAAATTATCCGCATCTTTACCACAAACACCTTGTCCATGGATTGTACTCTTGTACCACAACCGAACCTATTGTAATAACTTAATTGTAAGTGCCTGACTTTAAGTTACTTTGAACTTCCACTTGCTGCGAATATTGCCTGGACCTAGCAATATGCTCGCAGCCAGAGGTTTTAGGTCGTACAAATAGGCATACAATCACAAAAAGTCTAAGTAGTATACCAAATATTAAACAGCTTCTTTGTGAAATTACAAAAAAATTACTTTGACGCCCCTCGCCCAGAACTTTACTTTTGTGTTTCCATGCAGGTGGTAAAAAAACAGACAAAGTTTGTTAAATTATTTTCTGTTTCAGTTGTGAGCAACTTGAGTTCCTAACTGCGCCTATACTGCAGACAGAGCAAACAAGACGTTGCTAGGGACTTCTAAAGCTTTTGGAAAAATATAGGGGCTATGGGCAACCCCCCGATGTTTTTTCTACTCGATCCCTATTTGAAATACGGTACCGTTGATTACGTCATAAAAATTGGCTACGTCTAAACAATCTTACCTTTTTATTGCTGTTCTCACAATACTCATTGACTAAACTTAATGCAGGCGGCTTAACCGATAGTGTTGACCTCAAAAATACTGGTGGGGGGCACTGCAATTGTAACAACTTAACTATGAGAGCTTGACTTTGACCTTGGCTTAGTTTACTCTTTCCCTAGCTGCGTTCATTCCAGGACCAAGCAACAACCGCGCAGCCTGAGGTTTTTGGTCGAACAAAAAGGCATGCAAATACGAAAAAGTCGTAAGCAGTGGGCCGAATATTTAATCGGTTACTCTTAAAAATACATAGCAACACTTTGACGCTCTTCTACAACTTTGAAATTGTACTTCCACGCACTTCACAAAATGAACAAATAAAACTTTTTGAAATCGTTGGCTGTTTAAATTGAGGGAAGTCGAGCTCTTAAGTACATCAATGTTGGAAACAGAGCAAGCAGGGCCAGTGACTCCACAACGTAAATAGATGACTCTGCCTTACTGGCCACGCCCTGGTCTCTGTATAACTGTAAAACGTTAGCTACTTACAAGAGCATGGTGGTTCTTATCAGTGGCGTATTTAGAAACAATTTCTTTTTTTTTAAGGGGACAATGGAAAGAGTTTTAAGTAAGCTCTATCATATTATTCAGCAATTTTTTAACTCAAGTGAGCTCTATTTTATTGGTGAGGGGGATGGTAGAGCACACCATTAAGGGAAATTAACTTTTTAAACGGGAGAATCTTGCCAATTTTGGTCTCCAAGAAGCATTAATACCTTTTTGAAGATCAACTTTTTGAAAGTAACCATTCTGCGTATTTTTGTGTATAAACATACGTGATCACATGCTTTTTTCTTGTAGATCAAGGCTTTGAACATGTTGTTTTACTGTTTAGGGGTATTGCTTTTTCTCTCCCCACTAATTGCACGAGGCATAAGTAAGACTTGCCGAGATTGATTGTCTCGCCGGGATGAGTGTCGCAAAAGAATTTATGACATGGCGATGATCTCACAATGGTAGCATTTTTTAAATTTGCATCTCCTAACGGAGGAAAACGCTTTTGAGCTTAAGAGTCAGCACCCAACTCAACAAATTTCAACAGCTTCATTTGCTTGTTGTTTAAGATGGCATGATAATTGACGATTGATTGTGAAATTAATTCCATCATTTTCTCAAAAAATACTAACCGTACAAATACGGCTAGAAAAGTTTATTTTGAGAGATGAAATAACAGGCTGTTTGTAAATGACATTAGCTTTGTTCAAAAAGTATAGATTTAAAAAAAAAAATTAATCGATTTAGTATTTTACTCCTTGCTTAGTGTTACCACTAAATTATCTCTTACCTCCATTTGGAGTTCGATTTTGAGAGAACTAATCAATATTGAGTGTCTCGACCTTAAATACGTTATTGGTTTTGTGGGACAGCTACACTTTGGCATAAAAAGGATATTGGGTATTGTTAGTTCGATCGTCTTTTTGATGACTGATCTGAATTGCTACTCGGGTTAATATCAAATGTTTTTTACTGCGTCACCTTTATTTTGTCCTGTAGGTTGGATAACTCAACGCGCTTACCATCAGCAATGTCCTCGGAAGCGTACCGCATAAGATGCAATAGCAAGATCAGGACTAGGGACATCATTTTTGGTAATGATTTCTTTGTTTCTTTACTGTTTATTATTTTTACGAGAGGGTTGCAACAAGTCGTGAAATAAGCATAATATCCAATAACTGATCTCTGTAATGGTAAAACGATAGTCATTATGGCGCCCACTTCCAACTTTGCATTAATTCTTCTATGCTTATTTGAAAGAAAGAATTGAATTTGTAAAATCGTATAGTATTGTATAGACTTCTATTAATGCAAAGTATCTGTACAACGATTGGGATTAGGGGCGTAGGGCGATGCCTGCATTAGTACCAAATTATCGCGAATGGTCTTAAAAATATGATTTCGTTGAAGTCAATGCAGCCGGCTGTGTGAATGTAACCAACGAGACAAAAATAACCGGTATCCCTGTCGATTGACGCCGGCAGAGCTGGCTAGTATCTGATAAATCAAGCAACAAGGGTGTGGAAAAATTCAAAGTCGTTGTTAGACCATATCTATTCTAACGACTTAAATAACCGGCTTATGCCCAGCATAGCAATTAGCGACATTTTTGACAACTTTCCTGTTTTCGCTTCAATTCCCACTGTGAAACATTCTAAAAGTAAGACTAATCAAACTGAGAAACAAGATATGAGAAATTTTAAGCTAAACACTTTGTCCAAGACTTAAATCACACTTTAAATCCATCTTTATTAACAATTGAACCCGCAATTCATAATCGATTTAAACAATTTATCAGCTCTGTTGCCAGTGTAGTAAATAAACACGCCCCATGTAATAAGCTGTTACAAGAAAGGAAATTAAAGGTTAAACTTTTGTGGTCCTCGAGTCATTTGTTTTCGGTTAGAACTAAAAATATAAAGTAAAAATCAATTTGTAAGACATTGAAGAAATAAAATATAAGAAATACAATATATATGACAGTATTTTGAAGCGAACAATTGGAACTAACAATTGGTTGGAGCGTCCACTTCCTAGTCGGCAGACTTGGGGTTCATTCCCTAAGTCGGTCGTACCAAAAGACTTTTAAAAATGGTATTTAAAGCTTCCCTGCTTGGCGCTCAGCATACAAAAGGGATAGTGTGCAGAACAATCCGGCCAGCTTGCTTGTTGTGTCCTTGGGCAAGGCACTTAACGGGACGCCCCCACCTTCATGTGGCAGACCGTACTTCATCGGGTTACAATTGTGAAGTTGCTTACCCAACATGTCGTAAAAGCCAACTCTTGGGTACCCACCAGTGGCAGTACACCTTGTTGGTGGTATGGCTACCAGTCACTCATGAGCGGTTCGAAATGGGCTGCCATCTTTCCCCTAGCCTAATTTCAATTAGTTTGACGGCATGAACCTGAATTGCCGTTCGTGCCGTACCTCCACCTCGAGGAAGAGGAGAGGTAATCACGAAAACAACAACAACAACAATTAAAATAGCGAAACAAATATACTACCAAGCATTAATAACAGAGCACAAAAATGATAGTAGTAAGACGTGAAAAATATTGCATGGACTAGCAAATCCAAAATTTTTAAAACAAAAATTCATAAATCAACTAAAAATGAAAGTAAGAGACGTAGCAACTAATCCTACTGCAATTTCTGAAAATCTCAATAAATGCTCTGCCAATAGAAGGAAAAAAATGGCTGAGACCATTCCCAAAGTTAATACTAACGATACGTACACAACAGCGCCAGCAAGCGAGAATAACTCTTTCTGTTTAACCACTACGTACCAAACAAAAATATTAATATTGTAAACTTGTTTAAAGTTTCAAAAGCAACCAGGTTTACAAACGTCGAAACCAAGTTTATAAATCTTGGTAAATCAAAAATATCTACTATTCTTAGTAAATTGATAAATAATAATTGCTGTAATAAAGTATCCAAATTGCTTAAAAATCGCCGAAATCTTCAAAAGAAGGGAAAATAAAGAAGTTATTAATTATCGTCATATTTCAATTCCATCACAATTTGATAAAATTTTATAAATATTAATACTTTCCCGAGTCATCGATTTTATCAAAAAAAATAATCTGCTTTGTGAAAATCAGTTTGGGTTTCGAAAAAATTTGTCAACAATATTTGTAATCAGCTGAATACATGACAAGGTTATAAATAATATTGATAAAAAATCATAGGCTTGCTGTCTGTTTTTGGATCGATTGAAAGCCATGGATACTGTTGATCATGATGTTCTTAGTCAATGAAATGTATTGTAAATTTGGAATTCGTGGAAAACAGTTTGATTTATTGGCCAGCTAATCAAAAACCAGACATCAATATATTATTTTGCGCAATTCCTTGTCTTCAAATACAAAAGTATGATTCGGGGACCCCAGGGTTCACCTTGGGCCGCTACTTTTTTTATAGTACACTACTCGGCTTTGCCCGTGTTGCCCGGCAGTGGCTATGTGCAACCCCGCGAAAATGTTTTGTTTATCAATTGCGTTTCCAAAAATGACAGTTTTGTTTCGAAACGATATTAGGCTATGAGAAAAGCACAAACTTTTCATCACTGTTTTCACAACTATCCATTGGGTGAAGCTGGCTTGGCCGGCTGAACCGATATTGTGAACCTCGAAATTACTAATAGGGGCCCTGCCGGGCGGCACGGTAAGACCGGCTAGTAATTTTATAAAGATCGTAATCTGTTGAAATGAGAAGTCATCTGTCTACTTAAATTAGCTATATTCATATACCCACTTTATTATAACAAATCAACTGCCAAAAAAGGTTTTTTAAATGGTTTCATAAGATCAACACTATTTATCAACATCAAAGGAGGTTGATAAATTCCACAGTTTACTGTCGCTTTCGAGTAAATACATTATTTTGCCAGAAGTTATTTCTTTTAGAGGTTCAAAGCTATAAAGTGAATTCGATTCAAAATTGAAGGGCATGCATTGGATTTCTTTTAAAAAGGTATCTAAGAGCTGCAGTAAATAAGTTTTGAGAATTTTTTCAGGCGAACGTTTATTAAAATCAGAACAACACGAAACTTTATAATTATTCAAAGCAGGTTCCTCCAGCTTCAATGCATTAGTTATTGCGTTCTAGCTATTTCCTAAATGTCATTTTCTAATCTTTTTTTGTAAAAGTATCCACGCCTCTTGTCACAGATGCCTTCATTTGCGGCACATCTTTAAAACAGTGCCGTTTCAGTTTCTCTTTCAGTTTTGGAAACATCCAAAAATGCCAAGGAGCTAGATCGGCGCTGCAAGGAGATAAGAGGTAGTTATAATGTCCACATCGGCCAAGTATTGTGTGACAAGTATAGACTTGTGGCAAGGTGCATTGTCTTGGTGCAGTCGCCACTCAGCAGATTCAAAAAGTTCTGGCCTCAGGCGACGAAATCTTTTCCTGAACTTTCTCAAATCCTCCACATAAAGTTCTTGGTTGACAATTTGGCCATGAGGGACCCAGTAAACGTAGATGATGCCGTAGCTGTCAAAAAATAGGATCATCATCAGTTTTTTATTGCATTTGCTTTGCCAAGTTTTTTGGGTCTTGGAGAATCAGAATCATAACAATAGATCTAACAATCTTCAGAGTTTACTACAGTGTAAATAGCACGTGGATTTGAAGAAACCAGTTTCACCATTTCTCTAATGTTGTTAACGACAACTCCTATCTATTCTTCTCGGAGCAACCTTAAAACAAATTTTCTACAAACTTTGTGCATGTTTAAGTCATCGTGAAGAATTTATGCACAGTGGCTTCTGGCACATCTAATGATTTAGCAATCGTCAGAATATGTATTGTTAAGCTGAGTTCTCTCTGTACGTACTTGCACTTTTGACTCCTCCGATACTAGTGGGTGCACAGACATCAAACTTGGCACGATTGACTATCTCTCCGGGCGAGTGTCTTAAAGGGGTTTGTTACGTCATGGTGATGTCATAATCAATGATAATTTTTTGATTTTAATTTTTTGAGAGAGGAAAACGAGTTTTGCTTAAAAGAAAGCCAGTCCCCAACTTACAAAAAATTTTATCTTTTCGGATTGAAACGTGACCTCACAATGGAGACTTGTTTGCCTAATTTGTTTTCTGTATTGTCGCAATGAGTGCTGATCGTAGAAACGTGATTGAACACTTTTTCGGGAGTTATCAACAAGATGCTTTTAATAAAAAAATACTACAACTTAAGCTGAATAGACAATTCAACAAGTGATTCTTGTTTTGAGCATTTTAGCATTGTAAGCATGCTTCTTCAGCTGGTTTTTGTTGAACGCTTCAAACTCGCTCTCTAGCACCATTAAAATGCAAAAAGGTGAAAGAGCAGCAGGCAACAACTACACGCGTATAGCTTTTACTTACTGTTAATTCTAAAGCAAACAACTTACGCGCTGCCAGCTAAAGAAGAATATTACATTAGAGTATTTACATAACGGTAGGTCAAAAACTTGTTTTTTGGTAATGCAATGGCAAATTTCAATACTTTTGTACAGTCGTGTCGCAAGCCTTACTGATCTTATTTCCTAAGACATGGGTTCTAAACATTTCAAAACGTGGCCCCTTTGGCCAGATCAATAAAACCTCACGCCCCCTTGATAAGATTAACAAAAACTCGCACTCTCCCGTACTTTGTGTCAACCTCTATTTTTTGGAATGACGGCCAGGATTCCGGTCATTATCACCTAGGCCTACTCGCACTCGAAATTAACATGGAGATTTTTGTTTTTTTTGGAGATTTACTCTGTATTTTTCCTAATCTTTTTTATTATTTCAAGGATGACTATGGCCTCACGTCCCCCACCCAAATAGCCACGCTCCCCAGTTTAAGAACCTCTGCTTTGTAAAAGCCATGCTAATCAGGTGTAACAAAGTCGAACAAATTTACGATTTTTCCTGTAAAATCTGACAGGAATCATAAAAATTATCCGCATCTTTACCTCGAAAATCGAGTATATGAATTGTACCCTTAAACCATATCCTAACCTACTGCAATAACTTAATTGCAAGTGCTTGACTTTAGGTTAGTTTGCTCTTCCTCTAGCTTCAAAAAGTCGTAAGTAGTAAGCCAAATATTTAACAGCTTCTTTCTGAAATTACATAACAACCATTGTGGCACCTCACCTCTCTCCCACAACATTGCATTTATGCTTCCATGCAAATGGTAAAATAAACAGATAAATATTAATGAAATTATTGCCTGTTTCAGTTGTGAGCAAGATCACTTCCTAAGCACATGCTGCAGATAGGACAAATAAGGCGTTGTTAGGGACTTCTAAAACTTTGGGTGAAACATTTTGACTGCGCAACCGCCCCTAATATCTTTTTACTCCATTTCCATTAAAAATACGGTACTGTAAATTTTGAAACGAGAATTGGCTACGTCAAAACAAACATCAACTTTTTATTGCTTTTCTCACAATAGGTTACCCATTAAGTAGCCTAAACCCACCACAGCCGTCTGAACTGATATCGTTAACCTCAACATTATTGATGGAAACAATGCAATTGTGATACTTTACTGTGAGAGCTTGACTTTGGCTTAGTTTAATCTTTCCCTGGCTCCGTTCATTCAAGGACCAAGCAACAAGCGCGCAGCCTTAGGCTTTAGGTCTTAACAATGGGCAAACAAGCAGTGGGCCTGATATTTAATAGATAACTATAGAAAATACATAACAACACTTTGTCGCTCTTTTGCAACTTTGAAATTATGCTTCCGGTCACTACACAAAATGAACAAATAAAACTTTTTGAAATCGTTGGTTGTATAAAATGTGAGCAAGTCGAGTTCCTAAGTGTGCATATGCTGAAAACAGAGCAAGCAAGACGTGGTCATGCAGGGACTCGACAAATCTACCGGCAATGCAAAATCCACTATAATGTTTTCTTCACTAGATTTCCTTTAAAAAACGGTACTTTCGATTTTGGAACAACAATTGACTATGTCAACAACACATTAGTTTTTTATTACCGTTCTCACAACTGTGCATCGGGTAAAGTTAGCGCATCCGGCTGATTGATATTCTTAACCTGGACTCTACTGATGGGAGATTCTGCGGGCAAAGCAACTAGGTGTAAAATGAAATAAAATGCACTAAATATGCAGGTCATTAACTACACTAATAAAGCACCAAATTTAACTGCTAGAAAATATTAATTAGGATATTGGACAAAGACTACAGTATGATAAATGGGATTACCGCATTATTATTAGGTCCAGGCTCTTACCGAAATATCCGGAGTTCAACCTCGGAAGCGGAGCTACTCTTTAAAAACTAAATGCTATTTGATAAAAAGCAGATTTTAAACCTCATGCTGCTGACTGCTATACTTGGTACGCTTATGAAACTATTGGAATGGAAAAAATTTGGATGATGTTGCTGGTTAACAAAGATTCTGTGACGTAATAAAAATTACTAGCTACTGTCATAAGATTAAAGATAAATTGCTCAAAATCAATTACAAACACCATTTAACAATCTATTACGTGTCAATAACCCGAAACCGGTTGTGATTTAGGCTTAGCACTTCTATTATTGTGTGTCTTTTACACTTGCTTGATACTAGGTCTCAGTAAGGTCGAAACCGGTTGCTGGTTGTTGACATGTTGTAATAGATTGTTGTATGTTACGGTATGATGTTGGTGATTGTTTTTCAGCAATTTTTGTATTTATTTTAGTGTAATGCTGAAAGCAGATCCCCTCTTAATTCTTAAATAAGAGATCGCCGGAGAATCGCTCGCCAGCAACAAGCACTATCTACACTGTTACAAGATTATTAGCATAATTAATTGCAGTACATAACAAATTATCAACGAAAGAATAATTTTTCAATTTAAACTTTACCTTCTGTTGACATTTTGCAGTCAGTTTAGATTTTCTGTCTCGGTGCTATATTTAGGTTAGCTTTGATGATGGCAAGCTTCTCGGAAAGGCACAACTTGCAACGTCTGCCTTCACATTACGTGATGGCGCATGCTTACGGATTTCCCACTTTAAATTTGGTTTTCTCATGCATCCTTAGCATCCCACATAGCTTTTGACAGTGACATTGCAATTCTTTTTTCGAAAGATTGATTGTGATTGCAATACCGAGCATTGAATTTGGTATTGCAGCATATAACATCATAGCTTGATTTATTTTTTGTATGGATATTGGCCCGACATACTGTTGCCAGTTGACGGTCGTCACCACTTGGCGGGCAGTGTGATGGTGACGGGCAAAGAGCAGGTGTATAGTGCTTCTTTTCCGATACTGGTTTCAACGTTTTCGCTAAATGGTGGTAATCTATTGTAAAATCGAATTCCGCGTAAACGATAGCATTGTTTCCTCAACTTGCAGTTTAATTTTAGACAGAAAATGTCATTGTGGTAAGCCACAAGTTGTACTCAGTAGTTTGGAGATCGACCTTCTGTAGTCGTTCTATCTGCAAAACGTCTTCATTCCGTGAACGAATTCGAAAACTTGAGGGCAGGTCACCGGAGTCCCACCTAGCTACGCCAACGTCTGTGTAGGCTGATGCAAAGCTAGCGAGTGGGAAAAAATTTGCGAAAAAAATTGACTTCACGCTGACGAGCACAAAGCAACGAAAACATAAATCAGTGACTTAAACTTGTTTACAAAATTAATAATACCCTATCCTATTTCACGAAATTTCCATCGATTAAAAACCTAAGTTTGAGATAATTCCAAAGACAGCAATGGAAAATTTACCGCTGATATTAACCAGTAAAATGTCACTCGACAATCACAATCTTACAATTAAAAAATAGTAAACAAGTTTGGCTAAAAGATATGTTATGTACGAGTAAAACAATTTACAAAACAGCTTTTAATTGTTCTTCCAGAAAATTTTAACAAAAATTGGTTTAACTTTCCAATCACTAGTTACTACAAGAAATGACCGTCTGTAAACGTTTATACAGGGTGTTTCAAAATTATGTTAACACTTTTATGTTACAGATATATATGAAGTAAATAGGCTATAAAAAATAATCTTCAGTTTACCATGGCCGATAGATTATTTCCGAAGCAAAGGGTAATTGCAAGCTTGACGGAAATTTTCGTCTCACCAACAAGAGTGCGTCAAGAGTTTGCGGAGCGATTTCCAGATCGTGATCCTCCGCGTCGTTTTTTCAATTTGTCGCATTCATAACAGGCCACAATACAAGCTGTCACATCCACTATTCCCAGAGAAATGTGTATCAAAGCAATAGACTGTGCTGTTAAACGCTGGTTTTTGTGTTGAACATGATGGTAAACAAGTTAAGATCGTTCAGTAATTTATTTAAGTTTTTTTAACGTTTTCTGAATACATAAATGATTTTCTTTCATAAAAAAGTGTTACCATAATTTCTAAACACCCTATTTTGCTTTAAACACAATTAATAGGCTAATTGATGTCACTTATGCTTTGGCTGCCATGAAAGAGGCGCGAAAGACTAAAAACAATATCGGTAGAATTCGAACTCACAACCTTCCGATTAGGTTCGATAATATGCTTTGGCAAATAAAAATCATTGAATCAGAAAATGTAGATGCCTATCGACACAGGCAAGTGACGTAGTGCTGTTCTTGAAGTTACCAGGACATACAGTAAATCTATCATCTCCGAAACCGGATTTCTCTCGCGCTTTCAACGGTGGTACGACGCAGGATGCACCAAGCTCCATTTAAAAACTCTCATTGAAGATGCCCTGAATCGAGAAAAGTGGAGAGACAGAGTGCTTGTAATTGCAGAAGGAATGGGGTGAATCCGGCCATCTCTGCTAAGGGGACAACGCCGGATAAAAACTGAATAACTACTACTATATTAAAATACGAGCTGTACAAGCATAGAGTAGTTTTTGCGTAAAAAATAGCGCCAAACACTACCACACTGCAGTGCAGAGCCACCTACTGCACAATGCAACACACAGGCACGGATGGTAAAACCGTAAAGGACGGGAGGGGAGAGTGGCCCTTCATTATTTTTGCCGGGGTAGCCTAGGGGGTCTTATCGTGATGCAATCAGTGCTTGTTTCACTGATTAAACTCTTTAAAATGATGTCACGTGCGCACTCAACACTTTTCTAATCTCATGTCTTGCGGTGGCACTTTGTAACCATAACTGAAGCGGCTGACACCACGACGTCTGCGCTACAGGCTAGGGTAAAACCGGTCACTTCTTTTGGGCCTCCCCATTTCGAAAATGGTTTCGCCATCGCTGCACACAGACCATGATTTTTCACCGCACCATTGTGCTAAGTACGAGCTATAAGACTGAACAAAAGCAAAACCCCAATTCAGTTTGTAATAGGTTACAGTAAAATAGGACACAGCATTTTAAAAAAGCCAAATACAACTGGGTTTCACGATTCTATTTTTACCAAGGGCAAATATAGTGGAAAAAAGATAAAATGTAAGCTGCCAATAAAACATTGCAAGCTATGCCTTACACAAGCCAGTATCACTATTTTGAGAAACAGCTATTTTAGCACTGTTCTGAACAAAGCACCAAGCTCAAACTGCCGTCTTCATCCAGAGGAAGGGTTTGGGTTGCAACAACATAACTGCCACATATACATGACTTCTATGCAGCATCGTATTTTTCAGAGTAAAGGCAAAAATATCAAGTGTACCAGGTCTTCATGAAGATTAACGCTATTACTAGCGAATAAATCTCGGTTCTGCACCCAACATAACCGCCGGGTAAAAACTTTCGAGATGCAGATACAATCAAGACACAGCAGTCAGAAAGCGAAATCTGTAACATGAATAGCACAATACGCATACAAGTCTGCATATAACTTTGGGTATGATTTTGATATATAAACAATTCTATCCGACTCGGAGACAGAGACGTGGACATAAACATTTGGTGTGAACAGAACCACAGCTAAATAAAACAAGAACATAAGCTATACAGTAACATGAATGTTGACTACGATTTAAACACGCATCAAATCGACATCAAAAACGGATTTTCAGCAAAAATATCTTTGCTTTCAAAGCTAAGTTTTCTACCACCACTTGAACAAGAATTTAATGTAGAGGAATTTTTGAATAACGCAAGTAAAATCGAATTACACTTGATCTATCTCTTGACGAAACAATCCTGCTAAGCTTTATAGTTCTATTACACTAAGAGTTAAACGTAAGGCGAATAAATACAGAGCATTTTTCGGATTGATGCCTGCAAAACATTTAATTTAACTAAGCAGTGTTGGAGCTGAATTTGTGAAAAACTTAATGCACTTAAAACTTGACGACCAATACTGCGAAAAGAATTTATAAAAAAAAAGCAACGGAAATCAGCCTGTTGTACAATATAATAAAATGTGTTTAATAATGAGTAAAAGTCGCTGTACGTTGTATACGTTTTTTGCTCCTCATTGATTTTCGTACGAAAATTGCATCCGCTGAAATGTTTACACGATACTTCACAGTATACCTTGTTCGAATATTTGATTTTATCCACGAAATACGTAGCAAAAGCGTATTCATTTTTGCGCACATAAACATACAAAAATATTTTTGTTGACAAAATTGGAAGTTAACACTTCAAGGTGTTACTCTAACACCATTTAAGTATCCAAGCGAATGAAAAGTTGTTTAAAAATGCTTGAGTGAAAAAAACCAACAAAATCAAATAAAACAAGCATTTATGTATAAAAATTTTCATCTTTAGATACTTAAATGATTTGCTACAGCATATGTTGATATCCGAATATCCGATTTTGTCCGCAAGCGCGTAGTAAAAGCCCATCTTTTGGTAAATACTTGGCGGACAAAACCGGATATCTACGCAACATGGCATACAGTGTAACCTCATGTTACTATCCAAAAGGATGAAAATTTCCGTGCAAAAATACATGACAGTAAAAAAACGTACAAATCCGAACAAAAACGTTTACTATGTACATCTGCCCTAAGCATCCACACTACAACATATTGCAAGGAACGTTTACATAGTAGAAGATCAAAACTAAATGGAGAATTTGGACATCCCAATAATACTTTTGGTCGAAGTTTCAGAAATTTAGGCTTTCCCTTTTTCGAAAACTATGTTAAAGAGATTGTTTTGACAAGTTGTCAATTAACAAGTACGCGCATAACAAACTGGGCAAAATTTGTTTAATAGCATATAATACAAGTTTTGTACGTTAGCAAAATAGCTGTAGTGCTAACTTCAACTGCAATATAGCGAACTATTCATTTGTATAATAGGTTTATTCACGTAATTGTGTATCCTCTGGTAATGATAACGTTTATTCAAGTTGATACAAGTTTTTACCGAGCATGCAAAAAACTTCAATATCCGTCAACGTTTCGAACAGCTATATACACATAACTGTTCGAAACGTTGACGGATATTGAAGTTTTTTGCATGCTCGGTAAGAACTTGTATCAACTTGAATAAACGCTATTATTACCAGAAGAGCTAAATAAAATGAATTTACCAAAAATACCTGGTAGCCAAAAATAACAGTATATTTGTGTATCCACCGCACTGCACTGAAAGGCACTAATTGGAGTAGTTCACTAATTATTCAATATTGGTAAAAAAAAACAGAAAGTCATGATAGCCTCAAAACCACGAATCAGCAACATGTACTGTAACAGTGTGTATTGCACATGCATACTAAGTTTAGCGTTGCAACAATTGCTAGAAGCTGCGAGCATTTAACGACCTATTTACGCAATGTGCAGCTTGTAAAACGTGTCAACGTCATACAGACCTTAAAGTTGCCGGTTCTATCAGTGTAAGGTGCAAGGTTTATCAGTGTGCTAATAAATTACGGTTATATTAGGTAGTAAAAAAATAATAAATATAGCTCGTAATAATCACACATTCCCAAAACCTGAATACAGTAGACCAGTGGCCGATATAGCGTCGCCAAGACCAACTGTTTTGATCGGTTTGCGACACACTAATACAGGACTCAGGTTCAGCATAATGCCGTCCCTATTCCATGAAATTACAGGCGCATTCGGATGCAATTCAACGCTTGGTTTAGATTTTTTTTCGATGTCGCTCAAAGCTGTGAGCTGGACTTGACCGGACAATCGGAGTTGAAATTTTTGGGGATTTAAATTAGCATCGTCGTCACACGCTTGATTTGCAGCTATTCGCGTCCCGGCTAACACTGCTGAAAGCTGATTGCGCCATCTTGAGTCGGTGAAAGTAAATGAAACATGATAGGTGAGAGTGTGGAAATGAATCCGAGTTAATCGAGAAGCTGTATAGCGGCCAAACTTGTCCAGCATCCATGATCCGACATCACTCGCGTGAGAAACAAGAGGAGGGCCGTCTGAAGAAATAGATGTACAATGAGGACCATTTCCAACGTAGCAAATCAACCAAAGCTCTTGCTCGTTTAAACCAATTGAATCCACCAATGAAAATATCTAAACAACAAATTGATACTAGCCCAGTTACAAACAAAATATTTGCTACCTTTCTTCCTTGGAAGAAGACAGGGTGAGAAACCAATATCAAAGTTCACACCGCAAGCCCAATGAAAACAACTTGAGAGGAAGTGGGAGCTTACTTCGAACCAGTCACGAGTTGAAATTCCAGTCTGTATCCTTTTCACCAACACGGCGAATTGTCATTGAAAAATGCCTAAACTGGTTTTGCAGAGTTCAAGTACATTTGGAGAATACTTAAAACATCGGTTTAGAAAAGAAATGTGTAATTTACCTCAATATTTCAATAAGAATTACATATAGCTACTAGTATGAGCATTTGCTTGCTAACATGACTTGGTAAATGCGCATGAAGTATTTTAAACAGCAAGCACTCATACGTATAGTAATGCGTACGAAACATTAAACTGGACAAAGAGAACATGTGCAAAACTGCAGAGTGAAATTGCAAAAGAAATCACGCAATAAAAATGCAAAACATGCCTTTTCTGCTAGCTCTTTTACAAAAACCGTGTCTGACATGCTAGCGAGTTCAAGATGAATTGGCGTGCTCTTAGATAAAGGACGCAGTAAGTTTGCGATCTCATCTAATCGTTTACTTCTGTATTCAATTTCTTGAGACTCGAGCAAATGAAAACCTGAAATTCAATAATTTGTGCAATCAAAATATATATTTGAAAAGTGAGATTATTTATATTACATTTCTGTTTATGCATATTCAAATTGATATCTTGCAAGTAGCAGTAGTCATAACCAATAATATGATTCCCACCTGTATTTGCCAACGGTGGCCGACAACTAGACGCAAATTAACCAGGCGCAGGACGAACTATGGGCCAGGTTATTGATTTTTAACCTTTCCAGCTCCGGAAAACCCCATTCCTAAAAATTGGTTTGGGGACCCATCGTCAGCGCAACCTACGAAGGTGATGCGTAAAGAGAACGCACTATTGTGATCAGGCGGTTATGCTGTTTACAACTGGAACTTCAATAAGCAAAAAGAAACCATTACTTATGTAAGCACAACACAAGTGGTCAGTGTAATATCACAAGTTGTCACTAGGAAAAGCACAACGCAAATGATCGGTCAATGTGACTTATGTTTTTGTCTCTTTGAAATTATCTCATCATTACGAGAGTTGATATAGCTGAAAGCAATTCTCATGTCCTCATTTCCTTAGCAACTTTAAGGTGATTACGGGGCCTTGTTTTGATATTAACCAAGACAGACAAGGCAGTTTCAGAGGCATGTCGTTGGGAATGGAATACGTCGAGAACCCTCTTTGTTAATGCAGAATATTCTTGTAACGAACCGCACCGAAATTCGAGTAGCTAGGAGCTGAACTAAAGGCGGGTTTCCATTAGGCGTAGTGTGAAACAAGAATATTTCGCGCTACGCCTGCAATCTACCCCTAATGGAAACCAGCCTTAAGTCTTTGCGGCTTGCAAACTTTGAAATTGCAGATGTTGCTCCAGATGATTGAGCTGCTCACTGTCGTTCATCTCAGCGGTAAAAGACTGTTAAATCCATGCTGGAGAAGGTTCAAATGTAAAGAAATAATTTTTCACTTTCTTCTACAGGTTGCTTATGTGACTACCAATTTCCCTGATGTCAATTTTATCATCCAATAACGAAATCATAGTAAAATTCTGGCTTTTTACCCTTTTTTTCTCATAGGGATAACTTATATTTGAATGCCAAGCCTTCTCCACCATCTCGATTAAACATTTGTTTTTCCCTGCAGAGAAAAATTGAGTTCATTCAAAAGATTGAACATGAAAGACCTTCAATTGGAATCCATGGTCATCAAATAATGTAACTAGTTCCACTGACTAATGCTCACGTTGGAGCACGGAAACTTCAAGGACAAGTTTTGCAAAACAAGAGGAGACTTTCCTCGCGTTAATCATTTAGTGTGGAAAAAAGGTAATTATGTTCTTTACGAAGTCGTCGGAAAATGCTTTAAATAATCAAAAAATTTTTGACCATGCCAAAATTCAAATTCACAGCTTTAATCACAGAATTACGAACACTTTCTAATTCAAGAGGGAGTGTGTTACAAGCCAAGGCGTATTTATGAATAGTACAGTAGTTTGATAGTCATGCAGAGCAACTTGTTTCCTTAAGCCAACAAAACGATCGGTGTCCAATCATACCGATCTAACTTTACTCCACGGTATTGAATTTCAACGAAAAAATGCACTGAGATGATTAAAAAAGTTTTTAGCTCTAGTTCTCGTTTTCATCTCTCGACAAAATACAAACTTCATCACAATCGCGTTCCCTTTTGTAAATTTCACGTATGCCACCAATTGGTTCATTGACTTGATATCCGTTTTTTCATCAAATTAAAGGCATATTCTATATGAGCTTTTTTGGATTGGAGAGAGGTGATTCAAAATATTTTTTGCTATGTTTCCAATTTTGTTTTTTACAATATCCGACAAGAAAACTACTTCTATTGGCTTTCTTCCGGCCACGTAATATCCGCGCCATTTTTACCGCGTTAGGCTTTAAGAGTTTCTCACCAGCAGAGAAAGGTGCTTTGGCTAATACCAAAACAACTTTGTGGGAAGCGCACAGGATCGGATGAGAAGTTTGGTAGAAGTCCGACGCAGGGAGTGTTTCTCTCATATCATAACGAACTCTTCTGCTTTGAACGTTTCCGTGTTCTCTTTACGCTTCAGTTCCTTTAGCCTCAACTTCAAAGGTTTCAAAAAATCTGTGCGCAATATGGTGTTGCGCAACTTGCACTGAGAATAGCCAACCAAAACATTTGTGAAATCATATTGAACTTAAGTATTGTCCCTCAAGCACAGTTTAGTTTTACCTATCGCAGCCATTGTTTAATAAAAATTATTATTACCGGAGATAAAGAAAATGAAGACTATTTGAAAAGTCCAATGAGATTATACTTTAGTAGTAGCATTAGGTTATACTTTAGTAGTAAAATTAGGTTATACTTTAGAAGTCAAATTACGTTATAATTTAATAGTAGTAGTTATGTAGTTTTTATCCGGCATTCACTCCTTAGCAGAGATGGCCGGATATTAAAAGCTACTAAATCATACCAATTTACTTTTGTGGTACTGTATTCGCATGTAAAATTATATACCAAATACCGAAAAGGAAGAGGTATAGTAATTATCTTGAATTCTTTCCGCTCCGTTGGGAAAATTCCGAGCAAACCGGTAAAAAGTAGCTATTACGTACCAGGAAGCTGCTGAGAGAAAATCAGACAATCTGGTATTTCGCCGGTACTTAAGTTTTTTTTTCCTTTCACGCTGTGGGCTTGTGGGTCACAGCCAGAAGAGAAGCGCCGCAACTGTGACATAAATACTTTAACCACTAAAGGCTTTATTAAATCTCGCCTCTTTATTGCTAAATAATTGATCTAATATTTAACCCTCAAATACTAAAACTAGTTCGATGATTATTTGCTTCTCCAAACCGATAGTTGGATCATTTTCGCCAGAATTATCAAAGCTACTACAGTACGTTTTTCACTACTTCTTTATGGTTTTGTCAATTCTTACATAACGGCATTCTTGTTGAACAAGACCTATTGCATATATCTACCTTCACTGGACTCTTAACCACTTTTTAAACCTGGAAGCGAAAAACCTCCGCTTTTCTACAATAAAACCTCTGTGTCACAGCGGAACACTTTTTCCTATTGCATTATAACATCTCGTAAAATAAATAAAAATAACGGTGAAGGCCTATTGCATTTGTAGGGCCTATACCATTTTAAAAAACTGAGACAAATAATTTGCTCAAAACTAGAATGATGTAATACTGCCTACGTCTGGCCATATAACACCATTAATTCTTTTATACTCTTTAATATTTGATAATTTATGGAATGGCTTCCTATAGACTCTCTATCAAGTTTGTACAAATAATTGCGTATTATAAGTCATGATTTTAGAATATGTTACTATTTGCTTCATATATTGTTGCAAAAATAAAGACAATTACACGCGAATATCACTTATATCACCGCAAAAGAATACAAAGACGGTATAGGCACCTGCAACAAACGATTATGTCATTAGTCAAAGTCGTGGCCGCTGCTGTTAGTAGAATCTCTGTTTCTCCAGTCAGATCCACATCAATTTAGCTTACATTGTTCGCAAGTGATCGTGTTACAATATGGCATAAAAATATAAGTCGTGTTGTTGCTGGCAATGACGTATATTCAACCGAAACTCAACACAATTCATACATTTCGGAGTCACAAACTGACGAAGCAAAAAAGCAATTAAAATTGCTTTCCACTTATGATGTGCAAACAACTAACTTCTAACCACGCTGGCTGGTAAATGTCCGTTTTATTTTTTTATGCATGTGAGGGTTTGAAGAAAACGCTTTGGCATTTCTTCTGGAGACCGCAGACTTTTCACTATAAGCCCCAGGGGGTTCCTGACGACTTGTTATAAGCCGCTGCTCTAAAGCTTTATTTAAAGCTATTTGAAACATAAAAAGACAATTGAGGCGCGTTGCTATTCCAGACCTCAATTGCTACCCTAACAAAAAAATTGTGCGCGCTAGGACGCGAGCGAAAGTGGTTAGAAAATAGAATACGGAAAAATTACAAAAGTAACACAACTTTGACTTCAAGTGTACTGAACAAATCGCTTAAATGAAGCTGATTAAATCATTGGCGTCTAGCTTGTTCGGCTCCTAGTTTGCTTTGCGTCTAGCTGGTCCGGCGTTTAGTTGCGCGCGAAGTTGTTGTGGATCGACTTACCAAATACTACCAGTTCAAATCACAAATTCAGTTCAAATACTGCCTTCCCTCGCAGTGACCAGCATAAGGCTACCTGCATTATTCTAAATAAATAAAGAAGGCACTTAGAATTTATTTCAAAACCAACCTGACAGCACTAGTAGATCAGGTCGAAATGCAGGCAAACTTTCAATGAGACCTTCCAACGACAGCATTTTTGAATTAATAACGTCATGAGAAAAAATAAACCGGCTTGCAATAGGTGCAATACGTCCGTCCCACCTGTTGAAATAAGTACGAAAAATCAAATCTATTTTCTTCCTTTTAACGTTGCTACAACAAAAATGTTAGTCTTTCTAGTACATGCACACCAAACAAAAAAAGTCTTACAGCAGCGTTTCTCAAACCATGGATCCATGATCCAAAAGCGGTTTGTGAAAACCTCACAGATGGGTCACAAGTACGGTGACTGTACCAATAAGGACCAAGTGTAACAATTTCGGCTGTAACTCTAAAATCACTGAAGCAACTTAATGACAATACACAAAAAATTCAATACCAAGTAAAGCCTTACATAAAAATAAAAAAGGACTATATTATTGGAAGCTGGTGTTAGCAACAATGCCCATTATTTTCTTAGTTCTTTTTGTAAGAAATTACAATAAAGTTGCAGTTATTGTTTACAGCAAAGCAATAATCCAGTAATTAAAGGTAATAGCCAGAAATCTGGGGTTTTGAAACTGAGAAGGGGATGAGTTTTTCCTCATTTTTGTGGTAATTACATATCCCAAAATTATTGTAAATGATCACAAAAAAAATTCACATCGATTCCAAATTTATTCACGCAGCAGCTGTTTCGCCCAAAGACTAATCAAGCCTGCATAAACTTTATTTAGATCTTACTCTATAATCATTTAGCACGACGCAAGCGTCATTGAGCACTTTTGCCATAACTACCGAGATCAACTTGTGGCATTGTATCTCAAAAATTAAATCAATTTTCTGACTTTTTAAGGAGCAAAAATGGCTTGTCTTTCTGAAAATCATCAACACCAAAAATAGTTTTATTTCTTTGAAAATGGTATAACCTAGAGCAGGGGTGTATAAACTTTTTTCAATGAAGGCCACATTTGATTACGTGGAAGTATCTGAGGGCCAAGAAATCCTGATGATATTTTGCATGATAAAAGAAGCATATTAACCGTGTGTTATTTGAAGTTATCATTTCTATACAACTAACAATATGCAAGCTTAAGCATTTGTTGTGTACAAGTCACGGTATACAAGTTAGCTGCATTTCTAGAGGAATTGAAACATACAGAAACTTTGCAAACACAATTGTGCTTATGTAAAGCATGAAGCTGAGATGTTCGTTTTAATACACGGGTGATGTCTGGTTTGAGCAGCGGTATTAAGTCTAACATATTACGTTGGTGGAAGTCACTCAGTTTTGATCTCATCTTGTTTAAGTTTACAACCGAGAACGTCTGCTCACACCATTGTTTAGAGCCAGACAAGCTCAAAAATTTTTTGCAAACGTTTGCACTTCTGGAAACTTGCTTCTATACAGCTGCTAATAAAAATATCAGAGAGAGGGGTTGCCGGTTGCGCCACTTGCAGCCACATTGAAGCTCAATCAACTCCAGCTGCAGGTGTTTTGGAACTTCATCAGGGTCCACGCCGAAAGGCGAAGGGATCAACAATAAGTCCTTCTCAATTGCTGCAAAATCCCGAAAGCAGCCGCTGAAATCGTTGGCAAGGAATATCAGAACTTCTGCATATTCTTTATCTCCACACACGTACTATTCATGAAGACATTCTGCAAAGGTGTAAAACGCGTTGTGCAGGACTCCGTTTGTGACAAACGTCTCCGAAAAAGTTGCAGGTTTGTTTTAAAGGCTTTTATGTGCGAGTATAGTTTGCTGACCACTGCGTTTTGCTCTTGAACACGAACGTTTAGCACATTTAGATGCTGTGTCATATCAACCAAAAAGCCAAGTCTGCTATCAACAAAGTATCATACAACTCTTACATTGACCGACCTTTTCAACTCATAATTGCCCAATTGTCTCTTTAAGCGAAAAAAATCACTGCAGAGCTAATTCCCTCCAACACTTACTGTGATATAATGCATCTCCATAACTCAGCCTCGATGTTAACGCAGGAACTGCTGAAACTGGCGGTAGCGTGAAGCTTTGGACAGGATGATATTAATTGCCTTTACCACTAGCTTGATGACAAGCTCACATAGATGTTGTGGTTGAAAGGGTTTGGTGATGAACAATGCAATGAAGCTTAACAGCGTTGCCTCATTCACCACTAATCTTTCCACAGATACGTGTGAACAATCTACTTTGTCCATCAGCCACAGCAGGCACAACGTCTGCTGTAGCCTTACTAACCTTACTCCATGAAAGTTTCATGTCATGAACAGCTGAACAAACAATAGATCGGCTCCTCTTGTTTGGCCTTCAAGACCTTTGAGGTCCAGAAGCTCTTCTTTTACGTTCATGTTGCCATCAACACCTCTTAAAAAATCAGTTTAATTGAGCAGTAAGGTGGACCAATATTTCACTTTTTTCCAAACATGGATATCAATATGCCATTTCGCGAGGTTGCCCAAAAATACATTTATGTGAAAATTTCAAGAAGCTTCATCAAGAATTCTAGCCGCACTAGCATGTTTAGGTTTTGGGGAGAAATATTTTCTGAAAATTGGGGGAGTTGGTAGAAAAATAAGATATTTTCTACCTTTGACAAATTAATCGGGTTTATTTGGCGTTATTTTATATTATGCATGTTTCACGGTAAAACTAAGACTTTTTTGTCAATACAATTGCTAAATTGGGTAGTTTTTGATCAGTTATTCCTTTTTTTGAGTCATTTTGAAAACAAGCATTTTCTCCCAATACTTGACTCAAAAAAAACTAAAGGTTACATAGCATACATTAGTATTTATATTAAGAAAAGTGTAAAACACCACGTCCATGAATTGCGAGCAGCTCAGCTTATTTTTTTTTATTCTGGAGAAAAGCCTTTATCCTTGCAATATTGTAAGGAAATTGTCCGTTTTCAGATTAATTTTCACTTTTTTTTTGGTCAAATCTGTGCTTTTTGATATTCAGCAAATTATTTGACAATGAGTTTATGTGATAAAACAATCAAGATTCTTAAGCAATAGTACTTTTCTAAAACTTCGTAGAGCGTTATAACTAGTGTCCAGAAAGTGAAGACCGTTGCCAGTTCAGTTTTACAAGTAGCAACCATTTTAAAATATAAGCTATTCAGAAACTGATAAATAGAATGAGTTGAACAGTTTAGGAATCATTCTAGTTAAGTACTGTTTGTGCAGAATGTGATGCAAAACGATAAAATGAACTCAAGTGATGATAGGTCAATATTATTACTCAGTTCATTTTCTAGACTAGATGCGAAAGGTTTAACCGAACTTCAGGCATAGTTGAAAAGTAGGTAGAAAAGTAAAAGTTGAAAGTACTGTAGGTAAATAGAAAATGTCATCAGTGGCAATTTGTATGTGTTTCACATATACACAGTTAAAAATTGCAGGTCAAAGAAAAAAATCAAAGCTTAATAACCTTTCTGCCAATCGTCCTCAAATAGCTCATGATAGCTCTGCAATCTATGAGCCACAGTATTCCGAGCAATGCAAACGCTGGCGAGGTCCCTCTTCTTTTGGGAGTAAACGTGTTCTGCCATTTTCCTGACACATTTTTTAACAAACTTACCTTTTGAAAATAGTGTGCTATGTTTAGCATACAGCAAAGTTACTTCACAACTTGCTTTGATAATGCTTTCGTTTGACTTGCGGCCTCGTTTAAACTACAGCTGCTGAGTGGCTTAGCTGTCCTCTAGTTGTTTCACTTCTTCTGTACGATCAGCCTCTGGCAGCTTGTCAAATGTGCTAGCATGTTTTGCCTCATATTGCCTCTTCACATTATAGTCCTTATACACTAATACAGTGGTTCTCAAACTGTGCGTCACGACGCCCCGGTGCGTCGTTTCAATTTTCCAAAGGCGTCGCGGGATATTTTGGTTTTGTGTCATTAAGTCTAAGTTTTATTGCGTCAAAAGAACTCTGGTCGTAGATTCCTTTCTTCTGACATTTTCACAATAGTGTTTTTAATACACTGTTGCAACGGTTGACTTGTTATTCAAGAATCATATTGCAGAAGTTTAACTTAATTGGCGAAAAATGTATAAAGAATAAAGCATTCAGTTGTATGTTGGACGAAACCAGAAAAGATGAGTTACAAACTTAGAAGAGCGTAATTTTACGATTGAAGATGACAGACCAATCCAAAATCTCGGGAGCATCTGCATAGGGGCAGTTATTTATGTAGATTATGGGTCACATTTATCTCGCAGTACGGCAAAGTAAACTGTAGGATGCTGTCTGATGCGTCGCAAAGTCTCGCAAGCTTTTTTAAATGCGTCGCATCGCAAAAAGTTTGAGAACCACTGCACTAATACAAGCCCGTAGCAGGCTAGGCAAATGCAGCTGTTTATGCTTTCAGTAGAAAAATATTGTAGCTTCCTCCTTCCATGGAAATAGTGTCTTATTCTATCCACCTTTCTTTTCTTACTTGCTGTAGAAGACAGTTGTAGTTACAAAATCAGATTTCTCTCTCATCTGTTCAACTGCACTTAAGTCACTGTATCAATGTATTCTTCATGGCAAAATTAATCACTTTTGAAATTATTATGTACAGCAATAATGGTTTTCGCTTTTTCGTGTTGATTTCGTTTTGTGCCTGTCAAAATGTGTTGCCATCATTTGTGTAAAAAAGAAATTGCAAGTTGGGAGATATGACTAACTCAATGTGTGTCTACAGGCCAAAAATAACAAATTGTGTGACAACAAACAATGGCTATATGAAAACACATTGCAAGTTGGACTTTTGACACGGTCATTGACCTAGAGCAAAATAAAATACACTTAAAAAGGGCTACTAACTTTTCTCCTTTTGCATATTCCATAATTAAATGATATTCATCTTGATCTACCAGTGATGATTGAGTCACTTGCATTTGAGAATGTAAAAGTGGCTTCAACATGGGACCAACTGGACATCCGATGACAACTTTTCCATTATCAGCTACCATTGAAGCCAACTTTTGAGCCATTAATGCTGCATTTCCGCCAATAGAGTACTGCAAACAAGAACATGAAGTAGTTTATACTCTTTACCATTATTTCCCCTAGACATTTTCTTTTCAGCTGTTTGTCCACTGCTGGACCGTATTCTACTGTTTTGAAAAGAAATGGGCCATACTCCACTATGCTGGCGAAATTGCATAGTGATAGGTGGAAGGAGGAACAACAGGCACTATGCCGGATAACTCTACCTTGACAACTCAAGAGATCTACAAAAGTTTTTGGCACAGCTATTGGTTTCTTTGATAACATGCTTTATCTCACTAAGTGCTGATATGTTACAATATGTTACAATCACAACTGTACCTCCCGTCTGCCACACAAAGATGAAGGTATCTCCGACTTGTTGACTTTGTTCTCACTATCTTTTTTGTACTTGGCATTAACAGTGAGGCTGTGACTACTAATTTTTGAGATCTTTTGTTTTGATTCATCAAGGGAAATGAACCTAGATGAGGGATGTCTAACCTGCGGCCCACTTCATATCTACTTCCAGTCCACTGCATTGTTATACACAGAAGTTACCAGGAAAGTCCTTCATAGCTGCATTGTTACACTAAAAAGAAGGTGAAGACTTTTTTGGTTGTTCTTTTTGCAGATGCCTTTGGATCCAAATGCTTACACAAAAAAGTTTCTATTTAAATGTTTTTTTGGTGCAATAAAATATTTAACTTTGTTATTTGGTTCATTACAAAAAAAGGTAGGACATCACTGACCTAGCTCTATACACTACCAAGCAGATGCTGTAACCACCACCTCCCATAGATGTTGCTCTTCATGACATTGGAGAAACACTGTTGATTAGTCATTCTTGGGTGTCATTATTTAGCAATTGCAAGCCTTGTGTTTTAATGGGAGACTCGCAAAAAATACTTATTGAATATATAGTGCGAGTTTTATTATCCTAAACCACATCTTTATTCCAACAAAGTAGTAAGCCCTTGCAAAGTGCATTGAGGCAGTCACACCTGTTTACTACTGTTCAAAAACAGCCACAACTATGCAAATTGAATAAAATAAAATATAACTAGTGATAACAACACAAAAAGGTATCGATTAATTACTTTTTTATGTTTGTAGCCAAATAACATAGAAGTAACAATTGAAGAAATTAAGAGCAGATAGCAAAAATAACCTACCTGTGCATCTTTTATACTTCTAGCAGTTTTTAAAATATGTTTAAAATCTTCATAATTGTTCATATATCGCTCTCCACCAGCCCCTTTTTGGTGAAAATATCCAAATGTTTCCATGAGATCTTTAATGTTTGTCAGGGTAGAATGATCAACATGTTGCAAGTTTGATGAATTTGAATTGCTATCAAGCAATTTTAATAATGTTGTTCCATGTACTATTAAATCAACATTTCCATTCACCCTAGTAAAATGACAAAAGTAAAACACATGATTGCGCCAACTATAATCAGCAAAACACAACTACATTGTTTAAAATGCTTTCCAAAAAATAGTTGTTGCAAATCAATACCTTCAATTCATCTAACACCAGCTATCACTGTAACATGCAGTTGGTAGACCGAGATTCAATTTCCTGGTCAAGTCATACTAAAAACTTTAAATACATTGAGCCTAATTAGTACACATCCATGATGTCCTGCAATGTCTGCTTAATGTGCAGTAGAAATTAGAAAGAGGCTATTTTGCCATCAATGGCATTTTACCCTTGGAATCTATTTTTGCCATTTATGATTAGTGTGTCTTTAAATAATATTTTCTGTAGTGTATGAAGTGATGTAATGGCATAGGGGATGGGGCTGTTACCTTTTAATGCCATATAGTTTGATTTTTTGTAGGCAGGAAACTTTGACAGAGACAGCACAAAAAACGGGTATGAAAATGTAAGGGAAAGTGTTCACTGGAGATAAAATTATTGTCAAGTTACATCTTTAATATGTTATTGAAATTGACCAATCACAAACAACCAAGTCATATTTGTAATATATCATCAAAATTGACCAAACACAAATGTTCAAAAACAAATTAGATTCCAAAGGTAAAATGCCGTCAATGGCAAGAAAGAAACAGCCTAATTTCATTCACTGAAATCAGAAATACACATTGTGGACATGTACTATTTAGAGTTCCTACTGGGACAACTTATGACAAATTACTACTTTTTAACTTTTATCTACAGTTTTAATACTTGCACTTTGATCTAACCACTTTTGTAAACATTTGCATATTTATTTTTCACTTGGCAACACTGCATGCTTCAGTAATTTATGGATCGGGAATTATGGATTCCTAAATTGAGCAAACCTGGTGTCACAAATCGAATAATTTGGGACCAGGTTAAAAAGCCTAAAAAATCTTACAATTGAGAAAATGTTGTGATAGTTGAATATACTGGTTTTATAACATTGTGGCTTGATTTATAAATTGATTTAATCCAAATCCAATTATAATCCATAGCCCAATTCACATTCAATTTTATAAGTTACATTTCTATTGTGATATGGTTACAAGTTATCATCCTATATCAGCTGAGCATCACTGCATGTGCAGTCAAGTGAAACTAGCTTAGTCGAAGTTAAAAAAATTGTTCAATATTATGCAATGTTGAAGTTAATGTGTTTGTTTTGATTACATGAAGCATGACTCGATTTACATTAACCTGTCCTGAATTACTTTAATATACCCTAGTGGGACCCCTTGAAGTGATATTCACAGACCTCCCATTTGACACTCAGCAATAAAGTAAGGAAGTGGCTATTTTGCTGTCAATGGCATTTTACCTTTGGAGACTATTTTGCTATCACTAAACATGTGTGTTTAAATAGCCGAGTTTGCTTAAGTTCTGGCAGTGATTCTGTGGCATAGTGGATAGTGCACCTGGCTTGAAATACAATGGTTACAGACTCCAATCTTCACTGGCAGAATACAAAGACAAAGCCAGTGTATGCTGGAGGGGGAGACCTGGTATGTGAATAAACAGGGGTGAGTACACTGGGCGGAAGTGTACATTGAAGGTGCAAATTTTTTAATTTGTCATTGAAACAAACCAATCAGACATGAACAAAAGTCACATGTTTAATAAATCATTAAAATTGAAAAAATCACAGACGTCTAACACTAAATAGCCTCCAAAGATAAAAGGTTGTTGACTGCAAAATAGCCACTGTCTAAAAGTAATGTCAAGTGAAATACAACACTGAAATTACTGTCATGATTTAAAATTGAAATAAGCCTCAATAGCATCCCTGTCATTCTGCCAGAAAAAAAGATTCGCTTTCACTCTCTGGCAAATTTGCAATAAAAAGTGAGCGACAGCAAGCAGAAGAAAAAAGCTCCCTTGACTGAATGCATCTAACCTATTACTGAGGCAAAAGTAGTTTTTGGGAACACTGCAAGTGAAAAATTGCTAACAGATTGCTAAGTTTCATGGTGGGATTGCCATAAACCACTCATCAGAATAACTACAAACTCGTGTGATAATGAATAAGCATTCAAATTTGTATAGTTATTCTGATGAGTGGTTTATGACAGTCCACCATGAAACTTTGCAATATGTTAGCAAATTTATATTGTTGTTTAATGTTAAAATTATATTGAAATTCCTTATTGGGAAAAGTGTTTAATTTGGCTTAAACTGAGCACAACTTCTTCATGGTTGGTCGCCATTGTGTTTAGCAACAATATCCCTCTCCCCGGCCATTGATCACGTGAATTTGTAGTTATCCTGATGAGCAGTATATGGCGATCCCACCATGAAACTTTGGAATATGTTAGCAATTTTTCATTGCAATGTTCCAAAAACTACTTTTGCAAAGCCTCAGTTATAGATTAGGCAGTGGCTATTTTGCTGTCGACGGCAATTTACCCTCAGAGACTATTTTGCCGTGAGTTGTTTGTGATTGGTCAATCTTAATGACGTACTAAACATGTGACTTTTGGTCGTCTCTGATTGGTCAATTTTAAAAACCAAAAAAAAAATTTTGCACCCCCAGGTCTTTATCCCCCACCCTGCACACTCCCTTGCAGTGTACACTGCCCCGTACATTTACATACCGGGCCTGCCCCTTCAGTGTACACTGCCTTTCTTTTCAAGCCCTGGCCAGCTGAGATTCGAACCCGATACCTTGGTATCTCAAGACCAGCGCTCCATCCACTACACCACAGAGTCACTGGTGCAATAATAGCAAATTTGGCTATATAAGCACACGTGAATGATCACGGCAAAATAGATTCCAAGGGCAAATTGCCGTCGACGGCAAAATAGCCACTGCCTATAGATTAATGCAAACAAGAGGAGTGCAATGAGGGAACTCTTTTCTTCTGCTTGCTGTCGCTCAATTTTTATCACAAATTTGCCTGAGAGTAAAAGCAAATCTTTTTTTCTGGCGAAATGACAGTGGTCTCAATAACCTGAGCTTTTTGCCACTGTTGGTACCACAACAACTACAAACCATAAATAGATATATACAATAACAGCAACAGGAGTGCAAAATTTTTTTGGAATTTAGTACTGGTTGTGCACAGGAATTTTTAGTAGCATACACATATATACTTTGTCATCCATAATTTATATGCATAAGTTGGTACTACTACCACCTTGGTGCAAATCCGGTTTGTGCACATACACTTTTTGGTTGGGCAGTGTGAGCACACAACTGTATTTTTGCACCCTACATCAACACTTATTTATGGAGCAGAAACCACTACATGTTATCTTGATGGAATAGTGAGTAGATGGAATGCAATCTTTTTTCTGAAAACTGTCTGATCCTTGCTTAAGCACAACAAAGTAATATTCATTTACCCAACAGCAACACGACTGAATGTTGAAAGAGGATTGGTGATTAGTTTGTTCCAAGATTTAGCAACTTCCAATTCTGGAAGAACTTCTTGCTTGAACAAGTCTAATAATGGAACATAAGTAAAAATGGCTTCTGGCCTTAACGAATTCAAAGCACATATTACTGCAAATACCACAACTGCTAGTCCAGATATGTAGTTTACAAGTCCCATCTAAGCACAAAATAAAAGATTTCACTGAGGGGTTATATAAAACCAAACTGTAACCACAAAAATTACAGCTCAAAGTGTACAACACTACTACCAAACTTCTCCCATTCTAAACCTTAATTTGATCTAAAGCATAAGCTACCAAAAGAAACTACATTGTTAAAATTTTGTAAAATCTGAGGCAGCTTCCAACAGTGTATTGATTCAATTTTTTTCTTAATTTAAGAGGGTTTCCGAAAATAAGCCTTTCACCAAAAATTTAAAGATTACCTAGTTACCCCAAAATTTTTAAAAATCTTTTCTAAAAACTAAAAGTTTTTCAAAAGTGTCACCCTAATAAAATAGTTTCCTAGGGAAAAAGCTGTCTTTTTCAGTAAATGCCACTAGCATATGTCTCTGGTGATGTGTCAATTGATTCCACAATATCACACGAGTCAAAATCAAACCGCATGTCTTTGAAAGTCGTGCCTGTACCAGCCACCTGCAGTTCGTTTACTCATCAGTTATCAATGACAAGCTGAGTGACAGCCTAAAGCCAGCTGTCAGGGCGTGCTTCCACAAACAATTTTTCTTCCCTAATTTCTTCACTTACTTTTATATACCCTAAAACATATTTGGAAATGAATTATTTTTTACCATCTTCTAAATAATTTGCATGACACTTAAAATACAAACGTGACTAAATCACAAAGCTTCAACAGCTCAACACTTGTGAAAATACTGCCATCAGAAATATAAGGTAAAATAACTCAGCACAGCGATATGGTATGAATATCGAATTTCTTTTTTATTAATTTTTTTTATCTTGCCATATTTATCCTCCATTCACCAGAAAGTGGATGGTGTCGCTATGTTTTGGACGGAACGTCTGCACTCGCTTGGGAGTTGCAATTTGCGATATGTCTGGGCCACCTGTCTTCCACATAAATATGGAGGCGTCTCGTTTAGTGCCTTGCCCAAGAACACAACAAGCGAACTTGCCGGCTTGTTTTCCACAACCTCCCCTAAAAGCCGAGCGCCAAGCAGGGAAGCTGTGGATATCACTTTTTAAAGTTTATTGGTATGACTCGACAAGGGGATGGAACCAAGGTCTACCGACTACGAAGCGGACGCTCTAACCACTACGCCATTGCGTCGGATGATGATTTACAAAATGGTTTACTCATAAGGAATACCTTGCCTCCCCATTTCCATAACTTGTTTTATGCCCATTAAAAAGTGAAATAAGCAGCACCAAAAAGCAGTGAATAGGAAATCGAGAATGCTGCATGGTATGCTCATCTGAAAAATACACATACCTCCGTCAAAGATTTCCACAACTCAGATCTCGTTGGATGGGGTCGAAATGACTGCCGGCGTCAACAAGTATTGCGTCCTATTTCCGACATAGCTAGCCGTATACCGCATATCAGTGTTAATATTCGGTGTTCAGGCACATCTAAAATTTGCCTCTATTAGAGAAAAATGGCCGCCCTTTGTTGAAGGCCGGCTTGCGTGGACCGTACACCTCTTGGTACGCTACTGTGTGCATGTCTCAAATTTAGGAGATTAAACTCTTTTTTGGTGAAGTATTAACGATTGTGAACGAAGATATGTTTCATATAACTTTTCTTGAACACTGATTTTTGATCATTTTATTTAAATTTTAAAATCCACACTGCTGTTACAGCAAGCAACTTTATTAACCTAAAATAATTTTAATTAGTAAAACGTTTTAAATTTTAAACTTTTTTGACTTCGTAAATATAAAAAAAATTAAGAAATTTAATTTGAAAAACTTTCGAAATTTTAATCAAAAAACGTTCAAAAATTCAATTTTATTTAAAAAATTTAATTTAAAAAACATTCGAAATTTAAGATGCTTTACCTATTAAAATGACTTTAAATTTATTTTAGTTGCTTGTTGTAACAGCAGTGTGAATTTTAAGATGCATAACCTCTCTGCCAAAGTTGTTGTATTTTTGAGTTTGTTTGTATAAAATGGATAGCATCAAGTTGTTGATTTCAAACAATTTAAGATGCAAAATGTTGGCTAGACCATTTTTAAACTTGGCTAAAAATATGACAATTTCGTCACATCAAAAATGTTTTAAAAATTTGCTCCTCCCCTAAAAAAAAATATTGCAAGAGGAGTAGTAACTTTTTTTGGATTTGCAATTTCTTCATTTGACAAAAAAATTTCTCGTTTTCTAGAAATCGCCGATTTAATAATTACAACAAAGTAATACAAATGGCTTTCACAGAATTTTAGAAAAGAATTCTTGTCGGGAATCACTTCGATTTCAGTCAACTTGTGTTCTCGTTGCTTTAATACTTTGACGACGTGAGGAACATGGACAAATCAATAAGTTTGAAAAGCAGAACTTTTTTTAGACACCTGGATTGTGAGAAGAAGGTCTTGTGTTTTCGTTGCTTATATGCGGAGTACGATCTAATCATGTAACCCGCAGTCTGTTAAATAGTTTTTCAATGATCCAATCAAATGATTTTCCAGCTTATGTGATAGTTTTTCAACAACTTTTTTTAACATTTCAAAAGAATTCTGATTGGTGAAGTGTTCAATTTCATCAAGTTGTACAAAAACTCTGTCCATGATCCTGGCGAAGTCTCTCAAAATGAAGCTATTTCTGTTCTTTACTTTGTCCATGATCTTATAACAACAAAGCTTTGTCCATGATTCTAGCGAAGTCTCTCAAAGTAAAGCTATTTCTCTATTGTAGAAGAAGATCACTTTCGCTGACCCCTTCCGCAAATACTAGAAGGGAATCCTGAAATTTAAGAGGGCACGTCACCGCGCATCTAAAAAGTTTTGAAATCTGCACTGTGGGCTAGTGTTTGCAGCGATACATCTTCTTTTACTCTTCAAAAACTCTGCTCACACCATCCAAACAGATCAAAATTAAACGAACTAGGAAGATGAATTTTAAACATCATTTATTGCAATGGCCGCCGTTGGTTTTGCGTTTGATAAAAAAAAAGACAGTCATCAGATTAAACATTCACTCTTTTCGAGGTTGATCTCCCAAAAAAAGTTCTTCGATATGAATACTGGTCCATATGGGCTACATCCCATCACATTAGTGCACACATGGAAAATTCTGTTTAACCCAAGGCCGCTTTAAAAAATTCCAAACCGTTTTTTCAAAGCGGTAAAAATTTTTAAGAGACGAAATTTTTGGATACTAATTTAATGATATAAAGGCATCTTGTAGGCTAACCTGCAATCTGTTGATTAAATTACCTCTTCCACGACCGGTTTAGTTCTTATTACAACCCCTCAAATGGACTTAGGTATCAAACTGACGATCACATTAATAGCTTCAATCGGCTTATACCATTTCGCCATCGATTCTATCAACTGATGGTGTTAATTTTGAGCTTATATATTGCATGCTCATTACTGGAAGCTGAATGCTCATATGCTCTTAATTCCAGCCAAGCCAGTGCCTTTATCACGTCATAATTCCAATTATAATTTAAATTTTGGGAAATATTGCGACCTAAGAAGGATGTGGTTAAATAGACCTACTAAATTGCATGTGATAAAAACTTTTTGTTAAACAGAAAATGAATGTTGTTGGTCTTTTCGTCGTGATATTATTCACAATGCATACTTCAGTTATTACTATGCAACAGCAAGGCCTTTAAAGATCGAACAAAATTTTCTTGAAATATTTCTACAAATTTGATATCTCAAAAAAAAGTTTGACCAAAATTATATTATTCTTATCTGGGCCTACGTTTCTTTAAATTTTTTTGGTGACTTTTGCAACATAAGTTGCACCAAATGACTTTGACCGCAGCTCATACTGGGCCTAAATAATTTTATTCAATAAACTGAAAGTGAATGGCTATTTTGGCACCATTTTCATCTTTGACTGTGTAGCCTAATTCGATTTGACGATGAAAATAGATTAGGAAAGGATGATAAATTATTATCAGTGTTGTTATTTTTTATCATCAAGTCACAAAAAACTTATGTATAGAATATGGTAGTGTTTGGAGTTACCAACAGCCTACTGCTGGCAGTGGCACTGCTGCAAAGAAGAAAAAAAATTTCCGAAAAGAGCTTTCCTTAAGGAAAGCTCAGCTCATTAAACTCGCGGTTTCATGATGATAAGTCAACGCTTTATCGCCCTGAGCAGCGCTGCCAACAAACTCTAAAGTTTAAGAAGAAATTAGAAATTAATGATGCCTCTGTTGAAAATTTCTGCTATCCTACTTAATACTGTACTGGTGAGGTGGTGTTGCAGTAAAAGAATCCACTTCGCAGTCGTTAAGCATGGATTTAGTTTCCTTGTAGAACCGCACTGAAGGCTTCAAAATTTTAGGGGAAGGTGGGGCACGTTGGGACAAAAAGGTTATTTTTGGTCATTGCGTTTATATTTAAAGTCAACGAACAATGAACACTTGGTGTGCAAAACCACACTCTATTGTGAAGTATATAACTAGGTTAAAGAACTCGAAGTGTATACATGCAACATAATAAAACGAACAAAAAAAGTGTAAAGTTTCTATTCCACTATACTCCAGGTGGAGATAACCGGCCGTTGAAATGGTAGTTTGATAACAACCACCGTAGATGATAATTCTATGAGATGATAATATTAGATAATAGACCTATAACAACTATGTCCTACTGTGCCCCAAATTTTTTGTCCCACTGTTCCCTTGCCTGTACTTGCAAGCATTTTTTCGGGTTTTGCAGCAGCGACAAACCGAGCATCCAACTGTAATGCGGTAAAATATATTTGAAAGTTTTGATTAACTGTGATATAACTTTCAACTACAAACGCTACGTTAATCTTTACGAAAATGCATCCGAAATGCATCACAAAAAATAATAAGCTTTTTACCTCTAAAAACTTCTTTTTTCCCACAACTAATGGCCATGTGCTTCAAAAAGCAAAATCAATACAAAAGTGTAACGGCTGTTTGGAGACAAACGATTAGCGAACGGTGACCTTTCCGAGTTTCCAACTTTTTCTATAAAACGGTTTGTCCCTCTGTGCCCCACCTTCCCCAATCAACAGCTTTCCTGTTTGGTGCTCAGCACGAAGGAAATAATATGAAAACAAAGCAGGGGAGTTCACTTGTGTCTTTGTGCGAGGCACTTAACGAGATACCTTTATGGATGCATGGGATTCGAGAATTTTAACAAGTTTTCTCGTTAATGGTAGTAGGCCAGTAGCATGCCTCTATCAAATTAAGATGTATTAATTAAGCCCTGCACAAGCGCATTTCAAACCGCTTCGTGAAGCTTATGAAATTCTACAAACAGGTTCGCACAAACCGATCAGAACCGGCTGAGTCCCATCATGTGAAACCATCATCTTTATGTGGCAGATTGGTGATGGGGTTGAGCAGTCTACCTGTCGAGGTAGCTCAGCCCAATAAAGTTCTACAAACAGAGGATTATCTCACATATATGAATAATTGACCCATAACAGCCTACTGGGGTCAGCTACAAGAAATTTTCAGAGTAGCATGACCCTTTTCGGCTCTCCTCTCCTCTGGCCATAGGCTTTTGCACAACACTTTGATACGGCGTTACACAAAATAAAAAAAAATAAGCAATAATATTTTCATGCTCTTTTTACAAAAACAAGCGATCCAAAAACTTTTCGAGGCGACCCAAATTTGGATTGCAACCCAAACGTTGGAACCACGTATTGTTCTAGGTGATCAAATCTGCATGCAAAGATCGTAGTGGAACAGATTCTAACGTTTCAAAGTAAACCAACGTCAAATAAATAGTTCTGTATGGCAAGCGCAATCCAAACAGTAGAACGTTAAAGAATACATTTCAGTTTTGGAACATAAACAAACTTCGCCGTTGTCGTTGATTTGTTTATTTCTATCGTCTTAGTTTAAAGTTTAGAAAACCAGCAAGTGCTAAAGGCCATTCTAAGACTTGACATATTGAGAACTTGCACTTATTCAAACTCTCCTGTAGGCAATTTCAAACGGATTGGTATATTACGTAACGTTAACGGTTTACAATATATTGTGTTTTTGTCGGCGCAGGTGGTAAAGGATTTCCGTCAAAATTATGTCCTGGAAATTCGAAGTACATTCTATTCCAATGGCAAAAGAGATTTAGATGGCATACAGAAAATAAAACGTTGATGAAAAATTACGTAATGAAACACAAACTTGAAAACAAAAAACTCGCAGTCGCAAATCATAAATGGTTGAAACGTAATAAACCCTCAATAAATTGAAATAAAGCACAAAGAAGACCACAAAAACCATTCACCAATGAATCATTGATCGCTTGCAGTAAGACAGTAAGTTTTAGGCTTTGAAATGAAATAACTACTGGTATAAACGACGCAAAATTTGGCGTTTGATATTAGGATTGCTTAAATTTATCAAATCTGGTTTCACAAAAGTCATTTATTAGAAAAAATGTTTAAGCTAAAAACACAACTATACACAAACTTTTTTCAGCCCCACGTTACGCCTTAACGAGATGATCGCAAATGTGTGGAAGAAATTAATCAGGACGTAAAATAAGTGCAGGGTTAATTGAGCCCAACACTGGCAAACATGACAAATGTGAGCTTTTAAAATGGCAGTGATTTATCACTTGAAGGTAACATTGCTCGTCACGGCGCATTGCTTGAAAGAAAACTGTTTATGAATTGCATTAGGGCAGAGCGAAAAGAAATTATTACCTGAGCGCTTTTATTGCCCCATGTCACTTGAAGACCTCCGGTACGACTTCGTCATAAATCACCATGTTTTTGTTAGGTTTTTAAAAGCCTTTTGTGCCTGATCGTATTTATGACCTGCTACAGAATCACTTAAAATAAGGTAAATGGTGGCAGAGGACTTACAGCGACCTATGCTTGCATCTTAATTATCTGCCAAAGCAAGCAAACCCATATCAGTTTGAAGCTTACAATATTATGAATTACACATTAGGGTATGTCATGTGTACATATGATCTGTTTTTGAGCCAGTGTGTCACTTTTCTTGCGGTTTGACATATGCTGAATCGATTGATGTTAAATTAGTTAATGGGAGATCAATTCCAGCTACCGGGAAAATCAAAGTTATTCAAATTTACGTTTTTTTTCCTAAAAATCGCCTAGTTTCGTTTTGACTACAATGCATAAATGCATAATTAGGTTTATATTTCTTTTTTATCCATGTAATAAGTTGCCAGCAGGCTATGTTTTCAGTTTTAAGTCATATAATTTTGAATTTTCAATAATTAAATGCCCATAGTATTCCCTATTTTATAGAAACCCTCCATTGTTTTAGGTACTTTTACTTTTTTTGATATTGCTCAGCCAGACCAGTTATTGTTAGAGTTTAACTTCCATACGATCTACACCAGTGGATAACAAAGCTGTTGAGAAAAAACGCTCTGATTGTTCGGAGGCAAAGTTGCCTTTTCTCTTGCTAAGAGAATTAGACATTGTTTAAACACCCAGCTGAGTGTTTCTTGGAGGTCCCAAAAAGTTGTTCAGGGCCGTTGAGAGAACAGTCCGGGCCCGGTACCAACATTTATTCTGGGCCCACTTTAACAAGGATCTGGTAAACTGGAGTTGTCCGGTTTTATCCAATTACAAGTGGATGAGTGTTTGGCATAATTGCTTTTCTTTCTGCGCTTTTTTTCACTCCGCTCTAATACGAATAAGACATTGCTTTCTGGCTACTTCACTATTCAAATAATCGAATTTCTACATGCGGGGTAATAAATCAAGCACAGTAATAATACTATGTCTATGGAATAAGATAAGGCTAAAAGTAAGTCAAAAAACAAAATTTAAATAATATGCAATGCATCATTATCAGTCATCAGTAAAAAAAATCGGTAAGTAAAATGCAATCTCTCTGTTTAAGGTAGCCGATAAACCTCAATAATGACATTAGTTGTCGACTTACATCTTTACACGTAATTGAGCTTGTTTTTGTGAGCGAATACTCACTTCGCCAGGCAAAACAAAGAAAACCTAGAGCCATTGCTATAGCTGAACCACACTTAAGTTTCCTCTGGCAAAAATCAAACCATCCTGAATAAAATATCGGCAACGACGTCAAATAGCCTTGAGCTTCGCTCAATAACTACCAAAAAAGAAGTTTAAAAATCGTGTATTCCAAGTTTACCCAAGATGCCTCTTCCAAGCCATATGCGGTCCACAAAGCCTTTGGTGCGGCCCGCCAGAGATTTGAAAAAAATGTCATGGTTTAAACAAAATTATAGTGATATCCATTGTTGATAGGAGCTTCATTGGTTAAAATAGGGTCGACACCTAACTGGCCCGCTAGTGCTTGAAAGCGCAGTGAAAGTGATCGTTATAAATGCATCAGCAATGGTTAATCTTCAGATATGGTTAGACCAACAGTCGGTTTTTACCTGTTCGCACCAACCTGTTCTTCAAATCTTATAAGCCAGGGGTTCTCAACCTTTATTTTCTCATTTACCCCTTGGCAAATTTAAAAGTAAAATTTCCCCCCAATTTTTTTATATTTTCACTTCTACAAAAGCCTATTGTAGTAGGTAAAAGTGGGAGTTTTTTGCTAACAAAATTTACCCCCAAGGCAGGTGAAATTTACCCACCTGTGAGAACCCTTGTTATAAGCGATCCGAACTGGTAATCTACAGGGTGGGCCATAAGTTTCCATACATAGGCAAAATAAACATTTTATGTTGAAAAACCATTTTTATTTATATAATGTGCTCTATATGATTCCCATTGTTTTCAAAGCACATATTAACCCGTGTTTCCCACTGTTGATGAACACGCATCAGCACATTTGAAGGTATGCTTCTAATGGCGTCGGTGATTCGCTCTTTTAGGTGATTTATGTCTTGTATCTTTACCTGATACACCATAAACTTCAAATGCCCCCAAAGATAGAAATCAAGAGGGGAGAGATCTGGAGATCTTGGAGGCCACTCTACAGGACCACGCCGACCAATCCAAGCATCCGGAAACTGCTGATCCAAAAACCGACGCACTTGAATACCATAATGAGGTGGAGCTCCATCTTGCTGGAAGTAAACTGGGTAGTCACCTTCCTCGTTTAGCAGGGAAGGGAGAGTTTCTTCTTGCAACATATTAAGATACTTTCCTGCATTAAGATTTTCACTGACAAAAAGTGGTCCAATAATTCTGTCTCCCCATATCCCGGCCCACACCATCAATTTTCCGGCACCTTGCATCTTCGTCGGACTCAGCCATTTAGGATTCTCATTACTCCAATAACGTAGATTTTGTCGATTAACCTCTCCATTGACGTAAAAATTTGCTTCATCAGTAAACAAAATCTTAGTAGAAAAGTTTGGATCCTTGTTCACATTACTTAATGCCCATTCACAGAACTCCATGCGTCTATCCGGGTCATCTTCACTCAAATGGTGTGCCATATGCAATTTGTATGGATGCCATTTGTTTGCTTTTAAAATGCGCCTGATACTCGATCTGCTGACACCACTTTCTGCAGACAACCGTCGCGTGCTTTTTCTGGGACTCTGTACAAGCGCTGTAAGTATCGTAGCTGTTGTGTTTTAATCGATGGCCGTACGTCTTGGACCACTTCTTGGTTGATCTGCAACATTTCCAGTTTTCTTAAACTTGCTAATAAGTTTAGCCACAGTGTCATGTGTGATGTTTGTTCCATGTTTTCTGTTGAAATTCAGTGCAACCATGCGACTGCTTCCCGACCCAGCCATCAGTATAATTTCAATTCGTTGCTCTTTCGTCAAACGCATTTTCTAGGGTATGTGGAAAGCAAAAAAAATACACTATGTATGTATTATAACAAAAACGAATACACTATATATCTGGAAAACAAAAAAAATACAATATGTATGGAAACTTATGGCCCACCCTGTATATTGGGTTGATAACAGCCTCAATACATTATAATTTGTTATATTCATGCCACTGACCTGTCGCGTTTATTGAGGGAATCTGTTTTAAAATTTGTAGATCCCACCACAGAGCAAAACCCTAATTTATTGGTAACAGTGTCGGTCTGCGGAAAAAGATTTGGTCGCTATGGCTCTTTTACACTTGACTTGCGGATGCCTGCTGTTTTTCAACCTCGCGACGACGACGTTTTTTGGCCCTTGAACAGAGCACTTTGAAAAAAATTTCTACTGCTTGACGAATTGTATACCAAGCTGTAAATGTACGGAAGGTAACATCAATCAATTCTGGGCAGATGTTGAAAACGCTAAGAAGGTTTGAATCTGGTCTTACGTTTGTCATCACTGCCACTGCGTTGGGAGGAAAAATGCAATACAAAAAAAGGTGAACTACTAAAAATAGTAATTATCAATACAATAATTATCTAGCATTGCAGACTTTTGCGGGGTAGAAATTCCTTTATAATTCCTTTCCTTTATTGCCTTGTATTTTAAGAAAGTATAAAAAGTGGGGAGATGTTTAGTTGACTTAGCACGGAATAGCTTAGACATAAGTCAGCGTTTGTCAATGCTCTGAAATAGTATCCAACAGAAACAAAGTGGTAAATTATCTTTAAACGATATTTCTGTTTTACCAGTGAACACCCTGAGAGAAGTTGCTTTCAAAACAACAATTAAAAACAGAAAGGATGGCTTTCACAACCGTAAAACGGGGTAAAATTATAAATTGATTGGGTAAAAACTAGGGCTGCGGGATTTAAAGATTAATCAATCGATTAATCGTTAATTTGCTTCAACGTTTAATTTTTTGTTTAACTATTAATCGGATTCAACTTTAATTTTTAGCTCATCTTGATTAATGTACGAGAATCCAGGAAACAATAGTAATAGCGGTAAAATGGCGATAGAGAAGAATCAATTTATCAAATATAAACCTATATCAGGTGGATTAAAAGAACATTTTGGATTTAAGTTATTTCATTTCCGGCTATTAACTGAATTGTAATTGAAGTACATAAAGAATAAATTTGTCAATCAATATTAGTGCAGAAATTTTGATTTAATCGAAAATAACTATTAATTAATCTTTAATTTATTAAAAGTTAACTATTAAAAATAAATTAATCGTTACCACCCCTAGTAAAAACTGATTTCAAAACAATGATTGGAAATGAATATATAGTAATTGTTTTAACTTATTGTTAAAAATCTAATTGTTAAAAATGCTTTTTTAAGTGCGCAATGAAATGAGTAAAAAAGAACCTTGCAGCTTTATTCAATGGAGATTGAATGTAGTCTTATTCACTGGAAATTGAGCTGTATAAAATCAGCACTGAAAATGCCCTAACCATCCTTTCAAAGACCCATGCATCCTCTTTGATAAATTGGTAGCCTGAGCGGAAAACTTTGGTAATAACCGACAGGAATTATTCTTTTCGGATAGAAGTATTATTGCGATCCATCAAACTAAATACCAGCAATAGAGGTGCAGTTTATTGCCGTATGTTTTAAAGTGATTAGAAACCTTACGTATTGTTGACGAAATTAGGTTTCACGTTGGAGATTATTGAGATTGGCTTTGCCAGCAACGAAAAAAGCATTGTCTAAATTTGAAAAAGCATTGCTTTTGTGAAGTTCGATGTTTGAAGCGTGTTTAGAAAGTCGGTTAGTTGCAGAATTCGACGGAGAAGTTTGAAAAACGCAAAAAGCTATAAAAAACGGTGCATATGATATCGCCTGTCACATGCAACTGCTGTATTTTAAATGATAACGAACTGAGGTCTCAGGTTTTCAATTTTTTCCATTGAAATTGTTGGCTGGCCTGTTTATCACATGTCGTGTAATCAGAATTCAATTAGCAAAACCGTTGCAGGAACACATTATTTTACATTTTCCATTTCGCGGTGGTCAAGTTAACACCGTCATCGCTCAAAATTATCTGCCAAGGTTACCACGTCTGGGCGACTGGAGTAGCTTTTTATATTAAGCAGCACTAAGAACAAACAACAGGAAGTTATAATGAAAAAGCAAAGCGAAAATACTTCGTTACCTAATCTAATTGAACATTTAGATCTATTAGATGTAGAAACGTTTCAGAAACTAGTGAAACAAATCACATAGACCTAGTCAGTAAGGGAGGATAAGCAAGAGAGTTCATGGTCTTATCAAAGTTTGAGAAACTTCTATGCTTTCTCTTGGCTGAATCTGTAGGCCGCTTAAAAACGGTTGCGAATTTTTTCCTATGCTTCATTTTGAGAGGTCACCTGAAAAATGGTTGCACTTACTTCTATAACAAATTGTCAAAAATTTTAAGAGAAAGTAGACCTCTCCGAAAATAGTTTGCTTCTGGTAAAGCCCTTGGAAAAAATTTGAAAATATTGTGTTTGTTTTGAAAATGCACAGAATAATTTCTTAATTAAATGTAATTTGTTTCTAGGGCTTAATTGGCTTTTGATGGGTATTTAAGGCTACTTGCAAGCTGATCTTCGTTTAAAAAGAAAACTTGGATACTTAAAAAGAATTCTTGAAGGTAAGGTAAACTTTAAAAAAACCCAAACTTTTTTGATGACGATCACATTTTGTAGTTTTGTAGAAGCATTGCTTATTTGCTTATCAAAATTTGTGCACCCAATACGTTTTGAGCACTAGACTCTTTAGGAGGGAGGCCATTTAAAGTAGACCCACTTGAAAAATCTTTGATGCGCTAGTGCTTGTTAAGGCTGCGCGACGCTCCGCGCATGAAACTAAACAGAGAAACAAAGAATTTTTCGCGCCACGCCTGCAATCTACGCCTAATGAAAACCAGTACGCACAAACAATTTGTGTATCACAATCTTCTACACAAGTTGGTATTAACCAGGGGCAGCTCGCGTATGGTACTATGGAACTGCAGCACCCCCAGTCCCCACTCCATCTTAGCGATGACATTCGATAAAAATAATTAATATTTTTTTTCTTTATTTTTCTTGTACTTGTAGTTACATTATATAATACATAAAGTTAATCTCAACAACCATCCTAAGTTTATGAAAAAACTATAAAAATCTTTTTGCTTCAAAGCTCCTGTGATATGGTGTTTGAAATTAGCAGTAGATTGCAATGCAGCTGTAGAAAGAGAACTGTCGCTCATGCAGTATCGACCCTTGTGTGCTGGTGTAATAAGGGTTTCTTTTGACACGGACGACTGGCGAGCTGTGTGTGTGTGTGTGTGTGTGTGTGTGTGTGTGTGTGTGTGTGTGTGTGTGTGTGTGTGTGTGTGTGTGTGTGTGTGTGTGTGTGTGTGTGTGTGTGTGTGTGTGTGTGTGTGTGTGTGTGTGTGTGTGTGTGTGTGTGTGTGTGTGTGTAGCTGATACATAGTGACAAAAATCAGGCCTATAGGGTGATTTTCTGAAGCAGGCCCCCCATTAATTTTAGCTACGAGCCGCCATTGCTATTAACTTCCTTTGTATTTTGTTGTTGGTGGGTATTTAGTTTCAACTTTAATTCCAAATTCTTTTGGCAGATAATGTTCATTGCATAGTTTTGCAGTAGATTTGTAAACATGATCTTCTATTCTTTTTTAAGCCGCCAATTATTCCACACCATACCGACATGCCTTCTAAATTGCAAGTCGTACAAAATTGTTCTCAGTTATGTTCTTTGACTTTCATCTTTTGCACAAAATGTTCTGAGTTGCTCAGTAGGTCAATTGGTCATCAAAAACTTTTAACAGTCACAGATAAATCAATTCAAGCTTGTGTTCACTTGTCGGTTAGTTTTAACCTACACAAAAATTCGTTTTTCATTTGCTTCTACTGGTGCCATCTTAATTTTAAAAAAAACATAAGCTCAGTATACAAGCACTTATTACGCCTCGGGTTTGCAATTGTTTCAACATTTTTACTATGTTAGAAAATAAAAAAGTGATTCAGATTGTGTATGTTTCAGACAGCAGCAAAATCGCAATGCTTTTCACTTCAAATGTCTTGTTTGGCGTTTTATTATCCCTGCTTTTCGGGCTTGTTACGCCTCAGAACACTACGACGGCTCTACAAAGCATCGCAAATGCTACAGACGAAGAAACGAAATCGACTCAGATGATGTCAACGTATGCTGACGCCAGTGGTGACATGATCGACAACACGAAAAACGTTGATCAAGATGAAGAAAAGTTGATGCAAGAACAACTTGTCATAGAAATGTTCTTGCTAAAACAGCGCTTGGTGAAAGCTGTGTATGGTAAGTAAATCATTAAATGTGTTGCTGATGATGAGCTCACTACGATCAGCACAGATATATTTTTATGCATTTTTTCCTAGAATTCGCTTGCCTGATTGAAATTGATAGCAATAAGCTTTTCAAATCACCTTTAAGTTGTCTCACTGGAAACTTTTCGGAAGAAGCATGCATGAAAAAAGGTTGTTGCTACGTCGCAGGATTAAAGGTAAAACAAGACTTTGAGTTTTTTAAGCCAAGGGAGGTCATCATCTTCAAATAGTTAATAGATTCCTAGAAAGTTTCGTGCAAAAAATGTTGGAACACACTCGGTGCTAACACACTTGGCAAGGGAGAAGTAGCCACCACCTCCTCCGCACTTTTTTATCTTCATTATACACCTTGATTTAGTCAGCACAATTGTATTTGCCAGCCAAAAATGATGTTTTCAGAATTCTGAAGCTAGTTGCCGCAAGCAGCAACCACGTGCTTTCATTTTTGCCAAGCTTCAGGAACGTGGATTTTTTGATATCTCTGGCTTGGGTATTGGAAAAAAGCAAAGTGCTGATGAACTAGTAAATCAAATTGTTGCTTGCACACAAACTATTGATCGAAAATGTCGAGACGGTAAGTTTAAAGTTATTATTCTAAGGAATTTTTTTCTAATTTATTGGTCTATTTTCAGGGTTACCATGTGATTACTCTAAAAAATAATCACGTTGTGAAAAAACGGTGTTTTTGCCGTGGAGTAAAGGTGAAGGCCTTTTTTATTTTGAGGGACTTTTTTTGAAGATTCATATTTTGAACAACAAAATTCTACTATTTCGGAGACAAACCACACACACACACACACACACACACACACACACACACTCACAACTCAAAAATAAACGTATCTATATTTTCTTAGATGGTATTCTTGAAAACGAGCGCATATTTTAGAAATAGTAGCCCTCTATTATCCAAAATGCACGAAATGGTACCCTGTCCATTGTTCAAATCCTACTCCAGGCTTAAACATTTCTCTGATTTTCCTGTGTGCTGGTTTGCGATGCCGTCGGATAACACGAGTTAATCAGTTATCATCAAGGCTCACAAAATTTTCCAATGTAATCGAATGAAAACAACTGCAGCCGAACATCAAAATTAATCGCATTCAACCTCAACACATGCTCTTGAAGATTTTCTACGATAAGGATTATTGTGGATTATTGTTCATCTTCTGTAACTGTAGAAAGAGGCAGACACTAATTGACGTTTTTTAACTGCTCTCGGACATTGGTCTATTGTATGTAGTCATGGCCCTGCATGTACGGTTTTGACATTTTATTCTCCACGTTGCTCTATTGCTGAGACCCAAGCAGAAGATTTGTGAATAGTTTTACTACATGTGCATCGAAATCTAAACGTTTATAGGCTGGTTAGTTTTGACATTTATAGTATGGGGAACTTTTTCAATGTTTGACAGCATTTGTTGTGCACCGATTTTATGTTTCAATACCTTTACTATATTTTATGTTTGATTGCGTCAGTGGCATCACTAGATCCAGTTGCTCAATGGTACAGTGATGCTCGCAGCGGATTCGAATGTCACTTCAATTGAAAAAGTGTTTTTTCTCAACCATCATTCAAACTGATTTCTTTATAAAAAGATACGAGACTTCTATAATTTCTTCATTTATTCGGAGCTACTCCGCACCCCCTTAATTACGCCATTCAATATCGCACAGAAATTGCCATAATACTCAACGAAAATGGAAAAGTTCTATTATTAGGATCAGGATTAGTGAATACTGCTAATAAGGAAATGTAAATCAAGAAACTATTCTTTCCGCAACACTTTGACTTTGGTGTGCACTTTTTCCTATTTTTGACTCTGCGTTTAGTATTCTTGATTTCCACACTGACTATTTTCCATTTCCGTAGTTTGTATTTTTTTTCTTTGTGCTTTGGCAATATTTTCTGTTGTCACAGAAAGGTGATTGTAAATATTTTTGTAGAGCTTTTGTCTGGAACCAGCAGAGACGTTTTGGAAAAGGTTGTAGCTGACGCTTTAAACAATGATGAAGTGGCAGTAAACTTCGTTAAAAAACACGGAAGAGACCTCATTAATGCTCTCCGCTCAGAAAGAATCACCACTATCGAACAACACGAAAAGCTTCTTCAGCTCGTCCGTGGTGGGGTTCAACCTGTCTGGCCCCAACCAGTAGGCTTATCAAAACCTAGTCCGCCACCATACGCTCCACCTCGCCCCAAGCCTGTGATTACACAACCCCCAATGCCAATTCCAACAATGGGGCCCTTTGTAATACTTCCACCATCGAGTGCAAGTAAGTATTTCATAAAATTGTTGGCGCTAGAGCTTCTTTTAGTCTCGCCAGCAACTAGCTACAAGCAAGAAAGACCTTTTCCTTATTTTTTTAATTATAGTCATATTTTGGCAAATTATCAGTATTGTGGAAAACCTCTAGCATTTTTTATTTCATAAATAAGCACTTATAGAGGATAGCGTGACATGACTTAGAACAGGATTAACGTGTTTTATTTGTCCATTAGATTGTCACTGGTTTCCATGGGGAGGTTGGAGTGAATGCCAAGGAGTCTGTGGAGCCGGAGTGCAAAGTCGTTTTCGCCGCTGCAATAAATGCATCCCTGGAACTGGATCTTGTCAAGGAGCGTCTTGTCAAAAACGGTAGGGTAGATGTGAGTCCTTTGAACCAAATCTACATTTTTAAAAATTGCCCACTTTCAATCAAAACTTCAACAAATTAGCCCGTGTTGTAGGTTATCAACATACTTGTGAATACGAGTTTTACCATTAAAAATTAATTAAAGCTAATTTTGATTGCCAAAATTTCAAAAGTTTGTTTCACGCTGATCAGCCAAACAAATTGTTTCAGTAGTTTTACGTCAAAAGCAAAAAGACATAATGATATTGCATTCCATGTTTTACCCCAAAAGCAATCACGGTGTAAAAATAACAAAAGCGATCTCTATCTCTTCGCTTCGCGCGCGATATAAGTCGAATTTTATGTCGAGCAAAGATCATGCTTTAATAATCGCTATTGAGGTGTTTTTCATTCAATAAATCAGCTTGCCAAAGTCTTCAGAGTTTTAAAAGAGAAAATTCCTCTACATTTGCAACAATAGGTAGAGCATATTGATGGAGACAATTTTACGATGTAATTTTTGTTAGTGGCTGTGCAAATCCAGTTGGACAGTTATGTAGTTATTGGGGTGGCTGGTCAAGTTACGGTCCGTGTAGCAACACTTGCGGAGTTGGTACAAGAAGCAGACAGCGTCAATGCTACGGATCAGAAGCTGAACATCATGGTAAGAAATATGGAAATGGAATACGTGCTTTACATTGAATGGTCGTAAGTTTTAACTTCAGAGCGTTACGCTTCATGCGACTGCGACATGATCAAACGTTGCAACCGCTTACTTTAGGTAAACACTAGCGCCAATTGTGATTCGCTTACTTGTGTCAGTCTTTAGCAAAAGACAAGTCCTCGTCATCGTTTTATTTTATATCTGTTGAGCTCAATATATTTTCTTTATGCTTTTTGAATTCGTTTAGGATGCATTGGTGAATCTACCCAATCAATGCCATGCAATACTGGATTAAATGGCAATGGACGTTACATGCCATGGACGATGTGGTCTGCTTGCCCAGTTTCATGTGGTGGTGGAGTGCAGACACGGACGCAGGCAAGTTTATTTATCATTGTAAATTACTGAGATAATTATAAGCTATATTGATCATTCAACTCAACTTTTGCAATGCTGCGTAGTCCACACGCTGCACTAGCTTTAGCAGTAACCTATCCACATTGGTTACCTTTTCGTTGTCGATCAAAAATATATAGAATATTCGTTTTACTCTATTCAGCTCTCTAGTACGTTAAATCATTGAACCAATTTCATTTTTTGAGAATAAAAATGAAGAGTTTTTGATATACTGTATTATTGGGGCAATGATTTCTAACCTTTTTGCGCCCGTGGACCACTGTTATCAATTTTCCCACATTTAAGCTCTAACACTTGAAAAAAATCATTGACATTTGCGTTACCGTACTTGCTTGGCTTGAATGCAATGTCCACAAAGACTTTGGGGTTAAACAAGAATTATGGGCTATAAATTTAATGTTAGTAAGTAAGAGGTACCATAATTTCAATTTAGTGGATGCTCATTACGTTACAAGTAGCCTAATTCATATGCTCTAAACCTAACTGGCAGCAAGCTTTGACTGCACAACAGTATTGTAACAAACGCAAACGCAGTAATGTCTATTGTTGAAATCTGACAGAAACACCTAGAATCATTACAATAAGCATTTTATGGTAAATAATTGGTTTTCATGGAAGGGCCTCCCAGTGGACTTCTTGAGAAGCCCCTTGGATTACCGGTTAAGAGTCACTGCTCTAGCCTCTTCAGTTCCAGAGGAAAAGTACGTTGCCAAACACCGTGATTTTTTGGATGGCACTTCCCATTGGCTACAAAAGAGTGGGTGGGACCTCAATTTTTTTGTGAGTTCAATAGAAAGCCTTCATTTGCAATGGCAATATATGTTGCCATTGGTACCTTTTCATACTATAACTTGAACATGTAAAAAATTATTTAAAACATAAATTTGCATGGCAACGTACGTTGCCAAATGACTGAAGAGGCTAGAGTTTACGAAGATAGGGAAAGCCCACTTGAAATTGTTTCAAATTTTTTGGATACATCTAATAACGACCGATTTTCTGTGGCGCGGAGAAGGGGAAAACATACTCTACAATCAATTTGAATGTCAAGTGCATCGTCCTCTAATTTATTTTCTTAATTTTCGCGTAGTGGATAAAAGTGAAATAAAGCCATCGCTCAATATCTCTACCAAACTTTAGTCAGATGTATCCTCGTGTAGCGGGGTAATAACCATAAAGCGGCGAACCGAAGCTGATGAAAAATTTTTGCTCAAAAATCAAGAACGTTCGTTATGTACAAGGCTGACATGACACTGACGCATTTCAGCTGTCTTGAAAGAAAAGTAGTTTCATTGCCTATATGGACAACATTATTTTTAACAGAGTCACACATGCGGTTTTCCTTCAAACTCGGAAACTAAAGAATGTAACACCCAGCAATGTTGCCAACGACAACCCTGGTCTGTTTGGACACCTTGCAGTACAACTTGCGGCGCAGTAAGTTAATTTCAGCAATTTCTTTGTTTTTTGTTAAATCTTTTACGTGTCAGCTACCCGCCAATTAACCCAATTATGTCATAAAGATCCAACTAATAAATTCTTTTTTACAATTAAATGACGGATAATTTTGCCATTCTACTTTGCAAATTGCTCCCATAACCTTTTATTCTAGTTCGCCTATTTCCTGTGTTGCATGATTTGGTTGGCACTGACCTTGAAAAAATATTAGCCATCCAAAATATATGCCTTACCTAATTTTACAGTAGCTTTAGAACATCACATGAATTTTGGGGCCTAAAATAGATTTTGATTTATAAAGAAGTTATTGCTTTACATTTTTCTATTCGGAACGACCTGTCTATCTGTTCTGGAACAATCAAAAGCCTTTTCGTAGAGGCAAATGTATCTGACCCCACAAACAATCAATTAATCATTTTATTTTTGCCCAAATCAGCATACATAGAAAATAATTTGACAGCAGTGGACAAAAAAAGGAGAAAATGGCAAAACGATATACGTTAATACATGCACGTGAAACATTCACTCACGAACAACATTTACTCATGAAGTGAAAACGCTTCTCTGTGCTCATACAGAATAATGAATCGATTTATCAGCATGTCGTAAGAGGCAACTTTTGGTCATCCATCAATGACAGGTCGCATTTTTGGAGGTTGGGTTACCGGTTGGCAATTTGTATTGAGGATTAGTTCAAAATCAACCACCGCTTTCCATAGCATGGTCGTGGATAAGTTTGCGATGAGAACTTGGACAACCTTTTTCTCTCTTTTCCAGTGAGCGAATGGAATAAACACAACAACGGCGGCAACAAAGAATAAAACTGTCTGGACTGGATGCCAGCTTAGACTTTTTGATGCAGTCATATCTTGCTAACTACTTCAATCGTTATTTTAAGGGTGTTAGAAGTAGAAGAAGAAGTGACATCTGTCTTTTCATACCAGAAGATGTAGAGACTGCATCTTGCAACCTTGGTAAAGCTTTTATTTTGTTACAAAATAACCTTGTTAAATTGATTGCAGCTAGCAGCGCTTTAATGTTCGTATCCGCTTCAACCACAACATAGGCTCACAGTTATCAAAGAAAATTGATAAACACAATTAGTAACTGTAGGCTAACTATCCTGCATCACGTTTAGGATCAGGAAACTACGGAGACTGGTCGCCTTGGGGCGGATGTAGCAAAACCTGTCCTGGAGGTGTTGAAACCCGCCAGCGTGCTCATTCGTGTATTGCTACGATCGATTCCGAAACAAGGTCATGTGGTCAACAAGGACAATTCTCACCATGGTAATTGGCAATTATGTTACAAAAGAAATTGTTTTTGTACTGCTTAATATTTAACTTTTTGGTCAGCAGCTGTATAGTCACAAGGCCGAATGGTTTACAAACAGTATATTTCATACGCTTTTCACTGTAATCCAATTTTAGGTCGCCATATGGGCCATGCTCCTCTTCCTGTCCGGGTGGAAGGGCTACTCGAACTCGACGACACTCGTGTAGCAATAAAGTTGAAACTGAAGCGACCTCTTGCGGTATTCAAGCTGATTATAGCCCATGGGGTGAATTCAGTGCTTGCACTTCTACTTGTAAAGGAACGAGAACAAGAAGACAGTTTAATCCCTGTGGCGGTTCTCCGAATATGGACGTTCAACCGTGTGGATTTGATGGCAAGCACATACATGAATTTGTTTTGATAGAAGATTGAGGCGATTTTGTAATAATGATCCAGTCTGATTAACACGCCATACCACAACTTACATTTTTTGTGCATGTTTTTACTTTTAAGTTACCTGAAAATAATTTCCATAGCTGGGATAAGTAGGCTCGCTACGTCAAAATTTCTGTTTAGGAGATTGGGGGCAATGGAGTCACTGGGGTTTGTGTTCAAGAAGTTGCTTGGGAGGAACTCAAATGAGAAGACGAATTCAGCCTTGTACCGGAGAGTCTGAAGTAAGTGTAATCAACTAATATGTCTATCAGTAAAATAACAATCAATTTCGATACAAGATTCGATTCAAAATCCCACCGAATTTGTTTCTGCTTTTGCCATTGCTCCATCATAAGTATAAGTGGCCTCAGTTTGTACACTAAGGTAAATCACAGTTAAAAGCGTCCTCCTCGAGCAACAGATCGCTCATTAAACCTCCATTGAGTCCTATCTAAGACTCTTTAAAACTAGCTATCTCCGTTCCTCTGGATGAGGCTCAGCATGAAAGAGTTAGAGAGGAAAAAATGTTTTAAAGTGTGCTTGTGGTTTCCTTGGAGAATATGAAGCGCAGCAAAAAAGAGTTTGTGGGGAAAACTTTTTAAGTTCACTTGTGGTGCTCTTAACAGGATTTCTCCATTTTTTGTTGCAAATATCAAATGGAGTCCAGCAGTTTACTCATATTATTGGCATAGTCTGACTAAACAGTAACAAATAGATTATCATCTCCTGTGCATGGGTTAATAAGAAGTTTTGAGCTTAACTTGAAGGAGGAGAAAAATACAATTAGATTCAAATTAATCTCTGTAAAAATTTAATCGTAACTAGGGTAAAATCATCTTGTCGCTCTTCGATGTATCAAATCACTGTTTTCTTTTTTTACACACGAAATTCATTCAAAATGACAAATGTTAGCAGTCTGTTTCCACCTATGAGATATCATGAGAGCATCTAAATCGCGACAACCGCATCATGTGGAAGCGGTGACTGGTTAGGACAAAACCATACGTGTCGGCAGGTAGTCATCGCGTCAACGTGATGCAGTTCTCGCGATGTAAATGCTTTCATAAGACCTTATAGGTCAAAACAGACTTTTAGCATCTGTCACACGTTACGACTAGGCTGAATAGTAGCTGTTGACTTTAAAGACACTCTGCTTACACGTCGTTTGGGCTATGTATAAACCCAAAAATAAAATGAAATTTATTCCAGTTAAAAACACCTCAACAGTCTGTTTCGCCTAAGACGGCTCGTCAGAAGGTAGTTCTTATTTAAATAGAATCAAAGAACTACCTCCTGACGAGCCGCCTTAGGCGAAAGAGACTGTTGAGGTGTTTTTAACTGGAATAAATTTCATTTTATTTTATTGCTTTGATTCTATCACTGAGCTCTCTACTGCCAAATCGACCAACTACGTATAAACCCAAAGAGATAGATAAGTCTCTTGCGAGAGGTGTTTTGCTACGTACAATTTAGAAATTTGCATATTCTGTGAAAGGCTGCTGCAGAAAAACTTGACGAAACGACAGTTACGAGATTCATCACCAATAAAATATGTCATTCACATTTTGAGGGACAGGTGCTTTTTTGCAAAACATCTGGCCACCTCTCGGGGTTTCGCAATTAACAACGATGTCTTAAAAAGTTAAAATGGTTGATTAATAACATTTTAGTTAATAGCTTCAGTAAATCATTTGAGCTATTTTTCACCTGTTGTTAGTATTGTACTTTTTTATTATTCGTAAAAGCTGTTTAGGAACAGACTCAACCATGCGGCAGTCCTGGAAGCTGGGGCGTTTACTCTGCATGGTCTGCTTGTGATCGTTCCTGTGGTGATGGCAACAGATTTCGAACACGAATTCATTCATGCCGTAAGTTGAAATTTGACTTGTGTGTTTCGCGATAACAACATACTAGTGATTTTTTTTGTGTGTTTTATTGATCTGATTATTGTATCGGTGCGCAAAGCAAAATCAAATAAATTCTCTCTCTCTCTCAGTTGTTTATCTTTCATTCAATGAGAGCAAAAATGAAGCTATATTTTAACTCTTTTTTTCATCTACTTTTTTAAAATTTTTCTTGCATAAGTACTTTTCGCTCTCTCTCTCTCTCTCTCTCTCTCTCTCTCTCTCTCTTAGTTGTTTCTTAATTACGGTTTTCGTCGTAAGCATTTGAAGCAACACAGCTCTGGTGAGTGGTGTGAAGAGGGGGGATCCTATGTGCACCTCCTTCAGGAAAACTTAAAGGTCATTTTCAGTTTCTACGTTGGTAACGACGGTAACAAACAAGTACCCTGATAAAGGACTGAGAATAATGATTTACAAAAAAAATGACATTCGTTGTGACTGTTCCGTAAAATTAGCAAACAGTCATTTTCGTGCGCCCCCCTCAACAAATTTCTTCATACGCTCCTGGTGGTGGGTATGCTCTTCAAACGCCTGATCATACGTTTGCTTTATACCAGGATAGTGCAGCTTTTTCTGTACATTTCTAGGGGCCCATTTATGATTTCTTGAATATTTAGCGGGTCTTGTTCACCCAAAGTGTTGGGAAAGACCTTTTGCAACCCAACAATACTTTCAAACCAACCTCCATAACAAAATTGGTCTACACAGGTAAAATTAGAAAAAGTTGGCATTAATGTTGCTTTGAAAGTATTGATCTCCAAAAAAAGTCTTCACCACCACATTTCCAGTTCTTTTCGATCCAAATTTCACGTCCTGGGTCGCAGGTTGCACACCTCTGCTTTAAATGCTGTCCATCACAGCAGGTCATGAACTTGATGTGAGTAGTAATTTACATTGTTGTATAAGTATAGTAGGCAGCCAGTGCAGATGTAATTGCTTGAGGAAATCAGATCATGGTCTAAAAAATATTTTCAGCCGAGGTTTTATCCCCGGAAGAAAAGAGCTTTGAACGTCAAACCGAGTCGTGTTCGCTGCGAGTTTGTTGCATATTTGGAGCTTGGTCGCCTTGGTCCAAATGCTCGAAATCCTGTGGTTATGGAATTAGTGAAATGCATCAGTTGAACAGCTGTCCAGACGTAAAAAAGCGGGTGAAACGTCGAGTAAGTTTTGTGATGTATGTTAAACTTTCCTCAACATATACAATATTACAATAACGTATTTTCAAAGCACTATTAAGTCAGCATTAAAGTATATAAGTTTTTAATCCTAATAATCCGCTGAGAAAACCTGACCACAACGTTCTTCGAGCACACTGATGTAGCGAGTACTAGATTGAGCATCCGCTTCTCTGTCGATGGTCTTGCGTTCAATTCAGTTGTCGAGTCGTATCAAAGGTTTCAAAAACGGTATTGAGTGATTTTCCGTCACAACAATAACGCTACACTCAATCCCATTTAATCAACAAAAATAACTTATTTAAAAATAGCAAATTGCTATTTGTTTTTTAGTTTTGTCACGTTAGCAGTGGAGCGTGGGGCGAATGGAAAGCATGGGGTGCGTGCAGTCAAAGCTGCCCTGGAGGTAAAAAACTGAGAAGCAGAACTCACTCTTGCACTGGGGGCAGTCAAAACCAATCAAAGATGTGCGGAGATAATCCAGGTTTCTCAAATTGGGGTCCCTGGACTGCTTGCTCAAGGACATGCGGAGGAGGAACCCAGTATCGATCCCGGACCAATCTCTGCGGTATTGGATTGCCAGAAAGAGAAAACAGGTTTGTTTCATTATATTTAATGCATATGTTAAAAAGTAGTAAAACGAAAAATTTCTGATCTTAAAGTCAAGGTACTGTCTTCCAATAATGAAAACTCATTGTCATTATCCTATAAAAACATGCATGTACGTACGCACACATTATCTCTAATATTCAACACTGATTGTTGGGCATTTTTGTACCATTTGACCACACTGACAGCAACATGTTTCACGACAGACAATGCAACACTGATCCAGGAGTGTTTAATGATCCCTCTCCTTGGTCCACTTGCTCAAGCACCTGCTCTGGATTCCAGACTAGAATTGCGACTCATTCTTGTGGCCGTCCAAGCCGAGCTGAACGGCAAGCTTGTGGTAATCTTGGTTCGTTTTTAAGCTGGAGTAATTGGGGACCATGCTCGTCATCGTGCACAGGCACACGAGTAAGTATTTTCTTTTTGAAGTTTGTACTCGGCAATGAATGGCGAGGATATGTTCAACTCAATGAACACATCAATAGCGCAGAGTTTGGCCGACTGCTAAATAAAATTCAGTTATTGCGTTAGCTGCCGCCCATGATATCATTGCATGACGGACTTGCACGCCTCGAACTCAAAACATAATTTCGTTTCGTTCAGGCACGGCTCGTGCAACGTGACGATTTGAGCACTCCAATCGTAATCTTTTAACGGCAAGTTAAATGCGCCATGCTGCCGACAAATAACTTGTCGGTCAAAGCAATGAGCACGGTCTGCATTTACGCTTAAACTGAATGGCTAGTCTCTAGTGAGTATTAATGCTTTGTGTGAGGTAATCTTTTTAAAATAATACATGCCTACTTCAGACCAGGTACCAACGCCATCAATGCTCTAACGAAATAAATGAAGACACTGAGCCTTGCGGTAACGGCGGGGCGTATGGCCCATGGACAAGTTGGTCGGTTTGCACCAAAATCTGCGCTGGAGGTAAAGCATTAATAGTTAAGATTTCAATTGCTCTGGTTTATCTTGTACAAATTGAACCAACGGCCTGAAGAAATTTGTTGCAGAGAAGCATGTATTCGGGAGCCTAGCTAACAGAAATTAAGAGGGAGGTAAATTTTGCTTCTGATGATAATGCCATCATGTATTGTTACTGATGCAAGTTCAGACTACGCAGCAGCGGCGCCTCTCATTCCAGTCTAGCTACTCACAGCATCTAAGCAGCACGGAATGCTTAGATTTCGCGAAAAGATTTTGTGTTTTTGCTTGAGTTTTACCTCATGTTTCTCTCGGATCATTCATTCATTTGCCTAGCTTTCAAGCTGAAATTATTTTTCAGGAACAAGAATACGTTCCAGATCGCACTCTTGCAATCCTGAGAGAGATACAGACACACAACCATGTGGCCAGCCTCCCTACTACGGACAGTGGAGCTTATGGGGCGCATGCAGTCGTACCTGCGGAGGCGGAAATCAAACACGAGTGAGAAGAGGCTTTTGCGGGTTTATGGATGAAACTCAGGTGACTTTATTGTTGTATTAATTAAATACTGCAAGCTCGAGGTTGTCTATGGATACCGTCTCCACTGAATCTTTACCGGTGCCGCCTTCATTTTCACGCAATTCATGTAACTCTTGAAAAGATTATTATTACTCTCTTACCACATGTAAGGCTAGGTTTGCAAGTACAACAAACGGTGACTTTGTAGCTTATCAAAGTTTGTATTGATGCTTATTAAGTAATTTGCAGTTAGTTATACTTATCACAAAGCGATGCAAAAAGCTAAAGCGATTTCGGTGGGATTCTAATTCATTGCCTTCTGATTACCAGCAGGTTGTGGGTTCGAGCATCGGACTTATAAACAGGATGCTGTGAGTTCAGATCTAATATGAATTAATTTTGGCCTTTTGCACATTGTCATGGTAAGAAAAAGTGGCACCAAATATTAGCTGCAAATGTTGTAAGCTTTGCTGATACGAATAACGCATCACTCTACAATCACTCTCATCCATTCTTTTTATTTTTCATTTTGATTTTTTGATGGAAAAGACTTAATTTTGATTTATTACCTTGCAGCAACAACCGTGCGCTACCTCCATGTGCTGCTTTATCGGGCCTTGGGAAGCCTGGGGAACTTGTTCGGTGTCTTGCAGATTTGGGCAGCAAAGTCGACAGCGGTACAGCAACTGCGCTCCAACCATTCCAGCCGACACACAGATACAACCGTGCAATGCTGGAAGTGAGTAGGCTACAAGGTTTTAGTGATGGCTTCAATATCCACACTGCTCCCAGTGGTTTGCTACTTTGCACTCAAAATATTTTGACTGAAATCTAAGCTAAGAATTTTTCACGTCGAACTTGCTCATATTGCGTAGTAGGCTTTTATCGCGTAGTTCGTAAATTACAGTTTTTCCGTAATTGTTAGTCTCAGTTCACCTGACTTGTTTTACTGTATTTGGTAACCAAAATTTGGCCAACTTTTGGGTTTTAATCTACAATAAATAGACCAGTTTGTTATCATGGTATTTTGCATTTTCATTTTAAAATGTAGATGGCCAGACCAGCGAATGGACTCAGTGGAGTTTATGTCCAGTGACTTGTGGTGGTGGCCAGCAGACCAGACAGAGAACCAACACATGTGCCAGCAAACCGGAAGTGGTCACCAGGAACTGCGCTTCTATTCAATGTCCGTACTGGTCAGCATGGTCTAAATGGTCTACTTGTAGTGTGACCTGTTTTTCAGGTAACATTTTGTTTGATCTAAATTTCGTTGAGCTTGTAACCGAAACGTTACTCCATCCAGTTTTGCAAACTGTTCATTCATTTATTGCACTTGTTGGAAACCACTTTGCCCGTAATTTTCTATTCCGTGTAGCCTCCTCAATGGCGAAGTGGTTTAGCTATTGCCTCGCATGTACAAGATAATTGGCTCAGACCTTGACCAAGTCATACCACGGACTTCTGCAATATGGCAGCCGCAGCTTCCTTAGTTGGGGTAAAAGCGTAGAGTGAAAAAAAGCAGCCAAGTTTGCATATTTTTTCCTTGAAAAAGCCCTTCACGGCTTCTTCGATCTTCTAGTGGCAGATAGATGTTGGGGCCAAAGGGCGTTCTTGCCGTAATGGTTCAATCTGACAAAAGACCAGCAACCAGAGCGGAAGCTCACACGTATGAATGAATCGTAAATTTTCTGCTAAACTAATGGGGTTTTAAATGGGATTTGATTTTTCTGACTTACTCTGAGTCTCTGTAATGATCTAAACCACAGTGGCCGAAGACTGTAATCGCAAAGGGCCACATTAAAGTTTGAGGAAAACTTTTCGGGCAGGATAAAGGAGAAACAGCGCATTGATAAAACACTGATTTGGCTGTTCCGTTTAATTGAATGTTTAGCTGCACCACTAGCGCACTCTTTGATGTTTTCTACTTGTTTGCTGTTCAAAAAGCGATTTTTCACAGCTAAAAAACACATGAAATATCAACGAATTAGCGAAATAGTTTATTGTTGTCAAATATTATGTCAAGGTGTGCTCTACATATAATTTTGTAGTCCGTAGAAGTAAGTAGGCAGCATCCGTTGGTGGTCAATAACGAAGTAGTTCAACTTTAGTAACTGCTTAAAACGTTTTTCAGAAACGAGCTACTTACTTGAGTAGTTTCTTTTTTTACCACTTCTGCTTTTGATCGAGTAGATATGAAGAAAGCAACACAACTTGAGTAGATATAACTTTTACTCGACTACATGCTAAAAATAAATGCCTCTTGAATTGGAAAGCGGTCTGCTAGCATGTGAAACAGCTTTGAATTCAAGCTTTTGTTTTCTGCCAATCTTCCAATGAAGTGAACCATTGTTGGTTCGATTTTTCATATTACTGTTTGATGCTAACTAGGATTAGTGTGGTAATTTATTATCTGTGGGCCGTGTTTTGTCATCAGGTCCGTTGAGAGGGGACAAGGGGGTACAGAGTATCCAGACCCTGCTCCTTTAAAGCGCCCGCACTGTTGTCAAACGCATAAAGTATGAAAATGATTTAACCCGCGAATCGGTTTTTCTTGGCACGTGTTTTGTGTTGGTTTTGGTATTTCGACCTGCTGAGAAAATTTCTCATCGACATGCAGATCAAACTCGCAAGTGCGTGGGTTTAATCTTCAAAAAAAATGTCAACGCCTGCTAATCGCTGCGGCTATTGATGTTTTGCCTAACGGTTCAGGTAATTTCTGCCATGGTCCTTCTCTTGGAAAATTTTCAAACTTTTTTCAGAGTTTTCAGACTTCACCAGATCCTTGCTAAAGGGGGCCCAGAATCAATTTTGGTGCCGGGCCCGGACTGTTCTCTCAACGGCCCCGGTTGTCACAAAGGTTTTGGCGCCAGAAGTTAATTCAAGCATTCTCCTGAGTTTAATTCTTTGCAGTTTGTTTTATTTCTCCAACCGCATATTAGTTCATTCCTAAACCAGCTACTGCTCTTATCAAAAAAGCAGAGACAAGAGGGGGGGCCAAGAAGGCTATTGTCCTCTCAAAAGATTTATAAAAGTTTTGTTTTTGGTAGAATTCCTTAGTGCTCCCTAAAATTCATTATCGAGTCAGCTTAACGTCATCAAATATCTTTGATATTTGCTAAATTCCACTTATTCTCACCAAAATTCTGTGATGTCTCTTAAAATAATGAAAAAAAGATGATCGCTAAAAACTTGATCCAAAAAAAATTAAAATTTACCCCTTCTCCCTCGAAATTATTAGATGACTACACCAGCTGGCTTTAGCTTTTGTAGGCAAAATCTTAAATACTATAAAGATCTAAGTTTTTTTTTTTTTTTATTAGGAACCAAAGAGACATTGATCTCATTGAGTGGCTTAGTGTTTTAACGACTTTTAACCATTAACAAACGTTTTGTGAAAAGCACAACAACGTTGTAAAACATATTTACCAGGACCAACAAAAACAGTAGTAATTACTGTTACCCAACAAGATTACAAAAATTAGGCAAACATACCGTGCTATGCAATGCCACTGAGGTCTAGATCCACTAATCTCAATTTATTTTGCATCTCAAACAACTTCCTAGAAAGAAAGCGATTTTCACACTCCTTCCTGTCATTACTTGTGCCACATGAGAGAAATTAAAAAAAATGCCATTCTCAGATCGGAAATTTTCTTCAAAAGATTTCAACCGAAATTTAGAAAGTGTTCTTGAAAAGAAACAGTCATGAACCCACATTAAGGTTGCAACTATTCTGTTCTTTGAGCCGTGATTTAACTGCCGAATAATTGAGAAGTTTTTTTTTTATCCACTGTAAGCGTTATCAAACGGGAAGCTCCTCCTGCGTGCAAAGACTCCTCAAAGGTAGAGCTACTCATTGCTTTCAAGCTTTCTTTTAAAATGCACTTCTGTTAATTGCAACTGAATTAAGGATTGTGCTCGCAACGAAGAGCGAAAGTTAACTTACGTCTGTGTCGTCTCAAGGGTGAAACAGCGTTATTACTTCATAATACAGTAGTTTCATATCGACCTAAATTCAAATGATGCGTGACTTATCTAGGGGTGAAGTTAGTGCAATGCATCTATAGATAAAAACATAGCTGTATTTTAGCATTTGAACTATGAACATTTTTCACTAAATGCACGTGCACAAAGTGTTCGCGGGCCTTACAAGTCGTCCGCGAGCCCCATGCGCCTCGTACGCCAAAGTTTGCATCACCCAAGTCTTAACCAAAAAATCGCTAAAATTGAACGAGGGATAAAACTCGCCTTATTTGTTATTTTACACGAACCTTAAAGCAAAATCAGAAATTGTGCTAAGCGTTTGGCCATAAATACTTATTCATAACTGTGTAGGATCTCGAAGCAGAACTCGAGAATGTGTGTTTGGAATGGTCAATGTAGGATGCATGGGCGACTCCCTGCAAACACAACCTTGTGATTTGGGAGAAGGACGCTGGGAAAACTGGAGTCAATGGACACGATGCAGTGTGAGGTTTAGTATTCAAAACTTGATTAGAAAAATAAATGATAGAAACTGTATTATTTAACAAAGGTTGATTTGCCATGGACTAATGTTTTGGTTGTAAGTCGTGTAGCCTATATCTTTGCCAAGATTCAAAAGAATTTAATTGTTTTTCTTCTCCAAATAGAGGCTCACCAGAATTTTTGAAGCTGCCGAACATCTATTTGAAGCTAACAAATTTATTTAGGCCTCGTGTGGTGGTGGAATGCGGTCTCGAACACGAACAAACACTTGTGGAAAAGAACCGGAAACCAGTGTTGAAGCTTGTAACACTTATCTTGGTACATCTTCGCAGTAATCTTCTACTACATGCCATTGGCTGCGTAGCCATGACTTGCAACTTCTTTCTTTACTTTTTATTTTACGTAGGCTACGTTGCGTTGAACTATTTTCCAGTAAAATCTCCCGTACGCCTGTTATTTTTTTTATATTGTTGACTTGTTACAATTTTATTTTAGTTTCTATTCAAAGGTTTTTTGCCATTTTCAAACTTGGTTTTATTTTCCGTTAGGGAGCGCTAAGACAGATTAGAAAAACAGAAGATCAGTTAAGAGTTATTGATTAAAAACAAAAGAAACTATTTGTTTTACTAAATTGTTTTCTTTTAGGTGATTTTGGTAATTGGAATGCGTGGACGCGTTGTTCCGCTACTTGCGGTGGAGGAATGCGCAGTAGGCAGAGAGTGCACAGTTGCACTGGAGTGACTGACCTGGCTCAGGAAGTGTGTAACACCAACCCAGGAATGTGGATGCCATGGGGACCATGGGAAATTTGCTCAGTTACTTGTGGCGGAGGAACACAAATGAGGGTTGGTAATAGGATAGGTTCACGTTGTTTAGGCAATCGGACAAACAGAGGCAGCGAAAGCCAATAGATGGATTGGCTGTAAAATTTAACATTTTTTACGGCGAGTTGACGTTTAAACAATAGCCTACCCTATGTCAGTATTTCCTAACTTGTGTATCGACACCACAAAAATTTCATGCGAAATTTATAAAAAATGCGCAGTCATGATCATTAAGATAATAAAATTGACTTGACTGTCAACCACATCTGCTTTTTTCGGGTTACGCAGTGCACCCCTGGGAAATGTTGTAGTTTATTCATAGTCTCCGTACATGACATCAGAACAATGTATTTTATTTTTATCGAGTCTTCACTTAACACTCAGTCATGGCTTGGCTTGGCGAAGCAAAATCCGAAGGATCTCATCGTTTCTTGACCGCATAACGTTTGAAAATTACTACTCTATGCATTTGACTACGTTTCTTGGAAAACTTGGCATTGTAACGATTGAACAATCATCGTGGGATGAATCGAAGCGCTAATTTTTACTATTTTCAAAGCTGAGATAAATTTGAATCTCAAAAATGTTAAACATCAATTAATATTTATTGCAATATCGACTCTTCGCATTCGTCTTATATATTGAATGTTGCGGTAAAGTATTTTTACAGCAACGATCGCACACTTGTGGCCTTGAAAACGAGTATGATGTTCAACCTTGCAACACCCATGAAGGCGTCTACAGTCAATGGTCAGAATGGTCAGCTTGCACGTTTACATGTGGAGGCGGAACAAGGGAAAGAACAAGATCTCATACTTGCGGGCTTCTAGACGATGTTCAAGTTGAAGCAAGTTTTTGTGTTTCTGCAACTGACTGTAAACTTTATAAAATTGATCCAAACTGTTGAAGACCAATTAGTTGGAGATTTCTGATCAAACTGTTGAGATACGCAGCGCAAGGCAAACTTACATTAAGGCTTTAAAATGCATTCATGCTGTATGGGGTTGAGCTACCAACACTTGTAATGACTGAATGTGTAAGGTTGAATCAAAGACTGCGGAATTCCTGCACACTGGTCTTTATTGTCGGTCAGATACTCTACTTGCTGAATTACGGAATTCCAAGGTCTCTACATAGGTTGAAATAGGCTAGCATTATTTTACACGAGCCAGAGATATTTGTGTTACAAACCACGCTTCAGAGTTGAATGTAGCGCTAGGTATTTATTTGATTTTGAATTCAAATTTGATTTGGATTTACATAGGAGACCTTGTTTCTTTGATAAGTAGAAAACAGCATTGTCCTGTTGTAGGATTGCGGTAATCGTCTTTGTCCTTACTGGTCTGGTTGGACAGAATTTGGTTCCTGTTCTGTGTCATGTGGCATAGGGACACGTGTACGGACAAGGATGTGCCAGTCCGGAGTTTTGGGAATGCCTGGATGTGTAGGAGAAAATCGACAGGAGACAATGTGCGATGCTGGGCAGGGAGTAATGAGCCCATGGAGTGAATTTAGTCCATGTACTGCCACCTGCAATGGTGGATTCATGACAAGGTAAGGAGAAACTTGGGATGCTTTAAAATTTGTTGGAGGAACTAAATTCGAAAGCTTTTGATTTTTCTAACTCTAGCGCGACGACTTAGCGTAGGTCGCAGCGCTACCTGCATTCCTCTTGAGATCAATTGTGTTTACAGTTACAAAAACGATGCTGACTTTTCACTAGTTTATATTTATGAATATATTTATGTACAATGAGGACACAGCTCCTTATTTCTCTTTAATTTTTTTACTGTCATTGGCTATTTTAGAACCAGAAGAAATTCTTGCCAGCGGACACCTGAAATTGAAAGGCTTCCGTGCAACACGGATCCTGGACATTGGAATGAGTGGGAATCATGGATGCAGTGCCCAGTTAGTTGTGGAGGAAGCACAATGACCAGAAGACGAACACATACATGTGATAAGGAAGACGAATTTCAAACAATTCCATGCAACACTGATCCAGGTGATCTTTAGTTGAAAAACTGCTCCCATCATTTGGTATTAAAAAATGTATTTAATAGCGTAGTTAAATGGTTTTGGATGCGATGCCATCCAAACAGCTTAAAATTTGCATTTTCGTGTTTATGTGCTCTAAGTTGTAATTCAATGCTACTCGGATAGTAATAATTCTTTTTTTTCTAAAGTTGCTTACTTGCACTTCTGAACTGAATTGGAAAAGTGGACAAGCAATGCAGTATGCCTAATTGGTTCTTTTTGCTTAAAAAATTCAGCGCACTCTTTAAAAGACGTTTACAGTGTATGATATTGAGTGACTGACTGCTTTGACTTTTTTAGGAGCTTGGGTAGAATGGTCTCCATGGACCGCTTGTAGCGCTACTTGTGGATTCGGAATCAATTCTCGAAGTCGAACGCACACTTGCTCCGGAGAGAAAGACATGGAGACAAAATCTTGTCAAGATCACCCATGCGCTATTTGGGGAGGATGGACAACTTGGGGCCCTTGTTCTAGTTCTTGTGGCCCTGGATCATCGGTAAACTAATGGTGTGGTTATTGATAAAATTTCAAGTGGTTGAGGAAAAAGAATAAAAAGCGGAACAATAACCGCAAACTTAATCAAGCAAGAACACGTTGATTGGATTTGGAAAAGCAGCCTTTTGAACCAGTCAAATATAAACTTGAAACCTTACTTTTAACGAAAAGAACCGCCATTGATGAGTGACCACCAACCAGTAGCCGTCACCTAATAAATGTTGAATTTGGATCTTTGGTTTTCAAATCCGGTTAAACAAGGACTTGAGCTGATTCTCCAAAAGTTTTTCTGTGATGCCGAGAGTGCAGCTGTGTATGGCAGCTGTGCTGTATGACAATCTTTTATTTTTCTGTTTGTTTCAAGACTCGTGTGCGTCAATGTCAAGGCGGTCGGCCTGGAGAAGGATTTTGCTTTACCAATATTGTCGGCTCAACAGATTCAAAGAACTGTGATGCAGGTTAGATAGTTTTTGTGCTGGGCATTGTTCAGTAATCATGATTTTAACTAAATGCTAGTAGCAGCACTCAACTTAAGTTTATCAAAGAGCTTTATTTTCAAAGTGAAACTCATCAAACGTTTTAGGCCTTTATATTACGTCTTCAGGACGAGTCTTGATTATAACATTAGTTTTGAAAACAAAATTGTTTGATGGTGTCAAATGAAGTAGTGCAATTAGCGTGTCAGGAAAGGGGGTATTCTTTCGGTATAAAATGGAAAAGAAAGCAAACAATGCACAAACCTCTTTTATTGACGTTTCGCTTAGCAGATATTTTTGTTTCAAGCATATCAAAAAAAGTAGATGATTTTTGAACAAGACAGGAGTCAGAGTAGGCATGGGATTTATTCGTACCATTGGTCAAGTTTTACCCTTTCCCAAAGGCCCACATACTGATGAAGAAAAAACTTGTTTGATTTATTCCGTTCCCTGCTCTAACAGTGAATACCTACACGTTACTCGCACTAACCAAGTTTTTGAATCTCGTTTAAGTGAACACAAAAAAGCTATCATGTATCAAACGCCAGAGCAATCTGCCCAATGCAAACATGTTATGCTGTTAGATCATTCAATTGATTGGAATAACTCCCGCACTTTTGAAAGTTGTGACCAACTATTTTCGATATCTAAAGCATGTTTTACTAACTCCTACCTCAGTGTTATTCTGGTAAATAGGTCGGATATTGATAGTCTTCTCCTAGTGTTATCAATCTTTAACGTTTTATATTTATCATTCTTTAGTTACAGCCACGATATTGACGTTGTTCTTAACTTTTTGATTTACAGTTCCAGGGTTACAAGAGATAATCTTATGAAGGTTTGTATTTGGGTATAGTTAGTGATTGGGGCTACTTATTGTGGAGAAGTGCGAAAGGCTAAAAACGACTTCGTTGGAATTTGATCCCCCAACCTCCTAATTACCGGTCAGATCCTTCAACCTTTGGGCCTTCTATATTTTTTATAAGACTACTGCTTTGGTATTGGCCTATGATTATGGAAACACTACTTTTTTAAGCAAAAACATTTTTTTGTTATTGACCTAACTTTTTGAATCTTTACCTAGGGCCTTGCTGCGAATTTGATTGGAGTGGTTGGAGCGCATGCTGTCATATTCCTAGAACTCCTACTTTTTTCCAACTCCGTTTTCTAGGAAACGGATGCGGAGAGCCATGGAAAGTTTACAACCGTACATGTCCGCCGGGAGTCCAAGTCCTTGAAAATACTCCTTGGTAGGTTCAATCTTAATATACGATATTTACAATTGATTTGCTCTTTCTGTAAGCAGCATTGTAGGGAGCCGAACGGCCACTCACTTTCCTCCTTCCTTTACAGCTGTCGTAAACTTAAATAAATTGCTAGCTTGATATTTTCTGATGAACCTGGCAGGCAATGTTGAAGAGTATGAACCAATCTCAGCTAAGTTTACAACATCAGGGACGCTAAATTAATTTTATTGAGATTTACGTCAGAGATTAAGCTTGCTCTTTTGGCTTCATCTAGCGATAGCTTGGTTACTTGTAAGCTCTAAACGACACAAGCTCGGTCGAGTAAATTCTTAAACTCCTATATTTAATAGCAATTCCATTTAGTAAAAACTCCATGACCCTGGAGATAAGGAAGCACAACATTTTCATCTGCTTACAAGTATTTTCACGCTTTACAGCACCAACTTAGAAGAACTTTTTGAAACCGCTGATTCTTTCCGTTCTTTGTCTGTCGGTCGGAACGTACGCCGTCACCGTTTGAATGAGATTACACTGACTTAATTTGAATCAATTTAGAGGAAGAATTCCATCTCTGGCTAATCTAAATATTGAATCCGTTCTTTTTGCTTTTTTGTACAATATCTTAGTTATATTAACGCATGTCTGTTATTTACAATTTATACGAGCGTATGTACCTAGCCCGTCACGTGCTTGCTATAAAATGGTGCCTATATTTTCGTGCTATTTCATTTCAATTAGAGAATTATCAAAACTTATTATCGCCATTTTACCTCAGAGAATTATCATAACTTAGTATTGCCACTGTACAGGATATCCGAGAGGTCACCGTACCAAATCTGTGGTAAGTTCGACTTCATTCAAGCCCGCGTGCTATTTCCATTAAAAGTAATGTCCGTCTGGTGATTGTATGGGTAACATCTTTATGAGGAAGTTTAGCAATATGGTATTCACACTATTCAGTCTTGCCATTTAATGGCTGATACTAGTGTGCATTCGATTGAAAGAAGATTAGTCGCCAGCGTTTGGGTGCAAAGGAGAGCTCACCCAGATATTATTGATGTGGTGTAAGTAAATACTAAGTTCGAATCAGCACATTTGTTATATTTAAATCTATTTCATCTACCCATTGGATGGTTGTTTTTGAGACTGGGAGTAGGGTGACTTCTCGATCACCTTGTTCATATTTTAATTGCGTTTGTTTTTCTCATCATAATACAGTTATCATTAGTACTAGTGCTTGGTTCTTATCAGCGAAGGTCACGACTAAGTGGTAGATTTCGTCGAATTATAGTAGGCCTATTAGGTAAACTATTTTCTGCTATCTGGAGTTGATGGGAGACCAGAGACCCAACGCCGGGGAAAGAACTGGGTTTTTGTAGTAAACAAAAAGTAGTTTCCCTGGTAAGCCTTAACTCAAGCGAGGAATTGCTTACGAAGTTGTGGGTACCGATAAAGATCATCTCGAAAAATCTTGTTGCGACTCGCAAAAAATTTTTGGGTGGGATTAGCTCTTTTGACGTTTTAGTTCACTTTTTATTTTTTCTGACAAATTTTGCAGAATGTAGGCAAAGTTGCATGAAATGACTTTGTCTTTACACGAGGAGAAAACCATTACCAGTTTGCTTCATAACTACTAACCTCTTCCTTTATCAACCACGGACTATTCTTCAACACAGGGCCTAATTTTTTTTTAAATTTTGAGAGTATTTCTGAATATGGCATTTACCCTACCTTCAGTTTCCTACGCTCTTCTGTGGTAAAATTTTTCCAAATGTTTTTCAAGAAATGTATATTGTTTACGGTTTTAAAGTGTCCTAGAACACGTGCACTTCCTAAATCGCGCGCAGTCTGGAACAGCTATTTATCTAGTTAAATATTTAATGCTCGTCGATCTTTTAACCATTTACTAACGCCAAAAGCGTTAATTACAGCACTAAATTAAAATATTTGATGAATCCATAAACAAGTTTTTCCAAAAAACATTCAAGGCCTGTTTATGGTCTTGTTATTGGCTTTCGCAACAAATTGTAAATCAAGCAATTTTTTAGGAAGCAGCGCGAGCCAAAGTTTGGAGATGAACGAGGTGAAAAGACCAGAATAAGAGGACAACCTACTGTTTTAAAGAGCAGTTGAGTCGAAACAAAAAAAGCAGAGCTAGAGACAAAAGGCAGTAGAAAATGCTAGAATGCAAATAACGAGAGGCGCAGACTGCAAGACCAAATTACACAGTTTTACACCGTCAGTATCTATATTAATCATTTTAAAAACAAAACCACCCGCCAAACGGGCAACTTTACTGTGCAGTAGTGGCCCTGTTCCAGTGTTCTACCCGTTGCTGATTCGCAGCAATGACACGTGAATACAAAACAGTATGACAATATCACTGATTTGACTGTATTTCTAGTTCCTGTAATATTTGTCGCACAGAAGCTTCAGAATTCACTTTTTCGATTTGAGCTTCATTCAATTCTTTTCCTTCTTTTTGACTTGCTTTTAACTTCTCAATTCCGTTTAATTTCTAGTTCAATAAAAAATGTAAGAAAACTGAAAACATGAATGAAAGTGGATATGGTCAAAAGCCATTGAGGTAAGGCAATAGAGCATTACGCAATCAACACGTTAAACACATTACACCTAACAGAGTAACGAATAGGAGGAAGCGGCAATAAGTTGTGGGTCACAAATATGGAGAAGTATCTTCAATGCCCATGCTATAAGCTTTTCAATATTGGGTACAATATTTTTCCTAGCTTAGTGATCCATCGGGGTCTCGAACGGTCTATCTTTACTTTGCACACTGTAATTAATGGTGTACGCGCATGTTGAAACCTCGTGCCTATTTGGCGCACGTAGGTTGTCTCAAGTCAGCACAATCATTGAGCACTAAATTGAATCGCACGTCGGCTGCGTTCACACAGCGTTTTTTTCGCAACCAGGTATAAAAAAAACAGCGATATGTAGAGCAAGTTTTGAGACGAAGTTTCGTTGTTTCATGCTGAGTGCAAGCAGAGCGACGCTCTCTCTGCACTCGCTATCAAGCAGCGAAACCTCGTATCTCAAGCTGCTCTAATTATCGGTAAGAAGTTTTATTCCTGGTTTCGAAAAACCGCTATGTGGGAACACTGCCTTTGATGCGATAGCTGACCAAAAACTTGTCAAAAAATTAAACAGCGAAGTCGTAAAGTATTTTCAAAGTACCTGAATATTCTGTAGGCCCTAATCACCAAGCACATTTACTATTAAAAGTGTAGCCACGTCACCGACATATCGTGTTTATTACAGCGCAAGAAATCGTCCCACTTGCCTTTCAAGTTGTATAACTTGGGCCCCAAACAGCAGATTGAATTTTAGTTTTTGCTTGCCCCTTAAATGATCATTTATTTCGATTCGTTTATATATTTTGAAAACTGCTTTATTCCGTGTTGCTTTACGCAACGCTTTGTCACTTCTACATTGTAAACTCGCAACTAACAAGATCTCAGTGATTGCGAAGAATTTCGCATAAACCCGTAGTGTGGATCAAAGCATCCCATGCTGCTTCAAAAATAAAAAAACTCGCATCCATACGTCGATTAGCTGTAATAAACACGATTTTTACTTTTCTTGAGCAAATCATGCTAAAGCCAGCGACAAGAAAACTACAAAAAATGCATGATTTTGGACATGTATTTGCAAAACAGGGAATACATTAAAGGCCTCAAATAGTAATTAGTTCGAAATAGTAATGTGAATAAAACGCCACAACAGGCTAAGGTAATGTCGGAGGGAAACATCGCCAAATGACACTTCCACAACTTTAAACAACATTATCTAGCTCTTCAGGCGTCGCTACTTCTATTTATTCCTTCCAATAAACAGGGGCTCAGAATCGAAGTTGGTGGTGGGCACCACAATGATTTTTGTTTGGCAATTACAGAAACAATTTATTGGGTGGTAGATTTACGCTAAGTTTCCTGGCTGCACATATGCGCTTCGGTCCTGAAATAAAACAAAAAAGGCCATACCGCTCCCCAAATGCCTTTTATGAGATCAGCCCGTTGGTGTAAGGTCCCACTTTAATGCAAAAAATTTCCCTTCATTGGAGAGATTTCACACAAGGGTAAACGTTTTTTTTATTCATTCTCTCTCAAACTTTGAATTCCATAGACTATGTCCTCCCCTCATACCGACTTTCCTGCTCCTAAATTAAGACAGCCTTTACTCAAATAAAGCCAATAATTTCACCAACACTACTCCGCTCCCTTCGCTTAAGTGCATTCAGTACCAACTCAGTTATGGAAAAACGCTAAAACGATCGATATATTTACAAGATTACATAATATGCGTCATGGGCATAATAGGCTTATTACTTCTTCGTAATGGTTGGCATAGTAATGTAACATAAAACATCTGGCTGCGCGTATCCCTAGGACTCGGCATAAACCCAGCCAGGAAAGAGCGGGGTGACCGGGAGTCCAGCAACTACAGTTCAGTTAAATCATATGACTAGCTTGTGGTATAAGTATTACCTTCAGACAAGATTTTTTAGCTAGGAAAGAAGATATTTTTTTCAGATTTGGACAAGATTTTATACATCAAACTTGGGTAATTCGTTCCAATTCGTTTCACGTGATCACTATGTCTTAGGCTTAGGAATTGAGAGTCTTGGTCTGCAACTGTATTTCAACTCGGGAGTTCACCAACAGTTCAGTTATTATCATTTTCATACTTGCGATCACATTATTTAAAAACCAGATTTAAACCGTAAGAGGGTAGAGCAATCGGCCTATATCATTATACTTCTAACAGGCAGCAAGTAATGGGCTTTGAAATCAACGTTTGCTTTCAAAAGGACACTGGATAATATGAACAGCGGCTGCTTTCATCATAGGGTACCTAACAGTATTATGAAGTCAATTGGGGTTAGGACGAAACAAAAGAGTAACGAATCGGTATAAATGGGGGCATCGCCCCTAAACCAGATCATCGCTCTTTGAATTACGACTGTTTTTATTCATAAACTCTTTATCAATTCAAAAAATTTATTCGTTCCTTCCAGTAAATATAGGGGCACAAGGTCAAGGTTGGGGTAGATGCCGTAACGGTATTGCACGGATCAAACATATAAACCACTTGGTGGTGGGCTTATTACACGACTTAAAGCAATTCCCCTCGTAATGATATTTTTTGGCTGAGCTAATGAGCGTTGGCCCCAGAATAACACATAAGTGCAGCGCCTCAACGGCAGCTGCAGGGCAGAAGTAGGAAAAGCGTTTCCGCTCCCAGCCTTCCTTAGTCGTGGCTTCACGAAAGTATTTGTCTGTATGTCTCGGAACGCAATTTTGTTTATAAATTGGACTTTGATAAAAATGATATGTAAAAAAAAATCTTCCCTTCCAATCTAGATTGATAATGCGTCAGTTAACACTTCTCGCCTTCCCCATCAAAGGTTTCTGTATTCAGCTACTGCTAACCTATCCCTGTTGTATCCGATCACTCGGTTGGCCTAATGGCCTATTTTCAACAAAAAATATTTCGTCATTGTAGGCGCAGTTACAAAACTAAAAGCCCCTGGCTACGTGTGTTTTTTGCTTCCGGCAGAAACGCAGCCAGTGAAGTTTAGTGACCCAGAGCCCACAGTCCAGTATCTGCAGTTCAGATAATTACTTATAACAATAATTCAGGTAATGGTTAGTAGATAACTCATCGACCAGTTTTTGCGCAAAAGAAGGCTGGGGAGCCGGAGCTGGGATTTTTTGAAGGAGACGAAGCTGGAGCTGGGAGTTTTTTGAAGGAGCCCCAGCTGGAGCCGGAGCTTTATTTTCAGACGTTAGTGAAGCCGGAGCTATCAAAATTTTTGGCAGCTCCAGCTCCTTTCCAATTATAGAAAAGATGTAGCTGCAGTACTGTAATTCTACTGATTTTTCAGACGCATTTCAATTTCATGTTCACTGATCTGATGTTTATCTAAAAACCATTGCTATTTCATAATTATTTTTGGATATTCCTTTACCATATAGCTATATTATTGATAAAATCCATTTGACTACATTAGTAAAACCTTAAAACTTGACTGGAGCTGGAGCCGGAGCTGGAGCTGGCTCCACATGAATCTAAACACTAGCTCCGGAGCTGGAGCAGGAGCCATAGATTTGAAAATTGCTGGCTCCGGAGCTGGAGCCTGGTCTATATTAGGCCAGCTCCCCAGCCCTGCTAAAGAGAATAATTTTTTTCCAAGTCCTACAAGATTTCACATCAAAACTGGCATTTTGTTCCACTTTGGTACACGAGATAAAAATGTCTTAGGGATTAAAAGTACACAGGGACCCTTACATGTCCTTTCTGACGAACAGCAATGGTGTTTTTGTGAAGGCTCAAACTTTAAACATTTTGTCGTGGGGTTCTAAAAAATTCAAATGGTCACCAGCAAGGCAATATAATTTCTTGCTACCATCATTTCGATCTTTCAAGTCATTGAAAAAAATTACTATCCCCGATTATAGACAACAGTGCATGGATATGTTACACTTAAAACATTTTCCACCAACCTTTCTTAAATTTTTTATCCTTCTGTTCACGTCAGCGGCTGGAGCGTTTGTTTGAGACTGTGACGATGCGTCACCAAGGAGATACTTGGCCATAGCAACGGCATCTTGCTGTTCAGATGACCCACTTGACGTAGGTTGGGAAAACGTCGGACCTTGTCCGGTCGATTCTTTTGTTTCCTTTTCCTTTTTCTTTCTTCTCCGTTGGGCAGACTTTGTTTCTGTTTTTTCTTGAGTCACTCCGTTTAGTTCATTTTTCAAGTGATTCTAAAGAAAGAGCGAAAGTTTGTTGCAGATAAAACAGCTTTGAAAAAGGCTTTTGGTGAGCTTTAAACCAGCTTTGATCCAAATTTTTTTGTTAAAAAAAATGTTTATTGTTCATATTACTATGAAAAACTTCCAGATCTAGCGTCTCTTGACTTTCTTCTTCCTGAGAGCTGCAAAAAAAGTACAAAAAGAAGCCTCGTTTTCTTGGCCTGCTATAGCGATCTGTTGAAGCAGAAACACTTCGTCGCTTGATTGAGAACTCGGTTGGTTGGTTTACCGCTGCTTTTCCTTGGGATGGAGGTACGGCGTAAAAGGCAATTCAGGTTCACGCCGTCAACCTAATTGAATGAAACGGGTAAAAGTGGCAGTCCGTTTCGAACCAGTCACGGATGCAAATTACAGACTGGTAGCCCTACCACCAAAGCGGACTGCCATTGGTTGGTACCCATGAGTCGCCTCTTGCGACACGCTGGTAGAGCAGCTTTACTATTTTAACCCGATGAAGCACGGTACACTGAGCATTTCGCTGTTCATATCGGCGCCTACACTAACTGTAATTGAATCCACACAGAAAATACAAATTACTCATAGTATGCACTAAACTATGTTTCTCCTTCGGCATTTTTCCCAAACCATAGCACTTTTCTGACCAACATGCTTTGCAATTACGATTTTACATAAACTACTTAAAATTTCAAAATCTCAAACACCCTATAACGGTATTTAAAGTTGGTTTTTGTTTGAATTTCTCGAGCTACTGTCTTAGACCACTTGTACAATTTTTTTAGATTTATAACATTAGTTATATCAATGCTTATCTTTGTGTTGTTCGTCGAGTTGAAATCATTGCACCTGCATATCATGACCGCTAAAACTTGATTCAAACACACAGCTTTTAATTTTAGCCTTTAGCCAAAGAGTAAAAACGCTGCAACACGCTATAAAACAATCTTACTTGAATAATCGTGTTTTCATTAGAAAATAATTAAAACATATTAAAGTTTTTCAAGTAGGATACAAAAAAAAAGATATATGTAACATATGAATATATCTATTTCATTTGAGATCAAGCTTTTCATATACCAGGTCTCAGTGCGCACGACGAACGATCTTGTCCGTCAACACCTTTTGTAAAGCAGCATTTGCTAATGAACCAAACTTCATGCCGTCCGGCCATCTTACGAATAGCTCATTCCTGGCTCTATTCATGTCGCAGAAAGTGTGTCCCTTGCATTGACCCCAAGGTCAATACATAAGTTTCTTTACTTATACATTGACCTTGAGGAGTCCAAAACGTGTGCATTTGCATTTGTTATGACAGCGGTCATATCCTTTTCACAGATTAATGTTTCTTTCAATATACAGGGTGGCCACAAAGTCACGCACCAATGTTAATTAAAAAAGTTATAGTAGTAACATTTATTCAAATTCAAAGTTCTTTACAAGGATTGTAAATGCTCGATATGTTCGCCAGCCAATGGCATGTCTGATCTGAAATAAAAAATTATAAAATTATATTAATAAAAATAAATATTAACATTGGTGCGTGACTTTGTGGCCACCCTGTACAACGTTTGGCAAGCTGGTTCTTTAATCCCTTACCCCGACGTAAAACATACTGATGACGTACATTTCCAACCATAACGGCCAGCTCTTCAAACAGCGACGCCGCTACAACTTTTGCTTCAATATAGTCCTGAGCGTTCCTCTTCTTAGGAACCTTCCAGACTAAAAGGTCGTCAGCTTTTGAGCTTGAAACATTGTCACAGGTTCTTAACACCAAGACCTGTGCTGAGTTCTGTTAGTACCATCAACCATGAGCTTGTTGAGTCTTGATCGAGACAGTGCTTCTGATCACAGAGATACAAGCCTCCCTTCGTAATTTGATTTGTCTTCAATCACTTCGTTTGCTGCTGATTTTCTTTGTATTAGGATAAAATTCCAGAAACCAGTTTTTTAGGAAACAGGATAGTAACTGTCGCACGACTGTATCTGCGCTATCTCTTAGTGACAATAATTCTGACGCAAAATAAAGCGGGCGTGTCAAGAGGTAGTTACCTCAGAAATGTTTTTCTTCTTAAAACAAGTGAAAGCTGCTTACCTAGTCGCACACTGCACAGAATCGTGGTATGGACATTTTTTGCGTTAATGAATGATAACATATTAAGAAGTGTAATGATACTGCTCAATAAAAAAATTTCCTAAGATACCAGGAATGCGATAAGCTATCTTGGTAAATTCATGACAGCTAACTTTATAAAAGCAATCAGTTTTCTCCTGTCAGGTCACATTTTTTTTGCTATATAGGAAATAAATTTTACAGGCTCATTACATTTGCGACATATACAAATTGATGTTCGCGGCATATTCCACAAAAAATTCAAGTTAAAAACTGTTTCTCATTGTGCAAGCTACAGCACAATTGACAAAAAACGAAAAAACTCATTAAAAGGTTAGACTAGAATCAACAAATTAAAACTTTAAAATTATTAAGCACAGAGCTTAAGAAACTTGACACAAAATTCAAGTAACGTGTCTATGTTTTGCCAAGCATACAAGAGTTGGAGAAGATTTGAAGCAGGCAAACTAGAAGTTGTAATGTACAAGGTATAATCGCAAAGTTGCGATCGTAACAGTAACACGCGATTCTAACAATACAGGGTGTCCACAGTCTTTAGACGATTTAAAAAATTTATTGATATTATAACTGACGTTGGAAATGTCTGAAATGTTTAAATAATATCAATTAAATGGTCAAGTTTTTATTTAAAACATTAATGAACTTTATCTCTGAAATGATTAAATAATATCAAAAAAATAGTCAAGTTTCTATTCAAAGCATTAATAAATTTCTATATGAGCCCCATTTGCAGCACGGAGGACATCTAAACGATATTAAATTTCAGTCCACGTCCTTCTTAACATTTCTTCATCAGTTGTCTCCACAGCGGCAGTTATTCTTTCCTTAAGGTTACTTATGTTTTTTACTTTGTTGCGGTACACTACATCTTTCACGTAGCCTGAACGAAAGCAGTGCGGTTGGACTTTATTGGGCTACGACTAAATGACTGACGAATACGCTTGATGCCTTTTTCGGAAGTTTTTGACCATCCACTCCTCAGTTTTAGTAACAACGTTCCCGTTCCCACAAATTGCTTATACAAATTGCGAATCGACTGACGTGCTGGGGCGTTTTACATATTTAGCTATGAAATTTCTCTGTGCTTGAATATCAGATTTCGTTTTGATAAACCAAGAAACACATTGTGCTTTTTCTTGCGGAGTAATCATTTTTAACACGTTTGAAAATCAATTATTTTATTTAGCTAATTCATCTCTAAAATAAAAAAAGTAATACTGTATTATAAAAAAACTTTAATAACAACTGATTAATATTCAAAAAGAATTATTTTGATAGCATTTTTAAAAATTTTTTAATGAATTTATAAAATTGTCTAAAGACTTTGTGGACACCCTGTATTTTGATGATCTGTTTTGTTGTTAGCATGCGGTAACACGTTCACGCCTTAAAACTAGCAACAGTCACCCAGCATACGCTACTTTAATTTGTTCTAGTATCTCGTTTCCATCAGGGATATACTGTGTTGATGGAAGCGTATGCCCAGCCCATTGCTTACAACACCCATCAAATAAAAATTCAGATAACGCAAAAAATGCATTTTCAGAGATTTTCAGAATCTCATTTTTTCAAAAATCAGCAACATATTTTTTACCAAATATTTATGGTTGTCACCTCTGTGATTTCTTAAAAAGTTTTTGGTCAAAAGCACAAAAAAGTCAATCCTAAAAGCTCATTTCCACGTAAAATCTTTTCAGATTTTTGGTCAGATTAAACTTTTTATTTGAGGTTCAGTAAATTCTTCTGCATGAATTACTGCGTCACTGTTATTTGCAAAATGTTGACTTCAGACAAAAGTCTTTCAATACAGATTGTAGCTTTCACAAACTTCTTAATCAATCTACGTTTAATATGCAACTGCAAATTTAAACAAATTTTTTGAGTATCTACCACCTTTGGATGATGCAAAATGCAACTTGTGCTGCGATCTTTGATACCCTGCACTAATCAACAGCCGCCTCAACGTGGTGGTGCGGTCCCCGATCCCGTTTGGGTTGGGTCGAAATGGCTGTTGGTCTTCCCGAGGGTCCCAGTTATCCTGGGCACTCTCCTTCACTTTTTTGCTATGCTGCCTCCTGAACGACTGCAGAAGAGCAGCATGCAGCTTCCTTAAAATCGGTCGCCTGTTTTCTCTTTCTCTTTTCTCCTGCCCTTCTTCGTCTGCTTATTCTTCTCTTTCTCTTGATGAGCGATAACGTTCATCCCAACCCTGGCCTCATCTTTCCCTGCTCTATGTGCGCTGAAAATGTGACCTGGCAGATAAGTCAGTGCAATGCGGGACCTGCTCCAAATGAGTCCATCTAAGGTGCTCACAACTTTCCCTCTCCAAATGCAGAACTCTTAACAGCTCTCTCTTGGAGCTGCCCCCCCCCCATGCTGTGTCCCCACTCATAACACTATTACTCTCCTCGGACTCCTCCGACATGTATACCTCCATTGTGCAATCTTCACTTTCTTTCATCCCATCCTATTGACCTTATCTGTATCCAGGAATCCAATCTTAACTAATCTTCCTCTTTCCGATTTCCTGGATTCTCTGCTCTGTGTTCTGATCGCACTTACTCCCGGTCTGGCATTCTCTCTCGTGATGCCACGCACACTAGCAGCGGCGTCATCATTTACGTCAGGCAGAGCCTATCTTTCTCTGAACGTTCTACCTCCTCTCTTTCTTTGCTCGATCCCTACTCTGATTATGTAGGGGGCAACATCTCTCTTAACAACTCCTCCTTGCTCTCATTTCTGAATGTGTATGCCCCCCATTCAATCTTCTCTGACAAATGGCAGAACCGACTCCTTTTCTCCATCCATTTTTTCCTCCTCCAGAAATCTATTCATTCTGGGGGACTTCAATTGCCATCACCCCCTCTAGGACTCAAGATGTACTTCTGACCCTGCGAGGAGGAAGTATTCGACTGGGTCATCTCTTCTGACCTCCTCCCCCTCAATGATCCTGACACACCCACCCTTCTCCATTGCTTCACTGGCAGTCGCTCCTCTCCTGACATCTCCTTTGCTCCCTCCTCTCTTGCCCTTTCTTGCTCTTGGGAGGTGCTACAGAACCTGGGTTCTGACCACCTACCACTTCTTCTATCTATCCCTCTCTCTCCCCAGTCTTTTGCCCCAACAGCCGCCTCTTCCTTCAACTTTCTGAAAGCTCACTGGGATGACTTTGTCTCCTACTTTGACTCCCACTGTCCTTCAGCAGAGGAATACTTGTCTCTTTCTCTTTCCTCTGCCGCTGCTCTCTTTACCTCTTTGACACTGAATGTGGCCAAATCTTCCATTCCTTTCAGCTGCATCAAACGCCCTCCTAAAGCTTGGTGGTCTGCTGAGGTGGAAGAAGCGGTTAGTAAAAGATGCAAGGCTTTCACTGCCGCTCACAGAAGTGATGAAGATCACCAGGCTTACATCTCCGCTTCTCGATTTGCCTCGTCTCTCATCGTCAAGGCCAAGGCTGAAGCATGGCAGACTACTTGCTCTTCTCTTTCTCCCAAATCAAACTCGAAATCTGTGCACTCCGTCCTTTGCTCTATCGCTGGCTCTCCTGCCTTGTCTTCCTCCTCTCCTAACTTCCCTAACTGTTCTTCTCCCAGGGAATTGGCTTTGGTCTACGCTGCTTACCTGAGATCTCACTTTTCCGTTTCTCAGCCAAAGACCCTGCGTAGCAGAGCCAGAGGCTACCTCTCTCAGCTCCACCATGCCACGTGCCTGGAGGAGTCTTGCTCGTCCTTTTGCTCTCCTTTCTCCCCCACTTAGTTTCTTGCAGCTGCCTCCAACCTTTCCCCTCCACTGCCATTGGCCCAAACAAAGTTGCCTATTCCATGCCAATGCATCACCCTCGCTCTGGCATGGATTTTCTTCTTCACATCTTCAATCTCTCCTAGTCTTTGCATTCCTTTCCTTCCATCTGGAAAACATCTTCTATTATTCCCATACACAAGATGGGAAAGTCTCTCGACTCTCCTGCTTCCTTCCAGCCTATCTCTATCATCTCCTGCGTCTCAAAGCTTTTTGAATGCATCATTCTATCCCGTCTACTCTTCTTTCTGGAGTCTAATTCCATTCTTTCTCCCCGCCAGGTCAGTTTCCCCCCTGGACAGTCTACACTTGATCATATTCTGTTCCTTTTTCATTCCATTTCAGATGGGTTTAACAAACCCAGACCGGGCTCTTGGACGATCCTGTCTACTATTGATTTCTACAAAGCTTTCGACTCTGTCTGGCATCCCGCCCTTTTCCACAAACTCATTTCGTTTGGCTTCCCTTCTTGCCTTGCTCGTTGGACTCAATCTTTCCTTTCTGATTGGCACGCTTACGTGATTTATCAAAATCACAAAAGTCGTTCCTTTTGAGTTTGTCGAGGTGTTCCGCAAGGATCCGTTCTTGGCCCTGTACTTTTCTCTCTCTTCATCAATGATCTTCCAGTTTCTCTGCCTTCTTCCGTCAGCTGCTCTCTATACGCTGACGATCTGGCCATTTGGTCCTCCTCACCCTCGGTCCCTGCTGCAGTGGAGGCCTCACAAGGAGCTGTTTCGATTGAAGTGCTAGTCTGAGTAATGGTATCTTCCTCTCAATCCAAGCAAATGTGAAGCCTCCTTCTTCTCAGTGGATCCCAACCAAGCTAACCTCCAGCCCAACTTCCTCCTACTTGGCTTCCGCCTTCATTTCAACCCAACTTCAACCTTTCTTGGGGTCACCTTCAACCGCACACTTTTCTTTTCTAAACATGTATCTTTGCTGAAGGCCAATTTTTTGTTCTGTATAAAGCTTTTCTTCAGCCCCTTCTCACATATGCTTCACCCGGATGGTTTCCTTTCTTAAGCGTTACCAGTATCACCAAATTGGAACACCTCCACCAAGCGGCTAGTTGCACCATCATCAACTGCCTCTTGTCGTCCCCTATCCCACTTTTACTCTCCAAGGCTTCTCTACCTCCCCTTCGAGTCACTCTGACTCGTTTCACTCTTCATCTTATGAGCGGGCTCTTTGTTTCCCAACCTCCTTTCCTATTTCAGGTTTGGCCAGACTTGGAGTGAAACCAAGACTCTGCAGATCGTTCTGGAGAGCTTTTGCGTCCACTCATCCGCTCATATCTCCTTCTACCTCTACTAGGGAGGCTCTTCTTGCTTGCCCTCCCTTTTCTCCTTGGCATCTGCCCTCCTTTACTGTGGAGTCCACCCTTTCCTATTCATGCTCCCGCTCTGATCTTCCTCTCACTCGCCAAGGTGCGGCTCTCACCTACCTTGACTCTCTCCTCCCACATGATCTGGTACTCTGGATTGACGGCTCTGTTCCTTTTCCCTTTGGCAAAGGCGGCTCTGGCGCACCTGCCAACTGCTTTCTCTGTGGCACTGAGGCCACTCATTCCTTTTCAAAAGGCCCAGTTTGTTCAAGTTTTTCCGCTGAAGCCTGCGCCATTCTGCACGCTCTTTGCTGGTCTCGGCAGCACCAACAAGTCTGCCATTTCTCTTCTCTTTTCGTCCTATCTGACTTTTGTTCTGTCCTTCCTCCGTTTTCTTTTTACCTGAATCTCTGTGGCAGATCTGGCAGGACCTGTTTTCTCTCTATCAGGCTACAATGGGTCCCCGGACACTCGTTTCTCCCAGGGAACAACGCGGCTGATGAGCTGGCCAGACGAGGAGCGCTACTTGCGCCCTCTGCAATCCTTTGTAGTCTCTCTCCTCTTATCTCTTGTATCCACTCTTGTCTTTTCTTGGACTGGGGGCGTACTGTCTTATCAAAATTCTTTGACAAGCAGGTTCCCTTGATTTCCACCAAGGAACTTGTGCTCCCTCGTCATGCTCGCTGTGTCCTCACTCGTCTACGCTGCAACGGACACAGCCTTCTGTTTAGTTCTTATCTCTCTAGGATTGGCAAAATCGAGAATCCTTCCTGCAGCTCCTGTGGACACTCGTCCCAAGACACTTCTCATCTCATTCTGCACTGTCTGCTACAGACTCATTGTGCCGCTCACTCTCTACGACCTCTGGTCCAGATCCTGGGGAGTTTCCCGGCTTCTGGGGGCCCATGGTCTTTTGCCGTGCCCCCATCCCTGGGAAGGGGTCGGATAAACAACATCTTTGATATCAATCTTTGCTTTGAAATGATATTTGACGATTTTACTATTCCATAAGCATAAAAAACACATGTGGTTGGTAAAGCCTGGACGAAGCCCCAACAACAAAGAGACTTCCAAATTTTCAAATTACCACGAGTGTGCCAATCGTGGTCGTGATTCCCAGACGACAATTAGCATATGCTTCATTTAATCAAGTTTAATTTAATGGTATTGAAGTAGAGGTATTAATGGTTTTGAATTGAAATTAAGAAGTACTACTTCCTTCAGGCTCTTTGAAGGCGATTGCATAGCCTAACAGTCGTCAGATCTGCTGATTCGTGTTTACAATCAAGTTCACTCATTAATCCATTGATGTCAAAACAAAAACGCATATTTCCCTTCATCCTACTTGACAAACTTTTCATGACATAAAGAAAAAATACGAAATCGTAATTTCTGATGAAAGGAAATTTCTTTCTTGCAATCTAGAATTAGGAACCTCCGCTTTTTCTTCCAACTTGAGATTTCTTGCAAGGTCATTTAATTCTGCTTTAGAGAGTTAATAAGAAGACCGTTGATAAAATAAGAAGACCGTTGATGAGTGCAAAATCTTTATTTTACTTTTTGACTATCACACGGACTGCTTGAGTCTGAAAAAAGTTGTGACTTCATCAGTTAGATTTTCAGGTAGATCGAAAGGTGCAATACTAGTATGAAGGATAAGTGAGATAGAAGATGGGTAATCTGGATAGGATATTCGCGATTTGCTTCTTTTTTAAAATGCCAAGCATTTTCTTGAGATCAAAATAATAGTCGTCATGGTCCTCATAATGGTACTTTGGCCATCATTAAAATAACAAAGAAGTATTTACTTTTAGCCACACAACCAGCTGCTTAGCATTGCAAGTACATTAGAAGATATGTGGGGTCAATTTTTATCCTGATCTCTCATATCGCAGGTAAAATAAAATTTGCAAGCTAATTTTTGCAGCGTCATTGTGATAGATTTTGTCACAGTTTGAGAGGGGTATATTGTCCGCAACCATATCAAAAATTGCTGGCAAAATGCCGTCTATTTAGTGAAGAGCCTACTTACTACCACTATTTAAGTTTAGAATTGACTCTAATGTCGTTTTGAGTGGTATGTTTTTATACCTGGGCGCAGTAAGTTAAATAGATAAGGTTAAACATTAAATATACAGTATTCACAAAAAGGAAAAAAAATCTAACATTGCAAAAAAACGTGACGTATTGCGCAAAAGTAAAGGCATTTTCGGAAGCAATTAGGTCCAAATTACCCTTGGACGCTTGTTCCCATTTCTGTAACAAAAATGCTGTATACGAGTGAAATCTATTTACTATCTAATGGATCAAAAGCATTTCGGAAGAACAATTAATGGTCACAATGATGTTGGATAGTTTCGACACTTCTCATGACAGCAAAAAAATTAGGCAACCAGGTAACCACTGGAGCCAGAAGTGTAAGATTCGCGCACTACGCGTGACCACGGAGTCTGCGAGACAAACCAAAAGGCAATCTTTTACACTGCAATTCTAACACAGTACTCACAGTGTAAGAAGGATTTCCCCTGGCATGAGGAGGGACGTAGGAAGCCGGTTTCGAGGCACTGATGATGGCTTTAATTTCTCTCTTTGAAACCTGGCTCACAACAGGAGGGTTGTAAGTGCCTTCGGGTTTCGGCTGCCACGCCACTTGATGGAGCTCTCTTTCACTTTTATGTTCCAAACAAATACCATCTATTGAAAAAGACCACAAAAATAAACGTGGAATAACAATAATCTTTCTTAATTGGCAAGCAGCGTTTGGTTTGGTTGATTCTATTTACTTTGCAATCTGAACTTAAAATCTTGTGAATTTAAAAACAAGGTCAACCTCCTTAGCAAATTCAAGTCTATCCCAAAACCGTAAATCTAACCCGAATACAATTTTTTCACCTTTATAATGCCATAACTTGAACCCGTTTCCAACTCGTAGTCTGGGAGCAGTGGTGGCGGTAATAAAATGCTCTCCATCACAACACCATTCAAAGTGAGTAGTGTCAGGTGACTGAAATTGTGCAACTTGCTGCTGCTTTTCAAAGTCCCATATTTCAATATTTCCTCGCAGATTTCCAAATCCAGCCAGTGCTAGTAAATTGCCCTTGATATAAAGTATTTTGTTAGCTGTGATGCTTTATCAAAAAAATGTCGAACAAAACTCCATACCATAAAGCTTTTTCGTCATAGCAGTTCACGATTGACAAAATCTACTTTTGCATACAATTTTGCAAAATTGAGTCAACCCAGGATAGTTCAAACCCTGACATGTGGACAGCTATTGTGTGGCCCCCGAATACTTGGGATACGTCGTATTTTCCAGCGCCAAATGATCCGATGTCAACAGACACCTACGATTTATTCAGATGCGTTGTATGAACAATGGCGCTAGATTGCTAGAACATCATATTTCGTTGTTGCTCCCAATTTCTTCGACATGGGAGCACTGCGAAGGACCATGGAGCCCCAAAAGCACGGCAACTCCCTAAGGTTTGTACAATAGGTCATACGAGGTGCAATAAGAACGAAACAGGACTGTATCTACCACGTTCCTAGCTCAATGCCAATCGACAAGCCACTTGTTCAGCATACTATGTAACTTCTTAGCTCTATTGTGTGGCAATATTTTTAAGTTAGGTCGTTCTGTTCTTTTTTCTGGCTTTTTTGTAACACGATGTTAGGAACCCTTGTCAGAATTTTATTACTTTTGTGTCACCAATGTTCGCAGTCAGTGATATTGGTTGCTACGCAAATGTTGGCACCACAAAAATGGAGCAACGAATAAATTTCAAGTTTTTGGTGAACCGAGGAGGAATTCAACTGAGTATTTCAAGATTCTTAAAGAAGTTGATGGTGAAGATGTGATGTCGAAAATCATACGAGTTTTCGAATGGCTCAAACATTTACCAAAGAACAAAAAGCTATATCTAATTCTTCCCGAACACATTGTACTACTCACATGTGGATTGAAATAACAAAGATTCTTTGGAGTAGGCCCAAATTCAAAAATAGAATCACATTTTAAATTAAATATACATGCTTTGGCAGGCATGAAACCAAAAACCACAACAAATTGATTTCCAGAAGGCGCCCACGCCGAATCGTAGATTGGACCTTTTTTAGCTGAAAAACACAACTGAGCTAATTTGTTGTTCATTACCTAATTTTACAATGTAAACCAAAGGGCAATCTTCTAAGGCAATAGTAACTGCAATTTATATTTTTTTGCGCATAACTTGTTCGTCCGGCTACCATCCATGATGATATATCGGCGATTCAAACCATAAAGCACGGCCGTTTTTGTATCTTGCCGTGTAATGTACAGGTTGACTATCACTAATGCGGCAATCAGTTATCCGGTACTAATTTGACCTAGAAAACAGTGCATGTATTCTGTAGTGTAATTAAGAAAACTGAATCAATTTTGTACTGTACTGTACTGTACCTGTATCAATTATTTTACCTGTATTTCATTAACATTTCACTTGTCTTTCTTTATTGACCAACTTGTACTAATTTAGAGGATATTTTAATTTTAAGATGAGGTGGTTGGCAACTGGGTTTGTGTATTCTAAGATAATGACTATTCCGGCACCCCCAGGTCCCAATGATTCCGGATTAGTGATGGTCAACCTGTACTGCGAAATACAACACTTGAAAATCTTATATCCAATCTGTTTACAGGACCCAGTATTGCAATACAAAAGCAATTACCAGAACCCTGTCCGAATGATGGGATCAGTTTTATAAGACAGACTTACATAGTGCCACGATGGCGGAGTCTCCTTTGAAATTCAAAAAATGTAAATTTTGTTCTCCGTAGTACGATTCTCCTGATGCATCAACTTCTGTAGCTGTTTTTATCAGCAGACTAGTGCCTTGTTTGTTCCAAAACATTTCTACCTACATGCACACAAAACAAAAAATGCGAATCGAGTTAACCTTAGTCTTATAACGGTTAAAATCACAGCAAAGATGCTTCTAGAAACTTACTGAATCGGCTTTGAAAAAGCTTTTGCTTGCAATCATATCACCGTGTGAAAACCTTGGATATTTAAACAAACGAACGGAGGAAGGTGACCCTTTTCCACCACGAATAAAACATGCGATTCTCGTAGGAGATTGCTTGTTGGGTGATATTGCAAAGGATTCCAATTTGTCGATATGTAATTTTGAAGAGACTTTGGCTGAAAATTAATGACAATACATATTCTCAACCGGTAAGATCTTACATTGAAATGAAGTAAATTGATATACTTTAGTGCGTTCCTATTTTGCAACAAATATACAACATTGTTTCAAACAATGCTAAGTATATACTGGGAAACATGTTGGCACACGACAACGAACACAATTCTCTCATAAGCTCTCATGTAAATGAGATAGCAAGTGCCAAAGTTTTTATATTTTTTGAAAAAGTTCTCTTGTCTTTGAAGTTTTGGCACACTTGTTCTCAAGTTAATAATCAACATATTTAGTTAAAAAAGTTGTCAAAAACGTACCAAAAGAAAACGCTCATTCGACTCAGGTGCTATTACACACTTACTAAAATTATTGCTTCTATAAAAATTAACAGTGTTCCCAAATTGCTTTGCACAAATATTTTGGCTTTCAATCCATTGCGGTTTCCAGCCATCCATTTTCTTTTGTACGGCTTCATAAACACAATCACCGCTTGGCAAATTCCATATTTGAAAGTTACACTTTCCTTGCGGGAATTCTTTTGTCACTAAAAAAAACGGTAATAAAAACTATGCGTTTATCAAATGACTTGCAGTGGTATATCTTTCAAGACATTCCATTTCGTGGTATTTAGAACGAGATATTTTTGATTAGTTGAATCGTTGGAATTAATTAGTTAATCAATTTCTCTTCCGACAATGCTGCAGTCTAATCAATCATCACTAAAGCGATGTGTACTAAACTTACTTCCAGTTAAAAACTCAAAATACCTGCATACGGCTCCCACGTGCTTAAAAAATTTTCATCAGGAGAAAACGACATCACAAAAGTTCGAGACAAATCTGTTGAAAACTGTATTTCCTTTGCCACGGTGCGCATCACCTGAATTCTGCAATGAAATAAATTTGCAACTTAGGTACTTCTCTAGACAGATTGCATATTGCTACATGAGCATAGGCATGCGCAAGTTTTTTTAAAGGCGCGCACTTCCAAATGGTAGATGTTAACGTGGTTGACGTGGACTTCCAACAAAAACTAAATATACATTTCTTAAAAAAATAACTAAATTTGGTAAAGAAACGGATATAATGCAATCTACAGACCGACGTTCCACAATTTCATAAAAAACTTCGAGCTGGTCTATGGAACCTCGGTCAAACACATTACCTCATGTATAGTCTTGCTAGTAATGTGATATTTGACACAGATATTACCAAATTTTCGGTTTACCTGCTTTTACAAAATGCAAGAAATCGAAGATGAATTTTCAAATATTGATGAAATCGACCTCTATGCTTTCCTATGGAATATTACAACTTCGAATAAAATTGCTTGCAGCAATAGATGCTTCCAAAAATGCACTGTATTTATATTAGTGTGTAAGTCGTGCCCCTAGCCTATACTTTGAACCGAAAAATGGAACAAAATTTTTTGAGAATTTATCTGACGGACGTGTCAGGTTTAAACATGCACTTACAGCTTGCTTTTCGCGTCCACAACATTTCACGCATAAAACCACAAACGCAGTTAGACAAAAGTGCCCATGAGCACAGGAGTACGAGAATGTGCACTGATTGGAAGCAAAGCTAAATTTTTTCCTTATTTTACATTCGCTTGCAATAACACGTACATTTGGAATCTGGAAACCTGTAAGGCCCATGGAGTCGTTTAAACCCGTTTCCACGGCAAAAAAAAGGGTGCTGCAAATATTTGAAAATATTATTTTAGAGAAAAAATTTTTGCGGGCAAACATTTTCCTACAAAGTTGAAAACTTTCTTTTGATTTTGCGCCCTTCTGCTTTTCCGCCAAAGCGTAGCAAGAAGTTTTCTGAACCATGCGGAGCAGCAGGTTGCCCATTCCTAGAACAGATCATGCAGAAGAAAACTGTTTAGTTTAGCTTTGCTTCACGGGAAAATCTGCCCTAAACTTTCTGATGAATTCACTTTTACGTCAGATGTTTTTACTCGCGTATAAGTCGTATTTAATACTTGTTTGATTAATATTTAATACAAAAAGTGCGACTAACACGTGACTAACAGTAGTATTCGAATTTATGCAATAAAAAAAATCTTAAAAATTACGGTGAACATTGCATGGGTAGTACCCAACGGGTTTCACATGTCGCATGTAAAACGTTATTACTGGGATTACAATAAAAAATCGAAAATTGTTATGAAATTTTGCAGAACGATTACTGATTAGTAGCTATATGTCTAAAAGGTATGACTGGCACTTACTGGAGTATTATGCCAAACGGTTAGAAAATTGAATTACTAACTCTAGCCTCTGCCTGCTATCCAAACTCCAACCTGTCAGGAGTCCCTAACATGTGAAAGCAATCTGTGAAAGCTATTGAAAAATTTCCTGTTTCCACTTCTATCAACAGCAAGTGTTACAAATTTTGAAATTGCATAAAATAATAAATAATTATAATTGATCTCCATATATATCTAACAATGAAGTAATCTCGCTAGCGATAATAAGTGGGCAGGGACGACTATATTTCAATATGATCTATAAACGTACGACAAACCTTAGGAAAAACAGCTGTTGGGGGTTCAATCACTAAGTTCTATTCACGTTTGATCTAGTATTTAACTAAATAGAATATAATGATATTTACTTACTTTTCACCATCACACCATGCCAGCTTCGATCCACTTCTGGAAAATTCCATAACTCGGCACGGTTTGTCAGAAATTCTAAAGTCATAAATGATCAGCTTGTTACTAAGGTACCTTTAACAGTTGACTTGGGAAGCCAGTACAAATAGTCATTTTTATCGGTAGGTGTATTTAACACCCAAAACGCACTTATATACAATGGAAACATAAAACATAAAAACAAACATGAATGCTAAGAACAAAATGTCGTACGTAAAAACGATTAACTAGATCAAAGTAATGCAGTAAAAAAATAAAACTTTTAATATTTCCAAAAAGCAATTTTATGCAAAACAAAGTTAAGAAGACAGTTAGTTAAGTAACTGTCATAATTCCAAACTTCGGACAAAGTCTGGATTTATTCTAGAATTCATTCTATTACTTAAGTTACGTTGGCTATTTTTACACTTAAGTAGAGATTGCATACGTCGATCGTGTGAAAAAAGATCATGCGGTTTCAGTGCTTCATCGGGTAAAAATACCCTCAATGTTGCACAGCTCACCAAGCATGTTGTAAGCATCCTTTTGGCTCCCATTTTGGTAGTCCATCTTGTTGATTGATTTGCAACCAAGTCTATAGTAATGAAAGTTTTCCGAGGTCGGCAGTACCGAATTACAGTAACAAGACCAATATCAGTTATAAATTTCAACATTTTGGAATAAAAGAGAAGTATATTTGAAATATCAATTGTTTTGTTTTGGCAACAACACAAACTGACATAAAACCGGTCCAGTACCGAAGAACCACAGCAGAAAAAATAAAAAAATCACTACAACATTTGATAAACATTATTATAGTGGTACATACAGCAAAAAATAATAACGTGCAACAATTTCGCACTGCTCCTTTTTCATTAGAAAAAAAAAAAAAAAAAAGAACTTGTGCCGAGTAACACTAAAATAATTTGCTACTTTTTTTAATGAGAGCAGTGTACTTCTAAGTGACTTTTGGATGTACGTACCGGTAATGGCTTAATTTTCAAAGTATTAATGCCAATCTATGATGAGTTTAAAATGGACTGCCGTTTTTCCTTAGCCTAGGCTGATTAGGCTTGCAACATGAGCTTAGGTAACCGTTTCATGTCGTATCTCTATTTCAAAGAACAAAGGTACTGGCAAACAAAAAAAAAGACAAAAGTTATGAAAAGATAATCACCAGTCAAGGTATTCCAAATTTTTATTAATCTTATAAACGACTAACTGGCTCTGCCGGCGTCAGCCGCAGGACCCTCGTCAGTGATGTAAAGATTAAGAATATCAGTTCAGCCAGCTGCGCCGGCTTCACCTAAGAAGCAGTAGTAAGAATAGCAATGAAAAGTCAATGGTTTTTCGACAAGGTTGATTCCCGTTAAAAAACCAGTGTACTTAAAAAAAAGAATGGGATCAAAAACATTATGGAGGGTAAAGCACAACTCCTATTTCCTTATCCAGATCCTTCTACTGTTCCTTTTATTGAGTGCCAGGCAACAATTAAGATCGAAGTAGAAGGTGCAACAATACAGTACAAAATAGGACATTTAACGTTAGGCCTGTTGCACGACTCGGTGCACTCCTTTGCGTAATTTTATTTGTGGCCTAAAATCCCTGGCTACGCCTTTTGCGTCCTGTCACTAGCACAAGCACAGCAAGGGGGCAAAACAAGTCATGCCCTTCCCCCAACTTTGTAGTTCTGATTCTAGTAGATCTGTAAAGCTATTTTTAAATAGAGAGTAAAAAATGCTCCTACTTGCAGTGCAATTTCACAAAGTCCCTCATTAAGCCACATGTGCGCTGTTACCTGCAAAGGTGTAGCCAAGGGTGAAGGGCCATGCTTCCCCCAAATTGGTAGTCTGGAATTCAGTAGATTTATTAGCCTATTTTTAAGCAAAATTGCAAAAACGTTTTTTCGTTTACTACAGGTGCGATTTCACAAAAGGATGTTGTTTTGTGTAATTCCCCTCAAACTTTGGTTTTAATTAACCTTCCCTCAATAAACAGGGTGTCCCAAACAAGTGTATACACACTTTAAGTAATTTCAAAGCAGTTGTTTATTAAAACCTATTTAATTTTCAAAAAGTAATAGAATCTACAAACATTTCTAATATTTTGTTACTGCCTGTTTTCAAAACTGGTCCAAACCCTGCTAACAACGTGAAGCAATATAACCGCACCCATTACAAAACAACTGCCTTGGTGTTTGCGAGTATGCACTTTCAATAACTGCAATAAGTTTAACAACTATAGCAAATCTCAAAGTGTAGACCTTGTCTTTTAGGTACTTTCATAAAAAAATAAACTGATATGAGATCTGATGAACATGGAAGGTATTCAACGAAACCTTTTGTTGTCCAATATACCTGTTTGGACTTAAAAGTTACCAGCTACTGAAGTGTGCACACATTTTTTTGGAACATCTTGTATTGTCATCAAAAAACGGCACTGTTTTATTTACTCGTCAAAAACCAAAGTTATAAATTGCAGTAAAAAGCAATTTCATGGATCTTTTAAAATGATAAACTGTCAGTAAAATGTTTTTTGTGGTTACATTCAATTTTATTCGCAGTGCACCTCCTCTAAAATGTAGGCTGGCGTGACCCACTAAATAATTGCACGTTAACTGATTCATCATTGCTTTAATCCAATCATGTTTGTGATTACTTTTGGTACCTTAAAAATAGCAGTAACTTTGATTTGTTTACTACAAAAGCTAACATCACCTTTTGCAATGCTCTTCAATCGAGTGTATGGTACATCTCATGCTGCACCAGAATTTTCAAGGAGGTACAAGGGCATACCAGTTTTTGAAAAGAAAGCCTTTTTATAAAAAATGATTTTGAAAAAATGAAGTCTTTTAACTTGAGCGTTGCAAAGTAGTAACTCCCCTCCAAACAAAAGGTCACCACTCTAAAATTGGAGTCCAAATAGGCAAAAATACATGTTGAAAACTAACAGCCTCCAAAAAAGAAAAGAAAGGTCTTTAATTTAACGGCAAACAAATTACCTGCTGGGTAAATTTTTTTCTGAATTTCATAAAATAATGTTTCCATGATGTAATATTACCAAAAAAATTGAAGATTACTGACCTATTGTAATTTCTGAATTGTTTGCTCTTCTTTACTGCAGTATGCTACTCAGCAGTAGTTGTCAAAATAATAGGCCTACTGGGAAACATTATGACGTCCACATGAATTGGGATGAAAAAGAGATATAATTAAAGTAGAACACTTCTGAAAGCGTATTAACATACCAAGAGAATTAATAGTTGGATATACCTCTAGTTTTCTTTAACTCACACATGTTAAAACAAGGCTAGGAGTGGGATTCAAACCCATATCTACACAAACCATGGAACTGTGACGATAGTTTATAGGTGTAGAGCATTACTTTTCTTACTATTAAGTACAGCATTGAAAAAATGGAAGGTATATCGCTAGACAAGCTGATTCAGTAGCCGTGAAGTAACTGTTAATTTCTGAGAGCAATAACGTAAAGTTGTTACAAATGGGGGCATTGTCCCTAATCTCCATCATCATAGTCTTCAAGTATGACTGATTTTAGTCACAAAACACCCCATAATTTCATCCATTCTACTAGTTTTTTTCCTGCAAGTACATGGGCACAAAGTTAAGTTCGGGGTGGGCACAATAATTGTAGTAGCTTTATGATCACAGAAATAAGGTATTTAGAGGTAGGCTTATTTCATGACTTGGTACGACCCTCTTGTGATGGTATTTATGATGTCAAGTTTAGTGGCTGCTGCACTATCTGCTCTGATCTGGTTCTCTTAGAGAAAAAATGACTGTGCTTCCTACCAAACGGCTTGCATTTGATCCTGGTTAAGCAAAGAATTTCTTCTGTATAGATGCGATTTTACACAGTGGGGTAGATCATTGGTGTAGCCAGAGCAAAATTTAGCAGAAAGGGGCAAAATTATATTTGTTGAATTCAGCATTCTTCAATTTTGTTAGATGCTATCTTTGTAGAGTTATATATTCTGACCATCAATTTTATCAAATCATACTTGAAATATGTTGCATGAGTTTTTAAAGATCAATGTTTTGTAGCGGTTATATTTGATAAAATCTTCATTCCTTGATTGGGTTTACAAAATTTGGAGGAAGCAATGGTGCCTGTGATCCACAACCCATCTCCCTACTCTTAAATGAAGACTATACCTTCACAATTTTTATTGTTTTTCACTGGATTGAAGTTTGCGAATTGGTTGTGTAGGTATAGTCTTCCTCCAAATCTTTTAAACTTAATTACTTCGAGGTATGCTCCTACTACCAAATACTCTGAAGTATAAAATCAAAGTTGTTGGTGGGTTCAAAAATAATTCATATATTTACAAAAATTAAGCGATTATTGTGGGACAGACCTACCAGTCAGTAATTTCAAGTTAAAAATAGTAGTTCAAAAGGCTGTATCCGCTCTATCCAAAAGATATTTCTGAGAGCACTGATGAAAATTGTTTCAAATGGGAGCATTGCCTCCATGCCCCTAATCCCAATCATTCTATAGTTGGATCAATACTCTGGACGCCAGCAAAGCCAGCCAGTAAAGCAATATATCATTCTACCTTAAAAGGCAGCATATTAGCAATTTACTTTTAATTCTGCAATGACAGTGGATAGTAAGTACAGCTGCTGTCTGCTGCAGTTTTTCCAAAAATCGTAGAAGCAGCATTACGACTTCACAGAACTTTCTTAAAGCGTTCAAGATGAAAATAGAAAAAGGATGCTTTGAAATTAGAAAAACCTTAAAAAATATTCACTTCTTAGCTTATTAAAAAAGCTTAAAATGCTACAAAATATCTTTTATCGGAAGTAGCACCGTAATATCTCTCAAGATGGCTTTTACCTACATTTATACAGTTATTATTTTTTTGAAAAAATCAGAAAAACAAATTTTTCAATCAGGTATTAATTGTGACATCATCTTACACCCTAAAAAGTAACATTATTGACCGTTTGGGGCTGGCTTTCGTTTGAGCAACAAACTGCACTTTCCTTCACCATTAACTGCAAATTCAAAAAGCTATCTTTGATTATGACGTCACCAAACCCCTCATGGCACTCACCCCGGGTCACTGATCAATCGTTCCAAGATTCATGTTTGTGCAACCAGTAGTTTTGGCTTAGTTAAGGCATCACAAACACAGTTAAAATAGAACTCTGCTTCATGGAATAGAAATAAAAAGATTGATTAATTGATGAATGAATGAATCGTGAAGCAACCACAAGCATATTCGATCAAATACTTGGTACCATAACAAATCAATATTAGTATTGTTACTGACTTTTGAGCTTGGGAGGTTTTTGTTTTACTTCCATTTACTTCTATCAGATCCAGTCCTAATGAACCTCTGACTGCAAAACATAAATACAAGTTATAAACACCTTTTTGACCAATTTTAGTTGGAACTATTGAGCAATAACAGCAAAAAGCTCTAAGCTCTATTTCAACACAAAAACATCGCTTTAAAGGAAGGGGACTAGAAATGGTTAAAATGTTACGATCTATAAAAAATGCATTGTCATAGGGGATACAGGTTGCACACCCTTGGACATGATCAGAGCAGCTTTACACTGCATGCATATTGAGCAGAAAAAGTTTATTAGCAGATTGCATATAGTCAACAATGTTGGCATGAGCAGTTTCATTCAAAGCGGCTTTTATAGAAAACAGTAGAATCATTCCAAGAAAATAGCCAGTTTTTAACTAATTACCTGCAAAATAAGGCATTTCTGATCTTTCACTCTGACTCATTTTGACAAAAATCTTTTGCCTAATAAATTAGTCAAACAAAAAATTTTATCAAGCTTTGCACAATTCTCTTCAGTGCAACCAGCTACACAGATACACCTGTAAGAATCACAGAAGGAGCAAAAGATCAATATGAAGATATGTCTGTGGATTCATAGTTACCTGCAACAAATAGTCAATTTAACAATCTTTTTCTTGCATTTTGTGGGCAAGGCATGTTGTTTCAATATATGTCGACCACTACACACTTGCTATAGAAACAAACTATTTGCTGGAGCAAATAGCACTTTAAATTCCGGATGCCCTTTCTGACAAATACCAACGGTGCTTTTACATGATTTTCACTTTAGATCTTTAGTTTCTAAGCCCAAAACAATTACAAGTTTACAACTACACTATGACAATTGCAAAAAGCATATATCATAATTCCACTAGCAAAAGTTGCGAAAAATGATGCCAAGTTTTTGTAAAACAAAAATTTCTATTCTCCAGCCACAAAGTTTTTATGGTTTCTACTTTATTTTTATCAGCCAGCAATGGGAAAATTTTTGCAATTATGCTCTAATGCTAGAATAGTTGTTTTCAGACCCACTTAGGAGGTGACAGTGTTGCTAGCTCAGAGCATATCTACTGTATGGTTAAACTAAACAGGCATAGTGCCAGCATAATACAGGTTGATCACGGAATCATTGGGACCTGGGGGGGGGGGGGTACCACATTAGCTATTTATTATCTTAGAATACACAAACCCAGTTGCCAACCACCTCATCTTAAAATTAAAATATCCTCTGAATCAGTACAAGCTGGTAAATAAAGAAAAGACAAGTGAAATGTTAATGAAATACAGGTAAAATAATTGGTACAGGTACAGTGACCCAGAAAAATTTGAAATTACAGTAGAGTACAGGTACTGTTTTCTAGGTCAAATTAGTGGATAACTAATTGTCTGGCTAAGTGATTGCCGGATTAGTGATGGTCAACCTTTACAGACAGTTTTTTTAATCCTCCTCTCATGGAAAATTTTTGTGGTAATGCGTTGAACAACTTAGGTTCAGACCCCCTCAAAGTTACTGGTACAGCTAACACAATGCATTTCTACTACAAGTCTGCAACCTAGGAGTGGAAACCGCCATAAAGTGCCTTTTCCAAGAACACAACTACACAGCCATTGTGAGGTTCAATCTCTTGATCACTCTCACAATAAACAACGCTTACAACCCACTTGACCATATTAGCCATAACAAACATTGCTTCAGATTACTGAACATGAGAAAAGGTCTTAATTATTTCTTGATAAACCCTGCTGTGTCATGATAGAAGTATAGAGTAGTCTCTTTGGTTTTGAAAACTTGACCTGACTGGAGTTGGTTAAGGTTAAATCTATTGCTTTTGTATTGCCTATTGACACGAATGGTTCTTGACAACTATTCACTTCAGTGATTTCTACTGCATTAAATAAGCAGACAATGTGATTTAAAGCATAATTTTGCAAATCCAGTTTGTATAACCTGCTTTTATCTTTACAAATCCCTGCTATGTCACAGTCTAAACTTTGACCCAAATACAACAAATTTATCCTTTCCCAGGGGTGCTAAGTTTTAGCTCAGTAGCTGCCCGGCTATGAGAGTGAAAGAAAAAAGCGGCTCACTGCTAGTTTTCTATTGCTGAAAAATTTCATATTTGTGTGAAATAAAAGATTTATGCACTTAAACAGTATGCAATCAACTGATTTTTTTCTGTACACCTAATCAAGCAAAGGAGGCAAGGGTAAGATCCTGAAGCCTCCTCTGCTGAAAGAAGAACGATTAGAGCCATTACTCCAAATCACAATGTCGTGATTTGAGACAGAGTTAAGGTGGACAAGAATAGTAAATAGCAAGAAAAAGGAGAACCAGAGCGAGAATGTGAACTAGAAAGAGTGAGCCTCACACTGAAAAAATAGTCGTCAAGCAGGTAAGTGATCATAAAGTCTCTAAAGTTGAACATGGAAAGCCATTCTTAGTAAAAGACATGTTTTCAATCCATGTCTACCCACTCCTGAAATAAGAAGAAAGTGGTACACGAAGGGCTCACTCATAGCAGCAGAGCATAAAAAAGTTAGGATTCAGGATGACTCATAGGGAAACAAAGAAAGCCTTAGAAATGACAGCATGGATAGAAATAGCCAAGAGGCAGCCAAAGATGTGCGATACACAACTTAGTAAAGTAATTTTAACTTGGTAACACAAGGAAAAGAAAACCACTCAGGTGAAGCAAAGATGGAAATGAGCCAAATAAAAGCTTTGTACAGATGAGATAGGAAATCCTTCGAGGGCCTACAAAAATCAGAGGTTGCCTACAGCATAAGATCTTGAGACAAGGAAAAAACCTGGCCTTGAGACTTGGATTAGATACAGGTTTCAAATCTTGCCTTGGTCAGCCATTTTGAAGTTAATTATTTACTGCTAATGTTTTGTTCAATAACAATGAATACATTACTTTAAGAGCTACTATTAACTACGAACTACATTTTTGCTTGCAATAGTGGCTCACTGGGTGGAGAAGCTACTTAGTTTATTTCCCAATAAGATTCACATCACACAATAATGAACGAAAGTATCAAACAAAATTTTTACATTGCCTAGTACAGTGCAAAGTACATTGGTCAAAGAAAGTATTTTGATAATTTAAGCAATTCAAAATCAAATTTCACCAAGCAAAGTGTTGTGTATATCAGTGCTCTTCAACCTTTTTGTCATTGCGGAACCCCTGATGTACTTTTGCCAAACCAACTACATGTTTTCCCCAACACAACTACCTGCTTTGCAGTACCCCTGCTGAAGAGCACTGATGTAGATAAAGCATTAATCTATTGCAATCATAAACAATGCAAATATCTTTTTTGGTACAATCTTCGTGCATTAAGTCATTTTGTAAGCCAATGTATATATGAGCTGTGTCAGTTGAGCCATACTTAATATTTTTACTTCCAGCCATTGGAAAACCTTCCTGCAGCTAGACAAAAAAACTTTTGCCAAAGCACAGCATAGCACAACAAAACGTTGAGTAAATCAAGCATGTATAAAAAAAATACATCCTTGATACCATGGTTGGGCACATTTAAATGCACACCACAATACATCAATGCTATTAAATTTTAAAGTATTAAAATTTCTGCACATACGTGTTCACATTCCATAGGCGACACAGAGGATCTACACATAAAACTACAAATCGTGGAATGTAACTGCAAATTTGAGAGTTTACATAGCAGGGTATTGCAATATTTTACTAAGACTTTTAATCAAATCTTATGTATTTGGCAGGTAAATAGCAGTAAGTTTCACTTTAATTCACATCTATTATCAAGCTCAACCCATAAGTAAATAGTACACTTGCAAGTACATTTTTGCGACTATTTTGTCATTGCCAAACTTAGGATGTTATCACAGATAGTTTTCACACTATGCAGTGCATAATCTTTTTAAAATGTAAGAGGTAGATAAATGACAAATGTTGATTGATGCTTTATTAACACTAAATACAAAAGCGACTATCGCAGTCTTATACTACAGGGTGTGTAAAAAGTAGCTTGGGGATTTCTATAGTTTATAATTCTTGCACTTTGCCATGTATGGACTAATAAAACGTTTAATATTACTCTTTGATTATCAGAATTTACATAAATAAGCACACTAAAAGAGAAAATGAACACATTTTTATAATCATTCACTTTTATTTAAAAAGGTTATTGAAAAGTTCAGTATTTTTCGACCGAACTACCGCCATTTTTTACGCAAGTGTGCAGTCGGCGATGAAAACATTGAATTACGTTTTGACACATATCGGTGGTGATTTTATGTGCTTCTTCAGTGATGAAATTCATTAAGTCATCGATTGTCGCAGGTTTTCTTTCGTAAACGGCATTTTTCAAATGACCCCAAGCAAATAAATCAAGGGGTGTGAGGTCCGGAGACCTTGCTGCCCAGACAAGAGGACCACAGCGTCCTAACCATCTTCCAGTGAACGTCCTATTCAAAAATCCCAACGGTAGTTTGGTCGAAAAATACTGAACTTTTCAACAACCTTTTTAAATAAAAGTGAATGATTATAAAAATGTGTTCATTTTCTCTTTTAGTTTGCTTATTTACGTAAATTCTAATAATCAAAGAGTAATATTAAACGTTTTATTAGTCCATACATGGCAAAGTGCAAGAATTATAAACTATAGAAGTCCCCAAGCTACTTTTTACACACCCTGTATATAAACACGCGGTTTTTTACTTTTATCTTTTTTTAATCCTTAAACAAATAATGGTTTCATTTTACAACTGACCACTTTCTTTACGCATATCATATTAAAGTGCACGTAAAAAAGGGATTAGTCATTTCATTTCCTTTTAATAGCATTCAAGTACCAAATTTTCATAGTAAGCACACCACAATAAAAAAAATATTGGCATAAGTTGAATAATGTACTTATGTACTAGAGACGTGCATATTCGTGAGAGGTGTCGTAAAAATTAAATACATGTTTTTTTTCTTGACTGCATTACAAATTTACTATGCGACAAGTTAGATCTCACAAAATAAAAAAAAGAAAAACTTTTGCAATGTGACTGCAGCATGAATTTACACTTAAAATTTGAAGACCTTCAGAAAAAAAGTCATCACCTTGCATTGTTGGAAATGTCAACTATAAATAGACAAGAAATCGTAAAGCATGTTATGTGTCCATTATATTGATGTGGTAAGCTGACTTGTCGAGATCTTGCATTGGATTTTTGCCTGCAGCCACTAAAAAGCTGTCAACCCTTGATCTATATCATTCATAAAAAGCAGAATTACTAATGCTTTTATTACCTTATTTTCCCATCATGGGCTTTTTCAGTACTACATTTATATTTCTTTTTTGCTGCTTCTTTTTTGCTTTTCCTACTATTGTTACTATATTTGCACCAACCACAAATACTCAGTATGCACAAAAATAGTAACAACGGTAACAAAAGCAAAAATGCAGCAAAATAAAAGGACATTATGGTGGGCAAGAAGTAGGTATTCATGAATGAAAAGGCTAGGTAGGGTTGGAAACAGCTGCATCACGTGATCAGTTTATATACCAAGAAAAGTAAAAGAAAAGAAATCAAGTGAAAAAGCACGAGCTATGAACATGCAATAACAACAAAGAGAATTGTCAACTTGACCCAGGCCATCTATTTCTAAGACCATCAATGTGATAACTAGTCTGTTGAGAGAACAACCACTAAAAACATTTCCACGCATTGAATAAGTGAGAGGGTTACGGTTGAGTAGTTAGGTAGAAAAAAGATAAATAAGGTAGTCAAATCAAATTAGCTTAATTAAAGACAACTAATTTATTTGCTTAACAGATACTGAAGTTGTCTAAAATCATTTTAAAACAACTTTTTTAGTCAAGGCTTGTAATCACTTATGCTGATAAGGGGGAGGCAGTGTTCCCTTTAAACGCAAAAAAAGTGCAAATTTGCGAAATTGTGTCCGGCGGATTCGCAGTTAAAATTCATAAGTGCGTAAAAAATGTCCGGCGGTTTTTGGTAACTTTTTCACTTTGTTAAAATTTTTGCAATTTTCTCAGCAAAATCTTAACCAACTGTTAAATGTATGGGGGACAGTGAGAAGAAATCCTAGTTAGAACAGAAGCTTTTTTAAAGCAGTGCAACGTCTCACGCAAACATCGCGCAACAGCGAGTGACGGCGACTTAACATATCGCGTGCGCCATTGCCACTTTTTTGTATTACAAATTATCTCTCCAGCAATTAACCCAAAGTAAAATCAATTTTTTTTGTTTACTTTTTCCGAGCCGATTTCAATCGTAGCTAAAGAGCAGCAATGGCAAGCAGCTCTCAAACTTCAGTTTTAACACAAGACATCGTTTTTCGAGGGAAGTTTGATACTAAACTTGCTTGAACTCTTTATGTTTTCTTTACGTTTCAACGCTAACTTCAATCATGCTTGTTTAGATAAAAAAGCACATAGTTCTCGCTTTCAGTTAAGCACAAAAAACACCATTTTTTGAGGGAATGGTACAGTTTTTGTACGTTACGAATAAATAGCCTTCTTTTACTTGCCATTTATTACATTAAAAAAAAAAGGATATGACTTCTAACCAATTTTAGTTTTGAATTCTCTTCAACTATTTTCGGATTTGAGATGGAAAGTTTGCTTGCAATTGCAAAAACCTGTTGTTTAATTGATTACGATAGAAAAATGTAAGTTGTTCAATTATTTACCGTAAACAAGCAACAATTAAAGTTTGCAAGTAATTTTTGTTTTGTCATAGTAATAACCTATTTTACATGACATTAGTGTATAAAAGTCCTGTTTCTCATGCTCATGTCGAGCGTCGGCAAAGGATTAATTTTATTTACGCGCATTGTTCACCTGTCATTCCAAAGTGCTTACGAATCACTGTTGCAAAGGCTGTAAAGTTTGAGACCAAATTTAACCACAACTAACTTACTGAAGAAAAATAGCCAGGTATTTCGCCGCCATATAATAACCGATTGGCTACCTGTTTGTGAAAATTTTGGAGTTGACAAAGTCACGCTAATTATTACGTCACCGAAGCGCATTGTCACAGTTTTGACTTTTCTTTCCCTACAAATTTGTCCGGCGGTTTTCGTACATTTGCTAGCGATTTCGCACTTGTGCCGGCGGTTACGCACTTACTAAAATCTTAGAGGGAACACTGGGGGGTGGTACCAAACTACTTTTTGTTTTGATTACTAATACCAGGACCAGAGGTATATCTGACAATGAGTATCAAATTAGGAGCATAAAAATGGGATTTGTTTGCGATTCCAGGTAAAAAGAATAAAGCCAAAATGACATTAAAACGTTTTGCTTTTACGCTAAAAATATCATCAGCTAAACAAATAATTACCTAAGGCTAGGCTAAGAGAGATAACTCATTGAAAGCTAATCGCTGTACAACTAAATTCAGTACGTTATCAGAATTGTGACATGACGAAGTGATTATACAAACAATAGCCACTAATATACTTAGCGATTGCAAGGCTAAGTTGTTTGTTTTATCACTTTGTGAGGACAAAATTCTGATAACCTCACTAAATTTAGTTGTACAGCAATAGATTTTAATGACTATCTATCTTAGCCTAGCCTTAGATAACTATTTATTGAAGTGATGATGCGTTTAGTGTAAAAGCGAAACATTTTATAATAAAATGTTCACCCGCATTTTTGCTTTATTCTTTTTACTAAGGATCAAATTACTTTGGTAATATTAAAATTGTTATTTTGGTCAGTATGTTTGATTTTGCATTTTCTATTTTAGCTACATAACAATATGATACAAATTTAATTTAATGTAGTCCAGCATGTCCAAGCAACACTGCAATAAAAACAGCTCCTCCAAATATGAATGATCATCAAAGTAGTCTTTTACAGTAAAAAACAGGAGCTTGCTATACTGCCAAATTGCTCCTTTTTCATGAAAAACGAAAAGCAGTCTTTCAGTAATTTTTAAGTGAATACTGATACCAAGCTACTTTTGAATGTAAGGATACTACCACATACTAATACTGGTTTACGATTAAAAGTATTGATGCCCTCTTTTGCTTAAGCTATTTTATAATATATTAGGTTACCAAGACAAATCTGCTAACCATAAACGTTTTTATTCAATCTTTACCCAAACCGAGAATGTGGAGAAGTGACAACTAGATCCAGTCAATGCATTGTACTTAACCAATAACTTTCCTCTTATAGCAGGAGGGTCAGGTGGCAGTAACTTAAACATTTCCTATAAACCTTAATGTCCAGCTGGAACAGCAAACTCAATTGAATAAATTCTGTGACTCAAATTAAGCCTTTATCAAGCCAAGCTGGTTATGTAGTAGTACAGGGTGTCCAAAAAGTTACTGTGCAATATGGGTATATAAAAATTTAATGTAAACTACATTTGTTTACAATACTACAGTTTGTTTAAAGGAAATGCTGGAAATGTCCTCAAATGTCAGCACCATTACTGTATAAGGCTATTGATTTGTATATGTAATAAATGACTGGTTGTTGTTATAATGACTAACTTGTATTCATATTAGCACCTATTATTGTGTGACAAAACCAGCCATTGCTAAAAATATTTTCTACTGCACAGTAACTTTTCGAACACCCTGTAGTTAGTAGTTATTCAGTTTTTTATTTGGTATTGTCCCCTTTGCAGAGATTGCCAGATTCACCCTATTCCATTTGCAATTGCTCACACTCTGTCTCTCCACTTTGCTCGATTCAGGGCATCCTCCTTCTTCAAACCAAACTTCTGTCTCCTCCTCCACTTGCTTCTTCCAGGTCTTCCTCAGTCACCCTCACTTTCTCTTGCCACTCACTTCAAGATTCAGAACAACCCTCAAAACATTATTGTCAACCCTCCTCAGCACATGTTCATACCATCTAACTCCATTTGCTGTTGCTAACTGGTCTATAGTTTCCTTCAATTTACTACTGAAAAATTATGTACTGATAAACATAAACTTATGTACTACTGATAAATTATCCCTTTAATTCTTGAGTACCAGATTAAGATGGGGACAGATGGAATTAAATTTTCTGTCTAATTGGCAATGAACTTAAAAAATACTTAAAAGTGACAAGGAATAAAAAATTATGCTTAAAAACCACAAATAATCAATAAAGTAATTGATAAAATGCAAACAAGCATGATACTCAAATTATAGGTTACAAAGGTTGTCATTGCCAAGAAATGGCAATAGAAACAAGCTACCATTATCTACGAAAAGCCCCTCATGACATACGTCTCCAGCAATTTTTGACATCCAGGCGAAGTACAACTTCTAATAGCCTGCTCATGTGGCTTAAATATAAAGCCTGGCAAAACTGCTACTACTGATAAAGAGTGAAGGCAGATTACCTGCCACTTGAAAACTAACGATTTTGTCAGATGGCCAGTGGTAACACTGACCCCATTGAACAAAATTCAGTGCAAGATTCTAAACAGATTTTTAATTCATAGTGAATATTATACACAATTAGCCTATAACGGCACCTCATGCAGATTGCAAACAGTTGTCATTAATAAATAATCCAAAAACTGTCATTTGACTCAATAAAAAAATGTATAATCCTGTTAGATAAACTAGTGTAACTATAAACCACCAAATTGGCAATATCAGCTGAGGGTACGCTTCAGGTGCCATACACACAAGTTATTTGCTCTAATCTACAGTAAAATGTATATTGCGAAGTACACATAACAAGCTATAAAATTTCATCATTTATATACAAAAAAGTAAAATATCCTTAGCTGGTTATTTATCTTTTCTAGTTCTTTTGCAAGTTATAATACATTTGTAGCCTTACCACCATTGAATCAGCAAACTATTTTATGCTTTTCCCAAACAGGAAAAAGTCTTTGTTTGGCATTTTAGCTGATACTGTTTACTATTTTCCTTTGGATTGGTTTTCATGTCATTTGCAGATTGCTTTGATTCTCAATTATTCCATTCAAGTTCCCTGCTGCAAAAAATATACTGCACAGTAGAAAAACGAACAAAAGTTACGGCAGAGATGATGGCCAAGAGTGACAACACTAAAATACAAATATTCAATTTACAAAAATTAGAAAATTTATATCAAAGCATGGAATCACTTAATTATGAAAACAAAGAAATTCATGCTGCAACATCTAAATAGCAAAATTCATTTCAAAACAAAGAATTACAGAATTACAAACAACTACGGGCACCAATAACAATAAAATTGCAAAAAGCATAGAAATATAGAAACTAAGTAAATAAAACTAAAAATGTAATCCACTCAACTTGACAAAATTTGATATTAAATTCAATTAAGTAATGCTTTTCCATGAATTTCTGTATATCTATGATTTCCTTATTTTAGTTGGCATTTTCTTTCTATTTTTGTAGAAATTTTCATATTTTGAAAATTTCCAAAATTTGTATTGCTATCTAAATAGCTGTGATAAATACACAAAACATCTCTGGGGTAAAAAAAAGTGCTGTTATATGCAAATTGGCATTACACAAACACCAATGCATGTAACAAATAGGAATTTGGTCAAGATTGAGCATAATCTTACATTATAGACAAGGCAAATTGATGTTATAACTGAAACCTCAATACCTAAATTTTACTGCAAAAATTTATGACAATGTGCCTACAAGCCCCTAGAATCTATCTTCTTCATTCTTCTTGTAAGGTAGGAAATTGAATTTGTAAGTGATTTAAATTAAATCTAATTCTAACACACAATAGATATATAAGCAAGATCATAAACAAAAGCAGTGATTATTTTGCCACTAACTGCATTTTATTCTTGGAATATACAGTACAGTAGATTCCGCTTCATCAGGTCACATCGGGATAAGCACCATTTGGCCTGATTAAGCGGCTGACCCGATTATCCGAAGTCTTGCAGTATCTGTGCCAGGGTTGTCCTTGGTACACCAGTTGTGTCAGCTAGCTGGCGATGACTAATGCTTGGAGGTTGCTCTCTAATTTTTCTTAGGACAACAACCCTTTCAGCAATTGTTAAGTCTTTTTGTGGCATCTCTGCTTGGGACTTCACACAATTTGCAACAAAACACAACAATTACCATGTCCAAGGGCATGACATGACAAAATAATTTGCGCCTGTATTTTTCAATTGTTACATAATATAGTTGGCTTTGTGATATTGAGTTCTATTACATTACAAAGGCGATTTTGCAATTAAACCACTGTATGTCTGACTACAGTTGTGGCCTGATTAAGCAGAATAGTGGCTTGATTATGCAGATTTAACGTAGTGCATTATCTTTGATTGGATTTTGTTCTTAACAATTTGACCCAATTAAACAGCTGACCTGATTAACCGGCAGCCCAATTAAGCGGAATCGACTGTATTTTGCAATTGAATGTTTGTGATTGGTCAATTTCAATGACATATTAAAAATACAGTAATCCTGTACTTTAGCGCGGTAAATTAGAAACGCCTTGGTAAAATTAAAAGTTTACGTACGTAAATTATTTAAGCTGAAAAACGATGGAAAAAAAGAATATGTAGCGGGTTTGAATCTCAGCTGGCAGGGCTTTAAAACAAAGGCAGTGTACACTGAAGGGGCAGGCCCGGTATGTAAATGTATGGGGCAGTGTACACTGTAAGATAATAAACATAGATATTCTTTTTTTCCATCGTTTTTCAGCTTAAATAATTTACATACGTAAACTTTAATTTTACCAACGCCTTTGTTTGAGCTTCGTGAAAAGCGTGAGTGGGTGTTATTTTGTGCTCAAATGGGACTTATTCGAAATAACTTCCATTGCGATCAATGTAACAATGAAATGGCATTTGTCAACTATGCTCCATCTATTGTTTATGTACGGAAATTATTTAAGCTGAAAGGGCAGTGTGAAAGGGCAGTGTACACTGTAGGGCCAGGCCCGGTATGTAAATGTATGGAGCAGTGTACACTGGAAGGGAGTGTAATTTTGCACCCCCAGTGTATACTCCCCCACCCTGTACACTCCCTTCCAGTGTACACTGCTCCATACATTTACATACCAGGCCTGGCCCTACAGTGTACACTGCCCTTTCAGCTTAAATAATTTACTGCGCTAAAGTACAGGATTACCAAAAATACAATGTTTGGTTGTTTGTAATTGGTCAATTTCTATAATATATTTAACATGCGACTCAACAGAAATTTTACCCCTAGTGTACACTTCCCCTTTCCTTCACATACTGCTCCCCCACAGTGTACACTGCCTCTGTTATACTATCCTTCCTGCTCAGACTTGACCCTTGATTATCTCATTTGAAAGCAGCACCACTATCCACTACACCATAGCATCACTTCATGCATTAAAGGTACTTGCTTATTTAAAAAAATCACATACATTTAATGGGAAAACAGACCCCAAGGGCAAAATGCTGTGAATGGCAAAATAGCCACTTCCCAAAACAAATAGCCTAAGACTATATGCACATATAGGCATGGGTTTCTGTGATATTACAAATGATGCAAAACCTTTAGGAAGTGGCTCCTTTGCCATTGATGGCGTTTTATCCTAAAAGGAAATTTTGCAATTGCCATTCATGTGTGTTTGTATAGTCATAATTGCTCTAATTCTGGCAGTGATACTGTGGCATGTGGATAGTGCAGCTGCCTTTAAATGCAATGGTTACGGGTTGGAATCTTGACACTTGGACACAAAAACTTTGACAAAGGAAGTGTACACTGGACTGCTGGAGGGGGGCATAGTATGTGAATGACAGTGTGGGCAATGTACACTGGGTATGCAAATTATTTTAATTCTATCATTAAATTGACCAATCTGAAATGACCAAAAGTCACACGTTTAACACATCATTAAAAGTGACGAATCACAAATGTCTCACAGCAAAATAGCCTCCATGGATAAAACGACGTGGACAGCAAAATAGCCACTGCTAAACTTTTAGGCAGTGGCCATTTTGCTGTCAACGACATTTTACCCTCAGAGACTATTTTGCCATGAGTTATTTGTGATTGGTCAATCTTAATGACGTACTAAACATGTGACTTTTGGTCATCTCTGATTGGTCAATTTAAAAAACAAATTAAAAAGTAGGGGGCAGTGTACACTGGAAGGGAGTGTAATTTTGCACCCCCAGTGTACACTCCCCCACCCTGTACACTCCTTTCCAGTGTACACTGCTCCATACATTTACATACCAGGCCTGGCCCTATGGTGTACACTGCCCTTTTGCTTTAATGCTCTGTCAGCTGAGATTTGAACCCACATCCATGTTATCTCAAGACCAGCGCACTAACCACTACACCACAGTATCACTGGCTGAAAGGTAGCAAATATGGCAATATAAGCACACATGAATGATTACGCAAAATAGTCTCCAAGGGTAAAATGCCATCGACGGCAAAATACCCACTACCAAACTTTTAACTTGAACTCAAAAAACTAATATGCAAAAAAGGCACTGGCGTAGTAAATAAAAAAGAAACATAATTAAGTAAGTGGCTATTTTGCCATCGACAGTATTTTACCCTTGGAGGCTATTTTGCCATCACCATTCATGTGTGTTTAGGTTTGTGGCATGTCAGTACCTGTAGTGCTCCTGCCTAAAATGTACCAGTACTGGATATAGGTTGGCATCCTCACTGGCAGGGCACTTAGACAAAGAAAGTGTATGCTAGAGGGGAAGCCTGGTATGTGAATGTATGAGGTAGGATACACTGAGAGGGAGTGTAGACTGGGGGTGCAAATATTTTTAATTTATTATTAAAATTGACCAATGTCACATGTTTAATAAGTCATTAAAAGTGACCAATCACAAACGTCTGCAGGCAAAAAGCCTCCAAAGCTAAAATCGTACTGACAGCAATATAATCACTGCCGATAATCAAACTTCATCAACAAAAGATACTGGTAAATATATTAGTTTGTCATAACATTCTGGTAATAGATGAAACTAGACAAATATCATACTAAAAGTTAACTTTTCAGGCTACCAGCTGTTTTACTGAATTACAACAATCACACCATGAAAGTTTACCAAACTTGCTAAGCCAAATCATTGACTCAAGACTATCAATTAATCAGGATCTATTTGGAACCTAACCTTACCAGTAGGCATGTTTCACAGGTTGCGCAGTGCAAAGCTAGATTCGCAGTTCATATTCAACAGTGCGTAAAAGGTCCGGCGGTTTTTGGTCAGTGTTTTCAGTTGGCCATGGTGGTTGATCTCGATTCTCCTTAACGGAGGTGCCTTGAAGAGATCTAGTGGATAGTGTGACCAGATCTCTTCGTTTTGAACGATACAGTCCCGTATTTTCACCTGATTTTGAGTGTCCCGACTTTTTGTCAAATGTCCCGTTTTTAATCATTTTGTAAGACTATCGCACGGTTTCGTGAGAACCGCTTTGACATTGGAGCGCTCGATTGGCGTAAAAAAGAAGCATTTAACGTCTGTTGTAGATATCAATGGTATCTTACTGCAAGCTTTTGGCACGCATTATAATATGATGTCATAATGCTTGAAGTCGCTACTTTATAAAAGTACATATATTTGACAGAAAATGTTCGTAAAAACAAAAAGTTCTTTCATCACATTGTAGACAAGAGTTCGTTTAGTGATCTTGGCTTTTGTCACAATTTCTTTGAGTGTATTGAAGAGGGTCTTCGACTTACAACGTTGATCCGTTCTTAGGACGCGGTGTAACTCGAATTTCAGTGTAAGTCGGAACATCATAAATAAATTACTCTATACGTGCTGCACTGTAAAGTATTGTTCTATGATAAAAGATAAAAAATAATGTAAAAAAAGTACTTTATCAGAAAAAGAGAAAACAATTCCATACCACATGGATTAAAGTAAATATTAATAAGTTGGTGGAGAAGCTGGAATAGTAGAGGCAGCTGAGGTAGACGATAGAGGCTCTGTAGCAATAGAGGCAGCTGATGTAAAAGGTTGTTGCCTGTAATACGATAGTTAGTTGGTTAGTTGGCAATATATTTCGCTTCTGTTTTCTCAACACAAAAAAACTCGACAATCAGATAAAAACAATGAGCGAAAAAGGAATGCAGGTGACAAAACGAATTGACGTTAAACATACCCAAATTTTTTAAGGTAACATTAAAACGATTGTGGAAAGAGGCATGGTCACCGCACCTGACAAAAATATCAAGCAAAACAATTGAAATAAAAAAACAAAACAAAAAGAAACTAAAAAGCAGTCAGCCAAATAAACAAAATTTTACCCTATGTAAAAATAACCGATAATAGCTTAAAGAAATAGATTACATTTCTCGCAGTGCCAAAATGTTGTTACCCTAACGAGGGGGGCTAGCAGATATTACACCTTGCCCAAGGGTGACCTGGGAGCAACGAAAGTTAAAGAGTTAGCTCCATTACACTCTAGGCAGAACCCTATTGCCTGATGCAGTTATAGTCTTACTGTCCAGGACTATTCTTACTGCCCAGGACTATAATTGTCCTTCTGAGGTAGTAGGCTTTGAACGAAGCAATTACTCCTAGGTCCATAGGCTGTAAAAGGGCCGTGGTATTAAGTGGAAGGTAAACCACCTTGACATTAGGATAAAGTCTTCCAGCTGGGCAGGATGTCCAGGGGCATTTTACATTTTATGGGGCGCGTCCGTAACCTCGAAACAGAGTAAGTCGGGACCGTTGTAACCCGAGGACTCCCTGTACTTTGAGAGTCGTGCAATTGATTGCAGCTTATGAGTAGCCTGAGCAAAGCGAGTCCTTAATTTTATTTGGGTAAGGCTAGCCTAGTTAGCATAATATTATGATATGAAATCTCTAGTTAGTGCAATAAAATAGTCTTTTGTTCATTGTTACTATTTCTAATGGTTTGATGGATACTTTTGTTGTTATTCTATAGCATTTAGTTGAGAATTAAATTTAGTATTAGAGTATAATATAATTAAATATAGTTTTTAGAGTATAATTTTAGAGTATTGACATAAAAATGTCAAAAAAGCGGAAGTGTACATTCAATGACGATTTCCAGAAAGAATTCAAGTTTATCAAATTTGATAGGCTAGGTAAAGATGGAACTAAAGTTTATGTCAGCAATGTAAAGCCCATTTTTTTGTTTCACATGGAGGAAGGAGCGACATCAATCAACATCTACAAAGTCAAAAACACAAGGAAGCTGAAAAAGTTTCTGCGGGAAACATCAACTCGTACTTCGTTACACACAGTGATGGCAGTGAAAGCCGTAAAATTGCAGCAATTGAAGCTGTCATAGCTTATCACGGTGTGTGTCATCGTCAAAGCTTTCGTGCCAATGACCGCTTGTCTAAGCTAATAAAGAACATTGTTGAACCTAAATTTTCTTCAGCACGTACTAAATCGCAAACAATAATTTGCAATGTATTGGCACCACACGTAATGACAGAAGTGATAGAAGATTTACATGAAGCGAAGAGCGTTACACTCAGTTTAGACGCTTCTAACAAAAAGACATCAAACTTTTTCCAATTGTTGTGAGATATTTTTTACCAAACAGGGGAATTGTAAATAAAATTATAGATTTTGTTTCCTTCCCCGGTGAAACACCTGATTCGCAGTATCATATCCTAAAAGAAGTAATAAAAAAATTCAACGTACGCAACAAAATTGTTGCTTTGTGCGCAGGTAACACGAACACCAATTTTGGTGGCTGTAGAAGACTTGTATAAAACAATGCATGGAGAAAATTTGAAGCTGAACTGGAGAGAGAAATTATTTGTATCGGTGAGCACACATAATACACAATTGTTTGCAGTGTGCTGTTGACTGTTTGCCAATCGATATTGAATGTTTTGCTGTGAAAGTGTACAAATACTTTTATATATACATTGTCATTGTGAATTTGCATGAAACAGTTGCAATAAATTGTTGCAACATGGAAATACAACCTTTTGTCCTTGGGGGTCCATCAATAGAAAGAATCTTAAGCATGTTTAATGGGCTTCGTGCATATTTTTTTTTTCAAGAAAAATGCCCAGTCATGCTGAGAAACATTTTTCAAAATCTCTGTTTGAAATTGTGGTTATTTTTTGCCAGAGACCAAGTGTCTACTTTTCAAGCATGCATTGGGCAGATTGAAAAAGGCAATATTTCAGCCACAGAAGTAGCTATAACCATTGAAAACTTGTTGAACAATTTAAAGTTAAAAAGACAAGAAAGATTTGTAACTTCGGATGTCAAAAAGCAACTAGAAATTTTAGTGGAATCAAGAGAAATTGCTGAAAAGAAGTTTTTTGAAGTAGTTAAATCTTTCTATGATATCAGCTTACCATATGCTGATAAATGGATATGCAGCTTGGGAAACATGGATAAGTTTAAGTGGATTCTTTCAAATAGGACGTCTGCTTCGAAGGAGATTGGTGACAATATTAACTGTAACTGACGGAGGAAACCCTTGTAAATAGTTTATAATTTTGTTAGTCACGTGACCCCCTGTAGCGTCCTGGAGAAAGAAAAAGTTGACCGGACAGTTTATTGAGAAAATCTGTTTTCGTTCAAGTTTGCTGGTTTCACGCAGTTTTTAGAACATGTCAGTTGGAAGAAACAATTTAATTTGAAACCGCTCTCCTTAAGTTTTGTTGTGCTAATAAATTCAAGTTTTGGCAATTGATGTGTAGTACAGCAATGGATTCACGGTGAGCGCGTTGCAGATTTTGATTTCCTCCAGTAAACGTTGCCAGCGCCTTCCAAACTTGAAGCAGCGTCTGCATTAATCACGAAATCCTTACTTGAGTACAAACCAAAGAAATTCGTTTATTTGATCAGTTGGTAATAATAAAGCTTATAGCTGAGAGGCAGGTTGATAAATGGAATGAAGAAAACCTTCCTGTGTCTGATAGATGGTTGCACATATTTCGAGAAACGCGCGAAAAACATTTAGATTTTCAAGACTTTTGTAATGTAGAATTTATCCCTTGCTTTCCAGGAAGTACAGCTCCTGTTGAGAGAATTTTTTCCGTTATGAATAGTATGTGAACAAAGAAGAAATCGAGATTAAGTGTTGAAACAATGAAAGCAATGCTAATCGTGAGACAAAACAATGACATGGAATACGACAAGTTTTATCACTAAGTCTTAAAAAATGTGAATATGCTGCGAAAGATCGCTTCATCCGAAAAATATGATTAATGGTATGATCAGCAGTAGAAACTTTAAACAAACATTTTTGGTTTATTTTTCCTGTTTAATATTCGGTTTCTTTAGTCTCCGAGCGTGGAGATATTACGTTTTTATTCAAAATGAAAGACAAAATTGGTAAGGCAGCCCTTCGATTTTACTGTACCGTTATTGTAATGTTGTATCGTCGTACACTTTTCTGCTGAAAATTGTATTTACATAGCAGCGCTATGATTTTCCTCTTTTTATTTTTTACATGTTATAAAGATTAACTGATTTTAGAGTTAACACTGCAATACAAGCCTTATTCAAGTTTCATACCAATTTTAAAATAATCCCTTTTCACTTTTAATGGATTGGCATTGTTTAGCAATGGGCTAGAACAAGGTTGCAACTTGTAATCATACACACTTTCCGCGTTCGGCTGTTTTGTACCATAGAGGACTGAGCTAATGGATCTCGCACTTCTCCGTTTTTTGTTGTTTTTTTTGTCAAAATGTCCCGTTTTTGTCAGAATTTAATCTGGTCAGCCTACTTTTAGACCGAAACATGCCTGTTGGCATTTGTCAATCATATGCTTTCGGTTTGTTAAAATTTTTGCAATTTTGCCAGGAAAATTTTTAACCAACTGTTTAATGCGAGGGAGACAGTGAAAAGGAATCCTAGTTTAGACTGACACTTTTTTAGGGCAGCGCAACGTCTCTCGTAAACATCGTTTTGGACATGACGCTAACAGCGAGTGACGTTACCACACTTCTTTTGCACTACAAATTATTTCTCAAGCAATTAACTTCAAGTGAGATCAAAAAGTTCTTTTTCTTTACTTTTTCCGACCTATTTCAATCGCAAGTAGAGAGTAAAATAGCAAGCAGATCTCAAGCTTCAATTTAAAACAAGACTTCATGCTTCAAAGGAAGTTCGAAACTGAAATTAGATTCTATAGTTTTTCTAATTGTGCTTGTTAAAATAAAAAAAAAAGGGAGCACATAGCTTTCGGTTTTAGTTTGGCACAAAAAATACTACTTCTTAAGGGAATGGTTTAGTTTTTGAAAAAAATTGTAAATAAATAATTTTCCCACTCTTGCCAGATACGAAAACTAAGAATAAACAGAGAATATGACTTTTAGCCAATTCTAGCTTTGAGTCCCCTCGAAAAAAGATTATTCCTTTTTAAAAAGTATTTGACAGCTATGTGCTGTGATAGCTTATCAGTCATGATTGAAAAAAGCCTTGAAATCTGAAGAAAAAAATGCAGATTCTAGTTTCGATTTCTTTAATAACCTTTCATTTTTTATGTTAATTGCTTGAAAGTTAATTTGAAAGATAGTGGAATTTGCTTTCAGCCACACTTCTAGGTTAAAATCAACCTTCTTCTAAATTTTCGCGCGAACCCTCGTCGACCCGGTTCTAAAGTTACAAAATGCACTCTTAAAACGTTGCGTTGACCTTAGAAAACTGGCTTTTGGCGCACAAAAAAATAATCATGCTACAGGTGGTACAAAAATCAAAAAAAAAGAAAGCAAAGCACTTAAAATTACTTAATTGAAAATAGGTTTTGATGGGCTGAATGAAGCTGTTGCGTTTGAATGGTAATATTGTACAAAGTTTTTACATATGTTGTTATAAGTGCTATCTTCAATCAAAAGAGGCAAGGTGGTTCAATATTGTTTGGAAGCACAGGCAGTAGCTGCAGCTAGTTGTCTCTGCTTTAGAGTTAATTAGTTATCCAGTACGATTTTTTGTTGAATTACTGAACAAAAAGATTTGTTTTTCTTGAGTTTTGTATATAGGTTTATAATAATTAAAATTAAACGGTTTCCGCTTAACTCTTTTGCTCTCACGAAAATAGCAAAAAAAATGTCCGTAAGGTGGCAGTGCGAAAAACTGTCATAATCAATCATAATTAATCATAATTATGTACCTCAAGTTTGTTTGTAAATCATTACTCAGCTGTTTACTTCTACATTCAGTGTGATATATCGTTGAAATCTACATTTCTTAAGGATTTTAAATAGAAAAAACATTTTTTTGAATATGCAAATTTTATGCAAATTAACCCCCCCAACTGGGGGGGTAGTTGTCTTCAAAATTAAAGTAGTACCCCCACCTCAGAGATCACTACAGATTTTATTTTCTACCAATTTCTTTAGAAATGGTCGCAAAATGATGCTAAGGACATAAGCTTTCAAGGTACATCACTCAAAACTTACCTAAAAGCCTAGGTTTTATACAATTTGCAATTTTCTGAGGCACATGATCTTTTTTTGACCGGTACCGACCGGTACCAAATATTGGTAGTTAAATTCAGTACCTAAAATATGATCAGTCATTATCTGCTACAGGTTAGCCTAAACCATGTAACATTATGTATTTTTGAACAGGGAATTTCTTCAAGATTCAGAAAATATCAAGTTTAAATAGAATATGCTGTCACTGATAATGAAACAGCAGCTTGTTTACACCCTTCCCATTTCTTGAGAAACAAGGGGATACAGCAAACTTTGATTTAGAAAAGTCAAATTTCTGCTAGCTTTTAAACTTGTATTTCAGTCTTTGTCTCCTTGGAAATTTGATACAAAATGACGACTTTATTGGTGAAACATTTGCAATTTATTTTATCTTTTTATAGGGTGTAGTTTTTGTAAAAACTATAATTTAGTGAAGGTAAGTCAAAAAATTTTGGGGGGTTTTGAACTGACATGACGTACAGCACTCATTTTTGATCAGTAAATATCATATACCACTTAGTCTAAACTATTTAAAGCTATATATTGCTGGAAAGCAAATTTCCTAAGCTTTCAAATGAGACCGGTATTAAGCAACATATGATATTTTTTACGCACTAAATTTACTTTTATCTACTTATCATTCAAATTTGTTTGGGGGGGTTTTGAGACCTCTAAAAAATTTGGAAATTCAAAAAAGTAAAATTTATTATCGCTTGAAATTTTGTGAAATGATGCCCCAAAAGAGTAGTTTTTAGACTGTGTTAATGATGAAGAGTTTGGTGTTGTGGTAAAGATGTAATCTGAATTTGATTTTAGTGTGGTTGGCACGTGCTGAGAATTTGGCCGATTTTGTCGTCTGCAACTGGGTTGTTGGTCACTTTAACCCTTTTTGGGTATAAAAATCCAAGAGTTAGAGCACAAATTATACATCTTCCGATGCGTGTGGAAATAAGCGTGATCTTTTGAAAATTTTATGAAAATCGGATGAAAAATAAAGTCACAAATCGATTTTTGAATAAACTAATTTTGTAACTCAATTTAAAAAAATTTGAGGTAAACACTGAAAACCCGAGATCATCAATCGATAATCGCGGGAGCGAAAGAGTTAAAAGAGTTTTTTGGCTTTTAAATATTCTGTTGATTTAAATTTATTAAAAGTAAAATATTTTAGGTACAGTAAAGACAGTAGAAAGTTTGGGGCCAAAAATTGTTACCGGTATTGATCTGAGTTTTTTGGCTTTATTTTTATTAGTAGTTAAGATTGCTACTTGTTATCCTGTTAATTTTTGATAAACTTTTACCATAGTTTTCAAACATTTATTTGTGAATTCAATCATTTTTTAAATTTTGATAAACTTAAGTTAAATTTTCAATTTAACAGTATTTTGTGAAAAAGAACTATATGAATATGGAAAATTTTAGGTTTGAATATTTTAATCCTTTTAGTAGGAACACATACATAATTGCCAGTTTTTTGTATATTTTGTAGTTACACGAAACATATTTCGATGTCATCAGCAAAGAAAAGAAAGATTGCCACTAAAATAAGTGTGTTTCAGAAAGAATGAACCGATACATGTTTCTTTATCGAGGAAACAGGAAAACCGTTTTGCCTAAAGTCCGAAATGCTGCTAGCAGTTGTGAAGTAAAAAAATTTAAAACGTCACTACAAGACCCACCACCTTAAACTTAAAAACTTGGATGGAGAGCTCAGAAAAATGAAGATAGAAAAACTTTAAAAAAATTTAAATGCTCAGCAAAGTGTCATGATTTCCTTTTGCAGCACAAATGACTGTGAGCTATGCAGTATTGGAATTAATTGCTAAAACGCTCAAGCCGTATGACGATGGGGCATGAGCAAAGAGACTATCTGTAATAGCAGCTGAAAAGTTGGCTCCAAAGTCAGTTCATTTGTATCAGAAGTTGAGTTTGTCCCGTCCCACTGTTTGTAAACGCATACAATAAACGGGCCAAGATATTGAAGATAATCTCAAAAAAAGCTGAAAAATTCGTTAACTTCTCCCTGTGTTTCGATGAAACAACGGACATCACGAACACTGGGCATCTGGCAATATTTTTTTGAGGGATAACATCAGCTTTTCAAATTGAAAAAACTTTTCTCTCGAATTGATGCACAGGACTACTCGCATTTAAACAATATATAGATATCACTAAGCATTTAAACGACTAGAATTTACAACATCAAGAGCCAGATAAACTGCGGCACTTTTTTTTCCAAGATCAAATCATTAAAAGCAAGCAGCTGGAGCTTGATGTCTTTTCTATTTCCTTTAATGTTACACCCGCCTCTGCAGCCCCTGAGCTCAAACTCATATAACTACAGAGTGATGACACGCTGAAAGCGATGTTTCAGAACAAGCCGCTGCTTGAATTTTATCGTGTCTATGTATCAAAAGAAGAGTTTCCAAACTTGAAAGCTCGCGCTCTCAAATGTTCCACAATTTTCCGAAGCACGTACCTATGCCAGCAATTCTTTTCTAAGATGAACATCACAAAAGTCGCTACAGGTCAAGGCTCACAGACGAAAATCTTAGTATGCAGTTGAGAGTTGTCACCTCTTCAGTTCGACCAAATATTGAGCGCTTAGTAAAGCAAAAAAGTTTCCGAAAAACCTCACTAAGGATTATATTAGTTTATTTTTCATAAAATGTGTGTTACTTTTTATTATTTGATGCTTCAATACTGCGTAAAATGACTTCAGCTGCATGGTTCGCATTAATTTTTGAACTATTCTGTGGATATCTTTGTGATTTTGATTTCTTGCATCACACCCACGCCAGAGTCTTCGTAGAATGGCGATTTTAAATAACAAACTTGGTTTTTATTGTTTCTTTTGTTGTTGTTACTGTTGTTGAACAATTTTTTTTTGTATCTAAAAGGTTTATTAATTTGTGTCACAAATTCTTTGTTGACTGGGTTCTTTGCTTTTTAGCGCGATTTTTTTTCTAATACAAATTAAACTTTAAACCGGAAATTTGGTGTACTAAAAGTTTTTATTAAGATTGCTTTGTTTTATCTCATGCCCTTTTACTTTTAACATTACTGTCACGAATTAGTAAATTTGTGTTAAAAGAATAATTTTTATATATGTATAGTTATTGTAATCTGTTGTTTTGTTTTGCAGTAGGCATTTTAAATAGTAAATCTAAATTGTCTGAAGCCCTAAACTGTTTTCAAAGAAAGACCTTTTTTCTTTCGGATTTATAAATAGATTTGTAACTCCCACGCCTTTCTGACGTCACAATGGCTGTCTACATGACCTGGTTTTCCAGCGTTTTCTAGTAATTCTTGTTTCTTCTCAAAGATTTTTTTTTTATTATTACCGATTGCGTAATTCATTAACGGTGTTTTTTTTGTGTCATGTGATGTTCAAGCAATTTCTAGATTATTTTCCGTCGTATATGTAAGGCGGCAAGATTTTATTCGTTTAGAGAGAGAGAGAGCGTGGTTCAGAGAAAGATAGCAGCGCGTAGTAAAAAAGGCTTGTTCTGTGGTGATTGTTGTGACAGGAATTAAACGATTATTTTGATAGTTTTTAGATTAGTAAGTCTCTGATATTTATTTATTGAAGTGCTTTAGTTCTGTGTTTTGGCAAGCGAAGGAATTCGAAGTTGTAAAGTGATTTGTGAATATATTGTTCTGTTCTTGATCGAAAAGTGCGTGGGTTAAAGTATCTTAATAGAAGCCATCTTTTCCTAGCTATTCAGTTGCAACCAAACTTAATTATTCGATCGATACTGCAAGTCGCGTCAATTTTAAGAAGTACATGTAAATTAAGATTGAGATAGATTTAAAACTCTATTGAAATGCGACAATTACCAATAAGGGCGCTTTTTGCTTTTTAAATTGTAGAAAAAAATTTCATAGTATGACAAAAGCTTGTGCGGCTCGATTGTTCAGCTGGAACTAACAAAGCGGCCCTTGACAGCGAATAGGTTCGTCACCCTTGATGTAAATGCTGCTGAAACACTTTTCTTTGCAATTGGGTGAGACTGGTGCAGCCACCTGATTTGGTATTCTTAACCTCAACATTAATAAAGGGGGACCTGCCATTGCAATAACTTAACTATGAGTGTTTCATTTCGGGTTAGTTTTCTTTTTTCATGGCTGCGTTTATGGTAGGACCAAGCAACATTGCGTTAGCACATACAAATACACCTACCCTTATGAAAAAGTCCTAAGCAGCGGTCCTAATACTTAATGGCTTAATCCTAAAAATATAGATCAATCATCTTGCCACCCTTCCACAACTTTGATATTCTTTCAAGCCCTTGCTAAATTTAACAGATAAAAGTTTGTTTAGTTTAAGGACGCCAATGGTGATATCAAGAGACGTTGCCAGGGATTCCATACTCTTGGGTGAACTCCTTACTATGTCATCCTCCTTTTTGCAATCAGTCACCTCGACGTCTAGATCAGTTAATATATCACATGTTCAAATGAACAAAAAAGTTAATTAAATTGTTGCCTGTTTCAGTTGCGAGCAAGCCACCTTCAACGTACGTCTATGCTGTAAACAAAGCAAATAACTCCTGCCACAATTTGCGGAAGGTATGGGGAAACTATATACCGGCTCTGTGCAACTCCCAAATGTTTTTGCACATCATTACCTTTCTAAAACGGTATTTTTCACTGTGTAACGATTAATGCCAATGACAAAAATATTACCCATTTGGTGAAACCGGCGCAGCCGGCTAAATTGATATTCCCAACCCCAACATTCCATATGGGGGCCCTGCGGGTGACGCTGACAGAGCCGGCTAGTTACAAATATTTAGATTTCACTTTTTTGCTAGACTTTAAAGCTGCGCTTACCACACGCGCGAATATTTGCGTTTACGCATTTCTCTTTTTCCTTTACTTCGGTCACTTTTTTGCATGCATTTCACAAAGACATAAATTTACCTATAAAAAATTTTCGACCTCTTTTCACACATTCGGTAAATCGTTGATTCAAACTGAATAAAAGCGAAAAAATATTTCGCTGGCTATGTTATCGCGATTATGGTAGAGGGTTCCGTAAACAAGCTTCAGAACTGTTTCAAACCCTCTATCTTTATTTTCTCAGTGATAGGCCTATTTGGCCAGATAACGACGTTTCACTGTTTGCTTGCATCTGAAACAAAAACTCTTAAAAATTAACTCGTTTGTTTTCGTGCTCGGTTTTGAAATTAGTTGACAAGACTGTTACAATTTGTTATCGCTAGGGCCATTTTTTTTTACCTAAAAAAATATATTTTTGACTTTATTTTAGCAAAATTTTGACTTTATTTTGACCTAACTGCTTTCGCCTTAATTATTTATGTCTTGTTTCACTTTTTTGATTAAAAATCTTTTATAATCCGCAATTTACATAAGTCTTTAAAGAAGAAGGTAGCCTATTTTAAACATTTTCTCAATCACTCAGTCTTGAAGCTAATGCAACAAAGCGATGCATGACGTCAAAACCTAGGATAACGAGCCATTGTGTGTACCGGTATCAATTAGTGTGTAATACAAAAAATGCGTTGTTATCGCAATTGTACTGTACCTTAACAGTCTGTCTATGATGTTTTTACGAAAGCCACACAGTATAATTACCAGGACTTTTTATTGTAATACAGCATCATATATTTTTTTACGTTCTTAACATCAAAATTTCTGTCTTTTCTCAGTAATTTACTGAGCATAGAAAACGACCTCTCAACAGCAGCAGAGGTTGGCTGGGCTTTTTGCAATAGTGCGTAGCTTGTTGGGTCAATTGTCAAGTTGGTACAGTTTATTATTGTTTCTAAATCAGAGTTGGATAGTCGTTTTTTAATGTAATTTTTAATTGTGCACTGATCATCATCGAATTGCATATTCTTCAGCAGTCCGTATGCTTCGGTTATCGTGCAGGCACTTCCTTCTAAGAACTCTACGTTGGCTGCTAGAGTCCGGTATTGATTTATTTTAACCAAGTCCGGCACCAAATCTTCCACATTGATAGCGTCTTTTGCTCTGCTGACTGAGAGGTCTGCACTTGTCCCATTGTTGACAATGGTACGAACAGCTGGAAGGTTCTCATTGTAATATAAGGCAGCTCTAAGCCAAATTGCCCATCTTGTAATTACAAGGTCAGGAGGAGATGGCAGACCAGCATCATGAAAATTTTTCTTGCCATCGTTGTTTTTGATTGTTGCTGCCTTGATCGTTGCTATTATTTCATGAATATTTTTAAAATGAGCACGCACACGCATAGCGCAGTTATGTAGTAAGTGCGCAACGTAGGTGACATGCATCAAAGAAGGGTATAATTCCTTTAATGTCTTTCCAACCAAAGACATCTACCGAGCAGCATCAGTCGAGAGCAATGAAAAATTCTCGCGTTTTATTTCAAGTTGTTGCAATATGTCATCCACAGTGTGCAGAATAATGCTGCTATTAACATTGCTACCGCTGTCAAGTGGATGGCAATTAACGAGGAATGTCTGATTTGGGGCATCTAAGCTGCCCACAAGCACACTAATATACTTTTGTTTAGCAATCTCTGCTTCATCCACAATTAAAAAAAATTGTTTGTCACGAAGTAATTCTTGAATTTGTTCTTCTTTTTGTGATGCTAATTTAGCAACACATGCCCGGGCTCCAGTCTCCGAAGGCAATACTTTTCCCATTGTAGCAAACAGAGACTTTAAAGAAGGATGGTTCAGTTTATGAAGTGGGATATCTGCAGCTAAGAATGAAGAGACAACCTGTTTCTTGAAGTTTACTTGATCGAGTTGTAAAAAGGTTTGCTTACTTTGGGATTTGCTCTTCGTCTCCAATTTTCTTTGGTGTTGCTTACTTTTTCGATGGCTTTCCACAAAAAACTTTTTGTCGCATTTGACTAACACGTCGCAAAGGTTGCATCGCAAGTCGCGGGCAGTAGTTGCCGAAAACTAATCCGGATATTCGTAGCAAATTTGCCTAAGTTTCGCTGTAGAAGATTTGGATTGTTTAGGCATTCTTTGCTTAACTTTCGCTGTAGAAGATTTGGCTTGTTTAGGCATTCTTTGCTTTGCAAGCTACGACTTAAAAAGACCACGTGTAAAGAGCGCAAAGGTTTTATAGAAATAGATTAATTGTCTAACAATTATGTGTTTATGCATGAACAATGACGATTTGATGCATAATAAGTGCTATTTCCTTCTCAATCACCGCACGCATTTTTACCATTGCAACTATTTGAGAAGTTTAAAATCAAATAAAGCTGCGTATAAAATTTTAATAGCAGCTCAAAAATTCCAAAAAATATAAAAAAAATCTAAATTAGTTCGTTTTTGTAAGGAAATTTTTGATGAAGAGAATTTTGACAAGTTTTGACTTTATGCAAAATTTTGACTTTGTTTTGGTCAAAACAGACTCCTGAAGACCTGAAACGAACGTTAGTAGACGTTTGATCATGTAAGAAGGTCGTGAAAAAATTTTGACTTTATTGACTTTAGCGGGCCCTAGTTATCGCTAAATCAATAATATTGCTTACTGAGACAAGTCTAAGGAAGAAAGCAAGACACACATACCACGAAATCTTAATTTACTTCTTTGAACTTGCGCAGCTTTGGCCATCAAATACTTTCCCATTTCAGATCGCAAGTTTACTAGCAATTGCAAACCCTGTTGTTTACTTAATTACGATTGAGAAATGATACTAGTTCAATAATTTACCCTAAATCAAGCAACAACGGAAGTTCGCAAGTAATTTTTGTTTTTGTGTCATGTGGTAGCCGTGGTAACCCACCCAACATCCCATGATTTCATGAAAGCATTATTTCGTTTGCTCATGTCGGGCGTCGGCCTAGACTTAATTTTATTTACACGCACTGTTTACCTGACATTCTGAAATGTTTACGAATTGCTGTTGCAAAGGTCGTATAGTTTTAGTGACCAAATTTAACTTAATTTATTGAACCAAGTGTTTCGCTAGTATAGCCAAGTATTTCACTGCCGCCGATTGGTAACATGTAGGCTACTTGTGTGTGAATTATTATGTTAGGGCTGACAAAATGGCGCGAATTATTATTTCGCCAAAGCGAACGTCACACTTATGCCTTTCCTTTTCACGAAAATTTTGAAAACTCAGTGCTTACACCCATGCACTTATTAGCTGCTCATTTTTGAATCATCTTTGAAGATCTTTGAAGGGTAGTTAACTTAAGTTTCTGCTGCGAAAGGCGGAGCAAAGTAAGGAAGATACAATTCGCAAGCTGGCGTTTTAGTCGAATTAAAGAATAAAGGTCATTCGTGACAGATGATGGCCTTAATCCGAGATTTTCAATCGGTGGATTGTGGTCTTGATTGGGCCAGTACTATATTTAGCCCTCAGATTGAGTGAAATTGGAAAAAAAATTTTTAACAACTTGCTTTTGTTTTATTTGGACAACATCCCTGAAATTTAATTTGATAACTTTTTCGAGGTCACTCATAAAGTTGAGAAAAATATTACAATCGGGTCAAATGCTGTTGTGCTTTTTGAAAATGGACCACAAGCCAAAAATAGTTCAACAGCACTAAACTAGACGAAGAGTTCCACAATAAACGAACAAAATACGTCGTAGTGAAAAATATAGGATGCGTTATACGCGAACAAAGTTACTGGGCAAACTATAAAGTAGGCCTATACAAAAAATTGAAATTCTGCAGGTACTGAAAAAAACTTTACGTTATCATGGACAAGTTGACGTCATAAATGAAGCCTTAGAATAATTTTCCTGTACAATAAAAGCTTGGCAACAATGCGCGCGTAGTTGTAAATTGCTGTTGGGTCACTGTCCCTTGATTTTTATGTCAGACTTTTAGCGGCCATCGAAAAAAATTCGGACGAAGAACCCAAAATCTGAATTAAGGTAAAGACATCTTTTGTTATCTTAGTGTGCACTGAGTAAATAGCAGTCGCTTGTCAAAACTATCCTTTTTTACGCCTTAAAAATTAGATTGTAAGGTTGGTGTAACGCTTTATTCAGCAATGGCCGCCAAAATTTGTTCGGCCGTTTTCGTACATTGAAGTTTTTCCATATTTTCGTAAAAATTTCTTCATTTCCGTAATTCCGTATTTTAGTGTTCTCCACAATTTGTAACAAAGCCAAGCATGCAACTTATAATAGCGTAGTAGGTTTTCATGCAATTCTTAATGATTGTTTAATTGCAGTATATAATGCTTACTTGCACCTAGGCTTAGCTCGCTATTACTTGACAGTATAACTCTATAAAAAAAATCATTGATTTGTAAATTTCTTCACTTTGAATTTCATGGCTCACTGGTTTTTAATGATGGCGGACCATGGTGGCTACCTTTCAAGATCAATGTTATGAAGTTGAGTTATAGCTATCTGAATTGATCAGTTCTTTTAAAACATGTATGCAAAAAAGCAAATCCGCATTTTCCTTGATGCTCCCAAAAATGATCAATCTTTAGTCAGCTTAGCCAATAACTTAGATAATTTTTCAGATTTCAAAAAACACAAAAATCTCAGAAAAACAACAACATTGCAAGATTCATACCAAGTTTAAATATATCATAACATCTCATTCCAAGATTCTTATTAAAAAGCTTTAAGATCTACTGGAAAAGCACTAACAGTGGTGCCATTGGAAGGGGCTAATCAGTTAGAGAAAAGGAAAACTTCATGAATTTAAAAACTGCTTTGTCTTTACACTTTACAAATTAAATACCCACTCACAGGCATAGTTGTCAACTAAAAATGTGAAAAAGTCTCAAGACTGGTAAAACAAGTTCCGAAAGTTGCTATTTTTGCCAAAAAATTCCAAGTTTCTCAAATGTTTTGTCACCTCATGTCTCTGGATTTCGCCACAACTAAAATTTTTTTCACATCAACTAATTTCTCTTTCATGTGGTGTTAACATCTAGAAAAAAGGTTTACCTTTTTGCGCCAAAAAATTGCAAGATTTATCTCAAAAAATTTTCACAAAAAAATCCAAAGAAAATCTCACATGGCCTTTAAAATTCCCAAGATTGGCGACTGTGCTTACAGGCAAGACTTTTGGAGTCAACTTTAAGGAAAAAAATTGAAGTCCTAATCTCCAAAATAGCCCTAAGCTTTAAGTTGTTTTCAAATAGCAACGTTCTGGCGATTCCTACAATAAAGCTGGAAACATGTGCATTGACGCCATAGCTGCCAATCTTGGAAATTTATCCCAAGTTCTGTGGAATTTTTGCGGCCTTTGTGGCTTTTCTTGAATAATATCATAGGAAGAATCTCAGAATTTTTGGGAATTTTGTGATTTTTGAAACCGAGATGTGGTCGAGAAACACGGCGAAAAATCTAGTAGTGGTGTAGAAAGTGGAGATGTCAGTATATTTGAGGACACTTGGACGCTATTAAAAACTGGAGACCTTTTTTTTACAGAGATCAATGCGGAAGTGAGGTGTGTCTTCGAAATTTTGGAAAAATTAGAGCATATTCTGAGGTCAAACCGCAACTTCGCAGAATCTTGTAATCTTTTACTCAAAAAGTGTCATTTTTTGGATATTTTTGACCCAACCTTGGGATTTTTGCACATTTCCACGTGGACACTATGATTGGCGCTTTCCTTTCAAATAAATCTTTCTCATGAGTCTTTCCCATTATGGATTCACTTCTTGTCGGAAATAAATCTTTTTTGTAGATGTAACCTGCAGACGGCCAGGATCTTCCTCGCACTATTACCTATATAACCCAATAAAATCCAACGAATTAAAACCAATAAGAGCTTATTATCAGAAACATGTCAAAACCTTTGAAAAGGCCAGCACGGTAAAATTGACTGAGCTTTATCTTTCACTTAAATTTACTGCAATACAAAATCAAAAACAATTCTAAATATAACATTTTTTCTTTATGTATAATTTCTTGGTTTTTCTGATGCAAGACGAGGCAGGTGAATAACTGATAACAAAATGCAGAGCAGTAACTCAAACGTGTAATAATGCTCTTACTCGCAGAGCAGCAGTTGGACTCCTAGCGAGCTTGGTCAAAAATATTTGTATAAAAAAGCGTTGATGCAAAAATAGATCGGAAGGAGAGGACATTAGATGGGCAACAGTTTGCCCTCAATTATTACTGTACTTGCTATGGCTTTGCCCTTTGAATAGGCCTCTCCAGCTTCGCTTTGCAGCATCAAGTCAGCACCTGAAGTACATGTATCAGATTACCGGTTACAAATCTTTGGCATAGAGAAGCTACTTATGATTGCGGGAAAATTTGCAAAAGAATTTCAACACTGGTTGTGCATAATTAGGGTTACCATACGTCCCGCTTTTTGAGGTCTTGTCCCGCTTTTTTGAACGAAAATCCCGCTTTTTGCCTCTGTGTAACAGAACGGATTTTACCAAATTTATGGACACTTCAATTATTTCTCTAACAAAAGCGGGACGGTGAAGTGCGTTTGTAGGCTTAATTATTGAGCCAAGGGTGCGGATTTGAAGCAAATGACGAAAATTGGGGTGGTCTCCAAAAAAAAAAAAAAAAAAAAAAAAAGGTCATCGCCTGTCAGTTCCACGTTTTGTGTCATTCTGAAGCGTCATTTGCTTCAAATCCGCACCCTTGGCTCAATAATTAAGCCTACAAACGCACTTCACCGTCCCGCTTTTGTTAGAGAAATAATTGAAGTGTCCATAAATTTGGTAAAATCCGTTCTGTTACACAGAGGCATAAAGCGGGATTTTCGTTCAAAAAAGCGGGACAAGGCCTCAAAAAGCGGGATTGTCCCGCCAAAAGCGGGACGTATGGTAACCCTATGTATAATAGTCAGTTGCTCCCAAGTCTCAGCTTCTATTCTTTTGGTAGATCAATCTAGTTGATTCGCTTCCAGGAGTTGCATTCGTTATTTTTGGTTGACTTTTTTTGAGGCAGTGGGCGTTGTGTATCGGATAGTAAATCTTTATTTTGTAGAAGGTGATGCTGCCATGCGCAATTATACTACAAACCTTTTGTTTTATTATAATGAGTATATCTTATCGCTTTAGCATTTTGTTGCATGTTCCGTTTTTTCTTGCCGTTTTTCTGTAATGTTATGCGCTATTCCTGAAAACTGTTTTATGTTAATGAAAGGAAATAAAAAACATCTGAACTGCTCTACTAAGCTATCCGTTTTTCAACGACTAGCTCCTAAATTTAGAATATTTTTTACAAATTCTAGGTCACAGTTACCCCAGCTTGTTTAGTGCCTATAATATTGCATAATTTGGTATAAATTTTTAACATTGGCATATTTTTAGCTAAGATAGTATGCTATAACTAAGGCCGGCAAGGTAAAATATGCCACAATTTGTGCACTTATCATATAGGCAAAGCAGCAACACTGGCAGTTGTGAAATAGATTTACTAGCTTGCTCGTAACAGTTTACAGGTTTACCTGTTTACTGGTAGGGATTCTCAGTATTAGCAATTATGATAGTATGTTTCCTTACTGTACAGCCGTCTGTAATTGCATATTAAGTTGCTATGCTTTGTTGATGTACTGCTTAGTTAGTGTTTGGCTAGTTATTGAGTGAAGTAAATTAAATTTCTGGTTTAGCTAACTCTGGAACAGCTTAACTGCTTAACCTAGGTTCGGTGTCACTGTCACAGGTGTTATGTATCAGGTTTTCTGATTTATTATTTAAGATGCTGTGTAGTCAGAACTCTGGATGCTATAGGCTTGTATGGCCGGGGCATACAGCCACCTGGCTCTCATGAACAATAGGTTGACTTAATCAAAACTTGCTTTTGCGATGTATTTGACATGTCTAAGTGACTATGTCAAGCTGATGTTTGGTTTGCGACTACACTTTTCTAAAGGTGACCATAATTACTCAAGTATTATCAAATTATAACTTCAGGTACCCAGCATGTCAGAATTAACTACATGTTGATGGTAATTAAGTAAAGGCAGTGGCTATTTCGCCGTCGATGGCAATTTGCCCTTGGAATCTATTTTGCCGTGATCATTCACGTGTGTTTATATAACCAAATTTGCTATTAACGCACCAGTGACTCTGTGGTGTAGTGGATAGAGCGCTGGTCTTGAGATACCAAGGTATCGGGTTTGAATCTCAGCTGGCCAGGGCTTGAAAAGAAAGGCAGTGTACACTGAAGGGGCAGGCCCGGTATGTAAATGTACAGGGCAGTGTACACTGCAAGGGAGTGTGCAGGGTGGGGGATAAAGACCTGGGAGTGCAAAATTTTTTTTTTGTTTTTAAAATTGACCAATCAGAGACGACCAAAAGTCACATGTTTAGTACGTCATTAAGATTGACCAATCACAAACAACTCATGGCAAAATAGTCTCTGAGGGTAAATTGCCGTCGACGGCAAAATAGCCACTGCCTTAAGCAAACCTTGTTGTACAATTAATTGATTGACTGTTTGTCAGTCTGCTTTTATTGCTAATATTTTTGCTTTGCGTGTTTGTAGGTGCATGCACTCATAAGTATATCACGTGCGCATTTGCATTAGTTAGCTTAGAATCAAGTTCCAGTAACTTGATGATTATAATTGCAAAAACTGTTGGTCACTAGCCATGTAGATGTAAAATTATACTGGCTTTAACCTATTGGTTTTGCCATTTGAACATATATTTTCTTGTGTTTCTACCAAGTTGTACCAATGCTATAATGCATAATTTAGGCAATACTATTCAGGTACACTAATCCAGAAAAAACGCCAATAAAATTATGAAAATTGCTGAAGAAAATTTATGAAAATGCATAGTTTAACTCAAATTGATTATCTAATTTTGCACAGTTTGTTGATTTTATTTTTAGTGTGTATATATTAGGACAAATTTTCCATTTTTCTGTAATTTCTGTATATATCTTTAACAGGTTTTATTTCTGTAATTCTGTAATTACTTGCACTAGAAGAATTTTTTGTAATTTCATGATTTGGCATGAATTTCCATATTTCCGTGATTCAGCCGTTCCATATTTCATCTTTAATTTTCTTGTCTTGTTTTTTAACTTAATGTAGTTTGCACATTTTTGTTGGTGCGTTTTTCAGACAGAAAATCAATGCTCTTGTGTGAAACCATATTAGACAGAAAAATGTTCATTTTACTAAGATCATTTGCAATAAATATAGAGGAAGGCATTGCCTCTTTTGCTGTCCACTGTCTGCATTTATGGTGGGACTGAAAAATAGAGCAAGCAGGGACATGAATTTACAAAAATAGTTTCCAAAGTTATTACCTAACTTTTATGAAACGGTCTTACTCCTTAGCAGCTTATAATTGTAATTGCGCAGACCAAGGGTGTGCAAACTTTTTGCTGGCTAGTCAAGCTTACTCTATTGGATAAATACTATGGGCCAAGCCTGTACAATTTGCAAGGCATGCGGTTTTTGTGAGATCAACCTCAAAAGGTTGGAATGTTTAAACAAACGATCTTTTTGAGGAGATCAACCTCAAAACAACAAAGTTTTACACTGAATGCCCTTTTTTTTTTACCTTGGATGACCAATCTGTGAATGCTGGTCACAAGTCACGTTCATCTGTGATTTATACAATTTTGCCAAAGCAATTACTTTCAACCTGGTACTCGCAGTTAAAAATGTAATTATGAAAGAGATCTTGTCATGTTGGTGAATGGCTTATTTTTGCAACTGTAAAAATAATTACTATTTTGGCTAAACAGCTTATTTCTGTAATTGTAAGATTTATTGCTATTTTGGCACACTTCTCCAGCTTTGACTTTGTGCCACCCTATTCTTATCATTGAAAGAAATAGACAAAAGTTTGTGAAATGAAGGCTGTATGTGAGTGAAACCACCTTTGATTTGTGAGCACAATGATCAAGATTAGGAGCACAGGAGCTAAACGCAAACACTGCATTGCCAAAGTGCCATTATACACAATAACATAAACGAGCTGGTTTTACCTGGGAGAGCTACCAGCCAGTTTATATTTGGAAAAAATATCACTTTGCCCAACTGTGCCATCTTCATACTGGAAACATTTCAGAGAGCAGTTTCAAAAGGTTGCCTCATCAGATACAGCCTAAGTTATTTTCTTGTTTGACAACTAAGAAAGTTGGTGTAAAGTTCCTGTTTAGAGTTAACTACTGTGTCGAGATCTCATGTGCACCTACTTCAGTGTTAAAATGGTATCAGATTTTTATTTTAAATTTAGTCACACGTACATATAGATTTTACATCAGGCTAACTAAAAAATGTTATTTCTCTTTATTGTATATGACTCAAGGCTGCGTTAAGTAATTTTAAAAGCATTATGAAAAAAATTTGTTGGAGATGTAGCTTGCATTTTTGTGGTTTTTTAGTGAATCTTGTGTAGCTACATTTTCTAAATAGCTTGTCTGATTCGCCTGCCACTACAGTTGCAATGAAATTTCAGATCAAAAGACTTAATTAAAGAATTGCATACAGTGTGATCTTTGTTAAAATACCTACATTAAGCGATTGAAGCAGTTGATTGTATGTTGAAAATTCAATTTATTTATCTCGTGTTCAATTATTTCCTAAGTTAAAAGAGAAGGTTGATTTTGTGATAACATCTATAACCTTATTTGACTAAAATACTTCAATTTTTATTAAACTGTAGGTGTAAATGAATTAATTGCTATTTGCTTTATTATTTTATCTCACCAAGCAGCGTAAGTGTTGATGTGAACAGTAATTTTATTGGTAATAAATGTAACATGGCACCGAGTCAAATGTTGTGTATAAGTTCATATTTTGTTATGCGTTTACTCAAAAACCTTGGTATTTACATAAATTCCTGCTTTCCTTCAAAAAAATGTAAAATAATAGTTTGGTATAAAATTTCCCTTAAGTTTTTGTGATATGCTTTTTGATCTGCCTTTGAATAGCGAGCTTGTTTACCGTTAGCTGTCGTTAGAGTCGCTATTACGCTTTTCGTAAAGTTAAATTTTTCGGTTGAATGCTCGACTGTTTGGTATCTGTTATTTATTCGATCTTACTGTTGACTGTTTTGGTTCTGCTTCACTTAACTCCTCTGCGCATTTTGTGGAACTGATTTTCTTAAGGTGCTTTTGTTGACTTTAATTTGGCACAGTACCGGTACGGGCTGCAATTCTAGATTGTGTGGCAAAGAATATGAGGAGTAATAGTTTGTCATTTTATGATTTCAACAACTTTTATAAATATCGCATTTGGAAAAACTGTTGCCTTACAGGCCATAGTTGTATTTCAATTGATTTACCAAGTTCCCAAACATCCAATCGTTTTTACTACTTTTGTTAATGCCCATGAAATGAAGATATTACTTTGTTTTAGGAAGTGCATGACGAAATTTTCGCTCTGGCATTTAATGGTGAACGCAATTAAGTTTGTTTTTTCGTAATGTCATAAAACACTCCCATGCCATCAAAGTCGATGTACTACAGTATATTGCACGTCGGTGCAAATTGCTAACTAAACCCGAAGGTATCAAGATTGATTAATTTACAACTGTATTTGGGTCTGGAAAACTTTTGTTGTTTTTTTAGTTGTTTTAAAACTACGATTGTTGTAGCAGCAGTTGAAATCGAACATCTTGTCTGAAAACCAACAAGACGAAAGTCAGTGATTTTTGCCCACAACGTGTGAAAGTTTTATGACTCAGTGTTTTGTCTCCAAAGTTTAATTGGCAAATGCTGAGTTTGTGAATTTGGAATTTTTCTATAAATGGCTCGCGCAAGCGTGATATACTGTTTAATCTCGAAGGCTTGTTTACAAACAAAACTGCATTCAAAAGCAGGCGTAATACTTGTGCGCAGTTAGCTTCATCATTCGTTTTCCGGTGCTGCCTGCAGAGATAGTACGTCATATCATGCCATACTCTTCGGCCAAATCGTGCTCGTATTGCAATCAGAATTGCACCCTGCATTTGTACAGTTGTTTTGAAAATACTTTTAATAGTTTTTTAATTATAAAGTTAAAAGCAACCTAAATGATTTGTGCAAAAGATAATGAATTACGACTAAAACAACTGACAAAAGTAGACTGCCTTAGTTTTTGCCATCAAAATGTTTGATTGCAGCAATCTGTATGCTGTTTGTGGTAAAGGAACTGATTCATTTTTGTGCGTTTGGCACTCGTGTAAAACACACGGAAGAGACACGTGATTAGTGGCATGTTGTGTTCAACTGTTTTTTATGACTATTTGTGACAATAATATGAATTGTTCCAGATCCCACCGAATTGCACGTAGCATTAGTCACTGTGGCTTTTGCTGGGTCTTAACCACTGGTTGGTTGCAATTAAATTAGATTTGTTAGCATGAAAAGAAAAGAAAAAGCCTTTGTGGTTTAGAGGATGATGTACCTTAATCGAGCAGGCGGTATTGATGTTTGCACTAATTGTTATTTCTGGAACTAGCAGATTCCGCGATTGCTTCTGCGTCTATTTGATGATGGCCAACAAATTACTATCAGCCCAGCACGCGTCTCTGATAAACAAAGACAGAGCCACTATTGTTAGTGATATCGAGTGCACGAAGTGCTAGCCCCAGCCCAAATTTCTTTTCGTCCAAAGGCACATATCCGAGCCCTCATTGGATTGACAATTCTGGTTGATTCATTAGTCTAGCGGTGTCTACAATTGGCCGTTCGTTGGAGAATAATTTATTTGTCGAAAGTTTCATATGCTAGGACTTGTCAAGAGTTGAATAATGTCAAAAGAACCCGATCAGTCACGTTGCAGTATATCGGTCGTGCATCTACATTCTTTCTCTGTCTTAGTTACATTTCTTGCCTAGAGAAATAAATTATGTTACGCAATAAATTTCTAGCTGTTTTTATGTAACAGTGGCGGCCACACTTGATGCACGCGAGAGCAGCAACGCAATTCTCTGTCGTGTTCCGTCGATACACTGCCACGCAAATCCATGACGAAGATCTTTTTTTTGACGTTCGTAATTTTCGCAGCGCGAATTGTGCATTTTCTGTAGGGTATAGATTCTCCCCCTCTTTTTTTTGGAGATCATGTTTTTAAGGCCCGAAACCACTCTTTTTGCACCTTTCCATCGGCCACAGAATTCAACGTGACTGACCGCGGGTTGCACACCCCTTGGTCACATCACTAAACATAAAAGCGATATGTCAAAAGAGCCACTTTAACAGCCCGAAAGAGCCGCAGTTTGCTCACCTCTGTTTTAAGGATTGGTAAGCGCGGTCTACTGGAGTTGCCATGACATTTCCAGTTGTCATGATTGAGTTTGCAGTTGGTTGCTACAACTTGGGAGCTATGCCCCAAATACAGACTTCGCTTTGCTGACTTAACAAAATACCTGAAATATTTTCAAAATTTTTGCCGATTTGATATGAATAAATGGTTGAGTTGGGAAGGTTGTTGTCGAGATGTGAGTGAATTCTGATATTGTCGTTTTTGACAAGATAAATGGGAAATCCAGCAATTATGTGAAGCATACGTTTACGTCAACTCGTCAGGTCAACTTGCGAATTTGAAATGTCGATCGGACTAAAACAAATATGTTTAACCTATCCCTGTCAGTAGTGTTCGGAAGGAAGAATTAATTGGTAGTTACGTGCGGTCTAGCATTCTTTTTATTGGTTCGATTTTCTCGGGCGTTGCGTTTGCCTAAGGGCACACTGCTTATTGTTGGCGAACAACTAAACAAGTTTTATGCAGTTTTTAAAATTGAATATTCTTGCAACAGTGATACTGGCATAATCGACTTATTACAGCGCATGTAATGACATATCTCCACTTTTTGTCAGTTACACATTTCCTAAGTCATCTGATTTTCTCGCTCAGCCATTTATTACAGATGTTTATTCAAATGGATTTATTTAAAAAATTAAAGACCTAATCGGATTACCATTGCCTTAATTCTTAGTTACTGTTGTTTTTCAATAAAATGTTATTCAACTCTTCGCTGAACCACCGCACAACAGGAGCCACTCTTAACTAGTGTGGGAAAAAGTTGCCATTGCTGGATTCTATTTCAGGTTTCATTGTTTTAATTAGTGGTAGTTAGTGTCACATGACATAATGACGTAGTATGCTGTGTAGTTTGCTGGACAAGTCCGGTTTTGTTAGGAATTTTTTTATAGGAAATAAGAAAACTGTTTTTCAATATTAAAGCCAGATTGTTAAAAAAAGTCTTTTAACATTTTGTTTTCGGTGCTTTCAGTTGCATGTACGCTATTGGAGTTGCATTCAAATTTGCGACAATAGCTGTTTTGCAGATGGTGAACTGTTGTATTCAGTGATACTTTTTCCTAGGTACTCCATGTACTTTAAAAATGCTGCTTCGAGTATTCATGAAATAAGAACATTATTGATTTTTATCTGAGCACACTGAAGTGCCCAAGAACGTTTTTGTCGTATATGATAAACATAAATTTGTCGTTGACCTTCAAAAAGTTTTATTGGCGGCTGTGTTGTTTTAGCTAACATTACTCAGCCGGGATTTCGCTCCATCGGCAATTGATATTTTGCATTGCGGCAATTCAAACGTCGTCATCAATTTCTTTGCCTATAGAGAAGAGCGCTTGAGACTTTTAGAAACAGTTGTTTAGCTTTGACTCAGTCCAAGCTAAATTAATTGTGGGTTAGTAATCGATGTGTTTTTTGCGAAATTCAACCCTACCGTTGAGAAAGCAAAGGAAGAAATGTTTGACCACGGACTGACCAAACGCTTAATGAACTAGTCATTTGTCACCGGGAAAAGCTTGCCTTCGATTTGTTTTTCACTCAGCACAATGTCGCAATCCCAACTAGTGAATAAATCGTTTGGTGCAATCGCCATGAAAGGCTATGTCTTGCCTTTGCTTTTATGTGAACAAACATTGCGCAAAAGTCTTGCTTAAGTGTCTTTGATTTGAGCTCAAAGCTGATGTAACAATGTTAATGTTGCAAGCAAGATCTGCTTCGTTTTTGTTTGCAGCTCACGATTCGATATTTTTGGGAAAATGCTTGCAAGTGGTGGCCATTTAAAGAATTATAGGTTGTTCAACGAAGTTTACTCTTAGCTACGGCCAACTCTCACAGACTGCTTGTAACGTGGACTTAATAAGGGCATTTTTAACTTTGCTCAAGCAATAACAGTTCGTAATTTGACGCTTGAGTGATTTGGCTTGTTTACCCACTCGTTTAAAGACATGTCAAGTCATGTGCATAGATTGCCAAAGCTTCCTGTCATAACAGGTAAATTGAGAAGTTATTTTGCAAGTATAGCCCCTACAGTTGCTAATAACATTGCGGTACTTGTTTACAAATAAATCGAAATGCATCGTCGTTGTGAGTGGCCTGGACATCTTGCCTTGTGTGCATTGTTATGATAGCGCGTGTCATAAAGGTTCCCATGTGATTCCATTCTACCTGAGGTATTTTGTGAAGTAAACGTCCTTATTTTTAGCTGGTAATTAAATTCTCCAAAGTTCAAGGTTGTATTCGCTTGACCACAGTGAGCTGCATTATTTTATATTAACCATAGCTTGTTCAGTACTTTCCTCTAACGTAAAAAAGCTTAACTGTTATAGTCACTGATCTTTATTCATCCATCTCTTTAATGCAGTTACGTGCTGAAAAATTACATAGATCCTTCCGTTTGTTAGTACTTTTGAAGCATTTTTGCTCCTGCGTCATAGTTATGTATTTAGCAAGCGGAACCACTGGTCTTTGACTATTATCGGTGGTATTTTCGTTATTCATCATTTAATTCCTGTTGTGACTTTCGTAGAGGAAAAAGTTTTGATCAGGCGGTCGAAGCTTCAATGTTTGATAAGTAAATTCAAGTGCAAGCTGCACAGGTATATTGGAGATTAATATTTACAGAATTGACCTTGTCCTAATCAGTGCAGCTGCTTTGAAAGTGAAGTGAAATAAAGTTTAAAATAAATTAAGTTCTTTACCAAACTATATTCATTTGCAATAGTATCGTACCACCGCTGCAAAATTGGTAGTCGGACAATTCTTGCTTGTTATTGCATCAGGCGTTGATTGGTATTACATCATGTTTTTCGCATTACAAGTCCGATGTATTGCGAAAGTTTTAGACCAAGGTTACCCCAGTGCTTATTTCTTAATATTTTTGTCAATTTCATTTAATTGAAGTCTCAGCGCTTCTGCATGTGCATAGTTGGATTTTTTTTATTTTTTAAGGATAACAACGTTAATGAGTAGGTTACTTTTGCTTGCGACGGGACGGGCCCTGCTGATGAGTCCAAAAGGACGAAACGCGTCCAGGGATGGTCTCGTGTAAATTGGTTGGGTGGTATACTCATTATTGTTTCCTGGCATATTCATTTTAATAAATTGTTAATGCCCCTTACGCCCGTATGCTACTTTTCCAATTAGGTGCACGGTTTACAATTTCCATATCTTCGCCTATAAATTTCATTTACTTGAAGTTTGGTACAGTAAGAATGTATAACGTGCTCAGATTGTGGCGATGCACAAAATGCATTTTCTCTGAGCCAAATATTGAAACAACCTTATGTCATGAAGTTATCCGTTCAAAAAGCGATAAAAAAATTTGACAGGAAAGGTGGTTATGTCAATTGCAAAAAAAGTGGTAGACTTATGGAAAAAACAGCGCTTGATAGTAATACCATAAAAAGGATAGTGGTGGAGTCTTACCTCGAGTTCCTGCGTGAAATTCGTGTCATTCGTCTTAGATAATGTTTGATGTCAGTATAAGCACCATTTTTCGTCAGCCATCTTGTTAGAAAAGACTGACATGAAGTTTTTCACACAAATTTGTCGGAGACTGCACTACTGTACTTTTCATCGTGTTGTAAACTTGTGTTGCTGTTTTGCGAGACCTCCTACTTTTCTGATATACGTAAACACCTTCACAGTCAATTTTTTTATCACTTTTTGGATCGAAAGCATCAGGACACCAAATTGTTGCAATATTTACTGTAGCTCTGAGACTATGCAATTTTGTGGATTATATCAATCTGGGCACATTCTAAATCTGCACACAGTACCAAATTTTCCCCCATTTCGATCCGATGAAAATCGACAAAAGTGGGTAAAAAAAAGCAACTACTTGGATAACTGCTTTCTAACGCTAAGGTAGAACTACAGTGAAGCATTGGACTTGTAGTACCAAATGCACGGATGCAATATCAATTAAATAATGGCTGACATACTAGCAAAACTTGCAGAATGTCAACTTCGCTTGTTGTGATCTTACGCTTTAGCAACATGACGGTAGATAAAGTGCTGTTCGCCATAATAAGACGAACTCACGTGGTTCAGCCATTTTGTAGCATCTACTTCAACTGCGGTGCCACGTTGTAGCATAATTTAGGCTTGTCTGAACCTGTCTGTTCCAAATCTTTTTTCTAAAACTGCTCAACTGGAAAAAGTGCAATTGTTCGCTGGGGCGCTTGTGAAGCGAAAATTCAGCGTATTATTGTTTTCAATTTCCCTCATACCTCAGGGCAGTGGCATTCTATAATCTGTTGTGTTGTTGGTGTATGCCGTGGTCCTGGCTTATTTATTCGTCCGACACGAGATTGGCCTTCGCTTTCGTACAAGTTGTGAAATTACCAGCATTTCTGCATTGCTCAATTATTCAGTACAGTTCCACTGTGATGTAGATCGAGATAAAAATCTAAGCATTGGTGCAACCGAGCAGCCTCATTGTGAGTCTTTGACTTAAAAGGCATTTGGTGTTACTACTACTGTAATCAATTGGTGAAAAGGGCATACTTAAAGGCCGTATTTCGTACTGAGTTCACGGGACTTGACTTGATAGAAAGAAAAAATATCGAAAAAAGGTGATTGGGTGTCAGAACTTAAAAAAACACAAATCACCCGAAAATTAAATTTCCTATTTCGAGAAAAAGTTTGCAATGATCTGGTGTAGAAGGTGTAGCTTGGGATCGAGCGTTAATCTTGATGCATATTTAATATTAATCAAACAACCCTCGCGAAGTAGGCACCTTGCCTACGTTTATGACAAAAAAAGTGATATAAAACGGTCGATTCTCACTCATGCCTTCCTTACTTTATCCACCACTGTTAAGCATTTGATCTGAAACATAGATTTCAGTATCACATGTAACAACTTCACAGTTTTAATTGACGTAATGTTTTCCGTCCGCTATTCTGAGTTGCAACACCATAATGGAAAGCGAGTGCAATATCCACAAAGCGTCGACGCTAAAATAGGAAACGTGGTAAGAGGATAAAGAGCGTGGAAAGATAACGAAAGAAATTTAAAAAAAGTGAGTGTCATTGAAAGGAAGAGAGAAAGGCGCTGAGCAAACTTTTTCTTGCTAGAATGTTCGCCTGGCTATTTTTTATTAGCGCCCAGCACGCGTTGTTATTTAGTTGAATGGTAGTTTGTTGAAGGAAAGAACAAAATGGTGTGAGCGTGTAGACAGTTTTGATACGAAAGGCTTAGCTGACTGTTCGCGCGAAGAAAGACGTATCGTTACCAGGTTTTAAACTGTACCGGTTGTGTAAGGTCACTGCTGTGATCTCATAAGAGGTAAGCAAATGTGTGTTTCATGTTTTGATTTTTCAGCGACCCGACTTTTGTAGTCAAACATTGATCAATGTTGTGTTACGTGTTTTTGCTTGGTGAGGCAGGTTACACGAAATAAGGGGGCGCGTTTATTAATTCGAATAATTACTCTTGTTTTTGCAGTGCAATATCTACCTCAAGTTAATGCTTGTAACGAGAAATTGATTGTTGGTTGTTATCAACAAGACAGCAAAGGAAACTGAATCCGTAACGAGCTGATTTCGATCGGATCTGCTTTCAAGAACGTACAATCATATTGTAGTTGCGAGTTTTATTCCCATCTTAAGAAATCGCGAAATATATTTTGTAATATGAGGATGCAAGTCTGCCAAGATTCTTCTACTTCTACCACTAGTCCTGGATTGTCGAGCTGTGACGATTACCCCATGAAAGACAATTCAAATGAACTTTCAAGTGCGTCGCCGTGTAGTAAAGGTAATCAAATATACTTTTTAACATTGTGTTCATGTGTTAAAATTGGTGCTGGTTTTGATGAAACAATCCATGTGTTGTAAATCAGTTATTAGAAATCTTTGGGTAAGATTAAATTCGGTTTGCGATTAAATGTTCCTTGGATATGTCGGAAACCTTATACGAATGGAATTGCGTTATTTCATTTTTGTTGGCAACTAGCGATTTGAGAAAAGCTAACTGCTTAATGGCAAAGCCAGCGGTTGAGAGGGCGCCCCCCAATTTTAAACTAAACATCAAGGGTGATCGTTTCCAATGCTATTAAAACGCGGAAATTTTACGTAATTCCACGGACTAGCCCCAATTCGAATTGTAGTTCTAACTTGAACACTAAACCTAAGACTATCCTTAACCTTACTAGCTGTGATCTACTCTAATTCTAACCGCTGATAATCGCTGGAGGGTTTCCTGTTTCAACAGAAATTAAGTCTGAAAGGTTTTCGCAAATTTTTATGTTTTAAGTTTCTTCCGATCGTTTCAACCAAAAAGCGCCTCCATTTCCAGTTTTGTCTGGCCACGCGCCCACCGACTCAGCATTAGTTTATTGTGCTTAATTTGCAGATGACAGCAACGCTAGTCGACCTTCGACTTCCTCTGTGAGTGAACCGATTGATATAAACCAAAACGCACGTTTACAGGTAAGGAAAATTCCATGCACTGCAACCAGTCAGTGACGAGCAGCGTTCAAAACGTACTTGTTGCAGGTCGCAGCTGAAGCTGCCAGACAAAGAAGAAAGAAAAAGCGGAGAACCAGGGCTGGCGATAGTTTTTGCACTGGAACGTTTGACGATTTGTATTACATCACCAAGGAGCTTCTGGGGGAAGGTGCCTATGCAACAGTGTGGACTTGCGTTAATCGATACACAAATAAAGAGCATGCCGTAAAGGTAAGAGCTACGTGTTTTAACTTAGGGCATATGAGTGTTGACTGCAGCAACCCTTTAAAAAGCGGTAGCGCCGGCTTAGAAGATGTAGGCAAAGTAGTATGCTGAAGCTACTGTATAGTGAGCGAAAGCCTTGTTAGTTCGCCTCATTTTACTGGAAGTAATTTTGTGTGCTACAAGTTTCATAAATGGAATGGAACTTGCTTGAATATTATTGAGGTTTTCATATGTCTTTTGCCATAGCCATATCGTTGTTCTTGTTTTCTGCAGATTATAGAAAAGAATGTCCCTGGGCACAGCCGCGTAAAGGTTTTCAAAGAAATCGAATTGCTTCACCAATGTATTGGTCAACCTAACATCTTGCAATTAATCGAATATTTTGAAGATTCGGAAAGATTTTACCTTGTTTTTGAAAAGATGTACGGTGGTAAGTTCAATTAATTACATAATTAAAATACAGTGCATAGAAGAATGTATGTTTCTTTGTTATACCAACAATATTCTTGTCTGAAAACTCATTGAAAATTTTTTCAAAAACAAGAGTATCTTCAGAGTGTTAAAAGTCTTGTCAGATTTTGTGAATCTAGTTTGTTAGTGTGTCCAGTTTCAGTATATATATTTATACAACGTCAGGTATATTTTACTCTGAGGAATTGATTCACTTGAAAAGATTTCCTAAAACTCCCGAACATTATTTCTCGGGACGGTCCCTACAAAAAGTTTCCTGTTTTTTCCTATCCGCCATTTTTTTCTAGAAATTGCTGTGCATGTGGAACGTGGTCCGATATGAAGGAGTGATTTATTTGCAATGTGCTTTCTATGTGCGTTATTGTTTGAGACTGGTGATTGGGAGTTGCAACGCCGTTTTTCTAATTTAGGCTTTAGTTTTTGACAACGTTGATTTTCATTGATGCAGCGTGCAGGGTTTAATGGGCTTGCTTCGGCATCTTGTGCGAGCTTGTAAAAGGAAAGAGCGTAAAACAATGATTTGTAGACAATTTGCCATTTTCGCAATTTGTCTTCCAAGTCGTGATTCCTTGATGCCAGTTGTTCACTGGTCTAGTGACGTTTGTTAAACATATCGTATCAATCTTTTTCATTATTCACGATTAATCTTTGATTTATTTGATGAGAAGATCATGACGTAACAATCATGCAGTATTTCGTCAGATAAAATGCGGCCTTGCACATTGCGCAAGGTATATGCGATCACGCCTTAAATTCATCAGCCAATGAAAACGCTTTGCAGTTTTTATTTGAGCGGAAATGCGTAATATATAGTTGCATTTTCTTTAGTGAATATAACTGCAGCTAGCGTGATGCATATTAGGAAAAGTATTTATTCCTTGTGATGTTCGAACAATAGCTTTTACTTTCCATTAAAACTGGATAAAAGCCTTTTTTATCGAACACACCGACTCGCACACCTTTCATTGCTTGTAATAGAATTGTTGTCTCTTCTTTCTCTTACAAAAGAGCAAAAAGCTGCGTCATTGATAGTGCAACAGACCATTGCTGCAATCCATTTTGGCTCTTTTTTTTCTCTTTATTACTCTATTTAATCACTTTACAGCTCGTGATAGACGTTTGAAGAGAATAAGGAAACACATAGTTGAAATGTTATCTATACCTTTTATTGCGTGTTGTTTAAGAAATGAAACATGAAAGCTCGGTAGTCAAAAACGTTTGCTGTATGCGTCATAATACATGTTTGCTATGCGATTGTTTGGACAAGACAGTTGTTTATGAAAACAGATCTCGATCGCAGCATCGGCGACTGCGTGATATTTGTTAAAGGGGCATCGGCCGACAGGTCCTTTCTCCACTAGACCGGATCGATTGAAAGTTTATAATAAATACATTTGGTTGAGACTGACTGATGTCATCATGGACGTAGTTTCGGTGTCTGAGTTTTAATAAGTACCGGTGACTGTCATTCGTCGTGTTTGAAATTTTACTTTTCTGCTCAATACTGGTTGAAATAAGCACGTATTTAATCCAGCTTCAACACGATTTGCTTGGCAGGCTCATATACTTCGTTAATGCCCGAAGCTATATTTGCTGCAGCATCTTTGTTTATCACCCAAAACCGCGTGTCTTGTGATGTAACACATGATATGCTATGTATTGTGTTACGCTTGACATCATGAAACACCTTTCTGAATTACTCAGGAGGGCAATATTTGTTATGCAACTTGATACTTTTGCATAAAATGCGATTGACACCAAGCAATCATTCCACTCTGCAGCACATGCTGCCAAATATTTTAATTATTCATTGCATGTTTTGCGTAGGTACGCTGTTGCATCGTATAGAAAAAAGCGAACATTTCAATGAATGCGAAGCGGCCCGGGTCGTCAAGGACATCGCATATGCACTTGCTTATTTGCACGATAAAGGAATAGCTCATCGAGATTTAAAGCCAGCAAACATTCTCTGCGAAACTGCAGATAAGGTAAGGTCGCGATGTCTGCTGCGTTAAACAAAAGGATCGTTGATAAGATCAATGCTTAACCCTACACTGCTTCATAGGTGTCACCAGTCAAAATCTGTGATTTCGATCTCGCTTCTGGCTGTCGAAGCTTTCTAGAACCAATCAAAACTCCAGAATTGTCATCCCCAGTTGGGAGCGCAGAGTACATGGCGCCTGAGGTTGTTGACACGTTCGTTTACAACGAGTCTCTATCCTATGACAAGCGCTGTGACATATGGAGTCTTGGTGTTATAACGTGAGTTTTTACACTTTTGCATTTCGTTTCTTTTGTTCAGCGTTATTAGCTCAGTGCTTACTGTTTTTGCAGTTATATCATGCTTAGCGGTCGTCCTCCGTTCGTTGGTGCATGTGGTGAGGACTGCGGTTGGGACTTCGGCGAAGCTTGTCTAGCGTGTCAAGACATGCTTTTTGCAAGGTATGCGTGTAAGATTAGCAGCCGCCTAGTTTAATATCAACGATACTTCATATTGACTTTGCTATCATTGCAGCATCAAGAGCGGTAAATACGGCTTTCCTGAGGAACAGTGGTGTTCGGTATCAAGCGATGCGAAAGATTTGATATCGCATTTACTTGTGCGTGACAGATCGTCGAGATACAACGCTCATCAAATTCTTAATCATCGATGGATTAAAGGGGTGAGATTTGAATATATCTCTGAAAATTAGTTTTTTATTGAAAAGTTCTTTATTGTAATGCTCGACCAGTTCGGCGTATCATTATTAAGTGGAAATTGCGATGCATTACTGGCTTATTTTCAGACTGCGACTGCCACTCCGTTATCAACCCCTCAACTTCTTTCTCGTTGTGATTCGTCTGCTCACGATCTCACTCAGTTTGCCGCACATGCAGTTGCCTACGAACGAAAGCTTGCGTCCACACAAGAAAGCGCCAACTACGTTAAGGTAAGTGACTGCACTGAGGATTCGCACGTAAATATTTGAGATGGAAATCGTTACATTTAAGCTGAATAACGGCAAAGCAGTGAAGCTAAAATATCGTGTTAGGTTCTGCATTTGATTAATCACAGTTTCAAACTTTCAGGAAATGACAAATCTGCGTTTGTCTGCACCGGACAACTCGGCGCTAGCGAAGCGCAGAACTGGCCTCAATAAAACTGAAACCGATTTGCAAAAATTGGGAAATGAGCTGTACAAGGAGGACATCGCTGACAGCGCAAGCAATATGACGCAAGTGTCGGGCGGTGCGTCTACGTGCTCTGAGATGGCACGTTTCGTAACCGGAGTGCACGAAGCAGATACTGCGGCATTAGCTTTTGCTTTGACAGGCATCGAGGGAACTTAGTTCCAATGACTGGTTTTTTTTACTCATCACACCATAATGCTTTGCTTGCACAGCAGCAACACATGTCATCATCTTTTGTTATATTGTGAACAGAACTTTTTTTTAATTGTGCTTTATTGAATGGCAAGCGTTACAAGTTTATGAGCTCCTTTTATGTATATAGGTAACGCCGCGCTTATTAGTTAGGGTTAACCCCCCAAAAAATAAGAGAGTAAAAATACACCTATGTATATAAAATTGTTCCCTGAATAAAGGCTGGTTTCCATTAAGCGTAAATGGAAACCAGCCTTGTGATGTTTGTGGTGTAGCGTTAAGATACCATAAAGCAGGGGTGCTCAAAGTGCGGGCCGCGCAAGAAGTTTTTGCGATCGCGACTAATCTCTTGAAAATAAAAGTCTTCAGCAAAATCGTTGTTTAGAACCCTGATTTTGCCTTTACAGATATAGCAATCATAAGTTGTACCGGTTAAACCAAAAAAGAGTAGCATTTTGCAGCCCGTCAAGACCACTTTGGTGAAAATGTGGCCTGAACCGTAAAACTTCTGTAAAAATTCCGTAAAAATGTGGCCTGAGCACTCCTGTCACAAAGTATGAGCTTGAGAAATGACTGAAGATGGTCGATGGATTAAATGTTCATGCTGCTCGAAAATATGTTTTTTTGTAATTGGAAGTGCCTAACCATTCGGTCGTATGTGAACAGCGAGGTAGTAGAAGACAGTGGTGCTGTATTGGGTTGGGTTGTAAGAGTCGCTTAGTTTCATCATGTTTTGTATACAATCGATCTTGTTCCGCCAAGGTGTATTACGTTTTCTTTTCCATTTTTTTAAACTAAATCTTCGTCGATCGGTCTGGGCTAATGTGGTGCTGAGAACCGAAAACTAACATGAAGCTTATCAACTCTTGAACAAAATTATCACTGTGTGATATGTATATATGCCAACGATGTTTACTGCCCAGAGTTGAAACGTTTTTTGTCAAAAGCTAATTATGACCGATAACAAGATAACTAATGTTTGTGTAGCTTGCGATAGAGGATACTGCTATGCAGTCTTTTATGGTGTTTCAATGTCTCGTTTGACAGTTTTGAGAGCAAATATTACAGGGTTTCGTAGCCTATTAGTTGGCTGGAAAGCAAGATTTTATTTAATTTTGTGTAATCGCAGTTTGATGTGAATTGCTATGTTTTTAGCTGTTAAGTTTTCCTCTGTGACGTAAAGTTAACACCAGCAAATGTTCGCTGACTACACACTGTGGTATTGATAGAGGAGGAAAAGGCCTAATTGTGGATTGTGTTTCAATGTTTAGTATATATTCGTTTTTTTTCTGTTTCCCATGTTCAATAGCTTGATTTTTAAGAATGGTTAAAGGTAACATCGCACTTTCAATTCTGTACTGACTGAAGTACTGTGTTGATCACCACTTGGTTAGCGAGCCTGTTGTGTGCTTTGTACATTACAAATTCACGCTTTATAGCGATGTACAGATTGTAAAAAGCTTGTAAAATGAAACTACACTTAAGTGTAATTGATTCATGCACACCTAGATGTGTGTGGTATTTATATGCTTGCAGTGCGTCGAGCAAAGTGTTGTATTCACTGTGTTGATTTTTGAACAATGCGTTTTAATGACAGAAGGACAACTCCTTAACTTTACAAAAAGAAACCTCGAACTTGTTGTTGAAAGTGAACGGTCTCTCTGGCTTTTAACCGAATATTCAGTAACTTAAATTGAGAGTCTTCCCACGAGGTGTAAAATTTCGATGTTGCAAGATAGGCCTTCACGTTACTGTTTCGTGTGGTGTACATTCTGATCTTTGCTCGAACGCATGTAATGAGTTTTGTCGAAAATTTAAATACAGAGGTCACTATTCCAGCATATCTTTTAGTTGTGCTTTATTGTTGAATGTGAGTTCAGTGACAGATTTCACTAGCGATGTTGCCTGTTAGATGCTTTTTTAATGAGTGATTAATCGGTCCATTTCGAGAATGGAAACATTGCAACAACCAGGATAAGTTAGACGAAGGCCAACATCGCCTCGAGCACTGCTTTACCTTTTTCAGATGTTGTTGCTGTTACCCGACCCCTTCCGAGGGATGGGGACATGGCGGAAGACCACGGAGCCCCAGAAGCCGGGCAACTCCCCAGGGCCTGGACCAGAGGTCCAAAAGAGACAAGTCAGTCGCCAAAGAGCGAGTGGCGCAGAGTCCGTAGCTGAACAGTACAGAATGAGATGAGAGGTGTCCTGGGACGAGTGCCCGCAGGCGCTGCAGGAAGAATTCTTGATTCTGCCAATCTTGAAGAGCTTAAAAGGCTGTGTCCGTTGCAGCGTAGACGAGAGAGAACACAGCGAGCGTGACGAGGGAGCACAAGTTTCTCGGTGGAAATCGAGGGAACCTGTGTGTCGAAGAATTTAAATAAGGCGGTCCGAGAAAAGACAAGAGTGGATACGAGAGGCAAGAGCAGAGAGACTACAATGGATTGCAGAGAGCGCAAGTAGCGCTCTCCGTCTGGTCAGCTCATCAGCCGCGTTGTTCCCCGGGAGAAACGAGTGTCCGGGGACCCATTGTAGCTTGATAGAACAGGAGGAGAGAGAAGACAGTTCCTGCCAGAGAGTTTGTGGTAGGAGGAAAGATGGAGGAGAGGACAGAACGAGAATCAGATAGTAAGAGAAGAGAAGAGAAATGGTAGATTTGATGGTGCTGCCGAGACCTGAAAAGAGCGTGCAGAATGGCGCAGGCTTCAACGGAAAAACTGGAACATACTGGGCATGCTGAAAAGGAAAAAGTGGCCTCAGTGCCACAGAAAGAGCAGTTGGCAAGTACGCCAGAGCCGCCTTTGCCAAAAAGAAAAGGAACAGAGTCGTCAGTCCATAGAACCAGATCATGAGATGGGAGAGAGTCAAAGAGAGCGAGAACCGCATCTTGGCGAGAGAGAGGGGGATCAGAGCGAGAGCATGGAGAGGAAAGAGTGGACTCCACAGTGAAGGAAGACAGATTCCAAGGAGGACTGGGGGGGCAAGCTAGAAGAGTCTCCCTGGGAGAGGTAGAAGGAAGCATGAGCGGGTGAGTGGACGCAAAAGCTCTGCAGAACGATCTGCAGAGTCTTGGTTTCACTTTAAGTTCGGCCAAATCTGAAATGAGAAAGGAGGTTGGGAAACGAAAAGCCCGCTCATAAAATGAAAAAGTGAAATGAGTCAGGATGACTGATAGGGGAGGTAAAGAAGCCTCGGAGAGAAGAAGTGGGATAGGGGAGGACGAGAGGCAGCCGGTGATGACACGACTTGCCGCTCGGTGGAGGCGTTCCAATTTGGTGATATTGGTAGCGCTTAGGAAATGAAACCATCCGGGTGAAGCATATGTGAGAAGGGACCGAAGAAAAACTTTGTACAAAACAGAGAGGGACTTCTTAGAGGGCCCCATGAGGAAGCCGAGATACAGCGTAAGGCCTTGAGACGTGGAATAAATTTGGCCTTCAGCGAAGGTATATGTTTAAAAAAGGAAAAAGTGCGGTCAAAGGTGACCGCAAGAAAAGTTGGAGTGGGATTGAAACAGAGGCGGGAGCCGAGTAGGAGGAGGTTGGGCTGGAGGTTTGCTTGGTGGGGATCCACTGAAAAGAAGGAGGCCTCACATTTGCTCGGATTGAGAGGAAGACACCAGTACTCAGACTAGCACTCCAATCAAATCAGTGCTCCTTGTGAGGCCTCCACCGCAGTAGGGACCGAGGGGGAAGAGGACCAAATGGCCAGATCGTCAGCGTAAAGAGAGTAGCTGACGGAAGAAGGCAGAGAAACCGAAAGATTATTGATGAGAAGGGAGAAAAGTACAGGGCCAAGAACGGATCCTTGCGGAACATCTCGACGGACTCGAAAGGAACGACTTTTGCGATTTTGATAAACCACGCAAGCCCGCCAATCAGAAAGGAAAGATTGAGTCCAACGAGCAAAGCAAGGACGGAGACCAGCCGAAACCAGTTTGTAGAAAAGGGTGGGATGCCAGACAGAGTCAAAAGCTTCGGAGAAATCAATAGTAGACAGTATCGACCGAGATCCTGGCCTGGATTTGTTAAACCCATCCGAAATGGAATGAAGAAAATAAAGAATTTGATATAGAGTAGACCGTCCAGGGCGGAAACCCGCCTGGCGTGGAGAGAGATTGGAATTAGATTTCAGAAAGAAGAGTAAACGGATAGAATAATGCGTTCAAAAAGCTTTGAGACGCAGAAGATGAGAGAGATAGGCCGGAAGGAAGCAGGAGAGTCGAGAGGTTTTCCCATCTTGTGAATGGGAATAATAGAAGATGTCTTCCAGGTGGAAGAAAAGGAATGCAAAGACTAGGAGGGAGAAGGAAGATTCATTAGCATGGGATAGGCAACTTTGTCTGGGCCAGTGGCAGTGGACGAGGAGAGGTTGGAGGTAGCCGCAAGAAATTCAGCGGGAGAGAAGGAAGAGCAAAAGGATGAGTGAGACTCCTCAGAGCACGTGGCACGGCGGAGCTCAGAAAGATGGTCTCTGGCTCTACTATGCAGGGCCTTTGGCTGAGAAACGGAAAAGTGGGATCTTAGGAAGGCGGCATAGACCGAAGCCGATTTCCTGGGAGAAGAACGGTTAGGGAAGTTAGGAGAGGAGGAAGACGAGAAAGGAGAGCCAGCGACAGAGCGAAGAAGAAAGTACACAGATTTCGGGTTTGATTTGGGAGAAAGAGAAAAGCAAATAGTTTGACATGTTTCAGCCTTGGCCTTGGCAATGACAGACGAGGCACGCCGGGAAGTGGAAATGTAAGCCTGGCGATCTTCATCACTTCTGTGAGCGGAAGCGAAAGCCTGACGTCCCTTACTGACCACACCTTCCACCTCAGCAGACCACCAGGCTTTAGGATGGCGTTTGATGCGGCCGAAATAAATGGAAGATTTGGCCGTATTCAGTGCCAGAGAGGTAAAGAGAGCAGCAGCAGAGGAAAGAGACGAGTACTCCTTTGTAGAGGGACAGTGAGAGTCAAAGTACAAAGCAAAGTCATCCCAGCAAGCTTTCTGAAAATCAAAGGAAGGGTGACGAAAGTTGGGGTGAAAGACCGGGGAGTGAGGGACAGATAGAAGAATTGGTAGGTGGTCAAAACCCAAGTCCTGAAGCACCTCCCAGGAGCAGGAAAGAGCAAGAGAAGAGGGAGCAAAAAAAATGTCAGGAGAGGAGCGACTGCCAGTGGAGCGATGGAGAAGGGTGAGTGTGTCAGGGTCATTGAGGGGGAGGTCAGAAGAGATGACCCAGTCGAATACCTCCTTCCCATGAAGGACAGAAGTACCTTTAGAATCCCAGAGGGGGTGATGGCAATTGAAATCGCCCAGAATGAAGAGATTTTTGGAGGAGGAAAGAGTGGAGGGAGAAAAGGAGTCGGTTCTGCCATCCGTTGGAGAGGAGCGAATAGGGGGGCGTACACATTAAGAAATGACAGTGAGGATAAATTTTTTAGAGAGATGTTGATCCCTACATAATCAGGGTAGGATTCAAGCGGAAAATAAGAGGAGGTAGAAAGTTCAGAGAAAGATAAGCCCTGCCTGACGAAAATGATGACGCCCCCGCTAGCGTGCGTGGTATCACAAGAGAGAATGCCATACCGGGAGTGAGTGCGATCAGAACGCAGAGCAGAGAATCCAGGAATCCGGAAAGAGGAAGATGGGTTAAAATTGGATTCCTGGATACAAATAAGGTCGACAGGATGGGACGAAAGAAAGTGAAGCAGTTCAGTGCTCCTGCTCGAAGACCACCAGCATTCCATTGAAGAACCCTGAGGGAGTCACGAGAGGGAGAGGAAGCAGGAGGCATGGAAGGGCAGTCAGGAGCAAGAGGCGGCGGTGAGGGGGCAGAGGGAGAAGAAGATACAAAATGGGAGAAATGGATAAGAGGTTTGAAGACGGGGGTGGATAGAGAGTGCAGGATTAGCAGATGGGGGCCAGATTGTTTAGGGGAGGTATACATTCCGGAGAAGTTCGAGGGGAAGTCACAGTGTTACGAGAGGGGAAGGAGTATGGGAGGCATCTCCAGGAGTCAGAGCTGCCAAGAGTTCTGAATTTAAAGAGTGAGAGTTGTGAGCACCTTAGATGGACCCATTTGAAGCAAGTGCAGCATTGCACTATCTTGTCCCGCCAGGTCGCATTTCCAGAGTATGGAAAGATGAGGCCAGGGTTGGGTGAACGTTACCGCTCATCAAGAGGAGGAGAAAAATTAGAAGATCAAGGCAGGCAAGAGAAAGGCAGAAGAAAATAGAAGACTGGCAACCGATTTTAAAGAAGCTGTGTGCTGCTCTTCTGTCGTCGTTCAGGAAGCAGCAAGGCGAAAAAATGAAGGGGCCTGCCTGGGGTAACTGGGACCCTCGGGAAGGCCAACAGCCATTTCGACCCAAACCAAACGGGGTCGGGGACCGCACCACCACGTTGGGGCAGCTGTTGATACGGGTTTCAGATCTTCGATCACTTTTGCAAATGTTTTTGATGAAAGCCACTACAATCGTGCGGCCAAGCAACGATAAAAAAATTAGTTAGGTAGAAAAAAGATACCAACAATCAATACAATTTATTATCAATGAAAAACTATGATCCGATCAATAGAAACCTCTGCAAAAAAAAAACGTTTTAGTTAATCTGAAATACTTTGTTTCTTTTTACTTGGGCTGGGTAAAACCATGGTTTAAATAAAACCTTAATTTAGCGGTTTCGCAAAAATTTTAATTAGAGATTGATCAACTACTTATGGTTTTCAGCATTAGGCTTTTTTTGATCTGAACTTAGTCTAACCGTTTCAACAGGAAAGTACAAAACTAATTTTGTGGCGGCTTGCGGTTGGTTTGAAAAGGAGTGTTGAGATGTGTATATATTTGTCATTTACGAATAACTTATGGACAATTTCAACGACTGTAGGCAATCTTGTCCAGATCCCCACCGCCCTGTTGGGCTTATTTGGTTTTGCACTTTTACGTATGTTCAGAATGAATAAAACTTACGGTATCTACACAACAACACATTGGAGTGACTTGTTGACTTACAAAATGCGAGGTCACTTTGCAGTGTTCCAAACACTAGCACATTTGAAGAGGTCATCGCACCATGCCCCAATTTTGACCTTCACAATAAACCAAAAATGTCTTGATTTGCTTTTTTCAAAAAATTAGCTTTATTTGCTTAAATATCTCCCTCTCCACACTTCAAAACTCTAGACCTTTCCAAACTGCTGGCTTTAAATTCTGTTTGTAGTCGGTAATACTGCAGTTATTTTGGAGTGGCTACAATATTTGATTCTGCCGCTTGCGTTTGTAGGGATAAAAAAATTTCCTATTTCTACAACACGGCGCATCGTCACTAGGAAGTGTAAGCTAATCAACCAATCAATATAAGCGCAGGTCTATCTACGCTGTCTGCGATAGTTTTATCTAAAGCAGAAGTGGGCAACCTCCAAACCAAAACTTTGTTGCCCGAAGAATGCTATGGTTTTTGGATAGAATGAGGTGTGTGCAAACACTTCAGCAATGTAAAAGACTTAAACCAGCATCAAACCGTTCTGGAAACGACTTTAAAAATTATTTTTGTTAAATACACTCGACCCACGTTTTTCCGGACAGGAACCTGTCCGAATAACAAAAAAGTCCGAATAACATAAATGTATTGAAAATGCAAATATGAGTGTATATTATAAATATATCATTTATATTTACAAAATGATATAATTTTCCGTTCACTCACGTTGTGTTTTTGTTCGGAACAGTAGAATTGTTCACTGATACCCGACAAAACGCGATGTTTACGAGCGTCGGTAGTCACCTACCTCACATTTCTAGCAGTAAGCAAAGCGCGCGTTGTTTAAATTCATTTGTCGGTCGTCCGCACTCACTGTCTGGATAAACCAAAATCCAGATTAACGAGATCCTAAAAAAAAAGAGTCGAGTGTATTTTGGTTTGCCATGAGATAGATCGTTTTTTAAGGCAAGTTGTTAAAGATCATCAGCAATAACGCAAAAGTTATACTCTTTCTGAGCGCGGTTGTCCAAAAGGATGTTCTTTTACTTTTGCTTGCATATTTTATTGATAGGATTTCATTATCTTTTTTTAACCCTAAAGTGCATAGAGGGGTCTTTGAAACCCTTTGCCGTGTTTTACTAAATGTATTCTCTAGAGTTCTCAATCAATCGACTCAAAATTTTTCGACTTTTATATTTTAGGGGTGAACTTTGTAACAACAAAAACTTTATACAGAAAAAAAACTCAGAAACAGAGAAAATCTTGCTTATTACACTACTGCATGGCAGAGGTCTCGCAGACCCGTATAGGTTTCTAATGGATAATTATTATCATTCTTTATGGCAAACTGACTGACTTCATTCACAAAACACGTTGAACTTTCTTGTTTGTTATTCTGCATTGCATTAATATCGTTGTTTGATTATTCATTACCAAATATGGCATGAATTGTCATGTTCACGCGAATGTTTGATTTCCATATTTGGATATGTTAAAACTTTTACGTATGTTGAATAAAATTAGAATGCTTTCTGCAGTTTTGTTGAAAAACAGAACGGTATAACTAGTTGGCTATTATACTGTGAGTTTACGGTGGCTACTGTAGCATCTATTCAGTAAAACTTTCTTCTTTTAACTACAATAGTATTGCTCGCATTTCTAGCAGCTTCTAATATAATTGTTTACAGTGCTGCAAACAAATAAGCGTATACATGGGCAATATACTGCTGCTGAAGTTGATGCTGCAATTTTTGGCGTAGATGAAGCGGAGGACAGTGAGACAAAAGGTGTGCTTCCGGTGCAAAATATACAGGAAGAAAGACCTGAAAATTAGAAATAGAACAACCGATTTTTAGTTCTTGTTTAGGTGTGCTCGTGATCTCAAGATATTAACATGGTGCCGTAGACTTACTTAGTTGATTTTGGCCGAGCACGAGGTGCAATGAAACAAAACGTCAAAAGTTTCACGTAAGGTGCTGCCAACTCGCTACCGTACTGCAGAATCTAATTGCTTTCACCATGAGGCCCACTCGCAAAGTTAGCGACATCCAAATACCGGTACAAAACGAGCCTATCAAAATTTTTCTTTGACATAGAATTTGACATTAGGATAATTATTCCAACATTTGAAGGGCTCGTGAACCCTTTTCCCATCCCTTCTACGTCCTTGAAGATGCAATCTTATGAAGTCATACAATTATGTATTAAAAGTGCCATTCAGCTTAATTAAAATAATACACAAACATAAAGTGATGACAAAAGAGTCTCACAAATCCTTTCATGCAGCAGCAGATACTGCACAAAACTGTCATGGTCTCTAGCGTTAAAATTAAACAAAATACGTGAATTGAAATTTTGCAATTTTCATCAAAAGTTTTCTTCTATAGTGACGTACATAACTTATTCTAAAAAAATTAGCCTCTTTGCATTTATGCTTAATCATCATTTTTTCTGAATACGCCCTTGGTCTTCGTTCTATACTCGAATCTCGGTCAGATGTTTTTCGCCGAGCTGTGCTAAAGGTTGCATAGCACATTCTTGATTTACAGCAAGGCCTATTTAGGAAGCAAGTTCCATTTATCCACGAAATGCCCAAAGTTCACTTTAACTGAAGTTTGCATTTTCTCAGCACCAGATAAACTTATTTTATTAAAACGTTTTCTTCCTATGTTTATATGGCTTTAGTTTCTAATTTTTTCTGCATTCCTTTCGTAATAATTCTTTTAAAATATACTTTAGGCCTAATAGTTGTACGAATTTTTGGATTTTACACTCTTGATTTTGTTTTTTCACCGTTATTTAATAAGAAAACAAACAAATTTGCATTCGTATGTTCAAGCAACTTAAGCCTTCATAGCCTTGTTTGATTCATTGCAATCCTGGACATAATTAAAAATATTCTCAGACTTTATATAACATTTGATATCAGTGTTACACGTTGGTTTTGAACGCGGGTTGCTTTGATAGCGCAGTTCGCCTTCGGGCGGGTTCTCTGTGCGGTGTTCTAATTATGCTGATAAGGCATGCATTGCACGCCTTTGAGAAGTACGAGAGACAGTTAAGTGGGTACATGTGTGAAGAGTAGGCGCTGGCGTCCTGTCACTAACTTTAAAATAATATACGTTTTTATCCGTTTTTAGTCTGGTTGAAGGTTGTGTCAGGAAGAATCAAGGCTATAGGAAAGAAACGTAACACTGGCGAGCACGCCCAATGAATTTCTTTTGTCAGCCCCCGAAGTATTTGCTAGGAGAAAGTTTTATTGGATTTTTAGCGTCGTTTGAGAGCTTTTGCGAAAGTGTGGATGCGCCTGACGCAGCAAGGCGCCATGCATTTTTGGCAAGCTTACCAGAAACTATGAAGTTTGAAATGCAGGAAGCTGATAAACAACTCTATGAATTGTCGTATGATGCGTTAAAACAAAAGGCAACCGAAGTAGCGTGTGGAGCTAAGCAGTCAAACAGAGCGCGGCAGCAGTTGATTAGCCGCTGCCAGGCAATCGGAGAATCGAATCACAGTTACGTTGCTGCGCTCCATCAGCTGGGAGAGATTGCATATCCCGATAAGGAAGATGCCCAAACAAAAAACGACGTGTTGTACAATGTGTTGATTAGTGGGTTGAGGGATAAGCATCTTGTCGACCGCTTAATGGCCAGAAATTCGCAAGCTGACCGTCCTAGATTTTTGGATACCGCAAAGCAGCTATTAGCTTTGAGTACTAATACTCTACCGGATGACTCCGCTGCTTTGTCCGCCATCGGACTTCAGAGATCAATCAACCAAAAGAATGAGATCGAGGAATTGAAAGGTCTAATTGCAGATTTGCGAAAAGAAGTACAGGATATCAGAGATATGTGTATCAAACAGAGATCTACACCTGTTATCACTTGTTACTTTTGCGGAAAAAGTGGACATTTTCAAAGAAATTGCCCAGAAAAACGGCGGCAATTTGGCGGCAATCGAGAAGTGGATCGCGACGCTGACCGAGCCAATGCACGAAGCCAACCGGAGAAAAATGTTTATTATGTGCCGTCAACCAACGATGAACTTTGTAAATATGCTAAGATTATTGTAAACGATAAATATGTGTGTGCGTTAGTAGATACAGGTGCATCAGTGACAGTATTATCTGAAGAATTTTACCGAACGTGTAACTCTCCAACCTTGTTAAATGTATCAAATAATATTAAGTTTGTCGGCGCTGACGGTGAACCACTCATTATGTTAGGAAAGACTGAGGTTTCTATTGCCATTAGGGACTGTCGAGTGCCATTTGATGTGTATGTGTGTAAAAATCTGACCGAACCATTTATTTTAGGTTTGGATTTCTTGCAAAAGCAACAGTGCGTAGTTGATTACAAACAAAAAGTTTTAAAAGCTGGGGATGTTACCCTACACCTAACAAAGCGGCTTAGCCCACCGTCTTCCTTTGATGCGAGTCTGGTTAACACGTTAAAATTACCACCGTTTACTGAAATGATGGTGCCCTGCAAAATTATTGGTCATGAGTTTAGTGACGGCTCAGACGTTTATGTCGAGAGAAACGAAGCGTTGTTGGGTAAATACGAAATTATGTGTGGAAATGGAGTGATAAAAACTTTTGGTAACTCCGTGCTAGTCAGAATGGCCAACTTTACCCCCACCGCTAAGTGTTTACCTATGGGAGTAATTGTTGCTAAAATAGGTGCTCTTGTGAAAATCAGTGTTTTTGCGAAGGATTCATGTGTTGACGATTGTGCTTATATTTTAGAAACCGTGCCTATGATTCAGGATCATTCTTTCGAGGCTTTACGTAGTGAAGATGCTGACCTTCTACTTTTGTGGGAGGAATTAAAATTAAATGAGTTAAACCTTAACGAGGGAAAAAAAAAAGCAGTGCATGAAATTATTAAAAAGCACAAAAAGGCTTTTTCATTGTCAAAAACCGATTTGGGTCGAACTGAAGTAATTAAACACAGCATTGATACTGGCGATGCCATGCCTGTACGTCAGCAGCCTCGAAGAATGTCGACAAAACAAAAACAAGAAGTAGGTAAACTTGTTGATGATATGCTGGATGACGGTGTTATTAGCACATCTAAGTCGCCGTGGTCTAGTCCAGTTGTTTTGGTTAAGAAAAAAGACGGCAGTGTTAGGTTTTGTGTTGATTACCGTGCTCTCAATAACTGTACTAAAAAGTGCAGTTACCCCTTGCCAAGAATAGACGACAGTCTTGATCAGCTGTCCGGGTGTGGATACTTTTCCACTTTGGATTTGAAATCGGGCTACTGGCAAATTCCTATGCACGAAAAAGATAAGGAAAAAACAGCGTTTACATGCCATAAAGGATTGTTTGAATTTAACGTGATGCCCTTTGGCTTGGCAAACGCGCCGGCAACCTTTCAGCATTTAATGAGAGTTGTATTAAATGGTATTGAATGGGATGGCGTTTTGGCGTACTTGGATGATATCATTGTTTACGCGCGCACTTTTGATGAACACTTACGCAATCTCGATTTGGTTTTGTCACGTCTTGAATTGCATGGCTTGACCCTAAGGCCTTCAAAATGTACTTTATTTAAAAGTGAGGTGAAGTTTTTAGGCCATATTGTATCAAAATCGGGAGTTTCGTGTGACCCTGAGAAAGTGGCTTGTGTGAGTAACTGGCCAATTCCCAAGTCATTAAAAGAAGTAAGACAATTTTTGGGTCTTGCATCATATTATCGAAAGTTTGTTAAAGATTTTGCTAAATTAGCTGCACCAATGTATAATTTGACCAAAAAGTCCGCCAAGCAATTCGAATGGACCGGTGAATGTAATCACGCATTTTTGTGTTTAAAAAGTTTTTTAACATCTGCACCTGTTTTAGTGTATCCTGATTTTTCCAAACCGTTTATTGTGGATACTGATGCTTCAAATGGTGCAGTTGGGGGAGTTTTGTCTCAAATTCGCGATGGAAAAGAGCATCCAGTTGCTTACTGTAGCCGAACACTAACCAAATGTGAACGGAATTATTCCACGACAAGAAAAGAACTTCTAGCTGTTGTTCATGCTCTCCAAAAGTTTCGTTGTTATCTGGATCAAACGTTTTTATTGCGAACTGATCATTCTGCTTTGCGGTGGTTGTGGGAGTCCAAGGATGTCTTTGGTCAGTGCGCGCGATGGTTCGAATTGATGGCCGAGTTTGATTTTAAACTTGTACATCGCTCAGGATCTGCTCATGGAAATGCTGATGCTTTGAGCAGGTGTCCTGGCGAGGAGGAGAATTTTCCTGATGATTGTCCGTTCCGCTATGATGGCTTGGTAAATAAGGTGGAACATGTTGAGAATTCAAGCAAGGTAGATATGTTTGCCATTGATTTCCGAGAATGCCAAGGTTGGAATAATGATTCAATTGCACGATTCCAACAACAAGATGAACATTTGTCTGTTTTACTTGGTTGGGTCCGACGCGGTTCTAGACCACCATTTAAAAAGGTTAGAAAGTCAAGCGAAGAGATTCGACATTATTGGTCTATCTTTGGAGAAATCATTCTCAAGGATTCTTGTTTGTATCGAAAGCATGAAGACTCAATGATGACTGTAAGAGCCCAATTATTGGTTCCCAATGCCAATAGAGAGGAGGTATTAAGAGCCCTTCACGATTCTGCTCACGGTGGAGGCCACTTGGGTGTAAAGAAAACTGCTGAAAAGATATCGGAACGATTTTATTGGCCACGTTGGAGAGCGTCCGTTACCGCATATTGTAAAGAGTGTCAACTGTGTGACCAACGGAAACAACCATCAACAACTCCAAAGGCTGAGCTTGTTCCCTCTTCAGAAGTGAGCCCAATGCAGCGAATTGAGATCGATGTACTTGGTGGCTTGCCTATGACTCACACAGGAAAACGTTACATTTTAGTCGCTTGCGACACATATACCAAATATATGCAAGCGTGGCCAATGCGTTCTCAAACGGCTCAGGAAACAGGAATGACACTGTATCGCAATTGGTTTGCGGTCCATGGAGTGCCTGAACGCGTTCACTCCGATCAGGGTGGCAACTTCGAAAGCATGCTATTTCGAGAGCTGGCTACATTAATGGGGTGTAAAAAGACGAGAACGACTGCTTACCACCCAGCTGGTAATGGTGGGGTTGAGAGAAATAACCGCTCTATAATTGCGATGCTGAAGAACTATGTACAACAGGATCCTCAGTCTTGGGACAGGTCTCTTCCTGCAATCTGCTCCGCGTATAATGCAAGCTGCCATGAAGAAACAGGAGTTTCGCCTCATTTTCTGCTGACTGGAAGAGATTTGCGATTGCCGGCAGATTTGATGACGGGTAAACCAAGTTTTCTTCCTTCCACTAATGCTATTGCTGATTTGCAGGACAGAATGCGCCTGGTGCATGAGGTGATCAAAACAAGATTAGAAAAAAGAAGGAATCTGATGAAAAAACGCTATGATCAGAAGGCATCAGCAAACACCGCGTACAGTGTTGGAGATCTTGTGATGTTAAAGAATTCTGTGTTACAAAATGATGAATCACGTAAATTTCACTTGCCTTATTGTGGTCCTTATCGTGTTGTTGAAGTGTTACCACCTGTGAATTATGTGATAGAAAGTCTTGACGGGTCTACAACTAAACATGTTCATTTTAATCGTTTGAAGAAGAGTTATGGAAGAATTAATGAAAAATCTACAAATGAGGATGATAAGTTAAAAGAATCATCCCGTAACGATTGGCCAAATAGCGACATGGGATTTTATCGACGTTTCTCCCAAAGTCAGTCGCACTTGTCACGAAGTCACAATATTAATAGTCGCAGACCAAATTTACGGCCCAGAAGTACGTTGAGACGCCCACATTATTATCCAGATGTTTAGCTGCACTTTGATTGTTTAATTGCACTTTATGAAATAGTATTGCACCTGGATAATTTTTGATATTATTGAAGCACATCACCATGAATTGATATGTTGTAGGCTGTTTGCAATATTGTGTGTACGTATATTTGTGGTAACTTCCTTCCGTTTAGTGGAGGGGAGAGGGTGTTACACGTTGGTTTTGAACGCGGGTTGCTTTGATAGCGCAGTTCGCCTTCGGGCGGGTTCTCTGTGCGGTGTTCTAATTATGCTGATAAGGCATGCATTGCACGCCTTTGAGAAGTACGAGAGACAGTTAAGTGGGTACATGTGTGAAGAGTAGGCGCTGGCGTCCTGTCACTAACTTTAAAATAATATACGTTTTTATCCGTTTTTAGTCTGGTTGAAGGTTGTGTCAGGAAGAATCAAGGCTATAGGAAAGAAACGTAACATCAGCACTCTGTTTGAGGCAAAAAACTTGGCCACAAATTGGTTAATCAGATGTCATGCATCGCACTCTATACCAAACTATAAAATGCAAGCCAAAACAAAATATTTTTGTTAGTTATTAGAGGATGCTTCAGCAAGATACCAAATATCCAGCCAAGCCCTAATTTTGAAATACTTTGGAGGTCAACGTTCTTTTCAAGTTAGAGTCACAAAAATCTTGTCACATCGATCGGGCTCAAGATATTTGGGGGGCCATGGCCTCTTTGCACCCTAGCCAGAGACGTAGCAGCCGCCCCCCAAACCCCCAATTGGGGGGGGGCCCAGGCCAACTTTGGGGGCCCAAGTTAGTCTGAAATTGCTTTTTGGCTACGTGACTATTTTCAGTTCAGCAGACTTGTTTACAACCGATTTAAACTGTAGGAAGAAATTGGCTTGTGACATCATAAGTGAATGCAACGTCATTTTATCTCGCAGAATCTAGAATATTTCGATTGATTTTCTGGTAGAATCTTGAATATTCGATTGACGTAACAATGCCGTTGTTACGCAACAATCATAGAATGGTCTGGAATTCTGTTTGGCTATAAATACCGGGACAATATATATATACACTGCAGAGTGCAGATAAAGTATTTTATTGACATTGTATAGAATGAAACGTTCAAAAAGTGGTGCTCAAAAGAGAAAAGAAGCAGCCACTGCTCGAGATGCTGTAGCGAAATTGCCCAAGATGACAGATTTTTTCAAGATTACTGAGCAGAGTAGACCTGGCACTAGTACCGAGAGGGATGAAGAAAACTATAATGTACAAGAAAAAGAAGACTATGACGATCAGCATCAAAGTGATTGTGAATTTCCAGAAAATGTAAGTTGTGATTTACTGCCAATACGCAACCTTCAATATCAAAAATAACTGAATCTCAATTTACCCCTATCCCTGATGACCCATGTAAATGGCGTGAAAGTATTTCTGATGCTCAACGATGTGATATAGTAAAGCGTGGACCACATCAACTAATAATGAATTTTCGGTCCTTACGTATTATCGGGAGGACCTTTGATTTTTAATGTTATTTTATTTAAAAGAAAGGCAGTGTACACTGAAGGGGCAGGCCCGGTATGTAAATGTACGGGGCAGTGTACACTGGAAGGGAGTGTACACGGTAGGAGATAGAGACCTGGGGGTGCAAAAAATAATTTACTTCAATTTTTGAGTCGTGTTTTTAAAGGTCCTCCCGTTAATACGTAAGTACCGAATTTTCCATATAATAACACAACTCCAAGGCGACGTTTTTCCTCCAACCATTATAAACGTGTGTTACCTAATGGTGAAAGTGTTTCACGGTCGTGGCTAGTTTATTCTGGGGAATCAGATCAAGTTTTTTGCTTTTGTTGTAAGCTATTTGGAAAAACACTAAGCCCCTTTTGTAGTGGTATAAATACATGGGAGGGTTTTTCGAAAAAACTGAAAGACCATGAAAACGGCATTTCCCACTAAGAATGCTGCAGTCAATGGATGTTGCTAGCTGAAGGGATAAGAAATTCATCCACTATCGACAAACGCGAGATGAATATTTTTTTCAATGAAAGACGTTTTTGGAGAAATGTTTTAGAGAGACTTATCGACATTGCCTTGTTTCTATCGGAAAGGAATCTTGCTTTTAGAGGATCTGAAGAAGTCTTAGGATCTCCTCACAATGGAAATTTTCTGGGTATATTTGAGCTTTTGGCAAGAAGAGATCCGATCCTAAAAGAGCTTCAAGACAGAATCAAGAATAAAAACACTAAAGATCACTATTTGAGTCCTACCATACAAAATGAACTAATTGAATTGCTAGCGACAGAAGTTGAAAAAGAAAATTTACAGCAATTGAAATTGGCAAAATATTTTTCTATAATTTTGGACTGCACTCCAGATATGTCACATCATGAACAAATGTCTGTCATTTTCCGTTATGTACTATGTAATGAAGAAGCTGCTGTTGTTAAAGAAACATTTTTTGGCTACTTGAGGATAAGTGACAGTACTGGGAAAGGCTTGTTGGACGCTTTCTTAGAAAAAGCGACCGAACTGCAACTCGAATTGTCTGATTGTCGAGGTCAGTCATATGATAATGGTGCTAACATGAAAGGAAAACATTCTGGGGTCCAAGCAAGAATGCTAGACATCAATCCCAAAGCTGTTTACGTGCCCTGTGCAAACCATACTCTTAACTTAGTTGTTGTTGACAGTGCTAATTCATCGACGGAAGCATTGACATTTTTTGGAGTACTTACAAGGTTGTATGTGCTGTTTTCTTCCTCTGCTCAGCGTTGGGAAATTTTGAAGAAACATGTGGAGCTGTCCATAAAGTCACAATCTGATACTCGTTGGGAAAGCAGAATTAAATGCATCAAACCTCTTCGATACAATTTAAAAGAGGTGTTGCTGGCACTGAAAGACTTGAAAGCCATTTCCATAGAAAGAAAAGATGGAAGAGCTGCCTCAGAAACAAAATCGTTGATAGCTCATTTATCAAAATGGAGTTTTCTTTTGTCGGTGTTTATTTGGTATGATATCCTATTCCAAGTCAATAAAGCAAGCAAGATTCTTCAATCGTATGGAGTCTCCCTTCATACAATGGAAACGGAAATCCAGGCAACTGAAAAGTTTTTGCAAAACTATCGCACAACGGGTTATGACAGTGCCGCAACATCTGCTGTTGAAATAGCACAGGAATTGGATATTGATTCTTCTTTTCCTCCGTCAAGAAGTGGAAAGAAAAGAAGATTGTTTGATTACCAAGGTGAAGAGGAACAACGAGCTACTCCTGAACTGAAATTTAAAAGCAACTTTTTCTATCCATTAGTAGACCAGGCTATTATGTCAATAAAGGAGCGCTTTAATTTGTTACGTGAGGTTTCTTCCGCCTTTTCGTTTTTGTACACACGAGACAAACTTTTGCTTGTGCAACAAGAAAATGCTCTTCTTACTTGCTGTAAAGAGTTCCAAAAAAAGTTCGGTGACATTGATTCTGATGAAATGAGCGCTGAGCTACAACGGTTTGTTTTAATTTTACAAAAAAAACGCAATCTCAATACGGCTCAAGACTTTCTGAACTATCTTCTAAAGACTAATTTATTTGAATTGTATCCGAATGTGTACATCGCACTTCGAATCTTACTAACTTGCCCCGTGACTGTTGCCAGCGCTGAAAGAAGCTTCAGCAAATTGAAACTGATCAAAACTTTTAATAGAACGTCTATGACAGACAGTAGACTATCTTCATTAGCCATGTTGTCAATCGAAAATGACTGCGCCCGATCTCTTGATTATGACAATGTCATAACAGCATTTGCGAACAAAAAGGTTCGCTCCAGACTATTTAAATGATACTGTGTTTTTATAAGTTTTTCATGTTTTTCAGTGTCATTGCTTTCGTTTCGCAGTGTCTGCATAAATGTCCTACTGAACTCTGGCATCGGTGCCGAATTTTTTATGACTTGCACCTTCGGTATCGGCATGCTTTATTCTGACATTAGCCTGTTTACTTATGTACAAATTGTGGTGTATTTTCTTAATGCAGCTTTTCAATTTTACACCTCTAAAGTGATATGACCTGTGCGCAGGGGCTCTTGCGCTTACTTTGGGGGGCCCGAAGTTGGAGTGCTACGGGACTGACCCTAGGTATGCATAGGCCTTAGTGCCAAACATAATTGGATGTACAATTAGCCAATAGTGATATGACTAATTGGCAGCATGTTTTTGATTCCTGTTGCGTTCACACCTTTTATGATTGCATAGTAGGCTAATTAAACTCAATAATGGCTAAGAGCAATTATTGACAGCTGCGGTAGTGTAGCGGCAATCCTTCTACATTTAGGAACAAAAACTCAGGAGTCCAAAACTCAAAAACAGCATCATTGGTATTCGCTAGAAAGAACAATCAAAATTTTTGCTGAAGAGCTTCAGCAAAAAGTCTGGTTGGGAAGCAAATGTGTTGTGGTTGAAGCAAAAACGTATAGCCCTACTGTGTACATCATACGGAACTTACTCCTATAAAAAAGCGCGAAATAGTAACATGAATTTGTGTTTCTGGTCAACCCCGATGATTTGCGATGATGGCCAGGCCTTACAAGGTGTACGAAAATGAATAAATGGCTGCGATAACGATTTCATGAATTTGCAGATCATTCTTTACCATCAAGATGCAGCAGCAGCTTATGGATTAAAGGGCAGTTAATGTTGGGAATGATCTTGCGTTCGAACATCAGGAGAGCTGCGTCGTTTTCCACCGAAGTGGAGCGATGGCGTAGTGATCAGAGAGGCTGCTTTGCAGTTGGCAGACCTGTTGTTTATTTCTCAAGTCGAGTTATTCCTAAAGACTTTTAAAAATGGCATTTACAGCTCCTCGATTGACCCTTAGCACAAAAGAGATAGTGTGAAGAACAACTCGGCAAATTTGCTTGTTATGTCTTTGGGCAAGGCACTTAATGCCATGCCTACATTTTTATGTGGCAGACAAGTGGCGGGGCCAAGCAGTCCACCCGTCGTTGTTACCTAGTCTAACTGAAGACTAGCAAAAATGGCAAATAAAAAGTTTTTAATCTGAGAAACTTCTCCAAAAAGAAAGGTCTTGCCCGTACAAAAAGTAAAAAGTTGTTTACTAGGAAAAAGCACTAATTTTAAAATAACAAAACTGACAAAAAATTTGCGTCAGAGGAAAACGAAAACATTTTAATTTGGTCATTGGTAATTCAGTTTTTTGAAGATTTGGTAATTTCAGTTTTTTTTAGAACTCTAATTGTTGAAATTGATCACTTAAAGAATGCGTAGGCTATTTATTATGAACCGAAATGACAGAACCGAAAGCATAATTATTTTTATAATTTATGCGCCACGAACAGTTTCACTTTCTTCGTTGCCAAGTATGCATTAGCGCAATTTCAACTGTGGTGCGATTTGTTTATTTATACATCATGAGCTCTTGCTTTGCTTGCATTTCTTTTAGTCCTACCGGCCACCTCGATGGGTAAATGTCTCGGGCCCCACCCTCTTGTCCGCCACATTGTTGCGTGCAATAGAATTTTTGGTCCTATCTCAACTTTAATTCTTTTCTTAAAATTGAGGCCACTAATAGTATCGCTCGAGTAATTAAGTCTTGCTGCAACTTAACAGCTAGGTGAGGATTGGCTTCTACTAAGATACTTGAACCACGCACCTTTCAATCAAGAACAGAACAAATATATTTATAAAATGCTTTGAAACTTTAAACTTCTTCGCTCCATGATCACAGAACTTAAAGCATTTTAACATAACAATCAGAAAACAGCCGAAACTAAACCCATCAATTAACCGCTAATAGAATCCACAATAAATTATTATCACAGAACAACGCACTTTTACTACTCTCTCTCTTCTCTGCCACTCTACTCTAGTGAATGCATAAAAAAATCTCGCCGCCATATATGAATGAAACGAAATTCCAGAAAATGCCAGAACAACATCACGAGACAAAGGAAAAACACCGCTAATAAATTACATAATCGGCAATCACAAATCTTTGAGAAAAAACAAGATTCACTCAATTACTCCGGAGCTCAATCGCGTAGTCAACCATTGTGACGTCAGAAAAGGCGTGTGAGTTACAAATCTAAATGCGAAAGAAAAAAGGTCCTTTGCGAAAACAACCGACATATAAAACCAAGTTTGGGCTCACAAATTCAGATTTACATATAAAATAATCACGGTAGAATAAAACGACCAATTACATCAACTATACATATATAAAAACTATTCTTACAACATAAATTTACTTATTGGTGACACACATAATGGTGGAAAATCCCTTCCAGCACCGGATCTTCCTTCACACTATTTTCTATGATAAACACCAAAGAGGAAAGCCTTGAATATTGTTTTTAAAGTCTTTAATATGATTCAACAAGGTAATTGAATCCATGATTTTGGGATAGGAAGGGGACCTCTGATCAACTCCCGTTTGACAAAAATGTGTAAAAATTACGTTAGTTAGCAACCGCTATTAGCAGAGGTAAAAGTGTTTGCCTCAAAAATAGATCTTAATTGTTGAACATCAGAAGTGAGAGCGTGGGGGAAGTAGATGGCTTGCTTATTCAAACCCAAATTCAATTGAGCATTGAAACTGGGTTTCAAAGAGCTACAATAGCTTGTATAGGCTATTTTTTGCATCTTGTTTGCGTTGTTTTTGACATTTAAGCAAAAAATATATTTCACGCCAGTACAAATAAGTCAGACCGGGGCTAGTAGGGACTTGATTTTAATTTTTGTTTAGCACACTAAAGAGTTATGATTTCACTGTGATGAAGTCAACTTCAACAGGAGCCATTTTGTTGAATAGCAAGTTTTTGTCGAAGCAAAGTAGTATGCGAATAAACCTAAAAAGTTGATTTTGCAGGTAAAAAATGAGGTTCAAATTGGTAAATGAAAAAACATCATTACCTGGTAAGAGTATAACACAGTTTTTGTAGGTTTGCAGTAATAGTTTTAGATAGGTTAGTACTTAAAAATTTATAATACCGATTGCAAAATTACGAGCTAACTGACCAGAGATATGCCAGTTCAAGCCAACTTAGTTGGTTGTGGGTAAATAAAGGAAACCTACCTTGTTTTATTTCTCAGTAAAACCAATTGATATTTTGAGAAAACAATTTTTTTAAGGTTTACTGAAACTAATTGCTGCTATTTTTGGTATGATGTGGTTTTTGATTTGTCAAAGTTGTTTAGCATGGTCCGCCATAGCAAACAAAAATCGGCGCGGGAAAGACTTTCAATGAGTCAACCTGCTACCACATAAGAGCAAGTTGAGACAAATTTTTTTGTAGTTTACAATGTTTTCACAAAATTGATAAAGCCACACTTGTCGGAATTTTCTTGCATCAAAAAGAAACGCTATGCTCTTTCTATTAAAGTATAAACCATAAACTAAGTTTCTATGTTTATACAAACTCGATATACAGAGGTTTGAAATTCCTTTAAAAAATCGTTTCGACTAGCTGCGGCGTCCCCTTCTGTCAATCTTTTCACCTAACTAAGCAACACCTTATGAGGTATTTTTAGTGATTCAGCTTCATCCACAGTTCGAACATAGCATTGTTTGTCAAACTTTTTTTCGTGAAGTTTTCTTTCTCCAATTCAATAAACCAAGCTTTGGGTAAACCCATAAAGACAATGGGTTTCAAACTGAAGTTCGTGAGGAATTCTTAAGGAGTCCCCAACAATCTTTCATTGTACACTAACTTTATGGTCTCCTGCCACAAATGAATCTCTATGTCTGCAGGAAAAATATCATCATCGTTAAAAGAGAGACAAAACACTCTCGTCAAAATGAATTTTCCAAAAAAAAGATCGTCAACATCAAAAGAGGAAAAAAGGGTTTTCACCACAACTCAATTGTTGATACAAATCTACATACCTCAACACAGCAAAATTTTTTCTGCCCTCCTCTCACTTTTCAAAATCGGTCCATCACTGGTGTATCCACCAATACCTCAAACCAACAAAAAATAAAGAAAAAAGTTAGAAAAGCACTGTCTAACTCTAAAAAGATATAGCCTAGACCAGGGGTGGGCAAACTACGGCCCGCGGGCCTCATGTGGCCCTCCAGAGCATTTTGTGCGGCCCGCAAACACTTGTTGAAACTTCGTCATATATAAATTAAAGTGACAAGGGGAGGAACGCTTGCCTATTTAAGTGCCAAAAACTTTAGAAGCCATCAGAAGAAGGGCAATTGCCAGCTCCCACTGACGCATTTTTGTCTAAGATTTTTTTTTTTAGACACACCGTCGCTTTTGCGCCCTGTAATACGACATTGTCAGGACATATCGCAAAATTTTGAGCTAACGCAATCTCTTTCATTGCATGCAGCTGCACAAGATTATAAGCATTGGCCCTCGACCACTCTTAAATGGTCAATGCGGCTCATTAGTCAATGACTAAAAAGTTTGCCCACTCCTGGCCTAGACCTACAAGTAAAACACAAGCTGTACAGCAATGGTTCTCAACAAGGTCCACCGCGAGAACTCTGGGGGCCGCGAAAAAAAAGTATTTTTTTAACCCTCATATGCCTAAGGTAGAATATCCCTGAACTAGCCAGCATTGTCGGAAGTAAAATCACAAACGGAAAACGATTCCAATCAATTTTTTACAATGTCATTTAATGACTCGGTAACGTAAGAATGGTGATTGAGTTTTGGTTGAGAAATAGAAACTTTAGGCAACACGTACGTGATGGCCAGTAACAACACGACGTTTACTCTTGTGTCGCGTTATATTATGATTACTCGAAAGTCACATAGTCTCATATTGAGGTGGATTTGACTGGAGATACGGCAATTCTATAAACGACAACGATTATCGCTTTGAGTGATGAGATAACCTTTCGCTGCAGGTGCCTATGCTGTTCTTTTTTTTGAATTCTTTTCAGGGTAGCCAGATCGGGCTACTTTTTACTAGCATTTGCAATGAAAATTCGCGTTGGGCGCTAAAGGCAAAAAAGAAACCAATCGCGCTACTTTTTACCTACTTAGCGAATGGTGATTAGTTTTTGTTTCTGCTGAAAACTGGATTTCCGTTTAACGTTCGATGTTATTCTACGCAATGTTTTCATTATATTTCAGTGGAATGGGTTTGGCAATAGTTGTTTCAGGTTCCATTATTTTTTTGAAAAATTATTTTGAAGAAAACTTTTGGGAAATTTGTGAATGTGGAAAATTTGTGCATTCGCTCTGTGCTAAAATATATGCATTTGTTACATCAATCTTTTCTCAATGGCTGGCTATATTGACGTTAATGAAAAACATAGCAATCGCAATAAAACAAATTAATCTTTAACGTATGCAAAAGCCTGGAAGCATGGAAAAACTATGAAGTTGTTGTGCCAAGGTGCCCTCTAACTTCCAAAGTTTGCAGAAAACTTATCTACAAATAATTTATAATTTTTAACGCTTTAGATTACATCAAAACTATATACCGCAAGGTAATCGCCTAGAAGTGGGAAATGAAATAAGAATTGGTCTCCGTAAAATTTATTCTCGTCTTGATGAACTTGCTTTGAAGAGACAAAAACTGAAGACACACTGACTAATCGTTTGTGTTGTGCTTTTCATAAATAAAGGTTTCTTATAATTAATTGGACTTCTAGAAGTAAACGACTTATCTGCATTATCACAATAGTGTTTAGTTTTTACTTATGCACCTTTTTTGCGGATTGTGCAGCAGACGGCTTCCCAAGCCGATGCCTTTACGAAAAAGGTACCTTATTTTTGGATGTCTTCTCAAAAATATAAAGATTCTTTCGTGCCTGCACAAGCTTTATTTTTGCCTTGTATGTTCTAAAGTCACTCAAAAATAGGTTCTCTTAGCGATGCATAGCATCAATTTTTTCGTTTTCAAAATTTCTTCTTGCGATTTTATTGCAGATTGGTCCTGCAGTTGAGACGCCCTGGATCAGACGCGCACAAACTTCTCACTATTGGAGGCCACATAGCAGGTTTTATTTTACTTACGACCGCCAGTGAATCCAAATTAATTTTATGAATTACGTTTGTGTTAAAAAATGTAAAATTTTGAATTTAAAATTAAGTTTTTTCTATTTAAGTAAAGATGAAAACTTTTGTTTTGAAGGTTTACTTTTGAAAAGAAAATTTTCCTGATTTTAAGCAAAACTTTTGTTCATATTGCGGTTTTTATCATCACTATGTGGGCAATGATCTTTTTTCAGAGATCCTCTTAGATTATAAGAAAGCGAAATTTTTTGCATGAAAGCCAATTTCACGCTACTAGAAGATTCCGTAGGCCAGTCAAACAGAGCTATTAAAGCAAAGATTTTTTTACTTCATGTTTTAAAAAATCTGTTTTGGAAAACATTTGTAGGAATAATCAAGATTTCAGAATTTTATTGAAGTTATGAATTGCCAACAACAACACATACCCCACATATTTTTTGGAAATCAACTTCAAATGCGAAGAGATATAATAGTGCGGTGGCCGAGTTAAATGCACAGTTTTCATTGTGAAGACCTTTTGGAAGTCACCCTAAACAGGGTTAAATTTCCAGAGGTAGATTTAGGGAGCAAGTTACATCCTTTTGGCGACCGCACAACTTCGCGTCGAGGAACGCTGTTTACACATTCCGGTACCTGCTTTAAAATGAGATCCAATTTTTTGAATCCGGTTTTGCTTCCGTTGATTGAGGTAACTATATTCATTCCAGGTTTCTCGAAAGCTCATTTATAGCTTCGTGCCACTATGTTGTATTAATGGTATCCTGTTTTTCCAGTTGCCTTTTCAGTGTAGTCTGTGACCGTCCACGCCCTCCTTTTCCAACCTCTTCAAAATCTGACGCTCTTCTATACTCATATCATTGTTATTTCTTCTCAAATCATGTCCATACCACTGCATATCATTTGTTTTGGTTAATCTGTCTAAAGTTTCTTCCAATCTCTGCAAATCAAAACATTTTTGGCTACTCCTTTACTCAAATGATTAAACATTGCACGTTGACCTTATTATTGATATTTCGATTCTTTTCCATTAATTTTTAGCGTAAACTCTCTCCCACAAAGCAACTCCCACATTCTCTAAATTTTATTTATCCGATTCTCGTTCTTGCTGTCATCATTGCTTCACTACCATCCCTGGCATTTCACTTGTCCCCCAAGTAACAAAATTCTTTATTTACTTTACCTGGTCATAAAATAATTCTATATCTGGTTCAACAGTTCCTTTTATTGCCTCAAAACATCTTCTACAAACAAAATCATTTGTTCTTCTTCGTCGTATGTCAGGGTATCTATGATCCAGGTCAGGCACAAAAAAAGGATGGGGACCAAAGGTTTATCTTTTTACCACCCCAACCTGCTGTGTTGCCTAGATCAGATGCTGGCACTGATACAGTTGAGCAGCACTTTGTTTTGTCATCCAAAACTGTCAGACCCATTGTTCCTCGAGGTGCCCGATGTATGGGGCATGTTAAAATAATGTGGTTTGCAGTTTGTTCACTAGCGCCACATTCGCATTTCGCTGAAGACGCGAGATCCCATTTGTGCATGGACGAACCGAAACGCCCAACGCCAGTACGCAGGCGATTGAGTTTGACTCAAGCTGTTCTTGTCAAACTCATTCTAATGGACCTTGTGTTGACCCTAGGAATGTAGACACAGAGTGCTGACATACTCTTGGAGTACTCTGTGTCCCATGTCAAGTTAGTCCATTGGGCATTTTTTTTTTTGGTACAAAATCATTTGCTGAAGATGAAGACACTCTCTTCATTTTTGCGCATCTATAATGCACCGATTTATCATATTTGGTGCACTGCATTGAATTTGCCATTACTCACTTGCAGCACTTGGTAGTCTATGTGGATCGAATTCGCCCTTTACAATTTCTCTTTTCAAACCACTCACCATCACTTTAGTGTTTCTGAGGTTAATTTTTAGTACCTAGCCCTCAAACGGGTCGTTCCATTTCAAAAACATTTCTCTTCCATTCTCAATGCTTTCATTAATTAAAACCAAGTCGTCGGCATACCAAATTTCGTTTGTCAAGCCTTCCCTTTTACATTCTGTGATTACTTTTATCGGGATTGCGAAAATCAGCGGCGCAACACAGATCCTTGATGAACATCAACTTGCACACAAAATTCTGCGAATAACTCCAATCCCACTCCAACTTTCGTCTTTGCCAATTGATGGAGGCTCATCTTGCTTTTCGTAAAGCGATGGCGTAAACCGAAGCGATGGCGTAGTGATTAGAGCGTCCGATTCTGGGGTTCATTCCCCTTGTCGAGTCATACCAAAAGACTTGAAAAAATGGTACTCGTATCTATAGCTTCCCTGCTTGGCGCTCGGCATTTAGGGGAGGTTGTGGAGAACAAGCCGGCAAGTTCGCTTGTTGTGTCCTTGGGCAAGGCACTTAACGGGACGCCCCACCTTTATGTGGAAGACAGGTGACCCGGAAATGGCAACTCCCACGCGAGTGCGGACATACCGTCCAAAACATAGCGATATGATTTGCTTTCTCGTGAATGGAGGATAAATATGGCAAATAAAAAAAAAAAAAAAACTATTTTAAATTATGTCAATTCGCAGCACGTTTGTTATTCCACGTCAATGTTTGAAGAAAAAGATTGGGGCATCAGTGCACCTACAGACATGAACCTTCAAAAGGATAGTTATGATTGTGGAGCGTATGTTTGCATGGACAGTTTTATGGTATACAGCGGTTGTTTCTTTGATTGCAACAATTTTGATTCAAAATCAGCAAGAAATTGAATTGCAACTAAAATAATATCCGAAACGGAGGAAAAAATAAAACATGAAAAACTGGATTCCAAGCAACGGGGTTCAAGTTTCCCAACGACAAGATGGAGCGAGGATTTTGTGGTAAATTGCAAAAGTCCGAGAGGGTTTATATCACCTAAAAACTTTGTAAAAGATGTCTCTTACTCTTTATTTACTGGAAGATATTCTTTATGTGCACTTCAAAGCAGCTGCAAGAAACCAAGTAATAAAGAAATGATTTTTTGCAACGGAGACTGCAGAGACTGGTATCACAAAAAATGTTTGTCTGTATCATCATCACATAAGACATCCGATTCATGTACTTCATATACTTGCCCACGTTACAATTAATCCAATAAATCTATGTGTAGGTTCTAGGAAAATTTGCCGTAAACAAGTTTGCCGTAGGAAAACTCGTCTCAGGAATTTTCGCCACAGAAAATTTCGCCGCAGTTCAGGGTGTTCTGTTGCCATACCAACGGCTTGTGCTCAATCTTGAACGCTGATTTCCGGTACGGTGCTCCATCGACTGTGATATGACATGTGATGTTGGTTGTGCGTGCACAAGCCGTCACAGGGATCGAAATCAGGAGGAGTGTGCATCCAAACAGGGATTTCTTCGACAAACGAACGACAAATCGGGGTGTTCTGTTGCCATACCAACGGCTTGTGCTCAATCTTGAACGCTGATTTCCGGTACGGTGCTCCATCGACTGTGATATGACATGTGATGTTGGTTGTGCGTGCACAAGCCGTCACAGGGATCGAAATCAGGAGGAGTGTGCATCCAAACAGGGATTTCTTCGACAAACGAACGACAAATCGGGGTGTTCTGTTGCCATACCAACGGCTTGTGCACGATCTTGAACGCTGATTTCCGATACTCCATCGACTGTGCTATGACATGTGACATTAATTGTGCGTGCACAAGCCGTCACAGGGATCGAAATCAAGAGGAGTGTGCATCTGGACAAGTGTGCTTTAAACATGGAGCCGTCAATTGAGTATTTTTTCTTGCCATAGCAACGGCTTGTGCACAATCTTGAACACTGATTTCCGATACTCCATCGACTGTGCTATGACATGTGACATTGATTATGCATGCACAAGCCGTCACATGACTATAGATCAGATATTTTTCATCTAAATGAGTAATATTATATGCAGTATTGAATTAGCATTCTTTGTTGTCATAGCAACAGTTTTCGCAAGTTGTCATACATATAGGTCGTTTCATTTGAACAATTGTTTGCATTTTCAATAACTTTTTATTTTGTTTAACTTTGTTTGATTGGGTTAACTTCATTTTGTTTATGCTATTGATTAAGGCCTTTTTTCCGCGGACTATTACAGTCCGCGATTTCGTTAGTTCCAATTTTTATTTTGTTTAACTTTGCTTGATCGTGTTAACTTCATTTTGTTTATGCTATTGATTGAGGCCTTTTTTCCGCGGACTTGAAATAGTCCGCGGACAGTCCGCGGAATTTTCGCGGACTATTTCAGTCCGCGATTTCGTTAGTTCCTTTAGAAATGACATGTTTCAGGAGATTATTCGGCATCTAATACAAAAACTACATCACCGATGAGGATGTCAGAAACCGAATAAAGCAAGCTAATGGCCCCTACGAAAATCTTTTCTCCACAATCAAACGGCGCAAACTGATATGGTTTGGCTACGTGATAAGAGAAGAGGGACTTGCAAAGACAGTTCTACAGGGAACAGTGAGAGGAGGAAGAAAGAGAAGAAGACAAAAGAAGAGATGGGAAGACAACATTGCAGAACGGACTGGACTGAAGCTGAGTGAGGCGATTAGACATGCGGAAGACAGAGAATATGGAGAGAACTTGTTCATAGGTCATGTGCAGCACCCTAACAGCAACCGTCACGGGATAGATGAGATGAGTAGGCATAGTAGGGATAGCACAGGACTACAGGCAAAGTAGGCATAGTAGACATAGTACAGGTATGTGCGATTTAAAACCAGTCGTATCAATTTAACAAAGCCTTCTTTCAAAAAACAATTTTTTTGAATTATGAGTTAAAATTAAGCATTGAGTGGATACAATGAGATTTCACATTAAAAGCTTTTGTTACCATCACTATGCTTACTCTGCCTGTACCTTGCTTACTATGCCTATTTATAACCACCCTTTCTTTACTGCTTAGCTATACTGCATGTTACAGTAATTTTTGGATCCAAAATTATGGTTTCTTATGTTGAGCAGATCATACCGAAGGACTTTAAAAATGGTATTTATGGCTTCCCTTCTTGGCTCTTGGCATTTATGGGAGATTGTGGAGAACAAGCCGGCAAGTTCGCTTGTTGTATCCTTGGGCAAGGCACTTAACGGGACGCCCCACCTTTATATGGGAAACAGGTGGTCCAGACACCTCGGAAATGGCAACTCCCAAGCGAGTGCGGACATACCGTCCAAAGCATAGCAATACAATTTGCTTTCTCGTGAATGGAGGATAAATATGGTAAATAAAAAAAAAATTTCTTCCTCATTGCCATCACTTTTCTTTATGAAATACCTTTTCAATATCTGCAAAACACATATACCACTTTTTCTTCTAAACGATGCATTTATCGTTTCTTTGCCGGGTTTAATACCGAATTGCATTGCATCACCATTCATTAATTCTGAAATCCTTCTTTCCAGCACTCTTCATAGCATGTTCTAAAAGCTTTACTCCCCTGTGTACATCACAGATTCTTTCATTATCTTTTCCCTTGATAATTGGTACCAGCACACTTTTTGCCATTTGTCCATCATTCCTTTTCCGTCCATCACAAATTGATGAAAATTTATTACCACACCAATCCCTACGTCCCCACTAGCAGCTATTTTTGCTGCACATACTTTTCAGGTCCAGCTGTATTTCCTGCTTTTATTGCTATCTCCGTTTCTTCCTGGTAATCTTTTCGTTAGATCCCTCCATCAGGTTATATTCTGTCATGCAATAATTCTCGATATTCATGATTTCCTTCATGATATTTTCAATACTTTTTTTGTCGTTTTCACTAAAGCCTAACTTTCTGTCTTTTTCTCTCGTGCGTCTTCTTTCATATCTTTTCCATCTTTTCTCATAAACTTCACCAGTTTAAAAGCATTTGTTTTTTGTTCCGAATTTTATAAATTCTTGTTAAGCTTCTTTCCTCGTGGAATTAATAACCTCTTTCTTTTTTCACGTTTTTATATTCTTACAACTAGCCTTGTTTTCCTTCGGTTGATTCACGTCCCACATTTTCGTTGCCATCTTCTGTTGTCCTTTTGCTTCCTTCATCTCCTCATTTCACCAGTAGGTCTTAGTATCTTCATGATTCCTTTTGCCTATCTTCCTTCCACAAACTTCACCACAAACCTTTAAAAATACCACCTATAATAGCATTCAATATATTGGGCGTATCAATATCAACCAACTCCTTCACTCTATCATGAAATTACTCTCATAGTGTTTCCTTCAACTTCCTTATCCTGCTTCCAAAAGTTTGTTTGTTCGTTCGTTCGTTCTTTGCTACTTTCATTTGTCAATGCCTGTTACTACCAGCCGATGTTGCAATTCCTAGAGGATTGCTTTCACGTTCTTTGAATACTTAGTTATTTTTGCCTACTAGCCAATCTAATCTGATTCATTTTTAGTCATACTGCATGATATTTTCCTCAATTCCTCTTTCAAGCCATACGCTTGGCACAAACAACTTTTTATCGCAAGCTCAAACAATATTTTCTTCAACTTTTCTCAACCAATTCCATTTACTCCATGTACTTCCTTAAAACTATAAACTCCTCTTTTATGTGTCCATTAAACTCCCCTAGACCAGGTTTTATAAATCTTACTCTCATGCCATTTTATTATAAAATTGACTTTCTAAAAGTCCGGTGTTCCCATCTGCGGCCAGTATACTCACATATCAAAAGCCAGCACTATTGCCATCACTTGGTCGCTTTTTCTTTCAATATATTGCACAGCTTTTCTTTTACAAAAAGTTCAACATTTATTCAATTATCATTTCCTGACCACCACATGTTACATCTCCTATTCTTGACACAAACTACTCTAGCTTTTTCATCTTACTTCCAGTAGAGCATACATAAACTTTTCTCAACACTTTCGTAATGCTTCCACAAGTACTTCCAGCCTTCCAAATCTTGCCTCAAGTTTTTGTTATCGGAGATTCTTCGCAACCCCTGCCAATTCAAGATTTGCTGGGAATTAAAGGCCGATTTTTTGACAAACTTTTTATGTGGTAAATTTTTAAAGCTTTTTTTGTCTTACAGAAAGCATACCCTTGCTTTCCTCCAACCTTAGTTTGAAACGATGGGTGGTACCCCAAAAGTTGCCTCTTGCGACATGCTAGGTAAGCAGCGACACTCTTCTAACCTTGTGAAGCACAGCAATATTTTACTCACGTGAATCTCGCGTTATTTTACCACTATAGAACATTGCTAAATTTTTTAATAGACAATCTACGTATCGCCATCATAACTTATTACCCACAGCCGCAGGTGATGTACTCCTGCCCTAAATAAAAAAATCTTTTAGTCACTCTGATTTTTCAATACAGGCGATTTCTACAGTACTCAAGTTAATAGACTTCACTTTTGATACCTACTCTAGCTCACTTTTGTGCTGATAAAACTGATGCTTGGTTTGCAAAGCAATCTCTGCCGATACATATGCTTTTAACTTGACTTCATGTCACAGCAACCGTTGAAAATATGAAGTTACAAATATTCAGCAAAAAGCCAGTATACTTGGAAAATATGTCCTTACATCGCGTCCAACCAATAAATTTACAAAGTGACGTCATGCTATCTTTTGTTCCTCAAACCTGGAAGATTATTTCTACAGGAGCCTGCAACATCAATAAGCAATACACTCAAGGCAGAGGCATTTAACTTGAACATCAAGAGTTTCAAAACTAGAAATGCGCTTACAATAATATATTCTATTTTAGCGTATACTGTAATTTACGATTACTGCCGAAACCAGCATTAATGCTCAGCAAACACAATACAAGTAGTTAACCGCGTTTAATACAAAACCACATTGATATGCTATAGAAGAAAATACTTTTATTAACACAAATAACACAAAACTAGGAAAGGTTCAGCTTCCCTCTTGCAATTGTCTTCGTTTTTCATATCCAACTTTAAATACTTTGTACTGAAATATGAAACAGAATAAAACTAAACTATAATGACTAATATAATTGATAGCTGTTAGCAACAAAACTCTTTCAACGAAAAATTATTGAAAGCAAAAAAGATCAAAAACTCTTTGAATATAAATCTCATTCTTCAAGGCATTTTGCACTTTTCAACTAAATTTTTCAAAAGAAAAGGTGGATGGACATAGCATAAGTTTCTGTACGGTTTTTCTCTTGTGCAATTTTGCACAGAAATTTTATTTCCTTGGCTATATACCTGGAGTTTGCCACCACAGTAAACGTTGTTGTACAAACATCCAGTTTCGTCCGCGAAGTACGTACCAAAAGCGTTTTAAACGTTTTTATCTGCAAAAAGGTATTGATTCATTATTGGTACCGGTACGTATTTTGGGGACCAAACCAGATGCTTCGACAAAAACGTATACAGTGAAGCATCATTCAAATAGCCAACCAGATGAAATTTTCTATACGAAAGCAGTGCCTGATAAAAATAAAATCAAGCCAGAACAAAATTATATACTTTGTACATCCACCTAAAAACAAAAATTTAATGTACAACCATGTCTGAAGTTACTCTACAAAAAATCCTCTTCATCCAATAACTTGAGTGACTACATTTTTGATAAAAAGTTGCATGTATTCAATGGCGAGATTTTATTTCTATCGTAGCCCAACAAACTGCAGCTGTTAATGTAAGTATGCAAACATGGTCCTACTGATAACATTGTTGACTGGTGTAAGTAGGATTGCTGTTACAATGCCGGAGCAAGAGCACATCGCAAGAAAAGTGCCTGTATGTGTTTACTGCTGCCTAAATTAAAATGCAGTGTGAACTTAGAAGTTCTCCCGAACCCATCCCCACCGAAAAGGTCAAGTGGAGTAATTATCACAGAAGTCCTCATTAAGGGCGAATCATCCACAAGGGCTAAAAGTACCTTTTTAGTTTTCAGCGTGGATAAATAAACATTTTTTTCTACGATTTTACATAATCCTATTAAATAATTGCTTTCTTCTAATTAAAATTTGGAGAAACTCTTATCCAGCTGGCAAAAGCGAATAAAAGGAAAATCGGCGTGATATAATTTTAAATCAATGCGAAAGCTACATTTATACAGCTCCAGTACGGGTACGCCACTTGTCTGCCACAAAAAGATGAGGCATCCCGTTAAGTGCCTTGCCCAAGGACAAAACAAGCAAGCTTGACGGCTTGTTCTCCACACTATCTCTTTTTATGCTGAGGACCAAGCAGGGAAGCTGTGAATACCACTTTTTAAAGTCTTTTGGTACGACTCGACTTAGGGAATGAACCTCAGGTTTACCAACTGCGAACACTATCATACAAAACCGCATTTATTCACGCGGAAATTTATGTGTGCAAATTGCTGTCGGTTTAGATCAGAGAAGCAAAGGTTAAAAAGATGTAGCAGTAAAACTGAGATTCTCAATCTTTTTTCTGTTGGGAATCGTCATTATGCTTTACCAACAAATGCAAAAAAACACGAATCTGTTAAAATTTACACTTGTTGAACGAGTTTGCAGAGTGCAAAGCGCAACACCGCGAAATCGATTAATCGCAGTTAAAAGGTGGAGGAAATATCTATTACAAACGAAAATACTGTGTTGTTCGTTCCACACGAAATGTTTCCTTTCGAAACGGTAGCTAGTGCACTAATGTAGTGATTTAAGCAACCGCTTCGCAGTCGGTAGTCCTGGGTTCAACTCCCAAGTTGCGTCGCACAGCAGGCTTTAAAAATGGTATTCAAGGCTTCCCTGCTACGTGCTCAGTGCGAAAGGAATAATTCGGAGAAAAAAACCTGCTAACTCTATCGTTGTGGACAAAGTCCTCCAGAAACGGGACTAAACAACAATCCTTCACCTCTATTGGAAAAACTGGTGGCAGAAACAACCAGTCTACACCGCGCGGCGGCCCAGCCCGTCTGAAGACCAGCAATCAAACCATGAGCTCATACGCGTGAAACGAAAACGTTTGTCTGCTTCATTGCAACTAAATCTTTGAAGAAAATTAACCGGTGGAAAACTTACTTAAAGTTACAAAAGACTGCTGCGTAAATTTAAAACGCGTTATACATACATCGTCGTCATTCACTCTTCCATTTTCACAGCTATCCCAAAGCTTTTGAAGCGTCGGAGAGGAAATGATCGCTTTAAACAAGAATACCGCACCAACGTTCAACGCGCAAAACTGAAAAATTTAAACATACCTTTAGTGAAAAATTAACACAGTCAAAAAAAATTAAAGCAAAACATCTTTAAGTGCCAGTGCAATCTGCATTTTCGATTTCGATTCTTCTTGAGGAAGCCGAACTGCCAAAGTGAAATGTGTCGCTTCCTTACTCCAATCAGTTTTTGAAAACGCTTTTGACTAGGCTACAAACACTTTATATTGCTCTTTAGCGCTGTCATTATTTTATGCTGCTGTTCAAAAATGAACTTCATATTTGACGCTAAAATACCTAGGTTTCAAATTTAATTCCATTTGAAACATTCAAAATCTATTTCATCATCATAAAATATGTTATTTAGTTTTAGGTCCTCCGCGCATAAAACTCAATGCAGAAACAAAAAATTTTTCACGCAACGCATGCAATCTAGGCCTAATAGAAACCAGCCTTAAATCGCGTATTAGAACGTTATACACCAAAGTTCAATTCTCGCGGCATTGAATTTAAAAAGTAAAATCGGCTACAATACAAGCCTTTGATATCTTGAAGATCACCCCACTAAAATTATATATTGTTGGTAATAATTTTTGGTTATAAAAAGCACTTTTCATGCATAAAACGAAAATTCAGCAATGCACTGGCACATCAATAGAATGGTTATTTTCATATCTAAAACAAAAGGCAATCTTCTATAAAGGTTTGCTATAATTTATTACCAGCACTTGTCATTATGGGTCACTTACACCAACCCCGGAGCGGTGCAGAAACGTAAAATGTTTAGGGACCTCAAAGCTTTAACTGTTTAAATATCTGTTCAGGAAGGTGAGATTTCCATCGGACACCTTTTAGCTGTTACTGTTCACGGCAAGTATTTCGTATTATGTGCTTATTTAGCAGCTACCAACGGCACACTTTGTTTGCTTTGAAAATGCTGTTGTAAAATGCAGAAAAGGAAAGAGCAGCATTGTGTGCTCACGGCCTTGAAAAAGGCATATGAGAATATGCCAAGAGAAGAGTGACGGTACTACATGAGAAAAGTTGGAATGACGGGAAAGTTATGCGAGAGTAGTACACGACATAAATACAAAGGTGGCTGGACAACGAAAAGATATGCGGTAGGATTAACAAAATGGTATAACGTGAGGGTTGGACTGCATCAAGGTTCGGTATTGAGCCCAGTTTTCTTGACTACAATCGGAAAAGTCTGAAGGAGCAATGATACTCACTGCAATGCAGAGAAAAGTGGATTTAAAACCTGCATTGAGAAAATGCAATTTCCCCAATTGTATTCAAGCCTCGTCTTGTCTTAAATGTCTCGTCTTGTCCGTAAGTTCTCCAACATGTGCTGTTCCTTATACATAATGCTCATCAAAACTGAGAAGAATTAAGAGAACTAAACATAAAATAGAATGTTCATTCTATTTTAATTCAACAGTTTTTGCTGAATTAAAATGGAATGAACATTTAAATTTATGTTTAGTTCTCTTAATTCTTCTCAGTTTTCATGAGCGGAATGTATAAGGAACAGCACATGTTAGAGAACTTAAGGAAGACGAGAAAGGCAAGCTTGAGGTAGCTTGGGCACGTAGAGAGAAAACAATCATATTGAAAAAAAATGATAAATCCACCAAATAAAACGAAAAGGGGAAGACCAAAAGTTTACTGACACGAGAAATGATACAAATGTGATTGGATTAACAGAGGGGGATGCAATGGATCATGAAAGATGGAGAAGAATGATCTGTTGTGGCACCCCTTGAAAGGGAACAGCCAAAAGATTTAGGAGCTACTTTACGCACATAATTATGTCCCATAGTGAATACAATCTAAAAATAAAACATGTCAAACAAACTCTACTTTTATACATGTCAATTCACGACATATATGTACAAAAATTAAAACAAAATATATGAGGGATATTGCTATTGCTTGATAAACGTAGACAATCTTACCTTCGCAAAGTGAATGTTCGCAGCATTCATCGTAGCACTATATAATCCACTATTTAGCAAATCAATTGTTCTATACGCTTAAAGCAACTATAAATTACGCCAAACCTTGATTTAAAACAAACTTGTTACAAAAAATAGTTGCATACAAAATAAATGCAAGTTTTGTTGCTAACTAGATGTTAGTTCAATTATATATCTATGAACAGCCTCATCACGCAAAGCAACCCAACAATGATTTCCAACGATACAATCGAATCACCATTATAATACCATTTCAAACTGTCTTACTCTTAGGACAGTTGCTTTGAACCCACACAAGACTAAACAAAATAGCGTGAAGACCCAAATAGTCATAAGAAAGACACTTTTTAGAGCAAGAGACTTTGTTTCTCGCGTTTATTTACGTTTTTTAAGCAGTGTAAAAGAAAACCGACTCTTTCCCAGTAATAGCATACAAAACAGATTTACATTTCGCTTGCAAGTACAGAAGAAAACTAATGTAATTCTTGTAACTGTGTGATCAACCGAAGAGAGAGTAATACCACTGTATTGTTAATAAGATACCTAACATATTAATGTAAACAAAAAAGAGCAATATTATTTTAAAAACACAATTCAATAATAACGTTAAACCTCGAATAAATGACACAACTACAGGCGTGTGATAGTAAGCTGACCGCATCACCTAAGATCTGTACCCATGACATACTTTTATTTGAGAAAAGAGAAAGAAACATTATTCATAATTTAAACCTGTTAACCGTTACATGTATGTGCACAATAATGTGTTGGAGGCTAAAAAAATCAAATCTTTCAAATATATATAGTGCTTAGTAAATTTTGCGGAAACCGTAAACATTGAGCTCAAAATGTTATTGACTGACCACCATGACTGGTTTTCAGCTTCTCATAGCCTACTAAACCAATGTTGTAAATCGCTTTTAGATTAAAACTAAAAACAACTTCAGCATGATTCCAGCCCCACAAGCTGTCTTCAAGAAAAAAATAGCAAAACTAACAATGCAAGACAAAAACAACAACACAGATAAAACCAGTTTTTAGTTTTGGCGTAACTGCTTCGTTATCTTTTGAAGCATTCACTTCGCCATTGGTAGATCTAGATTTAATTCTCTCGCGAATTCATTTGAAACACTTTAAAAATGGCATTTCCAGCTTTCCGACTGGGCGCTCATCACAAGAGAAAGCAAAAAAGCCAAAAAATTTGCTAGATGTGTTCTCGGGTAAAGCACTAAATGGGATACCTTAAATCCTCGACATGCCAGACAGGAGGAGGACCAAGCACTCTACCCGTCATGATGACCACGTCGATTCAAGGGCCGGCATACACAGCATAAGCTCATACGCACGAAGCACAGCTACAGTATCACTTATACAGAAGATGACCTAAAATTCGTTTTGCTAAAATTTAGGCTGTAAAAAAACTTTGATCATCATTAACAAAACCGGCACAATAAAACAAAGATGCTCAACAGTCCGATGTTTCCTAGCCAGACTAGGTTCAAACTCCCCATAAACTCTCAGCTCTTTTCGACCGTCATTATTTTCCATTCTTTAACTGCTTGCATATTTTCTTGGAATTTCTTCATCTAAAAATAATCAAATTGACAACAGCTTACGTGTAATTGATATTAACTTGTACTTTAGTTCCTCCTAAAAACATTTTCTCAATTTGTTTACAGCATTTAAAAAATCCAAACTGTTGCTACAGCAAGCAACTTCAATAACTTAAAAGCCATTTCAATTCGTGAAACATTTTCAAATTTGAATATTTTCGTCTTTTATAAAACCCTTTTCAAGAATTAACATTTGTAAATAAGATGCAAAAAATTAAAACAATCAACGATAATAATATTTGAAGAATTGATTCGTGGTATGGAATTTGAAAATTGCAGAAAGTAGGATATTTTTATTCTTGAAGCTTTTCGTCTGACACTTTTCAAGAGAATCCATCAGAAACTGAGTGAAAAAGATAACGTTAGTCACTTATATAGAGATGCAGTTGACAAAAAAGAAAAAAGGCTCCATCGTGGTTGGTAAAAGGAGTGACCAATAGAACGAGCAGAAACTAATGTGCGATTTTTAGGCCTTACAGGAATTCCTTTTGTATACATAAATTTGGTTTGGTTGTTTTGATGTAAGTTGCTTCAAGGGTGGAGAGATGAAAAGAAGTACAGCCACGGGCAAGAATGGAAAATTTGCTATCATTCCATTCACGTGCACATGTCGGGTTTTGTGAGAGATGTTGCCCTATAGCAGAGAAAGAAGTTTCAGCTTTAAGGCTTCTAATTGGCTTACAAGAGCAGACAAATGTGCTTCGGTCTTGAGAAGTAAGCCCCTGAAGAATGATTTTAGGTACGTGCTGCTTAATTTTCTGTTGCAGTCTTTGAGAAGTAAGACCCACATACCGACTATCAAGTGGCACAGAAATTAACGATGTTGCTTTGATGTGAAGCGGGTAGTGCATCCTTTTTGGCTGAAGGTAGAAGTTGTCTGGTGGTGCAGACAATTTGTGGTTCAACTGCAAAGTAACAACGTTTGACGGCTGTTTTAATTTGCATTTCGTACCTCATTGAAACATTGCTCAGCCATGGCAAGTGAAGATAAACTGGGCATTTCTTTGCATCTAGTTGTGATGGTCTGCAAAACTGATTCATTTTCTTGGTTATGACAGTGTTGAATACAGCTTCAGGGTAATCGTTGTTGATCAGGATTGTACAAATGTTGGAAAGTTCATTTTGAAGAGTAGATTCCGAACAGATGATTAGAGATCTGTGGATAAGAGTCAAAATCAGATTAATCTTTGTTTAATGGGGCAAAATAAAGTTCAGAAAATATATTGGCCAGTGAAAGTCGGCTTTCTGTAGATAGGTGTAACAAATTCGTGATTGTTCTTTTCTACCAGAATGTCAAGAAAAGGAAAAGTCCGATTGCATTCCTTCTCAAAAGTAAAACAAAGCAATGAAGACAATTTCGATGGCAAAGAAACTCATTGCATTCATCTTTGTCGATAAAAGCTGTAAAGGTATCATCAGCGTATCAATAATACATAAGAGGTTTGTCCAAAGAAATGCCCAGTTTATCTTCACTTGCCATGGCTGAGCAATGCTTCGATGAGGTACGAAATGCAAATTAAAACAGCCGTCAAACGTTGTTACTTTGCAGTTGAACCACAAATTGTCTACACCACCAGACAACTTCTACCTTCAGCCAAAAAGGATGCACTACCCGCTTCACATCAAAGCAACATCGTTAATTTCTGTGCCACTTGATAGTCGGTATGTGGGTCTTACTTCTCAAAGACTGCAACAGAAAATTAAGCAGCACGTACCTAAAATCATTCTTCAGGGGCTTACTTCTCAAGACCGAAGCACATTTGTCTGCTCTTGTAAGCCAATTAGAAGCCTTAAAGCTGAAACTTCTTTCTCTGCTATAGGGCAACATCTCTCACAAAACCCGACATGTGCACGTGAATGGAATGAGAGCAAATTTTCCATTCTTGCCCGTGGCTGTACTTCTTTTCATCTCTCCACCCTTGAAGCAACTTACATCAAAACAACCAAACCAAATTTATGTATACAAAAGGAATTCCTGTAAGGCCTAAAAATCGCACATTAGTTTCTGCTCGTTCTATTGGTCACTCCTTTTACCAACCACGATGGAGCCTTTTTTCTTTTTTGTCAACTGCATCTCTATATAAGTGACTGACGTTATCTTTTTCACTCAGTTTCTGATGGATTCTCTTGAAAAGTGTCAGACGAAAAGCTTCAAGAATAAAAATACGAGGTGCATTCAATAAGTTTCCAGACTTTTTTTGTACAGGCATTTATAATTGCCGTAAACTCGAGATATTTCAGTATGTTGTTACTATACTCCTTATGAGATGATTGACCAATTTTTTCTTGTTTAGGTGCAAATTTATAGCTACAGTTGGAATTAGAGTACACCTTACTAAATCCTGATTGTCACAGCTGGTGAATTTCAAAAATGCAATCTGGACGTGAGGACACATTAGAAGAACGATATGCGATCAAGTTCTGTTTTAAACTTGGAAAAACAGCCATCTATTGTTATGTCTATTGTTATGACCCAGAGACCAAGAGACAGAGTTCCCAGTGGAAGCATGCTGGATCTCCCAGACCCAAGAAGGCCAGACAGAGCAAGTCCACCCAGAAACTCATGATGATCCCTTTTTTTGACAGCATGGGCATAATCTACATTCACTGGGTTCCCACTGGAATCACAGTCAACAAGGAGTACTATATTGAAGTTTTAAGGGAGTTCAGGAAGAGATTCCGTCGGAAGAGGCCAGAACTCTTCGAATCAGGTCAGTGGCATTTCCATCAGGACAATGCCCCAGTCCACAACTCCATCCTCGTCACAGACTATTTGACCCAGATGGGCATCAAGACGGTTCCCCATCCTCCCTACAGCCCGGACCTTGCTCCCTGCGACTTTTGGCTATTCCGAAAGCTCAAGGAAAACCTCAGAGGCAATCGTTATTCCACAATAGAGGACATGAAAGAGGCTATGACGAGGGTCCTAAACATGCTCACACAAGAAGACTTCCAGGGGGCTTTCCAGAAGTTGTTGGGACGGTACAACAAGTGCATTGATGTCGCAGGAGAATACTTTGAAGGGGACTAGAGTTTTTTGTGTGTATGGTTAATAAAAGTGTCCATACCAAAAAAGTCTGGAAACTTATTGAATGCACCTCGTATCCTACTTTCTGCAATAATCAACGATAATTTCAAATAAGATGCATTATGTAAATATAATATTTCTGCAAAACAGATAACACTGATCATGTTTTACGCTACATCTTGTACAGCAACCCCCCCCCCCCCAAAAGGTTTAATCTCGCAAACCTCTTCATTCATTTCTGGAATCACTACAAGGCTATGACCCCCAGCAAGAACCAATACCACATAACTGCAACCACACTTCTAAGACTGGTCAAACAAACCCCCAGGACATAGTCTCCCTTGAAAAGCCTGGGTTCATAATTACGAAATTGGAATAGGAAGATTTGGTCACTCAAAGATGAAATGGGGATTTGGTGATGACATTCTATGCCAGTGTGGAGAATTCCAAACTGCATAACACATTATTGATGACTGCAAATCAACAGGAGCTCCTTGCAACCTAACAGATGTTGACAACCCTATACTCATGTGATACCTGATGAAGTGCAACTTCTGATGAGAATGTCATATGAATGAATGAATGAATTGCTAAAGACTGTTGAGACGTAGCCAATTATAAAATAAATAAATAGCTGGGAGAAATCGGACGCAAAAATTTCCAACTTTATTAAAATTAGGATTGCAGTGTTACAGAACAGGCAAGCACTTCAAAATTATGCAAAAAGTCTAATATGGAATGTTGTTGATTGTTTCAATTTATTACATCATATTTACAGATGTTAATTCTTGGAAAGGACTTTGTGAAAAGACAAAAACGTCTGAAATTTAAGATGTTTTACCAATTAAAATGACTTCTAAGTTATTAAAGTTGCTTGCTGTAACAACAGAGTGAATTTTAACATTCAAAAAATGAGAAATTAAGCAACTGATCAATTTAATCAAAAGAGCTGAGGGATTTTGGGAGACTGTTAAGTCACCTGTTGTCTGCAAGTTAGCTACCACCCCTACATGTGATATAGGTCAGTGCAAGTCATAGTCTGAATTTGAAACGTGCCAGTTCTAATTAGCCAAGCCACATTTGGCAACACACTCTCGAGTGCTCAGCTTGCAATCTTTTGATGACAACTCTGAAGCTCAGTGGTTTAACAACTTTGAAGCACAGCTTTTCCCATTATGTCAATTTTTGCAATACTAGAAAAAATTGACATAATTGGAATTGGGATTACATAGCTAGTGAAATGCTTACATTTTCTTCAGTCTCCACATTTGGAGTTCGAGCAATTGGCTTTCTAAACATTGATGGAGCATTGGCAAGATAAAACATCAAAATTGGAAAAGAAACATAGAGGCACATCTATAAAATAAATCAGAAAACAAATGAAACCCATAAATTTTATATTGCCTTTACCTTACACACCAAAAGAGCATCTAACTTAATTTTTATCGCTGGCAGTCATTTGCAAACAGGTTAAAGCTACCAAACATATTATTTCCACCCAAAATATCAACCTATGAGCATTTTTTGACCTCTAGTGACAAGTTGTTCTGTTTCTATAATGGTCACAAAATTTTAATGTTTGTTACACCAATAATAAGAAAAATCATGAAGGTTCGAAGACTGCTATAGGGTAAAAATAAATGGATCTTAGCTCTCAACAATATAATATAATATGACAATGGCAAAAAATCACTTTTAACAAGTAATAAGATAACACCATAGCAGATAATAACACAAATAACTCAGCAACAAATACCGAACAATTTTATAATTTACCTTAAATAGTTATATGCACAGCAAAATAAATACAAGTATTTGTAAAATATATTCACTTTTATATAATAGGAATACTAGATCAAAGCAAGCTTGATGGTGAAGTGGTTTTGCCTTTTAAATGCAAGATTGGAGTTCAAAACCCAACTGCATCAGATTTTAAAACAAAGCTGACCACTTATATTTATTGTGAAATAACACAAGCAGACATTTGTGTTGAAGAAAAGGCGATTCACATGAAAGAATTGGGCTACATTGACAGGAAAGAGCTGAAAACAACATTAATCTACATTATTTTATTCTAGCCTATATGTAACAGATGACATACTCGAAATAGTTCCATATTTGATCCACCCATGTTCACAGCTAAGTTTCACTTCAAAGCATTCAAGATGACTATGATCAGATTAAAATGTTGTAATGTGTACCAAGACTAAGTTTAATTACACAACAGCATACACTAAAAACTTCTTTTACTTGAAAATGAAGTATTGGTAAAAAAAATCGAGAATTGCTGAGCAATTTCTCTTATCCACACTACATGTTCAAATAGGGTGAGGCACTGTTTTAAGGCACAAATAATTACATGGTTGTAAGTTCAAGTCACACAATGATCTTGTTGCTGTTTTTGGGAAAGGCAGTACCTCTTTCTATGTGACTATACAAAATACTTTTGTAAGCTATTTTATACAGTGAAGCAAATAAAAAATCAACAAAAAAAATTCAGTTTACAAATTTATCTTGCACATCCTACGGGATGGATGTGGTTGATGGATTTAAAAAAAATTAACTGATACATAAGAACTGCTTGCCTCAAAAAAATCAAACACTAATGTAAATGTAACTAATATTTAGTTTTTAAGTTTTAAGGCCAAGGCCAAAAAAAGGGGGCATGGTGCTGTGCTCCCTTGAAATATACTACTGGTGAAGTGCCCAACTTGTGTACCTTTTACACTTTTTCATTAACTTCCACCTGGATCTACTTAAACAAATTAACAATTTCAAGCTATCATAAATAACTAGTCAAAAGTTGCGTAGTCACGCTAGAAAAACAATTTCACGTTACAGATAAGAAGGTATAAAATCTTTTCTCATCTGGAACAGTGTTACAATCATGGAAGATGAAGTTGGGCATTTTTTCCCAATTTCTTCATTTCTATATGACAGGTTAGAGCTTCTTTTTTCTTTAACTACAGTATTTTACTTGTAAACATATTTAGGTTTTCTTGAAAATTCTCTGATTTTTCTCCTGATACCCTTACTATGATTATTTTCTTCTAAATTTCTTCTGCCATGACTTTAAGGATCAAATTTTTTCCCACGTGGAAGCTCTGGCAACAAGGTCAATATTGGTCAGTACATTACAACAATCAGAATGTAACTAAACACAAGTTGTTGTGATTGGTTATTATCATGACATACATTCTAGTAAAAACCTAACCGAATGAAATACAGAGCTGAAACTAAAACTGCAGCAATTTTACATTACCAGACTACTTTTAATTTTTTTTCATAAGGTTACAAAAACTTTCATTTCTGATAAATCAAGCAAATTGGTCATATATTAGTTTGCAGCGCAAGACTACAGGAACCCAGAGGTCTAGCAACTTCCAATAATTGGGACAATTAAACAAAGCATTGCCCAAGAGCAGTTGACATGAAAACTCAGTAGTAGGGTTAGTAAGTGAAAAGTGTCATCAGTATAGTAACCACAAACGCTTTATGAAAGATTATCAATTCCCAAGAAATAGAGTTTAAAAAATGGCTCTGTCTATAGTGGTAAACTAAACAGAAATAGTATAGGCATAGTACAGGCATAGTAGGCACAGTACAGAATTAGGGCAGGCATTGTACAGGGTTTGGGTTAGGGTAGGCATAGTATGCACAGTACAGGGTTACGGTTAAGCTAGGCATAGTATGGTTAGGGTTAGTTTGTGCTATGCATATTGTGCTTGCACTATGCTTGTACTATGCCTGTACTATGTCTATTTATAACCACCCTGTCTATAGTAGCAACAAACAAAAAAGGACATAATGAGGAAGCACACATTGTTCAGTAGATACTAGAAGAAACTGTGTGCCAAAAGAGTTTGATAAGACAGCAAGCATCCAATGCAAAAGAATTAGATAAGTAAGCAAGAAGAGAGGGTCTAAATGGGATTAGATGGCTGAAACAGTTTACCTTACCTGACCAGCTCTTTGATCATGTTATCACCCTATGAGAGAAGAGTGACCAAGAAACCATTGCTGCCTGAGAGACTGTGCAGTAAACTCTTGCTATATGCAAAAAAAGTGTGTGAAAGATGGAGGAGGACAAAGCAGTAGTCACAGAAAAAGAAAAGAGGGAGACTTGTTGTGAGATGCTGCTGCCAGGATGCAATGATAGGGCTATTTTAAATGACAAATTTAAGTTAACAGTACTTCCACAATGAAAAACTTATATAGCCATTTTTAAACTTTCCAAACAGCAAAACCATTTTCAAAGGTTTTTGCATACCCAATGCTTTTGAGAAGAGGAAAAGTTAAGGATTAATTACCAGACAACAGTTTTTTATGTCCACAACAAAATAGCAAGCAAAATTGTTTCACGGTCACAAAAATTGTTTTACAGCCACACAAAAATAGCCTCTAAAAAACTTCATATGTTAATGTAAAATAACTGTGCAGATATTTTTTAGATCTCTAGAGAATCAGCTGTGTTGCTTGAAGAAGCTTTGATCTTTATCTCAGCTCTAATTACCATAACTTTAATTAATCCAATTCTTACTCATGATAATCTTTATACCCTAACGATAATTTTAAGGCAGTGGCTATTTTGCCGTCAACGGCAATTTACCCTCAGAGACTATTTTGCCATGAGTTGTTTGTGATTGGTCAATCTTAATGACGTACTAAACATGTGACTTTTGGTCGTCTCTGATTGGTCAATTTTAAAAACCAAAAAAAAAATTTTGCACCCCCAGGTCTCTATCCCCCACCCTGCACACTCCCTTACAGTGTACACTGCCCCGTACATTTACATACTGGGCCTACCCCTTCAGTGTAGACTGCCTTTCTTTTCAAGCCCTGGCCAGCTGAGATTCGAACCCGATACCTTGGTATCTCAAGACCAGCGCTCTATCCACTACACCACAGTGTCACTGGTGCGATAATAGCAAATTTGGCTATATAAACACACGTGAATGATCACCGCAAAATAGATTCCAAGGGCAAATTGCCGTCGACGGCAAAATAGCCACTGCCTAATTTTAACCCTACAATGCTGACTTGCAATTCTGCATTTCAGTTGTAGTTGATTCCATGTATCCAGCAATATGATTGATTCTATAGTAGACCCAATTTTCCTGACACAGTGAGAGTCATTTTAAAGTAGCCTGCACAAAGTTTTCACTGTCACCTTAAACTAGCCACTGACTATGGGAAAGCAATTTACACCAATTTTATCTGTTGAGAGATATTGTGCCAGCAGCACTGAAAACTGCCATTGCCTTGAAAGTATTTGAATACTTTGCACTTGTAAGTAGTAGTTCTAACAAGTACTGTAGATGTTTGTGATGACCCTCAATGTCTACATTATGCAAGGTTAAGGGGTTAAGAATAAAGCTGGGGTTAGAAATAGGGTAAAAGTTAGCGACATCACAAGACATAGCCTATTGTACCAATACATCATAGACATTGCAGATATATATTCTGGTACTATTTAGTAACAGCCCACCCCTAATAGCTTAAGCTACATAGGGTGAACTGTAAAACCAATTAAATTATGTAATATCTACACCTTACCAACAATGCAGTCCAATCCTTACTACCAGCATATTGTAAACCTTGCCAACCATCCTAATGGTAAAAGTACATTTTACATGTTTTAGGAGCGTAAATTATTAGGCAGTGGCTATTTTGCCATCAACGACATTTTACCCTCAGAGACTATTTGGCCGTGAGTTGTTTGTGATTCGTCAATCTTAATGATGTACTAAACATGTGACTTTTGGTCGTCTCTGATTGGTCAATTTTAAAAACAAATTAAAAAATTTTGCACCCCTAGTGTACACTCCCCCACCCTGTACACTCCCTTCCAGTGTACACTGCCCCATACATTTACATACCAGGCCTGGCCCTACAGTGTACACTGCCCTTTCTTTCAATGCTCTGCCAGCTGAGATTTGAACCCACATCCATGGTATCTCAAAACCAGTGCACTAACCACTACACCACAATGTCACTGGCTGAAATATAGCAAATATGGCAATATAAGCACACGTGAATGATTACAGCAAAATAGTCTCCAAGGGTAAAATGCCGTCGACAGCAAAATAGCCACTACCAAGTTATTAAGCTCAAATGATGCATCAAGCATTGCTGCCAGGTTTTAGATCTAAGACAGTAAATTATTTTATACTTATTTACTACTATTTCCAGTTGCCGTCATGGACGGTCAAACTTGTGCACTGTCTGAGACTGTCCCACCAATAGGTTCATGACAAGGACTCCTTTCTTGTTATGCTAAGAATTATAGCTGACAATCATCCCCTATAAATAAGCTATGAATGCAAATGCTACAAACTCAAGTATTAATGAGTTATTGTTGTACATTGGGTGTAATAATGTGTGCAAAAAAGCTACAAAAGCAAGTAATAACTTGCCACGTCATATTTTTACAGGAACCTAGATATGACCATAACCTTGATATTAGTGAAAGCAAATAGAGCAAAAAATTAAGAGCTACAATAATTATAAATAGACTTTTATTGCCAAAAAATTTTTGATGCCTTTTTAATGCCACTGTTTAGTTATTACTTTTTTATTTTTCATTATAATTTTATTGTAACGGTTTCTTCATCTACACTGTATACACTGTTTGTTGCGCCTGCAGTATTTCATTATTACATCTTTTACGGAATCTGATTATAAGTAATACCTTTTCATAATCGTCAACATATGCATTACTCTGGCAACCTGTTAAATTTTCCAGCTACTTAGCAGCTCCGGTTAGGAAAACTTTGTAGTGTTGTATCAGCTTAAAGTGTGCAGTGTTTTCTTATTGCAGTCAGTTTGGTTAATTATAAAGTTAGTTTTGTGAGCCTGTCTGTTTAACCTGACCCAAGTATATATTATTTAGGCAGTGGCTATTTTGCCGTCGACGGCAATTTACCCTCAGAGACTATTTTGCCATGAGTTGTTTGTGATTGGTCAATCTTAATGACGCACTAAACATGTGACTTTTGGTCGTCTCTGATTGGTCAATTTTAAAAACAAAAAAAAAAATTTTTTTCACCCCCAGGTCTCTATTCCCCACCCTGCACACTCCCTTACAGTGTACACTGCCCCGTACATTTACATACCGAGCCTGCCCCTTCAGTGTACACTGCCTTTCTTTTCAAGCCCTGGCCAGCTGAGATTCGAACCCAATACCTTGGTATCTCAAGACCAGCGCTCTATCCACTACACCACAGAGTCACTGGTGCGACAATAGCAAATTTGGCTATATAAACACACGTGAATGATCACCGCAAAATAGATTCCAAGGGCAAATTGCCGTCGACGGCGAAAAAGCCACTGCCTATTATTTATCATTGCGGTTGCTTTACAGAACACTGATGATGCTATTCTAGCAAAATCGATATGTAAATAAAGTGTGAGTTCTACTATTGACTGATTCCAGTTACAACTTTACTCCATGAAATTTCAGTAAAGTAATAACTTGTTATACTGTTATAGCTGTACATTGAATGTAATAATTTGGAAGTGGCTATTTTGCCGTCAACAGCAATTTACCCTCAGAGACTATTTTGCCGTGAGTTGTTTGTGATTGGTCAATCTTAATGATGTACTAAACATGTGACTTTTGGTCTTTCTAATTGGTCAATTTTAAAAACCAATTAAAAAAATTTTGCACCCTCAGGTCTCCATCTCCCACCGTGTACACTCCCTTCCAGTGTACACTGCCCCGTACATTTACATACCAGGCCTGCCCCTTCAGTGTACACTGCCTTTCTTTTAAATCTCTGCCAGCTGAGATTTGAACCCACAACCATGGTATCTCAAGACCAACGCTCTATCCACTACACCACAGTGTCACTGGTGTGATAATAGCAAATTTGGCTATATAAACACACGTGAATGATCACGGCAAAATAGTTTCCAAGGGCAAATTGTCGTCGACGGCAAAATAGCCACTGCCTAATAATTTACGCATCTAAAACGCACTTTTACCCATCCCATCATAACTGACATTTGCCTATTGATTTCTCACCAATGTAGGCTACTTTTGATTAATTGCTCAGTAACGCAATACTTTTTATCCTGGCTGTTCTTAAACGTTGACACTACGTTTTAGCCCTGCGATTGGTAAGGATATTTTTAAGAAATGGAACTGAGTGCATAGTTGCCCACTGGAAATGTACAAAAATCTTAAGATGGGGTAAAAAATACCAAATGTGGATATTTTTGCGTCTCAAGTATCTGAAATATTTTTGTCACTTTGTGTCTTTGGGTCTTATCACAACTAAAACTTTTTTTCGACATCAACCAAATTCTCCATGATGTATCATTCATAACAAAAAAATAGTCACAATATTCGGAGGCACACAAATTTGACGTTCCAATCTACATCAATTTCCAAAATTTTGCAGTGCGATCTTTAAAAAAAGGTCTTTACTTTTTCGTTAAAAGGAGCCAAGATTTTCCCAAAATTCCTAAGATTTATCCCAAGGAATTTTCACAAAAAAATTCACAGTGACCTCTAAAATTCCCGATATTGGCATGGCAACTATGACTGAATTAAACCAGACTAGACCGAGCGTTAAAATGTCCTGCAAATAAAAATATCTACCGAGTCCTTGAAGTACTGGAAAAGTCTAATTTCCTACAGGGTGTTTTACAATTCTTTTAGATTTAGAAAAAACTCTAATTTTTTGGTTCTAATTTAAATTCTTTTCATCTGTTTCATATTTTGTTATAAAAATACTCTTTAATGTGACATGGTAACGATTGCAATGCCTTCAATTAACCATTGTCTATTCCAAAAAATTGAAATCGTTGAATTGAAGTAGGAGCTAAAATGCTATTCAACAGCTTGCTGATATTACACTTGAGATTTTCTTGTGTGTTATATTGAAGCTCCACAGCAAAAATTAAATGCGCTTTTGAAAAAAGTGGCTGACCACTTTCAGTATTTTCGAATTGAATTGAATAGGAGTGATATCGTTTTTTGCAAATGAAATGGATAAAAGTGATAGTTGTTAACCCTTTGAGGGATAATGTAACACATGTGTTACATGATTGTTAGTTGTTATATCATCATGACGCAATAACCATTTTTCTGAAATTCATTGTAATTTTGTTGCTACCAAACAATAGAGGAATTGTCTCAAATTTTATGAATTAAAATCTTATGGTCCTTAAAGGGTTAAACGAATATTAAATATGTTGTTTTACTGATGTTAAGGAATGAATCTGAAGTCAAAGTAAGATAATAGGTGATAGGTTTGCTTGTTTTTGCTAATAGTTGGGCTAATTTTATGGGCTAAACATGCTGGCTTATTTGTAGCCAGCGTCTATGAGGGTTTCATATTCGATTAATCAACGTGTTTGGGAATCCTGAGTAGTAAATAGCAATGTGCAACTTAAGCTATACAGCATATTTAGTTGCACAAGCATATTGAAAAGTTGTAATCTTAAAATATATTGTAACCTAAATGACTGGACTGACTTCTGTATCGCTTGTCAAATGTTCGATTAGATGTTAATGAATAAAATCAGTAAATTTTTGAAAAATTTTTTGTCAATAGTGATTGCAAACCAGTCGTAGCCTATTGATATATCAGATGTATTTTTGTGATCTTAACTATTGGTGCGGCAGCACCATATTTCAACTCTTTGATTCCCGCGCCAAGCGTACCGTCGTTGATTAGCACTAAACCAATAGAGTTGCTTTGTAGAACTAGTAATATTAGCTCTACGGATCCTTTCTGCTTCGTCAAACAAAAAACAGGAAGCTGTTGAAGCTTTCTTGCAGTGTTTTATTCACAAATACGCACAGCTCCTCCCAGCGTGCGCAGAACGAAAATTCACGGCGATAAAGGCTACCACACAGCCTTGATAACAATTAAACAGGGGGGACCAACACTCAGGCCCAAACAGAAATCCGAAGCATAATCAGATCGAAACGAAAATTTACTACTCGTTTCGCCACGTTCACGTTTTGACAAGAATAGCGAAAATACACGTGGTCACTACATATATACGAGCAGATGCACCTGTTCTATATATGAGTCAAGCATGTGGCCTCATTTAACCACAGGGCAAAGACCAAAGAAAGACAATACAACAAAGGAAGGCTTTTGGAAGTACCGGTAGTCCGTAGGAAGCCCGGTTATAACGTCTACTACTTCTCAGTAGGGGCTAATTGTTCGGTTCGCTGTAGGGGTCTAATTTGAAGCTATATTTACTCAAACTTCTAACAAAACAACACGAGATCACTTAATTTACCACAATATCAATCAATTTTGTAAAAAATTGCTTATGAAGTCTTTGCGTCACGTTCTCAAGAGACTACGCTGTATGAAGTCAAATCGCTGTAAAAGACCACATGGCGATTGGCGGAACATAGCGGCCCCTAATTATGACGCAGCAATGTCATAATTACAACAACAAATAAAGCCAATCGATTTTTAGTTAAGACAGGTATCTGTGTTGCCTAATACATTTTGCTAGAGCAAATACAAACATGATACAAAACAGCAACACAAACTTTAAGCATGCAAGCAAATCCAAAAAAATAGCACAAGAAAAAGAAACATGGTTGATTATACAAACACAACACTTAATTGCGATCAATTTACTACACATTTCTGTATTAGCGGGAAGCTAGACACAGCTGTCGTTTGGACGCGCTCAAGGTGTGCTACCGGTTACGCATTCTCCACGGGAGCTAAACGAGAGACATCCCGTAACACATACTCAATTATGACCTCCCCTGTGGTTTCATTCACTTTAGTTACAGCCACCTTGGCCCTTCTCGCTATGGGTTTCCCATTTCTAATTTGAGGAATCACCTCCTCTATCCTCCCAAGCTTGTACCTTTCACGTTTGGATATGTCCTCTAACGAGCCCATAACCACCAGTTGCCCAGGTTTCAAATTTTCAGATACCTTCAACCACTTTTTCCGCCCCTGCAGCCAAGGTAAATAGAAGGCTATCCACTTTTCCCAGAATTGCTGGGAGAGAAATAAATTAAAGCGATAATCTCTTCTAAGCATGTCTCGGTCATGCGGTTGTCCAACTGCTACATGTGGGTCCAAGTAAGGGGTTAAAAGTGAAGCTGGAGTAATACCAGTAAGATCCCTAGGATCGTCACTTAGTGGTACCAAGGGCCTTTCATTTACAATCCTAACTGCACTCCCAACGTACGTCAACAACTCAACAAACTTTGGCTTATGCACCGCGGTGTCCAAAATGTGAGAAAGAACAATCTTGAACTGTTTCACCATTGCCTCCCAAGCACCACCTTGTGCCGGAGCATACGGAGGTATAAATTCCCAATTTATACCTTTTCTCCTAAGGGAAATGTGAAAGTCCTTGGTTTCAATCAAGTCCGGAAGCTTTTTTGACCCGGCCTGGAACGTGCTTGCATTATCTGAGTAGATCGTATTGACCTGTCCACGCAGGTCTGTAAATCGAGTAAAGGCCAGTAAAAAATCATCCAGCGACAAAGATGTTACCAACTCAACATGAATAGCCCGAGATGCCATGCATGTAAACAGGAGCCCCCATGCCTTCTTGTTGTTTCTTCCCTCTGCATAATTTAGAGGGCCAAGGTAATCCACCCCAGAATAGAAAAAGGGCTTTTTATGTGCTGTAAGGCGTGCCAGCGGTAAGTCAGACATGAGTTGTCTAATAGGCGTTGCCCTTTCAATAGCACACACACCACAATCACGCACATATCGTCTCACAGCAGCATTACCATTCGCAATCCAAAACTTCTGTCGTGTAGACATCAGCGTATGTTGCACACCACAATGGCAGTCTCGGTAGTGATAGAACAATACCACTAACCTAGTCAGGGGGTGTTTAGACGGAAGGAGGAGGGGGTGCTTTGCTTCCCATGATATATCTGGGGATTTGCTTAAGCGTCCTTCTATACGTAGCCTTCCTCCTCGTCTACACAAGGCCTATACTTCTTTAGCGATCGCAACTCTTTCAAGCGATCTTTCTGGGTTGGCGACGCGGTAACATTACACTGTTTGATCACTTCGTCAAGTGCATCAGCAGATTTTCCCTGCATCGAACAAATCACATTGCCATACACCTTGTTCTGAACCAACTTCACTATGATCAGTAGAACCGTTTCTAAGTAAGCAGCCTTGAGCACCGGCTTTATAAGATTATTTTTTCTTACTTTATAGCATTGGAACCAATCGACGAAGGCAATCAAATAAGCTACTCTTTTTTGCAGAGTGTATAAATTAGGTGCTTTCTCAATCAGTTTATCAATGCCGTCGATACGACTACGCTCTGACAAATTTATTCTACGCGCTCCAACTTGAACTACGTTCTCTACCAATGGCTCTGCTGCATATTGTTGCTACAGTGACGGGCCATTTATCCACAAATCACGTGCTTCTGCTTTACGCATGAGATCCGGTCGCGAACCCACGTCAGCCGCATTCAACTTATTAGGACAAAAGCGCCATTCAGTCTCACTAGATAACATCAAGATGAGGTTAACTTTTCGCGTAATGAACTTATTCAAACGTAAGTCAGGGTTCTTAAGCCATTGTAGCACCGTACGGGAATCGCACCAAAAAAAATTACTGCAATTAGGTATTTCCAATGCGTCAGAGGCTTGCTTCAATAGCTTCGCTGTGTTCAAAGCTGCGACGAGCTCCTTCCTAGCAATGGGCCACGAAGACTGATTAGCCAAGACAATCTTACATTGACCAAAAACGAACGACACGGCTGGTATACCATTCACTAATCTGCGTAAGTAGATGACAGAAGAAAATGCTAGATTCGAAGCGTCACTAAACCCATGCAACTGGAACTCAACGTTGTCATCAGGGCTGCTCAAATCAGCATTCAAAAAATAACATCTTGGCACCGAAAAATCTTTTAACATTTCTAACGAGTGAAGCCACGCTTCCCACTCTTTCACGACACTTTCGGGCATCTCTTCGTCCCAGTCAAACTTCTCTATAGCTAACTGTTGCAAGATCAGAGCGCTTTCAGAAAAAACGGTGAGCCAAATCCTAAAGGATCAAAGTTTTGTCCAAGTTGGCTAAGCATGCTTCTACGAGTATACTTTGTCAGAGGCTTTAGCGAGCACTGGATGCGCAATTCGTCAGACTCCGTTACCCACACACAGCCTAAAGTTTTAGCTGACGGCATAGCGACACTATTCGTCTCCAAATCTACTTCGCGAATGGATGGCGCCAGCAATTCGCTATCCATTCCTACCAACACATTCACAGATTCATTGTTTGCACTCCATTTTACTAATTCGAACCCGCGGCTACGAAACAAAGCAATCGCCTCATTGGCAATTAGTTGCGCATCATCAAAGCTATCCGCAGAAAAAATAAAATCATCAACATACATGTTTTTTGACACAGTACCAAGCGTCAAATCACTGGCTTTGCTAGGGTTTTGTTCCACCATCTTTTTAATGGCTAAGCAAGCAATATACGGGCTACTTTTTATACTCCAAGGATGCACGCAAAAACGAAAAGGAACTAACTTACCCTTATGGACATCATCGTTTTCAAACCACAATAAGCGACATAAATCCCTTTGTGCAACAGGCAATTTAATTTGAAAAAAGCATTTTGTGATGTCAGCCATCAAAGCGTATTTACCTTTGCGGAACCTAGCCAACACGTGAACAAGCGGGTTTAACAAGTCAGGACCGGTCATAATGACGTCATTAACGCAGACCCCTTTGTATTCGTACTTTCCGTCATAAACAATGCGTTTCTTGGCCTGCGACGTCACAAAATATGGCAAATACCACTCATGCTTACTATCATAAACAGACTCATTAGCCTTTTCAATGTAGCCATTAGATTTCAAATTTTGCATAGTTTCCACAAGAAATTCGCAGAGATCGTGTTGCTTTAAAGCCTTTTTTCTCAAAGCGATAGCTCTGTCTCTGGCAAGCGCTAAATTATTGGGCAGCTCAATATCAGCTTTCAATGGCAGCGGAATTTCAAAATGATCATCACACAGCTTAACATTTGGTTCTACCAAACCTTTGGCAATTTCGTCAGTACGAGATAAATCCAAAGCTTCGTTCTGCACAACCAAGTCCCTAAGCTGACCCTTCAATGCAGCAATTTCCCTATCACGGGCTTCCAGGTCAAGCTTACACTGCGACAGATCGTCATTAGCCACACGAGTTTGCACTCTAAGAACCTTAGTGGCCCTGACATATAAGGGCGATCTTCCTCCAGAAGCCATCCAACCCAGGGGGGTGAATATAGCATGAGGCTCATCTCGACTTTCTCCCATGCGCTCTTCCTTTGCACACATTAAAAATGCATTGTCATTGCCGATAATAATGTCGACAGTATCACAATTGTCGAGAGTAACAAGTTTTACACCGTCAAAATGTTGCAAATTGCTCAAATCCTGCTTATGCGGCAAGGTTTCAACGTCATCTACCCAAGGGGGGATAACGGCCGCAGTCACGTCACCAAACAGCTCTTCAGTATCTATAGACTGAATATTAAACTTAACCAAATTAGCCAAAGTATTTTTGTCGCCAACCAGAGTATCCAACTTAAAGGACGCGGTGTCAAACGGCTCTAGTCCTAGATTCTCTACCAAGCTACTGGCGATAAATGTCAGCTGAGACCCCGGATCATGTTGGCAGTACACCAACTTTGAGTGGCCAGTCGCGGGGTTCATCACACGTGCGGCAGTCACACGATTATACGCCGCTTTCACGCTCTCAATTTTGACACTGCGCACAGTTACTGCGGGTTCAGCACTTGTTTCAGGCGGCCTATGCCCGGAATCAACAAAGTAATCGTGTAGGAGAAAATAGTGCTTTTTATCACAAGCATTACCGCACCTACGGCAATTATTATCACGCGTGCAATCTTTCACAAAATGATCGCGCAAGCAATTCAAGCACTTCCCAGATTTTATCACGACATCCCTGCGGTCTTTGGGATTTAACTGCAAAAAGTCTCTACAGTTTGACAACCAGTGGTATTGATCCTTACCACTTAAAGAACAATAAATTCACAACGGTGCATTTCTCGCGCCACTACCTGTCGGGCTCCGGCTGTCACCTGCGCGGTAAACAGGAGTACTATTCAATGATTTTGTCAAGGGGTGCGACTCGTTTGATTTCGCCGTGGTCTGCCTTACTCTACACGTGGCTTTATTTTTATCAAATTTTTTATTCTCCTGATGGCTCTGTGACTCACCCAACAACATTATTCCAAAATCAGTGGATTTGCACAATTCTTCACGTTTTACAAAATCCACCAAACTTTGATAAGTGGGCTCACTTGTGCTGCCGCATTTATCGAGAAGAAATTCTAAATACCTTTCCTTAGCTTCAAAAGGAAGCCTTTTAGCCAAATCCAAAACAAAACTACCTTCTAATTTTTCACGCTGATTATACGCTCTAGCATACAGAAGACATTGATCTAATTGATCTTTAAACTCTTTCATCATATTCGCGGACGAAGAGACCAATTTATTACCATGGCGATACTTCCTAATTTCAGGTTCCGAGAGAAACCCGCCACGGACACCAAATCGCTGTGACAATCTTTCTAAAGACATTTCTATTTTGTCTTTTTCCGACAAGCCAGGCGTGTCAGATGTCAAATTAGCGATCGTTTGTGCAGCTGTTCCAGCACAAGCTGCTTGCAGCAGAGTGAGACGAACCCCCTCAGAGAGACAACTATCCATTAACGCATAAATACGATTTTTAAAGAATATGAAGGGCATGTTAGCGCCATCATAGCCAATCAACGCCGCTTTATCCATAAAAGTTTTACAATTCTGATATTCAAAAAAGCAGTTCTGCTGATCTGCGCTCGAATTACCAGATGAAGGCGAGAAACCGATATTTCTGCCATTGCTAGCATTCCTAGCCAATTTGTTTTGATAGCCGTCATGTAATTCTACCGAGGTTTGACGATTTTTCTCCGGTGGTGGATATCGGCTTAAAGCGCACTCTCTGACGTCACCACGCTGCGGAAACCGACTCACAACAACATCATTCATATCCCGCACACGTTCAGATACATGACAATCAGCCCTACGTGGTGGTAATACTTCACTCGGCCTTGAATCCTGAACGAAGCCACACTCAAATCCTGGTGGCACCTTCGCTCGGGGCGGCCCCGAACATTTACCGGCTCCACTAGCAGACAAACCATCTCGTCCAAGAACAGGAGGGTGCTTTTGTGTAAAAGGGTTAGTCGCAGCTGAAGGCACTACACAATTTTCTGTTTGAGCAGCTGGGTTAGAAACATCATTCAATATGGCATTAGAGCCCCAAGGTTCAGACAACCCGGTTTCCCCACAGGCAATCCCACGAAAGGGCTCAACCGAGTGCGACGCGTCACCAGCGGCCCCAAGACCCACATCAGTCTCTCCAGTTCGAGGGGCTACAACCTGATTGTCCACCTTCTTGCTACGTCCAAAAATAACGGCCACATCGGGTCCCGTGCCTGAGTAGGACTTCCTACTCGAAAGTCTACTTTTGTAGCTGATCCGGGAGCCCTCTCTAAAATTGCTCCTAGCCAAAATTTCTTGCCTGCGCTGTTCCGCTCTCAGTTTAGCATCCCTCAGTTCAAATTCGGCTTGCTTGGCTTGCATTTGCTGCGCTTGCATCTGTGCTTGCATTTGCGCTTCAGCCTTTTTTTGCCTCGATTTGAAGTTCTTCTCGCTGGAGTTCTAAATCAATTTGGGTCAAGGCACTAGCAGAACTTCTAGAAAGGGCCGTGCCTACATTGGACACGCTATCCTCTGGCTGCACCTCGGAATGGGGCTGCTCTATTATTTGGTTCATCTTATCCCGACATTTTAGCTTTAAACTTTCAAAGGTGAGCCCCACCTTGTCCTGCACATCAGCAGACGCAGCAGTATCTCCATTATCACTTAACAATTGATGAAATTTGCTCACGTCTTCGCCCAAATTTTCGAGCTTATCCCAGCAAAGCAAAACTTCTCGCCTATTGGTACACAATGAGAGCTCTTGACCAAGTTCCCCAATGCGGGTAATAAGATACTTTTTTTGACAACGCACCTCATGTTCAAATTTACCTCCCTCAGTGGAAGCAACGCTACCACCGGGTAACTGATGCTCCTCCCCAGATGCCCTAGTCAAGCCCGGGAGAACCGATCCCTCGGTCACACACCCCAATGCACCCCCAACCGCTGCGGCATGCTTTAGCCGGCCACTTACTAGCGACATCATTCACAAAAAAATTCACTTCAAAACATGTAATATATCTAACAAACGTGAAATGCACAGAAAGCCAAATACTTTCAATTTAGGGGGCAGCAAAGAAACAATTTAAATTTTTTTCGGCTAAACACGCGTTAAGCCGTCTCGAGCAGTCTGAGATTATACAAATACAACAAATATCAATACCTTCGTTGTAGGGGTGTAGCTTCGCCCCTTCTGGCGTCTTCTAGCGTACGTTCACTTCACAAATTTCAAAAATGTAGAAGATGCTTTTGATCTCTTGCTGGTTGATACAACTTCAATCTTCGATCGAGCAGTTTACGTTTCGATTCTATGTATCTATTCTTTCATTCTTCGATCGAGCAGTTTACGTTTCGATTTTATGGTGCGGCAGCACCATATTTCAACTCTTTGATTCCCGCGCCAAGCGTACCGTCGTTGATTAGCACTGAACCAATAGAGTTGCTTTGTAGAACTAGTAATATTAGCTCTACGGATCCTTTCTGCTTCGTCAAACAAAAAACAGGAAGCTGTTGAAGCTTTCTTGCAGTGTTTTATTCACAAATACGCACAGCTCCTCCCAGCGTGCGCAGAACGAAAATTCACGGCGATAAAGGCTACCACACAGCCTTGATAACAATTAAACAGGGGGGACCAACACTCAGGCCCAAACAGAAATCCGAAGCATAATCAGATCGAAACGAAAATTTACTACTCGTTTCGCCACGTTCACGTTTTGACAAGAATAGCGAAAATACACGTGGTCACTATATATATACGAGCAGATGCACCTGTTCTATATATGAGTCAAGCATGTGGCCTCATTTAACCACAGGGCAAAGACCAAAGAAAGACAATACAACAAAGGAAGGCTGTTAGAAGTGGTATCAGGACAAATACCCACCGGACAAATACCCACCGGACAATTACCCCCCTGGACATATACCCACCAGTGTTTTTTGTTTTGTTTAAGGGTTAGGGTTAGGGTTAGGGTTAGGGTTAGGGTTAGGATTAGGGTTAGGGTTAGGATTAGGGTTAGGGTTAGGGTTAGGGTTAGGGTTAGGGTTAGGGTTAGGGTTAGGATTAGGGTTAGGGTTAGGGTTAGGGTTAGGGTTAGGGTTAGGGTTAGGGTTAGGGTTAGGGTTAGGGTTAGGGTTAGGGTTAGGGTTTTTCCTCACATTTCATCTTGTGGTGGGTATATGTCCAGGGGGTATTTTGCAAGGGGGGTAATTGTCCGGTGGGTATATGTCCGGTGGGTATTTGTCCGGTGGGTATTTGTCCGGGGGTATTTGTCCTAGAATCGTTAGAAGTACCGGTAGTCCGTAGGAAGCCCGGTTATAACGTCTACTATTAATACTTCTCAGTAGGGGCTAATTGTTCGGTTCGCTGTAAGGGTCTAATTTGAAGCTATATTTACTCAAACTCCTAACAAAACAACACGAGATCACTTAATTTACCACAATATCAATCAATTTTGTAAAAAATTGCTTATGAAGTCTTTGCGTCACGTTCTCAAGAGACTACGCTGTATGAAGTCAAATCGCTGTAAAAGACCGCATTGCGATTGGCGGAACAACTATTCTTTAAACAATTTTTTGGGTTATTGCCTGGACTGCTGAAACAAGGGTAATCAAAAACTTGCAGCACCGATTCATTTATTCATGCGAATAAGTTCAGGCTCTGTTTGCATGTCTTTCGTCAGACTGGGCCACCATGACGGGTAGACTGCTTGGCCCCACCACCTGTTTGCTACATAAAGATGGAGTCATGCCGTTAAATGCCTTGTCCACAGGCACAACAAGCAAGCTTGCCGGAAAACTTACCGTACCGGTAGTAATAATCACATAATGTTTGTTTTTGCTGATGTACCGAAGAGTATCTAATCGGTATAGAGTTATACAGTATTTAGCTGAGGAGCAAATGTTATGGTGATTGGTAAAATCTGTAAACCATTCTCTTCGTAAGCTGCGACCTTCACGAGTTGGAAGTTCGTTTGGCAACGTGTTGATATCAAACGGCACAGGAAGAGTCTGAATGTTGTTACCACTTTCTTCACTGATCTGGTCTGTCAACGCTATTTCATTTCTTGCGATTTCCTCATTTCTTAGAGTTGTAGCTTGATCCAAAGTGCTACTATTAATTGATGATCCGCTTCTCACATCTGACTTGTTTTCAGTTTCTGAGTCCCTAATTCTCTTATCAAGTGATCTAAAAATGCACTAATAGCAGATTGACGTTTATTTTGCACCATTTTCACCTAGAATGACTTTCATCTCAAAACTTTCCTATTTGTGCTATAGTTGCTCTTAAAATTATTGAAAAAAACGTTTTTCACTTTAAACGCAGGGTCTTTGAAGTTACCTTTTATGTTGTAATGTTTTTCAAAAAACATTTCTGTAAAGCGTGAAGTAGAAATTGTCAGGATGTCAAATTAAGGTCAAATCAAAACCAAATTTTGTATCACTGTTTGAAATTCTGAAAAATATTAAAGTCATTTTAAGTACTTGACTTTTTGTGCTTTTCCAAATTACCATGTGCATTTAAACTAAGCGAAAATAAGAGCTTTTGGTTTTATTGCGGAAAGTAATACATTCATTTTCTCGAAGCTTTTCGTCTGACTCGTCTTCAGGAGAAATACGTCAGAATGAAAAAGATAGAAGTGTTGCTCGCTTATATAGAGGAACACTCGATAGTGATTGGTCGATGGGTCGACCAATGAAAAGAGAGGAAACTAATGTGAAATTTTTTGGTCGATGGGTCCTCTATATAAGTATTCCTCTATATAAGCGAGCAACACTTCTATCTTTTTCATTCTGACGTATTTCTCCTGAAGACGAGTCAGACGAAAAGCTTCGAGAAAATGAATGTATTACTTTCCGCAATATTCAAGTTTTGTACAACCAATCAACACTTTTGGTTTTACTTTTGTCAAAAAAAATTCAACTTATGCACTGTTACAAACTTGCTGCGGAATCTTCTGCGTTACATATGGCTCTTTTAATGGTAACCTATTGTGAAACTTTGTCGCAATTTTTGATTTCACAACAAAACTTTTAGCATTGTAGCAATCCAACATATTAGTATTGTCAAAGTGACCTTTCGTCCTTGTGTTTTTTTAAAAATCACATCAAAATGTTACAAAGTATTTGCGCATCTTTTTGCGAAATTAAAAAAGACATCTATAACTTTTTTGTTTATGCTCAAAACACAAAACAAAGCGCTCATGGCCAAATGCAAGTGGAGAGATACAAGGGAGTGATCTGGCCCTCTGAACGTTTGTCACTCAAATCTCAAAATCTGCCGATTGAACCCTGGGAATCTGTATTACCAAACATTTTACATTCGCTTCGATCTTTGTTGTCTGCTGCAACCAATGCCTCACCTCACAAATTATTTTTCAATTTTCATAGAAAATCTTGTTGTGGTTTGTCGTTACCCACTTGGCTCACTCAGCCTGGACCTGTTTTGATGCGAAACTTTGTGCGTAAGAACAAACATGATGCCTTGGTTCGCGAAGTTAACTCAACTGAAGCAATTCCATGTTTTGCACAAATTAGACTTGATGATGGTAGGGAAGCCACGATATCTCTAAAAGATTTGGCGCCATGCCCACCAAGATCCCATGGCTCGAACACTTTAGAGAACCAATTAAATCCAATAAATGATAAAAATGTGGCTGAATTACATGATCGTGCGGGAACAGATGACTCATCAATATGTAAATCCGAAACCCTCGATATAGTTCCTGACAACGTCTCTGAAAACCTCAATGAGACAACCCCAGTGGTACGAAGATCAGCCCGGGTTAACAAAGGCATTCCCCCTCAACGATATGGTGATCCGGTTGATTATTAAGGGAGAAAGAATGATGTAAATTTGTAGCGCGTCAGGTTTAAACGTTGTTTTTAGATATCAAGCGTTTTAGATAATTAAAGCCGGATTTATGAGGCTTATGGTATAATTTGGTATATGCGTCGAGGTAGCTAGAACGCAACACAGCTTAATGTCAAAGAATTTCTTGGACCTTTACAAAGTCTTGCAGAAATCTTTGCATCACTTTTCCAACGTAAAATCCACCTTTTTTGCGACGACTATCAGAATAGTAAATTTTTGCAAAAAATTTACCCACAAGATGATTTTCAACTACTTGAAAATTTATTTCTGACTAGACAGATTTTAAGTGCAGGTAACATTGTCTTACAGTTACAGCTGGAAACAGAGAATGTTCAGGAAAAATTGGCTCTTTGTCTGAAAAGTCTTCATTGGTACCACTCTAAATGCAACTCAACGTTTTCATCTGTCGCACTTCCTCTTGCATTGCTCTTTGTTTCCTCTTTTGCTTTGGTTTCTATTTTTATTCCACTTTTATTACAGCTTCAAACTGTTCATCTGATGTCACAATTGCCTTATTCAGCTATGACTGCATTTTTTAGGTTCATTAGGTAGCCTCGTTTTTTCCATATTTCATATTAAATCTGGACGATTTTGTAAACCCAACTTTTAAATGCTTTCCTCCAGTATATCATAGTAATGATATATGATAAAAGAATTTTTGGTAGCATTATACCTTGCAACACTGAACTTAGTAGCATCTTTCAGTGACAGATTGTTCTTTTCAAGAAATAATGATATCCAATCAGGTCCAGGATACCCTTCGGTTCCTTTGTATCGTAGCCTAATTTTTGCATCAACCAAGTCATTGTATTGCAAGTAACTATCATAATGTCTCTCACATCTTTATTGGAAGGTGCAAATCCCATTTCTACCAATTCCACTATGCATTTTTTCAATTCTTCTAACTGTTCCTTTGTCAACACAGGTTTACATCCTTGACCTGTCGGAGTTTTTTTTGCTGATGCAGTGTAGTATAAAATTGTGTGGTAGATTTTGGAATTGGATACTTTTCGGATAGCTTTTTTGATGGAGTCTTTATTCTAGTTTTTTTAGATAAGGTTGTATTTCTTGGCATTATTAACTTAACATTATAACTTACTTACTCCAGTGTCTAATATGCATTTAAGTTAGTGCATAGTTGCAATACTACAAACAGAAGTTAAAAGAAACAAAAATGCAAGTGTCCAGTAATTGCCCCATCAAAGGAAATTTTGTGGGGGGTAATTATTGGACAGACTACCAAACTTGTAGAAGATAGATTTGCATGTTTATCATATGTGATAAGTTCAATGCTATTCTTAATAGGGTTTTCAAAATAATTTTTTATTGCAAAAAAATTGGAGCTGATTTTAACAAATTACTTTTTTTACTTAGGTAGCTGAGATATCAGAGAATGACAACAGACTGTTAACGTAACTGTAGTTGCAAAAATATCATGATAGTTAGCAATAGTAAAGTATCTACATTAGCACTAATACTCTCACTGTAAATTCCTTGAAAGACAATATGAATGAGTCTAGTAATATTTTCACCAGCAAGCTGTCTATTTAATACCCCATACTTTAACTGTCCAACAATTACCCCAGGTGAGGAACTAACGAAATCGCGGACTATTTCGAGTCCGTGGAAAAAATTCCTCAATCAATAGCATAAACAAAATGAAGTTAACCCAATCAAACAAAGTTAAACAAAATAAAAGGTTATTGAAAATGCAAACAATTGTCCAAATGAAACGACCTATATGTATGACAACTTGCAAAAACTGTTGCTATGACAACAAAGAATGCTAATTCAATACTGCATATAATATTACTCATTTAGATGAAAAATATCTGATCTATAGTCATGTGACGGCTTGTGCATGCATAATCAATGTCACATGTCATAGCACAGTCGATGGAGTATCGGAAATCAGCGTTCAAGATTGTGCACAAGCCGTTAGTGTGGCAACAGAACACCCTGAATTATTGTTCGTTTGTCGAAGAAATCCCTGTTCGGATGAACACTCCTCTTGATTTCGATCCCTGTGACGGCTTGTGCACACACAATTAATGTCACATGTCATAGCACAGTCGATGGAGTATCGGAAATCAGCGTTCAAGATTGTGCACAAGCCGTTGCTATGGCAACAGAACACCCTGAATTATCGTAGGTTTGTCGAAGAAATCCCTGTTTGGATGAACACTTCTCCTGATTTTGATCCCTGTGACGGCTTGTGCACGCACAATCGATGTCACATGTCATAGCACAGTCGATGGAGTATCGGAAATCAGCGTTCAAGATCGTGCACAAGCCGTTGGTATGGCAACAGAACACCCTGTATTATCGTTCGTTTGTCAAAGAAATTTCAATTTCGATGCACACTCCAATAACCTACGTATAGTCACTAATACTATATAGTGGATTTGGTCGCTTCTTTTTAATGCAATAGTCGTATTGTTGTCAGGGATGTGGAAGCGGTTATTTTTCAAACGCTTCCGCTTCCACACCTATCGCTTCCGCTTCCACCAACACAAAACGAAAAAACGACCGTTGACAATTTCTTTTAAATTTTGTGGGTCTTTAGCCTGCTTTCTCCTACATTTTATCATTTTGAGAAGACAAAAACCTTCATTTATTGCTATTACTTTACCTACTTCGCTTGAGCTTATTGTTTCGAATTACTCTGTGTTTGTTTTTCTTAGATATCAGAGCTCATGTTGAATGTAGAACAGTGCTTTTCAATTTTTTTGTCATCGTGGAGCCCCTGATGTACTTTCGCGTTTGTCACGGAACTCCCACTAACAAAAATTTAGAAATCACAAACTGCTTGCGAGGAAATCAAATATTTCGTTACTACAATTCAAAAAATAATTAAACACTTCAACAAATAGACAGTTATTACAAGTTCCTTTACTACTTACAACTACTTTTACAACAGTTAACTTAATGCTTCTCAGATCTAAATCGTATGACCACATATCACAGCTCTCAACGATAACCTGTCGTCACAGCAACAAATTACACCGTATAGCGTTGATTTTCCCTCTCTATTCTCAACTAACTCTGACTTTAAGTTGACTTTAACTCTAATCATCATTACCGACTTTCTGTCCGTCCCCAAAACACGTATGGACTCCGATCTTTTTGGATAGTGAAGTGCGAAATTTCTGTCGTATATATATTATGTACATGTAAAGCGAGCAAAATTGAACTGCACCAATCAACAGTCGCCTCAACGTCGTGGTGCGGTCTCCGACCCGTTTGGGTTGGGTTGAAATGGCTGTTGGTTTTCCCAAGGGTTCCAGTTATCCTGGGCACTCCCCTCACACAAACCATTTTTTCGCCGTGCAGCCCCCTGAACGACCGCAGAAGGGTAGCACGCAGCCTCTTTAAAATTGGCCTGTCTTCTCCTGCCTTTTTGTTGCCCGTCTTCTCATTCTTCTCCTTCTCCTGATGAGTGGCAGCGTTCATCCAAACCCTTGTCCTGTCTTTCCCTGTTTAGTGTGCGCTGGAAATGTGACCTGGCGGGGTAGGTCAGTGCAATGCTGCACATGCTCTAATTAAGTTCATTTAAAGTGCTCACTACTCTCCTTTTTTAGATTCAGAACTCTTGGCAGCTCTCATTTCTGGAGCTGTCCTACCTGCTTTTTTTGGAGATTCTACACCTACCAGCACTGTGACTTCCTCCTCGGACTCCTCCAGCTAGTATACCTTCACTGCTCAATCTGGCCCTCTTCTGCTAATGCAGCACTCGCACCCCACCCTCGCTTTCAAACTTCTTATCCTTTTCCGCCCACTTTGTATCTTCTCCCTCTGCACTCTCACCACCGCCTCATGCTCCTGGCTGTTTCTCTTTACCTTCTGCTTTCTTTTCCCCTTCCTAACTCTCTTAGAGTTCTTCAATGGATTGCTGGGGGTCTCCGAGCCAGGAGCACTAAACTACTACACTTTATTTCGTCTCATCCCGTTGACCAATTTGTATTCAGGAATCTAACCTCAATTCATCTTCCTCATTCCGGATCCCTGGATTCTCTGCTCTGTAATCCCATGGCACCCACTTCCGATCTGGTATTTTTTCTACTGTTGTCGCAAATGCTAGCGGTGGCGTCATCATTTTCGTCAAGCAATGCTTATTCTTCTCTGAGCTTTCTACCTCCTCTCTTTCTTTGCTTGGCCCCTACTCTGATTATGTAGAGGTCAACATCTCTCTAAACGACTCCTCCTTGCTCTCATTTCTTAATGTTTATGCTCCCTCCATTCGTTCTTCTACGAAGGATAGCAGAACCAATTTTTTTCTCTCTCCATTCTTCCCTCCTATGTGGAAGCGGAAGTGGTGGATTTTTCGCGCTTCCGCTTCCACAGAAAAAGGACCGCTTCCACCGCTTCCGCTTCCAGCTTCCGATTCCGCTTCCACATCCCTGATTGTTGTGCGTTCAAACTTCATGATAATTGCTTGTTGTGCCCATGAATAAAAGTACTTAACGATGAATCTCTTCGCTTTACTGTTGAAAGAAGCAGTAAACTTGTGGAAAGGCATACCAATCATTATAAAAGTGTTAATGATTATCGCCACTGTCACTGTTCTGAGAGTCTGGGTAAAGTATTTCTTAAATATATGACAATAGATACAAAGTTTCATTGACACAATGGAGAGAGCTTGCCTGGAAAATTTGAGATTGGTAGCTTACCGCCGGCGAGGCAGACTGCCCTTTGAGTGCAGCTACATGTCGTTTCTTGTAGTTGAGTGGAAGCTTTGGCATATTTCAAAGATAGTATTAGATGCAATTATAGGTTCAATTTATTTTCAGAAACTGATCGGCCAAAATCACATAATAAACAAAAAATTTTCCAAAATCCCTCTGCTGTCAAGTGATGATGAAGAGCTTGCCTCATTTCAATCGCAACCATGTCATGAAAATAACAATGAGTTTTCTAATCCGTGGTATTTGTTTGATGACGACCAGCCAGAGGTAAGCGGAAGAAAGAAGAATAATGTTACAAATGAGCGTGATGTCAATTTTCTGCCTCAACAAGTAAAAAAAAAAACAAAGCGTGGAGGTTGCAGTCGAGGCAAGAGAACAATTTACCAATATACATCACTCCAAGCTATTGTCTTAAAAATGAAAATGGATGAGATTGTTGTCGCAAATCTCTATTTTTAGAAATCCATATGTGAACAGCACGCAATGGTAAATAATTCTCCAACATTTTTTTTACTGTCCAGTGATGATGAAGAGCTTCCGCCATTTCTATTAACCGAATGTGATGAAGAGTCTATTCAAAGGAAATAAAATTTAAAAATTTTCCGCAATGATTACAAAATTTCTGCTGCAAGTACTGAAAAGGTTTAGAACTATTTTGTAACTCAATCTATTGAGAACTCAACCAACCAATCAACCAACGCCATGGCGTTGTGGTTAGAGCGTCCGATTCGCAGTTGGTAGACCTGGGGTTCATTCCCCTTGTCGAGTCATACCAAAAAAATGGTACTCGTATCTATAGCTTCCCTGCTTGGCGCTCGGCATTTAGGGGAGGTTGCGGAGAACAAGCCGGCAAGTTTGCTTGCTGTGTCCTTGGGCAAGGCACTTAACGGGACGCCCCACCTTTATGTGGAAGACAGGTGACCCGGAAATGGCAACTCCCACGCGAGTGCGGACATACCGTCCAAAACATAGCGATACCATTTGCTTTCTCGTGAATGGAGGATAAATATGGCAAATAAAAAAAAAAAAAACTATTTTAAATTATGTCAATTCGCAGCACGTTTGTTATTCCACGTCAATGTTTGAAGAAAAAGATTGGGGCATCAGTGCACCTACAGACATGAACCTTCAAAAGGATAGTTATGATTGTGGAGTGTATGTTTGCATGGACAGTTTTATGGTATACAGCGGTTGTTTCTTTGATTGCAACAATTTTGATTCAAAATCAGCAAGAAATTGAATTGCAACTAAAATAATATCCGAACCGGAAGAAAAAATAAAACATGAAAAACTGGATTCCAAGCAACGGGGTTCAAGTTTCCCAACGACAAAATGGAGCGAGGATTTTGTGGTAAATTGCAAAAGTCCGAGAGGGTTTATATCATCTAAAAACTTTGTAAAAGATGTCTCTTACTCTTTATTTACTGGAAGATATTCTTTATGTGCACTTCAAAGCAGCTGCAAGAAACCAAGTAATAAAGAAATGATTTTTTGCAACGGAGACTGCAGAGACTGGTATCACAAAAAATGTTTGTCTATATTATCATCACATAAAACATCCGATTCATGTACTTCATATACTTGCCCACGTTACAGTTAATCCAATAAATCTATGTGTAAGTTCTAGGAAAATTTGCCGTAAACAAGTTTGTCGTAGGAAAACTCGTCTCAGGAATTTTCGCCTCAGGAAATTTCGCCGCAGTTCAGGGTGTTCTGTTGCCATACCAACGGCTTGTGCTCAATCTTGAACGCTGATTTTCGGTACGGTACTCCATCGACTGTGATATGACATGTGATGTTGGTTGTGCGTGCACAAGCCGTCACAGGGATCGAAATCAGGAGAAGTGTTCATCCAAACAGGGATTTCTTCGACAAACCTACGATAATTCAGGGTGTTCTGTTGCCATAGCAACGGCTTGTGCACAATCTTGAACGCTGATTTCCGATACTCCATCGACTGTGCTATGACATGTGACATCGATTGTGCGTGCACAAGCCGTCACAGGGATCGAAATCAAGAGAAGTGTTCATCCAAACAGGGATTTCTTCGACAAACCTACGATAATTCAGGGTGTTCTGTTGCCATAGCAACGGCTTGTGCACAATCTTGAACGCTGATTTCCGATACTCCATCGACTGTGCTATGACATGTGACATTAATTATGCGTGCACAAGCCGTCACAGGGATCGAAATCAAGAGGAGTGTGCATATGGACAAGTGTGCTTTAAACATGGAGCCGTCAATTGAGTATTTTTTCTTGCCATAGCAACGGCTTGTGCACAATCTTGAACACTGATTTCCGATACTCCATCGACTGTGCTATGACATGTGACATTGATTATGCATGCACAAGCCATCACATGACTATAGATCAGATATTTTTCATCTAAATGAGTAATATTATATGCAGTATTGAATTAGCATTCTTTGTTGTCATAGCAACAGTTTTCGCAAGTTGTCATACATATAGGTCGTTTCATTTGGACAATTGTTTGCATTTTCAATAACCTTTTATTTTGTTTAACTTTGTTTGATTGGGTTAACTTCATTTTGTTTATGCTATTGATTGAGGCCTTTTTTCCGCGGACTATTACAGTCCGCGATTCGGTTAGTTCCAATTTTTATTTTGTTTAACTTTGCTTGATCGTGTTAACTTCATTTTGTTTATGCTATTGATTGAGGCCTTTTTTCCGCGGACTTGAAATAGTCCGCGGACAGTCCGTGGAATTTTCGCGGACTATTTCAGTCCGCGATTTCGTTAGTTCCTTTAGAAATGACATGTTTCAGGAGATTATTCGGCATGTAATACAAAAACCACATCATTGATGAGGATGTCAGAAACCGAATAAAGCAAGCTAATGGCCCCTACAAAAATCTTTTCTCCACAATCAAACGGCGCAAACTGATATGGTTTGGCTACGTGATAAGAGAAGAGGGACTTGCAAAGACAGTTCTACAGGGAACAGTGAGAGGAGGAAGAAAGAGAAGAAGACAAAAGAAGAGATGGGAAGACAACATTGCAGAACGGACTGGACTGAAGCTGAGTGAGGCGATTAGACATGCGGAAGACAGAGAATATGGAGAGAACTGGTTCATAGGTCATGTGCAGCACCCTAACAGCAACCGTCACGGGATAGATGAGATGAGTAGGCATAGTAGGGATAGCACAGGACTACAGGCAAAGTAGGCATAGTAGACATAGTACAGGTATGTGCGATTTAAAACCAGTCGTATCAATTTAACAAAGCCTTCTTTCAAAAAACAATTTTTTTGAATTATGAGTTAAAATTAAGCATTGAGTGGATACAATGAGATTTCACATTAAAAGCTTTTGTTACCATCACTATGCTTACTCTGCCTGTACCTTGCTTACTATGCCTATTTATAACCACCCTTTCTTTACTGCTTAGCTACACTGCATGTTACAGTAATTTTTGGATCCAAAATTATGGCTTCTTATGTTGAGCAGATCTGCTGTCACAATTTACCACATATGGGGTGAATTGTTGACAAACATCACTACGTGTGTAGTCAAGTGAAACTAGCCTACAGTAGTTTGAATTGCCCAAAATTGAGTAAGGCTGAAGTCAACGTGCTTTAAATTATGTGAAGCCCAACTGGAATTATATTAACTTGTCCCAAATCCCCCAGTTTACACTATTAGTTCAGGGGCTTTTTAGATTTTCAATTGGTAACTGTGCCTACAAATACTTTTTAAGTATAAGCCACTCAACACTTGGACTAGTCACTTTTTTGACATTGGTAATGACTTTAAAATAGTGATTTATTTTAATATCAAAAATGTATAATCCCAAATCTTGGTGCAATGCTACTAAGCAATCATCTTACTGACAACTCAAAGAATTTTAGAGAATACTGTATTTGATGATCTTATTCCCAGGCGTAGTGCTAGCAAACATCAGCATGTTTACTTGAAACCAACATCTTTGGAAAGTTTCTGTTCCTAGTTGATTTTCTGTAGTTAGGTGGTGCATGGTCTAAAAGTCATGGGGCAGCAAAACTTTGAATGTATGTTGGGTGCGTGTCTTGGACAACACTATGGACAAAAATCCAGATTTACAGAAATTCATATTGAAGTACCTAATTGCTGAATCAGAAAATTATTCTAAAGCATTGAAATATGGAAATATTGAAAAACTTCAATTAAAGAACTAGGGTGAGATGGGATAATTTCAGACAAATTTTAATAATATATTTGGGTTTGCAGTTGAGGATTTTTGTCTGAGCAAGCTATGGCTCCAAGCATAACAAAACAACAAAATGGGTCAAAATCTTCACTATCGAATATCTAAAAAGATTGGCAACTGTGGATTGACCTGTCAACAAAAAATTGTTACAAAGAGTGTTTTTGACATTTGTTTTTCCCACCAGTGGAAAAAGTTGGACATATAGCAAAACTGCAGACAGTGACACTGTTTCGACCTATCAGGTCTCTTCAGTGCAGTTGGTGACCGACAAGAAGCTGGAGGCTTTTAATAAAGCATAGCTTAGACAGTGTCACTGTCTGCAGTTTTGCTATGTGCATCGCTAGCCTCTTGCATTACTATATAAGTTGGACATACTTTTACCGCTGATTGTTTTCCACCTGCAATTTTTCTACATTGGAAACAAGGTGCAATTTGGAAGGAAAAAAGTAATTATAATTGAAGATAATTTTTATTCAGATGCAAAAATACTTTGTGAATTACATCCAACTTACAAAATGTGATTTTTGCATATGTCCAAATTTTCCTGGAAATGTCTGACCCTTCTTCCCAATGTCCAAAATTCTCCATCTTGACATAGGCAAACACAAGTTGCAGAAATTTGCAGAAGTTGATAAAAAATTATAGAGAGTGGCTATTTTGCTGTAGATGGCATTTCACCCTCAGAAGCTATTTGTTATTGTTGTTGTGATTACCCCTCCTTTTCCTCAGGATGGAGGTACCGCACCAAGGGCAATTCAGGCTCATGCCGTCAACCTAATTGAAATTAGGCTAGGGGAAAGATGGCAGCCCATTTCAAACCAGTCATGGGTGACTGGTAGCCCCACCACCAACAAGGTGGACTGCCATTGGTGGATATCCAAGAGTCTCCTTTTGTGACATGCTTGGGGATTAGCGGAAGCTATTTGGTTGTTAAATATTTGGGAGTGGTCAATTTTAATGCATTTAAAAACAGCAGCACTATCCATTACACTAAGGTTGCCTTATGTCAGGATTTTTCCAGACATGTCTGGGATTCAGAGAAATGCCAAAAATGCATAAATGTCAAAAATTTTTGTGTTTAGTCACCATTAGTGGCTGGCTAAATCAAGTTTGTTTGTTTGCATGGATTTAGTCAAGTTTACAGTGAGTAGCACAATTAGTGACAGCAAGACTAGTGATTACCTTTATTTTTTTATTTTTATTTTTTTTCAGAGGACACTTCTATTTGGGGTAACACAACATGATCTTTAACATTACCAATTGTTTTTTCAGAGCAGTATTTACTTGAATTAAGCCCAAAATATATGTTAATAATCAAGTGAAATATTAACAACTTTTGGTGGCATTGTAACAAATGTGACAAATTTTAAACTTGCAAGCGGGAGGTATAAATTTTTACCAAAAGCTACAACTCTGGCAACTAGAGATGTACCAATACCACATTTTAAGCCCATATTGATACTACTACTGATACCGGCATTTAGAGTCGATACCGATACCACCGATACTTTTTATCTATTCAGCACCAGCAAAAAAAGCTTTTGGAAGCAGTACCAAAGAATGCATTTAGTAAATCTAACTTTTTATTGCATTTTGAATTTTTTTTATGTATTTATGTATCATTATTCACTACATTATTATTGCAAATCTATAAAAGAAAGTTGAACAAATCAAGCAGTACTTTTTTAGAGCAAAATACTAAAACAATGGCTTGAATACTATTAATATTATTCAAAGAAAATAGGCTTGTCTTACAAACACAAAAGAATAAAAAATAAAATGAAATGAGAAAGTAACAATGTCATAACTGAAAAAAAGACAAAAACTTGACAACATATTAAAAACACTTTGGCAAGTGAAAATTTCCCATAAATGTATTATTAAAAAAGTATTAGGCAGTTGAAGCTATTGTCGAACAAACCGCACTCACAAGTCAAAACTAAAAATATACACTACTAAACTGCAGCTTTTCAAGCAAAAAAAACTGCTTGGTAAGTCAAAACTGAAAAATGTGTTTACCATATGTAAAAGAATCAAAACTATTCACAAACTGCACACTCTTTTTATCAAATAAACTGCCTTCATATTAAATTCAAAACTAAAAACTTTCTCATCACTCTCTTCTCAAAAATTCATTATTACATAAATTGCAGATAACTTTTTTGGCATCAGTAGCTTTAGCATCAGCATTAATTTCCATGCAATGCTTTTGTTAAAAGTGATTTTTATTAACCACTGCCTCTGAAGTTAAAAGAGAAACTGAAATATATAAAATACTTTTAATAAGTATATTTATATAAACACAATACTGAGTGTTACACGATGTTTGGAAGACTGCCCTCTCCCTGGTCATTATTGATACACTACAAATTGTTAATTATGTTACAAATGCAATCCAGTTCCAGGGTGGGCACAAAAGTTTTTTATATACTATGAAAAAATATGACAAAAAATTTTTATATTTATTTTGTGCTTATCGGTAGGTCTTATTTGTGCTTATCAGTATCGGTAGGTATTGGCTATATTTAACTGATACTGGTACTACTACCGGATACCATAAAAATAAATCGATACCAATACTAAAGTATTGGTTCATCACTACTGGCAATCTTGCTACGAATACTTAAAAAGTGTGAACATGATTAAAAAATATGTCTTGGATTTTGTTTCATCAGATGTGGTAACTCTACACTACACCACAACATCAATACCAGAATTGAGGTAAATACAGGGTGGGACATAAATACTGTTACAAGATAAAATACAAATATATTTTGAAAGAAGCTTTTATTTCAATATTTAAATTTGCAAACATTCAAGACTCATACCAACAAACAATTTCACACAAACTTTATTCAAAATGCTTTTCTTTAGCCTTTGCTACAGTGCGTAGTCTTCTGGAGAAATCATTGATGGAAGCATGCACTATTTCCATGGGGATTTTCTCCCATGTTTTCATGAATTTTAACTTCAGAGCTTCGATACTAGGGCTAGGTTTAGAGAAGGCTTCACTCTCAAGAATAGTCCAGAGGGTTGAGATCTGATGAAGAAGGAGGCCATTCCTCTTTACTAATCCAGGCAGGGCAATTGTTTTCACACCAGGCTTGAGTCACCCAAGCTGTGTGACTTGTTGCTCTGTTGTGTTAAAGTGTCCAATTGTCTTTACCATATAGAGATTTGCACCATGGTATTAAAGCCCCTCTAAAATATCCTTTATGTACGGTTTTTGTTAATTTTAAGGCAGTGGCTATTTTGCCGTCGACGGCAATTTGCCCTTGGAATCTATTTTGCCGTAATCATTCACATGTGTTTATATAGCCAAATTTGCTATTATTGCACCAGTGACACTGTGGTGTAGTGGATAGAGCGCTGGTCTTGAGATACGATGGTTGTTGGTTCGAATCTCAGCTGAAAGGGCTTTAAAAGAAAGGCAGTGTACACTGAAGGGACAGGCCCGGTATGTAAATGTATGGAGCAGTGTACACTGGAAGGGAGTGTACACGGTGGGGAATAGAGACCCGGGGGTGCAAAAACTTTTTAATTGGTTTTTAAAACTGACCAATCAGAGACGACCAAAAGTCACATGTTTAGTACGTCATTAAGATTGACCAATCACAAATAACTCACGGCAAAATAGTCTTTGAGGGTAAATTGCTGTCGACGGCAAAATAGCCACTGCCTAATATTAAACCCTTGGGGTACAAAAAAAAACCAGAGGGGATTTTCCTTTTTCAAAAATTGCTGTTCACATCATCACTGAAGCAGGTTTTTGTGTTCTGAAGACTTTCCGTGTATTGGCAGGGGTTGAATCTCTGGTTTTTGCCAAAACTATCATTTTGGTGATTGTGCACCTGTTGCACAGTGAATAATTTCTCATCAGAAAAGATGAGATTTTGCAGTGCTCCATTCTTGAGTCGTTTGTTTCAACAATAATTTGCTTCTGGCCAGTCTCTTCAGTTGTGGCCCCGGAAATGAGCTATCTCTTGCAGCTTGTAGGGTGTCATCTTAGATCATCGTGACAAATCCTGCGCATAGTTCTCGGTGATATTTTTAATTCCTTTGCCATTTTTCTCATCGATCTCAGATTACGCCTGATTTTTTCTTTCACACTTTTAATCAGATTAGGTGTTCTTGAGCTGCAAGGGCATCCTGATCGAGGTCTGTCTGCAATTAAGGCTATTTGCTGAAATTGATCAATCATTTGTTTGATCACTATTTGGTTGATTTCAAATTTTTTTCCTAGTTTAAAAATTTTATGGGGACTAAATTCTCTTTTGTGGTGCTCAATAATGAATTTTCTTTTTAGTTCTAGAATCATTGTGCAGTATATACTTAAAACTTTTCTGAAAAACAAGAACTAAGTATATACTAGGTGTATTTAAATAAATTGATAAAGCTAGATTAACTTTTTAGTTAAATTTATTAGTACTAAACTTGACACAAAATTTTGTAACAGGACTTTTGCCCCACACTGTATGTTTATTTAAAGAGACATGGGTGGTGGCATCAAAATAGTGTCCATGGGTAAAATGCCATCAAAGGCAAAATAGCCACATCCAAACTGATAATATAACCACCCAATGGTGTAAAAGTAAATTAGTGGATTGAATTAAACTATGCATTTCGATGAATTGATATTTTTCCAATGTTTTTTTTCCTAATTCCATATTTTAAGGATGCCCTGTTTTTCTGTGGAAACAAACTTATAATTCTTGCTAAAATATGTTTATCGAAGTGGAATTACTGTTATCAACTAAGTATTATAATTCTTCATAAAGTAGAATTTTGCTATGCGATCTGAAAAATTGCAATGCGGTGTGGTGTGAGCACCTTAATAACTATGGTGAAAATTAGAGGTGCACTGCAGCTTGTAGGCAACCTTATGCTATGCAGTGCAAGCAAAGAGCAGTTTTTTGCCTGCATCAGTTCTAGTATAAAGGATGAAAACAATTTTTAGTTTTATTTTGTGTTTTTAAACTATCTAGGCAATAACTACTTGAGCAATTTTAAATTACCAGTAAATGCTGTTTGACCCAGAAGAATGTCTGGTTCTGCTCAGCAGTCCAACTCTCACACTGTTCCTAAAGCATGGCCAATAGTTTACAATAAAGGCTACAATATTTCTTTTATGAAAATGGAAAATTTACATCCATTTGATTCTGGAAAGTGGGGACGAGTAATTCAGTTTTTAAAAGGTAAATTGACTACTGGCAACTTTTATGTTTGGTAATTCAGACATAGACTTTAAACTAACCTAATAATACTTGATACATGTTGTAGTGTCAGTTTAGTCAAAATTTTTGGTAACCGTAATAATTTTTATGAACGATTAAATAATTAGGCAGTGGCTATTTCGCTGTCGATGGCAATTTGCCCTTGGAATCTATTTTGCCGTGATCATTCACGTGTGCTTATATAGACAAATTTGCTATTATCGCACCAGTGACTCTGTGGTGTAGTGGATAGAGCACTGGTCTTGAGATACCGAGGTATCGGGTTCGAATCTCAGCTGGCCAGGGCTTTAAAAGAAAGGCAGTGTACACTGAAGGGGCAGGCCCGGTATGTAAATGTACGGGGCAGTGTACACTGGAAGGGAGTGTGCAGGGTGGGGAATAAAGACCTGGGGGTGCAAAATTTTTTAAATTGGTTTTTAAAACTGACCAATCAGAGACGACCAAAAGTCACATGTTTAGTACGTCATTAAGATTGACCAATCACAAACAACTCATGGCAAAATAGTCTCTGAGGGTAAATTGCCGTCGACGGCAAAATAGCCACTGCCTGATAATTATAGTTGTGATTATTTTCTTTAAATTTGTAATTGCTTATTTCGTTTTACTACAGTACTGGAAAGTCCTCTTGTACTACTCTTTCTAACTTTAGCGCCATTGAAAAATGTTATTAACTCTTTTGCTCCCGCATGAAAAGCGAGAAAAAAAATGTCCGTAAGGTGGCAGAGCGAAAAACTGTCATAATCAATCATAATTAATCATAATTATGTACCTCACGTTTGTTTGTAAATCATTACTCAGCTGTCTACTTCTACATTAAGTGTGATACATCGTTGAAATCTACATTTCTTGAGGATTTCAAATAGAAAAAAAATTTTTTTGAAGATGCAAATTTTATGCAAATGAACCCCCCCAACTGGAGGGTAGTTGTCTTCAAAATTAAAGTAGTACCCTCACCTCAAAGATCACTACAGATTTAATTTTCAACCAATTTTTTTAGAAAAGGTCGCAAAATGATGCTATAGAAATAAGCTTTCAAGGTACATCAGTCAAAACTTACCTAAAAGCCTAGGTTTTCTATAATTTGCAATTTTCTGAGGCAAATGATCTTTTTTTGACCGGTACCGACCGGTACCAAATTTTGGTAGTTAAATTCAGTACCTAAAATATGATCAGTTATTATCTGCTAGAGGTTAGCCTAAACCATGTAACATTATGTATTTTTGAACAGGGAATTTCTTCAAAATTCAGAAAATATCAAGTTTAAATAGAATATGCTGTCACTGACAATGAAACAGCAGCTTGTTTACACCCTTCCCATTTCTTGAGAAACAAGGGGGATACAGCAAACTTTGATTTAGAGAAGTCAAACTTCTGCTAGCTTTTAAACATGTATTTCGCTTCTTGTCTCCTTGGAAACTTGATACAAAATGACGACTTTAGTAGTGAAACATTTGCAATTTATTTTATCTTTTTATAGGGTGTAGTTTTTCTAAAAATTATAATTTAGTGAAGGTAAGTCAAAAAATTTTGGGGGGTTTTGAACTGACATGATGTAGAGTACTCATTTTTGATCAGTAAATATCATATACCACTTAGTCTAAACTATTTAAAGTTATATATTGCTGGAAAGCAAATTTCCTAAGCTTTCAAATGTAACTGGTATTTAGCAACTTATCATATTTTTTACGCACTAAATTTACTTTCATCTACTTACCATTCAAATTTGTTTGGGGGGGTTTTGAGACCCCTAAAAAATTTGGAAATTTAAAAAAGTAAAATTTATCATTATCGCTTGAAATTTTGTCAAATGATGCCCCGAAAGAGTAGTTTTCAGACTGTGTTAATGATAAAGGGTTTGGTATTGTGGTAAAGATGTAATATCAATTTGATTTTAGTGTAGTTGGCACGTGCTGAGAATTTGGCCGATTTTGTCATCTGCAACTGGGTTGTTGGTGATTTTAACCGTTTTTGGGTATAAAAATCCAAGAATTAGGACACAAATTATACATCATCCGATGCGTGAGGAAATAAGCGTGATCGTTTGAAAATTTTATGAAAATTGGATGAAAAATAAAGTCACAAATCGTTTTTTTAGTAAACTAATTTTGTAACTCAATTTAAAAAAATTTGAGGTAAACACTGAAAACACGAGATCATCAATCGATGATCGCAGGAGCGAAAGAGTTAATATGTATTGGCATAAATCTAAATTTTAACTTTTGATATATAGATTTAAAAAAACATTTAATGATCACTATGTAAAATATGTATTAACTGACAATGCAACTACTACAGCTATGCTGAAGTATCATCAAAATTAAATTCGTAGTAGTTATATAATCAGCTAGCCCAGGGGTGGGCAAACTATGGCCCGTGGGCCGCATGCGGTCCCCGAGAGCATTTTGAGCGGCCTGCAAGCACTTTTGAACATTACATGCCACAATGAGAAGCGCATTTGTTAGTTTGGACAGATGCATTTTCTGTCAAATCAGAGCATGATGACCTTTTTTTTGGAGACCAACATGTCCTCACCCTGTGATACGACAGTGTTAGGAGATCTCACAAAATTTAAAGCTCATGCAGGCTGTTGCTGTTGGCTGGTTCGTTGAAACGCACACGTGATGTGTAGTGGTTTTCTATTAACGAAATATAAAAACTTAGTCAATGCGAAATAAACAACAAGCAAATAAGATTAAAATAGCATTAAATAAAGAAAGTAATAGTAACAAGCGGTGGTCACAGACGCAATTAGTTTGGCTCGTCCCAATTAACACTAAAGTTTATTCACAATAGAAATGAGGAAAAAATGCAAAGTCAAATCAAACAGCACATCACTTACCAACTGTTGCTGAAAACGCAGCCAACAACAGTCGCCATATATCCAACAGTGTACTTTTATACAAATATATTTAACATGCTAAACAAATAGATTCAATTATTAATAGTTCTTAAATTATTTACTACCTTAAATAACCACCTAGTCCTTAATTAAAACTGCTCATTTCCAAAACCAAGTACTCTACAGTAATTGTCAAACTAAACACAAAAATCCTGTTCACATGCAAATAAATGCTTGCATTCTAAGGCCGAATGCAAGCGCGTAATCAATAAAAAGCGTCGTTCAAACAAAAAGGTTGCCTGCGTCAATAAACCAAATAAATACAAATCTGTGCTAAAAGCTGCAGTAACACAGGCTATTGCAAGACTTTGAGCACTGACCCTTGGCCACTTATGAGTGGTCAATGCAGCCCTCCACCAACTCTTAATTGGTCAACGTGGCCCTCCAGCTAAAAAGTTTGCCCACGCCTGAGCTAGCCTAAAACCATGACAAATCAGGTATGTAATATTGCATTTATGATAAGCTGGATATCATTGAACTGATGCAAAGGCATAGTGGTTAGAGCATCCACTTTGCAGTCGGTAGACCTGGGGTTCATTCCCCTTGTTGAGTCATACCAAAGGACTTAAAAAAATGGTATTCACAGCTTCCATGCTTGGTGCTCGACATTTAGTGGAGGTTGTGGAGAATAAGATGGCAAGCTTACTTGTTATGTCCTTTGCCAAGGCACTTAACAGGGCGTCTTTATGTGGAAGACAGGTGGCCCAGTTTTCCCTCTCAAGAGAGGGTTGGTGGCAGGAAGGACATCCAACTGTAAAACAAATGCCATGTGATAAAAATGCAGATATCTGTTGTGGCGATGCCTAATAGGAAATAAGCTGAAAGAAAAAGAAGAAGATATGCTGGGTGTCATCAAAAAGTTTATTTCTTTTAGACAGAGATGAAAAGTTCAGGCTCATTCAATTTCATACGGCTGATGAAATATCACAATCTGAGCTAAGAAAAGTTCATACCCAACGTTATTTAGATAGTCTCAAGGTAATATATTTTATCGATTCCAAGCCATGCTTGAATTTAAGTTGAATGAATTTAAAGTTAATGTTAACTACTATCACATATAAAAACTTCTTTTGTTCAGCAGATATGTTGTGTCCCCAACTCTAGCATTATTTTGCAAACTTGCTGCAGTAAATAACTTCATGTCAATATTTTAGCAACCTGTAATTATATTCTGTAACTGATGAACTTTGTTGGTACCTGGTTGTGCAACCTTTTAACACTTTGCCAGAGTAAAAACTGATTGCAGTAAGAAAAGAAAAATTGGACTTTTTTAAACCATTTTAAATAATGGTACAAAAGAAGTTTACGTGATGCAGCACTTAGCTGGGCTAAGGTGTCAGAGTGTGTGAAGTCAGTGCACAAGTTGGGAGTCAGAGATAGAAAGTTAGAAGACTTGGAGTGCGAGTCTGGAGCTTTAAAATTGATATCAATTGAGTTGGAATTATTGACTTCTTAAATCTTTCTATAGGCCTCACTCACCCACTGTTTTAGATAGCCAAATTATTGAAGTGAAAGCCTGGATGTGGTCATCAATTTATTTGCATAGTCAACTTTTGTTTTGGGGTCATATTCACCAACTTTGCTCCACGCTTAGCTCAAATCGCAACTCAAACAGCAATCAGAGTAATGTGGTATTCACCAAACAAATTCCCCACTCAAACCAGGTTTAGATAGCATATTTTTAGCAGTGATTGTAGTAGTAGTTTGATGGTTTAAGCAGCTGTGAAGTCTTTTAAGTTGAGTGTACCTATAATATTGTTGTGTTGTTGTGGTTTCCCCTCCTCTTCCTCTGAAGGTACAGCATGAATGGTAATTCAGGTTTATGCCGTCAACCTAATTGAATTGGGCTAGGGGAAAAGCAGCAGCCCATTTTCAACCAGTCATGAAAGACTGGTTGCCCCACCACCAACAAGGCTCACTATTGATGGGTACCCAAGAGTCGCCTCTTGTGACATGCTGGGTAAACAGCTTCACAATTGTAACCTAGTGAAGCAAGGTATGCAACCCGTCTTCCACATAAAGATGGATGCATGCCGTTAAGTGCCATGCCCAAGGATGCAACAAGCAAGCTTGCCGGCTAGTTTTCCACATCCCTTTTTTATGTTGAGTGCCCAGCAGGGAAGCTGTGAATACCATTTTTTAAACTCTTAACCACTACTTTATTGTGCCGGTTACCTATGGTATTTGCTATTGCTCCTGTTAACGGTTATTATTGCATATATTTTGAGTGTATTGGCATGATCCAGTTCAGCCAATTTCTTGGTAAATTTTTGCCAAGACCTTTTCTTTAATTTTTTGGCCATTGCTATGATTATTTCAAGTATTTAATGGTACTAGTATGCTTTGAACATGGAATTGATATGTGGTAACTTTGTCATAAGCTTTTTACGATTGGCTTCTTGTCATCATTGGTGAGGTAATTAGTTTGACATGGCTGATTGAAATACTAGCCTGTGATCCCTTGATCGGCAAAATTCTGATGTACGTATTAATAAGAATAGCAGTTAGTCAAGCATGAAGTGCTTGTTAAGGTTAAAAGAAAAATTGTTATAGTCATAGCTCAAGCAGCGGCTTAGCTGCAAACAATAACCTAAAATACAGGATATTTCAAAAGTCACTCATGGTTTTGTTTTGCTTATTAAAAATTTAAGTGAAACGTAAGGTGGATGAAATTCACAGGATACAATCAACATTAACTGAGAATATTTGTGGCACCATCTTTGATTCGGAATGTTCATCCTTAAGTTAGTGGTACATCTTGACATGTGCACCACCTTTTTCATAGCAATCAAACCATCGTTTTATGCATGCCTGACTAACATCTGACAACATTTTGGGAGTCACTGATGCACATGCGTTTCTAATGCATTCTTCAAGTGTTGGTAGATCCCTAGGCCTTGTTTCATAGACTTTTGACTTGATGTCACCCCACAAGAAAAAATCACATGGTGTAAAATAAGGTGAATATGGAGCCAATTCAATTGGACCACTACTATCAATCCAAAGATTCAAGAACTGCTCATGCAGGAACACACTAACCTTACATGAAAAATGCACTGGGGCACCATCTTGCCGGAAAATGACTTGCTGCATGTTAGTTACAGCTAACAGTTCACGAGCACAGAATTCCTGAAGCATATGGAGATATTGTTACTGTTGACATTCACAGAATGTCTTTCTTGATCATGGAAGAAGAATGGGCTACTTATGCTAGCTGAGATAGTACACCAGACGATTAACTTAGGCTTATCTTATTTGTGCTTGTGGATTTGCATGGGATTGGCAAGCCCCCAAATGTGGGTATCATGTCGATTGCAACTACCCAAAAGGTGGAAGAGAGCTTCATTGCTGAACCACATGTGCTCGGTTCAAGCTTTTGGATGACTTGGATCTTGTAGGAAAACAGCCTGAGCTCATGCATCAAGATCCTCTGGATAGAAGTAGCGCTGATATTCAATACTAAAGATACTCTCCAAATGGACTTTCCTTGACTGAGATCAAAAGCTTCCCTGACAGCTGCAACAAACTCTGCCCACTTCTGGTTCTTCCTGAATGGATCCAGTTTTCATGAATCTCCTGTGGGTGTGAAAAATGGTGTTTCGGTGTAGTGTGTATTGAGGTGCCTGAAATTGTTGCTGCACTGCAGTCTCAGATTAAAGCACCCTCCATCCATGCAGCGATTTTGCACCTCTGCTCTAAAGTAAGCATGTCACTTTAAGAAAACAATCGAAAACTTCAAATTTCCACTTAAAAATATTCTCAGTCACTGAAGAAGACATTAGCACAAGATTACCACCCTATATCTTAAATCTGCAGAGAAAAGAAAAAATAAAATCTATAAGTCACTTTTCGAACACCCTGTATTTATGCTTGAATGATCACATCCTTCATCAAGTGCCAAACCAGCAAATCAAACTTGATGAACTATGATGGTTTGGTGAATGCAAAAAGTAAAAGTATAAGTAAAAGTCTGAAGATAAGGAAAGATAAGAGTCAGAGTTGGAAGTCAAAAAAGCTTTTGAAAGTCAAGCATCTGAAATAGTTTCTTTGACTGCCCAGTCCTGTGACTTAGAACTGTGTTATTGCTATTTTTTGTATGATACGGGGCAATCTGAAAACGACTAGTGTATATTTTTCTCAAAGTTAATGGGACTATTTAACTTAATTCCTGTTTTTGATGTTTTTTGCTCTTCTCATGAAGCAACGCCATTAAAAAATAACTTTACTTATAATGTATTTATGTACAGTATTATACTTTTGGTAATGTTCTGCACTTAATAAAATAAGTCAAGACAAGTCATCCTGTGGCTGATGAGTTGCCTGCGGGATCTGAGAGCAGAGTGAGCTCTTCCTCTTTCTCATAGCCTGCAATGGACTTATGAAAGCTTAGCTGCACCCACCTCTGCTCCAAGCTCATTGCCTCCTGCCTACCACGTAAAGATGGAGGCATGCCATTAAGTGTTTTGCCTAAGGACACAGCAGGCAAGTGTGATGGCTTGTCCTCCACACTGTATCGCTTTTGCTGAGCGCAAAGCAGGAGAGCTTTTTAAGTCTTCTGGTATGACTTGACTAGGAAAATGAACCTCAGGTGTACTCACGGTGAAACGGACTCTCTGACCACTATATCATTGTTCTTGTGACATGACTAAACTGGTTTGAAATTCCCATGAAATTGAATTAGCAAGACGTATCTAATAAACAGTGTACTACACAGAAACAAGTAAAAATGGTCAAGGTCTATTTTACTACCTATCATCTGACATAAAGACAACGTAGGAAAAGATGGTTCTGCAGAGCCTGATTAGTGTTTAGTGGTCAAACGTTACATAGCTGACCACTTCGACTTTTATGTGCGTTTTATGCATCTCTTGCCTAGTGCCACTGAGCTTTGATTAATTAACACATTTTCAATTGTATATCTCTGTGCATTTCTGCCAGTATCATTTCTATGTTGTCTTTGCATTAAAAAGGTAGATTGTGGTGGCAACACAGGTTTTTGTGGTTGTTCCTCAGTAGTATATAAACTGTTTATTTTGATTTATCTTGGTGTTAGTGAAATTTCTACGCTTACTTGTAACGGTTTCTGTTGCTATGTGCCACCGGAACAACAGAAAGCAATTAGCTGAATTACCATTTCAGCTTTGTATAATAGGCTTGCTGTTTGTTTTGGACTTGGCACCACCATGTAAACGCTTTAAACATTTTTTTCAGTGGAGTGCAAATGTAGCTCGAATAACAGAAGTTCCTTTTGTTGCTCTCGTTCCTAATTATTTTGTTCAACGTTCACTCCTTACCCCTTTGCGACTACAAACTGGAGGAAGCGTGTTAGCTGGCACTTTAGCTCTGAACTACGGTTGGGCCATTAACATTGGTGGAGGTTTTCACCATTGTTCTGGGGATTCGGGTGGCGGATTTTGCGCTTATGCTGACATCACATTGCTGATCCAGGTGAAGATGTTTGTGGCAATTTCAATGTGTTGTTAATTGTTTTATGAATTTTATTTAAAAAAAGCTTGTTTCTAAAAAACACACCGACTTTTTGAAATAATTTGAGTCGTTTTTAAGACATCATTTTTTGAATAGCTACAGATTTTACTTGTAATTGATTTAGCTTGGCCAAGCTTCAAAGCCATGCTAATTTACTGTTAGATTTAGACTATCGCGTGAAATTAGTTTCGACATAATGCATCGCACATCAGTTAAGCTGTTTATATTTTTTAATCTTGTTAGTACAGTAGTATTGTATACCTCGTATATAGGCAAAAATTGAATTCTGGGTGTTGTGACGTAATTATTTTGTAAAATACTGGTTTTATTTTACGAAGCAATTATGGAGCACTATCAAACGGCTTGTTGTGGCCGAATTAAAAGTGTTGGAAAAAAGTGATTGTAGAAAGTTGAGCTACTTATAAACTTCGTGATCTCCAGCTACAAGTTTTATGTTACGTCTATATATTGCATAAAGTGCAAACAGTACCACTAATAAGGCACTTTGCTGATCTTTCAGTTTTAATTCAAAAAAGATGTCTTTTTATTAAACTACTCGTACTCTCAGTATTGCGGTTTATGTTCTACCCATTACCAAAGGTATTTGGCATTGACCTTATCTACAAGTAGACCAAACTTAATCGCCTCTAGAGTGACCCAGAAAAAATGAAGAAACAGAGTTTAGATTGCTAGGCTAGAATAATTATTGTAAAACCTCTATTTGAGCGCCACCTCTATTTGAACGCCACCTCTAATAGAACACCACTATGGAGGAAGGGTTGAAAAATAGAGCGCCAAGGCGGTGAAATAGAGGTTTTACGGTACTTGTCGTAGTTGCCTTTGGTAAAGAATTTGTCATCAGCGTAAGGTTGACATAAGATAATTAATTTTTTATTGTTTTAACAGTTATTGTTTTTTTTGTTTGATTGTTAAATTTATCTTTGTGATAGTGTGTAACCTAACATACGTGGTTAGGAGCTTGTAATGAAAGAGTAAAGTGTCAACTTGTATTGAAAAGAGGGCAAGATTAATGCTGAAGAGCAGTGGTGTGCTAACTGCATGTTACGAGTTAAATGCTGCTTTCCATCCAAAACTGTGTGTTGTGAATTGTGGCCCGTGTTTACAGATTAATGACCACCCAGGTCTTTACTTCACTCCACTTTTTATCAATTGATGTCCACCATTAAGGTCCGCACCTTTGAGACTCGGCCTTTTTGAACCCAATTGTCAAAGAAGCAGTTTTTACTTATGATACTTTGCACGTTATATTCAATTTCCGCACAATTAGATATTTATAGTTAAAGCACCACAAAATCTCTGTACTCTTGAGATCGAACTCCAAAAAAATATGTCTTCACTTGACGAACTCTTCTCCTGCAGCTCGCAGTAATCGTCTAGAGCAGTGGTCCCCAACCCCCGGGCCGCGGACCGGTACCGGTCCGTGGGTTACTTGTTACCGGGCCTCACAGGAAACGATAATTATACACTATTACTGCTTTATTCATTTTGTAATTTTGAAGGCTGAACATTTGTACAGTTTACATCTTATGTTTCATAGAGGTTGAATAAATTAACTTAAGTTTCACAATGCCAGTTGATGCATGTTTCAGTTGCATGCAGCCCTATTTATCTTTTGTGCTTCAAACCGGTCCGCAAAAATATTGAGTGACTTTCAACCGGTCCGTGGCTCAAGAAAGGTTGGATACCGCTGGTCTGGAGTAGTGAAATTGACCTGCCTGCATATACTCCTGCTCAAGGGTATACGCAGGCTTGCAGTAAGCTTACACCATAAGTTAAATTTATAGCTATCTGCAGCGGCATGCGTTGATGACTACTGACTCTTAATATTATGTTGTCCAGCAGCAGTCGCCCGAAATGCATTCATCTGTATTTTGACATTCTACAATTGTTTGATGGCACAAACAATATTTTTTAGGCTGTGCGTGAAAAATTTAGAAACGCAGCAAAGAAAGTCATGATAATTGACTTGGATGCACATCAAGGAAATGGTCATGAAAGGGATTTTATGAATGACGATAATGTTTACATATTGGATATGTACAATCGAAGCATTTATCCCCGTGATGGTTTTGCAAAAACTGCCATTAAAAGGTACAATTGAAAAGCACTTGTCTTCTGTATTTGTTTAACAGCGCTAATTTTTTTTACTTTTTTAGGTCGTTTCAATATCTTGTATTAGCAAATGAGGTCTCTCTCCTATAGGTAGTTTATTTGGCGTAAATTGTGATATCAACCGAGCCACACTATGTTTGGCTGTGCCGCTAATGCAGCGATCAGCTTTTAGAGCGCTGCATAGCAGATGCATACAACGAAAAATGTTTCTTTTTATATTCGTTTCAAAAATTAACTTAATGGAAAAGAGAGCTGAGAGAGAGAAAGAGAGGAGAGATCCACTTTTTTAAATCCAGTTTTGTCTGCGATAACGCAGGTGGCCGGATTCACCTCGTGTTTCGTGGTTCCTACACACACCACGCTACTTCGCTCTGTCAACTGGATGTTATCAAACTTTTTCTAATGCGTTTCTAATGTGTGACTGTGATTGTTGGGTGTTTTTGAAGTTATAGTCAATGAGTTTCAAATTTTCCAATTCAATTCGCTTTTGCATGTAAGCTTTACAATTTGTGGTTACATCACATAACAGCAGCCTATTGTTGATTAAGTGTTATGAATGAGCAGTTCTATTTTGTCACATAGTTTCGTAGTGTATATGTAAGCTTAAGATTCAACTAGGACGGTAAGTCGCGAAGGCTGGAGTGTCATGCCATAATTGTGATAGCGGTGCAATTAGTGAGGAAAAAAGTTAAAGTTTGTGGGATTACTAGTAGGCACCCCGGGGTCCTTCTAATTAGGCAAAGCAAGCAGAGTAGGCAGGGCAAATAGTATGGACGATGATCTCTGGTTGTTTACTGGGCTGGTTTGCAAAGCAAAAGTATGTTTGTTTGTTATAGCTATACATTGCCAGCATTGCCTACGCTACTAACAATGCCAACATTTTACACTGCCTACGCTACATGCATTGCCTCAGTATAGGAACCAGAAGCTGCTCTCCACCCTCTCCTGCATTCTTCTTCAGCTGCAAGGAGTTTTCAGCCACTCAGTTCTTCCGTACAACGATCTAGGGATGGTGTGCACTGCTTCAGCCATTCATCTTCTGCTTCGTCAAAATTTCTGGAAGCCTCTTTCATCTTTCAAATTCACTCGTTTCTGGGACTGAAGACACACTGCCACCTCTAAATTTTTAGTACTTTTTTTTTTCGCTTTTTCTGTTTTTCCTTGCCTATACTCCAGTAAATACGGGCGCCTCTTAAATACATTTCTCTCCAGAATTGAAAATCCTTTGTGCAGCGCATGTGGTCTCGGGACTCCGGTCGTATCACACTGTGCTCGGTTCTGCTTCGAACTGGTCACGCCACACTTGCTTCAGCAACTGCTCTTTATATGCGATCTCTGTTCCAGGCCGTGAGAGGTTTTATGGCCTGTCGGGCGGAAACTTGGGCTTCAAGGACTTCTGCTATGCCCCCCCTCGAAAAAAAGGTTTGGTACAAGCGTCAATATTATGACGTTATTCTTCACGTCATAATCAATCGACTGTCAGTTGAAATATTTTGAAGCATTGGAAGGCAAAATTGAGTATGTAAATCTTAAGAAAACAACTTTTTGTACCATATGGTCTATACCAGGGGTGGGCAAACTGGGGCCCGCGAAAGCCTCAAGCAAATAATTTAAAAAAAATTAATGTAGAAGAACGTGATTGGGTGCATTTTTCTCATTGATAGATCGAAAATTAAATGTGCTTGCATTTTCAATTGAATAAAACTACTTTGATTTAATTGTCTAATAATTGTTGGTTTTTAATGTTACTCCAAATTAAAAATGCAAACAATTAGAATAATATATCAATGCGTTCGTTAAAAATGCGGCTCTCAGCTAGCTTCCGTGACCGCTATGCGGTCTGCAAGCCAAAACAATTGGCCACCCCTGGCGTATACAATTAGACGGTTTGCGGTGCCCGCACGTGTGGCTCGAGACTTAGAGAACACTTTTTCAAACACACGTGGTACAGGATTTGATGTACTCATAAAAGAAGAAACACCGACGGCCACACGGTACAATGAATTGGAGCTCTGTATATACATGCCATAATTGCGTGGTCGTGCTATGAAATCTCACGATGACTGCGTTGTCAGTTTCTTGGAAAAACATTATATCTCTTGCTAGGTTGATGTGAAAACGTGTTGTACCATCAGTGTTTGCTCTGAAGCGAGTCTGAACGATAATGTTTTAATAAACTACCGACAAAAGATCTTCCTGTGATTAGAGAGTAAAAATATATTTAAACTCTTTTGCTGCAAGCAGTGGGAAGTCTTTCACAGCCACGTGATTTCAGTTTGGAATCGGGGTTTGATTTAGAGGAGAATGAGGACAAGGTTCGTTTTTTTAGATGAGGAAAATTTTGGAGGCCCTCTCGCTAGCCGCCCGACTTCGAACCACTAGCTGAAAAAAAAACAACCCTAACTGCGGTGGACCGCTCAAAATCAAGTAATTGGGGTTTGAAATCGTTCTTTGACCAGCTATCAAAGAACATTTCAAAAGAATCGGGTTTTCGGCTTTATGTTCAACCCGGCTGAGGAGAATAGGTACAGTCTCTCTGAAATAAAGAAGGGTTTGGTTTGTTGTAAAAAGGAGAGAATTGTCCTAAAGTATTTTCATTGGATTGGGCTTGATGCAAATTAATAAAGGTGCGATTGGGAAATGGAGCAATAAGCAAACAATATTGGAAGAGGCTTCTAATATAGTATCGTTTCTGTTCTCAAAGCCAGCTACACTTGTATAATTTGTACCGAGATAACGAATGGCAAGCCGGCTAGTGCAATTATATAGTAGTGTGGTAAATGGTCGATTTGATTAGTTTTTGATGCGCCCACCATTAGTGATATCGTGCCGGTTATGTAACAGCTAAACAAACATAGGTACTCGCTTGTAATAGCTAGTTTCCAAGCAACACTCTAAAGTAAAAAAAATTTTATGACACCTGTAAATTGCTGAATTACGGGGTAAAAATGAAAGGAAACTACCTAAGCAAAGAAAATCGCTATAAACACGATCGTGGAGTCTAATTGTACAATTTTTACGACCACGATATTTGAGGTAATAAAATTGCGTGAACTTACATTTAGCAACACCTACCATCAAACAGATCTAGACTATATGTGCATCAAAGAATCTTGGATATCTGTATGTGTTCAAAACTAAGTCTTTCTATTTTAGTTTTATCCCTTTGTGAACTGTAAATTTGGCCACTTCGTGTTTGTACTCCGGTCTCATTAGATTCACTATGTGTCACATATTTTTCTCCTTTGGTCACAAGATGACCTCTTATCGGTTATGCTTGAACAACGTTGTTACACACCAGTTTGGATTTGCCAGTACTGCTGGCACAGAGATTTCCGTCACCAAGAGAAGAAATTTCTGTGGAGTGTCTTTTCCAAAAGCACATCAACGTATAGCTATCGTGAGACTGAAACGTAAGATCAAAATCACCATAAACGACGCTCCGACCCCATAGACGACTTTGCCGGCTTCGATGCATCAGCTAAGTTTAAATGTAAGCAAGCGTGTGCAGTGATGCACCTGCTAAATGTTCAGTTATAGCGGGAACTGTGCGCCCTAGGCAGAAAAGCCAACTGAATAATTTCCTTTATATATATCTCAATTTCAGAAAAGTGGAATTGTATAGTTACACTAGAGATGCGGAGTACCTTCGTCTTGTGCGGAAGCACGTAAAGGAAGCACTCGAAGAGTTTTCTCCTCAACTTATAGTCTACAACGCTGGAACGGACGTACTAGAAGGAGATCCCCTTGGTGCTCTCTCGATCTCACCACAGGTAAAGTGTTTTGTTATTTTGGAGCGATTAGGTGCGAAGACACAGTAGATGTTGTTTTCGGGGAGAGAGGGATAAAGAAAAAAGAGTTTTCACGAGTCTAGATTCTTTTTAAGTAAGGTTTCCTCGCATTCAGTGCGGAGGGGAAGGGGCACCGATCCTCGAACATTTTTCTAGGGGCAGCCCCCCGTTGATCTAGTAAACCTATTATGGTTGTAAATGGAGTCAATTTTGTTACCCAGGCTCACTATTTATGAAATTAATTAAATTCGCGTTATAGATTCATTTTCAATTTCCAGAAATAGCTCGGTCTTTCATCCTGGTCATCTAAACTGGTGACAGCTCGTTTACTGAGTTGATTATTGCGAATTATGACAACCAAAGTGTGACGTCACAGTTTCGCCTACCCAAAACTTTGAAAATCCGGAACCTATGCTCACATTAACAGATTTAAATGTCTTCTTCTTAGTGTGATTTTGGTTTTGAAGTTGATTGACTTGCATCAACCCTCGGCTACACTCGGTAGGTCAGGTCCGACCGAAGGTTTAAAAAATTTTTTCATTCACTGCTTTCTTCTTTGGCCCTTGACATTACTGAAAAAGTGTGAAGGATTGTATGTTGATTTCTGTTATTTTGCACTTTCACGGTGATCTTTTTAAGTGTTGCAACGGGCCTACAAAATTACTACAATATGTGCTTGGACACCATAATCACATCATCACTGTTCTTTAATCTATTCTTCATGCCGCAGTATCTGTTCGCATTTGTCAATGGACAGTAACACGGAATGTGTGTAGTTACATGCACTGTGTAACGCATATTTGATCAAAAAATGTTAAGTTGGTTGTAAAAGCTTTGCTCAGTTATAAAATACTAGCAGAGGTACCCGGCGTTGCCCGGGTATAGGATAAAAAAGCAACGTCAGTATATGCAATTGGTCAGATCATGTAAGTTATCCTGGTGATTACTATTCTGACAACACTTTCTTTTTAACCCCTAGAAACTGTTGTCACGTAATATTTGCATTATCGGAGGCTAATCACCTTGAAGAGGAAACAGGTTACAATATCATACCTCAACAGTTACATTAGCATAACCATATTCTATGTAAAGGTGAAGATTATTTGCTTAAAGTTTTGTTTGTAAATCTTGTTATTCAATACAGATAATAAAAAGCGACATACACTTCATTTTTAATTCCTTTATCATTACTACTCATAACAATAGGTATTTGAATTTTCAAGGGGGCTTTCTCCCCCCTTTTTGCCCCCTAATATAGTCGTAGGAGGCTGAAATTTGGGGAAACTTTTTAATTTGGTGTCTTATACATATGGTTTAAATTTCATCTAAATCAGATATATTTGAATTTTCAAAGGGAGGTTCTGCCCCCCATAGCTCCCTTAGGGGAGCACTTAAAGGTTAGAGACCACTTCCACAGTATTCCTTGGAAAATTTTACATGACAATACACTTTTGCTTATTTTTTGAAGCTTCTTTAACTTTTCTCTCTATAGGTATTTGAATTTTCAAGGGGGCTTTCTGCCCCCTAATATAGTCGAAAAAGGCTGAAAGATTTACCCGTCGTTGATCGGGTAAAATGTAAAGACTGATTAAATTTTTACATTGAATAACCATATTTTAATGTGTTTTCATGATTTTTATTTCATCGTACAACAGTAGAAATAGGCCTCTAGTAGAGCCCCATAGGCTCGTAGCCCCCCATAGACGAATCTGATCGAAATGAAAATACCGTACTTGGCAGATTTACCCGTCGTTGATCGGGTAAAATGTAAAGACTGATTAAGTTTTTACATTGAACAACCATATTTTAATGTGTTTTCATGATTTTTATTTCGTCGTACAACAGTACAGATAGGCCTCTAGTAGAGCCCCATAGGCTCGTAGCCTCCCATAGACGAATCTGATCGAAATGAAAACACCGTACTTGGCTTCCCTGGAAAAAGTCATATTTACCCGATCTACGACGGGTAAATCTGCTAAGGATTTTTAAAAGTACAGTCTTGCTCATAATCTTCAAATTTGGATTTTTATTTGTCACAAATTTTTTTCTGTTTGTGGTACCTAACAAAAACTTTAAATTTTTAAGGGGGCTTTCTGCCCCCTAATATTGTCGAAAAAGGCTGAAATTTTGGAAAGCTCTCTAATTTAGTGTCTTATACATATGGTTTAAATTTCATCTAAATTGAATATATTTGAATTTTCAAAGGGGGGTTCTGCCCCCCATAGCTCCCTTAGGGGGGCACTTAGAGGTTCGAAACTACTTCCGTTGTCTTCCTCGGAGAATTTTACATAAGAATACACTTTTAGTTTTTATGTAAACTTTCTAACCTTTCTACCTAAATACGCAATTCGATTAGAATCGAAGAGTTATCTGAGACCCTCCTGTGGAAAAAGGGCCGTAGCTCCCTTGGGGGGCGAGGTACGAACTTGGAAATAGGCCCATTGACTCCGCTGGAAAAAAATACATCGGAATGCATGTTTTATTTTTTTCTAGGTGCTCCTAATTTTTTTTCCATAAGGAACAGACAAACAGACTGACAGACAGACAAACAAACAGACTTTGGATTTTATATATTAGATTAACGACCGAAATTCCTGGTTTATTACAAAATCGGCCGATGCAGCTCGATAATGCTACGTACAAAATTGAAGAATATTTGATTTGGGAATCGTTTGCAAAAAGGTTTTTGAATAGTTTGTGGGTACGTTGAAGTTTCGAGTTGAGATCAGAATTTGATAGTGTGAACCATTTGCATACTTGAGATTGCCGCGCACTCTGGAAATTATTGGTCGTAGCGCTGCATGCCTGCTATTTTTGATTGTCATATAGGTCGCCTAGTTACGTATGATATGCATTCAAAAGCTAAGTGACGTTTGACGGACACAGCGCTTTTAGATACAGTTCAGTAGCGGTTAAGTAAGCAATCAAATCGCACTGTATGTAGGTACGCTTAGTACTTCTTGGATTAAGACGTCACGGTTTGTGCACGTCCGAAATAATTCATAACTTGGGTTTATATGCGCTAAACCAGTGTTTACCAACCGGTTGGCCGCGAAATGACCTTTCAAGCAGGCCCCGCTGGATTTCAAAATGTTGCAGTTTTTTTGATATGCAACCAGCGGATAAGCTCTCCCCAGATGTAGTTTCATAAAGTAATCTCAAAAAAAAGGTTTAGGTAGAATCATCGCTTTCGCAAAGTTGATATTCTAAACCAGCTATGTCCAACCGAAATGCCATACTGGGCCAAAAATTGTACCATTATTTTGATGAGGGCCGCACTTTGAATAACCTATAATTAAACAGTATGAAGTTCAACTCAATTTTTATCTGATAAAAAGAGTCAATGGCAAACTCTCAAGCAATAATATACAGACAAAAAATAATAAACAAGAATCACCAATTTATTTCCTCAATTAATGTGAAACTTGTTTTTGAATGTTATTGCTCATCTTTCTAATATCAACGGGCAGTTTTGATACTGCACAGCGTAACTGGTTTGTCATGTTTTCATCCGTCAGCTTATTTCGATTCTTCGATTTGACAATCTTCAATTTTGAGAAGAAAGATTTGCACAAATATGTTGTTCCTATTGCCGCTGCAATACGCATTGCCATTTGCTTCAGGATGGGGAACTTATCTTCATGGATATACTCATTATAAAATTTAAGTTTTTCACTTCTTTGAAACAAGTGTTTCAACTTCGTACTTGATTGAAGATCAATCAATTCAAGTTGCAGATACTCTGGAGCCTTTTCTATCTGAATGTCAAATGGGCACATAAAAATTTTGAACAAATTGTCAAATTTTTGTAGGTAAGCGAATCTTTCTTGAAATGCTTTCAACAATTTTGTGATTTCGTTGGCATATTTACAAAAATCTTTGCTATCACTCTTGAAGCTATTTAATAGTGGAAAGTGAAATGCATTTTTTGATTTAAGTTGACTTTCGTAAAGTTTAAGTTTTGTGACAAATGCTTGTATATCTTCATAACAGTCTGTAATCAGTTTGCCTTCACCTTGAAGTTTCTGATTGAGTTCATTTAATTTTTTTGTGATGTCAGTAAGAAAACATAAATCTAGAAGCCATTGGTCATCATCGAGTTCAGGAACATTGTAAACCTTTTCTTTCATGAAATTTTTAATTTCCTACTTTAAATTCCAGAATTTTTCTAAGCATTTCCCACGACTCAGCCACCGAATCTTCGCGTAGAAAAGCACATCACTGTACTCTGACTCCAGTTCGTTAAGATACTCTTGAAACTGACGATGTTTCAGCGAGTTGTTTTTTATCGAGTTGAGAGCTTTAACTACAACTGTCATAACATGGGACATATTTAGTACTTTGGCACACAAGTTTTCCAGGTGTAAAAAGCAATGACAAAGAAACATTTCTTTTCCAGAGCTGGAACATCCTTCCAAAGCTTCTATATGTCTGAGAATCAAAGTAACTGCTCCAACATTTTTTCCAATCATTGAGGGTGCACCATCTGTAGCGATGCCAATAAGATTTTTCAAATCTAGTTGATGATCTTCCATACATTTTATCACAGCATCTTTAATGTCTCTACCCGTAGTCGTGTTTTTTAAGCTTACAACATCGAGGAATTCTTCTGTCACTTTCATTTGACTGTCAATTCCTCTGATAAACACAGCAAGTTGAGATGTATCAACGATATCTGTTGTTTCGTCGAAAGCCAGTGAGAAATAGATAAACGTTTTTAAAGTTGTTTCTAGCGTCTCACAAATTTCATTTGATATGACATGAATTCTTCGTGACACAGTTTGACGTGAGAGACTGATTTGACTGAAATCTTTGACTTTTTTTTGGTGCAATTTCTTCAGCTGCAGCAAGAAGGCATTCTTTTATATACTCACCATCCGTAAAAGATTTCATTTTCTTTGCAATAATATGAGATATGCGCATACTAGCATTTACAACTGCAGTTGCTTCACCTGTAGGCCTTTGAAACACATTTTGCTGAGCGTTTAACCCGGCTTTGAGTAACTGCAGCTTGGCTTTTCGTTCACCAACACTAAATTCGTTAATTTTATCATGTTTTTGCTCGTAGTGTCGTTTCAGATTATAAGATTTTATGCTTGAAATACATTTACGGCATATTAAGCATATAGCTTTGTCCTTAACTTGAATAAAAAAGTACAAGTCTTCCCACTCTTTCTGAAACTGTCGATTTTCATCTTCAAGCTTTCTCTTCAACTTTAAGAGACATACAGTTAATGTGTTTCTATACTTTATTCTCAGTAAACTCTTTAGCTTAAACTACTGAAAGCGTTTGATCCATAATCAAAATGATAACAACGATTTGGCACCTTTATTCACTCCCTAACTATGATGTCATAGGCAAGCTATGAGTCAATGGAATGCGGCAGCAGGGCTCTACAAAAGCGCTTTAGCAAAACAAGAATTTGGCAAACCAAGTCAGTACGTCGTTCTTGGATAAAATTGGTCTGTTTTATTCAATTCCCATCGGCCAGAGTTTTCGTGAAAATGTTTGCTGGTTATCAAAATTAAGTACTAATTGTCATTATACTGTACATACATAAAAACGAAAACGTTCAACTGGGCCGCACAAAATCTTCAACCGGGCCGCATGCGGCCCGGGGGCCGCGGGTTGGACATAGCTGTTCTAAACAAACGTTCTCAGTGCCCAAAATGGGTCAAGTAATCACTTTCGTAAAGCTAATCTCCAAAAAAGTGTTAAAATTGAGAAAGGGCTAAACTGCTCTTAGCGGTCCTCATAAAAGCAACATCTGTAAAAGTTGGTAAGCCTTTCGCGACACCGCATTATTGAACGTTTCTATATTTCATTTTCAATGTAACGTATGCAGTTAAGAAATCGTGTGCTGAGTTTTAAACAGCTGTTTTGTGAACAGGGCGTTGTTGATCGCGACCAAATCGTTTTTGAGGCAGCCAAAGCAAAGAAGATTCCTATCGTTATGGTTCTATCTGGAGGTTACCAGCGCTCCAATGCTTCAATTATTGCCGATTCAATATTGTCTTTGAAACGAAAAAATTTGATCGAGGAAGTTCCTCTCAAATAGCGTAATATTGATTGGTGTACGCTCAAGCTGCATTTATTGATTTTCTTCAGCGCATTGCACTTCAAATGCCAGAAAGTTATTTTTTTGGTGATGTTCTTTATATCTATTGTTTTAAAACAATTTAGACTGTTTATGTTTATGAATGAATTATTTCTTTTATTTTACCTTCGATCTTTCTTTTGGCAGGAAAGCGGCGGTGGCACTAAGCAGAAAACTGTCCAAATCTGTACCTGACTTACCGAGTTACCCTTGAGTTTTGTGATGTTGCTTTCGATCAATTTTACTATTTTATAGAACTTGTCGAGCAAAGGATGTGGTCGATGGTTGTGCGAAGAGCGCAGCCACGCAATCATAGTGAGGTTCGAATACACAAATCTTGCGGTCGTTGTCTTCACATAAAACGTCGCTCCAACTAGAGCTGAGTTCAAGTAAGCCTTCAAAATATACTTAAAATTCACTTAAGTATTTCAAGTACTTTTTAAAATACAATTTGGTATACAACCTGCGGCCCAAAACCCAATTAACCTTTTGATAATTTTTTGGTCAACCCCTATAAAGAATTTATTGTGAAGTATTTCGTCGAATTTCGTAAGCTATTTGAAAATATTAAATTCTGCGTCTGCAAATTACTGCTTGAAAAATTATGCTTCAGATAAATATTTTGTTAAAAATGCCACAATCTAAATATATTTGTGTCGACAGCAGATATATATAATATAATAAACTTACAATAGAATTTATTTCTCTAAGATATTCATTTGCGCATAAAGTGACTTCTTGTGAGACACAATAAATCAATCATTTCATCACTTAACGATGACCTTAATTTTGAAACAAACAATCCTGAAGCACTGAAATATCTTTCTGCTTCTGCCGAAGAAGGAGGTAGAGTTCAAACAAAACTTGACAATTTTTTAAATTGTAGGGCATTTCTTTGTTGCTTCATAAAATGTCATTACATTTATAATGTGAGTTGATGCATTTTTCATGAATATAATCAGAATTTTGATCATCTGTTTTGCATAAAATGTCATTAAGTTCTGATTTTGACCTTTTTATCAATGGCTCTGAAGTATTTTCATTTTCTGAATCTAAAACATTATCACCAATAGATTCATTGGGAAACAAGCGGAACATACATCTTTAGCTATTTTCGGAAGTTCTTGTTTTTTTGGATAATCTAAAGGTGATAGATCAGCAACAGGCTTGTATTTGCCAGGATTTTTAGATATGTCACAAGTCCGTAAATGCCTTTGTTTCTCCTTGATTCAATTCTTTTATTAACAGTCATTAAAAGTTTTCTTGAAATAATTTCTATTTTATTTGATAATTTATTAAGCACATTGTCCAAAATCTTGTCACTTTTTAAAACATTAGCAGGTTACTACCTATGTCAACAGTTACTCTCGTTAGACTGATAACAAAAGGTGTGAACATGATAACAAAGAAATACAGGGTTGCCATACAAGCAATCTAATCACATACATTACATTTTTAATAATTAACCTTGTGAACCCTGGTTTCTCTGATCAACGCGAGCTTACAGGGTAATGACGGTAGACCCGAAGGCCGGTCAACTAGCCTTTCAGGTCCTTAAGGCTTCTCAGTAAGGCCGGTTTTCCGGCCTGCAGGATTCAAAGAGTTGGATCAAGTGCATAAATTTCCCCATGTGGGAAAATTTATGCACTTGTGACTTTTGGTCGTTTCTGATTGGTCAATTTTGAAAACCAATTAAAAAAATTTTGCACCCCCAAGTCTCTATCCCCCACCCTGTACATTTACATACCGGGCCTGCCCCTTCGGTGTACACTGCCTTTCTTTTAACTAACTGGGGAAAATTTTGCACTTGTTCCAAAGAGTTAATAAAATTTTGTCAAGGTTTATTGCATGAGAAGATTACTTAAAATTACTCAAGTAGGCCAAAATATACTTTAGCAAACAATAAGCAAAATTTTTGCTCAAGTAATTACTTACTTGAAGCCAGCCCTAGCTCCAACCCACGCAGTTCGGTGCCTATTAGCCGATCGCTGATAATCGAAACTGTATAAGCTTCATCCTGACTTCATGGGCTTTTGGTTAGTGGCTACTGTTTTGCTTACGAATATATGCACACTATTTACGTTTAGGCTTATAATACATAAAAAGATTTGCTGGGTTTCATTTATTACCTGATGCGGCTGTAAGACCCATTTTGTTGTTCATATATGACACAAAACATGTCCCAGTAATATTTGGTTGTAGTGTTTTTAATTTTTTTAAAAAGGGTTTTGAACTTGTTCGAAACATTTTTAAACTTCTTTTTCCTATTAATGCCATTACAATGTTGGACAAGCACTGCTTTATCGAATCTTGTCAACAAGGATTTAATTTGTTAATAAGGCGTATTGCGTTCACTATTTTACTGATGGTTGCTTGCACTTTTTAGTAATTGTTGTGCTAATGATGATTTAGTTATCTTACTATAAGCTTAGTATCACTTTTTTGGTTAACAAGTTAACTTAATGCTTAACAGTTAACGCGATGCTGATTTTAACTGATTCGGTTTATGACTTAACTGTTACGAACCACACGTTTTTGCGTTAAATTTCTTTTAGAAGCTGATATAGCTTGCAATCACTCTGTCAAGTTACGAGACAGAAATCTCTCAAATGTTTCTTCGAAAATAGCTTTTCAATGTTCACGCAAGTGCACATCTTTATAGTGAACGTTTTCGCTATACAACCAGAAGATACATGATGTAGGAAAACTTGTAGCTAGGGAACAAATGTAACTGAAGAATAAGCCTAGGCTTATTTCGCTGCGAATTGAAATAACTGAAAGGGGGGCCCCCTCCCCCCCTCTCTCACTTCGTATTTCCTGCCCACACTTGTTCAAGGCTTCCTTCACAATAAAAATTTTGCTTTTTGTCGTTAGTTACAATCGATTTCTTCATTCCAATTGTAGTTGTAAAGATGCATTTTTCTCATCATATATGTGTTTACCGTACATCAATTGAGAATAACTGTTGATGATTAAATTATTGTGATGTAACCGTTTCTTTTGTGACTGTTAGTGTGTGACCGCCAGTTTTTACAATTTAGCAATCTTTTTGACAAATAGTGCTTGCTTATCGGTAACCGTTATCTCTACATGCAGCCATATAGCTTTCATAGTTAAAACAATCTGGCAACTGCATCTTGAAAACTATTGAAGTAGCAGTGGTTGAAAGATGAGATTTCTTTGACCGTCGATTGGTTACTATAACCATAATTGGTTTAGACCATAAAAATGTATAGGCTTGAATTATGGATCACGTGTCATAAGCTGCAACTGACTACAAGTTCATGTTATTGCCACCGTACTCATGGTTGCTGAAGCCAATTATTTTGCAGTGAAAATTTAGAAGCTTCAGTGAGATGACACTCGATACAACTTCAGCTGTTTGCTGTAGTGGATCGCTCTAATGAAGAGCAAGCTTTACCAGTTTATTATTGAGCTATCCACTACTGCCTTTGCCTAGATAAAACCGGACCTTTGACTGAACAAATCGAACAAGTTGTTCTGTTAAATGCAAATAGATTTGATGAAGCTAAACATAAATTGCGCAATAAAATTATCCACATACACAACGTAAAACTAAGCAGAGAGTATTGTGTCATCAGCGACTCGACGTGTTGAACTGGGAAAAGTACTGAGCTGTAGGAGGGTTGATGTATACTTCTTTGTCCAGAAACTTTTGGCTGTAATAAAAAATAAAGATAAGACTCTTGACAGCAAATATTTTTGTGATGAAGTGGAAACCGTGAATGGATTTTGTTATTTGGGAGACGGGTTAAATGCTTGTGAAGGTAGTAAAGCAGTAGTCACAGCAAGAGTGAGAATCGATTGGGTGAGATTCAGGGAATGTGGAGAGTTGTAACTTAGAAATGCGTTTCATTTGAAGATAAGGAGAAAGTTTATCGTTGTGGACAGGTTTGCGGAAACCTGAAATTAGGTGTACGAATATGCGCTGAGCAGAGATGATAAAGTTTTGAGAGTTGCTTTATACCTTAAAATGAGTGGCAAGTGAAACAGGAGACTGAAAAGATTGGTTTGAAGACGGAGGATACCATGAATTAAACTATATGGCGAGATGGAGAGCGATGGATTGGGTTTAATCTAGCCAATTCCGTTTATGGGCAAAACTAGATAAAAACTGAATAACCACTACTGCTGACTTACTACCACATATCAGATGCGGTGGTTCTTCAATCTTTTCGCACCACGGATCAGTTTAACATAACTACTTTCACGGACCGTTCCACAAAATGGCAGATACACATAAAAATGCAGCGGTTGTGGCATTACAACCAGATCAAGTCGTTCTTTCGACAAATTAATTCATCAAAATTGGCGTTTCGCTCCCCTTAGTTACCGGGAAGCTTCTTCAAAATACGGTAGATGTTGCCAGTATAACATATAAACTGTACAATTTGTCGAAAGAACGACTTGATCCGGTTGTAACATCGTTACACTTGACAAACGAGGAATGCCTGCTATATTTAGCTTATGGCATTGCCGAAAGTGAGAAGGGATAACAGGCAATGGTGGTCCTGTCTATAGCTCCTCCGTCGCTTTTCTGTGAGTTTGAAACAAACTGGGAATTTCCTCAGCTGGACATTCTATTTTCATTTCCTAAGCTTGACTGCAATGTTTAGTTCACGCTCCAACCCGCTGCAATTCCGCTTGAAAGCTGTAACCTGAAGACCAGTACGTTTTGCTCTGTGATGATCGGTACTTCCACTGTTCAATCTGGTCCCCCTGCTAATGCAGCACTCCCACCTCCGCCTTCAAACCTCTTATCCCCCTTCCGCCCACTTCGTATCTTCTCTCTATGCAACTTCATCACCGCCGCATGCTCTTGGCTGTCTCTCTACGCCTCTGCTTCCTTTCTCCTCCGACTCCCTCAGGGTTCTTCAATGGAATGCTAGGGGTCTCCGAGCACTAAACTTCTACACTTTCTTTCGCCTCATTCCGTTGACCAATTTGTATCCAGGAATCTAACCTTAATTCATCTTCCTCTTTCGGATCCCTGGATTCTGCTCTGCAGTCTGGCATTCTCTCTTCTGATGCCACGCACGCTAGCGGCGGAGTCATCATTTTCGTCAGGCAGAGTTTATCCTCCTCGAAACTTTCTACCTCTCCCAGGGAGTCGGCTTCGGTCTTCGCCGATTAGCTGAGATTTCCCTTTTCTGTTTCCGAGTCAAAAGCCCTGCGTAGCAGAGCCAAAGATTACCTTTCCGAGCTCCGCCGAGCCACGTGCCCCGTGGAGTCTCACTCGTCCTTTTGCTCCCCCTTCTCCCCTGCTGAATTTCTTGCAGCTGCCTCTAACCTCCTCGTCCACTACCACTGGCCCAGACAAAGTTGCCTACCCCATGCTCACTTTGGCATGGATTTTCTTCTTTACTTGTTCAATCTTTTCTGATCTTTGCATTTCTTTTTTTCCATCTGGAAGACATCTATTATTCCCATCCATAAGATGGGAAAACCTCTCTACTCTCCTGCTTCCTTCCGGCCTATCTCTCTCACCTCTTGCGTCTCAGAGCTTTTTGAATGCATCATTCTATCTCGTCTACTCTTCTTTCTGGAGTCTAATTCCATTCTCTCTCCCCGCCAGGCCAATTTTCTTCCTGGACGGTCTACTCTAGATCAAATTCTGTTCCTTTCTCAGTCCATTTCGGATGGGTTTAACAAACCTAGGCCAGGCTCTCGGACGATCCTCTCCACTATTGATTTCTCCAAAGCTTTTAACTCTGTCTAGCACCCCGCCCTTTTCTACAAACTCAGTTCGGCTGGCCTCCCGTCTTGCTTTGATCGTTGGACTCAATCTTTCCTTTCTGATTGGCGCGCTTGCGCGGTTTATCAAAATCACAAAAGTCGTTCCTTTCGAGTCCGTCGAGGTGTTCCGCAAGGATCCGTTCTTGGCCCTGTACTTTTCTCTCTCTTCATCAATGATCTTTCGGCTTCTCTGCCTTCTTCCGTCAGCTGCTGTCTATGCTGACGATCTGGCCATTTGGTCCTCCTCCCCCTCGATCCCTACTGCGGTGGAGGCCACACAAGGAGCACTGATTTGATTGGAGCGCTGGTTTGAGTACTGGTGTCTTCCTTTCAATCCGAGCAAATGTGAAGTCTCCTTCTCAATGGGTGCCCATCAAGCTAACCTCCTCTCATTCGGCTCCCGCCTCCGTTTCAATCCCACTCCAACTTTTCTTGAGGTCACTTTCGACCGCAATCTTTCCTTTACTAAACATATATCTTCGCTGAAGGCCAAATTTTTTCCACGTCTCAAGGCCTTACGCTGTATCTCTGCTTCCTCATGAGGCCTCTATAAAGAGTCCCTCTCTCTTCGGTATAAAGCTTTTCTTTGGCCCCTTCTCACATATGCTACAGCCGGATGGTCTCCTTTCTTAAGCGTTACCAATATCACCAAATTTGAACGCCTTCACCAAGCGGCTAGTCGCGCCATCTCCGGCTGCCTCTCGTCCTCCCCTATTCCACTTCTCTCTGAGGCTTCTCTGTCTCCTCTACAAGTCACCCTGACACATTTCGCTTTGTCATTTTATGAGCGGGCTCTTTGTTTCCCAACCTCTTTTCCCATTTCAGGTTTGGCCAGACTTGGAGTGAAACCAAGACTCTGCAGATCGTTCTGGAGAGCTTTTGCGTCCACACACCCGCTCATGATTCCTTCTTCCCCTAGGGAGGCTCTCCTCGCTTGCCCTCCCTTTCCTCCTTGGAACCTGCCTTTCTTTACTGTGGAGTCCATCCTTTCCTGTCCATGCTCCCGCTTTGATACCATTCTCTCGCCAAGGCGCGGCTTTCACTCTCCTTGACTCTCTCTCACTCAGAATCTGGTACTCTGGACAGACGGCTCTGTTCCTTTTCCTTTTGGAAAAGGCGACTCTGGCGCACTTGCCAACTGCTCTTCTCTGTGGCACTGAGGCCACTCATTTCTTTTTAGCAGGCCCAGCATGCTAAAGTTTTTCCGCTGAAACCTGCGCCATTCTGCAAGCTCTTTGCTGGTCTCGGCAGCACCAACAAGCCTGCCACTGTTCTTCTCGTTCTATCTGACTCTCGCTCTGTCCTCTCCCCCATCTTTTCTTTTACCTCATTTTCTCTGGCAAGAACTGTCCTTTCTCTCCTGTTCTATCAGGCTACAATGGGTCCCCGGACACTCGTTTCTCCTGGGAACGACGTGGATAGTGAGTTGGCCAGACGGGGAGCACAACTCGCGCCCTCTGCAATCCCTTGTAGTCTCTCTCCTCTTATCTCTCGTATCCACTCTCGTCTTATCTCGGACTGGAGGCGTACTGTCTCATCGAAATTCTTCGATACACATGTTCCCTCGATTTCCACCGAGGAACTTGTGCTCCCTCGTCACGTTCGCTGTGTTCTCTCTCGTCTACGATGCAAGGGACCCAGCCTACTGTTAAGCTCCTATCTCTCTAGAATTAGCAGAATCGAGAATCCTTCCTGCAGCGCCTGCGGACACTCGTCCCAGGACACCTCTCATCTTATTCTGCACTGTCCAGCTACGGACTCTTTGCGCCGTTCGCTCTTTGGCGACTCTCTGTCTCTCTACGACCTCTGGTCCAGGCCCTTGGAATTTTCCCGGCTTCTGGGGCTCTATGGTCTTCCGCCATGCCCCCATCCCTCGGAAGGGATCGGGAAACAACAAAAACATGATCGGCACTAAATGCTTCACAGATCAGTGATTGTAAACAGCTGCGAAAAGCCGGATTTCCAACGGAAAGACGCGATGAAGATTAGGAAATTCAAGAGCTCGTAAAATTTTGTAAAAATGCGACAAAAGGCGACTTAACAATGCACCCTCTTTACTGCTACGACGTGATTTCGTGATATGGCGTTGCCAAGGAGAGCAGCAACACAGGTCGCGTCTGAGCGTCTTGACAAAACCTTTTCGAGCTTGGTGATTTCCCAATTTTTATCGCGTCTTTTGCTAGTAGAAACTCGACTGTAGAATAATTGACAAGTGAAATATACAGCGCGCCCCACATAAAACAACTAAATTTGGTTTTCTATTTTAGTTTAATTGTTGTATCTGTCCTAATGCTGTTTATAATTAAACTTTTTATTTTAGATCTGCATGGTATTAGCTATTGAATTGTGTAAACTATTAAATTGCTATTTTCCCATATGCCTCAATTGAATGATTTCCAGCGTGAGGTAACTGTCCTATTTAAAAAAGAACATGCAACGTGGGGTTTACGTAAATGTTTGAATGTTTTACCTGTTATCTTTGGTAAAATTACAACTAATCAGTGTAGAGGTCTTGCCGCAGCGTCAAAATCTGGTGGACCTCCCGTAGCAAAAAAACGTAAGCATGGTACTGGTACTTTTTGTACACATAATACCCCCACAAAACCAGCCGTTTTGGTTGAATCGCTAACGCTGTTGTTCTGCAGTTGATGGAAAACATTTTGAACATTATCTCTAAGAACATTATCTTGACCACTTTGAACATTCTCTGTCTTTGTTACTGCACGTGTTACGTGTTTATTAGATGTACTAAATTAACTTTGTTCAATAAATTGTTATCAAAGCAAGATTTAGTGGTTTTATGTGGGGCACCCAGTGTTATAAAGTGAGATATGCATTTACAAATTAAAATGGGAACAAGCAGTACTGCAGCCGACAAGAAAAGATCCAGCAGTATTTCATTAAAAGCTTTTTTTCAAAACCAATACATTCATTAAAACTAAAGGCATAAAAATAGGAGGAGCGGGAGACTCTAACCCTCCATACCGTAACAGTTGCGTTCTTTTCCATCGCTGGGACTGAAAACGCCTGTTCGAAAACAAAAGCAACGATCTTTCTTTTTTGACAACACATTTTCGAAAAGCGAGAGGGGATATCCCAAAACAAAAATAAAGACCTTTTTTGTGGAAATCAATTTTTTTTAGAGTATTGACTTTTTTGCAATAAAATGAGGTAAAGACCTTTCTTTTAGGAGATCATCTTTGGGTAAGATTTTGCTGGTTATTCAAATTTCTAAAAAGAAACTGAAAAAAATTCTGAGAGGCTTTAACACTCTGTTTTTACTCCTATGCCCCAGACTGTTTTCAAACCTCTCCCAAAATATTTTCAGATCCCCAGAAATTTTAGAAACTGGAAAAATAAGCTAAATATAAAAAAATGTCATCAACTTTGCTTTAAACCACAGGTAAACAGGAAAACAATTATATCTGATCTCTAAAAAAAAGCTTTGCCCTGAAAACAAGAACTTATTCCCATTGAAAAATTGATCAAAAAATATATGGGATCGGTTTCGGGACGAAAACTTCGTCAGCTCCCCACGCAAAACAAAGTGTTACGCCAATAATTAAAACGACATCATGATGTCAATTTTTATACCAATTTTTCAGCAGACCAATATTTGAATTTTCAAAAGATATAAAACCGGTAATCAAATATAGTAAACGGTCGCTTTTGGATCATGTTCAAGAAAAATACGCCACTGCACAGAGATGATTACAATACTTACTGGGCTTTTTGTTCGGCGTTCAGATGCATGTTTGCGTCATCCTGTTCACGGCGTAATTCTTCTCGAAGTCTTTCGTGTCGTTGTTCGTAGATAGTTCCTGCCTTAGCGACAGCCACACGTTGGCGGTCCCATTCCATATCACGTTGCCATTCTTCTTCTTTCAACCTCTGACCGAGCAAAATAGTAGTATGCCTCAAAATCAACATGAGGTAAACAACTCAGCCGCGAGGACTTAGTTGATAAATGGAAGATCAAGGGAAGGAGGCGGCGATGATAAATACGAGATGGTAAAAACTTATTTGACTGATAAAACAAGATGAACGGAGAGTTTGGGAAACTGCTAAGCAACTTTAAGGTTTGCGACTCATCAGCTACCCACACATGTTGTGGTCGAGGCAAGACATAAGTTACAGTACCTCAATCAGATTTAGCCATAAGTGAAATATAATCTTCTACGAGAGACATTTCAAAGAAAAAATGGCAACTTAAAAGCTATTTGGAAATACTTTCTCTCAAATCCAATATTGAAATAGAAGGAATAAAAGCTCACAAGTGTCAAGGGGGCTTCCCAGATAAATGTTGATTCAGGTCTTATCCTTCCAGGCTGTTTTCAGTCATACTGTAGTGCCAGTAGTGACATTCAAAGGTTGAAAAACAGGTTACATCAAAAAAAGATTGATGAATGTTCCCACAATACAAAGTGAAAACGTTTTTTTTTCGGAGCTTTAAATGTTCAAAGCGGAAATTCATGCCAAAAACACGATGACGACCTATTTTTTAAAGGTCTAAATTTTCTGCGTGGCAATTCATGATGAAATATCTCTAAAAACCGGTTACATGATCTCAGAATAATGTGAGAACCCGGTGAAACCCACCACTGTGTAGTGATCATCACAATATTTACTACGCAATTTTTCTGTTTTTCATAACATAAAATACAGTAGTCAGCCAAACCAAGCCCTAACCTTTTTCTCCTGGCGTTGCATTTCCTGGATTCTTCTGATTTCTTCCAGCTGTGCCGGAGACATACCCTTCCATCGGTCGGTGACAACTCTGAACAACAGTTTGGTAAGATAAATCTTTTGTGGTCAATAACTCAAAAGACTATTTTTATAAGAATTGAAAGTTTCTTGAACTCGATTTCCACAGTATTTATCATTGTCATTCCCACCCCTCTAAAAAATAAAGAAAAAATATTTAAAAATAAAGAAAAAGCGCATCTTCCCTCCTCGAACAAAATACGTTAAATTGAAAAACAACAGTTTAAAATTGTTATGAGGATAAGTTCACTTTTCAGCAGTTGTCGAGAAACTAATTAGTTCACAGAGCACAAGACAAACACAAAGATAATGAGCCGGCAATCTGACTTGGTAGTTCTATTGTATTTACCTTTCCTCTTTCTTGGGATAGTTCAGGTCTACATCGCAAACCTGATCGAGGCCAGGCCAGGGGAAAACGACAGACCACTTCCAACCGGTCATGAATATAAAATGCAAACCACTGGGCCCACCACCAATAAGACGGACCGTCATGGCTGGAAGACCAAAAGACATGCAGAGCGAGAGCAGATTTAGTATTATATCACGAAGGGAGGGTCGCAGTCTTCGAAACAGCTTTTATCCATGCAGCATACAGGTCTTCGCGATGCGCAACCTTGAATGCAAACGTCTTCGCTCTGTCAGGCCACATGCAATGTAACGCTCTGAGAGCTGATCTCGAAGACTTCCGATTTTATGTTTCTCACTTATTTGGTTCATCGCATCACGATGACGACTTAACTTCCGGTGCATACGTCATAGCTAACAGGTCATGTAAGAAAAGTAATGAATGACCTCGGTATGGTGTACCGGTCTAAACCATGTAGAGGTAAGTAACTGATTCAGTGCAGCTATCTAGCCATAAATAAACAATTGAAACAAAGGTAATACCAGCACGCAATCTGATAAAAACTTACCTGTGTGGACCAAAAGCACTGATGGCTACTGCCGGATTTTCGGTCAACATATCACCAAAGACATTGTTTGAAATTTCAGTAAAATTATCGTCCTGCTGATGGCGATATTCCAAGTTCTCTTTTTCTTTTCGTTCGCGAGCCTATCGAGCGAATACATCCACGTATTAAAAATCATTCATTCACTCACATGAACTCGAGCTCAGCTCGAATGTCTTTAATCAAACTGGGCTATGACGATGGGTAAACCATTTGGTCCCACGACCTGTCTACCACATAAGCATGAGGAAATGCAGTTTAATGACTTACCAATGATAATACGAGCAAACTTGTTGGCTTTTTCTTCACGCTATCCTCCTCGAGCTGAGCAGCAAGCAGGGAAGCTGTGAACTCAATTTTTCAAAAGTCATTAAAAACCATAACTAAAAAGAAACCTTGCAAAAAAACCTTAGTCTCATGCAACTGTACTGAACATGATCCTCTGCACAGCAATTCTACTATTGTAGTGTGCGATTTCAAATGTCTATGTCGCGATATTGAAGTTTGGTTCTATCTCAAAAATAGTGTTTTAAGATTGAGGCCATGAAATGTATTGCTCAAACTTTTTGTCTGACTGCAACTTTTCTGAGACGTTACTAATTTAATACCAAATATCTTAACTACTGGATGTAGATCCACACCACTTCTTGTTCGAAACAACAAGAAATATATTTACAATTAAACGTAACTTTGACTGTACTTCAATTACAAAAACTATCAATTTCACTTGGCTCTTGCCCAAGGCTTTCAACTACAAACACTTATTCGCCGAATGAACTAACGTAGATATACAGTAGATCAACACAACATATCTCTCTTTCTCTTTCAAGATATTCGCTCAACTAAGCTTGGAATGTTCCAGATCAAAAATGTCCAGCGTGGGGCCCACTTCATTTTTACCTCCAGCCCAATGCATTGTTAAATTGTACTCAAAAGTTAGCTTGAAAGCACTGGATTATTGCATTGTCAACCTAAGAGGTGAAGACCTCTTTTTGGTCATCGCTGTTTTCGAAGCAACATTTTAACTAATTTTCACATCAGGACTTGATTTTTTTGCCCACGTCCTTGGCTTACACAAAAACTCGCACAAAAAAGCATATTTAAGTGCTTTTGTGCCCTGATAATAGACCTAAATTTGTAATTTGGCCCATAAGGAAAAAAGTTGGACGTTTCTGTTCTATTTTTTTCAGAAGATTACAGAAAATCAACAACGGGAACGACTATGATGTCGTAAGTAAAATTTGCGAATGTCGCCACTAGCCAGTGACAATCACAATCCTTTCATCAAAATGTTGTTAACAAGTTTGGCTAAACATAAATTCAAGTTGCATTGCAACAACAAAATTGTTTTTGAAGCTGGTGCTAATTTCATTCGAGACTATCTAGTTAATTTGACTGTGGAGTTTTGTTCAGTAATCCAAAACGGAAAAGAGGTAATATCAATAGCTTATTTCACATGTTGAAAGACTATTGTTAAAGTTTCCATGCGTTTATTGAGCACCAAACAGTTCCCAATGTGAAGTTGTAATTATTTTCAATTTAGGAACAAAAAGCTCCGGAGTTCAAAACTTCATACCACTGATATTCGTCAGAAAGGGCATTTGGAATTTAAAGTGCTGTGTTGTTCTAAAAAAGTTTGGTATGAAAGCGAGTGAATACTGGATAGCGGCGGACACACCTTGAACCAACACGTCCTACAAGAAACAGGGGAAAAAAGTAAAATCTAGTTTAACAACTGCACTCATCTCAAGTGAATCGCAGGCTCTAGCATATTTTTAAAAACTGGTTGTTTATACTATCAGCTGAGTAGGTTTCGGTAAAAAACTTTGACGTGGTGCTACCGAATGGAAGTTGCCGATGTTCTATCATGGCATAAGCGCTAAGCAATCGCAGTGAAAGCAAAAACAGGGAAACTATTTTTGGTCGAGATGGATGGTATGGAGATTTGTAACCTTCTGTAAAGACTTATTTGTGGTGTTCTCTGACCTATGGGTTAAAAAATGCACCCAAGCAGCCTGAAGATCTTTTTTGAAATCCTAGCTTATGCTAAGAGAGCTGAAGCTTTGAGGGGACTTTAAACCTCTGATGTTCCCGCCTATGAGTAAAAGAGCGAATTAGCATCACAAAAAGTTGTTCATATAATGGCCATGCGATAAAGACTATGCTTTTTAAAATCAATCATCGAAGCTTGTAGTTCAAAGGGCGGCTGAAGTGGATACACCCTGTTGTAAATTGTTCAATAGCACTAGATAAAAGACTTAACAATAAGTCAAACCTGAGCCAAGTTGAATTCTTTATTTTTTACGTCAATTTGACGCCGACATTCTTCTTCAGCTTTTTGTAATTCCATCGCTCGCATATCTAGTTCTGCTCTTTTCTTGTCGAACAAATTATCTGAAAAATTAGTGGAAACATGCAGCAGTGCCTATGTGCCACAAGTAAAAAGCAAGTTAGCCTAACCGTAAAAACAGTAACTAGCTGGCTGGCGTAGTTGATCACTAATCACAAAAGTATTTGTTTGATTGGTTTTAGCAAACACTTACAGACCACAACTACTACTTAAATAGAAATAAGCAAATCACAACCAAAATCACTATTAATTACAACACCTGCATATTTTTGTTCAGCCATCGCGTCTTCTTTTTCTTTCTTCTGTTTCATGGACCATTCTCTGATTTGTTCATTTTGTAAGGCTTTTCGAGCCTGTTAAAACAAAACGTGTTTTAATGTTACTAATAAAGGAAGTTGCGACACAGAGATATGATTGGTGGTTTCAATTTTTTTAGTATTATGAATCCTTTTGAAGGATTGGCAAATGTCGTGCCGCATCCCTGTTTAATAACAGCAGGTGTTGTTTGAATAAACACAAAAAATTAAAAATTCCATCCTGCATTTTTCTGTTGCACTTAATGTTTACTCAAAATTAAAAGTCTTGACTCATCACAACGGCAAATCTTATGTGCAGTGCACCTTACTAAAATGTTCTGCGGGACCTGACCTGGGAACCACCGAGTCAAGCAAAGAGTTAAATACACTTTTTCACGGGAAGTTAAATATGCTTGTCGCAGAGTTTTAATAAACTACTACTAACAAGCTGATAACAAGAATCAAACTTAGTTACCACACAACTATACACAGCAACGATGAACCTGATTCGATTCCAAATCAGATCACACCAAAAACTCAACAACTTTGCTATTCACAACTTTCTTGTTTGTTGCCTGACCCTAAGGGCTGGTTTCCATTAGGCGTAGATTGTAGGTGTAGCGTGAAACAAAGAATTTTTATGTCCATGCCTGCAATCTACGCCTAATTGAAACCAGCCTTAAAAGAAAGTGTGAAAGATTTGTGTCATATTTTTTGTGCCTATAACGCCTTGACTTTCAAAGCAACTGTTTGCAGTGTTGCAATGAGCCGGCAAAAAGCATAACTCCATTTTTCCAAGCCCCTCACATTACAAATCTCGGAAACATTAACCAATGCAGAGTAAAATGACCAGAGCAACCTTCATGATCTTTATATCAAACTTACTTTTAAATTCAGATCTTCGCCTTCAAACTTTTGCATGCTTGATATACCACATCGTGGATCGTCGTCACTTACTCTAAAAAATAATTTGCAAGGCGTAACCTTTTGTGACGACCTATCATTTACTTCAAACAGAGGAGGGCCACTCATAGTTGCGAAAAGCAGTGCAAAAGTCTAAAACAGTTCTGATGAGATCCACTTCACAATAAATAGATCTTCAAGTAACCTGTAACTTGCTGGCCTATACGGAGTACCATAATATAATAGTTGCAGTACGTACTAAAACACAGTTAAAAAGCACGTTGTGATATTGACTTCATTTGATTTTAAAACATAGTGGTTGCCATACCGCAACTAAAATCAGCAGAAAAGGTCCAATGCAGATGCATATTGAATGTGCATTATGGGAGTGAAAATTGATTTGGTCTCAAAAAATTGTTTTGGAGAAGATTTCACTGCAAAAATTATTTCAAGTGTAGATGAGCCAGTGCTGTAGTTACATATCTAGTTCTACTGGACACAGAAACCTTTATCGCTGTAAATACTAGTAGATCAACTTGTTTTGAAGCTTTTGATATGCAGAAATTTGCACAGTGCATTCTCACAAGCATGGCTCTAAAAAGAAAAATCTTTGGCAGCGCTTTTTCCAAAGTATATCATTGCAGAACTAATGTGGCGAGTAACTCGTACTTTGCTCCATGTTTGCCACATAACTTCAAGCTAAGTGTTGCCTTATGACTAACAAATGCTAAAAAGTATTAGCAGTTTGACTACCACTTAAACGCTTGCTTCATTGTCTGATTTTATTCCATAAGTCAATTTCACACTTCATTATATTTCAGATTAAATATCCATGGGTAATATAAACAACCCAGGACCTAATTATAAGTTGTTCATGTAGTTATGCATTGCAATTCATATAGACATACCGTGCAGGCTTGTCTTTCTTTTTGGAATCTGGATCATAAAGATCAAATTCTTTTCTTGTTTCTGGGCGTTGATAACGATCTCGAAACTCATTGAGAGCTTTTCCAAGGTTCCTAATATCCTGCTCCTGCCTTTTTTGTAGCATCATTACTATCTTGTCATTGCGAACCATATCTGCCACTGCAACACACATTCAACTTCAACCAATCAACATTAAACCGCATGACAGCTTTGCATGTCAGAATGTTGAAGACCTACACAAAGTCTCTATGCCAATCACCAGAATGGCATAATCGGCTGAGCATGAAACTTGTAATCAAAAGGTTGCGAGTTCAACACTTCCTCCCTTGCAGTGAGACATGCCCAAGCAGAGCCATCATTTGCTTTCAAGCTCATAATACAGGTTCAGGCTATGGCATGAGCCAATACTAAAAACAATCGTGCCACTCGTCAATCAAATGGTACTTTAAATCCCTTCCACTATCCCCCAAACTTTGAATCTGTCTAGAAATATGGAAGAACTGAATGAGTACAAGATTTGATATCAAAAGATTAAGGGGTCAAAGCTCAAAGCATTTGCAGCATAAGCCGTGGTCAAACAAAACCGTATTTTTAATAAAGCTCATTCATCAAGTTGAAACTATAGCTTGAGCTAACAGCAACAACAGGATAGGTGATTGCTAAATTGACATGACAAGATTGTTTTACAGTCTATCAAACTCTGGGTTCATTATGTGTTAAATGAATTAAAAAAGTTCTGATCACTTGTATCAATGGGCAACAAACGAAATATCTGACTACCACTAAAGATGTCTAAAGTAAGGCATCTGCTTAAAACAATCTCTTTATATATCTAGATAGATTTTGCTAATAAGCCAAAGCTAACACAATCAGTTCTGCAGTTCTGTTGCTCGTTTGCAGTTTCACTAAAAATGCTTTACAAACGTAATGGACAAGTGCTTCCACAATAAAGCTGGATGCTGTTCTGAATGAAACTCTACCCATCTTGATTGAATGTCTTCGACTTACTCCAACAGGTTTTAAGCCAGTACTTGCAGGTATAGCCCCTGCCAGCCCATGGAGGATCTATTCTTCTTATAAGGCCACATGTCAATCACCTTTTTCACAGAGCTGACACAAAGCAGAATATAGGTCCCCAGCAACACATTTCCCATTGTCCATTTTCATGACAAGCAATTGACTGGTTGAAAATCAGCTTTAACATCAACTCAAAATGATGAGATAATAAAACCATGTCATTTGCCCATCCAAGTTTAATGTAGAACATGCCTCATCTGTTCTTTCTTGCTCAGAGTATTTATGTAATCCATGGGTAACATTAAATCATTACTGGAATGAAGTGGGCCACCTCAATATCAGCAGGCTTTGACTGGGACTTAGTTTATAAACTCTCTTGTCAGTGTGGGGCAAAATTACAGTCTGCAAACTTTACAACAATGTAATCTTGAGGATTTGAATGATCTAGCAGATGAGAGAAAATCAAATTGGCTGTCAAGTCTTCGAGACATATTTTAAATTGTCTATCACATGAAAGAAGAAAATATCACAATTCACTTCATTTACAAAATCTTGTAGTATCACAAACAATCTAATAAACTGAGACTGAAACTGTAGTTTCAAGTTTAAACAGTCTAGATCACCAAATCCAGTGTCAAGCCGTATAAAAAAAAATTCAATCTTTTTTGACCACTATGTAACATCTAAGCAATTTATACAAAGCTCAAACATGTTTAGCAAAACTTACTAAAGGCATCATCTCGTGCTTTTTCAGTTTCTTCACGAATCTTTCTGTCTTTCACTTGCTGATTAATACCTTCTACATCAACCTGAGACCAAAATAAAAAAATCATTTTTTTTCAAATATCACACCGTTATTGCTTTTGAAATTTCACTGAAATAGAAAGAGAAGCCACAAATAGCAATTGGCCTGCGAGCTAGTATTTACCATTAGATCAGAAGGTGCCAGTACTGGGATTAATAGTAGTTGGTACAACTATGATAAAACTTCAGCCTACTTGGATGTAGTTCCAAAAAATACAGACTTAACTTACACCAATAGTCCGAGTTCTTGCATTGAATATTCGATTTTGCCTATCTTTTTCAAGCTTTCGTCTTTTTTCAATAGCTGCAGCTTCTTTATAATCAAGGGGAATATCTAGCTTATACATTTTCAAACTAAGCTTGCAAATCACTCAACAACAATAAAGCATATCTAAAAAAGCATTTTATTAAAAGTTTATAAGGCATAAGTTTACGTTTTTTTATGGCTTATGATATAACTCAATTTTACATCGCGTGGCTCAGTGCATGGAAAGCTTTCTTCACACAAATTTACCCTCCGTATTTTATCGTCATGACAACATTAAATTTGTGTTGCCATCTTGCGGTTGGTTATTAAGAAAAATTGTATTTATTATCAAAACATTAAGGTTTATCCAAATTTAGGTAATTTCGAATTTGTGTACAATTTTTAGATTTACTTTCGGTGGCGAGATGTTAAAAAACACAATTTTTGATACATTGGAAATTTATGAAGGCATAGGTCCGCTTGTTTTAAAAATAAATATAGAAAAATGTGGTTAGGAAAGAACCCACCCACCAACTTTGAAACAAATGTGGTTGAATTTGAAGATACTTTTTAATACAACCACAAGACTACAGCAGCGCCAAAAACGGTTCCACAACTTGTTTAAACACAATTAATGCTTTTGATACTCTTTTCTTACCACTATTATTTGCTTTGACTGCTGCACAGTTCATCTTATAGTTTGCAAGTGGCACCGCTGTGACAGCACGTAAGGCAACTTAACAGCCACTTTGATTTTGGCTTGTACCGCAAGTTGTACACAATCGTTAAGCATTTGTTTGGGAAAGTTGTTACAGGAATTTTTTTCATATGTGAGCTCCAGTGAGAGAGAAAATTTGTGGGCATTGCTGCAAACTATGATACAGCAAGAAAGCAAGCAAATTTATTTTAATTACTTGCACAATCAACAAAAAACGAAGCATAGAGTAGCCTTAACTAATCGCTCCATGTTCACAGCTTTCTATCGTTTGGAGTTGTGTAATTTTTTATCGACTATCATTAAATTGTGTCTCGTATTCCGTATTCAAACGATATTTTACCGACGTTTTATCACTTTTCCGCAAATTTTTTGATAGTCTAAAGAGTAATCGTAAAAATTGAGCAAGATTGAATTGTATTAATACTCTGAAGTATCGCAAGTGGACAGGTAATACTTTGGACTAAGAAGACATTTTAGTTGCGTGTAATCAAGTTTGAAAAATTTGGGTTTTTCCCATATGCCTCATTATCATATTTCCGTGGCTTCATACGCCTATTGCCAGAGCCGAATTAACCATTAGGCAAACTAAGCATGTGCCTTAAGGCCACGAAAAAATACAGGCCACTTCTGTCAGGAAAACAATTAAATTTGAGCTGTGGAAAACGTAAAATTTCTTTTTTGATGAACTCATCACAAATTAAAATAGCGCTTCTGTGTTTTTAAAGTAGTGAAACTGCATTAAACTATTAATTTAATTAATTGATATTAAGGCATATCGGCTAGGTTGACCATACGTCCTCTTTTTGGAGGACATGTCCTCCTTTTTGGTAAAATGTAATTGGTCCTTTGAGGATGTTTGAAAATGCCTTTTTTGTCCTCCTTTTTAATAAAAACTAATTTAGTCATCCAAAGTCGTTCAAAAATTCCCTTTTTGCGTTTACCCTGTGATTAAAAAATTATGTCACTGCATATTAGTTCAAGTGATAATAAGTTTAACTGGTAAGGAATGATAAAAGGAAGTTTCCTAACGGTCTACCTCAGACTGACTGTTGCTTTAGGTTCGAAAGAGTAAGATTACGTGGAAAACGGTACAAATATCTGTAAGTTTCCAAACTGCATTTCTTGTATTTTACGCAGCGGAGATACGGAGATAAATTTTGCTTTGTTGTTCTGGTCGATCGACGTAATTTTAAAGAAACCATTTCGGTACATATTTATTGTAGTTTAAAAAATCAAACAATATTTTTAGTTGAACTGTATAAAATTATCATTGCTGTAATTTTTGAAAAATAAAACAAAAAGCTTAACTCTTTTGCTCCCGCGTGAAAAGCGAAAATAAATGTCCGTAAGGTGGCAGCGCGAAAGACTGTCATAATCAATCATAATTAATCATAATTATGTACCTCACGTTTGTTTGTAAATCATTACTCAGCTGTCTACTTCTACATTAAGTGTGATATATCGTTGAAATCTACATTTCTTGAGGATTTCAAATAGAAAAAAAATTTTTTTGAATGTGCAAATTTTATGCAAATGAACCCCCCAACTGGGGGGTAGTTGTCTTCAAAATTAAAGAGGTACCCTCACCTCAAAGATCACTACAGATTTAATTTTCTACCAATTTTTTTAGAAATGGTCGCAAAATGATGCTATAGAAATAAGCTTTCAAGGTACATCACTCAAAACTTACCTAAAAGCCAAGGTTTTATACAATTTGCAATTTTCTGAGGCACATGACCTTTTTTTTGACCGGTACCGACCGGTACCAAATTTTGGTACTTAAATTTAGTACCTAAAATATGATCAGTTATTATCTGCTACAGGTTAGCCTAAACCATGTAGCATTGTGTATTTTTGAACAGAGAATTTCTTCAAGATTCAGAAAATATTAAGTTTAAATAGAATATGCTGTCACTGATAATGAAACAGCCGCTTGTTTACACCCTTCACATTTTTTGAGAAACAAGGGGGATACAGCAAACTTTGATTTAGAGAAGCCAAACTTCTGCTAGCTTTTAAACTTGTATTTCAGTCTTTGTCTCCTTGGAAATTTGATACAAAATGACGACTTTAGTGGTGAAAAATTTGCAATATATTTTATCGTTTTATAGGGTGTAGTTTTTGTAAAAATTATAATTTAGTGAAGGTAAGTCAAAAAATTTTGGGGGTTTTGAACTGACATGATGCACAGTACTCATTTTTGATCAGTAAATATCATATACCACTTGATCTACACTATTTAAAGTTATATATTGCTGGAAAGCAAATTTCCTAAGCTTTCAAATGAGTCCGGTATTAAGCAACATATGATATTTTTTACGCACTAAATTTACTATTATCTACTTACCATTCAAATTTGTTTGGGGGGGTTTTGAGACCCCTAAAAAATTTGAAAATTTATAAAAGTAAAATTTATTATTATCGCTTGAAATTTTGTCAAATGATGCCCCAAAAGAGTAGTTTTCAGACTGTGTTAATGATAAAGGGTTTGGTATTGTGGCAAAGATGTAATCTCAATTTGCTTTTAGCGTAGTTGGCACGTGCTGCGAATTTGGCCGATTTTGTCGTCTGCAACTGGTTTCTTGGTCTTTTTAACCGTTTTTGGGTATAAAAATCCAAGAATTAGGGCACAAATTATACATCTTCCGATGCGTGAGGAAATAAGCGTGATCGTTTGAAAATTTTATGAAAATCGGATGAAAAATAAAGTCACAAATCGATTTTTTAGTAAACTAACTTCGTAACTCAATTTAAAGAAATTTGAGGGAAACACTGAAAACACGAGATCATCAATCGATGATCGCGGGAGCGAAAGAGTTAAAAATAAATGCGGTATGCCAAAAAGAAAATCAAAGTTTAATGAAGAACTTCAACAGAAGTATCCATTTTTTAGAAAAGGACGAGATGAGTTCGAAACAGAATGCAGGCTACGTAACTTTTGTTTCTGTAGCAAATAAAGGCAAACTTAGCCTAGACATGCATGTAGACAGTTCAAAGCATAAAAAGCTATCCGATTTACGATTTTTTGGTCATTGGCTAACAACATGTAGGGCTGATATTAACTATTATCAAAAAATGTCTTCGTTTTTGGTAATGAAAATATGGTCACCCTAATATAGGCTAACTGCAATCAGTTGAATAAAATGCCACTTCCACGACCGGTTTCGTTCCTATTAGAACTCGTCAGGTGGACTCCGGTATTGAACCGACGATCACATGAGTTGCTTCATGCGGTTTATGCCACTCCACCATTGCTCCTTTCAACTGACGCTGCTAATTTTAAGCCTATAGGCTATATCTTGCACGCTCACTTGTTATACAGGGTGAGTCACGGGAAACGGATGTTTTTAGAAAGCCCCTTGCTCTTCTTGAGTAAGTGGGTAGGGAGTGAAGAAGGTAGTCTTTAAACCTGCTTGAGATGCCATTTAGTTTGTTGCTATTTGTTTCTTTTATGTTAATTTTTGTATTTGTTAGTCATTAATTTTGAATTGCTTTTCTTCTTAATTTTAAATTGATTTTAAATTGCTTTTCCTCATGCTGCCGTGGAGTCTTGAACACCATGTGTTTGCTTGTGACACCTACGTGAAAAATAGTGAATCAGTGACTGAAACCCAACGTCTCTTCAAGCGAAGATTCAACATCGGTCGTCATGGTAATGTACCAACCCGAAATTCCATTCTTAGGTGGGTTAATGCACTAAGAACGACTGGTTTATTATTGAAAACCAAACCTCCCGGCCCTGCCAGAACCGCCAGAACACCAAGAAATATGGATCGAGTGAGAGAAGCAATCATCCGAAGCCCCAGGCGCTCTGCTAGGTGACACTCTGCAGAACTGAAAATAAGTCAAAGCACTGTGCAACGAATCTTACATAAAGACCTAGCCTTTCAACCATACGAAATTATGACTGATCAAAAATTGAATCCGCGGGATTACCAACAACGTTTGTCGTTTTGCCAACAATGCTTGTTTGAAGCAAAAGAGAATTTGACCCTAATGATGAGTGATGAAGTCCATTTTCATCTAAATGGTACAGTTTACAAGCAAAACTTTCGATACTGGGCTTCAGAAAATCCTCATGAATTACACCAGCGACCCCTGTACAGCCCAAAAGTGACTGTTTGGTGTGGTTTGGGAAAGTGCGGGATATTTGGTCCATTCTTTTTCGAAGAAGGAGAAGAGACAGCAGCGGTTACTTCAGACCGCTATATTCGAATGTTTGAAAACTGTTTCCTACCTGAGCTTCGCAGACGAGAAATCAATAGGGCATCAATGTGATTTCAACAAGATAAGGCCACTGCTCATACAGCGAGAGCGTCCATGACTGCTGCTCGAGCTGCATTCCCTAATCATGTCATTTCACGCTTTGGAGAACTCCCGTGGCCTCCGCGCTGACCTGATCTTTCCATGTGGGATTTTTATCTGTGGGGATTTTTGAAATCACCCGTTTATGCTGGGAAACCCCGCACACTTGGAGAATTGAAGACTGCAAGACTTCCTTTGGACTAAAACACACAAAACAATTTCGTTTTTTAAGTTGTTGAGAAAGAAGCTAGACACGGCAGCAATGACTTGCGTAGCAGTTCTCCGCCAATTTCTTTTCAGTCAGACACTGTCCAAGACAAAATTTTCAGCCGTGATGGTGATGATAATGATGATATAAAATCTTTACTCACTTCAGATTTTCAGAGATCACATCCGATTCAAGTTATACCAAATGATGTTGGTTTTTTAGGTAATATAACTGAGAAATTGCGTGAGATATGCTTTAGTATTGGTAGAGATCATTTTCGAAATAAAGCTGATAAATATCCAGAAATTAACGAGAATATTCTGGAGTGAACCGCTTCTTTAATCCTAGTGCAACCACATGTGTTTTGCAAAATGGAGAGGTTGTTACTCGTGACTGGCTTGTCTATTCTCCATCCAAGACCAGTGTATTTTGTTTTCCATGCATTTTGTTCTTATCAGATAGGAATATAAAACTATATACATCAGGCGATAATGACTGGATAAAATATAAATCAAACTTTGAAAGTTCATAAAACAAGCGACAAACATATTGACTCAATTATGACTTTAGCTTATCGCTCTTCTGCTGCTGGTAGCATTGATGTAAAGTTACGCAAAACTATGTGCCAGCAGAGAAACTACTAAAAAATACGAATTATAGGAGCTGGTGTTAGCCTGTTTAAGATATTACTTTTAATTAATGGGTGTCAAGGCATATAGGCTAACTGCAATCAGTTGAATAAAATGCCACTTCCACGACCGGTTCCGTTCCTATTAGAACTCGTCAGGTAAACTCAGGTATTGAACCGACGATCACATGAATTGCTTCATGCGGTTTATGCCACTCCGCCATCAGCCCTTTCAACTGATGCTGTTAATGCTTCCACCGGTCGTGGAAGTGGTATTTTATTCAACTGATTGCAGTTAGCCTATATGCCTTAACACCCATTAATTAAAAGTAATACTAAAAAAATGTGCTTTTCCGTTGTGTTGCAACGGTTGCCTTTCTTTGCGAAAGAGGTTTACCGCTTGGGAAAAGCAATGAGATTATTGGTTCTGGAAAAAATGGTAATTGTTTGGGAACATTAGAATTTATTAGTCAGTTTGATCCTTGTCTTTCTTAACATATTCGTCAATTTGCAAATCGCGAATGCGGTTATTCATCTTATCTTTCGAAAACAATATGTGATGAAATCGTTACAATAATGGAACAGGAATTGCTTGGTGTCATTAAACAAGAGATTGTGAAGTCAAGATATTTCTCTATTTTAGTGGATTCTACACTAGACATCACTCGTGCTGACCATCTTACAATTATTGTTCGTCATTTCAATATGACAAATTATGAGCCTGCAGAACGTTTTGTTACGTTCATCAACATTTCCAGACACACTGGCCAAAATCTTGCTAATACTCTACTTCAGCAATTGTCAAAGCAGAAGATTGATTTCAATTACTGCCGTGGACAGACATATGACAATGCCATCAATATTCTGGAAAATATATTGGCATGCAGCAAGTTCTGAAAAACAAGAACAGCTTTGTGGATTATATTCCGTGTGCATGTCACTCACAAAATCTAGTAGGCCAATTTGCAGTGGATTGTTGCGTTGAAGTTGTTTCATACTTGGGGTTTTTGCATCAGTTCTACAACTTTTTTTAAGTTTTACACATCCATGGGGAATTCTGCTATCCTATGTAAAACAGGAGCCTGGTCAGTGGCGTGCCAAGGGGGCGCGAATGGGGCGACGGCCCCGAGTATCCAAGGTAAGGGGGCACCAAAACAGTGATATTACAAAAATTACATTTTATTAAATTGTTAAAAATATATGCTTTTCGTGTCGTAAGTCTACTAACACATGCTGCATCGATCTGATAGGATCTTGCTTGCGGTGCATGGAGTGATTATGTTTCGTAGAAAATCTTTTGCATTGTCAGCTTTTGTACTGAAATTATTTACAAAATTTCAATTAATTTGCTATGTACTGTATAAAAACCAAACATATAATTACCATTGACTTTGTCGTGCTCCTTCGAGCTAGAGGAAATGCAGTTCCCTCTAATACCAAGGACGCTCTTGAATGTTTAATGCAGTTTGGGAGGGATGTCTTCCCAACTTTATGTACTGCATATAGATTACTGCTTACCATCGGATTTTCAATTGCAAATTGCGAGAGGTATTTTTCAAAGTTGAAATTGATAAAAACATGTATAAGATCATTTATGCTACAAAAATGCCTAACAAGTTTGGCTTTAATCAGCATCGAAAGAGAATTCTTTTCCAGTAGATGTGAAAAATGAGGTAGTTCAAATATTTTCCAATAGGAGAGCTCACATGGGAAAGAGAAATCGTTAAGTGCAAGTGTCTAATTGATTTTTGACACCATCACATGTTGTAGTTTAATAAAAAGAGTTACTTCTTCGTCTGTTTTCACTAAACAATGTTCTTAAAGCATTTTTATTGTATAGCTCACAACAATAGTAAGGGCAGCAAGCCAGCAATGCATCAAACTACATCGTTGCACTTGTACAATTTCAGACATTACTTGCAATAAAAAAAATAGACAACTCTATCTCCTGTTATGCCTCACGAAGTTATACCGTATATGCACATGATAGATCATTTTGGTGGGCCTATTTGATAATTATTTGCATGCATAAACGCAACGTATTGTTCCTCAATGCATACCCTTCACCAAATGAATTTTTCTTATAAATGTATGCCTTAGCCTTTAATTAACAGATTAAAACAAAATATACTCTTTGAAATATTTTAGTTTAATTTTTCAAAATTTTTTCTCAACACTAGCTTTTACGTATTTCAAGTGTCTGTTTTTGTCGCATTCTTGAGTACTTGACAGTTTGGAAGGGAGGCATACAATCAAGCAGTTGGCCCCGGGCGTCACCAGACCTCTGCACGCCACTGAGCGTGGTTGTCTGGTTCCTAAATACCTATCCGATACCCGATGGTTTGCAAGAGCGGATGCCACTGAGACTGTATTTGGAGGATGTAAGCAGTTTCAGAGCGGTCTTGAGGAAATTGCAACTGATGATAATCAGACTGGAGATAGGCCTACTCGAAATCAGGCAAACGCTTTGGCATAGGAAATGGGTACCAAAAAAGTAACTTTTATGTGTGAGCTTTGGAATGACTTATTGCAGTGTTTCAATAAATGCAGCATATTGCTACAGAGCTTTACCATTGAACTTACCACCGCTGTTAATCTTATGAAAAGTCTGGGTCAGTTTGTTACTGAATATAGAGAAAAGTTTGACTCTTATGACGTGAAAGTTTTTAACCGCAGTGGAAACAAATCTTACAAGTTTTAAAGTGAATCACGGCGAGCACCAAAACGCAAGAAGCATTTTTGTGAAGGAAGTGCTGTTGATGCTTTCCAAGGAATGTCAGGAGTCAACAAGTTGAAAGTGAGCACTTTTTATGTTATACTTGACCAACTCAACAATGCTTTGAAGCAACGCATTTAATCTTATTCATTTGTGCAACAGCGTTTCGGCGTTCTAGCCGAATTTGATTCGATGTCCGAGGAAGATATTAAAATTGCAATTGAAAGACTTGTTAATATACATGCATATCCAAGAGATCTCGCTTTCGAAATCTACTCAGAATTCTGTCAGTTTATTTGCTGGTACGAGGAACAGTCAAAAAATACAGCAGAAAGAAGTTAACAGGCATTGCTCAACATATTTTCAAATTGTTGGACACAAATGGAGTCTACACTGCATTCCCAAATACCGGAGTAATTTTTGGAATATACTTATCACCTATGTCTACCAATTGCTCTGGAGAACGTTCGTTTTCAAAGCTTGCTCGAATTAAGAATGTGAAGCAATCTACCATGAGTGAGGACCGCCTTGGTGTACTGGCACTTCTGTGTATTGAAAGAGAGCTGCTCCATAAAACTGATTTTAGCTCAGTTATCGATGAATTTGCTGCGTTAAAATCAAGAAAAGCTACAATTTAATTTATTGTGCACTAATTATTATGTAAGTACATCGAGTAACATTTTTAGCTTGTATTTCCAATTATTAAATTTTGCTAACCAATAAATGATTACTTATAAAGCTTTTTTGTTTTTTATTTACTCTTATCATTAGTTCACGCCATACTTGAAATATGCATTGAGGGCACGAAAACTTTAATCCGGCACTGCCTATTGCCCTATATTACCATTGCTCTATATACCCCATTACCCCTTGGGCCCAGTCCCCATATAGCCATTGCTCATATGCCCATTGCCCCACACGTCAATTGCCAATACAGAGACTATGATTCAATTTTGAAGTCAGCAATGTCATACGTATCCACTTCGGGGCGCTAATGAATTCTTAGCGACACAATCTTTATCAATTCTGATAATTTATGCACGTTCTGTCGTGAAGAACCGGAAACTTTGATACATTTATTTTGTGATTGCAAAATTGTTGACGCTTTTTGGAATGATGTATTTGATTGGATTCTAGCAAGATTTCCTATTAATGTCCCTTCGAATAACTTTCATAAACTGTTTGGGTTTCATGCACAATATGTTAATAATCCATTAGTCAACCACATGCTCTTATTGGCAAGATTCTTGATTTACCGGTGTAAACATTCGAAGATAACACCCAATATGCCCCAGTACTTTAACGCAATTACATCCACAAACAAATCAGAACACTATATTGCTAAGAAACATAACAAATTGGAATTTCATTATAAGAAATGGTCTAGCTACATTTAGACGTTGTATTTGTGCTTTGTCGTTGTTTTTATTTTTGTGCTCTTGTTTTTGTGCCTACAATATAAAAAAAAAAAGTAACCTTCCAGATTTATAATATGAAGATCATAATTTGATGTCATAAAAGTAATGAGGTTATTTGCTTTTCAGTTTTTTCCTGACAGAATCACTCCTTGTTTCGGTATTTGGAATCACATCTTTCATGATTGCTGCTTTGCTTATATGGTATAGCCTATTTGGAGGGCTTATATAGACTTTTATTTCAAATCACGAAAGATTAATATCAAAACAACAACAAAGAGCAAAAAACAGAACACAAATAAGATGCAAAAAATGTACAACAGTAAAAAACAATTGTAGAAAGAAAAAGAAAAGAAAGCCACAATGAATAAAAAATTTAGGTGATATTGAAGATTTGTGCCTATATGTGTAAAATAGTGCTTTTTTCCCATGCATTATATTAACCCGCTTTTTTTTTTATGAAGGTTGCACAGACCGCAGCTCTAAAAGTTCTTGATAAACCTTATGATCTTCATCAACATATCCTCACTCAACTGCTGCAAATTCAAGCCACGACTAAGCCGAATCTCTTTTGCTATTTATCCACCTGCTGTTTGGGTGGCCAAGAGACTTTTTTCAAATGGTGTAGCAGAAAGATTTTGACAAAAGAGCCATTTTTGATCAATTCTACTTAAGTTAATAAACCAAGTCGCATCAATCGAGACTCTTTAATAACCCCAGGCAACAGTTGCCAAAGTCAGAATTTTTCCTGACCTGTGACATTTTTTTAGTGCTAAAATAAGTGAAAGGGACAAATGTCATAAAGTACTCAAAACTCGGAGATTTTCTCTTTGAAGTGAGATTGATCAAAAACAATAACGTCATTTTGTATACACGTCAAGCTGAGGTTATTTAGAAACAGATTCTTAGGTGGCCAGAACTTTTAGTAGCTAAGCTCAATCATTTTGTCAAGCAATGTTATTTAATATTGCACCAATCAACAGCTTCCTTAATGTGATGGTGCGGTCCATGATCTGGTTGGGTAGGGTAGAAATGGTTGTTGGCCTCTCCTAGAGTCTCACACAGTTATCCCGGGCTCTTCCCACACCAAATATTTTTGCAGTGCTACTTTTGAACAATGGCAGAATGGCACCACGCACTCTCTCTACAATCGGTTGTCTATCTTTTCACCTTTTTGCTCTCGGGCCCTTCTCTCTTTTTCTCTTTCTATCTTATTCTTCATCTACTTTTGATGAGCTGCAACGTTCACCAAAATTCTACACCTATTTTTCTTTGTTTGGTGTACGCCAAAACGGTAGCCTAGAGGTCATCAGAAGTGTTGAACTTGTTCACTTTCTTTCGCTCTTTCCTGTCAATCTTATGGAGGAGTCCAACTTTAACCCTTCTTCGTCTTTCATAATCCCTGGATACTCTGCAGTGCAATCTGATTGCACTCACTTTGGAGTCTGGGTCTCCTTCACCTAAGCGACCGACGCGATGGCGTAGTGGTTAGAGCGTCCGCTTCGCAGTCGATAGACCTTGATAGTTCATTCCGTTGTCGAGTCATACCAAAAGACTTTAAAAAATGGTATCCGCAGCTTCCCTGCTTGGCGCTCGGCATTTATGGGAGGTTGTGGAGAACAAGCCGGCAAGTTCGCTTGTTGTGTCGTTGGGCAAGGCACTTAACGGGACGCCCCACCTTTATGTGGAAGACAGGTAACCCATAAACCTCGAAAAAGGCAACTCCCAAGCGAGTGCGGACTTCCCGTCCAAAGTATAGCGATACAATTCGCTTTCTCGTGAATGGAGGATAAATATGGCAAATAAAACAAAACAAAACGAAAATAGAAATAATAACTCGCATGCAGGCAGTGGTGTCCTCATCGTGGTCAAAATGCTGCGTTTGGGTCAGTATTTTGCGAAACAACTCCTCTCTTGTCTCTTTCTTAAGCATCTATGTTCTTCCTGTTCGTTCTTCTTTGGCCGATGGTATAACAGAGTCTCTTTCTCTCAGTTCTTCCGTCCTTCAGAAAACTCTTTTTTTGGGGACTTCAACTGTCATCACGCTCTGGGACTCAAGAGGTAATTCAGACCCACGTGGGGTGAAATTTTTTGATTGAGTCACCATTTCTGACCTCTTCTTTTCAATGACTCTGACACCCTTGCTCTTCTTTGTAGTTTTTTCATTAATTGCTCATCTCCTGATATTTCCTTTGCCCCCTTCTTTTTTGCCCTCTCCTGCACTTTGAAAGTGCAGTTCTGATCACCTACCAATTCTTCTCATCGTCCCTTTTTGTCCACTCTTCCGCCCCAATAAGAGTCCTTTTTTTCATTTTTCAGAAAGCTTGTTGGCATGACTTTTGCTCTCCACATGGATTATCACAGTCTTTTGCAGAGGAACACTTCACTCTTTCCTCTGCAGCTGCGCTTTTTACCCGTTTGGCACTGAATGTGGCCAAATCTTCCATTCCTTTTGGCCGCGTTTAACGCCAATCTCCACCCTGGCGGCTATCTGAAGTGGAAGAAACGGTTAGGGAAGGAGGCAACGCTTTTGCTTCTGCTCGCAAAGGTGACGAAAAGAGCCAGGCTTGCACATCAGGCTCTCCTCATGCCACGTCCGTCATTGCCATAGCCAAGGCTAAGGCAGAAAACATGCTTATTTTTCTCTCCTAAATCTGATACTGCATCAGTATATTCTATACATCGTTTCGCTGCTGATTCTGTGCTCTTCCTTTTCCTTCCCTGACTTTCCCAACTGCTTTTCTCCCAGGGAGATGGCGTCAGTCTATGCCAATTACCTGAGATCTCACTATGATGTTTCTCCGCCAAAGATTTTGCGTAACAGAGCTAGAGGCAACTTGTATGAGTTCCGCTGGGCCTTCTGACACAAAGAGGCTCATTCTTTTTTGCTCTCCTATCGCTTCAAGTGAATTTCTGGCAGCAACCGCCGGTCTCTCATCTTCCACTGTCACCGGCTTAGACAAAGTCACCTGCTCCATACTGAATCATCTTTATCGCTCCGGCGTTGCTCTTCTTCTTAACATATTCAATTCTTCCTGGTCTTTGGACTCAGTCTTTCGTTTTTGACTGGTGTGTTGACGTTGTTTTTCAAAATCACAAGAACCACCCTTTGCGAGTCTTCCGAGATGTGCCGCAAGGAATTGTATTTTGTTCTTTTCTTTCTTTTTTCATCAACAATTTCCCTATATCCCTACCTTCTTCTGTTAGCTGTTCTCTTTATACTGATGACCTGGGCATCTTGTTCTCCTCTCTTTCAGTATCTGTTGCAGAGGAGGTCAATCAAAGAGCTCTGATTTTACTGCAGCAATGGCCTTTCTTTTATTCAAACATACATGAAGCTTTTTTCTTTTTTACAGATTCCCACCAAGATAATCTTTATCCCCATTTCTATACTTAACTACTTCCACTTTTTTTGGGATCACCTTTAACCGCACTTTTTCATTTTTCTGCACAAGTATCTTGGCTAAAACCGTGTTCTTTTTTTTATTGTCTCAAGGCCTCAACATGTATCTGGGCTTCCTCGTGAAGCCACTGCAAAGAGTCGTTTTCTTTATGTGCAAAGTTTTTCTTCGGCCCATTCTCGCTCGTGCTTCACTCGGATGGTTTCATTTTCTTAACGCTACCAACATTGCTAAGTTGCAACGCCTTCACCGATCAAGCGGCCCAGTCGCACAATCACCGGCCTTCATTTGTCTTCCCCTATCCTTCTTCTCCTCTCTTAGGTATCACTACCTCCTCTACAGGCTACCCTGACTCATTACACTCTGCCATGATATTAACAGGTTCTTCGTCTTCCAACTTCCTTTCCAATAAACAATGATTTGGCCAGATTTGAATACAATCAGATTTGGCCAAACTAAGAGTTAAGCCTTGTTTCTTCAGGTCCTCCTGGAAAACTATCGCGACCACTAACCCGCTTATGCTTTGTTCTTCTTCCCCAGGGCGGCTATCTCCCTTAAATTTTGTCTTCCCTTGGTGAGGAGCTCCCTCTCTCTACTCCATGATTTCGCTTTGGTATTCCTCTTTCTCTCCAAGGTGCGACTTTGACTCACTCCCATCTTATGATGTCGTGGTTTGGACTTATGGCCTTGCCCATTTTCCTTTTAAGAAAGAGGACACCGGCGTCCTTGCCGACTGCTCACTTTATGGCGCTAAAGAAGCTTTTTTGTATTCGGTGGGTCCAGCGTGTTCAATTTTTTCTGCTAAAGCCTGCGCCATTCTGAAAGCCTTGCGCTGCTCTCGACAGCATCAGCAAGTCCGCCACTGCTCTTTTCTTCCCCTTTTCTCAGACTCTTGTTTTGTACTTGCTACACTTTCTCTTTTCTTTCCTTCCTTTTATCTCACACTCACCAACTTTTCTGGTAGGAATCACTCTTTCTCTTCTTCTCCTCTACTATCAGGCTTCAATAATGGATTGCTGGGGAGTTATTTATCTTGAGCAATGACACGACCGATGAATTGGCCAGACGAGGTGCACTGCTACAGCCTTCTACAGCCCCATGTAGTCTCTCTCTTTTCACCTCTCGTATCCACTATTTCATCTCTAGGACTTAAGATATACGGTCTCATCAAACTTTTTCGACACACAGGTCCCCAAAGTATCCACTGAGGAGCTTATACTTCCACGCCACGCTTGTTTTGTCTTCTCTCATCTTCGCTGCAGCGAAAACGGTCTTCTCTTCAACTCTTACTTCTCAAGAATTGGCAGCACCGGGAAACCTTCAAGCAGCGCCTGGAATGAATTAGCTTTGGACACTTCTCATTTCATTCTGTGCTCTCCGCCTCTGAATTCCTTGCGCCGCTCCCTCTTCTACCACTCCTTTTCTCTTTGGGCTTGGGAAAGTTGACCGGCTTTTAGGGGTTCGTGTTCTTTTCCCATCCCTCAAAAGGGGTCGAGTAACGACAAAAACAACACCTTGTTCAATGAGTTAGTAAACTCAAACTTATTTGGATGAGGGGGCACAGCATTAAAGGAAAAGAAAATTTTTGAAAGTGAGAATTTTTCCCATTTTGGTCTCCACATTTTTTAGGCGATAAATTCTTCAAAAGGGAGATTGTGGTTTCCAAAACAAAGTGAAAACCTTTTTTTGGAGGTTAATTGTTTGTAACTGCAAAGTTCATTTCTATTAAGAGTTTTCTTTTACATTTCTTGCTTCTGTTTAATTGTTTTGGGGGACCATCGCCCTTCTTTCTACATTAAATACGCCATTGGTTTTAAGACCAAAAATGGCAAAAATTGATTTGAAAAAGTATCGCAAGGAAAAAAATTCCAATCTCAGTTTCGATACTAATGCTGGCGAGTCCATGGTTGTTCCCAGAGAAAAAGTAAGGATTTATATTTGCTTCAATACCAAAATGGGCGAATTGCCAGCCGGTACTTAAAATTGTAAACGTGATGGATACAAATGAGTTAGGAATTCTGTCTTTTTATATGTAGTATCCCCGCCTAGGCCTACGAAGAAGCCGTGTCTCGATGTCAAAAAATATTGGCTAGTTTCGGTACCGGCAATACAAATTTTGTCCATTCACGATAAACCTATGTCTTCATATTAATTGCTTGATCAGGAATACTGAAATTAGTGTAACCAACACACTTAATTTGATGTCATCAACTTGACAGCATGCCCAACTGACCTTGTTAAGAGCTTTTATCCGAAACGAGATAAAAATAGGCTTCAAGGTCTTGACATAGCTTCCTTCTCCCTCTTTCATCTAGCTGTGCCATTCCCGGCGTTATAAGCACTGCTGTCGAGAGATGACGGTGTTGCTCTAATTGATTAACCTATAGCTACTAATATTTGTGTAGGTAGTGCATTATAGTTATTGGGGGTCATGATTTGGTCAAGCAGATAGGCCATGATCATTAATCGAGAATGTTTATCAAACGAGAGCGATGCGAATATGATAGACCAGCTGAAAAGTTACAACACGTTTTGTGGGCGTGTCTTCTCATGCTTGATATCGACTGCAAACAGTATAGCTTCATTTCAAGCGAGTATAAGGAAGTAAGTGCGAACTAACCAACAATTTTGAGTTCTGCAGCCTTTTAACGATTTTGACTGCTTCGTTTCTTAACAGTCAAAATATAAACAATGCAAAGCAAAAAATTTTAGTAATAGTATCTCGCTTGAAAATTGAAAGCCTCACTTTACCTATATTTAAAAATATACTTTAATGAAAGACATCGACCGCGTGAAGGGCTTGCATTTTCTCTCGTTGAAACTTACAAAAGTGGTAACAAATGGCTGTTTGCTTAACAAAGAACTGAGCAGAACCTGTTACTTGCTTGCCCAACAGTCATCACTAATTCGTTGAAATCTAAAATTACTAGTTGGTATACCAGGTTTAGTTTCAAATAATCATACACGCTATGAAAATTCTTTAAATTTCAAAGTACCATCGTTTGTAAATGCAACGCAACATCACCAGTAATTGTATTTTTATAATTTTGGATAACGAATACACGAAAAATATAATTTCGATACAATATGTAAGCTTATCCAGTTGGTAGGATCAGCTTTATTTTCAAAGCTAAACTTAAAACAGACAATTATCTAAATTCTAAAGAACGGGGAGTGTAAATGCTTCGCAAATAGCCTGACATCCACACTGAAATTACGAGTAAATATTGGAAAAGGTTTGAGGGACTGTGAGATTACAGGATGAGAGAAAATTTTTCTTCAAAAAGCTGGCTAGTGGTGGCAGTGTGGTACGACCGACTGAACGTCAAAGTTGTTGTCGAAAGTCTGCAAATTGAGCGCTCAGGGGCTAAAATCAAATGGTCGTCAAGCCCAACTGGCGTTTGGTCTTCACCTCACGGTTTGAATTCAAACGGTGGCTCGAGACGACGGCAATCGCGATAACGGCTGTGGACTAGAAGACTGTAAAGTTCGCATTCATGCTAAATTCTCTGTTTATCTTACGTTCGATAAGCAGAGTGATCATATTTCATTTCAAGTTTTGGCCCATTTTTTTATAAACAAGGCATTGCTTGACCATCAATAAGACAAAAACAGATTTGAGACAAGGACGAAGATAAAATACTATCAGATAGGTGATAGCTTTTAAATCGAAGTTTTTTCATCGAGTACATTGTTGTAGTTGGTCAATTAACGCATTGCACAAAATCGCATTACTTTTGATCATTTCAATCAGTTACAAAATACAATCGATATCAATCTACATTTGTGAGCTACACGATAGATTCATTTTTGCAACACCAAAAAAATATGCCTTTACGTAACTGATTAGGTATAATAGGTAATCTAACATTTCGTACGTACTATTAACAATCATGTAACTCGAGTTTGACTAACTAATGGAGGCCAAATCTGTTATCAGATCATATCGTAAAATACGCCACAAGCATTTTCAGTACGTTATCTATCGTCAGCGTGTAATGCAGAAAGTCAAGCAGCACAAATCAAAGACACATTACAATGAACGTTTATGGGACACTTTAGTTTGCAGTAAAGTGCCTAATAGCACCACATTAGAGACACATGTTGACGTTATAAACATTAAACAGGTGTTGCTTATTCAATAAAGCAACTAAATCTACGAGTTAAAACTTACGCAGCAACATTTAGATCTACTATTATAAGTTTGGGGGAGCATGAATCCACGTTGTCGTCATATATCGGCAGCGCAGCTGTGTGCGATAAAGCGCAGACTCATGATCGGCAAATTTTAAGTTCAATGCCCATTTGGACTTGGCGGCATTTTTCTCTGGCTGGTTGCGGGCTTGTGGTAGAAATGCACTGTGTCGGCAGTACTGGCACCTCCAAAGCGGAGCTAAACACGAGGATGTTTCCCTACAGAGATCGGTAACCTTTTACGACTGAAGAGCCATTTGGGTCCGATTTCCATCGAAAGGAGAACAATGAGCAGCAAAAAATCTTTTTCTGGAAATCAACTTTTTCAAAATGGGTATTTTAAACTATTTCAGTAAAGCTTTTTTTCGATTGTGTAGCACAGTATATATTTTCCAAACTGCAGGGAGCAGCAGGTGTAGGGTAAAAGAGCCGCAGGTTGCGACCCCTGTTTTAGCACAACCGAAAAAAGGTTTTTCCATGCGGAATAAAAAATAAAATATTTTTATCATCTGGTCACAAGAAAACCTCTTGTCGATTTATTACCAGCAATATTGCCAACTTCGCAGCAGGTCTGACGCAGGACATTTCTACCATAAACAGGAGTAATCGCCATAAAGTGCCTTTTCCAAGTGTACAACGTAGCCAATCACGGGGTTCAAACACACAAACATTGTCACCATAAACGGCGCCCCGATCCTCTCGACCGCGTTGCCGTCAATTTAGCTCAATATTCAAAACATCAAACATCGTCATAAAGATTTGGAAAACAGAACAAACTCTTTTAATTCACGAATTTCGCGTCATAGATGCATCAACGGAACGGTAAACCACTTCCAAACGTAACAACTCTCAACCTGAAGCTGGGTATGGGCTAACTAATAAAATCGTAACTGAGCCAATGCTATGCAATTAAATTGCGAGGCACAAAAGAACTGTTTAACACCAATGAATTTAAATGAGCAGTGGATAAGATAACTAAGCATTAAAATGGCAATAAATTTAAAAAAGTAGTCAAAAAACGGTTTCTTGGTCAGGAAAAAATACTGCAGCACCTATCCTAAACATGTTTTTCCACGACAAAGCTAAGTCTAATGAATTTTCCAGATGGGTACAAGCTCTTAGAAAATGCAAGTAATTCACCAACCGCAAACATTTTGCTGGAAAAATACCACAAATGACTAAAAAAAAATAATAATTTAAGATCACATTTATACTATAATAGATTTGTTATCGTAATCTAGCGACATCTACGCATTTTTTTGGCCACGGATCATTTACCAAATTTTGCTGTTGTTTCAAGAAATCTTGCTTCTTTTGCTGCAGACCAAGCGACCGTAACTTTTTTTTCATAAACATTGCCCATAATATTTCTCACTTAATTATAATAGAATTGAACTTACCGTATGAAAAACCCAACTTATAAACTTGCTGATAAAATCGCTTATAAAATTGAGTGTGAAATTGCTAAATTTTGCAGCAGCATTATTTACACATGAAAACAGACAAGTAATAATTAGCCCTGAAGACCCCAACTCAAGTTTTGTTACATTGAAAGAGCGCCTACTCAACACTAACTGCTGATGTGCACAGAAAACATTGCAACTGGTAACTGTTGCGTCTAAATATTCCACTTAACTTTAAAATCAAGAAAAACTGCTTGCAAATATTACTACTAGCCAATCACTCATATTTACACAAAAAAATACATGTCATATCATAAATTCCCACTTCTTTCATGTTTTACTTGCAGTCTGCATTGTTTCATACAAACAGAAATCATGAATGACTGGGAGCACCATCCCATCGCACGTGTTGTCGTTCTGCTCCATCCATGCAAAGACTCGTAATTTTTACTTCCACAGCCTGAAACTTCTCGTTTTTGGGAGGAATGCGAGTCAGCTTAAAAGAGAGCATGTCTCCTGGCAATGGAACGTATTCACTTTCAATATCAGATATATGCATGAAAATCGGACTAGCAGAGCTTCCGTCAGTGGGCTGAATAAATCCATGTCCTTTTGAACGAGAAAAAAACTTGCATTCTCCTTGATGAAGTGGACCTTCAGTGGCTCGCCTACTGGCTGAATACGTGCGAGTACGACGAGTAACCATAGGACTAGGTATTAAAAAATGATGTTCAGATGATGGCGATTGTGTAGGAGTAGTATATGGCACATCTCCTTCAGCATGAGACAAGCGAGGCCTCATAGCCAGTGGTTTTGTAGGAGAGTTCTTGGATGGAACACCACTACCAGGTTTGTCATTTGAAAATTCTGACATTGCTTAATAAAAGTAGATTTTATATTACAAAAATATTGTAAACCAACAAAGAGCTGAAAACCAATAAGAAATACTAAAGTTACCTGTCATTTCCAACGTTATCCTTAAACATAGCCTTATTGCTGCGATGTATCGGGCTGAGAAACAAAAAAATGCACACACGTGTGCACAATTTTTCATTGAACAACTAAACAAAAAACTATACTTCTTTCCACCTAACTTTGATGGCTGATCAATGTAACTCAACATATGTGACTTCGTTTAGCGTCCAGTTTCATTTTTCATGTAATTTCTTACCAGAAAACGTCCATAACAAAATGAGTAGGTTTTTCAGTAACGAGCTATTTATTCGGGTAGTTTCAATTTCTACTACTTCAGATTAACCCTTTAAGCATTGTAATATTCCACTTGAATCAATTCGGTTTGTTTGCTAAAAACAGGAACATAATGGATTTCAGAAGCGGATATTACGTCATGATGATAAAACAATCCACAATAATGTGACCAATGCCTAATCCTTTGAGGGTTAAATAAACTACATGGAAAGTAACGTTGCTTGAGTAGTTGCAACTTTTACTCAACTAGATGCCAAAAACTGAATGTCTGTTAACTTGAAACGAGATATGTTGGCCTTAAGAACAATTTTAAATTCTTATTTTCTACAAATTCTTAATTGAAGTGGTCTGTTTTTGGTTCAAACTTTAAAAACTAATTAGTGCTTCTATTTAGTAGCATATTTAGGTGGGAGAATATATGGCAGTGGTGCTTCCAAACGATAGGGCAGTAGCAAAAAATGTGGAAATACGTAAGTCTTCATGTCTGTTTAAACACCAAATGGTCAAAAAAAAAGATCTTCACATCGATTTTGAAAATAGGGAAAAATTCACGGTTTTAAAAAGTTGATCTTCAAGAATCAAGGTATTCATATTTACAAAATGTTCTACCTCCCCCCCAAAAAAATTATTTCTAATATGCCACTGCTACTATTCAATACTAACTTATAGGCAAGGTGCAGTCAGTTGCAACCAGGGAGCTGTGTTGTCATTGACCTTTGGGTTTTTAAAAGTGGCTAGTTTCAGAAGTAAATTTATATGTTTCAAAATGTTTGAATTTTGCAGTTTGTTTCTTCCTTCCACACATATACAGTATATTGGAGTTACCCAAAGTAACTTTCTTATAAAGATTTGTATCTTTAAGTAAAACTAATAATGGAGGTGACTTACCGTAAAGCAGTGTAAAAGACCGTAAATGATTCTGGTAAAATTTGAACCCACAGCTTCCTGATTACCAGTCAGACTTGATGCTAAGCTTAGGAGGGATAAATTAGTGGTGTGAAGGGTTGGTACGCTGTAGCTTTAATGGTAGAGCATCTGACAGGTAATCAGAAGGCAGTGAGTTCATATTCCTTAAAAATTGCAGGCATTTTTTGTTTGTTGAGTATATTGATATCATAAACACATGTAATTGGTCTTTCTGCAATTTTGTTTTTAAACTTGATATCACGCTTCCCTTAAGAGACCGGGTAGCTTCCTTAGAATACGAAGATGCTATTTCCAGTGTAACATATAAACTGTTAAACTTAAAAATATTAAAATAACCTACATTATTAAACACTAAAAATTACTACCAGCAAGGCAAGCAATCACATCGCCAAGAAAAACATTGTTATATCATAGAACCAGTGGTAGGCACTAAGGATGCACAATTGGAATCCTTAAGACTTGAATCTCCTTGGATTTGAATCCGGATTTGCATTTTTAATCAGGTAATAGGATTTGAAAATAAGTAGTCACGAATCTTAACACAGACATGTAGAACAAACAAAACTAGTTCATTGCATAAGAATCTGAAATCTCAAACCAAATCCTATCCAACTTTAAATAAAACTTATTGTTTACATTTGCATTGTATTATTATGTTTGTGTGTCGTGTTTGCATTTTTAATTGTTCGCTTTAGTAAAATTTACAAATTTGATATTTGCTTTTCATTTTATTCTAGAATAAGATTCAAAACTACTTTCTAGAATTGTTCCAGAATAAGCAATTATTCTACTTTGTGCAACCCTAGTGAAAACAAGTACTACGAATTATAAGGTACTCAAGACATCATTTATTGGCAGCAAACACACAATAAACAGCAAGTAAATTTGCGCATTTCAATTAAATACATTTAGCAAACAAGCTTTTAGTTTATCAAAAAATTTTCTACCACGCGGTGCCTGAATGCACGTTACCCTGATTTCAGTATTTTGCCATCATCAGTATCTGTACTATGATTATAATCCATAACAGGTTGACTAAATGCTGACTTTTTAAGGTTAAAAGTCTTAACTGTATCAACATGTCCCCCCTTTCAGGTTTTTAAACTACGTCCTGTTTCACCTGTATACACAACATTGCAAATCCGGCAAAAATATCATACACCAAACCATGCTTTTGTTCAAAATTAAAAACATTTTTGTGAGGTTTAAAAAACAGAGATGATAACATGTCGTTGTTGTTTGGTCAGGCACCCAAACTAAATCTGGGCCAGCACAAATCAAAGCCAGGGCCGAGGGTCTATCCTTTCACCACCTCGGGCTGCTGTACTGCCCAGATTAGATGCTGGCAGTGGTGTTAAGCCATTGAGTTGCATTATCCAAAACCTACATAACTTGTGTTCCTCTTGGTACACGATTTATAAAACATGAAGATATAACATGACCTGCAGTTTGCTCAGTGGTACCACATTTGCAATTCGGTGATGGAGCAAGACCCCATTTGTACATGGACGAGTGAAAACGCCCTACACCAGTCTGCAGGCAATTGAGCCTCACCCAAAATGTTCTGGGCAGACTCATTCCAAGTGGCCTTGAACTGACCTTGGGAATGAAAGCATGGACCCTAGAAGTACTCTCCAAGTAGTCTATGTTCCATTTATGTTTTGTCCACTGCTTCACGCAAATGTCCAGTTCAGACAAACTACCTAATAGTTTCCATGCAACAGGTACAAATAGGCGTCTTGGTCGAGGTCTCCCCAGGTGCGCATCCAGCTGCCCAACCAACTGTACATGTAATACAAGGTTGGGATCATGGATAGTAGCACAATTCATCAAGGAGAGTGTCGCTCCTAATCGGCAGAGCTCAGCTGGCTGGATGCCTGCAAGGACAGGCAAGACCTCTGTTGGTGTGGTATGCAAGCATCCAGTGACAATGTACAAAGCATCATTGAGAATGCTGTCAATGAGGCGAGTATGCATACTACGACACCAAGCTGGTGCACAGTACTCAGCAGTGGAGCAGACCAAGGAAAGAGCAGAGATGAGCAATGTCTTGGCACCTGCACCCCATCCAAATCCTGCAAGTCGCCTCAACAGCGTGACTTGGGTGGAGAGTTTCTTGCCCAAAGCCTCGAAGTGGTGACGGAAAGAGAGAGACCTATCTAGCTTTATCCCAAGATACGTTGGGACGGAACAGGGTGGCAATAGGTTGCCGTTGTTGTAAACATTAACCTCACGTTGCCTCTCTGTTGTTAAGATGAAAGGCTGCTGTCACCGTTTTAGCATTGCTGAGCTTTAGCCTCCAGGTCTGGAGATAAGTTGAAAGTGTAGTCATGTCTTGGCTTAAGAGTGTCCTCCACAGCCTTATAATCTTGTGAAGCATACAGCAATGCTAAGTCATCAGCATATGCATACTTCTGGAAAGTCATGGGCGGCAGATCGTATGTGTAGATGTTGAAAAGGAGGGGGGCCAAGACCGATTCCTGTGGAAGGCTGTTTCACAAACGTCTTAACCTGCTTTGGTTGCTGTCACCAGTAGTGACCATGAAGCTTCTATTATGAACAAGTTCCATGATCATCCAGACCATGTGCTTATCTGGTAGAAGCCTAAGCAACTTGCAGGTGAGACCATGGTGCTAGCATGTCTACACTCGTCACATACAACTTACATGCAGTTTATTTGCATTAGTAGTACTGCTAGTAAAGTTTAACAAATTTTATTGTGTTACGATTTGCAGGGTCAGCTTATATGTGAGCTTTTGTAAAATTCACCATTTTAGTACCGGTTTTTAGGGGTTGGCTAATATGCGAGTATATTCGATAGGCAGTAAATCATGATTAATGTTGAAATAAATCAAAGTGAATATTAAGCCGCAATGTTATCAAACCATTATCTTCAACCATCACAACATTTTTTCAATTACCTGCAACATTTTTAAGCTTTTTAACCTTGTCCCAAATTACCTCGTTCACAGGGTGACTTGTGACAGAAGATCCATTCAATTAAAGAATCCATAATTTCCAATTAAAAATTACTAAAATATGCAGTGTTGCCAAGTGGTACATAAATATGAAAATGTTCAAAAAAGTGATTAGATCAAGGCTGTGAATACTAGAGGTAGAAAAAAGTTGAAAAGTACAGTAGTAATTTGTCTTGGATTATTCCAGTTTACCCTACCCAGTTTAACCAGACAACAGAAACATTTGCCTACCCACCATTTAAGCCAACACAAATCAATATGTCAAACCTTTCCGAATTTACCAATTTTTAACACTATGGTAATCAGCGTGATACAAGCAATAAACAAAGGTATAAAACAGGGGTGTCAAAGTCATTCAGTGCTGTGGCCCACATTTACATACCTGGATTTTATACAGGCCAGACTCTATTGAAAAGAATTTAAGCAGGCAAGACTGTATATCAGTGGTTCCCAAACTGCTTTGCCTGCTGGCACAGGAAACCAGTTGATCAAATTTCATGGCACACCATCCATGCAAATCTATTCCAATTGACAGTGAGTGGCATTATTTGGAGATTACCACTTCTGCAGGCAACAATTTCTGAAAATCGTGTGATGTAGCTCAAAACAATGCCAATCACCCACACATAAAAAATAAGGTCATCACCTCTTTTGTCGTAACCTGTAATGCCACATGCAACTTATAGCAGTTGCCAACCATTACTTCATGGCAGCATTTTCTCAATTTTAGCAGAAAATTTGTGGTGCTACTATAGCGTGAGGTCTACCACACTATAGCATGAGATCTACCTCCGGTTACTACTATAGCGTGAGGTCTACCAATGAATTATTTATCCCTCCCCTCTCTATAGCCACACTATAGCTGCACACTTACTACTATAGCTATAATAATTCCAAACACCACACATACATTCCAGGGTTAGGGTTACGATTAAGGTTAAGTTTAGGGTTAGGGTTAGGGTTAGGGTTAGGGTTAGAATTAGGGTTAGGGTTAGGGTTAGGGTTAGAATTAGGGTTAGGGTTAGGGTTAGGGTTAGGGTCAGGGTTAGGGTTAGGGTTAGGGATAGGGTTAGGGTTAGGGGTTAAGGTTAGGGTTAGGGTTAAGGTTAGGGTTAGGGCAGTGGTTCTAACCCTAACCCAAACCTCACGCAATTTGCACCTCGGTAGATGCGAATCAAGCGGTAGACCTCACCCTGCATCTCGGTAGGTAACTTATGTCGGTAGACCTCATGCTATAGTAGCACCAAATTTGTATCAGTATCACGCACTTAAAAAAGACTCTAAGTACACCACAGCACACAGTTTGAGAAAAATTGCTGCGTATATTTCTTTTTTGGAGACTAATATTTTCAATAAGGATTTTCTTGCATCCTTCACTCAATAGCTACTAGAACTTTTTTCGAAAATAAATGTTCACATCACTGTGATAATCGCTATTTACACGTAATTTTAACTTAAAAGACTTTTTTTTCTTTTAGAGAAGAATTTTTTAAAGACCAAAGTCAGAGACCAAGCATTTGCACTGTGCCACAAAAACCTTACAAGGGCCATAAAATATTATGTTGCAGGCCACCAGTTGGACAACCCTGGTATAAAACATTAATTGCTAGCAGTGCAACAAAGAAGAAAACTTGATTGTATTAGTTTAAAAAGATTAACAACGTGCAGTCTGACAATGTAAACAGAGATTTCAAGGGAAGGGTCCAAAACCCACAGCTACCCTACTAATACGCAGAAGCAATGCTATAACAAACTCCACTACAGTTAATTAACCTAGGGATCAAACAAACAAAAGGCAATGGTTATTTTGACATCAACGCCATTTTACCCTTAAAAACACTTTAGCCATTAGGCATTTGTGAGTGAAAATTCATATGACATTTTAAACATGTGGCATTTGACTGTTTCTGATTGGTCAATTCCTATGACAAAACAAAAAAAAATTGCAATCTCTGTATTTGTTTCCCCAAGCATTCACATACTGGGCCCCCTCCAGCATACACTGCCTTTGTCTAAGTATCCTGACAAAGAAGATTCAAACTTGTAACCTTCACATTTGAAGGCAGTTGCACTATACACTATACCACAGCACCACTTCCAGAATTGTAGCAGATGTAGCTATTTAAACACACATGAATGGTGACAGCAAAATAGCCTCCAAGGGCAAAATGCCATCAAACAAAACAATTAGCACCAGTGCAGTGAGGAAAACAATTTGCTTTTTTCTTTTTTTTGAAGATTATTATTTGCTATTTTGTTAGCAAAACTACCTAGAAATACCATGTAAAGGGAATGCTAATGATAACATGCTTACTGGTATGTGTTTCCCAGACTTCTATGGGCATTAAAACTGCTTGCAGCAAAAACTTTTAAAAACATAAAGGTTCTGTGGCTTCTGCTCTAAGCTTGACAAATTTGAGACATTTAATCACTTACCATATCAAAATAACAAAAACTAGTATATCAAACTTATGGCAACTATGCATTAGTCTATTAGTGCAGTGATTCTCAATTGGAATGCTATTTGTAATTCTCACAGGTACAACAAGACATGGTATAAATACTCTTATTAGCTCTACTTTTGATACCATTAATGAATTCCTACTACAAATCGCAAGTTGTTGGGAAAGTTTATATATTGTCAATTTGTCAGCATTATTTTATCTTGGAAGTGGCTATTTTGCCATCAACGGTATTTTACCCTTGGAGACTATTTAGATTGGTCAATTTTAATGACGTAGTAAATATTTGACTTATGGCTGTTTCTGACTGGTCAATTTCAATAAACAATTAAAAAAATTATTGCACCTCCAGTGTGCACTCTGCCACTGTACACGAGTAATTCTAAACAGGTGTAGTAGGCATAGTACAAAGATAGTACTGTAGGGGAGGTGTGTGACCAAAAATCAGTTGCACCAATATAACAAGGCCTAACTTCTTTCCTTTCAAAATTACTTTTTAATTTTATTAGTTTAGATTAAGCATTGAGTGGATCCATGAAGAATTCACATTAAAAGCTGCAGCGCATTTTTTGATAAAATTGAATTTGTTGTTTTGCTAATTTATGTAAATTTAAATATAAGTTTGTATGGAGGGTAATACAAAAACCAAAAAGGTACCAGTAGTAGTAATCTACTGCAGTTGGTGTTTGAGCTAGTTTACTATTTTCCTGGGCCTATTAAACTATTCCTGTACTATGCCTTTAAGTACCTACTGTGCCTGTGCTATGCCTGTACCATGCTTACTATGCCTGTACCATGCCTACTATGCCTATTTATAACTACCCCCACTGTACACTCCCTCCCAGAGTACACTACTTTGTACATTCACATACTCTGCCCCTCCCTTTAGTATTCACTGCCTTTGTCCAAGTATGCTGACAAAGAAGATTCTAGCCCGTACCAGTAAACATTGCAGTTCAAATGCACTATCTAACACACCACAGCATCACTGCCAGAAATGTAGCAAATATGGCTATTTAAACACACATGAATGATGACGGAAAAATAACCTCCAAGGGTAAAATACCATTGACGGCTAAAATACCCTTGACGCCACTTCCTTATGTCTTTCAAATTTCATCTGCAGGACTCCAGATACAGATTCAAGCTTATTTGGCTTACCAACTTTAGATAGGCTGCTAATTGTTTTCTATGTTTTTGATATCTTGGTGAGGGCTCAGAAATCTTGGCTATAATCTAAGGAAATAGTTATTTTGCAAGTAGTACTAAATTGGCATAGTACAGGTACTACGACTCATATGCTTATTTACAACTACCTCTTTTTTGCTGTTGAGTGTTGACGCATTTTATCCTTGAAATCCATTTTGCTACTTAACGCAGTTGCCAACTTAAAATCTGCAAAAATTCCATAATGAAGAAAAAATCCTCCAAATGGCATTTTTCCGTAAGAAAAGCCAAGATTCTGAAATTGTTTGGCACGTCATAAACTTGATTTCTGGCACACAACCAATTTCCCAATATTTTCAAGGTATGGCTGCTAAGTGCTCCACATTGACCAATTGGTTATAGGTGGTGGCTCCACGGGTAGGCTAGTATTTTTTGTTGAATATGAGCGCATTCTTGGTGTGCAATCTGTCATCACATGAGGCTGCTACGAAGAGTAGAGTGCGTGGCCACCAACCAGTCTGCAGCATAGAGAAATCGAGGAATCTTGGTAAGTGTCTTAACTAAGGACAAAACAAGAGAACCAGCGGCATTTTCTTCACCATATTTCTTTCATTAGGAGCGCCAAGAAGGGAAACCGCGAAAATTATTTCTTGAAGTCACATAATAATACGTAAGGAGAGAATCAAACTCGTTTCTACCGATCGCAGAACAGATGCTCTAACCTCCACACCACCCCGCCGGTACATGTTACGTGACTTCGAGAGAAATATGAAGCAAATGCGGCAAAGTGAGCAGGCCGATGGTCAATTTGATAAACCAGCTGCCGCTGTAACTTTATTTATTAAAAGTCAAAAGACCTTCTAGCTCTAGGTTTCCCAACCTGGGGATTGCAGAGCACTTTTTGGGGGCAGAAAAGAAGTTACTGAGGATATCAAAAAAATTTCACGTGTGTCTTTTTTTTACTAAAATATTCACTTGTTTGTTGGTTGATAACTAGTTGATCGAACTCATTTTAGCTTTTAGCATTGTCTATGATGCAATAGCTTCTGTCTGTATCAATAACGATGTAACAATGCTAAAGCTCGAGTAAGCCTTCTTTTTCCAAGTAAAACGACGATTCTCGTCAGTGACTAGCACGTTTTCTTTCTCTCTGTGTCAGCACGACGAGAATTCTTGTTTTGCCATTGCAACTGTTTAGGGCACAATTAAATCTTTATTATTCTCAATAAACTATATGTGGATTGCGTGACACTGCGAATGGGATCTCTTGTTTGTACACTGGTTTAAGTGACAGCAAATGAATAGTCGTAATCTTACGCACTGAGAAAACATTGTAATTCTGGCAGAATAAAAAAGAAGATGTAAATGTAGCAGTGACGAAACGTAATTTTGGCGGAATATCTTGCACCACCACACAGGACACGCGGCTGCAAATTGCTTAGCAACCAAAAATTTGCCAAAAAGCCTTATTGATTGTAAGACATCAACTTCTTACAAACATAGCACCATAGCCAACGAATTATGAGGGGTTCGAACACATCTTTGAACTTGACATATCTTTAGAAAAGCTTTGTGAAAAACAAATATTTATTAAGAAAAACAAAAAGTAGAAAAATTCTGCCTGGTTCACTTGTTTTGTCCTTGGTTAAGACACTTACCAAGATTCCTCGATTTCTCTATGCTGCAGACTGGTTGGTGGCCACGCACTCTACTCTTCGTAGCAGCCTCATGTGATGACAGATTGCACACCAAGAATGCGCTCATATTCAACAAAAAATACTAGCCTACCCGTGGAGCCACCACCTATAACCAATTGGTCAATGTGGAGCACTTAGCAGCCATACCTTGAAAATATTTGGGAAATTGGTTGTGTGCCAGAAATCAAGTTTATGACGTGCCAAACAATTTCAGAATCTTGGCTTTTCTTACGGAAAAATGCCATTTGGAGGATTTTTTCTTCATTATGGAATTTTTGCAGATTTTAAGTTGGCAACTGCGTTAAGTAGCAAAATGGATTTCAAGGATAAAATGCGTCAACACTCAACAGCAAAAAAGAGGTAGTTGTAAATAAGCATATGAGTCGTAGTACCTGTACTATGCCAATTTAGTACTACTTGCAAAATAACTATTTCCTTAGATTATAGCCAAGATTTCTGAGCCCTCACCAAGATATCAAAAACGTAGAGGAACTAAATATTTATTGCTCTTTTTAAGAGCAAAAAAGGATTCCTATTTTTCCAAAAACCATTTTAGCCCATACGACGGTATTAAATTGTAACGAAAAAAATCGACAAAATAATTGCATAATGTAATTGGCTGAGATAAGCTACTTTTGGAAAACATCTAGACAGTACAACTTTTATTTATTAAAAGCTACATTTGTGTACAATACTACAATTTGTTTAAAGGAAATGCTGGAGATGTCCTTCTTTGAAATTAAGACATTTTTGCAATCGACTCTACGTATTATTGAACACATTTTGGAGGATGTCGGGTGTTATCTGTTGGATGCATCGGATAAATGCTGTCTTTAACTCTCCCAAAATGTGGGGATCATTCTCATAGACTCGACTTTTCAGTGCATCCCAGAGATAATGTTTCAGACAAAATCTTCTCATGAGAATTTTAATTAAAAACTGATTCTCACCCTAGTAAAACTGCAAGTCCTCTTTCTACATCAACCAGATATAGCTGCTGGAGACCTACATTTATACTTCGTGTCTTTGTTCTGTTAGCAATTCTAAGAAATAATATCTGGTACCGCCAATTCTATGAAGTTTTCATTGTCTACTTCCACGTGTTCGCGTGAGAATCTCGTAGATCTGCAGCACTATGAAACTGCAGCACCTCAATCATTTTAGGTTTTTCTCAAAATCAAAATATGGTCGAAGTGTGAATCTCTGCTATTAAAGTTTAAATCGTTTCGGGAGGTTGCATATAATCAAAAACCTGTCGCAGTATCGACGGCATTCCTAGATATCAATCGGATTTTTTCGCGTCTGAATTAAATTTGATTCCTTCATCAAGAGTGCTTTTTGATATCGCAATTGAGTTTGCTTTTTGCGCCAAGACCTTTCCCCCAAATCGTGTGACTGGGATAGCAGCAGTCGCAGATCATAATCCAAAGGAGTCAAATCCGGAGATCTAGCAGCCCAAATTCCATATGAAATTATGCGGTTAGCAAAGATGCTTTTCAAAAAGTTTAGTGATGTACCAGCAGTATGTGCAGTTGATTCGTTTTGTTGGAACCATTCTTAATTGAGCTCAGTCTTATTTAACTCACTGACAAAGGTTCTATTGCATAGTAACTTTTTGCACACTAGTTGGTGTTTTGATGACTAACTTGTTTTCATATTAGCACCTAAATATTGAGTCACAAAACCAGCCATTGTTAAAAATATTTTCTACTGCACAGTAATTTTTCGAACACCCTGTAGCTTAAACTTATTTTACCAAACCGACTTGAGTGAGGTAGAGTACCGATTACGTCATGAAACGTTAAAATTAAAATGACTACATCACAATCGAAACTTTAAGTATATTAAGAAATACTTCAAATGAATTAGATAGTTAAATATAAATTAAAATTATTGATGAAGTGTGACATTAAATAATAGTAAGTTTACTTGAGCTTTTAACGAAAATATTTTACAATGAAATGTAGCAGTGTGGGGCCCCTCAAGCTGGGGCCCCGATGCATTGCACCGGCTGCATCAGCCGTAGTTGCGGTCCTGAAGAATCTATTACAACATATTAACAACCCACGACCGGTTTCGATCTCATTGGGTATCATCAGGTGGGTGTAAAAGACACAGGTAATAAAAATGCATAGCCTAATTCGCAACAGATTTGTCATTACGTGCAAAATGATGATTCAATACAAAGCAATACAAAACAGCAATACCTAAATCAAGAAGGTCTCATTTTTGGACACTCAGATCCACCTGATATGGACACATATCGGTAAGCCCTAATAGGGGTGTGCAGTCATTATTAAACCGCAATCCATTTACAATGTATAGATTGTGCTAGTTGCAAGTTAGCAAGTTTCAGGCAATCTCCTATTTAGGGGGATCTACAACCACCATCACACTAAGTTAAATAGAAAAGTTGCTTAAAAACTAATAGCAACATCATGCTCTACAGTACTTACTTTGTATCTATCTCAGTGTGATACTGAAGGAACATCCCTTTAAATAGGAGATTGCCGGAAATTTGCTTACTAGCAACAAGCAAAATCTAAACCTCGTAATTACATAAAGAATTAACAATGACCCTACACCCCTATTTGATCGTCTTACCGACGTGACTTTTTGTCTATATCATGTGTGTGTATCTATCAATCAGACCTCCCTGGTATAGGTATTGCTGTATTTTAATGCATCATTATTGTGCACATGGAGGCAATTCTGTTGTGAATCAGACTTTGCATTTTTTATGTGTGTCTTTTACACCCAACTGATGAGACCTATTAAGGTAGAAATCGGTCGTGGGTTGCTGACTGTTGTATGACAAGCTATAATGTTGGTCATTTTCTATTTATCGAAATACAACAATGATTCTGTTTCATAGATATTTGAAGTAACATAATTACACATTCAAACGTCTTTACTTTTTTACTAAACCCTCATCAGGGAATCATTGTAAATTACTACCAGTACAAATATTTTTGCTAATAAACATGCATTCATCTCAAAGCTGTAATTGATAACAGTGAGAATCAGATGTTAAAAACTTTTCTGGCGGTTTGTAATTAAAACAACAATCTGTCAAACAGCGCTTCTGCATGGTGACTAAAAGTAACGAGAAATAGCTTGCCGGAAAAGGTATGAATAATGAGGTGCGAATAAGTAAATTTATCATCATTGCTTTTCAATCATGTATGCACATGACCGATAGAAACATGCTCAAATTAATATTGTGATAAAACAACCAGAAACTTCCCGTTTTTGTTTGTACAGTAGATTCCGCTTAATCGGGTCACATCGGGACGACACCATTTGGCCCGATTAAGCGGCTTACCCGATTATCCGAAGTCTTGCAGTATCAGTGCCAGGGTTGTCCTTTGGTACACCAGTTATCTCAGCTAGCTAGTGATGACTAGTATTTGGAGGTTGCTCTTTAATTTTTCTTAAAGCAAAAATCTTTTCAGCAACTGCTAAATCTTTTTGCAGCATTTCTGCTGAGGACTTCACACAATTTGCAACAAAACACAACAATTACCATGTCCAAAAGCATAAAATGACAAAATAATTTGCGTTTGTATTGTTCAATTGTTACATAATAAAGTTGGCTTTGTGATATCGAGTTCTATTGCATTACAAAGGCGGTTTTGCAATTACACAAATGTATGTCTGGCTACAGCTGTGGCCCGATTAAGCGAAATGGTGGCCCGATTATGCGGATTTAACATAGTGCATTATCTTTGATTGGATTTCGTTCTTCACAATTTGGCCCAATTAAACAGCTGACCCGATTAACCGGCGGCCCAATTAAGCGGAATCTACTGCACTTCCAAGAAGTTGTTTTGAAATACACTGAACCATCGTTTTTCCGGACTAGATAGTGCAAGAATCTGTCCGGATAATGAAAAATTCCGTATAACACAAATGAATCCATGCAATGTTTTGCAAGCTCCAAGTGGTTACGATCGATAGAGAGCGTTTTATAAGCGAGAAACAAAACAACAAAGCAAGTGCTGAACGCGCGAGGCTTAAATAAAATGAAATACGTCCTCAACAGTATGTGCAATGCATTTACATTATTCACAGGGTTGAAGAAAACTTATTATTCTTGGTCCATGGCCTCAGTATCGGAGGTACATGTAAAGCTCTCAAAGTCACCTCCTATCTGGAATTTCTGGCAGTACGCGAGGGGCGCGTTGTTTGAATTCATATGTCGGTCGTCCGAACTCACAGTCCAGATAAACCGAAATCCGGACTAACGAGGTCCGGAAAAACGAGGGTCGAGTGTAATGTCTTTCAATATTATAATTATAATATGCGACGCGATGGCGTAGTAATTAGAGCGTCCGCTTTGCAGTTGGTAGACCTGGGGTTCATTCCCCTTGTCGAGTCATACCAAAAGACTTTAAAAAATAGTATCCACTGCTTCCCTGCTCGGCGCTCCGCATTTATGGGAGGTTGTGGAGAACAAGCCGGCAAGTTCGCTTGTTGTGTTCTTGGGCAAGGCACTTAACGGGACGCCCTCGCCTTTATATGGAAGACAGGTAACCCAGACACCTCGGAAATAACAACTCCCAAGCGACTGCGGACTAGCGATACAATTCGCTTTCTCGTGAATGGAGGATAAATACGGCAAATATTATTATTTCCCTTCAATCAACAAAAAGCAAAATCAACGAAAAAAGGATCTGTCATTTTCAAAAGTATTTTCTAAGCTGGGCCGGACGAAAGAGATCGTTAGTGTCATTTTCTTTATGCAATACGGAGAAGTTTCTCATGCTAAGTATGCAGTAAGAAGAATTGATACTAATAGCTTCTTTGTTGCAGCTCAGATATTGCGTTTAAGCGAAAGTAAAGAGAAGTGGCATGAATCTAGACGTTTGGTATTGAAAGATGAAGAAAAAGCAAAAATATTTAAAGATATACAAGACCTCAATGCTGTGCAGATTGAACACTCTACCGAACAGCATCGAGTTGTCCAGTAATTAAGCACATTGATGCGGTTGGAGCACTCTACCAGGCGTTGTGGAGAAGTCATTATACACGTCAAATAAAACAGCTTTTTCAACTGTATATAATTTTCGGATCCGCGTTGGATATCTTAGCACTTTGTGCTCCCCTAATGAGGCCACAAAGGAAGAAACGGCAGAGGCTTGGAGAATAAGTAGTTCCAACATTTTTGATGCTAATCAACTTAGTTGATGGGCGTACAGATTGTCAACAGGTCTCTAGGTGTGTTATAGGTCCAAAATGTACCAGAATTTTTCTGATGTATGCCAACGAGATGGAATGTATCAGTTTTTGAACTAAAGACCAAAAATCAGGGGTGTAGATGCGGCTATTTCGTCAATCGCTTCCGCTTCCACCGCTTCCACTAACAAAATACGAAAAAACGACCGTTGACAATTTTTTTAGCTTTTGTGGATGTGTAGCTCGCCTTCTCCTACACTTTGTATCATTTTGAAGAGACAAAAACCTATTCATGTATTGCTATTACTTTACCTTTTTCACTTAAGCGTATTGTTCCGAACTACTCTGTGTTTGTTTTTTCTTAGATCTTAGAACTCGCGTTGAATGTAGAACAGTGCTTTTCCACTTTTTTGTCATCGCGGAACCTTTAATGTACTTTCGCGTTTGTCTCGGAAACCCCACCAACAAAAATTTAGAAATCACAAATTGCTTGTAAAAAAGTCCAATATTTCGTTACTACAATTCAAAAAATAATTAAATACTTCAACAAATAGACAGTTACTACAAGTTTCTTCTCTACTTACAACCGCTTTTTCAACAGTTAACCTAATGCTTCTCAGATCTAAACCGTATGACCACATATTGCAGCTCTCGACAATAATCTGCCGTCACAACAACAAATTACAGCGACACAGAGCAGATTTTCCCTCTTTATTCTCAACTAACTCTGACTTTGAGTTAACTTTAACTCTAATCACCGGTACTGACCTTCTGTCCGTCCCCACAGCACATATTGACTCTAATTCTTCTAAATAGTTAAGTGCAAATTTTGAGCCGTTTATAAAGTTGACCCTCCATTTTATGGATTAATGCGGACCGGAGGCTGTTCATTACTTGAAAATGTACGTTGCTGTGAAATATGCTGCAGGTTAGCCCAGAAATGCCCGGTAGAATAAATGCTCTCTGCAGATACAATGTGGCATATTTTGTAAACGTATCTGCGTAAGGTAATTAGTAAATTGCGTGGAGAATATAAACAAAACACTCAGCTATTGGTAGCTGCTAAAACCGCAGTAACATGTGTAGATGTGTATCTTACACTAATTCAAATGTAATTAGTCAGAGTCGGAGATGATCATAGGCAGATCTGAGTCGGAGGCTATTATTGCCTGATGGCCATATTCAATTTCAGGGGTTGCAGGACTACTACTGGCACGCGGAGCATTTTTACTGGGACTAGCAGAATTTTGGTCTAGCGACCACCCATATGCTGTTCTTTGATGAACCAGCTCACTGACCATTCTTAGATTTCCGCAGGAATGTGCCAATAGCTGGCTGTATAAGGAGCAATCAACCAAAGCGTCATCGTAAGTTCGCAAAGTTGATGCCTTCAATTTTGACAAACAAAATCTGCCACTCGAAAGACTGCTTCTTGATCATTGCTGCTTTTCTTCATTTCCACTCGAAAGACTGCCTCTTTGTTGCAGGCAAATTCACACTTTTGCGTTTTACTAATTGTTTTGGCATCTTGATTATGCTCTGAGTAACGTATATTGATGCTTGCAGAAAGGCGGAGAGATGTAAGGTAGAGTCTGCACTAGCTATTCACTATCCCTTATTTAAGAATATTACATGTGCTGTTACCTATCAGGACAATAGTGAGGAATAGCTTATTTAAAAGCATTGCACAAGAGAAACAATACAACGCTGTGCTTTTACAAACATTTTATCTGCAATTACAATTTTGAAATAAATTTAAAGTGTCAGGTTTTATTAAATTTTAATTGTTTTTCACAGTCCGTTAAATCCGAAGTCCGTTGAACCGAGGTCCGTTAAATTGAGGGTCTACTGTACGGTATACAAAGGAGGCAAAATTGAAATTACCAGACGCACTATTTCGTGATACAGGGTGTTAACAAATTCAGATGTTATTAAAGTTGTAAGTAGGATTACATCACAATCTGCAACTTGCTATCTCAAGGTTCCATTTATAACTATTTATATACTCGGAACACCACTATATATAAGAAATCAATATACTATAATCAGAAATAAATGCTAGTAATAAATGAAAAACCTTCGCGGCTCCCTCACGGAACCCTTAAAACTCACGGAGCACAACTACATGTTTTGCGAAACCCCTGTTGAAGAGCATTGATATAGAATGATCAAGTTGTTTCCGACGTGAGCAATTTTTTTATTGACGTTTTCAACCCCTCAACCAAGGTCAGTTAAGTTTAATCAAATCATTTTGTTGGCTACGTTTCATTGTCCAAACTACCATTTTGTGGTTCTGCGACAATTCATAGTTGGAAATTTTGGAAATTTAAAGTCAAATTGAAACCCTAACCTTACCCTAATCCTAATCCTAACCCTTGTTGTAACCTCAACCCTAAGGCTACTTTGAATTTCTGACTTTGAATTGTCAAAACACTCCTTTTTCTTACCTTCTTACGATATAAAATATGATGCTAGTTATACTTTTTCTCGTTCTCTCGCACTACTGATATCACTCGTTCATACAGACTTATAGTACAACTTCACCGTTTAATCCACATCGGGAAATGGACGAAACTTTTTCGCCAAGATTTTTTTAAAGTTAAATTACTTATGTGGAAGCGGATGCGGTAGAATTTTCGCGCTTCCGTTTCTATAGAAAAAGGACTGCTTCCACTTCCACATCCCTGCCAGAAATGTATATGATTGTAATCGTAATCGGTAATTTGTGATCGATTACGACATTTTCATGTCATCGTAATTAAATTCGACTACAGGGTGTGTAATTGTAACTGTAACCGTAATCGACCTGGACAAATATCCTTTGATTTTAACATTAGAAGGACCGGGATTTGCGTCTACCTGAAAGGACCGAACCCGTCAATTGACTCACGCGGTTTTCTTGGTATATTGTGCTGTAAGTGTTTTACATTTTCTTTTGTGCTGTCTCTTTTAAGTCAAACCAAGGCTGGTGTGGATATTTTGGATCAAAAGTTCAAACTGTATTTAGTCAGAAGTACTCGCAAAGGATAGCCGGTGCATGCCATTTATCTATATATATAAAACTCAAGGTTTGTCTGTCTGTATGTCCGCTATAGAAATAAAACTGGAGACATTTAGATACAAACAAACATAAGAATCTTATATAACTTTTTCCAGGGAAGCCAAGTACGGTATTTTGATTTCGATCAGAATCGTCTATGGGGAGCTACGAGCCTATATTTATTCAACCTATATTGAAATATCAACGACGGGTAAGGGGGCTACGAGCCTATATTTATTTTCCTTCTCTTTACATTTTACCCGATCAACGACGGGTAAATCTATATTTATTTTCCTTCTCTTTACATTTTACCCGATCAAAGACGGGTAAATCTGCTAGTAACGTTATAAACAAGGCTCAAATGAACAGTTGAGGGTATCAACAAAGCCGTGAGCAAAGCCAGCATCAACCGAAGAGTTTACAGACAAAAAATAAGTAAACAGCTGACAGGCAGTCTTTAAGATGTCGTAGTTTCTTCACCTCTTGCAAAATTTATCAGATCCATAACAACCTCTCCTGTTATTCTACACCGGAAAAGAAGAGAATGTAACAGGCTAAAGGGGACTGAACCAAAATACCGCCTCGCGTATTTTTTAAATTGTGTAGAAATAGATCAAGTCATGTTTGCATGGTATGTCAAACACCAGTATATTGGTGAAAAATGTTCAAGCAAACAATGCTTGCGTATATCTTGCAAAATTTCAAAAAATGTTTGTTTCTTAGCAAACTGCAGAGAGTGATACTGTTTCGAACTATTAGGTCGCTTCAGTGTAGTTGGTAGCCGACAAGAAGCTAGAGGCTTTTAACGAAGCATAGCTTAGACCGCCACACTTGTGTGACCTATATCAGGTCCACTGTGGTGGATGGTCTGTCAGTACTCTGCGAAGCCGTATCACTCGTGAATGAGTGGCAGTTGTCGCAGGTGCACAAAGTCTAACAACTGCTAGAACAATAGTGCTGTTACTGCCCAGTGGTCACAAGCTCTTATAGTAATGCAAGAGGCAAGCGATGCACTTAGCAAACTACAGGCAGTGACACTGTTTCGACCTATTAGGTCTTTTCAGTGTAGTTGGTGACCGACAAAAAGCTAGAGGCTTCTAATAAAGCATGCTTGTTTTTCTTTCTTTAATTCTTGATAATCATGTAATTCTTTGAATGCGCAGGGTTTGCTTAGAAAACAGCTTAAAAGCTGATATAAAACACTTTTTGACATAAGTTAATAACAATCTGCGAAGCAATATTTAACATGAAGCGCTACACGGAAGACAGTGTTACAATGCAGTGTTTGGGAGACTCTAGCTAATGATTGAACTCGAGTCTGTGCAAAAAAAAAGACTCGACTTGACTCCTTTTTTTGCACCGACTCGACACATGTGACACGAGTCAAGACTCGTCTGGTTTGCTGAACTAAAAAAATTGAGATCTTTCTTTTTATAAGAACCTGCTAATGAAATTGGTTTTTAGATAAAGTTTTGAATAAGTTTCGTCACCCCCATATTATTCAAAATGACGATGTATCTGTAAGCAAATAACTTATGGTGTTGATGTAACTTATGTTGGAGAACCATGTTATAGATTTTACAAAAATATATCTAGGTTGATTTTGAAAGTGTCAAATGTTAAAGTTAGGCCGATTTACAGAACATTTGAAGTTGGAAATAACTTAAAATTAAAATCTTATACTCCTTTACCTTTGGTGTCTGATGTCGTGTACCGATTTATACGCCTAAGGAATACGGGTAAACATACATATGTATGTCATCCAAACATTAGGTCACCAGGGTAGGGGAAGATATGAACCTTAATAACAGTACAAAAAGCGGCATTAAGCACCATTTGCAACAGAACAAAACTTGTCCTAAAAGTGAAATAAATTTGCACTCGTCATTTACGGTTTTAACGAAAGTTCGTTTGAATATAATGCATATAATATTAATGAAGCTTGGTTAAATAAAGCGAACTACTTCTTAATAAACAGCTATACGCAAATGGTTGTTCGGTTTGGTAGAAATCTTTTAAATTATTTATCTCATTCCGTCACAGTCCATCAATCTATTGTATTTGCCGCTATCGCGTTTAGTTATTTGTCATCATTTAGCCGTTTTTTGTCATCGCGGTTATTATTCGTGACGATCTATAATATGTAGTTACCGGTAGAAGTTGCTGTGACTTCAAATTTTTATTTATAATCTGACTTGCTGAGGTCGTGTAAGGCCCAAGCTTATATTAATATTTTGAAAGTTTTATTTCTGTACCATAATTAACTTTAATGCTTGATATTAAAAATGCTTTGACAATGCTTGATATAAGCCGAAAACGTTTAGCTTGGAGTGTTTGTAAATCAATTATCAAAAATGAAAAGTGGTTTAGTGTTACGATGTAATATTTTTTTTACTCACTGGCTACCAGTGGCATACGGAGGGAGAACTCTTATACACGCGCTCCCTTAGGAAAACGTTTAATATCATTTGCAGTCGTTATGCCTGTAAGCGGTAACAAACAAATAAACTGTTCTACAGTGACAGCATTAGTTTAAATGTCTAAGGCCTTGGAAATTACTATTTGTTTCCGGTTACGTGTAATTTTGTTTGATAAATCCCTCAGCGTTGACTGAAACAAATAGAACTTTACCCAACTTTGCCTCAGTGATTGTAGGCGTAGGCTACTAAATTATATAGCAAAATAGCAAAAATGTTTTTCATGTGGCGCGATTTTGCACAGTGATGTTGCTTTCTTTTGATTTCCCCTTAAACTATCTCAAGTCCGTGCTGGATACGGATTATGTTGCATGTTCGTTTTACCTTGCTTAGGTGTGCTCAGAGAAATTAAAAGAGTCCTTGCTTTTCTCAAAATTTATAGCTTTGATCCCGGTAGCTCTATAAAGCTATTATCAACCAAAATAGAAAAAATGTTTCTCCTAAGTATGGTGCGATTTTACCCTGGCAGGGCATACCATCATCTGTGCCGAGTTAAAACGTATTAATTAATACAGCTGCGCCAGCTTTACCGTACAAACATTTATAAAAGCAGCAACAAAGAGTTGTAGAAAATATTCGCCATAGTTTCTGTACACGTAATTCGAATCATCTTAATCTATTAATCAAGACTGGTTGTACTCAATAAGAAAGAGTGATGTCACAAACTATCATTCGTACTTTTTAAAACGCATAAGGGAGGGGAGACATATCCAAAAATGATGGCGGCGCCCAAATGGTGGTCGCTTTGCTAATTAAAGAAATGAGCTATTTAGTGGTAGGCATATTGCACGATTTGATGGACCCCTTTTAGTATTTACATTTGTGATTATAATTTTTTTGGCTGCGCCGTTTGCTTTAAATCGGCCATAACGTGAACAGGAGTCATGCCTTTTCGCTAAGGCATGTAACCTATTCCAACAGGCGTCTATCAAAATATTTTCAAAGCAAAACGTTCCCTCTAAATCCTATTTTACAAATTGATGCTATTATTGTTTAATTTTGATCTTTTCTTAAGCTTGGGATTTTATAACATTTAACCCTACCCTCAATCCAGTCCTCCCTTCTTTTAAAGGAAGATTAATGTTTCGTATCGACACAAATACCCTATCAATTGCAAATATTAGTAATGGGCTTTACTGTTGATGTTCGCTATTAAAATGATAGTGGATAATGTTGCTGCTTGCTGCTTTTCTCCCAAAATAGTTGTAAGCATTGTGATGCCATTTAAGATTATGAGCTACCACTGCGTTTTAAAAGGGTTCAAAAAGACTGCAGAAAAACCATGATTAAAAGACATTTAAATGAATAGTCTTTGGTTGCACCTTGATGCAGCGTAAGATGCTATAGAATTACTTTTAGCAAAAACTAACGTTTCTTGAAACGCAATCGATTAAAAACAGTATGGCCGGGTGTGGGTAGCTACTGCATATCTCCCGAGTTTATGGAGTCCGTGGTAACGTCTTATTTATTCTGTTTTTACCATGGGCGTCCTTAAACTAAACAGACTTTTATCCGTTAAATTCAGCAAGTGCTTGAAAGAATATCAAAGTTGTGAGAGAGCGCCAAAGTAATTAATTGATATGCATTTTCAGGATAAAGCCATTAAATATTAGGACCGCCACTTACGACTTTTTGGTAAGGGTAGGCACGTTGGTATGTGCTAACGCCTCTGACTGCGGGCATGATGTTTCGTCCTCGTATAAACGCAGCCATGCAAAGAGCAAGCTTACCCAAATGAAGCACTAGTAGTTAAGTGATTGCAATAGCAGGGCCCCATCAATAATGTTGAAGCCAAGAACATCAAATCAGCTTGTTGCGTCGGCTTCACCCAATTGCCGAAGAAATTGCTTCAACATTTAGATGATGTGTAACTATGTTGCAAAAAATCAAACAGAATCATCTTTACCTCCATGCTCTAGTAGGGGGATCACCAATGTGTTTGCTTGGAGTAGACTATGCATTAAAATGTTGGGAAACTTCATTTTTAGATAAATCTTTTCGAAAATTTTGCTTTGTAAACAAATAATGAAAATGTACCAAAGACCTATTTCTTCCTAGATGTTGCAATTTTGTGCAGTCCAGGCACCAAACATATTCCCAAATCTATCCTGCAAGGACGCACTCCACACGTCTACAGCTATCATACTCGCTCCTGCAAATTCAAAAGCAATCAACTTGAAACTTCATTCTCAGCATTAGGAAAACACGTTTTGCAAAATTTGTCAAATGCTCATGAATACAGTAAAGACAGATTGTCAATCCTCGCCCACGCACGCACTGTCTTTTATCTGTCCAATTTTAAAGCCACTTACATAAAAACATCTGACAGATTTGTGCAAACAAAGAGAATTTGTCTACAGCCTCAAACTTTCACACTAGCTGCTCGTTTTCCACTGGTCACTTTTCTTGCGAATCGCTTGCCAGCGCCTTGTTTTTTTCTTTTTTTCCGTTTTCGCTATGTAAGCCTTCGAACTTCCTTCTTTTCTGATGTGTTGATTTGAAAAGAGTCGGACGAAAAGTTTCGGGAGATAAATATAGTACATTCTGCCATTATGAAGGTTTTGTTTTCCCCTCTAATATCTGAAAGGCCTCTAAGCCAAGTGCTTAAAAAGCCTTTTCGTTTGTGATTCGTAACAATTTTACCGCGTTGCAGATAAGATCATATTGATGAGGCCTACTTTCGGTTGTGGAAACCCAGCCTGCATTACTCAACTTATAGTGGTGCATTAGTCTACGTGGTGCATGCTGTTGGGTATTTTGGATCGCTTTTGTTAGTTCGCTGAACAGCAATATAATGTTTGACAATTATATCTGTGTGCTACTGTGAGCTGACACCGTGCTATACCCCAAGCTATTTCGCTCCTGTGGCTTATTTCTCGAATATGATATTTGGAGCATTTGCTTAGCTAACATAGAGCTAACATGGGCCATTCAATCGCTTTGTTGACGGGAAAATAGTACAGCAAACAAGCTCTTCACATTGGATTTAATTATTTTGTGGCGGTTTTACATTGGATTTAGTTATTTTGTAGCGGTTTTACATTAGCTAGCCTTCAATTAGGCTGCTTACCTTGCTTGCCACTAGACCGCATCTTCTTTTCAAGGGCGTCGGCGGAAATTTTTCTTCGGGGGGAGACAATGAACGCAACAATGAAGACTGCTGTAATTTGTCTTTCATTCTATAAAGTTACTTTCCATGTAAGCGTGTTAAACGGGGTATTTTGAATTTTTAAAATCCAGGGGCACGGTCCCTCCTTGATCTCTCTGCAGAGTTCTTTTGGTGTTGTTTTGTCATTCAGGCTGCGTTCTTTCACTTGCGCATCTTTTTCTTGTCAAGTGCACTTTTTGAATTTTCTGTTACTCCTTGAGATGTTATTTTGTCATTTTAAATATTTGTGCTGCCGAACATAACTATTCGCGATAACGCGGTGCTCAGAGCGTCCGCTTCGTGGTCGGTCAGCTGGGGGGTTATTTCACTTGTCGAGTCACCGCCTATCAAAGGCTTTAAAAATGACATTTACCAATCTCCTGCGTGGCTTTCATCAGTGAGGGTAAAACCGGATGAAATTTTCTTAGTTGTGATTGAAGTAGCCCTTGTCATGGCCTTAAAAAACAATTGCACTTAAAGAGCGCCTAAGAACAGCAAAATTTATCATTTCGCATTTTACAAATATCGATCAAAGCTCTAAAGAAGAGTTTGAATCTACCTCTAGCCTCCGCACTACCGGAGTATGGTGGAAGACAGTGAAGCCCTAGAAACCGGGAAACTCCCAACATTCTTGATCACAGGTGATGGACTAAAGAGAAAAAGAAGCGTGCACCGTAAAGAGTTTGTCGCAGGCAAAATAAAATCAACATTGTTCTGATTCGAATGACCACTGGCCCTGAACCAAGAATTTTTAATTCTGCCAATGGTGGGGAGACAAAAATTTAAAATAATGTTGTGCAGTGAAGATAAAGAGAGGGAGTCGCAAGTTTGACGAGGAAGCTCTCATTTTTTGACAGAGACTAGTGAAACTTGTGTGCCGAGAAATTATGATAAAACAGTAAGCCCAAGCCTACAGTGCCAAAAAGATAAGTGGATATAGCGGATAAAAGAAGAGAGGCTAGAGGAGCTGTTGATGGAAGCAGGTACCTCACCTGGTCAGCTCTTCAGCCGTGTCATTATCTGATAGTAAAGAATAACCGGAAACTCATTGCAATCTGAGAATAACTTACAGGAAGAGGAGAGAATTGAAAGTTCCTGCCATCTGTGCCAAAGAGGTAAAAAATAGGTAAAGAAAAACACAGCGAGGTCAAAGGAAAAGTTAATGGCTTGTTGGTGCTTCCCAGACCAGCTGAACTCGCTAAATGGCACAGGCCTCAGAAAAAAGCTTGAATCAACTGGGCATGCCGAAAAAGAAGGGTGACTTTGGTGCCGCAAAGTAGGCGGCTGGTAAGGACGCCGATGCTTCCTTTGCAAAAGGAAAAGAAACAAAGCTATTTGTCCGTCATGATATCGTGATTTGGAAGAGAAACATGGAGGTCAGGAGTAATATCTTTGCTAGAAAAAAAGGGATGAGGGCGAAAGCATGAAATAGAAAAAGTGATTTCCGCGCTGAAAAAGTACGGTTTCAAGGAGAAGAATGGAAGGGCAGGCAAAAAGAGATTTTCGTAAAGAACAAGGACAAAGTGTGAGCGGTGAGTGAACAAAAGGAATCTTTGGTTACACCTTGTACCTTGAGCAGCATATTAATCCTTCATTATTAAAGTTAAATTTGTTTATTCTACTGCAGTGGTCGACAAACCATCAGGGAAAAATAAAGGTCATCAATTTAATAAATGAGATAACAATATTTCTGCGAAAAAAGTTAACTTCCAGATAGAGGAAATTAACTTAAAACTTGAGTGTTTGGAGTTTACCAATTCAACCAATCTAATTAGTTGAATTGGTGAAGGAACAAAAGGGGAAAATAACTGCAAAACGAGTTATCTTGTCAAACTTGAAGTAGAAAAAGAGGATAGTTGAAAAAAGAATTGCTCATAAGAAGACTTGGAGAAATGAATCTGAGTGACTCAGAAAGGAAGCACAGAATCCTCAGAAAGAAGAAGAGGGATAGGTGAGAACCAGATTTAGGTGGTTGAAGCTCAACTGGCCACCCGAAGCAGGTAGCCTACCACTTGGTAAGGTCGAGCGTTCCACTTGGTAAGGTTGGTAACGCAGAGGTAAGGAAACCATCAGTGAAGTATAGATAATAGCAAGTGTGAAACAGCTTTATATAGAAAAGATAGCTACTCTTCAGGGGGGTTCTAAAAGAAAGCGGAGATACAGCATAAAATTTTGAGACAAGAAAACAACTTGACTTTTATCAATGGTACATGTTTAAAAAAGTAAAAAAATATGGTCAAAGGTAATTCTAAAGAAGATGAAATTAGGGCTGGAGAGGAAAGTGAAGTTGAGCAGGGAGAAGCGAGGCTGAAGGTTCTCCTGGTGAAAATTCATTAAAAAGCTTCACATTTTTTGGGGTTAAGAAGAAGACAGCAGTCCGAAAATCAGCGCTCCTTGATATGTAGTCTCCCCAACAGCAGGTACAGAGTGATGCCTGATGGTCAGCGTAAAAAGAGCCCGTAAAGACGAAAGTAAGGGAAGCAAGAACGACATCGACGAAAAAGAGAGCAAAACATTGTCTAAAAGAGATTCTTTCGAAACACCTCGGCGGACTCTAGAGGAGTGGTTCTTGTGATTTTAACACAACAAGCAATGGCGCCTATATTAGAAAAAAAGATTAAGCTCACTAAATAAAGCAAGCTGTAAGGCTAGGAGAAATAGGCTTGTGAAAGAAAGTAGGGTGCCAGATAAAGTCACATGCCTTAAAAAATTGATAGTAGCAAGTATTGTCCGAGAGCTAGCTTTGGTTTGTAAAATCTGGGAGGGACTGAGATAAAAAAGAATATACGATTAAGAGTACACCAATCAGTGGGAAACCGGTCTGACGAGGAAAAAAATGTTAGTCTTTAAAAAAAAGTATAGCAATTGCCTTTTTTCCATTCCAAAAGAAATCAGAGATTCAGCGTAAGGCCTAGTGAGAAGAAAAAAAGCACGGCCTTCATTGATGATACGTGCTTAGAAAAGGAAAGAGTGAGATCAAAGGTGACCCCAAAAAAGTGAAATTGGGACTGCTGTGATTTTAAAGGTGAAAAGAGAAAATATTGTTTAATTTGAAAAAAAATCGTCAGAAATAGATATAGGCTACTGTAGTATTTGCTACTTGAATGAAAAACAGCTTCATGTGGAAATTGGGTTCCAGAAATTTAGGAAATTGCCTTTGTAGCTACACCTATGTACCGGTGAAACCAGTATCAGCAACATAGAATACAGTTTTTCAAGAAGTTAAACACTTCATGCTCATTCACCTTCTCAGCATGCCTTTAATTGCCAAAGCGAGGATTGCCGCTGTGAAAATTTTGACTTAAAAATAATCGTTTAAATCCAAAGAAGGTCTATATCAAAGTCTTGTTATACAGTAGCTTAAATTGGCTCTTACTCAGGGATTTGGAAGCGAAAGCTGGAAGCGGTCCTTTTTTTGTGGAAGTGGAAGCACGAAAAATCTATCGCTTCCGCTTTCACATAGGTTATTTGACTTGAAGAGTAACTAGGCGAAAAAGTTTTGTCCGTTTCCCGATGTCGATTAAACGGTGAAGTTGCACTATAAGTCTGACTGAACGTGCGACATCAGTAGCGCGAGAAAACGAGAAAAACTAGCATCACATTTTATATCCATTGCGGGTAAGAAAAAGGTAGTTTGGTCAATGAAACGTAGCCAATAAAATGATGATTTGACTAAAGTTAAGTGATCTTGGTTAGGGGATTGAAAACGTTGAAAAGCAAATCACTCACGACGAAAACATTTTCATCATTCTACATCAATGCTCTTCAATAAGGGTTCCAAAAAACGTGTAATTGTGTTCCGTGAGGGGACCGCAAAGGTTCTTTGTTTGTTAATAGTATTTATTTCTTATTTCAGTACATTGATTTCTTATATGTAGTGGTGTTCCGTGTATCTAAATAGTTAGTAATGGAATCTTGTTACAGCAAGTTGCAGATTGTGGTGTAATCCTATTTTCAACTTTAAGAACGTCTGAATTCGCCAACTCCTTTGTCACGTAATAGTGCGTCTGTAATTTTAATTTTGCTCGCCTGAAATGATTAAGACCTAAATTTCGCACTTAACTATTCAACAAGATTAGAATCTACATTCAACACGAGTTCAAATATCTAAGAAAAAACAAACACACAGTTGTTCGGAACAATAAGTTTAAGCGAAGTAGGTAAAGTAAGAGCAATATATGGATAGGTTTTTGTCTACTCAAAATGATAAAGTGTTGGAGATGGCAGGCTCCAGACCCAAAAACGTTGTTTCAAGTTTTTGAAAATTGCTGTGAAAATAAAATGCAATCTTCAATTTACCCCAACAGAGCAAAGGCTTACAAAAGTATGACAATGCTGGTGTTACGTGAACTGACAAATAACCACATAGAAAGGAGAAAATCCTGAATTATGAACAAGCGATAGGGGCAGTTTACAATTCATTTATAACTGACATCGATCTGAACGCCTACTTGACATGAATTCATGTTTTACGTGGCTGTAATGCTATGAGTCATATTAGTCTGATGCAGTTCTAATGAAAAACAACTTAACACAACCGAAGGGGGTCGATATCACTTTTAGTTTATTTATTATGAACAAGATGGAATTGTACCTGGAAAACAACTCATGAATACTGCTTTCTTATATGACTACAGTCGGCTCGTACTCGAAAAACAAATTATTCAAGCCACTTCTCCAATTCCGAGAAACTGCTCCGAAATCATTATAAATAGCAGCCCCGAATTCTACTACACCAGATTGACGAAAGCATTGGTTACAAAGCCATGCTGCAGTATCCACCAGCTTTGATAAAAAGCATTGAGCACGGTACGTTTATTGAATGCTGCTCTGTACGAATGTGTAGATCAGAGGTGCCCATTACGTCGATCGCGAAGGCATTGTGGGTAGATCGCACGGCATTTAAAAAATTAAATTTAAAAGAACATTTAAAAAAGTTGGCGCCAGCCTATCGTCTATCCTCACAATGACATTTTTATTTTTTATCTTATTTTAGGTATTTATTTTTGTCACTATGACATCTGACCTGACAATTCTCTGACACACGCGTCACTGCACATGCTCATACAACTGCACGAAGTACTGTAAAACTCTAGCAAGCAGTTTCTTCGTGAAGGTAAACATGCAGATTATGTTCAACTAAATGACCATCGGTGGCTGCTGGACTTAGCATTCTTAACCGATCTGACCAACATGTTGAATGACCTCAATCTACAGCTGCAAGGAAAAGACAAAACTGTGATTGATATGATCAGCTCAGTTAATGCTTTTAAACGAAAAATGCAACATCTCTCCTCAAAGCTCCACTGCCATGATTTGGCAAACTTCAAGAACCTCCCAGCAGAGCTGGAGACACAAACGCAGTCATGTGCGCAGCTTGACAGTGCGCACTACATAAAGCAAATTGACAATTGTCTTTCAGAGTTTCACAGACGCTTTCAAGACTTTGCTTTACTCGATCCAGTCGCTACATTCATGTGCTATCCTTTCCAGGAAGATATTGTGGTTGTTTCACTGGCGTCAAAAATTACAACACTGTTCCACCTAAACTCTTCTGAAGTGGAAGATGAGATTCTGACACTTCAAGCCGACCTTCAGTTTAAGGCCAGAGCTTGTAACGGGTTCGTGGAGCAGAGACCCTTGGGGTAGTCTCCGAACCCGAGACAGATTGCAGTGAAGCTGAAGTTGTAAATAGATGAAACGCGCTTTTCCTCTCGTCACGTTGTTATTGTCTGACTTTCTTGAATAAATTCTTTGATAAATTTTTATTGATAATACGCAAAACTGAAAATGGAAATAATGAAAAGTGATAAGCAGATAAGAAAAAACAGATGGATTGGCTTCGGCGACGTTGGCGTTGTAGCAACGTAGCGTTGTAGCGACGTAGCGGTGTAGCGACGTAGCGTTGTTAGCGGCGTAACGGCGTGGCGGCGTAGCGGTTTCAAACTATTTTGACCCCCAAGTACTTTCTTCTTTACTACAGCTCCAACACAGTATCAATCAACAAAGAAACAGCTCAACCAACTTTTCTCTACGTTGGCATCTACGAGCTTCTTTGATAGTCCTTTGACTTCTACCCAAACGTGCAGGCTTTACAAACAACGTAATCCTTCTTGCAACGTGTCTACTTGAGAAATAGTGTAAAGGTGTGTTAACAAGGCAGTTACTACTGCGTCGCTCGAGGGTCAACCTCGCCAGTCCAACGACTAATCAATAAGAGACGATACCTCGAGAGAAACAAACATAACAACCACACAACGCGGGTTCGAATCACAGATTGGCTACGCAAACTAGATTTAAAGCATTAAATGTTGCCAAATATTGTAACAATATTTACAGAGCTCATGGACAATTCTGGAACTTACTCATAGAGGACAAGTACCCAAACATTAGGAAATGTGCTACCTTCTTGACTGCATTATTTGGCTCCACTTATTTATGTGAGTCAGCCTTTTCCTACATGAAGATTATCAAGTCCAAGAACCGTTCCACCATGACTGATGAGCATCTGGAAGTCTGCTTAAGGCTGGCTATGAGTAGCTACTGTCCGGACTATGCATCACTGGCTGATTCCATAAAGTGCAAGTCATCAGAGTAAGGTAATGACAAAAAATGTACAGAGTAGTAATGTATAGTTTTATGCAGTAATGCAAGGTACACCAGCATATACTGTACATTGTACAAATAAAAATAAATAATTCTCAATATATTTATAAATAATATGTTTTGCATTTTTAGTAGGTGGTAGATCTTTTTGACTTGGTCATGTCATAAGTAGCTCTCAGGCTGAAAAAGTGTGGGCACCCCTGGTGTAGATCTAGAAATAGTGATATGATTCTTTGCATTTGTATATACCACACCACATACCACATGAGATGTGCTGAGCACATCTTGCAGTTATGAATTCGTGACGTGTTAAAAAAAGAGCAAGCGGAAAAGTTTTTGACAAAATTGCAAAAACTTGCTCAACATCTACGTTCACCACCCACCGATAGAATTCTAAAGCCGCGCGCTAACAAGGAAATGGTGATTGACATGCTGATCCGTTGGGGGAGTACTTTCCTCATGCTTCAACGATTAGCGGATTTGAAATGTTTTGCTCAGGATCTTGGCTCACATGAATCATACCTTACCGAAAGTGAATGGGGTGAGGTCAAGATGATGGTCGAAGTACTACAAATACCTCACGCAGCAACAATTTATTTTCAAAAACAAGATCTCACTCCGGGAGAATGCCTGCTTCATTGGAGAGAAGTCATGTTTAAATTGTAGAAGCTGGATAACAATTTGGTTTCTGCTCTTGTTACGGCCCTGCAATCACGCCAAGAGTTTTTATTGCGGAAAGAGGCTTTCTTGGCAGCTGTTTGGGCAAGTAATGTTTGTTGACTTAGTTGTAGTGACGACCTACCAATATTTTTTGTTGATATTATATTCAACTCAATACTGGTAAGCGTTTGTGCATTTTATTTTATTTGAGTCGAGAATGACAACTAATGTACTAGTTATATTAGAATTGACTGACTTATATAACCGTGATATTATCATTTTTTTTTCTTTCTTGATGGGTTGATGCTCGATCGAGAATCCTCTTGTGCAACCAAAAGCAACTGCGTGCAAAGAGCGGTCTTCAGTCAATTTTCTTGCGCAATCGAAGCACTTCAAGCGAAAGATCAAGTGCTGATGCAGAAACTGACTCAAGCGGAAGTGAAGCAGCATCAGTATCTGACTTTGATGCGTATTTGAGCTCCTTACATTCAACAGCGGCTGCTGAGGCATCAGCTACGGCGTCTGCAAAATCTGATCATACTGCATTTGCTGAGGCGCTTGTTGATGTAGAGCGGCTTGAAAGATTGAAACTGCCAAATGCTTGGAACATTATTTCCAAATACCCCCTTATTGTACAACCAGTATCGCAAATCATTAGCTGTTTACCCTGCACGCAGGTATTCGTTGAACGTATGTTCTCCCACTTAAAGCTCGTACTTCGTGAAAACAGAGCCCGAATGGGCAATGAATTAACTGATGTCATTGTGTTTATGCGGACAAATAAATCTGTGTAAAGTTGAAATTATTTTATCTTCGCCGTCTTTTTGATTGTTTGCTTTTATTTTTCCTTTTTTTAGTCGTTTTTGCCACTTTCATATCTTTGGTTACACTTTTTGATTTTAGTAAACGACAAATTTCGTACTACAAAGGTCAACAGTCGTTTTCTCGTTTTTTGTTAGTGGAAGCGGAAGCGATAGGTGTGGAAACAGAAGCGGTTGAAAAATCACCGCTTCCACACCCCTGATTTTACTATTAATACAAACTGTTGGCCAAGTAAATTTTATAACAAACGACCACATGTTTTCCTTATTTACAAAGAATTAAGCGATTACCAAAAAATTTTAGACCACCCCTCTTGAGGTCGCGATTCACAGTTTAAAGACTACTGACTTACATCGTGCAATGTAAAAGCAACTAATTACCCAGAGTCAAGGCCAAGTGAAAGTACCACAACGCAATAATAGTTTATGATCACCGCTAGACGTAGCTAAAAACTTTTCTGCTGCTACTTTTCTGTAACAATGTTCCAATGAAAATTTGCTGCTCATGGCTAGAATGCAGATACACCAAAATAGTGTCTGGTCCCTAGCCTCCAAATACTGCGATGGTCCAATAATACGTACAAAAAAATACAAAAACCTCGCAGGATTAGCCATCAACGAGTTTATCGTCAACCGGAGCGATTGTGCAGAGACTGGAGAGTTTAGTTCGCAGTCGGTGTAGACTTGAGTTCAGTTTCATTACCAAGACATACCGAAGAGACTTTAAAAATATTATTCAGAGCTTTTCAGCTTGACGCAAACCACGAAAGGTATAGTGAAAAGAAAAAGCCGGCAAGTGCCTTGTTGAGTCTTTGAATGAGGCACCTTACAAGATACCTCCATATTTGTACGGAAGACAGGTGGAAGAGTTGGTCACTCTATTCGTTGCGGTGGTCCAGTCGAAATAAAAACTAGAAAGCAGAGCATTAGCTGATGTAAATGAACCAAATAGGAAAGAAGTAGCTTAAACTAAGATGACATGCTCAGTGCTAACGAAAACAGTAAGCGTTAAGCAAAACTTCCTTAGTTCTGGTTCCTGTAGGCTTAGATTCACTGATGACTTCAAAAACTTCTGATAGGAAATGCGAATTTGGGAAAAAGTATATTTTTTACTTTTTAAGAAGTCTCTAAACACTTCTTGGGAGTTTATTGGAAACTTTATTGGATGCGGTTACAGGTTGGCACCGCATGGATTTGCCAATGGAAGGGTTTATCCAATGCCGGCATAGAATTCGCGATGTTTCTTGGAGCCAGTAGTGTCATCTATGACAAGCACTAATGGGCCGAGATCTGTGAATTTTTTAGACCCAAAAAAGATCAGTTTTGAGGAAGGTTTTTTAAAATAAGACATTTTCTTGCAAGATGGAAAGAAAAAATGAAACAAAGAGTGATGGACCTGTGGAGGTCTCCGCCGGTTCTTACCGGTTCGTGCGCATCTGCTGTTAAAATTTCATGAGCTTCGCCAACCGGTCATTAAAAATAGGGTATGCAAGCCTTGATCCATAATAATTTTCTGTTGGCAAGCTACTTTCCTCCGCCTGCATGTGGTCATGTTACATAGTTTCATATTACACATTCATGAACAGATATCAATCATAATGGTGCTTTTAAAAACTATTTTCAATTATAGGTAAATTTGGGAAATAGTGTAAGCAGAATAATCCAAAATCAACCTATGGCTTTTATTGGGTCAGTTACCATGGCCTGTTGCTGGTGAGAAAACCTGTGTTGTCAAAATTGGTGAATCTGACCACGATAATAGACTTTGTAGACATCAAGCGTTACCATTACTTTAAATCTTCAAGATGAAAAGTTCTAGTAAGAAAACCTTGAAAGTGAATAACCTCTTCAATTTACGTCAATAAATCTATATTGGGCAGCGTTTGTTTGTCATGTCAACGCTGCAAAATTTATTGCAGTTGCAGAATTTACGTTACAGCTTAACGAGCCATCAATAATTAATGTTTACTGATGCATGTATAAATTTCTGACAGAGGGTGCGTGTTTTGAGGAAAAAGATCTTTTACACAATTTTTAATGTTTTTGTGAAAAAAGAGATATCACCCAATTTTTATTTTTTTGTTATTTATGCGTATGAGCTCATGCTCGGTTTGCGTGTCTTTCGTCAGACTGGACCCCCACAACGGGTAGACTGCTTGGCCCCACCATCTGTCTGCCACATAAAGATGAGGCATCCCGTTAAGTGCCTTGCCCAAGGACACAACTAGCAAGCTTGCCGGCCTGTTCTCCACATCATCCTTATGTGCTGAACGCCAAGCAGGGAAGCTGTGAATACCATTTTTTGAAGTCTTTTGGTATGACTCGACTTGGGGATTGAACCCCAAGCTTACCAACTGCGAAGCGGACACTTTAAACACTACGCCATCGCACCGGATACCAGATTCATAACTTTAAAAACATTGGAGCTGTTTACCAATTCGTTTTGCCAAAATATTTGAATCGAAAGGGGGTGGAGTTCTTGTAAAGTGATGAAGGAAATTACAGTTGATTATAAGGATTAACAATAATTGGTATGAAGTGTGAGTTCATCACTGTTATAAGCTACATTCACAGACAGAGAGAAGAACTCTGAGAGCCTTGACCACGCAATGCACATGTTTCAACAGATTACAAAGTTCCATGAAAATAATACTCTATTGCTAAGTTTTGTGTGGAAATGAGTTTACTCTTGACTTAGTGGCTAGCTGGACAGCAAGTGTTAATTTTTAAAGCCAATCGCAGCTTATGAGGCTTGATTTTTATTTGCGATATAAAAACCACTTTGATAGACTTAGCTTACACAGTTAAATATAATTCAAATTAAAATCCCACTTTTTGCAAAAAACGAACAAACGATTTATACGCTGTAATATCAGGTAGTTAAATAAGCTGTGTAATTGATTACAGTAATACAGTTAATTTCAGAATGAAGACAAATATAATTTCAAATCATGCAGTATTCAATTAAAAATTTCAGAAAAAAGAGCACTTCTTTATCATTAATTGGCAAAAATCATCAGATCAACAGTGTTACCCGGTTTATATCCTTAAAGGCTTTTATGAGGGCTGAGAAGGGTCACGTGATAAGTCAAAAACGTTTAGTGTCTTAATATAGCCCGGACCAAAGCCGCTCACGTTATTGATTAGCTGGTTTTCGTAACTTCAACGTTAGGAGCTTAGGTTGGTACCCAATCTAAATGTTCATCCATACTCAAACCACTGTCACTCTTGCTGGACAAAACTTCCATTTCAGTTTTTGTTGTTAAGTAATCCAAATCAAACACTTCATTAACTTCATGTGGCTTTTGTTTAGAAGTAATTAAGTCGGAGCTAAAAGTTTGAAAATGGGCACTTTTTACAGGAGAAGTTAATGCTGTACTCGAGCAACTGTATAGTGAATGTGAGTTTGATATATTGTTTGAGCTGTAGGGAGGCGCGCCGGGTTTTTGAATGTAGGGTTTTGGTTTGTCAAATGATCCTTCTAAAGGAAAATTGATACCACAAAAATTGTGAAAAGATTTTGACTTTTTTAAATTTTTGCAAGATATTTCACTGTTTTCATTTGCAAAGCTAGGATTGAAAAGTGTTTGATTGCGTTTTATTCCCGTCTCCAACTGCTGCGATTTGAAATTTGTTTGCGATATATGTAGGGGTTTAAAACATGTTCCTTGCAGCTGATTTGCTTGAAGCACTGCGTTTATAGAAGGCAAGGAATTCGGAGAAATGTGTCCGTGGCTAGGTTCTTGAATATCGGCAGAAGGTTGCGGAGTTTCCATCTTACAAGATGCTCCAGATGAACTAGATCCTTCAAAGTTTAGGTCACAGTTATGTGGAATTTTGTTTAATTCGGAAATTCCAACCTCTTGATGGATTTGTTCTGGAATTAAAGAAAAATCAAATGCTTCTTGTTTTATATGCTGTGTCGATTGAAGAGTTAGAATTTCATTCGGATGTTGTTCGGAATAAAAAGTATCGCTTTGACACATTGTGTGACTTGGATAAAATGAATTACATTGGGGAGAAGCAGTAAGGCCTTTATATTTTTTATCCTCAGTTGAATAAAGCCTAGATGCACCGGAAAAAGTAGGACAATTGCTCAAGTTTTCTGTGGTAGCAGTTGACGTAAAACAGCAATCGTTATACAAGGTTTCTGGGCTCATTTGATTTCCTGCATGTTGCATTGGGTCGGAGGAATTGTCAAAAGTGCCAACACCGTAGGCATTGTAAGAACTGCTGCTGCTGCTTGTTGCAGCATGAGATTTCAGCGGAAGCTGCCGTGAGGAAGAATATTGAGGCAGGAAATCTTTTTCCTTGTCCAAAGGAACCCCTTGTAAAGTTTTTTGCTGGATGATCTTTATCTGTGCACGCAGAAAGTGATTTTCATTTTCTAATAGCTTTTGAGCTTCTTGTAATTCAGATACTTGTCTCTCTAATTCCATCATTCTTGCTTTCTTTCGTTCTCTTGCTGCTAAAGCAGATTGGCGATTTCGTAATTTTTTGCGCAGCTCTTTGTCTTCAATTGCGCTTAGAGGAATGTTTTCATGGATTCCTTTTTTCGCATGTTCCGGTTTAGGTAAAACCAGCTGAACATTCTTGTTTTGAGGAAACGGCATTATCGGTTGCCTAATCATAAACATAGGTAGTGAAACAAATTGCTTTTTCGTTATTTTATTCTGAAGAAATAACAAAACTTTATAAACTTTAATAGCTTATATGATTATTGCCATTATAGCCGGTTTGGCATAAAACTTATTATGCTATGGTGAAAGCGGGAGTTGTATCTTATAATCATCCAGCTATTATTTGTACTTCAGTGATAACTGCGTTCACCAAATTAGCATATCTCGAATAAAGGTACGTCACTTGCACGTCTGAAATCAGAAAACAGGCATCCATTTAAAAATTTAATAAACATTAACTCCCTAAGCAAAATTATATCTGTACATTAGATTGTAATCCACCTTTTTTCAGTTCTTTAGATAAACTTCAAATCCTACGTTGCTCAAAATAGGTTTCATGCAATTGATTTTATACTAACGAATTAAGTAATTTTGTTCTTTAAGCATAACAGGTAAAGGGAAAGGAATTTCAAACTTTTGTGAAAAGGAACACGAAAGCAGCATTTTTGCGGGCAATGGCGTTGTATATCGAGAGACATATTTTGCTTAAACATAGCTTAATACTGTGAACAAAACCAAGAATTTAAAGAAGAGTTATGGCTTTTTTTCCCCTTGACTATACCTAAAAAGGAAGATACATGAGCTTTACATGCTAGAGAAAGGATCCCCGTATTTTGCTAATTTTGGATCACCAAGGCTAGCATAGCAAAAATTCGATTACCGGTTATTGCGTTGTTACAACTGTGTTTAACATTTGGATTTTTTAAACATTATTTTTGCAGTAAGTTATTAATCAAAATCATTCACAAATCGTATTCAAAGCCATCTAATGCTATTTGGAATGCAAAATTTACCTAAAAACCAAGAAAAATGTGAATAAAAGTGCCGATTCATTGCAAAATCGTGATTTACTAATTCGAAAAAGCTGATGAAAACAAAAAACAATGCCAGCAGTTTGAAATTTGATTAAGCAAGGTTTCAAGATAGTGAATTTTGATGTGTCATCACCGATCTTACTTTTGCAACACGTGGCAACCACAATTCAAAGCCATGACGTTACAAAATGCAATTTCATGTTGGTTTTGAGCAAGCTGATGGTTTGTTGAATAAAATCAGTTTTGATAATGCTCCAGCAGAGACGTACTTTTCCTTATTGCAAATTTTACAGTCATGAATAATTTTGAATGCTTCAATGGATACCTCTGTTGAAATTTGATACTTTTGTCATCACATATTTTATTTGATATTCATTTGTGCGTAGCAACCAAATATTAGCCACTCAAGTCCACAGCACAAAATGGCTTAATGTAACCGAACTCAAAGCCTCATCAAAAAATAATTGGAGGAAATCATTAATATAAGTATGGCAATCGAGTTTCTATTAAAATGAAATAAATATATTGACTCCACTGACACTTTAGGATATCAAGATCTTGGTCAAAATAATCTTTAAACATATTGCAAACTTTTAAAAAACTTAACGCGATGATTTTTTTAGTGATGCCTTTGTTGAAAAAAGAAGCATTTTCTTAAAAATTAAAGACTTTATAAAGATTTTAGCTTTGTAACCTGCTTCCTTCTTTGAAAAACACTCTTAATCATTATGCTTTTTTATAATAAAAATAAGTTTTGTATACGGATGCCATGTCTGTTTGTGCTTGTACATTACTTAGTTTTTTAGCTTGCTGTATTGCTTATTGCTCGCTTGAACTTCAAAATGAGGTTGGCTCATCAAGTTAGCCAAGATATTTATATAAGTTGGTGATGAAATTACTCGCTGGATTGCCTAAGGGTAGGAATGAACACAAAAGTAATTTCACTATTCTTCTTATGTGTTGAGCTGATTGATAACAATGTTTATTTTACAAAACATTTTCAATGCAGCAAGCAATTTTCAGTAAGGCTATACTGTGCCGAAGCGATAAGCTTTGAAAATCTGACAAAAATGTGTAGTGTAAAATATTCAAATGCTGAAGCGATTTTAATTTTGTCATAATGTCCTTGACAACGATTTGAAATTATTTTCGTGTGGCGCCTGTCGTTAGCTCATACCGAAGCAAGCTTACTTTACAAAACAGAGATTTGCACTCGATTGCAGCGCGTAGTCACGTCACGAAAACCAATCGAGATCTGCAATCGAAAGAAAAGATTGCTCTCACGAAGCCAGGAGAGAAGGGGCGGGAGGCGCAATGCCCCAGCTCCGAATTTTGAATTCGCAACGATACTGATATGTGATGACGTCATCATAACAAAGAAACCAACCTGAATCATGTATTTTTTCTGGTTTTCCGCCTGAAAGCGGCGCATTGTTATAATTTTGATGCGAAAAATTTTCGACAAGATCAATGAATTACTGTCTGTAAATTTCTTACCATTAATGCTGGGAGGACTTTAAAGTCCATAGTGCTGAAGGTTAAATGTTTTGAAGGGTTTGAATTCATATGGCGGTTTAATTAGCCTTTGAGAAAACGCTTTGCAATGATATCACTATTTTTCTTCGTATTTTGCGTACGGTACCGATAGCTTTTGTCAAATTTTCTAGTCTTGCTTCCCTCATTATCAATTGCTTCTCTCATTGTCAAAGTTTCTTTAATATCGCAAAAAGCTCGTCAATGTAGTACTTCAATTCAAGTACACACTACCGATTCATTGATTAAACAAATGAGCAAAGATCGAAAACTATTTATAACAAACCGGTTTTTTTACTTAGCAATCAGCTAGGCTAATAAGCAAAACTATCAACTTTACAATCAATAAAAATTAGCATAAGTAATGTTTGATTAAGATCACTGTAATTAAATTTAATTTTTATCTTTAATTGGCCGCAAACTTTACATTCATTTGAGAAAAAGAAATTTCAAATTCAAATTGTTCTTTTCTTCCCTCTTGAACCCTTGGAACTGATAAAAGTGACCAGGCTTTTGATTTACAGTAGCCAAGGCCTAACTTACATTATTTTGTCCGATTGCTGAATTCACCGTTAATACAAATGCAGGAAAATCATCACACAGCCTGTAAAATCGTATGTAAAAAATGGCCAAATTTGTTTTGTTTTCACTTGACAAGGAAAAAAGTCTCTCAATACCTACCGTCAGTGCCGGATTTATTAGTTTGCTAAAGCAAGTTCGGCTGGATGGCAGGGGTGCTCAGATTTTGCTAATTTTTAAGAAATTTGAGTTTCTGGGGTTAATATCATGCGTTAACGCAAAAAAATCTCCACACAATTTTTTGTAATGAAAAGTGTCTTTTATAACTTGTTTTAGTTTTTTAGGTTTTTGTTTTCGGCAAAATTTTGGAGAAACTTCATAATTGTGTGCATGTTTATATAATGCGTGTCGTCATCAAATTGTTGTATTGTATGGTTCATGTTCATCCTCCATTCACGAGAAAGCGAATTGAATCGCTATATTTTAGACGGGACGTGCGCAGTCGCTTGGAAGTTTCCATTTCGGAGGTGTCTGGGCCACCTGTCTTCCACATAAAGGTGGGGGCGTCCCGTTAACTGCCTCGCCCAAGTTGACAACAAGCGAACTTGTCTGCTTGTTCTTCACAGCCTCCCCAAAATGCCGAAAGCCAAGCAGGAAAGCTGTGGATACCATTTTTAAAGTCTTTTGGTATGACTCGACAAGGGGAATGAACTTCAGGCCTACCGACTGCGAAACGGACGCTCTAACCACTACACCATCGTATATGAGTCAGTTGGCTATTGGAGCTCTATGTACTTGCTTGTCTGAAGATTTATCAGGTGCAATATATGTGTATAATCAAGTTTTTGTGGCAAAAAAGTCTCAAAAATTGTAAGCTTTTTGATATTTCATTAGACTGACTGCAAAAGAGGTCAATAATTGCAATACATAAACCACAAGAATTGATTGAAAAAGAAGCATTAAAAAAGTGTCTGTAAGAGATGCCTTTAAGCAGTGTGCTAAAAACACACTGACATTGTTATATGCTGCTCTTCCCAATTTTGCAGCATCAGACAATAAAAGACACAAAGAGTTTCTGTTGGTTAAGAGATCTAACAAATCGTCAATTGCTTGAGCAATGCTGTTGCTATTTGGCGCACATGGTAGAGGTCGACAGTCGTGCAAATAACTAACGCGAGGTATTTCTAGGGTTCCAACTAGACGATTTTAATATTGTATGCCAGATAGAGTGCTCTCATCTACAACCGAAAAAATTTGTTTGTCATGCACAGCATTTCTTCTCGCTGTAGCCCAACTGCGCTTAATTACAACTACACGTTGCTTCAGGTGGTAAACTGTGAGCAATGTCGTGAAGTAGGTTTTTGATATGCAGAATGTTTAGCTTGTACAAAGGATAATCAGCAAACATAAATGCTTTGGTTACCTTGTCTGTAAAATCTGTGTTACTGCTCCTCCAAAACGTTTGCGAAGTGCGTGGGATTAGTAGTTCAGATTTGCTGTCTAACGCTTTTTTGTGTTTGGACATATTTCGATGACTTTTAACAAGAAAGCGTTTGCTGCAAGACACCGCTCAGCTGTACAAATTGCAATATAATTCGTTCTTGATTCTTTTCATAAATTTTCCAGGGAATTCTTGAAGTGCGGATTGAATTTTAGATGTTTTGGTAGCTTTAAGTTTTGGCTTCACTTAAAAACCTAAATCACCAACTAAAGCAAAAGCTGCATGAATGCGCACGTCACTTTTTCGACAGTTAATTCCACTGTAGAATTATAAAATACCATCTGTTAATGAGCTTGCACACTGCACCTGCATAAATAAACTATGCACTCTTTCTTGATTTACTATAAATAATGAAAAGATAGTCTAAACAAGCATCGTAGATGCATCGTCGCTATACTGCAAACGTTTTTACCAACAAACATACAGTGTTACGTCTCCTAATTCTCGCAGCTATTCGACTGTGGCACGATCGCCCATAATTTCGTCTGACTTTGATTATTGCAACACAATCGTTCAATTCTGACAAGAAGTAGCAAATCTGTTCTACCGCACAAAAAAATTGGCAAACATTGCAAGTTTAAACAAGAGTTAGGTACGTTATATCACTCTCACTTATCACAGCTACTAGATTTTCTCACCAATACAAAAGAAACATTTTGACCAACAGCGTTAATTTTTAAAAACTGACTTGATTATTCTAAAAAAAATTTGACCTAATGGCAAAAAATTGACTTATTATTGATCTACCAAATTAAGTACGTACAATTTACTCTTTGTATCCAGAACTTTTACAAAAAGCCACACCGCTCAAGCTTGCTATTAAAAAAGGGATTTTATCGAAAAAACCTTTCCTAGTAATGACTTTACCGTAGGTGCATCTCTTCGGGTTGGTTTGCTCTTTGCATACCTGCTTTTATGTCAGGAACAAGCAACATGCCCCCAACCAGAGGCTTTAGGTCGTACAAATAGGCATACAATTGGGGAAAAGTCGTAAATAGAGGTCCTGATATTTAATAAGTTTTTTCTGAGAATACATATCAATTACTTTGCTCCCCCCCTCCCCACCCTATCTCACGACTTTTAAATCATGCTTCCATGCGTTTCATAAAATGACAGAACAAAACTTTTTGAAATCGTTGTCTGTTTCAATTGTTTCCAGTTTCTAAGGACCAAACAAGGTAAGCAAGACGTATCCAAGGACCCCACAAACTTGGGGAGAAACACAGCGGCTTTGCGCACCCCCATATAATGTTTTTAAACTTAATTGATTTCCTTTCAAACACGGTGCTTTTGGTTTCGCTATCGACGATCGGCTATGACACTCCGTCAACAACTCATCAACTTTTCATTACTCTTCTCACTAATATTAATTGATGAAGACGACTGTACCGATATTCTTAACTTCGACATTACTGATGAGGGCCTTTCGATTGTTAATAATTTAACCGCGAGTGCTAACTTGCTCTGTACATGGCTGCGTTTATTCAAGGACCAAGCAACATGCGCGCAGCCAGAGGCGTCAGCTCATACCAATTCGCTTACAATGACGAAAAAGTCGTTAGTAGTGGGCCTTATATTTAACAGCTTAATTCCGAAAATACATATCAATCTTCTTGGTGCCCTCCCGCAACTTTGATATGCTTTCAATTCAAGCACGCGCTCAATTTAACGGATAACAGTTTGTTAGGTTATGGTTTAAACAGGGCAGATAAGACATTGCCAGCACGCGATAAACTTGGAAGACATATTGTGGCTATGCGCAACCTCCCATAATGTTTATTCGGGTTTCACCGACATGTCTGTCAAAGGTAGGCAGCGCTCCCACCTAGGGAATAGATTACGCTATAGTCATACATCGAAATTTCAGCAAACGTGGGTTATTCTGGTGTGACGGGACGGGCCCTGCTGATGAGTCCAAAAGGATGAAACGCGTCTAGGGATGGTCTCTTCAAATTGATTGTGGTTGCATGCTTGCTTTAATTCGCCTGTTATTTCGTGACGTATAATACGCGAGGTTAATGATATTTTTTAAATTGTTGAATCGTTTTGTGGCGTTAAGTTATGGCTCAACAAATATCATTGTGAACTTTTTCACGTGATATTTTGGTTACTGGCCAGTTTTGAAAACTTTGTTAGGCTTTCCCGAATCATTTTTGTGGTGCACTTACCACTGCCCTAAGTCAAATGTTAAACTTTTTTTTAACAACTTGACATTATCACAAATATGCAATCAGATTAAATCAACATCTATTTTTATTTGTTACATCTTTACTATAAAGAGAAATTTTGTGTGTGTGAGTGCTTTAGCTGTTCTGGAACTACTGGGCATACAAACATAAAACTCTGCACCATTCGTCTCCACCCGGGTTTAGTGTCATAAAGGAGTTGGTGACGTAATGTTGACGCCATAATTGAAGATATATTTCTAAACATTTGTATTTCTCAACGAAAGAAAACGGGTTTTGCTTAAACGAAAGCCAGCACCCGACTTACCAACTTCAAGAAATTTCAACTTTTTGGGAAATAAGACGACGTCATAATAATTTATGTAAAAACTTGTTTTCTTCATTTTCTCAAGTAGTGGTTGTAGAAAAGCATTAAAAACTTTTACGGGAGATTTTAACAAAGTACCGCCGATAAAAGCAATTTTCTAACATTTTTGGCTTCATCGACAGTGCAGCGAGCGACCAAATCTTTTTTGAGCCTACATTTTTCCTATTTTTTTTCAATGCTTTAAAAACAGCTCTGTTTAGTCATAATGTTATGTGACATCTTCATCCTGTCAGGTACCACTTCAGTGAAAACAGCAACTGGAAGCAGCTTTACTATTTGTCCACAGTCGTATTGAAAGCAGACGTGAATAGTAAGGACTAGCTTTGATATGCCATTGGTTACTGCAGAATGAGATATTGCGGAATTAACATAGCGCTTTAAATCTGGTTTTATAGTAATGCAATGGCAAGTGCCAAAATTATAACTAAATTGATGGTGGACTCTCGTTAAAATTACTTGGTAGTACAGTCATGTCACTCGCCTGAGTACTCGTGACCTCCATGACATTTTTATCACGCGTAGCAAAATAAAACAAAATGCGGAGTTTTTGCGCAAAGTCTTACAGGATTTAGAAAAAAATCATTCGTTTTTTTAGCACAAAATCTGGTTGATAGGTTACCCACTTAACCCGTAATCCAACTGATTTTAGGAATCGAACTGTACATCCTGCACTTTGGCATCCGGGTCTCTTTGCCCTCCTCTGGTTGCGCTCATAACGGGAGCAACGAAAACATACAAGCAGCCTGAGGCAGTAAATTTTATTACTTGGTCTAGAATTACGAAAAAGCTGCAAGTAGTAGGCCAATTACTTCATAGCTTTATTCCTGTAAATGCATCAATCTCTTCAACATCGTTCTGCAACTTTGAATTTATGTTCCTATGCTCTCAGACAAATGAATGCATAAAAGTTTGTTAAAGTATTTGCGATTTGTAAGTAAGCACAGTCCTAATTTGTTAGCAGAGAGGTCGGTATTATGGACATGGTTTTTGAAATGCAAAATCTAAGGGAAAATCAACTAAAAATAGGCTAGTAGGTCTACACCACTGAGTGGAATCATAATCATTTAATATACAATTGCATCTATGGGGAAAATTTTTTTAGAAAATTGGTTATTAGGCCAACCAATTGATGGAATGCAGTAGGTATCGCAGAAGCGGATCTTGATACTTTCGGTCTGGAGAATGAAAAGTCAAAATTGATGCATTGTCATTGAAGTAAAAGACTTTTTTTAATTTCGCTTTTTTCAAGTTTAATTTTTTAAACAAAATTCTTTTTTGGGACAAATACCAACAATTAAGTTTGCGTAACCAAGACTAACAAAAGGCGGTGAGAGGGAAGCATTCCCCACAATACTCTATAGACCCCCACTGAAGTATATTCCTTTTTACTCTATTCCGAGACCAAGACACATTGGTGCAGCCAAGAAACTTGGTGTGACAAACATTATTACAAGTAGGGTGCCACAAATCGTGAAGTGAGTGTGTCACCAACTATTATCTCTGCAACATAAAACAAAACCCATTTTGGCGCCCACCCCCAACTTTAACTTTGTGCCCCTACACTTATTGGAAGGTACGAATAGAACTTGAAAAATCATAGAAAGTTTGTGAGTAAGACCAGTCTTACTTCAAACTAATGGTGCGACAATCAGAATCAGGGGGCACTAGGGGAACGCCTTCATTTGCACCAACTCATCGTTGCTGCTCTCGGAAATGCTATTTGAGCAAAGCCGGTTGAAGCGATATTTCTTTTCCGTCATAACTGAGTGATAGCTCGGCCGAGTGACGCCGGCTGTCGGTTGACAAATGATTTGCTGCATAGAAATGCTATTGATAGGTTACAGTAATATCAACTCAGTTCGCAAAAAATCAAAAATTTTCTTCACTACCGCGTCGTTCACTAACAACGTCATCACTTGTACTTTTGTACTTCAGTGTTAAGTAGCTGTTTGATTTATCTTTTTTCCAACTTTAAGACTTAAGTAATTTTGCTTTTAATACCCTTAAACATTTTGGTCTGTAATCTAAAAATGGTCGTAGGTCTAAAAATGGTCGGTAGCAGTCGCAAAAACTCTTTTCGCTGGCTGCACTAAGTCATTTACAATGAATAGGACTAATGTTTGATACAGCTATTAAAGGTTTTGCATAAATTATATGTGCTTGACCTAAGATCAAGCAGCAAACGCTTTACCTTCTCTTAGGCTGCGATGCAAAAAGGTATTGATAAAACCCATTTTAAGGTAGAGCTACCGTGTTTTGAAGTCGTGAAAGGAGTGCAATATTTTGAGATTGTAGTCGGAGAGCCAAGAGGTTTGTTTGAAAACTAGAACTCATATTTTCCATCCAAACTAAAGGTGACCCTTTTCTTTTTTAAATTCATCTTTAAGAACGACAGTATTTTTCTGTTTTTGACCTTAATTCGAGGTAAAGATTTTTTTGGAGATCAACTTCTTCTGATCGATTCTTTGCCCAGTTTTGTCAATAGTTCCAATTTTTGCAGTTGTTACATTCACTTTTCAAACATCTTGTGAAAAATTGCAAAATGAAGGACATTTGGACGTTTTTTGGTGCCTCGGAGAACATTTTTTTTGGAAATGGAAAGCAAATCCTCCAAAAGGAAGTATAGCAGTTTTATTGTAATCCTACCACTATTCAAAAGAGACTAATGTTATTGACAAATGATACAGAAAAAAGCTGATTTGGTAAAAAAAAGAAAAAAGAAGCAACTTCATATATGCTTCATGACCTGCGGCCAAAAAGTGGTCAGCAGACAAAAGAACGCATTTTCAAATAACAACAACCTAAATTTTTTTGGAAATCTCTATATTTTAATGCTAAATTTCCTCTAGTGCCAATAAAATTCATATTTATGGTATTCAAGTTGAAAGTTATTTTGGTAATCCTAAAAACATCGGGATATTCTAATGGACAATCGGTTACTTTTGATCGTTATTTACAATTTTTATTGTATTTATTACTTCAGATGAATTTTATTGGTTTTTCTTGCTTCTGCTGTAGCACCGTAAAATCAATAAAAAAATTGACGAATATTTTCAAGGATTTTTGGTTTGGCCTATAATGTAAGGTAATTCATATTGACTACATCATTACTGAAGATGCTATTTTTTCTAGGTGTATCTCTTAACTGAATAGAATATCAAGGTAGATGGAACTAGACCAGTGGTTCTTCATCTTTTTTACCTCATGGCCCAAATAAGCAGTTGTATGGTTTACAGCTGCGAAGTCTTAGGAGAAACCTATTTTTTTGATCTTTTCTAGAAGATATTCAAAATTTTTCCAAAAGTGGATCACTTCAATGTAATATTTTAAGTGAAGATTTTTTGTAGAGAACGCTTGGAATTGCGTACGCTCTACTAAACATTTTCATGCCCCACGTTAAGAACCATTGATCCGCATCTGGTGTGTGACATCTTTTGCGCAGGCAGGCCAAATTCTTTCAGTTTTACTCTTAATGTATAGGCCGCACGGGCCTGAGTGCACAGCCAGCAGCATTTCGAAGACAAAGGAGCAAAGGAATTTTTTAGATCGACCTTAAACATATGAAATTATTACAGTGAAATCATTTTTTGGTGGTCAATCTGTGGTGCGATGAAACACCGCATTGATTCGTGGAACATAGGCTGAACACACTTAATCTACACTGAACACAAGGCTCTGAGTTTAATGAAAGGCTAATTTTTATTCTTGGACCAGGAGGAAACTTTCACCGGTTGATAAAATAACTTTTTGTTCAGATTCGTCAAGGAATTGCCGGCACTGCTGGCACTAAATTTCTGCCGCAAACACTCCAACCAAACAAATTACTTACAGTGGCTTTGTGGTATAGCACTGCAACCCAGAATTTTACAAACAATAGGGGAGAGTGGGGTACCATGAGCCACTTTTAACTTTTTGTACCGTAGACAATCTATGTGTTGCTCTATTGAAGCACTTTTACTTTATTTTAATTATCGTTGCGCATCAGTGAAAGGCACATAACTTCTCAGAAAGCTTGCTGAAGTACTGGCACCATTGAAATGAATTACCGACGGATCATCTAATATATCCAAGATGAACCACAACGCTCAACTCTAACAATAACAGCAGACCAACTACTCAATTTCACCCACATTAGTGGTTTTCTCCTAATTGTATTTGTTAACATTTTTAGCCTACCATATAGGCCCACCCTTTTGTATGAAAAATTAGGAAAGAAAACACGCTAACCTGTATTGTGTCTAGTTTTGGAACCAGGATGTTCTGCTCGTTTATTTGACCATTTCTGAATTTTTTTACATATCTTGTAAGGGTCATTCTATCTGCTTGCATGTCAAGAGCAACAGTTAAAATCTTGCCACCATACTAAACCACTTCATGAACAGCTCTCTGCATAATGCTGCTGTCGAAAACACCTTTACCAGACTTACGCTTATAATTTCGAACCATTTTGTTTGGAAAGAGAAAAATGAAGTCATTCATTAGATTGCAAAGATTTATACGCCACATAGATCTTTTTTCGACTATCCATCAAGTTTTAGTGAAGCAAATCCATGCAACGAACTTTGCAATATAAGCAGGTTTGCCTACTGTACTGGTTTCTGGTGAATTTTGCATTTCGCCAAACAATGGATAGGTCGACTTATTTACTGTACAATCTCCAAGATTATGCCTAAAACACAACGCTTGCAAAAAACTGTTTAATTCAAGTCGCTCTGCATAACACAACTTCGCAGCTAAGGTGCTCTTTCTTCAACAAGTTTCATACTCACTTATCAGCAAAAAAGAGCGCAAAACAAGGTTTTACATTAGAACATTAAAATGCTGCAATTACATCGGTTTATGATTTAACAAAGGTGCCACAACACCATTCAGTTTATAATTTGTGGGGCACTATGAGCCAGGCTCAAGCTTCCCCACAACAGCTGGCTCAAGGTACCCCAAGTGAAAATATTTACTTCTCACCCGTGTAACCTCGAAACGGTTGGCCAGCTGATATCTTTTATACACTAGTTCTGTAGCGTACACAAACCTTCTTACTTGTATAGTATAACGAGCGGCTGCTGCCAGTTATCAACGTACAAGTAGAAAAAGAAACGTACCCGAAAAAGTTACTTTAATGTGTAAAAATTAGAATGTCTGCTGAAACTTCAACTAAATGAAAAGACAATGCAGTGATAATTTGTATCCTACTTCTTAGTCAATTGAGCAGCATTTATACCTTTATGTTTTGGATAAAAGTTAAACCACAAAGCTCAGGAAGGCCCTGGCTCAAGGTGCCCCTAGGCTCATGGTGCCCCACTCTCCCCCTGCATCTGAAATCGCAAACACTCAACCACGAAGCAAGCTCATACCCAGCTTAGTCATGCTGCGAGCTGCGTATAGAGGCAAGATCCTTAAACAGTGGAAAACTATAACAATAATCACTTTTTGAGAACATGCAAAGACTCTTTTTCAAACGATTATGGGTTTTGAATCTACATGTAGGTTAACACTAAAAAGTTGTTTGTGAGTACTTATCGAAAATGTCGAAAAGATAGAACGTGAGAAGGTTTCGAAATTCTACGGAGAAGTGAAAAAGCATTCCCGTTTTAACTAAACCATTTTTAAAAAGATTTTTAAGGATTATGCTTTGAAAACTCCCTTTACTATTCCCGTTCTTTGTCATTCACCAAAATCTTCACAATGAATTGCTAACTATTGCAATGCTGCTGAAACGCACAACATCTGCTGGAAAAAAATCATGCAGTTGCGAGTTCTATAGGCTGAAGACAGCTTAAATTTGTTTATTGCTTAATTTGTTTGTTGCTTTATTACCAACATAGGCTCATCAACATCCAACTGCGACCGAGGATTCGCCAAGAGGGAACACAAACTATTGACCAAACAAAACTTTTAAAGGTCACTCGAACTTTTGCCAAAAACTATCGTTGTTAGGGATAAATTAGAGGTAAAAAACTTAATTTTGTTTGCTCAAAATCGCGCGTCATAATGATTTTTTGCTTTTTTTCAAGACCATAGAGTTTCCTGAAATACGCTAGCTACTACATCTTCTAAAGCCACTTTTCATTCTAAAAAGGTCATGATCCTAGCGGTAGGCTCTAGTTTACAATACACTTAAACTTTACAACCTCTAGCTACATCAACAGACTTTACTGATTCTAATGTTCATCCTTGAACAAGTCAAGACGCTTACGCAACGCATTTCTAGTTCTTGAGCCGCCTCGCAGTCGTTATCCAATTAGTGAGGTAAAAAATCGTTGAGCTTGTCTAGGAGCATTCTGCGTGTGTGGACGAAGCAGTGCTGTTAGATTTTTTCAACAGAAGAGCGCTTCAGTTTTGAGAGATTTAGGTGTTGCGAATTAACTACGATGAAGTTTAATATTACATAAATGTATATTCTTGATCACATATTAAAAGACACCAGAAAGCCTTGAAATTGTTTGATTTGAAAAATGCTTGACGTTATCTTTTAATCACTAAAAGATACCAAACACAAAAACATGATACCTTCAATAATTGATTATCCGTCGTTGAAAAAGAATAATTTGTCGAACATTTATCTACCAAAAGCTATAATTAAATCAGAAAATTACGATTTGAGAAAACCCCTTTTTTCAATCCGTTGAGCTGTAATTACGATGAAAGATTTTATATGAAGAAAAGCACAGGGCTTACACATTATTTTGTTTAGTTTAATCTTTGGTTGAGCCCCAAATGAAATGGTATGATAATATTTTACGCCAGTTCAACTATTTCTGCATATGATTGATTCAGGTATAAGCTGTAAAGCTCTTTTGTTTTCATTAATAAAACATTGATTGATTGAAGAGGTGTAGGCTCCATCCAAGAGCTGACCTATCATCACATATTTTTAATCTCTGATTATGGAAACCTTTTGCTGGTTATGATATAACATGGCTGTGTTAAGATCCGTTTCGGAGTTACTGGTACTGCAAGCAAATTACATTTACACTACAACCAGTTTAACCGAGCAGGAAAAATTGCCGTAAATTCCTTTTCTCAAGGTCACTATAACGTAGCAATAGTGAGGCTTAAAGGCAGAAACATTGTTACGACATACGGCACCTCAAGCCACTTGATCGCGTGGACGATTTAAAGGATAGGGTGTATCACAGCCTGTCAACGAATAGACCCTCTAACCAAATTTTGTCACAAAATGTAAAAGAAAGCGTCATCATTGTCGATGATAACAGAATGGAAAGTTTTCTTTCAATAGATCACTTTTTTTCGAAGTAAAATGGAACTTATAATAAAAGTAGTTTGTAAGGTACAAACCCTAGGGTGTTTGGACGGTGCCCTTCCTATTTGGCTTTTACAAAAAAAACAACAATCAGCTTATTTGCGTTTGCGAATGACCTCAAAAACAATTATGCGGGGATTTATAACTCACGTAAAATAGCATTCCATTAACGCAAGAAGCAGAATAATTTACTCTTTATGAGACAGAAATATAAAAAACAGTTGACAAAAACTTCTTCCCATTTTACGGCCAGTAAATGACAATGTTACAGCAGCCTATAGGGCAGATTTTTACCTGTCTCAAAGCCTTGTGAAAGTACTGGGCGTAAAAACTTTAACTTGACGCGACTAGTAGCTAGCGTGAAGTCAATGTCCAAAGAGTGTGGTTACGTCGCCATGACGTCATTTCTAAACTACGATTTAAAAACTTCTCTTAATCTCTTATGGAAGAGAATAGAATTTGGACCCGAATGAATTTTAGTAAATCACTACACAATTTCTAAAACATTTCATCTCTTTTGAAAGAAAAATAACGTCATATTGAAAAATCAGACAATTTTGATGATGTTACAATTTTTTTCAATCGTAGTAAGCAATGTTGTAGCTGTTGTTATTTAAAGTTTTTGTGTAAAGCGTGTAATATCGATAGACTGTTTGTGATTAAGCATTTGCATTAGATGATGTGCTGACTATAACCAGTTTTCAATTATGGAAATTGAGGACCGGTACTAGAAAAACATAGTAATCAGGATACTTGACTTCTAAGTTTTAAGAAAAAATATTAAGGAAAGGTTGCTCTTTAGAAATATTTCATTAACTGTGAAAACGTAAGCATTGGTATCAGCGCATTAAGACGTCGCCAATCCTGCAATCAATACCGCAACAGCACGGATGAGAAACCGTTAAATTTTGTAACACCGATAAACATTCATAAAGACTTTTTTTGTAAGAGGCCATTTTTATGGCAAGCAAAATTCAAAGTGCACTTGATCACTCAATTTTTTAGATTATCAAAACAGGAATTAGCCACGACAAAAGCAAAAAATTTCTAAAAAATTTTTGTTACCGCATGCAACTACTGCTTGGATGATGCCGGCTAAAAAGTATTCTTTAATCCGATATAATTGATGGGAAACGCTGTGGTGACGACAGTACAATTGGCTGATTCAAGATAGAATAAATTGGTTGAGCTTTTTAAAAAAGAGGAAGTGCGCAAACCATTAATCCGGTTCATGGACCAATCTCAAATTTCATATCGAAAAATAAACCTATTTTTGCCATACGGCATCTCAAATACGACATTACTCAATTTCGGATCGCAACTTTAGGGCGGTGTCATCAAAAAATAAAGCCTATCATGACAGAAGTCTTTTGAATGCTTTATAGTCACATCACTTCATTAGTGTCGTGTCGGTTTTCAAAGAAGAAAAGAAAAGAAGAGAAAGTTTGCCATTCTTCAAAAATTTTCAAGATGTTAAACAATTAAAAGTAAGCCATGATATTGATTAGACATTTGACTGGTAAACAATCTTGTTAGTTGACTAATTCTTATACGTAACATCAACTTGTCTTAGTTTGCTAATATAAGGATGTAAAACTTTCTGATTGCAAACACATCATTATCAATCTTGTTGTTGCCATGTGGCAACAATACAATAGTAGAATACGTGAACAAGTAACAAAAACCACTGCGAATAGTGTCCTGACAAATCAGTTGAGGTTAAGCTTGGGCATTCGCTGAAACTTCTTCCTGGGAGGAGGTGGACAACTTTGCAAAATTTTTGCGTAATTGACGGTATACTTACCCACGATAAGTGGTAAAGGTAGGGAGTGAAACCAGACGAAATTTTGCCATTAACCAAAAGGCCTAAAGTGGCGAGGGAAAATTCTTCTAATCAAGGCAACTTTCACCCATTTTTTCAAAATTTTACTCAAGACTTGGCTCAATCGTGATACAACCAAAAGACCAGGGATGACAAGTGCCCTATTTCCCCCCTTGTGGATCTCATTGGGTTAGGATAGGTTTTGAAGTGTCGCACAACCATTGTAAATGGGTGTCTTAGGGAGGAGTTAAGTTGCGCTTACACGTAACAGTATACGCAAATTTACTACTGCACTAAAAATTAACAGTAGCAAATTTTATCATTTATGTGCACAATTTCTACTGTTGTTGCCCCACGGCAACACTTTGGTATGTCGTCATCGATCAAATAAAATTAATCTTGAAGCCCGAAATCATTTGCGGCAAAGGATTAATCATTAAAGTAACACAAAAAAATGTTCAGATTTCTTATTCTGACAGAAAATGGGTTTAGATAATTTATATAAGTAGCCTATCTTTGGCCTATTTTGTGCCCTAAAGATATGTCTGAATGTATGAGTAGGTCTGCGTTAGACTATTTTGAATCATCAGCGGGCACAAAATTAGTGACGTCACCGTAGTTCGTGACACTTTCAGGTACAATTGAAGTTCGGGTCTTCGAAAAAGAGTTCGCCGCAAAATATTTTGTAAAAAATAAAAAGGGATGTTCTCAAAGAGTATTTCCTTGGGCAAGTCGTCCCCATCCACCACCCCTGATAACGCCACTACCTATGATGCTACACAATTTAAACATTTTACAAAAATCAAACTGGAAAACTGTTATCAACCAAAAGAACCAGTTGAAAGCGTACTTAAATTTCTGAAGAAACAGAGTTAGTAATTGACCGCAAGTTACCATTGGTGAAGAAATCGAAGAAGCGTTTAAAAAACTGAGCTCTTACGCGCATATCGGTAGTTTTTAAAGCGATATGTGCTCTCGATAAACAATTGTTTGTAAAACGTAGTATAAAGAATCGCAAGTGGCATAATTCAAAATTTATGTTCCACATTACTTTTGTGTAAAGGCAGTGGCATCACTGGGTGGGTGACACTAATCTAGACAACACCACTCTAGCAAGGCTGTTGGGTATTGTCAACATCACACATTCGTGATTTGCAATTGATCGCGCAGCCTACCTAGTTGCTTCCAGTATACACTTTCGATGCTTACATATTGTTGAACGGGTGCCGTTTCTGGTTCGTGGCGTTATTAATGGGGCACAGAATGTTCTGGCGTACATTACCAACACACACACACACACACACACACACACACACACACACACACACACATATAGTGCTGGAAAAGTCGTTTCGTTTATGGTACGTAACGACTTCTTCAAACCGCATTGCAGAGTGCTTAAACTGCACAAGCAGAGAGCTACGTATAGCATGCACAAGCCGGCTTTGCTGACGTCACTCGGCAGGGTCCCCATTATTGATGTCGAGGTTAGCAGTATCGGTTTAGCCGGCCAAGCTGGCTTCAACCAATGGATAGCTGTGAAAACAGAAATAAAAAAATTGTTTTTTTCACGTTGCCGAATCTCGTTCCGAAATAAAACTGTTGTTTTTGAAACGCAATGGAAAAAAAATATTTGCCTGGGATTGCGCATAGCCACTATATGTCTCCAAGATACTGGAAACCCTAATAAGCCTTCAAAACCTAACAAACTTATTTATTCCTTAAAATGAGCTAGTGCTTGAATTAAAAGTATACCAAAGTTGTTGAAGGGCGCTAAAGTAATTAATATGTATTTTTCGAATTGAGCTATTAAATAGTAGGCCCACTACTTACAACTTTTTCATTGCTGTTTGGGTATTTGTATGAGCTAACACCTCTGGCTCGGTGCATGTTGCGTGGTCATAGTACAAACACAGCCAGGCAAAAAGCAAACTAACCCAAAATCAAACACTCGCTGTTAAGTTGTAAAAGTAGCGGCGCCCTCGTCAGTATTGTCGAGTATAAGTATATAGTTTTAGTTGGCTTCACCAAATCGATATTTGTGAGCACAGCAAGAAAAAGTTAATGCGTTGTTGACGCAGCCAATTGTCGTTCCAAAATCAAAAGTATCGTTTTTCAAAGGAAATCGATTAAGCCTTAAAAAGCCATTAATGGGTTTGCGCGTAGCCGCTATTTTTTTCCAAAAGTTTCTGGAGTTCCTGGCTACATATTACTTGGCTTGTGCTCTACGCAAGAACTGAACTTGCTCGCAATTGGAACAGCCAGCAATTCCAAAAAGTTTTATTTGTTCAATTTTATGAAGTGCATCGAAGCAAAATTCAGTTAGATATATTTCTATATCAGGTAGAGTAAATCTCACGTTTCTGGCACTGTGCTCGAAAACAACCAAGGTTAGAGCAATACGTATATAATTTAAACCACTACACGCCAGGACAGCTGTTTCGCCAAGACGCTCTTTAGGTGGCAACATATTCAAATAAAATAAGAATAATAGAACAAGTTCTATTAGAATAAGTTGCCACCTGATGAGCCGCTTGGCGAAACAGCTGCAGTGGTTTTATATATATAAATATATATCCACAATTGTTTATCCGCTTTCTATCTGTAGTTTGTAGCCGATGCTACACTTTTAATCGGTGTTCCAGAAGTGTGTTCACCTTTAATTTCGAGTAGCATAATTAAAGTCAGTTTTAAAACTTTAAGCACCACACTTGTCGAGGCCGATATTGGTATCACGGCTTTCAGGAAGATAAGCAAGATGAAAACTCAAGGCTTGCATTTATTAGCATGATGTTTTGATAAAACAGAAAGCATACTTTGTTTGCCAGATCGACACAAGCGTTCGCTCGTAGAAACAAGCAAAAGCTGTTTCTGATTACGCTCAGACACCACTCGAACGAAAGGATTACGCAGTGGTTAGAGTGTCTGCATTACAGCCGATAGTCTTGGACTTAATTCCCTCATCGAGTCATACCAGCAAGAACTTTAAAAATGGTATTCTCTACCATTACACACCAAATTTCATGTTAATTTATTTGCAGACGACACTGTATTAATACTCAAAAATAAAAATCACAACAACCTTCAAGGTTAACTAATCATGAACTCATATCATCAGTGACTGGATGAAATACAATCGTTTGTCTTTGAATTATAGAAAAAAGCACCTACTTTATTTCTGCTCCCAAACAAAAAAGAGTTGCACTACAAAACTTTCAACTTCATGTTGGTGGGCAAAAACTTTCAAACACAGATTGTAAAAAATATTTAGGAGTAGTTATAGAGAATAAAATAACCTGAAAAAAACAAGTGTGCCATGTAGTGAACAAACTTGCTAATGCAGCTAGAATCCTATCTAAAATGAGACATTATGTGAACAAAAAAACGCTAGTTAAACTGTGTTATAGCTTTGCCTACTCACATCTTGAATATAGAATTCTGGCATGGGGTACTGCTGCAAACAATCTATTGCAGAAAGTCCAAGTAGTCCAAAACAGAATTATTAGAATTATCAAATTCATAAGTCTTGTAGATTGTGTTCCAGTGAACACTTTGTATAAATCTTTGAATATCTTACGACTTAAAGATATTTTTGAATTAGAAATAGCAAAATTCATGCACTCGTTTCACCATAACAAGATTCCAGAAAATTTTAATTCCTACTTCAGAACTGCGTCACAACAGCATGCTCATTTAACTTGGTCAATTACAAACAAAAATTACTTTTTAAAAAGAGTCAACACTAAATATGGGCAATCTTCTTTTAATTTTCATGGAGTAAAAATTTGGAACAAAATTCCACTTTTAAACAAATCTCTGTCTTGGCATAGTTTCACTAAATATTACTCAAGTTTATTATTAAAGCAATGCTAATATTGCAATCTCTGATACCACGCTATCATATACATAAAAGAACTATTGCACAAAGTAGTAGCCTAGTGGTTTTTGTGTTCTGGCCAGGTGTACATGTGATACAAAAATAGCGTCTTACGCTATTGCTGTTCTACTATATGTAATTGAGATGCAGGAATGGGCAGTTTGACTAGATGATCACTAAAGATCTTTCACTGTCCTGTTCAAATCTCGTACGTTTATTTGAACAAAAATAAAGTTGTTGTTGTTGTTGTTATACTCTGTGCTTGACTCTCAGCAGAAAAGAACAGTGTGGAGAAAAAACCGGTAAATTGGCTTGCTATTTCCTCGGAAAGAGCAGTCAAAGGAGGTTTTTCTAATTTTAAGCGGCAGTCCAAGCAGGCTATCTTTTGCGATAGATTCAGTGGCGCACCGAGGGTTTTGAAAAGGGGAAAAGAGGAGAAGACAGCGTCGGATTTGGCGTGTGGTAGGAGTATCGGCTAAGAATGTTATGAATTGAATTATTAACGGCTTATAAGTTATGAGCAAGAGGCTAGCCGGCTGGTTCGATTATTAAGCACGACTGCATTCATTTGATCTTGGGGTTCTAAACATGGTGGGGAAATGATGACCTTTTTCGGAGATGAATATGTGTTGGGAGCCCTTTCGATCTTCGTTATGACGTTTCTATATTGTCCTTGGTTCTTTGATTGTGTTAAAGGCTGAGGTCAGACTCGGGAAATTTCTAGGTTTGATTGGTGAACAAAAAGTTATGGTTAGGGTGAGAAAGATTTTGGTAGAAATATAAATTAGTTTCGCTCAGTTTAATTCATTCCTTCAAAGTTTAGCAGTAATGGTTGAGCTCTCTGCTAATTGCCTCGTTCAAACCGATAAGTGTCGGTGAAAGCGGTAAGTTTGACTATTCACCTACTGGTAATACAGTGCAATTACAACATCAAACTGCTTTCGACTTAAGGTTATTAAGACGACTTGCGAAGAAACGGATTAAGTTTAAATTCGTTTTATGTTGGCCTACCGTACCGGTTTGGTAGCTGTTAATCTGTTAACAAATACCATTTTTGTCTACATTTGCTTGGGATACTGTCAATGACAGAAATCATTTTTATTTATTTTTGTAGACAAAACTGTTTGAAGAATTTGATGCTAATATTGTTAACCAAACCAGTATTTCTTTGCGTGTTACAGGTTTTTATCCGAATTTTGTTCATATATGTTGTAGGCAGAGGCGTAGCGAGCGGAAAATTTAGGGGAGCCAAACAACAAATCAATACCGGTAACACAAAGTTTGCTAAACTTATTGCAGTCTACTTCAAAAAAGGGGGGCCAGAGCTTCGGTGCTCCCCCCTGGATACGTCACTGGCTATTCGCCAAGGCTTTGCAAGGTTTGCAGATTCTGGTTGTAAAAAATAATTTAGTATGTTTGATTCTTCACCTGAAAAATTACATTAAAAGTGAATGCACTCTTGCTTACCCATAGGCGAGCTGTTTTTTTATCTTCACAAAGTGGTATTCATTTCAATGTAAATCTGGGCGTGAGCCAGATGCCTCCCTTACATAAGATTCTTAAAGAAAATTCCAACGTGACTGACCGTAGGAGCAAAAGTTTTTCAACTACTGGTACTGAGGATTTACGGACACTTGAGAAACAGATTAGTTAACTCCACCTTTGTGCAAATTAATTGAAACAAAGGGCGAAAACAATAAAAAGTATGTTTTTTTCAAATGCTTAATTAAAATTATGTTCAAGTACACGAATTGGTACACAATATGACCTCCGTGATTCTCAAGAAGCATGTTGATGCGTTTTGGCATTGAATGGGCAAATTCCAAATAATCTTTAAGAATTTGGGGGCTTCTTGTACCAACCTTAAATTAGGGACTAAATTAGCTTTACCTTTGCTGTGTACCCCGCAACACGAAGTCTTTGCTTGAATATAGATCCCAAATTTTCAAATGGGTTTAAGTCGAGAGAGTTGCGTGGCTACAACACCACATGGATGTGGTTTTCATTAATAATTTCTTGACTTGCTTTGATGCGTGGTTAGGGGCTAAATCTTGCTGAAACATTCCTGATACAACCGATTGAGCAGTGCAGTGACTCTTCTTCGGAAAAGTTTAATACATTGCGACGAATGCATCATACCTTCAACTGGTTGCAAGCTACCAATCCCGTGTTAGCTGCATGCCACAAGCATCTCGTTTGGGGGTGTTTTACGCTCTGGTCAATGTGACCACTGCAAAGCTTTTGCTTTAATGACCTCCGAAAATGCTGACTTCTTTGCCCCTCGACAAGCATATGGGTTTCATCATTAAAAATTACGTTTCTCCAGTCTTCTAGGGTACAATTTTGTACTTTAATCCCCATTTGTAGGGTTTTGCTTTCATAGCCTTTGTCAGAAACTAGTTTTTTATAAGGCGGTAGGTCTTCCTGCCGTTCTCCAGAAGGCGCGCAAGAATTGCAAATGAGCTAATTTTTGTTCCTTTTTCTCGCAGAGTAGTTTTTGTGGCATCACTTGTTTTTCTTGGGTCTTTCACACTCTTCCTTACCAGGTAAGCACTATCTTTAGAGACGGTTTTCCTCTTTTGACTGCATTTAGCTTTTGCGTTTTGAACAACAGACCCAGTTTCCATTTTTATCTTGACTACACGACTTGTGGTAGCAATACTAATACCTACAATTTCTGCTATCTTCCTATGGGTATTTTCAGTGTTTTCGCGTAAAATTAAGCTACATGTGCGCTTTCTAGATGTAACAATCTTCTCATAGAACGACTGAATTACAACTGTATAGCATTCAAACTACCGGTTATACATGCTGCAACAGCAACAACAGTTGGATCGTCAGGAAAATTGTGGCACAGGAAAATTATGACACAATCAGGATCGTCATAAAAGGGGGTTATTTCGTCATTAACTTTTTACTATATTAGAAACGAATAATACAGTGTCTATTGAAAAAATATGCAAATCAAGTCAATTTATTCTTTTTCTTGCATATAAACGTGACTACGCAAAAATTTTGAAAAAATCTGAGCTTTGCTTCAATCAATTTCTGCAAAGGTGTATGTGTGATATGGTTAAAGAGCAGGCAAAAATTCAATGATAAGTGTGAGATGCGCCGGATATCAGATGTATGCTAACTGGGCTTTATTATGAAATCTTAGCTGGAACGTAAAATTAGTGAAGAAGTATAATTAAACCAAACATTTGCCGTCCTATGAGCTACTATAGTGTCGGAGTTGGCGAAGCAAAAATGCAACAAAATTTTATTATTTTAATAAGAAAAATGTGACTATTAAGAGCAGCATGTAAATTCCTTTTAGAAATTATTGTAAATTTTTTACGGTCATTTGGCGTATTTTACACCCAAGTTGTTAATTCAGAACGCTTTTTTAATTTTTTTACGTACGTCGCTTGTAAATCTTCGCAAATTCATAATGTAGATTTACAGATGTGTTTTTCTATTTAAAAACACGAAGCATTGGTAACTAGATTCGAGAATAGTTAGAATATTGTCGCAGTAGGCATCTCTGTGCTGCTGCCAGGAAAATAGCAGTAACATTTGCTATCCGTGCATTCACGTCAATGAATGACATTAATCACTAATTTATCAATTACACTAGATTTATCAGCCGTACAACTTACTTTGGTTTAGCAATAAAGATTATTCATAAGTTGCGCTGCAACCTCCAGTTTGCTATTTATATCATAAAAAAATTACCAACTCATTGCTATTCTGCTAACCTCAAATATTTCCCAAAATAGAATCTGTTGCTGTAGTCAAAAAGTTCTCAAACTTTCAAGTACCTTGATTTTTATCGTGATGAAAAGTGAAGACAAAAGTGCAAGTAAAATGTTAGTGACGGATACAAGTTATATTGATTTGTTTGCAACTAGACTTATTTAAACAGGGTTATAAGTTCATCGCACGGTATATGCGATTCAACAAAGAATGGTAAATTGATTATCTAATCATAGTTTACTAGCCGGCTTTGCCGCCTACACCAGGCAGTGTAACCACAAGTTATGTTGGGCTGTTCATCCGGCTGCATCAAATTCACAAAAGTGACGTTTGTGGGAGGAGTAACGTAAGACGTTTGTGATAACAGTTGTTACAAATAGATCTACCTGAACATCAATTAATAAAAAAGACTTCGCCCAGTACCAGCTTTGACTACATCTACTTGCCTTGGTACCGGTCTCTCTGCTCATAATTCAAAACGAGTTGTACTCAGACAGAAGCAGTATATTAATTCCCAAGTTTTATTAATTTCTTCAACCAGTACGGAGTACAAAGTCAAAGAAAGAGTGGATGCCAAAAAATAATATTTTCCAATACAGCCTATCGTATTTGCGACCACACAAATAAGCTGTAAAGCGAGATATAGGTCAGATTTTTAACTTTATGCCCTAAACCCCGGCTACGATTATATGCCCTGTTCAGGAAAAGCCACGGGGAATAACACATGGTCATTTTCACCGCAAACGGCACCCCAACCATCCACCTTGCTGACAAGACTACTGCAATTGTTTTTTAAAGTTTGCATTTGTTTTAATCATGACCAGCTAAAAATGGTTTCATATTTACTTTTCCGCATGACTTCTATAGCAAAGCGTCAAGCAGGAGATCTGCCAATATCACTACTAGCGCTGTTGGTTGGCTATGTCTCGAAAATTGGGTAAAAATTAACCTCTTTAAAACCTAAAGACTCAACAACTTTTCCAGAATTTAAAAAATGTATCTTTTTCAAAATCTACAAAACGTAATTTTTTATCCACCCCTTCCCAATTTAAACTTTGGGGACATAATGTAACTTTTTTTGTGTAGTCGTCGTCGTTTGAGCTATCGGGCTGAGCATTATGCAGGAAGATGTGCATACACTGCGTAAGAGCTCATGCTCTGCTTGGGAGTCTTCAGTTAGACTGGGCCGCCACGACGAGTAGACTACATGGCCAGGCCACCTGTCTGCCACATAAAGGTGTAGGCATCCCGTTAAGTGCCTTGCCCAAGGACACAACAAGCAAGCTTGTCGGATTGTTCTCCACACTATCCCTTTTTGTGCTGAACGCCAAGCAGGAAAGCTGTGAAAAATATTTTTAAAGTATTTTCGTATAACTCGACTTGTAGAAATAAACCCTTGGTCTACCAACTGCAAAGCGGACGCTCTAACCACTACGCCATCGCACTTGTTTTTCCGTTTGGTGTGAAGGTGCTGAAATAAAAGAAACAAGTAAAATGAACAAATACCATATGCCAGGGGTCTCCAAACTACGGCCCACGAGCCGTATCCGGCCCGCAAAGGTTTTTATTCCGGCCCGAGGAGCTCTTTCCATAATTGCAAAACAAATGTATAGTGCAGTGTTTCTCACAGTGAGCCACTTGAATTTATTCATGTAGATCGCGACTAGCATTATAGGTGACAGCGAGACAAGTTATGACCTTTTTTTGGACATCACCACTTTTTCTGGAAACAAAACACGAGCTCCAATGCTACAAATCTTTACTTAATAGCAAACATTTATTTAATTTTGGCCCCCGCAGCATTAGAAGTTCAGCAATATGACCCTCCGTGGGAAAAATCTGGAGACCCCTGCCATAGACTATTGCCATTATTGAACTAAATCTTTTGTCATATACAAAAATATAGATTTTGGCACATTTTGGAGTAGGCTTGAACTCCCTGTGTCTTCCCCTAAATATCTCCTTGACTTGATTTTTTAGAAAGTATATTGTTGCAGTAGGCTACGTTTTACTTAAATAAGTACTGGAACAAAACTTGCAGTGATGATATATATTTCTATTTGAGTAAAGAATATTGTCGAGAATTGGGTTGCTACGTAGTGAAAGTGAAAAAACGCTTCAACTTTTTTTTAGCGATTTTCTCCCGGAAACCAAATCTTAAACAGATTTGTCTGCTGGTGACTCGCAAAAAATTACAGCAAAATTTTGAATTCTTTCTGGCAGGTTTTCTTTTGCTGGAAAAATTTTGAATTTCTAAACAAAAAGTTTTGAAGGGAAAATTACAAAAAATGTAACAAATTAAACTCAGAGACGTCTTTTGATCTAGCACACTGACATTGCACTCCTCTTCAATGGAAACCAGTTTTTTGCATCGTCTAGTAAAAGTAGCAATTGCTCGCGTGTGTGTTCCTCCCCAACCGATTTACTCAAGCAAAGGCAAGTACAAAAAAAAATGTAACTACTCAAGCAAGCTCTTCCAAAAACTTACTTAATTGCTTCAGTAAAATTACTTCGTTACAGACCTTTAGGCGCATAAGTCCAAGTATATTTGATTGTTTTTTGATACTCTGTAAATGTTATAAACATATAAACACCCATAGCGTATTGTCCTTGACGAATTCTATAAATTTGGAATGCAATTCGCTTATGCTCGTTTACAGTAGTAATTACTGCTTGTGGTCAAACAGAAGGGATTTTGTCTGTCGGTAAATAAATTTTCTTCAATTAATAAAAAATAAACGGGAAGCTTGCGGTATCACAATGCTCAAGTTTGAGTAAATAGAAATTAATTAACTCGCTCATTAGCTTGCAATTAATTAAATTTGCCCAATATATTGAGGTATCGAGGTTAGGGTTATAAAAAATAGCTCAGACTATTTTAGCCTACTTGCTGTAAGATATACAAATTGGAAAATGACGTTTCTTTTCAAAGCGTAACCAAATAGGGAGCCCCAAAGATCACCATTTTCATAGCTCACAATGAAGCACCAAGGAAACGAGAAAAACTGGCCCCAGTATCAATTGTGAATCAGACCCAGTAGCGTGGCATGGGATTTGGCCGCCCTGCGCGGAATCAAAAAGGCTCCTCATTTCCGATTAACCTAATTTTAAATATTGGCGTTGGGATTTTGTGATTAGATAAAGTTTTTTTCTCTCTTAGCCAAAAGTCGCGGCTCTCTTTGGCCTGAGTGGCCACCCTGTGCGGACCGCACGTACCTGCACACTCTTTGCTACGCCACTGCTAACAACGTATTGTAACAAAAACTATAAACTACAAAAAACGAGTAAAAGCACTGCTCCCATGCATAGCTACGGCACTAAACAGGATGGAACGAAAAAAACATTTTTCTAGAAAAATTCTAAATTTAGGTCTAAAAGCGTTTTTCAAAAAAATTCTTTAAAAGAAAAAAAATTTTTGAAGAAGAGTGAAACAAATAATACCTGCACAACCTCAGCCTTTGTAGCAGTTATTTTTTGTTGTTTTCTATTTTCACTTCGAGAACTCTTCTTGACGTTTTTTTACCTTAGGCTGGATTGCAGGGTTAAAAATTATGTAAAAATTTTGTATTTACTTTTTCGGCGAATCAGACTTTTTAAAAAGGAGGTGGGCATAAGATATTAGTTTAGATGTTTTGCTCAAAATAAGCGTTTTAAGGATGAAATTTTGATGGTGAGCATATCTTTTTTGCTTTTGAGAAGCAACTCTTAAACGTAAATTGAGCTGATAATTTGCTTGCTGTCTAGGACAAAGAGATGGAGGGATGGTGCAATCGCTACCCTGTGAATACGCTAGTTCTCATTTAATTCATACCATTCTGCAAGCTTTTCCCAAAAAATTTTGGTAAGCTCCACCTACGCTCAAAAAACTAGGTAAAAGCAGCGTTATTTTACATGCATTTCAGAGCACCTTCTTAACGGCAACTTGTCATTTCAACTGAGCCAACTTTCTGCGCAATTGCAAAAGTGAAAATGAAAATTGTCGATTAGAAAATCGTTTATTTGCCTTATATTATCCAGATTGTAGGACAGAGAAACTTAACTGAACACACAGGACAATTGTCCAGGTCTGTTTCAAAGTTTCCACAGTCCTTATGACTAGCTTGGTGTCTCTATCAAGAAATTTACAGCAAGTTGAAATAATCACTGTAGCCACTACCTGGCACAAAAACTTAAAAAAGCTATCTGGCTCATGTGATATTTTTTTTGGGTTGCGGCAAGAGCAGTTTTGCATATAGCTTAATACGTGAGTCATAATAGGAAAAAAATAGACATAGCTTCACAAATTTTTGAAAAACTTGCATATTAGAAGGGTGTGTACCCCACTTTTTTCTTAAATGATCAGGACCAAAAAGTGATAAGACCTCTACCCTACATTAACGCTTATTGGTTATAATGGTCTCATCGCAATCGTATCACATGTAACAAAAGACATTAGAGAGATCCAGGGTTTAGCTATAGCGGGCTATTGCCCTCTCCCACGAAAAAATTTATCAAACGCTTGTTTTTGACTGAATTCTTACGTTCTCTTAAACAAGCTTCACATAAACTAATACTTTTCAACTTTACTAAATATCTTTAACTCTTACCAAAACCATCTGGTGTCTTTGAAAAAAAAACAAAAAAGTCATAACCACGAGTGACCTAGCATGAAAAAATTTAACTCTCCATATTTTAAAATGGGCATGCTCTCCAGTTGGGTCACTTTTTTGGGTATGCATCGCCAATTTTTTTGCAACTAAAACAAAAATCAAAACGTAGAATGCGCAAAAAAATTGAGGAAAGAGGACAACATAGAGCCACTGATGTCATGCTTCTAACGGGTTGTTGTACAGATTGAGAAATTTTGAAAAGCTCTGTTCTGCAATATTCCATGGAGCATTAACCTGAGAAGCGAAAGGTGAAAACCTCTGCAGATCATGAGTATATCAGAATCCCAGGCTGAACAGATCATTTTGTAACTTTCAAAGATAATTCAAAATAACCCTGGGCACAGAAATAAATCAGACGAAAAAAGAATTATGTAATTAAGTAGTTAATTTCACATAAATTGATTCGTAAAATTCAGCAATTACTAGTAAACGAGCAAACATTTATTGAAACGCTCATGACATCTAACCATAAATTTGGTTTCATAATTGTAAGTAAGCATCCTTATAATTATGGTAAGGGTGCGTTCAATCTATCAATAAGCTAATGGTATAATTGTTATTTATCAATCATGTTTGTTCGAATAATTGCTTAACCACTGGAAAAACCTGCTGCCTTTAGTAATCCCTTCTCCAAAAAGCCAAGTTCATAAAGTGGTAGCCGAACAGTAGGCTTAGATTAAAACCCAAGTTATGATTTTACGTTCAGCATAAAGACTTTGGGGATCTTTTGTAGAAAGCCCCGCCACTAATGCAAAAATGTGAGATTTGAGAAAAACTCCCCCGCCACTTTTTAAGTACTACAGATTTTAGGGTTAGGGTTAGGACAAAATATTAGCTGACATCGCTGAATTCCATCAATGAATAAAAATTCTAACTGGATAAGAGCGGTGGCGGGGGTGTTTTTTTTGGCGGGGGCTTTCTACAAAAGATCCGACTTTAGTTGAGAAATGTTGAAACATGAATAAAAAATTATGGTAACAAAGACGATTGAAATCTTGATTGTACCACAGCATGTCGCTATCGCTCCATTCAGATTCACTACATTTTCTGTACAGTAGGTTATTGTTTAAGCAGTCAATATATTATAGCCTACATTATAGTTACGCTACGGTAGGCTAGTCGTAGCATCCTGTAAAATGCAGAAATTCAATACCCCAGCACATTACTTTTTACAAACGTCCTCTTGTAGGCTTTAAAATTGAACGAAACGTTTTGACTGGAGCTGAGTCGAGTTGAGTAGTCAACGTCAACAATGCCTCATCACTTGTTGCCTTTGCTGAATCGCCATTTTGTTTTGTTGACAGTTCGCCAACACTGCAAGTCAAGCCAAATAAAATTGTGCTGCAAACACATACTTTTAGAAATAGTATTTAGCTTAGGTTTTTTTAAATTGGTGAGATGTACCGAATGGGTCTCAGTGAAATAAAAACTTTTTTTGTTGATGACGCGGCTTTTTTTGACAATCCACAGTAAATGAAAATGTAGTTGAACAAAATGAACAATGAGATTGACCTTTTAACAAGTCAAATGTGTAGGCTAGGGTAGTTAAAAGTAGATTACCTAAAAATCAAGTGATTTTGTGAAACCGAAAGAGAAGTAAACGACAACCAACAGTTTGGTTTATCACTAAAAATTTTACAACGCTTTTCTAGTTTATTGCTTGAACCATATCAAGCTAAAGACTAAACTGACTGGTAAACGCACACAAACTGTCAAAACTGTGTGCTGTCAATAACTTAATTGCCACTTCACTTTGTAAGGTTGTTCAATTAATAAAGAAGTGTAGAACATCAGCTTAATACTTTTTATTTGATCAACCATTCTTGTATTCTCGAATTTATGAACACTAGAAGCACATCTGACTACAGGTGACGCCATAAGCCCTCATCTTTTTCTGCACCTCAAGATTTAAGTACCGGTAGTGGTTGTAACTGGGATCACAAAGTGAGTCTTCATGCTGGACATAGCTGTCAGCGGTACCGAGAAAAATTTGAGTATGGAAAAAAAAAGCTTTTAGTTTTTTAGGATTGAAATTAAAAACTTACATATTGTTATGTATAAACTTTTTTATCTGTATCACTTCATGCAAACCACAAAAAGAGTTGAACCCACTACAATTCATCAAAATGCATTAGTGTTAAATCTAAAGTCCTTTGTTGTTTTCAGCTCTCTCAGAGTCATTCATTATCACGTTTATTTACTTGAAATACAAGCATCAAAAAATTAGTTTAAAAATTTGCTAAAAAATGTCAGGCTAGAAAATGGCTATCAACATTTTTTCTTGAGAAGTTTGCTACGTAGGTCTGCCAATGTTTTTCTTGAACTAGCTTTGAGTAGAACACTGTACAAAACAAAATAAACTTTTTAGATTTTTGAAAAATTTTGAAAACTAAAGTTTAAATTTATAAAATTAAGCCTAAGTTTCAATGGAAAGATATCAAATGGATAAAGTGTTGCTTCAAGATCAGTCACAGCTTTTGTGACTCTAACTATGTCATTAAAGCAAAGCACATAATAACAGGTTGAATATTGTATAATTTAAATGTTTTTTTATTAGATACAATGTAATAGCTACAAAACATTCACGTTACACATTGGCTGTGTTGGGAATAGATAAGAATGAAATGCTTGCTTCTTTTTTTTGACAAATATATAACAATTGGGGAAAAAACACATTTCTACTACTCCACATGGACTACAGTAAAGTTATTGTAGCCATTACCGACTTAATCACGTTTTCAGCATGGACCAAAGTAAATTATTTTTCATGTCCAGCTGAGTTTGTAAAAAATTGCCACAGTAGTATATATGTTGGTGCGTCATAAATTCAGTAAGCAGATAGCCCACTTTGTGACCAGAGACCAAACTGCTTATCATATCATATTATTGCTATCAAGGTTGAAAATTAAAAAAAAAACATTTTAAAGCCAGTGTTTAACTGAAGGCCAAAGCCTTATGTAATAAAGATTAGAGTTTATTTCCTCAAAATGCCTAATCTTGATTTATTAGAATATTGCTGGCTTCTAGCGCCAAGAGACATGTTTTTGGAAAATATGTAAGCAATTTTGACAAGACTTCGATTTGATATGATCTTTGGCAGGAGTTGGTCAGTAAACTATTTTAATGGCCTCCACTAGTTTATAAAATATTCTTTACAGAGTTACTGAAATTATAAACATTCCAGATTTGTGGTCAATATTTGACGTTTGTTTCTTTTTGATGTCTCATAGAGGGTTTACTCATTCGTGTGAGGACAAGCTACAGGTCTTTATAAAAAACATTGTCAACTACCTAAGGATAGCTTAGCGGCTACTCGCTGCAGTTCTAATACCTGTAATTAATTGTCGCTAAATACAAATCAACACCTCTGTATGAATAGGTATAGCACTTTGTTTTGTGTGTAGAGGAAGCTGAAAGCATTATTTGTCTCATAGCGAAGGTAAAAACCATTCTTTTAGGTCAAGTTTTTCACAGTTTTTTGTCATTTTCAACTTTAAAATAAAGGAAAAATCTTTTGTACTTGAAGATCGGGTTTTCCAAAGTGTTTTTTTGCTATTTACCTCTTTTTGGCTCAGTTTTGTTGTCCAGTTTTGAAATTTTTGGTAGTGTTGAAAACAGTCTTGGATGCTTAAGTCCCCTAACTTTTATGCCTGTGATTTTGAGTTTGTTGGTTCAAAGCTTTGTTTTAGAATTAAATTAAAGTTAGTTTGCTTCTGAACAGAGAAGTAAGACGTTTAGGAGCTGAATTTCTCGTAAGTGATTTTTCTGATAAAATTCCAAGTTTCTGGCCAGAGACAATTCTATCTGTGCTTCGCGGTAAATACAGCTTTTGATACATTTCTTAAAGTCACTTCTCGACGAGTCGCAAGTTTGGTTAAGTGGTTAGCATTATATGAAAAGAGTAATTGAAATGCATGTAAAAAAGGCTTTTGGCTGGCTGAGTGGTATGTTTAGCAAAGGTGGAATAGGTATGGTATTTGTATATGTTTAGGGTTTGAAAAGTAACTTCAGGTTGTTATGCAGTATATACAGCGTCAACATGTCAAGCCAATGTTTTAAACTTCACTAAAAACCCATCTTTTGTTTTAACGTGAAAGAGGTATACTTATATTTGTCTATTTGTAGCCGATTCGCATTGCATCAGATAATCACGATTCGTGGTGTAAACGATTGAGCGCTGAGGTAAAATCAATTCAATAAATTAAGAAAAAACATAAAATACTGAAGTTAACAAAAATAGATATATTGTGTCTTACAGTTTAGTCATGTTATTTTATTTTAAAAGTTACCGGTTACCAGAAGTCTTTCTGCAGCCCATCACATGACATTTCGATTTAACATAAGGAAGTGGCTATTTTGCTGTCGACAACATTTTACCCTTGGAGGCTAGTTTGCGGTCGTCATTCACGTGTGTTTAAATAGCCATATATGCTGCATCTCTGGAAGTGACGCTGCGGTGTTGTGGATAGTGCAGCTGCCTTGAATTGCAATTGTTACGGGTTTGAATTTTCACTGGCAGGGCACTTAGACAAAGGTTGTGTACACAGGAGGGGGAGACTTGGTATGTAAATGTAGGGAAGAGGCACACTGAGGATGTAAATTCTTTTCATTTGTTACTGAAACAGACCAATCAGAAACAACCAAAGTCACGTGCTTAATATGTCATTAAAATTGACCAATCACTGATATCTGACGGCAAAACAATCTTCAAGTATAAAATGTTGAGGCAAAATGGCCACTGCCTTAACATAATGATTGAATATGGTAAGCCTTCTAATAAAATACAACACTAAGCTACAATACAAACTAGTGAGAGTTAATAATAAAAAATATTCATCTTTACTCAGTGCCGTGCCTGGCAAATTTTTTCTGAAATTTTTGATAGTCTAATTTAATAGAAATTTATGCAATTTCCATAATTTGATTGGCGTTTTGCCCTATTTCCGTAATTTAGTGTCGCCCTAAATTTCGGATCCTTATTGATAACAGCATCCAGTGCAAGAGCTCTTTTGGGGAGTTACGTAGTATCATCTTGCCCTGCACTGGTTGTGAAGCGCTGTAGTAGAACACTATGTTGCGCTACAAACAGTCTTTTTGCCACGTTTGTATAGCGTCTTTCGTTCACTGGATATGTCTATCTTTGCAGCTTACCTGCTTGCCACTAAGCACAAAAGGGACAATAGTATGAAAAAGTAAGCAAGTTTTCGAGATTCCCCTCATGTTAATGTGCCGCAGACAGATGCAATTTGCTGTCGGTGGTCTGATGCAAGACAAGCATATAGAACTTGAGGTCGTAGCCTACGCATTAATGAATGAATAGAGATTGCAAAAAAATTTAGGACAAAGTTGTCACCAGTACTAAAAACCACTACCTTGAGTTTTAACTATGACCACACATAAAAAATGGCGGAAAAATCGTTAAAAAGGTGGCAGATTTCGGCAATTTTTGCTTGCCCTGTGCACTCAGCGCAGTTTAGCGGATAATTGCGGTTTACGAACCACAGACACGCTAATCGTCGTTTTTTAACGCAAAATAAATTTGTGCAACTGATTTGCAGCCGGTACTGTGCCATATCATTATAATCGCTTTTACTCTGTTCAAGTCTTCGTAACAAAAAAAAGAAACAAGTCAAATTCACAATCACTCGATTAGGCTATTGCAAAAATAAATTTTGTTTTCGCACTTTTACTAGAATATACTTATACAAAAAGTTGTTTTCATGCGATCTGTACGGTCTTAAGGGACGAGTCTGACGACGTTACAATACATAAAAAACCTCAAACTTTGCAAATTGCTCCACATAATCGAGTAAATGGCTGTTTAATTGGTTGGGTTACCGGCAGTGATATCTTTTATGGAAAGGCTTGGCAATTTTCTTAAAAATTTTTGTAAGCACTGTTGGAAAACTAAAAGACTTATGGTAAAAGTTATTTTGCAAACATCATCCGACTACAAACTGGTTTTCAAAATAACCTGTTATATTTTTAATTTGATTGCTTATATATTCTGACGAAATTTAAAGCGCATCGGTAAGTTCAAAGAGTAACTATTGACACAACCAGGGGCGTGGCGAATCAAAAAAATTGGGAGGGAAGGGAGAAAATTTTTTATAGTAGACCCAGATACGTTAAAAATGACGTCTTTTACAGGTCTAACAAAATTTTGCTAAAAATCAAGAATGTAGCTAAATTTTACATCTATTTGGGGTCAATCTTAGTCTATGTATTTACCTTTATTTTGCAGATTACCTCAAAATTAGGTTAAATCCAAGGGATGAAGCTGATGCTAATTTTTTTATCGCTTAAAGGTACGACTAATTACTTACCCCCCAGGGGGATGGCCTTGGCCGCAGTTGCGTACCATGCCGTTGGCAAAAACCTCGGAGTCTTAGCAGTTTCGCTAAGCCAGTTACATTGCAGGTAACCACGACTAGGGTTAAAGGTTTATTGATAGCCATGTATTGCCATCGCATCATTAACCTAAACATTTTAGTCCAATGTGTAAATGAACGAGGGCCTATGCTATTTCTTTTTGATAGTAGTATAACTGCAAAATATCAGCTTTAAATCTCGGTGAGGCAAAATGGGTGTGGTCGCTTGCACGTAGCCGTCACTGAAAATTCGACTTCAACCGATCGAAATAAGAATCCTAAAACGCCCAAATAAAGTGAACACCAAAAATCGTTTGCAGTCGGTGTAAAAAAATTTTTAAGTGTAAACCTCGTCTTTTTTGGTATGCCATTTGTCTTTTTTCTTACTTTAAATCTGAAGTAGGCTAATGATTAGAATTGATAAAAAAACACCACCATTTTATCTGAGGAAGCAGCAACCGATGTTAAAGATTGAATATTTAAAATCGTGAATTGATGGTTGGTCTAAAATGACTTGATTCAATCGGATTAAATTGAGATTGTGTAGAGCCTCTGGCACTTAGAAAATTGAAGATCCAGTAGGCTATAGTACAACTGTGATTTCTCTGGAAAAAAGAGAAATTCCTAGAACATTGGGATGCCAGAATGTTTAAGGGGGACTTGGCGTTAGCTATCCACAATAAGTGCTACGATATTTTCCTAACCTCTCGAGTAAATTAATTGTGATGTATTGATGTACTAAGCCATGCGCTAGGCATACGTGACGTATTTACGTGTTTATTGCCCGGAGCACGTTTTTGAGTTCATGTAAGTCCAACCGCCATCAATCGCTTGTTTTTACCCACTATCTCTGTGAATAGTTTTAATTAGTGTAAATGACGGTTCTTGAAACTTACAGTTAACTAACATATAAGCCAAAATGCGTTACGACAAAGGACACAGGCAATTGTTGTTAGCTACCGTAAATATAAAGTTAAAGCCTTGGCTATACTGTCACAAGGCAACAAAGCTATTGCTGCAACTTACTTTCCCTTTTTCATTCAAGAAGCTTTTTAGTTTTAATAGGTAATCCAAAACATATAAATCCATGTAAATCACAAATATATTTGCTCCTTTTTGTGTAGCATAGTTAATCCGTTTTGCAGTAACTGGCTATGGTTCATAAATTTATCCTTGCTCGACTACTAAAAACCTACCTTAGCCTACTATGTAGATTGCATGTTCCGAGCAGCAAGCGATTGAAATGCTGCAGATTGGATTGGCGTTGCTTTTATGGGCAAGAACGATGCAGAAAATTTTATGATTCATCATCTCTCACAAACAGTCATAGTCGTTTCGAGAATAATTTAGTGTAAGCCTATGGTATTTCCTAAAAACAATTCATAAAAAAATTACGATGTTGAAAATTTCAAGGCAAACTGAAAAAGCTTTCGGCAAGTCTAAATCTTTCGTATTAAAATAGTCTAAAAACATTGACCGTATAGCTGCGAACATTTATAAAAGTGTCAAATTGTAGTCAGCAGCCGCCTGTGCACACGAACTTTCAGATTATTATGACCGACGATTACAATACGAAACTAATCTTGATGAATGGAAATACCTTTACGATTGGGAAATTGTTCGGTAAAATTTTATTGCCGTACTGGCTTTCCACCACAAATACAAAATGTTTAGATTCAAGAATTGCTAAAGTCTATATTTTCGAGGCCATTTTTTGCCGAAGTAGACCAAATGATAGATTAAATTTTTTGCGAGTGTTTGTGTAGCAAATATGTTGTCGCGTGCAAAAAGCGGTTGCATTAGCTTTTTTGCTGAAAATTGCTCGTAAACAATAATTGATATATAACACGATTTGTGAGCCAAAAGCACTAGTCACAGTTATAGGCTGTCAATCCAATTGGGGAGAAAAAAAATAAAAATTAATCGGGACAAATTATTGTCCATTTTAGTACTGTATCAATATTCTTCTCAGTTAAAGTAACATTTTCTTGGTGGGGCGTGGGGGAGGATATGCTTGCCGCAAGGTGTTCCAAATATATTTTTTTGTCTGGGGCTCCTCACATATTTGTTGGAGTACCTTGTTTGAAGATTGATATTTTTCTGACTCTCACTTTATCCGAGGTCAACTTTTTGCAGTCGTTAACCTATTTCAAAAACACCTTTATCCCTTAATCGGATTCAAAAAATTTATGGGGTTCTGTGCCCACTCCTAGCTAGGACTGTGGTTCCCAATGATGCATTTGTATTGCACTAATGTTGCCAACAGATCAAAACTTGCTCGTTTCTGGATTGACTGAAGCACGCTGAATAGCCTAAACGTTTTTCTTATTCACTTTTGCATATCCAGTTATGCACTCTGAGAGTTGAACCGGAATTTTGGGTGGTAGTTATCATCAAACATTGCCCCAGAACCCATCAACTTGTTTCAGAAAGGGCCGTCAGATGTTGCAAACTCGCGGGGGAGAAAATTGCATTTCAGCTACCGATAAACCACTCATTAAAGATTGTCTTCAGCTATGCCGTACAGTAATTTAAAGAATTTCTTGGTAAGATCGCCAGACGAATGCCGACCCCCGAATGAATTCGATCGGAGACGGATTGGGCGGCGTGGTCGAAAAGCGACGTCCTTTTTGAGGCCGTCTGGTGCGTTATGATTGGTCGTTGAAAATCCGAGCAAGCGCAGGACAATTTCACGCGAGCACCTACCAAACGACCGCATTAGGTCTCCCGAGGCGAGAAGCCTCTGGCCGATATCGAGCAATACATACAAGTGAAGTCGGCAAAACAAATTCGGAACAAAGGATTGGCCCTCGGGATGGGCTTCACACAAACAGCAGCACCCCCGCTCGCTCGGCGTTTAGTGCATTGAATTGTGAACTGAAAACGGACAAGAAAAATCCGACTGCTCAATTAAAACAGCAGCGCGAAGGTCGGCGAATGGTGCTGACGCGATGTGATTTCTGCCCGGTGCGCCGGCTCGATGGCGTAGTGGTTAGAGCGTCCGCTTTGCAGTATGCAGACCTGGGCAGGGACGTTGAGAGAACAGTCCGGGCCCGGTACCAACATCTATTCCGGGCCCTCTTTAACAAGGATCTAGTAAACTGGAGTTGCCGGGTTTTATCCAATTACAAATGGATGAATGTTTGTCATATTTGCTTTTTTTTAGCTCCACTCTGATACAAATAAGACATTGCTGTCTGGTCACTTTACTTTCCAAATAATCAAATTTCTTTATGTGGGGTAATAAATCAAGCACAGTAGTAATACTATCTTTATGGAATAATACAATCAGTCACCAGTAATCGGTAAGTAAAATACAATCTTTCTGTTTAATAGAGGTAACAAAACATAAAAGGATCAATGTGAAATGCTTCTGTAAAATCTGACCATAAACAAATTGATTGATTCATATGGGTTTAAGATTTAAGAGTCTGGGGCTTAAAATTGTTATGTTTAGGAAGTTATGCGCTTTAAAGAGTAACAGGAACCAGATTTTGTTCCGGCCACGGGGCCAGGAATATTCTGGAGGCCCTCGAATTTTTTAAAAGAGTATTTAAACAAATTTTTGTGGCCAAAATAAAGAAAACATTAGTTGTTATGTCACAAAAATTATTACTTAGGTTATGCATTTGTGAACAGAAAAAATAGGAAGCTTAGGCCTAATTTATTATTAATGCGCGAGACGTTTTCGATAATCCGGGCCCCTAGTCAACACTCTTGAACCTGAACCTTATTTTCTAAGTCGAGTCATACCAAAACAAGCCGCCGAGCTTGCTCGTGTCCTTGAAAACGGAATGACTACATCTTTACATGACAAACAGAAGTCAAGTTTGGAGATGGACGCCGCTAGGCTCTCTTAAGCCCACTGCAAGGATACGAGAAAGAGTTAGATCAGCTCTCAGATCTCCTCGATAACTCACCAGTCATGGGAAGATTTGACACTTAATTTTAAAAAATGTGAATATTTATTTAAAAGGTCAAGCTACCACAATAAGCAGCACGAGAACGGTTCAATAAAAAAATAGGAAAGTTATACAATGAAATACCAGATGACCACCGCCAGGCAAATACACGCACAAATACTAGAATTACTGGTTTGCTGACTGACTGTATGAACTGCGGTAAAACATATCACTGAGCAATGCCATACCATCTCGGTAACGAGCGTCGTTTTCAAGAGATTTTAACTTCCATCTACAAAATAACCATTAAAAATCATGAGCATTTCCAGTTCATACTCGAGCATTTGCAAGCAACAGCGCATGCTCGTAAGTCTGGGCCTAAACTTATAGGCAGATATTGTCTTGCAAAATCGTAAAACGTAAATGTTTTAACTACAGTAATAAAAAAGCAAAATAATGAGTTTCACTACGGCCGAAAATTGACATTTCCAAACTTTCAACAGGTCGTAGGCTATGCAATCAATTACACCCGTGCCTACGTTTTCATTTAACTAGTGAGCAGAAATATGCTTGGTTAATCATGATATAACAAATCATTAGTACTGGTTAATGTATCAAAAGAATTAACAATTGGCTCTACCTCAAGGTGTTGTAACTTTAAGCATGTTGGAAACAATGCTGCAAGATGGACTGGAACCCACTTCTAAACCAACCGGTCGAACAATGGTCATAGCGCATAGGTGTGAAAGATTAATTAACCGGAATCAGTGCCATAACAGTTAATTCAAGAAGCAGAATTAGTTATATCAGCTGCCGAGCAGGGATGGCCGAATAGGTCAAGGCGCAAAGGTCCGCTTAAATCATACTCTTACACCTGTAAGCTATGACCACTGTATGGCAGTTGGTGTAGATGTGGATTCCAGTCCCACTGCCAGCATTATTTTTAACATGCAGTGATAAAACACCTAGAGGTGAATTTAATTATTTATTCTCGACATACTAATGCGAAACAAATCAATTGTGACCATTTCTAAATATACTACGCACATCGCCATACAGACTGATATAGTAAGTGCTTGTGACTTAGGCTACAGCAAACTGTACCGATAACAAATGACACTGCTACGACGTAGGCATGCGTTATGATGAGAAAAAAAAACACAACTTACGTTTGTCTTACTTTCTTCCAGTGCTGAAGATGGTTTTGTAGCAGTGTTTCCCCAGAAGCGCATTTACTGACACTAAGAAAATGTGGAACCTTTTCAGTCACTGTTAGTTTACTTGTAAAAGACTCTAAATTTGGGGTTACTCAGCAACGCAAATACAAGCATTTTCTTCAAAGTTGTAGGAGAGCGTAGAAACAGGATCTTTTTCAACGATATAGAATTTACCCAATTTTAAAGTAGCACAACGCGATACGGTGCTGGTGTCGGGATCGAGGTTTAATGCTCTGCACCAATCACCAGCCGCCTCAACGTGGTAGTGCGGTCCCCGGCCCAGTTGGGTTGGGTTGAAATGGCTGTTGGCCTTTTCGAGGGTCCCAGATACCCTACGCTCTCTCAACAGCAGACATTGTGTCGTAGTGACGCTCTCTGAACGACCGCAGAAGGGCAGCTCTCTCTCTCTCTCTCTAAAGCCGGTAGTAGTTGACGTGATTACCCCTCCTCTTCCTCCAGATGGAGATACGGCACGAACGGCAATTCAGGTTCATGCCGTCAACCTAAGTGAAATTAGGCTAGGGGAAAGATGGCAGCCCATTTCGAACCAGTCATGCGTGCCTGGTAGCCCCACTATCAACGAGGCGGACTGCCACTGATGGGTACCCAAGAGTCACCTTTTACGACATGCTGCGTTGTCTTTTCCTCTTTTGCCCTTGTTCCCTGGCCAGCCCACCAAAAGTATCTTCCAAACCCCACAAATTCATAAGTTCTTGGCTACTTCATTTCTCAATCAATTCAACTCCACCCCTTGCTTTTATCATTTCTTTTTCAGCTCACCTCAAAACTACCGTCTCATTCTCTCACAGACACCAAGTCTAGTTCTCGCACAGCATCGCCGATCCTACACAACTTCGAAAAATCCTTCCTTTCATATTCAACAATAACTTTCTTCCACAAAGCAACTCCCCACATCCTCCAAATTTTATCCATCCAAATTTCGTTCTTGCTGTTAGCGCTACTTCACTTCCACCGCTGGTAGTTAACCTGTCCCCTAAGTAAACAAAACCTCTTCACAAACTCCACCCGGCCAAAAAAGGATATTTCTTTATTTGTTTTCACAATTGCTTTTGTTTCAACTCATTGTTCACAAACAAAACCTTTTGCCAGAGCTGAAGTCACTTTTCATTTTCGCGCATTTACCACATTTCGGGCACATTACCGAATTTTCCATTACCTTCTGGCATCAATTTACTCTTAAGTACTTTACCTTTCGAACCAGTCACCATCACTTTGGTTTTCTTGAGGTTAACCTTCAGTCCCTTGGTCTCAAACGCCTCGCTCCAATTCAAAAACTTCTCTCCCAAATTACCTATACTTCCAATCATTAATTATGTGAAGAATCATTTCTTCTGGCTAACGACACGGCCAATGAGTAAGCCGAATGAGGTATGCTGCCCCAGCAACTACAGTTACACGAGTCCCTCTCATATTTCGTATCCACTGATCTAATATCTCGTACTAGAGGCGTGTTGGCCGATCAAAGTTCTTCGGCACAAAAGTCCCCTCCGTATTTACTGAGAAACTTGTGCTTCCTAGTCATGCTACTGTGTCCCCTCTCGTCTTCACTGCAACGAACAGCTTCTGTTCAACTCTTTTATCTCACTAGAATAGGCAGAATTGAAAATCTTTTCAGCAGCACCTGCGGTTATTCAACCCAAGAAACTTTTCATCTCATTCTGCTCTGTCCTGCTACGGATCCTTGGCGGCGGTCGCTCTTTGGCAACTCCTCTCTATACGACCTTTGGTCCAGGCCATGGGGAGTTGCCGGGCTTCTGGGGTTCCATGGTCTCCCGCCATGTCCCTATGCCTCGAAAGGGGTTGGATAACAACAACAACAGGTTCATTGCTCAGGTTCGCTTTGGATTGTTAGATCTTTGGAAAACTACTTTACCGCCATTTCTCTGTTTGTTTGCAGCAATTGAATTTGAAATGCACCCTACCGGCTTGTTCAGACATTACCGATGCCGGTGTGAACACATGTTGTTCTTTTGTAACAAGGAAAAAAAGAGTACTTATATTTTAATGCAGTTATGCAAGAGTAAATAAAGTGCAGTTTTTGAGCGCAACTACGGTGTGTAGTACCCTAGAAGGTGAAGTACTCATGGGTAATAACTAATAAGCAAAGCTGCTTCTCCACGTTCAGAAATCACCCTTGTGAAAACAAGATAATGAATTCGTAGTTATTCCCCAATTGCTGTGTTCCTTAAGATGGGGGAGCATTGCGGAATACCATGAAGGCCAAGGAGTCGGGCAACTTTTCACATGTTAAGCAAATTATTCTTGATTCTCTACGAAGAGCCATATGATGAGCAGAAAAGGTTTAGTATTCAAATAAAGTATTTACTATACTAAAGCTGCTATGCATCTTAAGTAGAAAAAGCTTCTTAACATTGGTTTATCAGTTAAGAAATATTTTTTAACCATTCGCCAACAGGAAAACCTTTACGATATCGGTAAGCAAGATTATTCAAATTTAATGTAATCATAACAAGTTTTTTGCTGCGACTATGCACCCTTAGAAGAAAACGCTGAACCAATCCAGTGGTGCTAACATAGCTTATTTCCACCACCAGCACCGAAAGCAACATTACAGGGAAAATTGTGGTTTAGCGTTTTTTCTAAGGGCGCATCGCAAAAACTTTGTGTGACAGCACGAAGTAAACCCTCTGCCACACTTTAGATCTTTGCTGCACTCTAGTGACAACCTTAATGCAAATGTGTTTAAACCAATAACATTAGAGTCGCGACAAAATCTCCCCTAGATTTAAAATGCGTATTGCTTGAAAATGAAAATGGAAGAGATTAAGAAGATTGGATCAGAGAAGGATGCCATCAACAGAGCGAAGTGGCTCAACACTGCTTTTTGAAGTCGCAAGAAACACGAGGGGAATTGGGCTGCCTCCTTTAAAAGGAAAAAAAAAATTTTTTTAAATGTATCGCTCTTATTACTTAGTCACATATTCAAAACAAATTCTTAAAAACCTTAAATTGGTATTGTTATCCTGCTCATTTGTAAGGTCTTTTTCACCCGGCTCCTTCCTCGGGATGAAGGCAGAGGCGACTCCGGCACTCGGGCTGAGCCTGAGTTACGAAGTGAGGAAAGACTTTGTTAAATTTAAATTCTGCGAAACAAGTTTAAAACTTTTTAACTTAATTTATATTAAGTCCAAAGAAGAAGCCGGACATCGTATAAACCACCAGTGTTAATGGTGGCAGTTGCTTTTTGTGCTCAACGTTTTTTCTAGCTCGGGCTCAACGAAAACAGCCAGACTCGCTGTGCAGAGAAATAACGAGAGAGAAAACGATTTTCAAGCATTTTTTCGAATCAAATCCAACTCGGGCTTGATTGCAGTTGCCCGAGCTCTAACAACGCGAGCGTTTAATGCGTTGTTTCAGATACATTTTTGCTTAAATTTTTTATTGAAATCGCGCACAGTTGATAAAAGCACGCGTTTTGTTATAACTGTGTAAATAAAGGCGTTTTACAAAAATTAAATGGCTGGATAAATTGTTGCTATTTTTTGTCTTCTCGCTAGTTCCAGTGCTTTATTTACTGTTTTTGCAATATTTCGCAACACTGTCAGTGTCGAGCCCGAGTAGCCATAAAAAGCTGGAGTCGCCACTGAACGAAGGTATGGCGGAAACTACGAACGAATCACCTAAGAACAAGCAGCGTAGAGTTCGCGGAAGATAGAACAAAATAAGAGAGGCGTGTCGAGTCGGATGACCACAGCCACTGCGAGAAACATTTTCAGTTCAGTCGACTCTAGACAGATAAAGAGCTTCCATTGCAGCGAAAACGAAAGAGGACACAGCGAGCGTGGCAAAGAAGCACCAGGCTTTAGCAGATACCGAGAGGACTTGTGCGCGCAAAAATTTTGATGAGCCTCTAATCCGAAAGAATGGATATGAGAGACTACAAGAGAAAAGGTAAATGACCTTTAGCAGCGAACCTCGTCTGGCGAGCTCATCAATCGGGCCATTTCCCGGAAGAAATGAGCGACCTAGGACCTAATGTGACGTGATAGCAACAGAAGAGAAGATGCACAGTTACTGACAAACGCGTGAGACTATGAAAAAGCAGGAAAGGCGGAGGAAAGAAAAGTGTTGCAATGGTAGAATGGGAATCTAAGAAGTGGCAGACTTTTTGATGCTGTGAAGAACTAGCAGAATGGCGCAGATTTTAGCAAAATAACTTTGAACCAACTTGACCTGCGGCAAAGGGTGGTCTCAGCGTCAACAAGTGAATGGTTGACAGGGACGCCGGAGTTTTATTTGACGAAAGGAAACCGGTGCACCGTGCTTCACCGGCTTTGAAGAATAGTGAAGCTGTTTACCCAGCAAGTCGTAAAAGGCGACTATTGGGTACTTACCAATTGCAGTCTGTCAGCTAATGGTGGGGTTGCCAGCTTAATTGCTTGGTTGGACCACTCATGTCAGAAAACTGAGATTGGGGGTAAGCAAGGGCATGCTTCCAGTAGAAAAATTTTGGTCGCACGAATGCCCATGACAAGAAAAAACAAAGAATGGCCCCCAGTCTCCGGCAGCTCTTAAATGGGCAAGAGGTGCGAAGAATCTCGGAGTTTAAACCTGAATGTGGTGATATAAGATTTGGTACGATAAATGTGGGAAGTCTTTGTGGAAGGAAAACAGAAGAGTAAGAAGAATGAGGAAGAGAAGAGTTAATGAGTGCTGCATCCAGGAAGTAAGATGCAAAGGCCAAGGAGCTTGTTTTGTGGGTACTTCGGGACGAAGGTATAAACTGTGGTGGTCAGAAAATGATACAGGATTTGGAGGCGTAGGAATTTGGTGAAAGAGGAAATATCTGGAAACGTTATGGAAGTCAGAAGAAAAATAAACAGAGTAATGGCAATTGTGCTAACTTTAGGTAGAGAAGTGATGCGAATAATATGTGCGTATGGGCCACAAAGCGGAAAACCAGACACAGAGAAAGTATGTTTTTATGATGAAATGGCGAGTGAGTAAGACTTGGGAAGTTCTAGTGAAATCATCATTTCTTTGTGGGATTTCAATGGACATGTTGGGAAATGTGCTGAGGGTTTTAAAAGTGTACAGGGGGGAATAGTATTGGGAAAAGAAATGCAGAAGAAAGAAGGTTGCTGGAGTTCTGTGATGAAAGAGAGCTGTACGTGGCAAACACTTGGGTTTAACAAGACAGATAAAAGGAAAATCACTTATAGCGCTGGTGGATGTGAAACAAAAATTGATTTTGTGCTTGTGTGAGAAAAATACAGAGAGCATATAAGGGATTTGAAAGTGATTCCATGGGTACTTCAGCACAAGCGGGTGATTGCAGATCTGAATAAAAAGGTTCTAAAAAAAAGGTTGTGAGAAAGCAACAGATCATAAGAAAAAAGATTTGGAAGTTGAATGAAAACCGAACAAGAGTAAGATTGGAAAAAAGAGTAAAAAAAAAACTAGTGAGTACTTCCAAGGATGATGTTCTAGAGGCATATGATGAAGTGCGTGGAAAGAAGAAGTCTAGGAGAGATTGAGGAGACATGTGGTGGTGGAATAAAGAGGTCAAGGATACCATAAGAAGAAAGAAGGCGGCATTTAAAGAGCTGTGCAGGTTCCCATCAGAAGAAAATAAGACTCAATACAAACGTCTAAGAAATCAAACTAAAAAATCGTTGCTAGAGCAATGAAAATGGAAGCTAATCAGGAGTAGAATGATTTGTATCAGAATTCTAACAGTGTTTTCTTTTCTTAGAATGAAAAAGGAAGGGAAGGATCTGGAAGGAGGAAGGTGCTTAAAAGGAAGAGACGGGCGATTGAGTGTTATTGAAGAAGACAGGGCAAAAACTTGGAAGGAACACATGGAAAACATCATGAATGAAGAAAACGAATGGGACCACATGGTGGAAACTGATGTAGTAAAAAGACCAGTGGAAAAAATGGCTCGCAATGAAATTGTGGAAGCAATGCAAAAAATGAAATCAGGAAAGGCAACTGGACCATCTAAAGTAAGTCTGTAGATGATAGTTGCAAGTTGCGAAATTGGAGTTAAAGTGATGATAAAACTGTGTCAGCGAGTATTGGATGGTAGAGGAATGCCTGGTGAGTGTAAAACTAGTGTGATTGTACCTATCTAAAGAAAAGGGTCATGAGATAAGCTGTGGATCATACAGAGGAGTGAAGCTGCTAGAACATACCATGAAAATTGTTGAAAGGGTACTAGAGAGACGAGTACGAACACTAATCAATTTGAATAAAACACAGTTTGCATTTATGCCAGGAAAAGGAACAGTGAATGCGATATTCATTGTGAGAAGAATGCAGGAGAAATATTAAACAAGAAGCTGTATTTGCGTTTTGTTGACATGGAAAAAGCTTTTGATAAAGTGCCAAAAGTGATATAGCGGGCTACGAGAGAAAAGGGTTTATCAAAAGTAGTTTGTTTGTTTGTTTACCCCTCTTCTTCCTCGGGATGGAGGTACGGCACGAACGGCAATTCGAATTCATGCCGTCAACCTAATTGGAATTAGGCTAGGGGAAAGATGGCAGCCCATTTCGAACCAGTCTTGAGTGACTGGTAGCCCCACCACCAACAAGGCGGATTGCCACTGGTGGGTACCCAAGAGTCGTCTGACATGCTGGGTTAGCAACTTCACAATTGTAACCCGGTGAAGTACGGGAGGGCCAGCTGTCTGCCACATAAAGGTGGAGGCGTCCCGTTAAGTGCCTTGCCCAAGGACACAACAAGCAAGCTTGCCAGCTTGTTCTCCACACTATCCCTTTTATATGCTGAGCGCCAAGCAGGGAAGCTATGAATACCATTTTTTAAAAGTCTTTTGGGATGACTCGACTTAGGGAATGAACCTCAGGTCTACCGACTACGAGGCGAACGTTCTAACCACTACACCATCGCGCCGGTATCAGAAGTAGTGGTTCGGACAGTTATGAGCTTGTATGATGGTACCAAGTGAAGAGTGACGGTGGGATCAGCATGTTTAGAGGAATTCGAAGTAAAAGTTAGTATACATCAAGGACCTGTGCAGTCGCCACTATTGTTTGCAATAGTTGTAAACGTTATTACAGAAAATGCAAAAAGGGGCGTGGTTAATGAATTACTGTATGCAGATGACCTTGTTCTCATGAGCGACAAGACTTAAAGGAAAGATTTTGGAATTGGAAAGGTGCACTGAAAAGTAAGGGTTTAAAGGTCAACACCAGAAAAACAAAAGTGATGACAAGCGGGTCAGAAGGAGAACTATTCAAAACGCAAGATAGATCCATGTGGAAATTGTGGGAGGAAAGTCATGGCCAATTCAACGTTGTGCTCAAAATGTGGAAACTGGGTTCATAGCAGATGTGCAAAAATAAAGCGAGTTACTGCTAGGTTGGCATTGCTTTTAGTTAGCTCGAAATGTAAAGAAATAATGGAAGGAACGGTGGATCCGATGTGCGATGAAGTGGAGACAGTGAATGAATTATGTGATTTGAAGGATAGACTACATTTCAGTGGTGGTTGTCAAGAGGCAGTTACAGCAAGAGTAAGAATCGGTTGGGCAAGATGGAAGTTGGAAATAGGTTTCCTCTGAAAATGAAAGGTAAAGTTTATCGTTGTTGCGTAAGATCAGCAATGCTGTATGAAAGCGAGGCATGGTGTTTAACAGAAAATGAAAAAGAAATTTTAAGAAGAACGGAGAGAGCTATCGTGAGAGCCATGTGCGGTCAGAAAGTTGTTGACAGAAAAACGACTGAAGAACGGATGGACATGGTAGGGTTGAGGAAAACCATAGACCGGTTAGCAACAACGAATGGAGTTAGATGGTATGGACATGTGTTGAGGAGAAATGATGATGGCGTTTGGAGGGTTGCTCTGGATCTTGAAGTGAGTGGCAACAAAAAGGAAGGACGACTGAAGAAGACCTGAAAGAAGCAAGTGGAGGAAGAAACAAAGAAGATTGGATTTAAAGAAAGAGGATGTCCTGAATTGAGCAAAGTGGAGAGACGGAGTGCGAGCAATTGCAGGAATGGGGTGAATTTGGCCATCTCTGCTAAGGGGACAACACCGGATATAAACTGAATAACTACTACTACTACTACTACTACTACAAAAAGATAGTAAAGATAGACAAAAGCTGCACATTCGCGAGAAAAAGAAGCACAAGAGCGATAATAACATAGAAAGACCGAGTTTCAAGGAAGGTGGGGTCCAACGAGAGAGAGGGCTCTCTTTTAATCGAAGCTGCACTTGTATATTATTTACTGCGTAAAGATTGAAAACATTACAATAGAATTCGTCTAAAGCAGCTTTGTTTATAAGTTTAATCTAACTATTATTTGAAGACATTGTCTAGGCTCCAGTAGAATTCCTTTTGTTGCATACATTTATGTTCCCTTATAACGTGGATTCGATTACAACAGCACCCTATAATCGTCCCTCGAACGCATTTTGTCTGTTTATAACGGAACTTCAAGTTATGTCCGTCACGAACAGTTGTCCACTTAAGACTCATGCTTGCAAGTTGGAGAAGGGCTCATGTTAATTGCGCGTGAAGAAACTGCTTCTGGTTTCTCTGAAGTAAGTGGGACACTAGCATTTTGGTTGACATGAGTGACAAGTTTTTGATACCTGTTGTAGATGTTGGATGGCAATTTTTTCTAGTTCAACATTTGACACTTGCCTGGAACACAATGCACATGGCATCAACTACTCAGTTGAAAACCCAACTGTGACGTAGAAACGCAGTTTTAGCAGTTACAGCAATTTCTTTTTGTATTACATGACAAGACACTGGGATAAATAAAAAAGATTGCCAGTGCGAGTTTTGCTAATTTGGTGTTTTATCGTTGAACTGGTCAGTCAGACTGGATGACACAAGTCTTTGCAGAGTCAGAATAGACTGCTTAAAAAAGGTTTAGGTAATTCGTCTACAATGGCAATTTATTGCAATCCTTTAGAGATACCGACATATGCGAATTCTACTGTTACAGAAAATATACTCGTAAAGCCATCTCCTATTTTAAAGAAGTGTTTCGGGACAACACTAAAATACGGAAATTCATAATAAATTATGGAAATACTGAATAACAGACATTCCTATTAAACAAGAAATACGGAAATTCATTTTAAAAAAGGAATTACTGACTTGCATAAGCACGGAAAAATTACCGGTGCAAACTAAAGAAGAAAATCGCCGAAACACGAAAATGTACGGAAGTCTATGAAAATCAAAAGTACAATTACTCAGTCGGGTAAAATCAGATAATTGAATTAAATCAAACCAAGAATTTTTGGAGATTTCCGTATTTTAGATTGTTGGTGTTTGGATCCATTTTCCACTCCATTTAGGACTATACGTAAAAGTTAACTTGCGTCGCATTTCCGGGTAAGCATAATTTCACGCACATAATGGGCCTACTTGTTAGAAATGCATTCAATCGCTACGTACTTGTCTTTAGGTTGCGATAGCAACTTGGGAACACGCGGGCTTTGGTATTTTCCATTTGAATCAATGTTATTCCATGGGATATTAGGTCGAGGAATTTTAGAAATGACAGATGTAGATTCGTCTTCTTCAAACTGAAAAAATTATACACAAATCAAACTTCTTACCTATTTTCATATTTTTTCATAGACATTTTCATCAGGTAATTTTTGGAGCAAAATTTTCTGCTGGTAGTCATGCCTTTGTTTACATCCAGCTTCAGTTTTTTGGACATGAATGATCTGAAAATTTTCAACCTTAATTTTTCAAGCATAAGTTGGTATCCACAAGTCGCCTTTTATGACATGTTGGGGTGAACAGCAGGGTAAGTTAAAATTCCACTCTTGCTACTAACATGGACATCATTATGCCATTTTGTAAAGTTGCCTAAAATAACGTTTATATCAAAATTATGGGGAGATTTTATCAAGAATTTAGCTACAACGGCATTTTTAAGTTTACGAGGGGTGTTTTCTTGAAAATCTGAGTGTTGGTCCAGTGAAAAGTTAACTATTTTCAAATTATAGTGTTAAATAATTACGTTTCAATGGTGGTATCTTTATCTGGTTGTGTTTACCAACAGAATTAAATATTTTTTGTTGATACCATTGCCATCCAGTTTATTGGTAGATCATTTTTTTTACCAGAAAACGGTGTTTTTTTTCTTGTTTTTCATCTAAATCAGTGTTTCTTAACCTTTTTGGCGCTCGTACCCCTTAAAATTTTGTGAAATGTTTTTGTACCCCTAGTGTTTCCCAAACTGTGCGCCGCAAAGATTCGTAGGTGTGCCGTCAGTCTTGTTAAAGTGCCTTTTGTTGATACCATTTTTCTACCAAAATCGAGAAAATGACCTTTTTTACTTTTGGAGAGCAGCATCAAGCCATTTCTATAGATTGCCGACCAGTCAAGAGGTCACCTCCAAAAAAAAAAAAGTCATTACCAGTCTCGTTGAAGCCCGTGATACCACTCGCTTTCGCTTAATCTACATTTGACTGGTCGGTGTGTCGCGAAACGTGATCAACTACTTTTCTGTGCCAGCAGACAAAAAAGTTTGGAAACCACTGCCCTGGAGTTTAAAATAACCATTATTCTGACGCTTCATCTCGTACCCCCTGCTTTGGTGTTTCGTACCCCCGGTTAAGAACCCCGGATCTAATTGCTTCACCAAAAATTTGATTACACTGTATGTGTTGATATTTTTGTTTGGTAAAAGTAGATAGTGGTGATGGGCAATCTCAGTTTAAAGCCTGAACTCAACGTCTAGGTGTTGTCCGTAGTTAAGATTTCACGGTTTTATATTCTGTAGATGACCCTTCATCATGGCTGCTGTTGCCCGCACTACGGCAAAAGGAATGATCACGGTTGGCAACGATTGTGGTTCAGTTACACTCAACCAATGTAAATTTCCTAAAATCAGGGTAACCTTTATATTTCCTACTCAATGCATATCAAATTTACTTTGTTTTTCATCAGTCCCACTTTTTCTGCGATATCACTCGCAATCTTCAAACCACTGACTTAACTTGCTAAGCTTTTTCCATTCATCAAAATCACTCCATTTATTTCGGAAACATGTCAAAAAACGAATGTCACACAAAGAAAGATTCAATGGTTAGAAAAGATTATCACAGACCCATTACTTACTAGATCAAAAACACAGGTGCTTTTTGCTATTTAAAGAAAATGGGGTTTCTCTGAAGTAAGTGGGACACTAGCATTTTGGTTGACATGAGTGACAAGTTTTTGATACCTGTTGTAGATGTTGGATGGCAATTTTTCTAGTTCAACATTTGACACTTGCCTGGAACACAAGGCAAATGGCATCAACTATGCAGTTGAAAACCCAACTGTGACGTAGAAACGCAGTTTTAGCAGTTACAGCAATTTCTTTATCAGAAACACGTAAAAATCCAAGTCGCTCACCGCTGCTTTGGAGGCTAAGGGGCACAGAAAATTGAAACAAAATTACAGAGACGCTACAATCCGTGAATATCGATATTTAAATCCACAACTGGCTGCGTAACAGGTGCATATTCGACGCGTAAAAAGGTGCAGACATTAATCAGGCATGATACTAGGTTCTGGCCACCGAAAAACGAAGCAACTAACGTGTTTTTGGTCAAGGTGGAAAAGACTCAATTTAAGTGGTTCATAAAATTCATCTCGAGGAGAGTATGTGGTTTTGTCCGAGCTCAAGGTTGACAGACTCTACATTGCCTTGTTTTCATAAGTTTTTAAATGTTCCGAACCAGCACCGTTGGAGTCATTAAGAGAAGTAGCAACAGACAAATCGCATGTAGGCCATTTCGATCAAAAAATGTCAAAATCCAACTATGAAATTGCTGATGGGACCAAATAGTTTTAAATACTTTTCCAGAATAACTTTTAGCATGTGACGACGACAGGCTGTCCCATCCAAGCCTAATCGAACAGCCTCCAGTAAAATACATAGTCCGGCAAATTTTCCAGTAGTCAAAGCGGTTGCGTCAAGAAAAATCGTAACGAATTGCTTCTCAATGTTCCATTCTTCTTGAATGTCTTTGATTGCGGTCGCTTGATTTAATTCAGTCCCACGATCAAGGTTAGTAGTGCCCAACAACTAGATAACTTTTCCATGTGTCGCACTTGCCAAAGCAGCTAAATCCTTTTTGTGATGGTACGCTTCAATAATTTTTCATCCCAATGTACACTGAAGTACTCATTTACACATTGACCAAAAATTTTTTTTCAAGTGTTTCAACCTTCTCGGAAAGAAGCCTTTTTGATGTCTTCGCAAAGTACTGCTTTTGCTGAGCACAAAATCCTCTAGACATCCTTGGCTCTCTCTGATGTCGGAAGCAATGATGTCATTGAGAGCATTACTTGATATCTTGTGCCGGTCTGCAGCCATTGCCACCTGAAAACTAGATGCAATGTTTTGTGGCACGTGTAGAATACACGGGGTCCTCAACTTACGACGTTGATCCGTTCTTCAGGCGCGGTGTAACCCGAATTTCAGTGTAAGTCGGAACATCATAAATATATTACTCTATACGTACTGTACTGTGAAGCATTGAACTATAATAAATTGTAACAATTAATGTAAAAAACGTATTTTATTTGAAAAAGAGAAAACAGTTCCATACCACATGAATTAAATGAAATATTAATAAGATGGTGGAGAAGCTGGAGTAGTAGAAGCAGCTGAGGTAGACGGTAGAGGCAGCTGATGTAAAGGGTGCAGGTCTCTCTACTTTCTTAAAATATTGCTCCAGCTTAGACTGGACAGACAGGATCCTCTTCCCATCCAAGATCTGTTTGTAACACTGCAGTAAATCTATGATGCCTCGGGAAACCCTAATGAACCTTTCCAGGTTAAGATCCTGAGCCTCAAAAGTTGCCAACGCTTGCTGTATCCCAGCAAAACCTTTTGTCAAGCCCTGCCTTGTGAAAGCCTTAGGCTCTGGGGTGGGGGTTTTTCCTTCTTCCTCTATAACCTGCTTCTCCAGTTGTATCAGGTCCCGAACAGATAATTCCTCTCCATGAGATTCCAACAGCTCTAGTCTATATTATTTTTGATATATTTATGGGGCGTGTTTGTAACCTCGAAACAGCGTAAGTCGAGATCGTCGTAACCCGAGGACTCCCTGTAATGTGCAGAGAATTTCTAAGCTTTTTAACGGAGGCTCATAAAAGTTCTCACCCTTTTCATCCTCAATTGGCCCATTATCATCATCAGCTATTGACACCATTGCCAGTGCCTCTGTTTTCCATTTGTGCTCTCCCTTTGCGCCACACTTATTGCTCTTGGCGCAACCTTTTTTGCTCTCAATGAGTCATTAATTGCTGGTCTCTGTTGCCAAATGTTAAATACCTGTTGTTCTTTTGTCCTGGACGAAAATTCAATGCGCTTCACACAGTTTAAACTCAATATCTGGTTTAGCTTTATCGAAGAGAATGTCCAGTTTTGCCTACAATTTAGCAGACTCAAAAGCATTAGTTCGTTCATCAGGTCTCCTTTTCCCTCTAAGCTTGCGTTGCACAACATCCTTCCCGAAGGGTGATCATTTTAGCTTTGACCGTATTCAGACGCACATAACAAATGCAGCCGGGAGTGGTGCTGTCTGCCACCTTTTTTAACAACTTCGTCACATGTCCGATTAATGGATTAATGCTTGCATACCACATCAAATTTGAAAGAGTACAAATATTTCTGCATCACTTCCAAATTAGTCCGCATTTCAGAGAGGATAGTTGATCTTTTCGCTTACCAAGGAGAGGAAACTGTAGACCGTCAGATCTTGTTGACACCATCTTCTTTCTCCTACCACTATACAGATATTATTTCTATCTAAAGAGTGATCTATTTGAAGAATTAACAATTTTTCACTGACAATCTTTTCTATATCTATAATCTAATTATCACTTCCATTTGCGTTACCCAATTACAATCTTGCACACGAAATGGGCTAGCCTGTACCAATCAACAGCCGCCTCAACGTGGTGGTGCGGTTCCCGACCCCGTTTGGGTTGGGTCAAAATGGCTGTTGGCCTTCCCAAAAGTCCCGGGTACCCGGGAAACCCTTCATTTTTTTGCTATGCTGCCCCCTGAACGACTGCAGAAGGGCAGCTCACAGCTTCTTCAAAATCGGTCGCTTGTTTTCTCTTTTTCTTTCCTCCCGCCCTTCTTTGTCTCCTGATTCTTCTCCTTCTCTTGATGAGCAATAACGTTTATCCCAACCCTGGCCCCATCTTTCCTTGCTCTGTGTGTGCTAAAAATGTGACCTGGTGGGGCAAGTCAGTGCAATGCTGCACTTGCTCCAAATGGGTCTATCTAAGGTGCTCACAGCATTCCCTCTCCAAATTCAGAGCTCTTGGCAGCTCTCACTCTTGGAGCTGCCCCCCTGCCATAACACTGTGACTCCCCCCTCCTCGGACTCCTCCGACATGTATACCTCCACTGTACAATCTGGCCCCCTCTGCTAAAGCTGCACTCTTGCCCCACCCTCGTCTCCAAACCTCTTATCCCCCATCTGCCCATTTTATATCTTCTCCCTCTGACCCCTCACCACTGTCCCTTGCTCCTGGCCATCCTTCTGCGCCTCCTGCCTCCACTCCCCCCTGACTTTCTCAGGGTTCTTCAATGAAATGCTAGAGGTCTTCGAGCCAGGAGCACTGAACTACTTCACTTTCTCTCGTCCCATTCTGTCAACCTTATCTGCATCCAGGAATCCAATCTTAACTTATCTTCCTCTTTCCGAATTCCTGGATTCTCTGCTCTGCGCTCTAATTGCACCCACTCTCAATCTGGCATTCTCTCTCCTGATGACACGCAAGCTAGCGGCGACGCTGTCATTTTCGTCAGGCAGAGCCTATCTTTTTCTGAACTTTCTACCTCCTCTCTTTTTTCGCTTGATCCCTGCTCTGATTATGTAGAGTCAACAATCAACATCTCTCTTAACAACTCCTCCTTGCTCTCTTTTCTTAATGTGTATGCTCCCCCTATTTGCTCTTCCCCAACAGATGGCAGAACCGACTCCTTTCCTCCCTCCATTCTTCCCTCCTCCAGAAATCTCTTCATTCTGGGGGACTTCAATTGCCATCACCCCCTTTGGGACTCAAGAGGTACTTCCGACCCCTGCGGGAGGAAGTATTCAACTGGGTCATCTCTTCTGACCTCCTCCCCCCTCAATGACCCTGACACACCCACCCTTCTCCCTCGCTCCTCTGGCAGTCGCTCCTCTCCTGACAGCTCCTTTGTTCCCCCCTCTCTTGCCTTTTCCTGCTCCTGGGAGGTGCTTCAGGACCTTGGTTCTGACCACCTACCAATTCTTCTATCTGTCCCTCTCTCTCTGGCCTATCGCCCCAACGAGTGTCCCCCTTTCTTCAATTTTCAGAAAGCTTGCTGGGATGACTTTGCCTCCTACTATGACTTTCACTGTCCTTCAGCAGAGGAATACTCGTCTCTTTCTCTTTCCTCTGTTGCTGCTCTCTTTACCTCTCTGGCACTGAATGCAGCCTAATCTTCCATTCCTTTCGGCCGCATCAAATGTCCTCCTAAAGCCTGGTGGTCTGCTGAGGTGGAAAGTGCAGTTAGTGAAAGACGCAAGGCTTTTGCTGCTGCTCACAGAAGTAATGAAGATCGCCAGGCTTACATCTCTGCTTCTCGACGCACCTCGTCAGTCATCGCCAAGGCCAAGGCTGACGCATGGCAGACGACTTGCTCTTCTCTTTCACCTAAATCTGTGCACTCTCTTCTTAGCTCTATCGCTGGCTCTTCTTCCTCGTGTTCCTCCTCTCCTAATTTCCCCAACTGTTCTTCTCTCGGGGAATCGGCTTCGGTCTATGCCGCTTACCTGAGATCCCACTTTTCTGTTTCTCAGCCAAAAGCCCTGCATAGCAAAGCAGAGGCTACCTTTCTGAGCACTGCCGAGCCACGTGCCCCATGGAGTCTCACTCATCTTTTTGCTCTCCTTTCTCTCCCGCTGAATTTCTTGCAGCTGCCTCCAACCTCTCCTCGTCCACTGCCATTGGCCCAGACAAAGTTGCCTGTCCCATGCTAAAGCATCTTCCTCGCTCTGACTTGGATTTTCTTCTTCACATCTTTAATCTTTCCTGGTCTTCGCATTCCTTTCCTTCCATCTAGAAAACATTTTCTATTATTCCCATACACAAAATGGGAAAGCCTCTCGACTCTCCTGCTTCCTTTCGGCCTATCTCTCTCACCTCCTGCGTATCAAAGCTTTTTGAACGCATCATTCTATCTTGTCTTCTCTTCTATCTAGAATCTAATTCCATTCTTTCTCCTTGCCAGGCCGGTTTCCGCCCTGGACGGTCTACTCTAGATCAAATTTTGTACCTTTCTCAGTCTATTTCGGATGAGTTTAACAAACCCAGGCCGGGCTCTCAGACGATCCTGTCTACTATCGATTTCTCTAAATCTTTTGACTCTGTCTGGCATCCCGCCCTTTTCCACAAACTTATTTCGGCTGGCCTCCCGTCTTGCTTTGCTCATTGGACTCAATCTTTCCTTTCTGACAGGCGCGCTTGTGTGGTTTTTCAAAATCATAAAAGTCATTACTTTCGAGTCCATCGAGGTGTTCTGCAAAGATCCGTTCTTCGCCCTGTACTTTTCTCTCTCTTTATCAATGATCTTCCGGCCTCTCTGCCTTCTTCTGTCATCTGCTCTTTTTATGCTGACGATCTGGCCATTTGGTCTTCCTCATCCTTGGCCCCCACAGCAGTGGAGGCCACACAAGGAGCTCTGTTTCGATTAGAGCACTGGTCTGAGTACTGGTGTCTTCCTCTCAATCCTAGCAAATGTGAGGCCTCCTTCTTCTCAGTGAATCCCCACCTAGCTAACCTCCAGCCCAACCTCCTCCTACTTGGCTCCCGCCTCCGTTTCAATCCAACTCCAACTTTTCTTGGGGTCACCTTTGACAGCACCCTTTCCTTTTCTAAATATGTATCTTCACTGAAGGCCAAATTCTTCCCACGTCTTAAGGCCTTACGCTGTATTTCTGCTTCATCATGGGGCCCTTCTAAGGAGTTTCTCTCTCTTCTGTATAAAGCTTTTCTTCGGCCCCTTTCACTTATGCTTCATCCGGATGGTTTCCTTTCCTAAGCACTACCAATTCCACCAAATTGGAACACCTCCACCGAGCTGCCAGTTGCGCCATTACTGGCTGCCTCTCGTCCTCCCCTATCCCTCTTCTTCTCTCTGAGACTTCTTTACCTCCCCTATGAGTTACCCTAACTCGTTCACTCTTTTATCTTATGAGCAGGCCTTTCATCTCCTAACCTCCTTCCATATTTCAGGTTTGGCCAGACTTCAAATGAAACCAAGACTCTGCAGATAGTCCTGGAGAGCTTTTGCATCCACTCACCTGCTCATGCTTCCTTCTACCTCTTTAGGGAGGCTCTTCTTGGTTGCCCTCCCTTTCCTCCTTGGAATCTGCCTTTATTCACCATAGAGTCCACCCTTTCCTCTTCATGCTCTCGCTTTGATCCCCCTCTCTCTCACCAAGGAGCGGCTCTTGCCCACCTTGACTCTCTCTACCATCATGATCTGGTACTCTGGACAGACGGCTCTGTTCCTTTTCCTTTTGGCAACGGTGGCTCCGGCGTTTTTGCCATCTGCTCTCTCTGTGGCACCGAGGCCACTTTCCTTTTTTGGCAGGCCCAGTATGTTCAAGTTTTTCCGCTGAAGCCTGTGCCATTCTGCACGCTCTTTGCTGGTCTCGGCAGCACCAACAAGTCTGCCATTTCTCTTCTCTTACTATCTGACTCTCGTTCTGTCCTCACCACCCTGTCCTCTCCTCCATCTTTCCTTTTATCTCAAACTCTGTGGCAGATCTGGCAAGAACTGTCTTCTCTCTCCTCCTGCTCTATCAGACTACAATGGGTCCCCAGACACTTGTTTCTCCAGGGAACAACGCGGCTGATGAGCTGGCCAGACGGGGAGTGCTACTTGCACCCTCTGCAATCCCTTGTAGTCTCTCTCCTCTTATCTCTCGCATCCACTCATGCATTTTCTTGGACTGGAGGCGTACTGTCTCATCTAAATTCTTTGACACTCAGGTTCCCTCAATTTGACACACAGGAACTTGTTCTCCCTTGTCATGCTCGCTGTGTTCTCTCTCGTCTACACTGCAACAAACACAGCCTTCTTTTAGGTTCTTATCTCTCTAGGATTGTGACAGAATCGATAATCTGTCCTGCAGCGCCTGTGGACAATGGTCCCAGGACACCTCTCATCTCATTCTGCACTGTCCAGCGACAAACTCTTAATGCTGCTTACTCTTTGGCGACTCTCGGTCTCTCTACGACCTCTGGTCCAGGATCTGGGGAGTAACCAGGCTTCTGGGGCTCCATGGTCTTCCGCCATGACCCCATCCCTTCAAAGGGGTTTTGTAAACAACAACTACCAATGGGCTAGCTACCTGCTAACGGCCAACATTCTAAATTATATAAAAATTGTTCCGCCTGTTTCAGCAAATATAGCTTATGAAAATAGTTTTGAAATGCATTGCACAACAGAAAAATTGATTTGGAATGATTTAGACAGCGTTTCACTTATTCTTTCTACCAATTTCTGCAGTTTTCACTTTGTCTCAGTTGTTAATCGGGCAGATATAAGGACAGGGCAGTAAAGGCACTTGCGATATCCTAATTGCAAGTGCCTTCACTGCCCTGTTCACATATCTGAACACCATAATCATCACTAAATTCTAGAAAAATGCACTGCTATGTAATAATATACTAGCTATTAAATACATCCATCAACCAAAAAAAGCCAAACAATTAGTTAAATTCTCCGACTGTGATCATTCCTTTATCATAGTGCAGGCAACAGCAGCCATGACAAAGGATCATCTCCAGAATAGAAAACAGTGAAATCCTAACTACGGACAACACCTAGACGTGGAGTTCAGGCTTTAAACTGAGATTGCCAATCACCATTATGTACTTTCCCAAACAAAAATACCAACACATACAGTGTAATCAAATTTTAGGTGAAGCAATTAGATGAAAAACAAGAAAAAACACAGTTTTCTGGTAAAAAAATGATCTACCAATGAACTGGATGGCAATGGTATCAACAAAAAATATTTAATTCTGTTGGTGAACACAACCAGATAAAGATACCACCATCGAAACGTAATTAATTACCTCTCACTTGAAAGTAGTTAACTTTTCACTCAATCAACCCCCAGATTTTCAAAAACCACCCCTCGTAAACTTAAAAATGCCGTTGTAGCTAAATTCTTGATAAAATCTCCCCATAATTTTGATATAAACGTTATTCTAGCTTACCCAAATAAACAAATTTTTTCTTTTACTTTCTGAAGCATAGAAGCGAAGAGCACATGATAAATCAGGCTTCGTTAAGAATAAAACCGGGCTAAAAAATTGGATATCTCTGTTTCAAAACATGTGGTAAAAATGACTAGCTGTTTGTAATCTATTCAGATGAAAAAAAGATGATTGTAGAGATACAAGGTTTTTACTACCAGCAGTTGCCAAAGCAGCAATCTACAATAATCAACATTACCCCAATATTGCTTGCCGAAAAAGCTTGAACCTAAAGCGTCTAGTACACTAGCTCCATTTGCTACTACTGCACACAGGGTAGTCTTCTTTCATAATAAAAAAAGACGTAATTTAGTGTCTTTCCCTGAGTATCCGAAATTCATTTTATGTTCTGGATGTTGGTCGTATTTTTTTGTCAGTAAAACTTTGCGTGACATTTTTTTGAAAAAACCGACACAAAGATAGAGTTATTTTAGTTTTTCAAACCCAAGAGCGGCAAATATATTGTTTCGAAAAAAGAGCGGTACATAATTTAAGAGTTTCAAAGTCATAGATTGCAGTTATTTTGCCTAAAAACATGGCAAACAAATATTATTTATCTCATTACATTAGAAAAAGACAGAAGTCCTCGAGGATAGCAAACTAAGCAGCCTTGATTTACACAGAAACGGTAACCGCATCAAAACGAACCGAATCATCTTCTCTCGCATCTTTATGAGCAAGTCCATTCAAAGCAGCATTCGAGTGTTTTCCATGTGGATCATTTTGCATCCAGGCTCTGCAAATTGGATACAGCGGAGTTTGTTCCGAAAATGATGTCAAATTCACACTTCGATCAAAGAGCTTCATAATAAACGTATCTGAAACCAATTTAAGAAGTAAAACCAACAGCCAGAAGATAGCTCATTATTCTTACAAATATCGCATTCGTGGGCATTAAATGGAACTTTATATAGCTCAACATGTAGATCGAAACATTAGTAGAAGCTCCAAATGTATAGCGTTTAATTAAACTTATTAACTTTTACAGAGCAGTATTACTTACTTGACTTTTGGGCATCGTCCCTGTTATCATCACGTTTTCTTCGACGTTTGTTTGCTCGAGGAGTTAAAGGTCTGTAAATCGATTTAAAATCTGACAGCTAAGAACACTTGCAAAGCCTGGTGATCATGGAAATATGCTTGATATTTTATTATCAAAAGTTCTTTCCATTCAAAAATTCGTTGCAGTTGAGTATCGGTAATTTTAGTTGAATCTACACGAACCAATGCTATTATAACGATGTTTTATATCTAGTATCAGTTTGAAAATTTTGGTGAATAAAGACAAACTATGGTGATCATCTTTTTTAAAGGTCCGACAAAAATTTTGCTCAAAAACTGTAGAAATTACATATTTTCTGAGTTGCTGACTTTTTTAGAGATCCAATCGGTTAATCACATAATGAAATGTGGCCTTATTTTAAGTCGAGGCATGTTATTTTTAAATATCCGAGCATCCTGAAGTTTCCATCGAAATCCAAAGATTCCTTCTGGCACCCCCCTTTTAACAATACTAAATACAACCGCAAACATTTAGCTTACTTTTGTGGACTAGCTGGTAAAGATCTCTTTCTAAAGCAACAAAAATGTTAAATTGATAGCAGTGAGAAATAAAAATAAAATAAAATACTCTTGTTGTGAATCTTCGTCTTTTTCTTCTTCTTCCACATCACTTATCAATCTAAAACAAAATATTTACGATACCAACTAAATATTACAAGATAGATTTTCTTTTTATTTTCGATCGCGCATCTAACCTTTTGCGTCTACAGTACACTATCAGAGGAAACTGGTGTTTACGGTGCAGACCACTTTGAAGTTTACCCAAGAAGTTCTCAACTTACTTGCAATGCTCAAAGCATTTCAACTGTGCTGCAAATTAAACACATCTTATTCACCATGTTAAAAATTACTAAAACAAGTGTTTATTGAACTACACCATGTCGTTGTTGTGATTATCCCTCCTCCTCCTCGAGATGGAGGTACGGCACGAACGGCAATTCAGGTTCACGTCGTCAACCTAATTGAAATTAGGCTAAGGGGAAAGATGGCAGCCCATTTCGAACCAGTCATGAATGACTGGTAGCCCCACCACCAAGGCGAACTGCCACTGGTGGGCTCCCAAAAATCGCCTTTTACGACACGGTGGACTAGCAACTTCACAATTGTAACCCGGTGAAGTACGAGTTAAGTGCCTCGGCCAAGGACACAACAAACATGCCGGCTTGTTCTCCACATTATCTCTTTTTTATGCTGAGCGCCAAGCAGGGAAGCTGTGAATACCATTTTTTGAAGTTTTTTTTGGTATGACTCGACTTAGGGAATGAACCCCAGGTCTACTGACTGCAAAGCGGATGCTCTAACCACTACACCATTGCGCTGGTAACTACACCCTTGTTCGAATTAATTGCATCAACAGCAACATAGCACAAAAAATAATAGAGCAGCCAAGTAACCCAAAAGATAAAGTACAAATGGTGTACAGGGCATTGGGCTTGCATACGGTTTCAGGAAAATCCAAGGCCAACACAAAATTTAATCATAAACCTGTGAACCCTTAAACATGAATTCAAAACACAAATTAGCGACCTTAAAAATGCATTCTCATGATCAAGAAAAATAGAGCTGATATTAAGAAAAATGCACGAGATACAACCAAGTGAAGGCTAGCTTATCAGAAATGTTGTACAAGAATTACCATTTTATACCAAATGAAACTAAACTCAGACTATTTGTAAAAACTGCTGGTACGAAATCAAAATCACAAAGTCCAAGGTCAATGCCCTGACAAGATTAGTATTTTTGTGAACTCCCTGATTTTTCAAACCTCCTTGCACTCTCTTTGACGTTGAGTTAACGACGTTTCGAGTTGTTGCTGATTTTGGGGCCATATTACCAGACATAAATTATTGCTTTTTCTCTCGGTGATGCAATAAATTGGCACAAGGGTGGACATCACCGTAAAAACAAACAGGCATGCCTATTAACTATTTTTGCTAATTTCCACCTTCCTAGTAAATAAAGATTGTTTTCAAAAAATTGCCAAATAAGCAACATATTAACACGGCTAAAATCAATTGTTTTATACCTTTCTTCAGCATTTGCTTTGTCTAAAACTCGCTGCAAAATATTCTCGAAATCCGTTCTTGCGTCATTTGAATCGAAGTCTTGGTCCACATTGGCGTTACCGGACATAGGTACAGCTACTAGCAAAATACCGAACCCTCAACTAAAAAATGCGGTCACATACCACTAACCTTAAAATAGTAGTTAAATTAAAGATCTATTTCCATCAGTATAATGTTCAAGCGTAATCAAAAGCATACTTTGTTTATTTTATTAAGTCAAATGACCGTCATAAGCAGGAGCACTCAATGCGTCTTTTGACGTAATAAAACAAACGAAGCATACATTTGATCATGCACAAACATCACGCTTATGGTAACGAGTCCAGAACTATATATACTAATTAAATTAAATATACACATGTAGCATCAACTACATAATGGTGATTAAATCCTCATTACAGCAAAGAAAAAGTTATACTAAACACAGCAGAAATCGGCACAAAAACATTCCATTTCACAAAAAAGAAACCTTTTCTTGCACGGCTAGGAATAAAAATTTTATCAAAACAAAAAATTCGGAGCTTGTGAGCGTTCAGTTTTTCCTTTCTGTTTCCTAAGACTGTAGCTATTGGATGATATTTTTTGTCGGAGTTTTTGAGTATTTTGATTGTCATCAGTTGGTTGCAGTAGAACTGTGTGCTTTCTACCATCGAAGATCATTATTAGTAGAGCGGGGTGGTTAATCCATCGCAGAATGTACAAAACCTTTTTGAAATACAAGAAAAATTTTAAGAATTACGCTACTAAAATCTTGAGGCCTCAAACTCTCACAAAGCAATTCCTAAATTGGGCCAAACGTTATTAAAATTAGTTTTGGAAATCTGAGTCTTCTTTGAAGTATCCTTTTGAATTAGATTAGACCTCGAATGATGACACAACAAATGACAAGGATACTAACATATCATCAATTAATTAAAATTATGCATCGTCAAGTAGCTCATTGATATCGATTGTGGAGTCACATGATGTAGTAGCATTATGATCTGAAGGAAATTTAGCTGTTGACACTGCAGTCGGCACTTTCGTTTTGACAGGTGAAACTGAAATAGTAATTGGTTTAGCTGGAAGTCGTTTTCTTTTGGGTAGCACCGGCTCTGCATCAAGACTATCATCCAAGTTCATTTTACATGGTTTAGATTTGGTAGAGGCGTCACTACAATTAGTCTTCTGTACTTCAGGATTTTCTCGTTTTAGCAAGTCGTTATCCTCAGAAGCGCAATTCAAAAGTTGTTCTTTCAACGATCGAATTTTTGCTTTCTTTTCATTCAAAACCAAAACGAATTTTGAGAGCAGCTCAGTTTCCAAGGTTTCCTTTAATTTAACGCATGCCTTTAAATCAACAACCAAGTCATTATACTGCTTTTCCAGTTTCACATAAGCCTCTTTGCTGGTTTCCAGAGATGTGTTGAATGATTTCAAACTTGAACAACAAGTAGTTAAGATGCTTTTAACAGCACAATGCGGTTCTTTAATCTGTTTCAGCTCAATAGACCCTAAACAAAATTTAACATCATTTTGAACTTTTTTCCATTCCAATTGGAGTATTTCATTCTTCTCATGAATACTGTAGTGAAAGTTCTAAACACAAATATAAAATATTTACAAAGTCCACCAACAACTGTATACCAACATACAAATAATAAATTTCTATTTGAAAGCAGATATCAATAATTTATACTACACTGATCTAGACTACATTGTGCAATTCTGTCTGTCTGTTACAACTCCTCCGATACTGATAGATGCAAAAGCATGAAACTTTGCACGATTGATCTCCACTCTAGGGAGGGTGCCATAAGGGGGTTGATGACATTGTGGTGATTACGTGCTTATTTGATTACGTGCTAATTTGATTTTGCTTTGCTTTGTGTTGACTGTAAATTATTTGGCTTCATTTTTAATCTCACCATCAGTATTTCCCATACCTAGTGTTAAACATCAACGTTAGCATTTGGTGTGGGAAATTGCATTGCTTTCACGCCAACCTTATCAAAACTCCATTGCTTTATCTTGTCACGTGATTCGTGTGCATATATATGTTCGTATCGCCATGCTTAAACCATTCCACTATAATTCTGTTAAATACTGCTATTTAAATGCTATTGATTGTTACCAGCAATAAAAAAGGAACAACTCTATATCGAGTGAGGAATAATACGGTATAGTAAAATAACGAACTCACGACAACATTATGAAAACGTCATGATTGAAAATAACTTTTTTAAATTGGCAATTCTTGACCAAGGAAAGCAGTTCTTTGTTTAAGCAAAAGCCAGCACCCTACTTAACCAACTTCGAAAAATTTCACCCTTTTTGGAAATAAGATGACATCACCATTAACGATTGATTGTCAAATTTGTTTTCCATATTTTCTCAAAATATACTGACTTAAGAAATGCAGTTAAAAGCTTTTTCCCGGAAATAATAATAAGTTGCTTCCCATAAAAGTAGATTTACAATGATTTCAATTTAATCCACAATGAAACAACCTATTAAGCATTACAGCCTTGAACACTTCAAGAAAAAGTACTGTTTCGTCATAATGTAAACTGACATTATAATGCTGTCTAGTACAACTTTAATAAAAACAGCAGTAGTACTTGTGATCCACAATAATTTTGAAAGGAAACGTAAATAGTAAAGCCTATTTTTGATATGTTACCTGTTAAAATAAAATGATATATTGCAGTACTCACGCTGGTTTAAATCTGATTTTTCAAAAGGCCATGGCAAGTGAAAATTATAATAACTCTAGCTAAACTCCAGGTTAGAACACTTTTGTAGTACAGCCATGTTGATTTACCCCTCCTCTTTCTTGGGATGGAGGTATGGCGCAAACAACAATCCTGGTTTATACCGTCAACCTAATTGAATTAAGCTAGGGGAGTCCATTTCAAACCAGTCATGAATGCAAATTGCCGATTGGTAGCCCAAAAACTACAAGGCAGACTGCCATAACCAAGAGTCGCCTCTTACAACATGCTGAATTGCATGCCTAGTTGCTCTAAACCCTCAACACATTGTTATCACATGTAGTACAGTGCAACAAATGATAAGTTCTCATGAGAAACCTTGCAGGATTTAGAAAAAAATCATTCTTTTTAGCAAAAAAAAACCTGGTGGAATGGTTATCCACTTAACCCATAATCCAACTTATTGTTAAAACTGAACTGCAGATCCAGGACTCTGAGCTGTGATCACTTTGCCCACCCCTGGCTGCATTTATGCTAGGAACAAGAACCATGCCCAAGCCAGAGACTTAAAGTTTTACAGCAAAGTCTAAAATTACAAAAAAGTGGTAAGTAGTAGGTCAATTACTTCATAGTTTAATAACTGCAAATACATCAATCACTTCGGTGTCCTTCTAAATCTTTGAATTAATGCCCATACGCATTTAACTCAAATAAACACATGAAAGTTTGTCAAACCATTTGAGGTTTGTAAGCAAGTAGAGCCATAATTTTTAGAAGGGAGGTTGGTATCATAAGCATAGTTTACAAAATGCAAAGTGTGAGGGGAAACGAATAAAAAAAGTTGGTCAGTAAATCTAAACCACTGTGTCAAATCATAGTCACCATAAAAACAATTGTGCCTAAAGAGGAAACTTCTTTGTTGAATTTTTTTTCTTTAAACTGGGTCATCAGACAATCCCAATGATGGGATGCAGGAGATGCAGCAGTAGCAGATTCCAATACAGTTGGTGGGGAGGGTAATAAATCTAAATTGACACATTACAATTGGAGGTAAAAACTTTTACTGTTTAAAAACCAAATCCATCAAAGTCCAATTCTTTAAACAAAATTCTTTTTTGAGACAAATACAAACAAATGAGTTTCCAAAACTAACACTAATGAAGGCTATTGACAGGAATGCATTTTCTTCTGGATCTGCCACTGAAGTGTACCCCCATTCACTCCAAACTGAGACCAAGGTGCATGCATGCTGATAAGAAACTTGTGACTTTGCTGCTAAGGAACAACTCCTACTTTGTGTGCCTACAATTATTGAAGAAACGGATAGAACTTGTGCAGCAATAAAAAGTTTTAAGACCATCAAAGCACCAGCATGACAATCAATATAGGGACAAAAGGACATGCCCACACTTGCACCAACTTTTCATTACTTCTTTCAAACATGCTATTTGGGTGAGGCCAGAGCAGCCAACTAAACTGATATTTCCAAGTCAACATAACCAACTAATAGCCCAGCCAGGCAACACCGGCTACTTATGCATAATGTACAATGCAGCTAAACCAGGGGTGTGCAACCTGCGAGCAAAAATTATGTGGCCTGCAAAGACCTGTGGTTCTCTAGTGTGATGACCCTTTACCAAGCTAAAGCCATTGAAGAATATTTTGAATTATGTTGTGGCATTACAATTCTACTTTTGATGATTTTTTATCGCTTCAGCAACCTCATAGAGGAGCATTGCAAAGTTGCATTTGGTTTCTTTTATTTGTCTGTTCCCTTGCGTCCCAATGCATTGTACTTTGAAAAGAAAAAAGGCACAGAGAAAAAGCAACAAAAAAACTCAACCTTGTCAAACCAACCAACTGCCTCATTGCTGGCCATCTACGTGTATATCACCTCATGCTTCAATTTGCTCTTTTTGGTATCTTTTTATTGTCAATTACTGTTTTGCTCGCTTGATTGCTCATTTCTCTTTTTTCTAATCAAAACCTCCAGCATTGCAAGTTAATGCTCAGCCATTTTTCATTTACGTTAAAATTTCAAACGCATAAAATTTATACAACAATGGAAACATCAACAAACTCCAGAACTACCTGTACAAAAAAGAGGAAGAGAAAAGATTTTGAGAAAACAGGGACTGAGGATTATTTTTTGTAAAAAATTCAGATGAAAAACCATTGTGGCTTATATGCAATAAAAGTGTTGCTACTGCAAGAGTAGAATGTTAAATGACACTACAAAATAAACCATTCTGGATACAGAAAACTGGACGGAAATGAGGGGAAGCAGAAAGTAAAACTATTGCAGAGACAATTGAGCAGCCAGGGTTTTATGTTTCAAAACATGAGTAGTGACAATAAAAAGGCAGTTTGAAGCAGTTTTTAATTGCACAGAAAATAGTGGAAAGAATGAAACCATATTCCAATAGAGATTTCATGAAGGAACGCCTAATAAATGCTGCACAAAAAATGTGTCCTAAAAGGTATCAGGCGAGTTTGTCTACAACAATTTGTCTAAAACACAATTTGTCTTAAACAATTAGGGTTAGGGATAGAGTTAAAAAAATTGGTTTAGACAAATTGTGTTTTAGACAAATTGTTTTATACAAGTCATCCTAGACCCGTCCTAAAATGGTGACAGAGTTAGGGAAAATAGATCTATCCTGGTGGACAGTCGCAAGCTTGCTGATGACATTTGTGTCACTCTCAGAGACAAGGTGAAAACCTTTGTTTCATGGAGCTTTGCAATTGATGAAATCATAGATCACACGGACACGGCACAGTTAACTATATTTGTAAAAGGTGTGGATATAGAGTTGAATGCAAATGGAAGAGCTTTTGTCACTGCAGCCTATTAAGGATACTAAAACTGGTGCTAATATATTTACTAAAGTCCTAAATGCGTTTGAAAAATTCTGAATGGACCTGTACACCTTATGTGGAATTGCAACTGATGAAGCTCAAGCCATGACAGAAACTGGTATTGAATTATTAAGTCTTTTGAAGTCTGTAGTACAACAGAAAGAAATCAGTAATGATATCATAATTTTTCAAGACTATCAAAGATAAGACTGTTTGGTTCAACGTATGTCTGTGAACAATTTTTTTCAAAACTAAGTTTTATGAAATTCTCCATTAATCAGTTTTCACTGATGAACACCTGGAAAATGGACTTCGGGTAGCCAGCACTTCAATTAAAGTGAATCTGTATAGAGTGGTTGGCAAAATAAGCCAGCTTCAAGTCTCTAAAGAAATTGTGAAAACTTTTTTGTTGATTTGCAATAGAACTCAAACGTTTATATTCACAATAGTCACTAATAAATTGTTGATGAGAAATGCAAGTTCAGCCTGCGATGAAATCCTGTTTTGCATATTTGGCTCGGCAGTGCTAAAGGTTGCACACCCCTGAGCTAAACAATTACCTGAGAGTGAGATGCTCCATTAAGAGCTAATTTCATATACGCAAGATATTCTTTCAATTCAATGCTAGTTTCTTTGGCAAACTTCTTGACAGTTGCTTCATCTACATTACACTTCCATGCTTTTTTACAGTTAGTAACTAAAGCATTACAAGATCCATCGTCATTAAACTGTGCTTGAATGAAATACGTTTGTTCATTTGCATGGATTGCATGCAACATGTTGGTCGCAAAAACAATTTAAAATCTTAAATACCAAAAGCAATTCAATAAAAGCTGTAACAACTTCAATTGGGGCTAGAGCTATTCAAAAAATGTGCACCTAGAAATAGTTGATAACACAATCTAAACAACAAATCTTGATTTTAAAGGCAAACGTTTCAGCAATTAAAAAAGGAAATTTACAAGTTTGCTGTAATGTTTCAGAAGTGGCCATTTTGCCGTCGTTGGCATTTCATTCTTGGAATCTATTTTGCCATCATGATTCACGTGCCTTTAAATAAGTACATTTGCTACAATGCACATGGTGGTGCTGTGGTGTATTGGATAAGGCTGTTACCTTCAAATGTGATGACTACAGGTGTGAGTCTTTGCAGGTAGAATATTTAGACAAAGGCAGTGTACATTGTGATGGGGCCAATACGTAAATGTAAGGGAGAATGTACACTGGGAGGAGCTTCATATAATGGGTGCAAAATTTATTGTAAATACCCCATTGAAATTGACCAACCACAAATGTTTGATGGCAATACAGATTTCAAGGGTAAAACGCCATTGACAGCAAAATAGCCACTGCCTAACATTTATGCCAAGTTTTTAATCATCAAAACTAAATTTGTCACATTAATAAAGTACAACAATGCCAACATGGAAAAAAATCGAACAGTGTAAGTGCCAGGCACAGTTTTAATTGCAATAATCAAATTACTTAAAATTCATAATTTAATTAGGCTGGTCAACAGTGCACAATAAAAAATTACAAATAATAAAATATTTAAACTAAAGCACTCCACAATCAGAACATTGAAATACGATCAACTGAAACACAAAAAATTGCCAACATCAAATTTTAATTAGTTATAATTTTTCAAGCAAACAATTTTATTAGGCTGCAATGTTTCCCTGCATAAAGGGCATTCTGCTTTACTGCGAATCCATTTCTGTATACAAGCCCAACAAAACAAATGACCACATGTAGTAAGAGAAGTAAAATGTCTAATTTCCAAACACAGTGAACACTTTTGACTTTCATTTTCAATCGGATTACTGCATTGTGCAACAACATGTTGAGTAGCGGAATACTTGGTATTGTTTTTAACTGCGATTAATACTTTATATAAATCATATAACTGAAGGCAAAGCATCAAAAGAGCTTGGGCGAAAGAAAACTTACCCAAAATGGCAAAAGAGTTTGTTTTGTTTTCAGGGCTTACCACATATTTCACATATGTAACATCTGCAATTCGTTTTGCTAAAGTATAGTATATTTCTTTCATGTAAAAAACAGAAAGATGCAGCCTATGAAAAGTTATCAACATTGTTCTCATCTTTGGTAAAGCCTGCAACAAATAAACTTGGTCTTGATTGGAAAGAAATTTCAACTGATTTGACATGAGTTCACGTTCAAGATAATTAAAAAATTTATCTAAGCACAATGGAAAAAAAGTGTGAAGTGCAATCATCGATACCCTCTGCTTAAAAGATGCAACTTTTGACTTTGTAGAATACACCTGAAACACAAAATAATGTATAACTAAAATTACAAAGTAAAACACGGTTGCATAAGGCAAGCCTTTAGTAGTAGGATGCACAAAATGAAAGGTAGAATGTTCCAAAATTTTAGCTGAAAACCTTGAGTTTACAGTCAAAAACTCAGAGATGATATAAACTACATCTACCTGTATAAGATTGGTATATTCCTCTCCCAATGTCTGCAAGCTTCCTGCAGTAGTAAGGCAATAATAAATTGCATTAGCAAAATAATTGATTTCTTCAGTCCAGCCAAGAGCAATACCATTTCCAAAAATGTTCCGCATATTAGAAAGAAAAAGACCTGATAATATAGCACATTGAAATCATCAATCACAACTTATTACTTACACATAGAATTTACCTCTAACTAAATAGGCTAAGGTCTGTACAAAAATAACTTGGAATATGAAATATTTACACTGGTTTAGAGTACACTCTGGTTTAAGGCAGTGCCTAAACAAGGAGTGCATAACTTAAGTGAGTGTGTGGGCCAAAATTCTATTCAAAATCTAGTTGTAGGTCATACCATGTTAAAGAAATACATAACAACAAACAATTACTTACATTTCCAAAAACATATGTAACAAGCTCTTCTGCCACAAAACTACTGGTTTGAATACGTTTTCATTGGACCAAAGTAAAAAAATTTGGCTTTAATGATGAAACAGCAATACACATTACTGCATTTAGATGTCTATCTGCTAACCAAGTTTGCAGTCAAGATTTCTTATTTTTATGATTGAGAGGGCTTGTTCACAATAGCACATGCGTGGAACTTGTCATAATTAGACTTTTGCATTATTCAACAAGTTTGGATACTTTTCTGGTTAAGTCGAGAGTAAACATTAAGTTATGAATTTTTTTAGAAAGTGTTGTGCAAAGCTTTATTTGACTGCAAATCTAAAAGTTAAAATCTGAGCATCAGCATTGTTAACATTTTCTACATCCACAATGAATGATCTTTAAAACAAATTTATTTGCATCTCCTGGCTGTTAAGATTTTGAAAGCGTTTTGAAAAGTTTTTACAAAGGTACTCACACATTTTTGCAATTTTTTAAAGTTAGGTACCAAGTCTGCCGGAGTTTTTAATATATATACAGACATGTTTCTAAACCGCATCATCTTGCCAGTTAACAATTGCTGCTGAAAAAGTTTATTTATTTTGAAAAGCATTTGATTTCATTAAGTAAATTTGGAAGCAATTGGTTACGTCCTTGTGGTCTGATTCATAAGCTGTTCAAATGCTGTGCAATGTCCACCAAAAAAGTAAAATCCAACAACCAGGCATGATCATAAATAGCATCAATACATGAACACCTCATCTAGTTTTTAGTGTCGGATTCTTTTCCAATAAAAATATTTTTATTTCTTCCAAAAGACTAAGAGAAGGCTCCAAAACCCTTCCTCTGCTCAACCAATGAACCTGAGAATGATACATCAAGTCTATATACTGTGCATTTATCTCTTCTAAGAATGATTGGAATTGACAATGTTTCAATCCTTTTGTCAGAATTTCATTAACACATTTCACAACAACATCCATTGTATGGGCCATTTTTATTATATTCTGAGCATAAAGTAATTCTTGGTGAATGAAGCAATGAAGAGAAATAACATGTTGTTGGAAATCAGACACTGGCAAGAATTCTTCAAGAGTACCACTGCACCATTTTCTTACTAGTCGTAGAAAATGCACCATTTGTCATTGATCCAACTAATTTAAACAGTTATAAATTTGGCATTTTACTGTGAAGCACATTTAGCACAGCTTCTTTTACATCAACAACATGGGTTGTGTGACAGAGAGGAATAAATGCAACAAGATCTTCATGAATAGACAGGTCTTTTGCTACAGCACAAATAAAAACTGATAATCGTGCAGTTATCAATCACATCAATGCTTTCATCAAAAGCCAGTGAAAAGTATAGGAAGATTATGCTTTTGATCATAGTTGCTCAAAAACATTTTAAGCAGTTTCTTAATTTGTCTAGTGATGGTAGTCCCCAACAGGATGAATTTTTTTAAGAGGTGGGCTTGGTTGGAAATCATGAGCTTTGCTACATCTAGCATGCACTTTCTTTCAAATTCATAGATTTGTGAATGGCCTGGAAAAGCAAGTAACTTTTTTCTGCTACTTTACAAGATGCAATTAGAGCACTTTCATTTTCCTTGATAGGTTTTTTGAATATATTCTTTCCCACACATAAGGAATTTCTTAATTTTTTCACCAAATCTTCTCTAAGCTTCCTAACAGTTTCACCATATTTGCCTTGATGTAACAAATTATAGTGTCTCTTCACATTACAAGCTTTTAAGTGAGAAAGAGTTGTACTACAAACTGAGCATAATGGCTTTTGCTTGCATTTAACAAATTGATAGTTGGTTGTTCATTGGTCTTGAAATTCAAAATTGATTTCAATATGTTTCCTTTTACTCATTCCTATAAATAATCTTATGGGTCTTTTCTTGTTTGTTACCACACTAATATTTTTTTTACAAAATTGTTTTGTTTTTAGATGTTATTTGACTTGTAATTGTTGTTTAAAAAAGGGTTTAAATCCTTCTGGGGTAACAAATGAAAAAGTGCCAATTTTATTTAAAAAATGTTTAATCCTTTCACAATTGAAATTTTTCTTATACCAGTGCAAATATAAACCTTTCAGTAATATATTTCTACTACTAAATTTCTTAATTTCATTGATGGTACTGACCTGGCAGCAGAAAAATTCTGACTTATAGCTGTTTTTGTCTTGTTAGACTGTAACACTGTAGTAGACTATGCTATATTTTCAGTAACTATAGTAGTTTTGCGCAGCTTCAGCAGCTAGCTGCATGTGAATAAGCATTGTGATTTAAATTGTACTGCATTTTTTTGTATTGCATTGCCCATGTTCATCCTCCATTCATGAGAAAGAAAATTGTTTCACTATACTTTGGACGGGATGACTGCACTCACTTGGGAGTTGCCATTTCTGAGGTGTCTGGTGTCTTTCACATAAAAATGGGGTAGTTTCATTAAGTGCCTTGCCCAAGCACACAAGCAAACTTGCTGGCTCATTCCCCACAACTTTCTATAGATGCCAAGTATCAAGCAGAAAAGCTGTGGATAAGATTTTTTAAAGTCTTTTGTATGACTCAACATGGAAAACTGAAGCCCAGGTCTACCAACTGCAAGGTGGATGCTCTAACCAACCACTACACCATCGCATTAGTAAATAAATGCAAATTATAATTAATTGCTTTCATGCCATTTTTAAACCTTTGACACTAAGGGCCCCAAGGCCCTTCATTGTGCACCCCTGGCCTAGACCATGCATACAGATGAGTCTTCTTGTTTGCACCTTCCAGTGAAAAGTTAACTTTTTGCATTCTTTTTAGGCAGTGGCTATTTTGCCGTCGACGGCAATTTACCCTCAGAGACTATTTTGCCGTGAGTTATTTGTGATTGGTCAATCTTAATGACGTACTAAACATGTGACTTTTGGTCGTTTCTGATTGGTCAATTTTAAAAACCAATTTAAAAAATTTTGCACCCTCAGGTCTCTATCCCCCACCATGTACACTCCCTTTCAGTGTACACCTCCCTGTACATTTACATATCAGGCCTGCCCCTTCGGTGTACACTGCCTTTCTTTTAAAGCCCTTTCAGCTGAGATTCGAACCCACAACCATGGTATCTCAAGACCAGTGCTCTATCCACTACACCACAGTGTCACTGGTGTAGTAATAGCAAATTTGGCTATATAAACACACGTGAGTGATTACGGCAAAATAGATTCCAAGGGCAAATTGCCGTCGACAGCAAAATAGCCACTGCCCTCTTTTTATGTTTTGCAGTCTTAGACATGCTGATCTAGTAGATGTCTACCATTACACAGTACAGTAGCTTTCAAACCAGAATTTTGCTGGAGCAATGTAGCATTTTTTTTCTGAATACCAAGAGTGCTTACATAGAGTTTTTAACTCCAGACCTCAAGTGCGTAAATTATTAAGCTCAGTGCATTTTATTATTATTTGTAGCACACATTATTATGCCCAAAGTACAACGATCACACGTTAATACTTGTGTTTGTAGCTCATTTCTGGGGGGGTAATTTTCAATGCAAACAGATGTCTGAGTTAGTAATATTTGGAAGCAATGCAGCCAGGTTGCAAACTTTCAATTTTGCTTTGGAATCATTGTGTGTGGTGGGACAATTTCAGACGGCAAATGAGGTCAACCAGCTATGATGGCAACCAGAAACGGAAGTAAATAAGTATAAAATAATTTACTATCTCAGATCCAAAACTTGGTGACCATACTTGAAGCCTCATTTGAGTTTAATAATTTGGCAATGGCTATTTTGCCGTCGACGGCAATTTACCCTCAGAGACTATTTTGCCGTGAGTTATTTGTGATTGGTCAATCTTAATGACGTACTAAACATGTGAATTTTGGTCGTTTCTGATTGGTCAATTTAAAAAACCAATTAAAAAAATTTTGCACCCTCAGGTCTCTATCCCCCACCCTGTACACTCCCTTCCAGTGTACACTGCCTCGTACATTTACATATCAGGCCTGCTCCTTCAGTGTACACTGCCTTTCTTTTAATGCCCTGCCAGCTGAGAATCGAACCTACAACCTTGGTATCTCAAGACCAGCGCACTATCCACTACACCACAGTGTCACTGGCATAATTATAGCAAATACGGCTATATAAACACACGTGAATGACTACGGCAAAATAGAATCCAAGGGCAAATTGCCGTCGATGGCGAAATAGTTACTGCCTAATAATTTACACACATAAAATGTGCTTTTACCCCACACCTTTTACTCTGCAGTCTATAACAATTACCACAACATTGCTACACCACAGCAACTACGATACATTACAACTTCCATTGCCAATAAATATTCATTAATCAGAGCTCAGCTTACCTTGCAAAATATTCAAATAATAATCATCTTTTTGATAGGCACATATTTGTGTGACCGCATCTGCATTTACTACAGGCATCTTTAAAAAGCAACTACCCTGAGTTATACAATTAAGCGCTGTTAAGCTTACCTAGAGCACGACTATAATTGAAAATTTAAAAACATTGCTGAATATTTTCAAAATGACCACTGTCATTCTGCCAGAAAAAAGATCCGCTTTCACTCTCATGCAAATTCGCGATAAAAATTGAGTGACATCAAACAGAAGAAAAGAGCTCCCTCGTTCTGCACGCATCTAACCTATTACTGAGGTTTTGCAAAAGTAGTTTTTGGAACACCGCAAGTGAGAAATTGCTACTGTATTGCAAAGTTTCACAGTGGGACCGCCATAAGCCCCTCATCAGAATAACTACAGTACAAACTTGTGCGATAATGAATAACTATGCGAGTTTGCACAGTTACTCTGATGAGCAATTCATGGCGGTCCCACAATGAAACTATTCAATATGTTCGCAAAGTCATATTGTCGAGGAATGTCAAAATCATATTGAAATTCTTTAATGGGAAATGTCTTTAATTTGGTTTAAGCGGAGTACAAGTTCTTTATGGTTGGTTGGCATTGAAATTAGCTAGCAATAACCTCCTTCCCCCCTCCGGCATCAATCACACAAGTTTGTAGTTATTCTGATGAGCGGCTTATGGCGTTCTCACCATGAAACTTTGCAATACGTCAGCAATTTCTAACTTGCGGTGTTCCAAAAACTACTTTGGCAAAGCCTCAGTAATTGCGTGCAAACGAGGGAGCTCTTGTTTTCTGTTTGATGTCGCTCAATTTTTATCGCGAAATTGCATGAGAGTGAAAGCGGATCTTTTTTTAATGGCAGAATGACAGTGCTTCCAAAATGGCATGAGGTAAAGAAGCAGATCCACAAGCGTGGAATTTTGCTTTTTTTTCAACAACTTTCTTTCAAACTCACAAACAACACTTTATTATTGGGTCATAGATTCTGTAGCGATCATGTGAACTTTGCCCTTAGGCGTACCCCGCGCGTGTTTGTTTTCGTGTATTGCTACCTCGTGTTTATTTTCATTTTCGGGGAGGCGTGAGCTATGCATTCCTTTGTCTTTCTAAAGTGATTATGTAACCTTTGCCCTCACCTCACCTATCCACTTCTGTTTGAAATATTATTGTTTTGCGTTTGTTATGTTTGCTTAGAAATGTGAATCATGCATTCCTTCGTGTTTCACAACATTAATCCTCGTACGTCGTTTTTTTTTCGTAGAAACATGACTCATACATTGCCCGTTTTCACCCCACGAAAAATAATTCCTCGTGCCTTTTTTTTGAGCTATAAATATCTCTTGGTCTTCGGATAAAACAACAGATCACAGATCAGAAATCAGATATCATAAAACAGAATTAACATTTGGACTGAAGATGCCGCTAAATTTTGAAATTGTACAATGATTTTTCGTAAAAAGTTTAATAAACAAAACAGAGAAAATTCGTGTCAACTGAAAACTTAAGGATATAATTCGATGTCAAAGAACTCGCGTAAATTTAAGTAATCAAGTGTAGGTCAGTAGGCTCACGGTACAGCACGCCACGCCTCTGGCGCTACAATTCCTTAGGATGCCCAGAGTTTGATGCTGCATTTAGGACAAATCTTTGCCAGTCTCGACTTTGACTAGTAGACAGGGATGTGGAAGCGGAAGCGGAAGCTGGAAGCGGAAGTGGTGGAAGCGGTCCTTTTTCTGTGGAAGCGGAAGCGGAAGGGAGAAAAATCCACCGCTTCCGCTTCCACATAGGAGGAAAAAATGGAAAGAGAAAAAAATAGGTTCTGCTATCCTTCGTAGAAGAACGAATGGGGGGAGCATAAACATTAAGAAATGAGAGCGAGGAGGAGTCGTTTAGAGAGATGTTGACCTCTACATAATTAGAGTAGGGGCCAAGCAAAGAAAGAGAGGAGGTAGGAAGCTCAGAGAGGAATGAGCCCTGCTTGACGAAAATGATGACGCCGCCGATAGCATCTGCGACACCAGTAGAAAAAATCCCAGATCGGGAGTGGGTGCCATGGGATTACAGAGCAGAGAATCCAGGGATCCGGAAAGAGGAAGATAAATTGAGGTTAGATTCCTGGATATAAATAAGGTCAACGGGATGAAACAAAATAAAGTGTAGTAGTTTAGTGCTCCTGGCTCGGAGACCCCCGGCATTCCATTGAAGAACCCTAAGAGAGATAGGGAGGGGAAGAGGAAGCAGAAGGTAAAGAGAAACAGTCAGGAGCATGAGGCGGTTGTGAGGGTGCAGAGGGAGAAGATACAAAGTGGGCGGAATGAGGATAAGAAGTTTGAAAGCGAGGGTGGGGTGCGAGTGCTGCATTAGCAGAAGAGGGCTTGATTGAGCAGTAAAGGTATACCAGCTGGAGGAGTTCGAGGAGGAAGTCACAGTGCTGGTAGGTGTAGAATCTCCAAAAAATCAGGGAGGGCAGCTCCAGAAATGAGAGCTACCGAGAGTTCTGAATCTAGAAAACGAGAGTAGTGAGCACTTTAAATGAACTTAATTAGAGCATGTGCAGCATTGCACTGACCTACCCCGCCAGGTCACATTTCCAGCGAACACTAAACAGGGAAACACAGGACAAGGGTTTGGATGAACGTTGCCGCTCATCAGGAAAAGAAGAAGAATGAGAAGACAGTCAAGGGAAAGGCAGGAGAAGACAGGCCAATTTTAAAGAGGCTGCGTGCTACCCTTCTGCGGTCGTTCAGGGGGCTGCACGGCAAAAAAATGGTTTGTGTGAGGGGAGTGCCAGGGGTAACTGGGACCCTCGGGAAAACCAGCAGCCGTTTTGACCCAACCCAAACGGGTCGGGGACCGCACCACTGCGTTGAGGCGGCTGTTGATTGGTGCAGTTCAATTTTGCTCGCTTTACATGTACATACTATATATACGACAGAAATTTCGCACTTCATTATCCAAAAAGATCGGAGTCAATACGTGTTTTGGTGATGGACAGAAAGTCGGTAATGATGATTAGTGTTAAAGTTAACTCAAAGTCAGAGTTAGTTGAGAATAGAGAGGGAAAATCAACACTATACGGTGTAATTTGTTGTTGTGGCGACAGGCTATTGTCGAGAGTTGTGATATGTGGTCAAACGATTTAGATCTGAGAAGCATTAGGTTAACTGTTGTAAAAGTGGTTGTAAGTAGTGAAGGAACTTGTAATAACTGTCTATTTGTTGAAGTGTTTAGTTATTATTTGAATTGTAGTAACGAAATATTTGATTTTCTTGCAAGCAGTTCGTGATTTCTAAATTTTTGTTTGTGGGGGTTCCGTGACAAACGCGAAAGTACATTAGGGGCTCCACGATGACAAAAAAGATTAAAAAGCACTGTTCTACATTCAATACGAATTCTGATATCTAAGAAAAACAAACACAGAGTAGTTCGAAACAATAAGCTCAAGCAAAGTAGGTAAAGTAATAGCAATAAATGAAGGTTTTTGTCTTCTCAAAATGATGAAGTGTAGAAGAAGGCAGGCTACAGACCCACAAAAGTTCAAAAAAGTTGTCAACGGTCGTTTTTCCGTTTTTTGTTGGTTGAAGCGGAAGCGATAGGTGTGGAAGCGGAAGCGATAGGTGTGGAAGCGGAAGCGTTTGAAAAATAACCGCTTCCACATCCCTGCTAGTAGAGGGTGTCGCAGGCTTTTGTGCTGTCGACTGGGGTTTCGCTACTCATCTGTTTTTTACTGTTTTCTGACATTTACAAAATTATGAAGAAATCTTTAGTTTTCAGGAGCGGAAATTTGAAGAGAGTTGTTGAGAAACAACTAAATCACAGAGTTGCAGTCTTGAAGAAAGCTGTTAAAAAAACGACAATTTCACGGTTTAAATCTAGGATAGAATTGTTAAGAAAAAGAATACAACTAAGTTAGGCCAAACATATAAAGCACAAAAAGTTCTTCCTTCCTCCCAGTTTATCATTGACTTTAAAACGCCAACCTTCATTTCAGCATTGTGTAAGAATATAATCTTCTAGAAGCTGACAGTGGTTTTAGACTTTACGAACCCACCAAATTTGTGCGGTATTGTCAATGCTTTGGTTGAACCCTCAAAAACTTCTAACCAAAACAAAATGAACCAACTGATCAGCAAGATACACTCATTTGCTGTGGACGATGAAAGGCTGACTCATACCAGGTGCCAAAATATTTTATTTTAGGCCAGGACGACGTTTAGTGTTCTTTTGAAGTCACTCAAATTTTTATTATACCTGGGTATTTTTGAAAAAAAATATGGTGAAAACAAAACTTTTTTAAAATTTAAATCGGAGCACTGCATTTCTATAATCAATGTTTTCCAACCGGTGGGCTTTAGCAAAAATGCTAGGCAGGCTGCGGCTAGTTATTTTCATATTACCTATTAAAAATGATGTGTTATGTTACACTGTATTGTAGCGATCGTGTAACCTTTGCCCTTATGCCTACCCTGCGCGCGTTTGTTTTCGTAATTGCTACCTGGGGTTTTTTTTCATTTTCGTAGAAACGTGAGTCATCCATTCCTTCGTCTTTCTAAAGTGATTATGTAACCTTTGCCCTCACCTCACCTATGCGCATCTATTTCAAACATTGGTGGTACAGTATTTTAATATAGCTTTGAAAAAAGCTGCTTGAGCCATAAGCTTTTCGTGACGCTCTCATCAGTGGCGGTATCGCGTCAAAAGGGAAGATCTAGAGTGAATAAGTGTGTTATATGTGAACAATTTGGACGTTACGCAATCAAGACGAGCCAATGATAGCGCTAGTATTGCAAAGCGCGCCAAAAAAGATTTCGCAATTGCGAAAGTTAGAGAAGGCGCAGCAGGAGGCCAAATGCCACGATTATCGAAAGAGTTTGAGAGTGTAAACAAACTCTTTCTGTGTGCATAACACCGGGCGTCGGGTCTTGGTATAAGTAGCCTCTAAAAGATTGAGATGGAAAGAGCTGCGTGGTGCTGCGGCGAGGATTGAAAACATTGTTGTTTTGCGTTTCGTTATGTTTGCTCAGAAATGTGAGTCATGCATTCTTTCGTGTTTCACAACATTAATCCTCGTGCGTCGTTTTATTTTTCGTAGAAACATGACTCATACATTGCCCGTTTTCACCCCACGAAAAATAATTCCTCGTGCCTTTTTTTAGCTATAAATATCTCTTGGTCTTCGGATAAAACAACAGATCACAGATCAGAAATCATAAAACAAAAAACAGAATTTGACATGTGGACTGAAGATGCCGCTAAATTTTGAAATTGTACAATGATTTTTCGTAAAAAGTTTAATAAACATAACAGAAAATTCGTGTCAACTGAAAACTTAAGGATATAATTCGATGTCAAAGAACTACCGTAAATTTAAGTAATCAAGTGTAGGTCAGTAGGCTCACGGTACAGCACGCCACACTTCTGGCGCTACATTATATATGTAATTATTTTGTGTTGGAAACGCTGCTTTGCGCCTTGCACGCCTTGCCTTCTTAGATTATGCAAACCCCGTAAGCCATGCTGACAAGCGCTCATACTTCTGGCGCAATGCAACAAGTAAAATAACAACCGGTCCAAATTACGCAATTTCAATTAGATTTACACTTTATATTAAGCAGGTGTCTAGGCATTTTCATTCTACTGCGTTCTTAAATTCTAATGTATCGTTGTGCGTTGAACGGAAATCTTGTGTGGAAAATTGTCATTATATAAATTTAAAAATACAACAAAAGGGATCACTAAAATTGCGAAAAAAGTAGCCCAATATAATTGGGCCACAGATCTCTGTTTGGATTGGAAATGTGTCACATGCCCAAAACGATTGAAAAACATTGCTCTAAATTAAGTCCTGTCTCCTAAATTTCCAGACCCGGATTTGTAGGGAGGGTTGCAGAAAACATCATTGCTCCTACGCTCTTAGAAATGTAGGCTACCAACCATTTTTCAAAATAGCACTGTGTTGCTTTTTATAAAGAAAATAGGGAAAGGAACAATTGAAAATGAACAACGAGCAACAATATGCATGAAAACGTTACGCACGCATTTTTACCATTGCAACTATTTGAGAAGTTTAAAATCAAATAAAACTGCGCGTAAAATTTTAATAGCAGCTCAAAAAATCTAAATTTTTTCGTTTTTGTAAGGGAATTTTTGATGAAGACAATTTTGACAAGTTTTGACTTTATGCAAAATTTTGACTTTATTTTGACTTATAAAATGTACCAAAACAGACTCCTGAACACCTGAAACGAACGTTAGTACACGTTTAATCATGTAACAAGGTCCTGAAAAATTTTTGACTTTATTGACTTTAGCGCGCCCTACTGATGATGCATAAACTGCGCTCTCTGTCTCTGTAGAATAGGGGAGGGCAATTATTTTTCCCCAGGGGCCGAATGAGGAGCAGAAAATATTGTGGAGGGCCAGGAAAAAGGTTAGAAATCTACTATGGTTATTAATTTTATTTATACATTAAAATAAGTACACGTAGTCGGTCGATTTGGCAGTAGAGAGCTCAATGATAGAATCAGAGCAATACAATAAAATGAAATTTATTCCAGTTAAAAACACCTCAACAGTCTGTTTCACCTAAGGCGGCTCGTCAGGAGGTAGTTCTGAAACACAACACTGGCATAAGATGAAATCCAACATTAATAAATAAATAAATAGAAATTAAATTATATAGAAGGCTCGAAACTCAAGGGAAGGTAAACGCGCAAAACAACAACATTATCTACCTGTCAGTCGTAGCGAGCAGCGCTTGAGTAAGGCAGATCTGTAGAGGCTCACCTTCCCTTGAGTTTCGAGCCTTCTATATAATTTAATTTCTATTTATTTATTTATTAATGTTGGATTTCATCTTATGCCAGTGTTGTGTTTCAGAACTACCTCCTGACGAGCCGCCTTAGGTGAAACAGACTGTTGAGGTGTTTTTAACTGGAATAAATTTCATTTTATTAAAATAAGTACATGTAGATGGCTTTGTTTACAGAAGCTGGAATGAGTATGTGTTATTGAAAGATAATGAGAGAGTGAGATTGTTTTACAAAAAACTTTATTTATTCGGTGAAATTGTGCAAAATAATTGTAAGTGGGCAACATTGGTAACTCTTTTTCAGTCACATTGACACCGACACCACAATGCTTTTTTTAAACTTAAACTTTTTATTAGCATACCACATTGTCTTCGTATGCAAACAGCAATTTAACATAACAATGTCCATGCGCCAAACCGTGCAGAAAAAAAATCAAAGTAAACATGCCTCAGTGTTATTTTTTTTCTCGTCCAGTGAGAGATATCTAGCCTCTGTTGAGCTTTAACAAGTGCATCAAAATCAGGATGAATGTTTGAGGTAGAGACGTGAAGCATATTTGACAGATGATCATCAGCAAGAGAGGATCTATACCTGGATTTGGTAAACTTCAATACTGAGAATGTTTGTTCTTATGTATAGGTGGATCCAAAAAGAACCAACATCTTCTGAGCATGTTTCTTCATGCTTGGAAAGTTCTTTTCCTTGAGAGATTAATAAAATTCTAGCAGTGATGCTGACTTAAAGTGCTTTGCCAGTACTGTACCTGACTGCAAGTCTATGAGCTACAGCTTAGCATCAATGGGTACATTATCTACATTGCATGCAAATGGAGAGGAAATCAGGTGTATTTCATCCTCAATATTTTAAAAATCTTCAAATCGTCTTCAAAACTCACTGTGCAAGTCTCCTAACATAGACGAGTACCTGCAGAGGTGAGTAGCTGATGGTTTGACTTCTTTCAGAGTTTGCATGAGTGAGAATTTTGTTCTCTAATCGATTTAAAAGAAACAGCAACTTTCTGATGAAAGCCTTGACCAGATTATGCATTTTATGAACAAAAAAGGCTCTTGCCTTGTAGTTTAGTGTTCAGTCATTCATCAGTGCTGTCACATCAACAGCAAATGCTAAATCTGCAATCCAGTCTACCTCTGAGAGCACAGGGATGTTTTTGCTTTTAATCTCACAAAACTCTTCAATTTCTGCTTTTAGGTCCCAAAATCTTTTTAACACTTTGCCCAGACTGTGCCATCTGACAGCTGTATGATACCAGATGTCAAGATGTTCGCTATCCTGCTTTTCCAAAGGGGCAACAAACTGCCTGTGATTTATTGCTCGTGCCTTGATAAAGTTAATTATCTTTGTCACAACATCAACAACATTGTTGAGTTTTTACACTGATTTGCACAACGCATGTTGTTGAATAATACAATGAATAAATTCTAATTTGTGCTCTGTGTCAAGTTCAGTCACTTTGTCTCTGGCATCCGTTTCAAGTCCCACATTTTTCCTAGTCAGATTCGGACAACCATCAGTAGTGACTTCTACTAGTCTCTCCCATTTCAGTTTAAATGCGTCCATGCATGCGCTTACCTCGTTGAACAATTGACTTCCGGTGATTGTTCCTTTCATTGATTTCACTGCTGCCTGCTCCTCCGTAATCTTGAACTTCTGCATTATCCCTCGGAGAAACACGAGTAACTGTGCCGTGTCATGGACATCTCAACTCTCAATAATTTGGGCTCTCCTTTGTCACCAATAGTAGCAAACATTGTTATGGAAGAAATTAAGCAAACAGCTTTGAACACGTACTTGAATCCTCCGTCTTAGTGGTTACGTTATGCAGATGACGTGTATGTTATTATGGAAAAAACTGAAGGTGAGCCCTTTCACGACTACTTAAATAGAATATCTACTTCAATAAAGTTTACTAAAGAATTGGAAAAATTAGGACAATTAGCCTTTTTGGTCGTAAGCGTACAACAGATGGAAGATGGATCCCTTGCAACAAGCGTCTACAGGCAACCAACACACACGGACAGGTTTCTTCAATATTTGTTTCATCACCCGATTAATCAAAAGGTTAGTGTGGCTCGTACATTATTCTCTAGAGCCAACAGAATCACATCCAATAACGAAAAAAAGATCGAAGAGTTTCATCAAACAACAAAAACCTTAAAAAATAACGGATTTCCGAGTAGCAAATTCAGTTTTAAGAAGTACTTGCAAAATCATAATATCAAAAAAACAGAAAAACTGAAACGGTTTACCTCGATTACCTACGTGCAAGGAGTCTCCGAACCTATTAGCCGAATTTAACTCAAGTTGATATCGGAGTGGCTTTAAAACCACATTACACGTTGTCTTCGTTGTTTCGTAAACCTAAAGATGCTATTAATTTTGAACAAAAGCGTGGTTTGGTGTATCAAATTTCTTGTCGGAATTGCAATGCTGTGTATGTAGGTGAAACAGAACGCAGTGTTTGAACCAGAAAACGGGAACATGCTGATGCGGTCAAGACTTTTAACACTATAAAGTCAGCGCTGAGTCAACATGTTATGGATTTCGATCATGGAATAGATAGGGATAATGTCAAAATACTGAAGTCAGAATCACATGCATACAGGCGTCGCGTTATCGAAAGTTTTTTGATAAATCAAAAAGCTTGTTTATGTAATGTAATTAATCGTAATCATGGTGCAAATTTTTTTGCTGTTTATAGTGTGTTTGTCTCTAATAAGTATTGTCTTATGTATTTCACAACACGTTTTACTTGTGCCCACTCCTGCATCTGTAATGTAACAATGCTTTCGTTATTACGTGATTGCCTGCCCTGTTGGTAAATAATTTTTAGTGTTTAGTAATACAGGTTGTCTTTATATTTTAATGTTTCACACTTTATATGTTTCACTCCTAACATCTACCGTATTCTGAAGAAGCTCTCCGGTAACTAAGGGGAGCGAAACGTTAATTTTAAACCATAAATTTGTCTAAAGAACCACTTGATCTGGTTGTAATATCACAACTCTCATCCAAAGCCAGGGAGAAAAAGTCAAAACTTCCCACTCCACATTTGAGCTGACCGCGATTTGTATCTTGGATCGAACAAAGTTGCCAGAGTGAGATTTGTGGAATTGAGGTGAAGATGGAAAGAAGCAGATATAAATCGACGTTCCAGTGATTCTCCTAATTGACGTTTGAGAATTTGCACACCAACATCAGTGTTGCGTTTACTTAAACATAATCTCAGAGTTAAAACACCAGGAATGATTAAACTTATTACCTTATTTTCTACACTTGTTTGCTTTGTAATTTCCACAAAATGTTGCAAAACTTTTAAAGTGTTTGCAACTAACCAACATCCATCTGCAGATAACGTTGGAATATCCCTTTCAGATGCGTAGGCAATAACAGCTTGTCTCTGTTGGAAAACTTGTAGTGATGGAGTTCCAGCGTGTTTCAATACCTTGAATTAGCTGATGTTCAAGCAAACTCAAGGATTACTGCAGTTGCATCAAACGATTTGTTGTAGTCGACGAATGCTTTAAATGGCCGAACCTTTTGAATTATTTGTTCCCTTTTTCTTGACAAAAAAATAACATCAGAAATCACTTACCGGTACTACAAAGTGTGAATGAAGCAACGTGCAGTTTCGCATGACAGCAATCCTGCATGTCATAAACATTCCAATATGGTTTTCGTCAATAAATTAATGATAATCAATTGCGATTTAAATTAGGTCAACTACTTAGCAACAAAAATAGCTTTTCAATGAAAAAAACTAAAAAACAACGCATGTACTTGATCTTGGCGACATATTGGCAGCGTTGTCGATTCATAATAAACAAATGTGGCTTGAACTTATTCTTCACTCCTTCATTAAACTGTTTAAAATATCAGCTATATTTTGTCCAGCGTGCTTTTTATGAAAATGCCTCACAGCAAGTGTCATAAGCTTTTTTTCAAACGATTGCACGGAAATATAATGGCTAGTCAGACATATAAATGAAGCATTGTTATTGGAATTAGAACGTATGTTCGTAATAAAGGCCAAATATTTAATGTCGTGTAGTATTTTTCTAATTTTTTCTTTAACTTTTGTTTTCAAATTAGGCAGAGCAGTTTGTGAAAGGTATGGGCGTGATGACAACGAGTAACAAGGAGCTACAACAGCCATCAAGGTTTTAAAACCTTCTCTTTCAACCAAAGCAAGCGTTTCTGCGTCAAGAACCATTATTTTACATGTAACAAAAATAAGATATTTAACTTTTCAATTATTGAGATAAATATGTATGCCTAGTCCAATAATAGTCTTATTTAGCCCACAAATGTCCCGAGTAATAGTGGATTTTGTGAAACCACTTTGTGGAATTGTCCGCTACATAATTGTGGTAGAAATGTATGTACAGCATACCAGCAGCACTAGGAACTTCAAAAAAGGTCTACGCACCACTACAAAAAAGCAACCAAGACCGGAGAATTAAGCAAATGACTAAAAATAGCAAAAATGAAACATTCGCAGCGGTACTTCTAAAATATACAGGTACGTGAGGATCACTTGGTACGATAAGCTCGCTTGGTACACTAGGTTCGCGAGGATCGCTTGGTACACTTCGTTGGGGTTAGCAAAAAGCAACAAGAGTAAGTCAAAGTTACATGATACCACATTGGCTAAGCTCTATATCTGTATTTCATTTAACATTCTCGGTAATTCTAAAATTTACAGGTAAGCGAGGATCTCTTGGTACACTAAATATGAAAGGATAGCTTAATACACTAGGTTTGCGAGAATCGTGTGGTACACTTCGTTAGATTCGCGTTAGAGTTAGCAACAGGTAACAAGAGTAAGTCAAACTTACATGATACCACCTTGCTTAAGCCCTAGACGTGTATTTCAATTAACATTTCTAGGCACCAGCATATCAAGTAGCGAAGCCTCACCTATTCATCTATTAGCGGAATTAACTACTGCCCATCTCATGTGATCACTAGATTTTGTGATTGCTAAGCCACCTAGCGGTCCTCGCTGCCCAGTTGTACCAAGCAATCCCTGCCAACCTTGTGTACTAAGCGATCATCATGTACTTAGTGTACCAAACGATCCTCGCGTACCTAGTGTAACAAGCAATCCTTGCGTACCTAGTATACCAAGCGATCCTCGCAAACCTAGCTCACCGAGCGATCCTCGCGTACCTGTATATTTTAGACGTACCCCAATTGCAGCACTAAGGAATCAATCATTTGTCTACGGGTCTGAAAACAGGTTGTAGTGATTGCGTGCATATTTGCTTTTAATTTAATTTGGCTTCATTTTTAATCTCACCATCAGTATTTCCCATACCTAGTGTTAAATATCAACGTTAACATTTGGTATAGGAAATCGCATTGCTTTCGCATCAACTTTATCAAAACTCCCAGTGCTTTATCGTGTCACGTGATTCGTGTTCGCACTTATATATGTTCGCATTGCTTATGATTATTATTCCTGGTCAATCATCCGCTTTGCTTATGCTTTGAATCAAGTTACTGCTGCTTTACTTGATTTGCCCTCATGGCTCATTTTCCGTTAATATATTTTATTGACTGTCATACCGAGTGAGGAATAATACTGTATAGTAAACTAACGAACCCAGGACAACTGAGGAATAAAACCGAACAACAATAACGAACTCACAACAAGGTTATAAATAATTATTTTTTACGAAATCTTTGAAATGAAAATTGGTGTTTTAAAGTTAGCCATATGTGTTAGGCTTAGTTATTTTTTTCTCAACAATTTTTCCTAGATTCAAACTGTGGAATTTTCGTTTTTTAAACAGCTTTCTTCAAGACCAAATGTGAAATTTTCTGGTTTCTCAACAATTAAGAGTTTAACAGAAGGCTATGTCCGTGGCAGCGAAGACGACAACGACGGACACATCAAGCGTGGAGAGGGAGCACTTCTCAATGGAAACCGAGGGAACCTGCGGGTCACAGAATTTAGATGAGATAGTACGCCTCCAGTCCGAGAAAAAACAAAAGTAGATGCGAGAGGTAAGAGGAGAGAGACAATAAAGGATTGCAGACAGAGACGTAGCAGCCGCCCCCCAAACCCCCCAATTGGGAGGGGCCAGGCCAACTTTGGGGGCCCAAGTTAGTCTGAAATTGCTTTTTGGCTACGTGACTATTTTCAGTTCAGCAGACTTGTTTACAACCGATTTAAACTGTAGGAAGAAATTGGCTTGTGACATCATAAGTGAATGCAACGTCATTTTATCTCGCAGAATCTAGAATATTTCGATTGATTTTCTGGTAGAATCTTGAATATTCGATTGACGTAACAATGCCGTTGTTACGCAACAATCATAGAATGGTCTGGAATTCTGTTTGGCTAGAAATACCGGGACAATATATATACACTGCAGAGTGCAGATAAAGTATTTTATTGACATTGTATAGAATGAAACGTTCAAAAAGTGGTGCTCAAAAGAGAAAAGAAGCAGCCACTGCTCGAGATGCTGTAGCGAAATTGCCCAAGATGACAGATTTTTTCAAGATTACTGAGCAGAGTAGACCTGCCACTAGTACCGAGAGGGATGAAGAAAACTATAGTGTACAAGAAAAAGAAGACTATGACGATCAGCATCAAAGTGATTGTGAATTTCCAGAAAATGTAAGTTGTGATTTACCTGCCAATACGCAACCTTCAATATCAAAAATAACTGAATCTCAATTTACCCCTATCCCTGATGACCCATGTAAATGGCCTGAAAGTATTTCTGATGCTCAACGATGTGATATAGTAAAGCGTGGACCACATCAACTAATAATGAATTTTCCATATAATAACACAACTCCAAGGCGACGTTTTTCCTTCAACCATTATAAACGTGTGTTACCTAATGGTGAAAGTGTTTCACGGTCGTGGCTAGTTTATTCTGGGGAATCAGATCAAGTTTTTTGCTTTTGTTGTAAGCTATTTGAAAAAACACTAAGCCCCTTTTGTAGTGGTATAAATACATGGGAGGGTTTTTCGAAAAAACTGAAAGACCATGAAAACGGCATTTCCCACCAAGAATGCTGCAGTCAATGGATGTTGCTAGCTGAAGGGATAAGAAATTCATCCACTATCGACAAACGCGAGATGAATATTTTTTTCAATGAAAGACGTTTTTGGAGAAATGTTTTAGAGAGACTTATCGACATTGCCTTGTTTCTATCGGAAAAGAATCTTGCTTTTAGAGGATCTGAAGAAGTCTTAGGATCTCCTCACAATGGAAATTTTCTGGGTATATTTGAGCTTTTGGCAAGAAGAGATCCGATCCTAAAAGAGCTTCAAGACAGAATCAAGAATAAAAACACTAAAGATCACTATTTGAGTCCTACCATACAAAATGAACTAATTGAATTGCTAGCGACAGAAGTTGAAAAAGAAAATTTACAGCAATTGAAATTGGCAAAATATTTTTCTATAATTTTGGACTGCACTCCAAATATGTGACATCATGAACAAATGTCTGTCATTCTCCGTTATGTACTATGTAATGAAGAAGCTGCTGTTGTTAAAGAAACATTTTTTGGCTACTTGAGAATAAGTGACAGTACTGGGAAAGGCTTGTTGGACGCTTTCTTAGAAAAAAGCGACCGAACTGCAACTCCAATTGTCTGATTGTCGAGGTCAGTCATATGATAATGGTGCTAACATGAAAGGAAAACATACTGGGGTCCAAGCAAGAATGCTAGACATCAATCCCAAAGCTGTTTACGTGCCCTGTGCAAACCATACCCTTAACTTAGTTGTTGTTGACAGTGCCAATTCATCGACGGAAGCATTGACATTTTTTGGAGTACTTACAAGGTTGTATGTGCTGTTTTCTTCCTCTGCTCAGCGTTGGGAAATTTTGAAGAAACATGGGGAGTTGTCCATAAAGTCACAATCTGATACTCGTTGGGAAAGCAGAATTAAATGCATCAAACCTCTTCGATACAATTTAAAAGAGGTGTTGCTGGCACTGAAAGACTTGGAAGCCATTTCCATAGAAAGAAAAGATGGAAGAGCTGCCTCAGAAACAAAATCGTTGATAGCTCACTAATCAAAATGGAGTTTTCTTTTGTCGGTGTTTATTTGGTATGATATCCTATTCCAAGTCAATAAAGCAAGTAAGATTCTTCAATCGTATGGAGTCTCCCTTCATACAATGGAAACGGAAATCCAGGCAACTGAAAAGTTTTCGCAAAACTATCGCACAACGGGTTATGACAGTGCAGCAACATCTGCTGTTGAAATAGCACAGGAATTGGATATTGATCCTTCTTTTCCTCCGTCAAGAAGTGAAAAGAAAAGAAGATTGTTTGATTACCAAGGTGAAGAGGAACAACGAGCTACTCCTGAACTGAAATTTAAAAGCAACTTTTTCTATCCATTAGTAGACCAGGCTATTATGTCAATAAAGGAGCGCTTTAATTTGTTACGTGAGGTTTCTTCCGCCTTTTCGTTTTTGTACACACGAGACAAACTTTTGCTTGTGCAACAAGAAAATGCTCTTCTTACTTGCTGTAAAGAGTTTCAAAAAAAGTTCGGTGACATTGATTCTGATGAAATGAGCGCTGAGCTACAGCGGTTTGTTTTAATTTTACAAAAAGAACGCAATCTCAATACGGCTCAAGACTTTCTGAACTATCTTCTAAAGACTCATTTATTTGAATTGTATCCGAATGTGTACATCGCACTTGGAATCTTACTAACTTGCCCCGTGACTGTTGCCAGCGCTGAAAGAAGCTTCAGCAAATTGAAACTGATCAAAACTTTTAATAGAACGTCTATGACAGACAGTAGACTATCTTCATTAGCCATGTTGTCAATCGAAAATGACTGCGCCCGATCTCTTGATTATGACAATGTCATAACAGCATTTGCGAACAAAAAGGTTCGCTCCAGACTATTTAAATGATACTGTGTTTTTATAAGTTTTTAATGTTTTTCAGTGTCATTGCTTTCGTTTCGCAGTGTCTGCATAAATGTCCTACTGAACTCTGGCATCGGTGCCGAATTTTTTATGACTTGCACCTTCGGTATCGGCATGCTTTATTCTGACATTAGCCTGTTTACTTATGTACAAATTGTGGTGTATTTTCTTAATGCAGCTTTTCAATTTTACACCTCTAAAGTGATATGACCTGTGCGCAGGGGCTCTTGCGCTTACTTTGGGGAGGGGCCCGAAGTTGGAGTGCTACGGGACTGATTGCAGAGGACACGAGTTGCGCACCCCATGTACCAACTCATCAACCGCGTCGTTGCCCGTAAGAAATGGGTGTCCATGGATCCATTTAAGCCTGGTAGTGCAAGAGAGAGACGATAGTTTCTGCCAAATGTGTTAAGGTAAAAGAAAAGATGGAAGATAGGACGGTGTGTCGAGAGTCGGAGAAGAGAAGAGAAACGGCGGACTTGTTGGTGCTACCAAGACCAGGGGAGAGCTTGTAGGATAGCCCAGGTTTTAGCGGAAAAACTTGAACAAAGTGGACCTACCGGAAAGGATAGAGTAGCTTCGGTGCCACAAAGTGAGCAGTTGGAAAGAACGCCTAAGCCGCCTTTGCCAAAAGGACAAGGAACAGAGCCATCAGTCCTGATCACCAGATCGTGAGAAGGGAGAGAGTCAAGGCGAGCGATTGCCGCACCTTGGCGAGAAAGAAAGGAAGCAAGGCGGGAGCAGGGAGAGGAAAGGGTGAGCTACACAGTGAAGAAAGGCGGGTTCCCACGAGAAGAGGGAAGGCAAGCAAATAGAACCCCTTAGGAAAAAGCATGAGCGAGTGAGTGGCCGCAAACCTCTCCAGGAGGATCTACAGCGTCTTGGTTTTACTCCAAGTCTGGCCAGACCTGAAATGAAAAAGGAGGTTATGAGATGAAGAGCCCGCTCATAAGATGACAAGGCGAAATGTGTCAAAGTGACTCGTAGGGGAGGTAGCGACACCTCAGAGAAAAGTGGAATATGGGAGGACGAGGGGCAACTAGTGATGGCGCGACTAGAGGCTAAGTGAAGGCGTTTCAATTTGGTAATATTAGTAACGCTACGAAAAGGAAACCATCCGGGTAAAGCATAAGTGAGAACGGGCCGAAGAAAAGCTTTGTATAGAAAAGAGAAGGACTTCTTAGAAGGGTTCCAGGAGAAACCAGAGATAGAGCGTAAGATCTTGAAACAAGGAAAAAACTTGTCCTTCGGCAAGTATACGTGTTTAGAAAAGGCAAGAGTGCGGTCGAAGGTGCCCCCAAGAAACGTTGAAATGGGATTGAAGCGGAGGAAGAGTTGAACAAAAGGTGGTGGGGCTGGAGGTTAGCTTGGTGGAGAAACACAGAAGAGAAAGAGGCCTCACATTTTCTCGGATTGAGAGGAAAACACCAGTACTCAGACCAGTGCTTCAATTAAATCAGAACTCCTTGATAACCTTTACCGCAGCAGCGACGAAGGGGTGCAGGACCAAATGGCCATGTCGCCAGCATAAAGAGAGCAGCTGACAGAAGGCAGAGAAGCAGGGAGATTATTGACAAAAAGAAAGAAAAGTGCAGGGCCAAAAACGGATCCTTGCGGAACACCTCGACGGACTCGAAAAAAGACTTTTGTGATTTTGAAAACCACGCAAGCGCGCCTATGAGAAAAGAAAGATTGAGCCTAACGAGCAAAGCAAGGAGGGAGGCCAGTCAAAATAAGTCTGTGGAAAATAGCAGGATGTCACACAGAGTCGAAAGCCTTAGAAAAGTCAATAATACCAAGAATCGTCCGAGAGCCAGGCTTAAATTTGTTAAACCTATCCGAAATGGACTGAGAAAGGAACAGAATTTGATTGAGAGTAGACCGTCCAGGGTCGAAACCGGCTTGGCGGGGAGAAAGAATGGAGTTAGATTACAGAAAAAAAGAGTAGATGCGATAAAATGATGCGTTCAAAAAGCTTTGAGACGCAGATGAGAGAGAGATAGGTCCGAAGGAAGCAGGAGAGTCGAGAGGCTTTCCCATCTTATGAATGGGAATAATAGATGTCTTTCTCAATCGAAGGAAAGAAATGTAAAGACCAGGAAAGATTAAAAATGTGAAGAAAATCCATGCCAGAATGAGGAAGGTGCTTTAGTATGGAATAGGCAACTATGCTTGTCTAGTGACAGTGGATGAGGAGGTTGGAGGCAGCCGCGAGAAATTCAGGGGGAGAAGGAAGAACAGAAAGCGGAATGAAACTTCTCTGGGCAAGGGACTCAGCGGAGCTCGGACAGGTAGCCTCTGGCTCTGCTGCAAGGCTTTTGGCTGGGAGACAGAAAAGTGGGATCTCAGATAATCGACGAAGAGCGAAGACGACTCTCTGGGAGAAAAGAAAGAAGTAGCAGCGGTAGAATGGAGAAAATACACAGATTTAGGAGATATAGACAAGCATGTCACCTTTTATACTTCAACCTTGACGGTGACAGTAGAGAGTCAGCGATGTAAGCCAGACAATTTTATAACTTCTATGAGCGCCATCAAAAGCCTTACGTCTTTCGCTCATTGATCTTCCACTTTAGATTACCAGCTTGAGTTTGGCGTTTAACGCGGCCGAAAGGAATAAAAAATTTGCCCGTATTCAGTGCCAGAGAAATAAGGAGAGCAGCAGCATAGGGATTTTTCCTCTGCAAAAGAACAATGAGAGTCAAAGTGACAGGCAAAGTCATCCCAACGAGCTTTCTGAAATTGAAAAAAGAGGGCCGTACGTTGGGTTGGAAAAGCTGAGAAGGAATGACAGTAAGTAGAATTGGTGAACAGAGCTTAATTCCTTAAGCGCCTCTCAGAAGCAAGAGAGGAAGGAGCAAAGACGATGTCAGGAGAGGAGTTGGAGTCAATGGGAGGAAGGAGATTATCCGATCGAATGCTTCCTTCCCATGGGGGTCCGAAGTACTTTTGGAGTCCCAGAGGGGGTGATGGAAATTGAAGTTCCCCAGAATGAAGAGATTTTTGCAGATATAAAAGCAGTCGGTTCCGTTATCCGTCAAAGAGCAAATAGGGGGAACATAAACATTAAGGAAAGAGAGCGAGATGTTGATCCCTACATAGACAAACTAGGGGTCAAGGGGAGAGAGGAGTTAGAAAGTTCAAATAAGGAGAGACCCTACCTGATGAAAGTGATAACACCATCGTGGGGGTTGTCAGGAGAAAAAATGCCGGACGGGGAGTGAGTGCGATCAGATTGCAGATTATCTATAAATATAAAAATAGTATCCAGAAATGGGTAGAGGAAGATCAGTTAGGATCGGATTCCTGGATACAGTTAAAATCCAGAAGATGAAACGAGATAAAGTAGAAAAGTTCAGCACTTCTGGCTCGAAGAACTCCGGCATTCCATAAAAGAATCCTGAGCGAGTCAGAAGAGGATGCAAAAGGTATAGAACAGTCAGAAATATGAGGGTAGGGTGTTTGTAGGCGAGGGTGAGGTGAAAGAAGAGGTGCACATGCTTGTGGAGCCCGAAGAAGAAACTGCAGTACAGGAAGTTGGGGGGAACCCCAGAGGCAAGGACGCAGAAAGGACAGCTTCAGAAGCGAGAGCTTTGAATCTGGGAAGGAGAGTAATGAGCATTTTAAATGAACCCAGCATTCCAACAACCTGCCCCTCCAGGTCATGTTTCCAACGTAAACTTTAACAAGAAAAGACGGGGCAGGAGTTAGAATGAACGCTGCCGCTCATCAAGAAGAGACTGGGATTACGGAAACAGACGACGATCATAAAGCGGCTGAGTGCTGCTCTTCTGCAGTCGTTTAGAGGGAAGCATGGTGAAGAATTGGTAGCATGAGGGGAATGCCAGGGTAACTGTGACCCTCGGGAAAGCCAACAGCAATTTCGACCCACCCCAAATAGAGTCGGAAAAACACCACGTTAGGGTGGCTGTTGATTTGATTAATTTTCGTGCATTTTTGTTCTCCTAATTAGCAGGGTGGGCTTGCTGCTGAACAGCGTCATACATTTTTTGAACTATAAAAAACTTTTTAGTCTTCAGGTGTGAAAATTTGGAAAGAGCAATTGAGAAACATGAAAATTCCACAGTTCAAATATAGGGAAGAATTGTTGAGAAAAAGGAAGTAACTAAGCCTGACACATAAAAAAAAGAAATGCTCCTTTTTCGCCATAGTTTATAGCGGACTTTAAAACATTAACTTTCATTTCAACTTTGTCTTGGAATATAATCTACTGTAACTACTCGATATCACCTTCAGTCACCCACGCTCTCTACCTCCAACCACTTCACAATCTAATGTTCTTCTCAACAAATCATCACAATACCTTCTTAAAACACGCCCATACTATCGCACTCCATTCGTTTTGACCAGTCTATCCAAAATTTTTTTCAAACCCATGAGTTGAAATCCAAGATAATTTGAGCTATTTAGATAATGAGTTTAAAATAATCTTGCCAATTCTGCTTAACCACTAAATTCTGTTAACTGCTAAACTGGCAACACAGTTTTTTGAAAAGCGAAATTTTGATACTTTTTATATTCATAACTGGTACCGGTAAATGTAATGTGATGTACGGTACTATTCGCTACTAATGTGGAACGACATATCCACTGATCCATATAACAAAGGTTATAATAGCGTATACATGGTAACGTATAACACAAGGTTGCTTTACTTGGTTTTATTATATGACTTAGTTAAGGTTTTCAAAAACGTCATATATCAAGGCAATTTTTTTTCTTCTACATTGAACTATATTACCTGGTATATTGGGTTTATGACAAAAGCAGGCAAAACTGTGACGAAACAAGAAAAACTAAGTGGTTGAAAGCAGTCGTCTAGACAGAGCAATGGAATCAGCATAGAGATTGCTTTGTGATTGTGACTAAATTTTGAGGTAGATTCAGTTATGGCAAAACAATATGCTGGATTTAACACGATATTTTGTTCATGGCTTAAGCCATATAAAGTGAAGAACACAACAAACGTAAATCACTACAAAATATCACAATCACAACACAAAATACTAATATCTTTATTAAATACACATCAGCCTCGTCATGTCAAACAAAGCTGACGACAAACATTAAATTTCCGAATTTTCACACGCCCTCATTTTCCCGAATATTTCTTGATTCATTGGCTATATCTAAGCTCATACCTCTGAAATTACGGTATTTAATTTCAAAAAATTACATTTGGAATTGCAAGAGAGGATTACAATATACAGGTAATAAAAACTGAAAGACTATGAACTTCTTTAGAAATATTTAACTTAAGTATGATAAAAGAAAATCATATTATCAGCAAAATTTTTTGTAATTTGCTAAGCTGAAGTCCTTTTGACCTTTCAGCAAAAAATTCAACCTTTTACCGCAAATGTAACCCTCAAGGTCAACAGATCGTGAAACGTCCACACTTATCAGCACAAATCTAACTTAACCGACGTTGTGACGATTCGTTTAAAAATTATAGAAATTTATCAGTGTCAGTACATCGTTGGATGTTCCATTTCGTTTGTAGTAACTACTAGTAAAAAAAAACGATGCCAAATTTTTTAGATTTGGTAGTGCAGTGTCTGAATAGTCAATTTTCAACTAGCATAAATTTTACTCGTGATTTCTATTTAGCGTAGCATACTTGTAAGCTATGACGTCATAAGACCCAATTCGCTGTTGGTTTTGGGCTAGCTGATGTGGTTTTCTATTGAACATTACTTCAGTCACGTGTTTGCAATCATGTAAGTAATATTTAATGCTTTAAATATAGGCGCAACTTGAAATCTAAATTTGAACATATTATTTATTTCATTGCATATCAGCCAAATAACAACGGCACTAAAAGCCGATTCACTGGCACACTTGACGACGTCAACGTCAAAAGTAACCTTACTTCCGAGTTTTGGGCAAGAAAACTAAAAGGACTGATAAACATTCAAAGTCATTTTCATAATATCATACTACATCTATTTAACTTTAATTTGGATTACGGATTTATCATTGTCACCCTGCATCAAATGTCATGTGGTCATAACAATTCTTCATCTAAATGTAGATTGACAACAAATTTCGGCTCTTTAGTCACATACATCACAGTGCAGAAAACCCAACATACAATTGCAAGGACATGAACGCAATTACTAATGTATACAAACTCTTACTGAGAAGAAACATCCAAGCGTTTAATGACAATATTTGAGCAATAACTTCTAAAATCACCGTACGATAAACGGCTAAAAACAAAAGCACAGCAATCATTGGAACAAAAGTACGATTCAAATCATTTCTGGACCAAATCCAAACCAAAGCCGCCATACTGATGACATGAACCTGTTCAAAAAAGAAAATAATTTTACAGGCTTGAAACCAGGTGGTTGAAGTGTTTATTTGTGCACTCAATACCAACGAAAACTAATGACAAAAATTTTTACCTGATGCCTTGCTGCTGATAGGAAAAATATTAGCAATCATGCACTAGGACAGTGGTTCTCAACCTTTTACATTCCATGGCCCACTTTCATAAGAACTTTGATGTGATGATTACAATGTCACTGGGACAAGCATCAGATATCATGGCAGTGAAATTGACCTCCAAAAGAAAAGGTCATTGTGCCTCTAGTTTACAGATGCTGGTCCGTATGGCTATTCATATGGACCAGTATTTCTCAAACATGTTTGGCATGCAAACCCATTTTCAAAGTACACAGACGTCATTGGCCCACCTGACCCCTGTGCTGTGGCCCACCGGTTGAAACCAGTGTGCTAGGACAATGGTTCTTAAATTGGTGTCTGCAACCAACCTTTGAAACTATAATTAGAAACAAACTGCATTGTTTTTGTGATAATATTATCGACAGATACTTGCTGACTTCCCTTCTAAATGTTCTGGCATTTTTCTTGGTTTCACAGTTCAGTTGTTATTTTGCAACAATGGTGTACGAATATGAAGACTAGTACTCATTTTATGGTAACTACCATATAGGGATATTTCTTATTCTTTGTTATTAAGATTGATAAGGGTCCTTCATTATTTAAAAAAAACAAAAGAAACAATTTGAAAACTTTTGACGTTGGAAATACTTTTATTTTGATTTTAGTACAACCCACTTCCTCTGGACGTTTCAGATTCTCTGGCAATAACTAATCAGGAATCTCAACTACATTATAGAAATAGGTTATACGCATCTACTGTATTACTGACTGCCACCTTTAGCCCCACTATTATTTACACATTTACCATTGTAACGTTAGCATCAAATGCTGTTTGAATATACTTCCAATCAAATTCAAGTCCTCTTGCTCCAAACCAAAAGGAAAGAATGTTGGTAAACAGCACGTGAGCACCTGACCATCCAATTCCAGCAACCAAAACTGAGAAAAAATGCATTCATATAACAAATTGCCTTTTGACATTGAAGAAAAGTTGAAGTTACAAATTTATAAGTAAATGTGTAGAATCAAGGTTATTTTTCATTTTTGTAAAAAGTATCAACAGTAAGCAACACAGTTTATCATTAGCAACAAGACAGATATCAAAAACTCTTTAGAAAGACATTTAAATACACTCGACAAAATATTTAAACTATCACAAACAATTTGAAATGGCTAAATTCTTTTCCAGGTACATAACTAAAACTGAGGACTAAACTGTTTTAAATGTACAAATTACATAAGAGCACAAAGTATCTTCAAACTGATATGCAAGTAAGAATGACATAAAATGCACATGTTACCTTTCAGCTCTGATTTTCCCATCGTTTGTTTGATAATGTAATATATACCAACTAAATCAGCAATATCAACTGTAGTTTTCACCATTTCCGCAAAAAGACTTGTTCCACCAATACCATTAGGCTCAATAGAAGGAAAAAATGTTGCCAAAACTAACATTTTTGCAAGCTGAGTCAACATGTAGACTAGTCCAGCTACAGCTATCTTGCCAAGAGTGTTGTATTCTGACCTGTACCAAAATGAAAATTTTGTGTTTAAATGCAGTCCACAACTTTTCCTTTTAGTGTTTAATAACTTGATGAATTCCAAAAAATTTTGGCAATGGGCAAAGATTAAGTGCAGCAAACATATAAATCTAGAAACCGAAATGTACCAAGAAAACAATCATCACTTTGGCCAAAGTGCAAAAATTAATACTGATACCTTTGACAACAGGTCTGTAAATATTTCAAAAAAGTTGCTATGTTGTTTAAAAAGTGCACCAGCAAGTGTTTTAAAATGATGTATCAGCAATAATGCTGGCTTGTGTCAAAATAAAGGGCCAGTATTCAAAAAGAAAGTGGCCAAAAGAGAATTGTGCAATAATATGTTACACTATCTTCACACATCATAATTTAACCCTTTAACCCCTCCACGTCGCTTATCATCATATGATGATGGCGAAGAGAACGCCGCTCATCCTCATATGATGATTTACCGGCTACGACAAAATGTGTGTATTGAAGAGAGATGTCAAAAAGGAAAGGAAGATCTCTCCCAAGCGAGCTTTAAACACACGCATTTCGCTGTAGCCGGCAAATCATCATATGAGGATGAGCGGCGTTCTCTTCACCATCATTATATGATGATAAGCGACGCGGAGGGGTTAAGGATCATAAGATTCTAATTCATAAAATTTGACACAATTCATTAATTGTTTGGTAACAACAAAATTACAATGAATTTTAGGAAAATGGTTAATATGTCATAATGATATAACAATAAGGCAGTGGCTATTTTGCCGTCGACGGCAATTTGCCCTTGGAATCTATTTTGCCGTGATCATTCACATGTGCTTATATAGCCAAATTTGCTAATATCGCAGCAGTGACTCTGTGGTGTAGTGGATAGAGCGCTGGTCTTGAGATACCAAGGTATCAGGTTCGAATCTCAGCTGACCAGGGCTTGAAAAGAAAGGCAGTGTACACTGAAGGGGCAGGTAAGGTATGTAAATGTACGGGGCAGTGTACACTGCAAGGGAGTGTGCAGGGTGGGGGATAAAGACCTGGGGATGCAAAATTTTTTTTTTGGTTTTTAAAATTGACCAATCAGAGACGACCAAAAGTCACATGTTTAGTACGTCATTAAGATTGACCAATCACAAAGAACTCACGGCAAAATAGTCTCTGAGGGTAAATTGCCGTTGACGGCAAAATAGCCACTGCCTAACAATAAACAATCACGTAACATATGTGTTACATTATCCCTCAAAGGGTTAATGAAGTGCTATAAGGTTACTTGAATTGAACTTACAAAATTGATGATTTGTAGACCACAACGTAGGGAGCATATGCAAGAGCAAGACAGTTGAGAAAATGAACAAAAGTCATATTGGTTTGCTGGTGTGTTCAGTAAAGTGATATCTTGTGTCAGTATGTTATCAACAATCTAAAGTAGGCATCACATAACCTCGAGCTGCTAACTGGCTGCCAGTAAATTTGCCACTAGAACAGCCAATTTAGACTATTGCAACTTTGAAAAAATTTGTTGACAAAAAGAAATCATAATTCCAAATTTTTGCCCGAGACAAAACTTTTAACTATAAAATTTATCAAGCCATCAAATCAAAAATTTCATAATTGGTTTGTTGGAGTCTAATATACTTTTTCTATGTTGATCACTAATGACTTCTAGGTTGCTGTGTGACAAACAAAATTACAGAGAATCAACGAACAGACTACCAGTAATGTAGATTATTGGCAATGTGCCCTGAAGAAGTTAAGCTACTCAAAAGCTTGAGAAACCCAACACAAAAGCTATAGATCTTTTCAAAAAAATTTAATTGCTAAGATAATGACACAAATTATATTTCTTCAACCACTTTAAAGGCATAATCTGATAATGGCACCATGGTCTGATGATTGAGTGACAAAGAGTGTTGGAATACCAGTAATGTTCATGGTAACAAAAATCAAGCATTCAAGCCTCACAATGGCCACATTGATAGGTCCTTGAAAAGGTACTTTAGAGCAATTTCATTTGTTTGAGGTGGATATGAATTGTGCCAGTAACTGCTGGTGACACTGAAATGGGTTTGAATATACTATAATGGCATACTTTTGAAATCAACAAATTGTTTTTCAGTGGCAGATTGAAAAAATTAATAATAAACATTGACACAATTTCAAAAAGCAAATATCCATTATGATGTCATAGCACTTCTTAAATTGCCGAGATACCTGTAATTATTCAAAACTCGACTCGCTCACTCGCTGCTGTCTTTCGTTTGTAAGGGCTGTAACCTATTTCCATTTGGAATATTCAGTTCGGATTCGCGGATTTTAATTTATTTTTCGGATTTGTTTTGAAGAATTTATGCAATGACCATACGACTACATGACTGGAAAGTGGAAACTCATGACGTATTGGTATTGTGCAGTGTTGGGAACGAGTAACCTGAGTTCGAGTCTCGAGTCGAGTCACCAGTCACTGACCTCAAGTCTCGAGTCGAGTTGAGTCATTTTTGTCTTAACAACTCGAGTCAAGTCGAGTTTTTTTTATCACGACTCGAGTCGACTAGAGTTTTTTCAATATTCATTGCCAGTGTTTAGTTTTCTGTGATTTTTTGCACAATTGCAATTTTTTGCACAATCTTTTAACATTGCATGGTAAATTAAGATTTTTGGCTCCTAAGCTAGCCTTACCTAAGCTCTCACCTCGACAGTTTAAAGCTCATTTTCAATGCTATACCGGCATTTAGTACAAAAAGTCTATTGCTTTGCTAACTGCAGTCAGCTAAGAGGTCGAGCTTACGGGTTGGTAGTTTGAAAATGAATTTCAAAAAAAGTTAGGAGCGCACTTTTGAGCCTACATATAGTGCAGGCTAAATGCAAAATCCCATACAACAAAGACCTTACAGGCTTGCACTGCAAAATATATATCGGCAATAAAAATGATTTGCAAGATATTTACGCAATTCCAGAGCTGACAGTAGAGGCGTTGGCAGAAATTTTTTGGGGAGCAAAAAAATACCCTTTCAGTATATTTTTTTGTTTGTGAGTGCAGATGGCACAATTATCCTAGGAGAGTCCGGAGGCATGCCTCATGGAAAAATTTTGTTAAATTACATTCAAATATTAGTGCTTTCTGGAACCACTTTTAAGATCATTTTTATTTGAAATTCGTTAACCGTTGTTACTCCTATATCCTAAAGATGATTAACTGCTTGCATTTGTACACGTGTAACAGCTACGTTTTGTTTTTTTTGTTTTGTTTTGCCATGTTTATCCTCCATTCACAAGGAAGCGAATTGTATTGCTATACTTTGGACCGGAAGTCCGCACTCGCTTGGGAGTTGCCTTTTTCGAGGTTTATGGGCCACCTGTCTTCCACATAAAGGTGGGGCGTCCCGTTAAGTGCCTTGCCCAAGAACACAACAAGCGAACTTGCCGGCTTGTTCTGCACAACCTCCCCTAAATGCCGAGCGCCAAGCAGGGAAGCTGCAGATGCCATTTTTTAAAGTCTTTTGGTATGAATCGACAAGGGGAATGAACCCCAGGTCTACCGACTGCGAATCGGACGCTCTAACCACTACGCCATCGCGTCGATGCAGCTGCATAACAAGATTTTCAAAGAGCACATCAATTAAACTATATCAGGTAAAAAGATCCTATATATAATTCATATTGTTTCATCCTGTATTATTACCAAATTACCTTGTGTCTCATATAACTTGGAACGCTAACAATCACTTACACATAGTTAAGTGAAGTTCTATTTTTTCAGTAAACGCTGAGGAATTTATCAAACAAAATTAAGAACAAAATGAAACAAATACGGTAATGATTTTCAAGGCCATAGACATTTAAACCAATGCTGTCACTGTATAATAGGTCACTTGTTTGTTACCGTTACAAGAATAATGACCGCAAATAATATTCAGTGCGATCCTGACGGAGGGGCGTGCATAGGAGCCCCTTCCGTATGCTACTGTTTACCAGTTATTACATTATTACATAAATTACTTTTCATTTTTGATGATTGATTTACATGCACTCCAAGCTGAACGTTTTCAGCTTATATCAAGCCCTTGTCAAACCTTGTCAAAGCATCCATGGCATCGGGTATTAGAACTCAATTATGATATAGAACTAAAACTTCAATATATCAATATAGGCTTAAGCCTTACACTCAGGGTTGCCAGTGGCATATTTTATAAACTAACAAATACCATGGTCAAAAAGTAACAAATTAATTGAAAAGGTGACAAACATATAAAATAAAGTCAACATTTTGATATAATTAATAATAAACATGTATTTCATCGTAAGATAACTTTGTTATTGAACATTTTGTTAAAAAATAAAAGTTGATTTGGTTAATACAGTATATGTTGACGAGACAGGTATTGGTCTTTTTTTTTTGGAGACCTCCACTCATGTAGATCATTTTGGGCTGCATTTCCAAGATCAACATATTTTCTGGCTATTCTAGCAGAAAATGTGGTGCCGAGAAAGAAACCCAGTTTAATTTTTAATCAAGTGAAATAGTAACAACGTTTGGTAGCGTTGCAACAAAAGTAACAAATTTCAAACTTGTAAACAAAAGGAAACAATTTGTTAACAAAAGTGACAACTCTGGCAACCTTGCTTCCACTACCTCAGCATGTCAGATTATAAATAGAAACATGAACTCGCAACAACATATACCGGTAATCAAATAGTTAATATAACTTGTTCTTCGCAGCTGACTAGAGGTAGGAGACCATATATTATGGATTGTGACAAACAAGACAAGTGATAATAAAAACAACGACTAAATAATGACAAATAACTTAAGGAAATAGCGGCAAAAACAACAGATTGACAGATTGTGACGGAATAAGATAAATAAATTAAAATACGGTATTTTTAGCTAAGTACAACCATTCGCATATAGCTGTTTATTAAAAAGTGGTTAGCTTCATGAGATTTTGTATTGTATTCAGTTGAAAATTTTTTTACAACCAGGGTAAATGACGAGTGCAAATTAATTTCATTTTGGAACAAGCTTTACACTGTTGCAAATGATCTATAACGGTACTTTTTCCATTGTTTTTGAGGTTCAAATATCCCGTTGCCCAGGTAACCAAATGTCTGGATGACATACCAACATATGTCTTACCCGTTATACCTAAAACATGACATTAGTCACCAAATGTAAATGAGTAGGAGATTTTAATTAAAAATTATTTCCAACTTTAAATGCTTTATAAATGCGCCTAATTTTAACATCTCATCCTTTCAAAATCAGCCTAGACATATTTATATAAAATTTATAAGATGATTTTCCCACATAAATAGCGTCAAACAAAATGAATATTTCGCTCACAGGTACATCGTCATTTTGAGTAGTATGGGGGTGACGAAACTTGGTCAAAACTTTATCCAAAAAACAATTCCAATAAATGTTGTCATAAAACAAAAATTTCAATTTTTTTAGTTCAGTAGACCAGTCGAATCTCTACTCAAGTCTCGAATCATAGTATTCGAGTCTCGAGTCGAGTGACAGGTGTCGAGTCCTGAGTCGAGTCATTTCGTACAAACAACTCGAGTCAAGTCGGGTCATTTTTTACACCGACTCGAATCTCCCAAACAATGGTATTGCGATTTGTGAGGTTATCTTGCTGAATTGTCTCCATTACAATTTTTTGAAATCGTGCTTTCATGCATATAAAGAAAAACATGTTGCATGATAAAACTCCTTTAGTTTGCTTGAAAAAAAATTATAAAAACTGTATGATTTGTTTTAAATAACGGATATAACTTTGCAGACACAAAGTGTTTTTGAGTTTACAGAATGCGATGTAAAAATTTAAGTTACCGGTACCCAGTTTGGTATCTACCAAAAAAAGATTATTTTAGAGCGTATTATTTTTGTTAAATGGCCTTTATTAAAACTTAGGCAGAAACAAATATAAAGTTTTATAAAAATTATTGCGACAATCAGTGACGGATTAAGCTTTTTATGGGCATGGAGCTCTATGATAATTAAATGCCTATTTTTCATTCTATTCGTTGAACTAAAAACTGACCACAGTTGACACAAAAAGCAAATGCATAAACAAAATATTTACTTAGTGCTTACACATTCAAATGACACATTTTCTGAATTTAGACAATGCAAAGCTCTTATTAATGTCATCAGCGTCTATTTTTTCCCAAAAATTCGTTTTCAATACAGAGTAGAGCTAAAGAATTCAATCTTTTCTGGCCCATAGACGAACGTAGTTGATTGTTTACTCTTTTTAGAACTGAAAACCAGCGCTCGCCCGAGCAATTAGAAATCATCAGACAAAGATATGCCACAGCCTGAAAGCAACAGATATGTTAGGAAATGCATGCATAAATTCATTTTCATTTGTAAACCTAAACATTTGAATTTCTTTGCATTCGCTGTTAAAATGGTGTTGTTTTGTCAGTGTAAAGAAATGAATCATCTCCTCAGGCAATGACTTCTCCAGATCATCTGGACAATATTGAAGTAACTTTTTCGCACTTGCTTCAATTTTACAGTTAGACATGGTGTTCAATTCCATCAGAAACGAAAATTTTCTTTGAAGACGGTTGTAAGCTTCTATTCGGGTTTTCATAGACGAAAGAATTTGGTCAATGATCGGAAAATACGAGTCTACTTTAAATGGCGTGGAGATTAGAGCAGCGGTTCCCAAACTATGGGTCGCGACCCACTGGTGGGTCGTCGACGGAATTTCAGTGGGTCGCGAAAGTTGTTTAAAATTTATATAATGTATGCTTTGTCTCAAATAACTTGCTGTTCGCTTGAAGGCTAAGGTAAGCATGTGTCAACTAATGTGACGGAGTCAGCTCAGAAAATTTCCACAGACACCTCCCGCTCAGTACATTTTGAGTGTACGTTTCGTTCTTACTGTTCTTTTTTTAAGTGCTTCGAAGTACATGTAGGCTAAAATTACGTGGGCCTCGAAAATTTATGTTTTGAAAAGTGGGTCGGGACTCGAATAAGTTTGGGAACCACTGGATTAGAGTATCTTAAGCGACGCGATGGCGTAGTGGTTAGAGCGTCCGCTTCGCAGTCCGTAGACTTGGGATTTAATCCCCTTGTCGAGTTATACCAAAAGACTTTAAAAAATGGTATTCACAGCTTCCCTGCTTGGCGCTCGGCATTTAGGGGAGGTTGTGAAGAACAAGCAGGAAATTCGCTTGTTGTGTCCTTGTTCAAGGCACTTAACGGGACGCCTCCGCCTTATGTGGACGACAAGTGGCCCAGACACTTCGGAAATGGCAACTCCCAAGCGAGTGCGGACGTCCCGTCCAAAATATAGAGATGCCATTTGCTTTCTCGTCAATGGAGGATAAATACGGCAAATAGAAAAAAAGACAACAAAAAAAATCTGCTCGATGGATCAAGTGATGTGTCTTCAGATTCGCCTTCGCTATCCAACCTTACTTTTATTCTTTTCTTTCTTGAAGTTTCTTCAGTGTAATGATAACAGCCACTTAATACTTGACCTCTTCCTTCGAATTTTTGAAATTGAGGTCTTAGAAGTTGAATAAAGTCATGTAGACCCTGAAGCAAATTTGTTGCCCTATTCAAAGTCATTTTGCTATCCTGCAGAGTCTGACTGGTCTTACGAAACCGTTCCATTATGCACGACCATACCTCGAGTAAAATACCAGATTCAAGCTTTTTCATTGATGAAACAAAACCCCCTGGCTGTTTCTTTAGTTTGATATTTTTCATCATTGTCATCACGCATTGCTTTCAAGACTTGAAGAACCGGTTGGTGACTTTTTCTTAGTGCATGTAGAGCATCATATCGCGCCTCTCCCAATGTGTATCAGACAAAGGCTTAATTGTTGGGCATTGAGGTGGTTTCAGTGCATCAGTAAGGAGATTCCTCCTGTGTGTTGAAGCTGAAAAGAACACATAGAGTCCCTGAACGGACCGCGGATTGGCAACACTCAGCAGCACAATTTCCCACAAGATTCAAGGAATGTGCTAAACAAGGAATATATTCCGCTGGGTGGTTGCGTTCTTTTATTATAGCTTGCATACCTTTATATTTTCCACTCATGCTAGAAGCGTTGTCATAAGATTGCCATCTGAGATCTTTCAAACTAATCCCATTGTCTTCTATAAACTTGAAAAGTTTTGTGGTGGGCCCGGGGCTACAGCCCCATCAGCCCCCCGTCTTAATCCGGCCCTGGCGACAATGGAGTACAGTTTATTTGATAGTTTTGGTTGTATTTTTTTAAAAGTTTTACTAGAGAGTTTTTTAAATCGGAAGTTTTCAATTAGACATAGGCTATCAGTTGTATAGTTGGCCAATTAAATGAATGATGATTGCGTTGGGCCTTTTTCAAACTTAAGCAAGTTTTACCAAATAATTTGCTGCTGGCCCCATAAAGTAAATATATCTTCAAATATGCTTATTAGCATCTAAGGAATGTAAGGTAGTTGGTTTTTAGGTTACACTGTAGGCCTAGCCTAATAATATTTGAAACAATGTAAACAGTGGCGATTTGATTCACCGGTAGGCTACATAACAATGAGCATGGATAACATGCCATGTCATTTCCGTAATGTAAATGTGCCCAGCGAGTTCTTACAAACCAGTTTTTATAGCTTAACATTATTTTTCTACCGTGGATGATGGTACACCATTACGCTGTTTTGCATTTAATGATCGTGGGCTACGTTTCCCCAGTTTCTGAATGTGTGAAATACGCGATGTTGGATTCAAAGGTTGAAAAAAGCTTCTTTTAAAGTATGTTAGTTTTGACTAATTAGTCGGCCATAGCAAACTAAAAATGCAAGGACTTTCATAAAAAAACTTTCAATCTTAGACATAATTCTTTGCCGTCATCAGACCAAAAAATTAAAAAATAGTGTAGCAAGAAGATTTTTTGTTTTGAATTGTTGGTATGCAGTAACTCCATTATTTAGTCTGCAGTAGGCCCACATCGAATTCCAACCGTATTAAACTTGTTTACTGTTTTTAAATTGGCTATTTGGAAGTAAAATATATTTGTTTTATATTCGGCGTTCCATAACTTTTAACTGAGTACGACATGACAATCAGTCGGCGACGCGGTCGAGTGGGCTTGAGCGTTGTCCGAAGTGACAGTGATAGTGCGTTCAAACCTCGTGATAGCTGTGTAGTTGCGACAATTTTCCGTGGTTGACCACCACGCGTATGCAACAATGTTTTTGCATAACCGGCAAAAGATTTTACCGTGACCGAGGATAAAATATATGACTAAAGAACTTACATGCGTTCTTTAAATTTCGGATCAGGGAAATTTGTTTATTGTAAAACGTTGCTTTTTCGAGGACCCGTAATGAGGCAATGAACGTAATAATGTTGAATGAGCTATGCAATATTGCCCGCGAAAGACGGCCCGACAACGTAATAAACTAGGCCTATTTTACTGATAAGCTTTAGTAACATCTCTACGTTCTCCTCTATTGTCAAAACAATTTCATTACAATTTCTATTTTTCACAGAGAATCCAGCTCAAAATATATCAGCATTCTTTGGAGGGATCATGACTCTCTGAGATTGCCTTGGCCAAATTTATCTACAAATTAGTTGTTTTTTAGCAGCTGCTTGCGCTCGGCCAGCTTTTTGCTGTTACTGGCTTCTTAAATACCCTACTGCCTACGTGAACCACCTGATGGATTTTTAAGATGCAGGGCAGGAGCGAAATATCAATGCAAAAGTGGGGAAGTTCACTTCTAGACATCAAATTTCCTGTGTATGCAACAGTTTCGGCACATCTTAATACAGGCAAAAATTACTCCGCTAGTTTTGGAATGTTCGGCCCCCAACTTGTAAAAAGTGGAGGATCCCAGCACCTCTTTTTTCCACATCTACGCCCATGCAGTGGCATCATTGAAAGTCGATAACATTCGGGGCGGCCTCCCAGTGCCACGTTGAAGATTTCAAACACAAACTGGTCGACCCTGATGATTCGAGACAAGGAAAAGCCTCAAAGCGTAAGTGAAAGGTAGTTAAAAAAAAGCTTCAAGCAAATACTGGTTTAAGAAAAAGACCACTATTTAGAGTCGAGTTGTAAGAGTGTCACTCCCTAAAATAATGTCTCACAGGGCTGGCCATGCTCTCATGTCCCATGTAGGGTAGTTATATAATTACTTAGATGAGAAATCAAACTTATAAACAAAGACGTTTTGCAGCAATCAATCAACAATGCCAGTAATATAAAAAACTTTTTTTTCAAAAAGTTGAACGTCAAAGATATCGTACACTCGATGGCTTGCTGCAATGATGTCACAATCAAACGCCTCCGACGCTGCTGAAGGCTTTGTTACTATCTGCAGCTTGGGGCAGGAATACTTTTGTTATGACCAAAGACCAAATTCGTAGGTTAGGCGTTCGCCCTCTGCCACAAAATCCTTACGCGGGTCACAAAGTATTGCGTGGCCGGTCACATTTAGCTCGCGGCCGACCAGTTTGACTACCCTGCTTTAACCCTTTGAGGACCTTTGGTACACATATGTACCATGATTGTTGATTGTTATATCATTATGACGTGATAACTAATTATCTGAAATCCATTATATTTTTGTTGTTACCAAACAATTGCGGCATTGTTTCAAATTTTATGAATTAAATTCTTGTGGTCCTTAAAGGGTTAAGCTATGGATTTTGAATGATTATCTCCAAAAAGTTTACGTTTAATGACAAAGTAAATAATTTGTGTATACGTGAATATTATGAGTAGTTTTAATTTAGTGATTTCATAAATTTAAATTTTACTTCTTGAGATATTAAAGCCAATTACTAAAGTGTCAAAGAAGAGTAAGTGTACATTCAATGACAATCCCCGGAAAGAATTTAAATTTGTTAAACTCGATAAAAGATTTAATGGCGGATCAAGAGCCTTTTCTCAACGTTGTAATGTCCGATTCTTTTTGCTCATGGCCGTGGTGGTAGGAGCAACATCAATCAAAATGTACAAAGTGGAAAACATAACGCTGCTGAAACAGGTTTGGCTTGGGATTCCAGATGCTCACGCGGAGCGGTGAAAAACAGTAGTTTTCTGCGCGGTTTATCGTCTCTAGTAGCCACTCCCTCCCACCTCGGTCCTTGTCAAATTCATTGTTTCGCGCCTCTGTTAACTAAACTGGACTTTGTTGAATTTCAAGCCTTGCCCAAGCCAATTTGTTTATGCGGCTTATTTACCTACTTTATGGACGTCCAAGGAAGAGAATTTCTACCAGTTGGTGTGTCTTTCTAGGAGATAAGCGATACTCCTGTACAACTATCTATAACTTCTTTCTTTCGGTCAAAGCCTATTCTTGAGGCTTGGGCTAAATGCTGTTTAAAATAAAATCCAAACTATAACCGGCATCTGCTATTTGAGATAGATATTTTTTGCTAGGGTCATCTGTTCGTTATTATAATAGCCTACTCGCTTCAGTAACAAGAAGAGTAGTTTTTTGTCAACTAAATTAAGCCAAAACAGAATCTTGGAGAATATACCTTTAGGTCAAGGGTCGGCAACCTTTTACCGTCAAAGAGCCATTTGGACCCGTTTACCACAGCAAGGAGACCGATGAGAGCCAGAATAATTCTACGGAGCATAGGTCATAAGTGTTTTCCAAAAAAAAAAGGTCTTTACCTGTAGTTAGAGTCATTGATCTGAGCATCATTTCACACTCACTTGCTTCAAAGAACAGCAAAAGAGCCACAGATGGGAGGCAAAAGAGCCACATGCGGCTCCGGAGCCGCGGGTTGCCGACCTCTGCTTTAGGTTATTAGATTGGAGAGATACCTAACGAATTAAAATCTAAGTTATTTTTGGTTTCTGTAGGCAGCCTAACTTTAATGCTTTTTCGCTCTATTAATATTTTCACCTCGTTTAAGAAAAAATGTGAAAAATCATTTGATGTTTAAATACATTCTGTAATTTCTTTACCATGATTTGGGTTTGGTCACGAATACTTTGATATCGAGGCTATATCTTTCCTAATGTACTGTGCATGTATGTATTGGCTTCACGCAGCATTTGCTCATGCTTGCGTTTATTTGAAACCACAATAGGTGCTTAAGATGAAGGGGAATTGACTCAAAGATTTAGTGGTCATTTTTCGCTTCATCCCTGTTGGAATGCCTAGATAGCTGACGTGCTTTGCGTTTAAAGCAATTCTCTATTTTTCTTTACTTGCTACCGATGACCTTACATTAACCGGCGCGATGGCGCAGTGGTTAGAGCGTCCGCTTAGCAGTCGGTAGACATGGGGTTTATTTTCCTAGTCTAGATACATCAAAAGACTACAAGAAATGGTATTCACAGCTTCCTTGCTTGACGCTCAGCACAAAAAGAATAGTGTGGAGAACAAGCCGGCAAGCTCGCTTGTTGTGTCCTTGGGCAAGACACTTAATGGCATGCCTCCATCTTTATGGGGCAGAAAGGTGGCGGGGCCAAGCAGTCTACCCGTCGTGATGGTCCAAATTAGCAAAAAGGGCTAAGGAAAAGCTCATGATCTAAGAAGCTTCTTCAAAAAGAAAGATCTTGCCCACACGAAAAAGATGAATATGCCGAATGAATACACATGATATTTCAAAATCTTTCTCGAGGGATCCACCTAGTTTCACAGAAAGTTGTTTATACATAGGCCTACATTAGAGTTTTTTAACCGAGGTTACTCGGAATCCTAGGGTTCCACGAAACATTTAGAGGCTCCGTGAGCAATGAGGGTTCCGCAAGGTTCCCTCCTTTTTCAGTTTTATTGGCAAAAGATAACGCTTTTTCTTTATTTTTTGAAAATATCTTGGCAAAAGTCAACAACTTTAGTGTAAATGCATGATGTAGTCATATTAATTGCGCATTTTATATGATTTTAAGCTCAACAACTTTATTTTAATTAATAAAGCGTCAAAAATGCATAACAAAGCAAAAAGCAGATTTTCTCGAAAACGGAAAACAGTGATCAAAGGTAAAAAGAATATGACACGGCTAGTTTTTCACTTTCGTACCAAGTTGTGATGCACGAGCAATGAAAATAGAAATTGGTATGGAACACAAAGCAGAGGTTTTCAAACTTTTTCTAGCCACAAGCTTTTTAGTTGAATCTAGATGTGTGGCGTATTCTCAAAGAAAAATATCGCAGGAACAGAATTTAATTTCATATCATTGATCAGTGTTTTTCAACCTTTTTCCAACTACGGAACACTTTTTGTATTTAAAAAATCTTGCGGAATACGAAAAAAAATTAAACACATTTTTAGTTATTTACTCATTTTCAGTTATTTCAGTGTGATGTTTGGACCTGCTTTGAGGAGCATAAACTTGGAATTCGGGCAGGAACTGACGAAAGACAAACCCGTAGTTCTTCCTCAACAGCTCTCAACCTTTCTCGTTTTTTAACTTTTATGGCTGTCATCGCTGAAAAGCTCGTCTCACAAAGTTAGATTGTGGAAAATGGAAACAAGATTGAAATGGCTCTATATGCCAGATTTGAAAACTCGTTGGAAGTCTTCAACCAAAAACTTTCCAAATGAAGATCGGAAAATCGTAATCTTAATCCACGGTCTTGTCTTAGTTCAGTCAATTCTTCTTGCTGCTGTAAAGTCAGAGTAGTGTCAACTTCTGTTTCTGAGCTGTAAAGTCCTCTGACCCAATTATAACAATCGAGGGCTGTAAAAGGGAAATAAAAGGATAATTTCTCCTCAAGAATATTTGAATGTTTTTGTATGGTCTCGTTTAGAGAAGCAATGTTCACATTTCCTTCACATTTCTGGCTAAGAGGAAACATTTTCAGATTTTTGTTTTCACATGTTGCTGCCAAAGTTGCACTTTTGAGCGAAATCCATTAATTTTGTCGGTGCTTGTCAAAAGATTTTCGTTGCGACCTTGCATTCGAGTGTTGAGTTCATTTAAATGTTGAAATATGTCAGCCATATATGCTACTCTTGCCCACCAATCATCATTTGCCTCCAGCTTTGCCTCATCACGTTGTTCGTTGGTCAAAAATACAATAAGTTCATTTCTCAAGGCATAAACATGAGCTAGGACTTTACCTCGTGATAACCAACGGATTTTGGTGTGAAGCAACAAACTTGTGCGATCTGCTAGATCTGCTGGCAAAGTCTTTACAACCAGCGTCTCACGGTGCAAAAAACAGTGCGTGACTATAATATCTCGTTGTTTCTCTGTAATTCTGCTAACAAAGCCTTTGTAACGTCCAACCGTGGCAGCTGCTCCATCTGTTCAGATATTTATACAATTCTTCCATTCAAGTCCTTTTTTTCAAAATAATCTGAGGTAACACGAAAAATTTGTTCTCTTGTTGTGTTAACAGGCGACCTCTTGCAAAATAAAAAATTTTCTCTGATCGCATTGCCATCGATAAAGCGCATATTCGCTAAGAGCTGAGCATGTCCACTGATGTCTGTGGATTCATCAACTTGTAATGCAAATCTTACACTGATGCGGACCTTTTCCAGAATATTATTTTCAATTTCTACTGACATATCTTCAACTCTTCTAGCTATTGTGGTGTCTGATAAAGGAAGCTTAGCTACGTCTTTAACTGCATTAGGACCAATCATCTTCTCAATAATAATCTTGCAAGCCGGTAGAATAACTTTCTCTGCTAATGTATGTGGCTGTTTTTCTTTAACTATGAGCTCAGCGACACGAAAAATCACTTTAAGAGCTTTCTCAGATATTGTTGTTGCTCGTCTCATTAAATTTACTTCCTTTTTATTACGTTCAAGAAGGCGACAAAAATAAGTCGTGTTCTTGTTTTTAAGAGTTGGGTGATTGGTATCGAGGTGTCGTTTCAGCTTGGTTGGAAACATGGCGCTGTTAGATAGTTCTTTTCTACATACCAAGCATAATGGGACCGGGGCAGTCGGATTACCGGTAGAAGTAAATCCAAACGAAATATAACTATCACTATATTGTCTCATAACTGTTTTTGATTTCTTTTCATGAATAATCTTTTCATTTTCGTTTACACTCTTTCTTTTTAAGTACTTATCCATCTGCACTCCGTAATGTTTTATATTGTTTTAATACCAAGCTGAAAATATAAAGATTTTGTTGTAAAATATACCTACATAAATATTGCTACAAAACTTACTACTAGCTTACTAGCTAAGGCCAACAGACAGTGATTGCACTTAAAACAGCAAACATGCTGGCTGAATTACCGTATTATTGCGCAACAAAACGTTACCACAATGGCAATAGTACTCACATGAAAGTTAATTACGCTCTTTCCGTCATATGTGCAAAACAAATGAATTCTAGTGAAACGGCTGACCATCTTGCGCGGAACACCGGTTGAAAATCACTGCCATTGATCACCAAAAAAAGGTCTCTTGAAGTTGAAAAGGAGTTGGAAGCATCGAAACGTTTGAAATAAACATTTTTTTGTGACAAAATAGGCAAAATAATTGCTTTTGTAAAGTTGATTTTCAAAGAAGAAAAGCCTTTAGTTAGAGAGTGGGTTGAAGCAACAAATTTTGCAAAGGCTATTTTTAAAAATCTTTGATGTTCCTGCACGAAAAACGTGCTCGATTACTCCCAAATTTTTTCTGGCGTACCCAGTTCTTGAACACCTAAGGTTTTTTTTGGAGGAAAACCAGAGCCAACGCAGTTCTCATAAACTTTTTTGCAATGGGGCTTCCTTAACATTTCTAAAAGTAAGCCAAGAGTTGCACGTTGCTAAAGAGATTGAAGAGCATTGGCATGCACTCATACAGGGTGGCCCAGAAAATGTAGTAGAGAAGAGTACCATTCTTTCAGTGTTTAAATTACCTGTAGTGTTATAAAAGATTGTTTTATTTACCTGTAATGTAATAAAAGATGCTGGAAGTGCTTCGCGTTGACATCTATACATCTTTAATGTCATAAAAGATGCTGGAAGTGCTACCCGTTGACATCTACGCATTTCTGGGCACATTAAACAACGTTTGCAGATACTGCCTGTAGTCTTCTCTGGTGATTCTCCTGATAGCGCCCTGTGATGTTCTCCTTTAGCTGGTCTAGATTGTGAGGATTATTTGCATAAACTTTTTGTTTTAAAGTCCCCCAAAGATAAAAATCACATGATGACAAGTCCGGGGAACGTGGCGGCCATAACCCTTTGCTTGTTGTTCTCTCTTCCGTAAATATGTCATGAACTCGTGTCATTGATCTGTAAGACGTGTGGCATGCAGCACCATCTTGTTGGAAAAAGAGTTGCATTTTGTCTTGTGGTGTCAGTAGGTCGTTAAACTGTTCCAAGATGTTCCATCGAGGCCATCAACTACATCAACCTATCACCTATACAACCTATCGAGAGATCAGGCTACTTTTAAGTGAGCCACAACCTATCGAGAGGTCGGGCTACTTTTAAGTGGGCCGCCCTGTACATCTTCTTAACCCGTTTTTCTTGTTAGAATTGGGGTACTTATTTAGCAGCCCTAAAACTTTTTTATGTGCGTTGCGATGCTCAGCCACATTTGTGACTCAAAAATGCAACAGGGGGGGGGGGGGGGGGACTTTGCCTCAAAAAACGGCGAAGAGAAATTTTTAATGGAGCACCCAACGATTTTACATAACTTAAAATCGATCGCTTAGTCCTGCTACATATGACAGGGTCTTTCGAGAAAAGTTGAGAAATATCTTACAGGAATGTGATATTAGTTGTCAATTGCTTTGTTGGCAGACAAGTCGCTGTAAGCTCTCCTACGGTGTGCTTCCAAATTCAAAGCGTCAAGTCAAATCCGTTCACAGTCTGTATCGAACTTCGGCGAATGTGTGTAGCGGTTTCTAACCACTCCAGCTAAACTGGGTTGAAAAGCATAAAAATTGGCATCAAAATTACGAATTCTAGAATCAACTGCTTGCTCTTTGCGGTTGACACCTCGCTTCATTTATTTATTTGAATTTGTGCGTAATATCACAGTGTCTTAATTAGCATTATTTTTGTTCCACTCCCTTGTAAATTGATCAGATTCCCTGATGTTGCGGTCTGGCAAAACAAAGACAATTACAGGGCAATTATGCTTATAATCTTTTAATGTTGGGAAAGCAAACAAAATAGTTTAGCATTGTTCAAAAGTACATATATCGCGCAACAATAAATTAGTACAAAATTAACAAAAGCGTTTTAAAAAAAATAGTGAAAAAGGGTTTTTGATAGCGTAAAATACCGACAAAGATGAAAGCCACACACACTTTCATTTAAATACCATAGGAAACAATTTTGAAGAGCGAAAAACAAATTGTCAACAGACATAAGTGACAACCAATGTAAGAAACACAGCAGCATTCCGCTCCTGATTGCAAAACGAAGCGGCTGTTCCGTTGCACTCTCCTCCAAACGTAACACGTTTCCTCAATGCTACAGGCAATTTCAAATTATTTAGGGTTCTGCTAAAACTCGGCGCAGCTAAGTTTGAAAATAGATTACGCTGTTCCGTTTAGATTGCTTTTTTACGTCATTCATTGCGTAATTTCGATGCAGGTCCAAAATACGCAACCAAACATAAAAAAGATATTAAAAACAAAACATAAAGAAGAGGGTGCGAAGAGGCATTTAAAAAAAGAACGAAGCTACTACATCTCCCTTTGACAAAAATAAAAAAGCGCTTCTGTCCAGTTTCCTGGAAACGAACGTAGCAACACTCCAATATCTGCTATCCAAAGAGAGAGAGAGAGATTCTGCCTACCTCTGGGTTTAAACACTTCGAACTGATAATAGCTTTTGTTATTTTAAGAGTTTAAAGCCTACAAGCAAAATTAGAAATTAGTAATTGTTTGAGAATTGGTCTTAATTTTTGCAAAAAATTTTCCTTTATACTTAGCAGCTGTTCAGATTCATTAATTACGAAAGACCTTACAAAGGTTCAACTATTTTTTCTATAAAATTAGTCACTACGTAAGTACAACGTTCTCACAGTTTGAAGTGGTTTGTAACTTTTCCCTAGAAACCTGATCTCGATTGAGGTTGCGGTGTGGAGCCTGGATCTTCTGTTCTTTACTAAGCCTCGATCCCAAGGAAGTGGAGAAATAAAACACACAGCGACAAAAACAACCCAGCTACAAATGTACTAAACTATTTTATTCTTTAATAGAACCGAAAGCATAGCTGAGGTTTTTGGAATAATGTTTTCGATTTACGTAAATATGCACGCTTGATCTTGATCAGCTTCTGTCATGTGCATCAGTCGGTAGTTAGATAGTTGTTAACCGTGGCGTTGGAACGCTTGAAGAACTGTTTTGGCAAATTTGCATTTCCATGACGTTGCTATCACAATAAATTTCAAGAGTAGGATCAGTCGTGGTGACAGTGTCGGACCTCTTGATGCCGCAGACAAGCGCCGAAATTGTTTGTAAAATGCCACATCTTCTTGAAAGAACGCTAAGGCAGTGGTTAAATGAATTGCTAGCGCCACTTTGAGCACGCTCGTGTGCTACACTGCTACCGCTTATTGTCGCTACTGAAAAGGAGTAGTAAGAAGGAGGTTCTTCGCTTTCTTCGTCGACGACGGATGAGTACAAAGGAGGTGAAGAAGATGAAACGTCATGATTACGTAAAAATTTCATGCCGACAAACTCCAGTTTCGGTTCGCTCACCGTCACGTAAGAATCTGCAAAAGGTTGATTTGAGTTAGGCGCAATCAAATCAGTTGGGTCATCAAGTGTTTTCAAAATTCGCACCTTTCTGTTTGAAGGGAATATGAAGAGGCGTATCTTAACCAAAATAAGCCAATCAAGAGCACAGCCAGAAAAACATGTAGTGCGCCATATTTTTTTAGAAATTTTTGATTGAGCAAATGATGATATCTATCTACTTGTTTTTGTTTTTTCAAAAATATTCCACACCCATGAAAGTGTGACCACGGTTTCTGAAAGATTTTATCAAATAAATTAAGAAATTCCGTTGCGTGTTGATACCAAATTAATGAAAGCTGTTGAAATTCGAAGTTGGTGGAAAAAACAATGTTTTTTTGTCGTTGCTTTTTGTGTAAATTTTTGCTACTTTATTCAAAAATAGCTTAATGCCAAAATCAGATAAAGAAAGTTTCGGTGGCATGGTCCCTTTCTCCTTCCCTCTCGACCACACCTATAAATTCCTTGGAAGCAGTTTATGAGTTTAATGCCAGCTTGGTTTCTGCTTTTTGAATTTTTAGAGACAAACACCATACGGCAGTTTTATCTGGTTAGCTGCAGTGGCTCATTTGTATTGTGCCAACGGTACTAATAACTTCAAAGCAGGTCAATACAACTATCGTTCTTGATATCCGATAACCTAAACCAAAAAACAGTATTCAAAATAAATTGCTGGTTGAACCAGGATGTTCTTGCAAAATCCGTAGCCACAATCCTGTCTACAATGGTTTGCATGCTTGTACAACAACAGTCAACGCCTACGATGTTCAGTCTCAAGAACGGTGAGGTGAAGTGGTGTCACAAATGTCTTGTTACATAGTGATAATCTGCAATGAGTATTACTGTCACTAAACAGGAACCCATAAGTCTAATTTAGCTAGCAGTAATAACAGCGTTGACGTTTTTATTTAAGGAAATTCGTGATCAACTAGAAAATTTCGCACTCAAATAAACGTAACAAAGAGTACGAAATGTCGTTATCTCATCATTGAATTTTACCAACAAAATTTTCTAGTTCCAATAGCTAAATCACTAATCGTAAAACAGCCATCACTGATTACATTTTTTTAACATTTTAAAAAAGAAGAGAACTTAATTTACGCAAAAAACATTGTTGAAGAACTTCCAAACTCTAAAAATGCTGTTCAGACTGCCTGTTGGCAAGCAGCTGAATTCGAGCTTTTGTTTGTGATCACGTAGAATTACAATCATATAGTGCCGGCACTGGTTTCAAAAGCTTGATATTACCAAAACATGTTAGTGGGCAAGATTGCGGCTTAAAGAGAAGGGACAAAGGTAGCAATTGCCAACCCTTAAAAATATGTTTAAAAACCACATCATATAACATTTAGTTGCTGGTGCTTTTGACAAAGTTGTTTTGGTGTGGCTTGATTTCCTGTTCTTGACAGAACACCTTAAAGTTCTTTAAAAGAAAGAGTCATCATTAGGGCCATTTTTTTACCTAAAAAAAAATATTTTTGACTTTATTTTAGCAAAATTTTGACTTTATTTTGACCTAACCGCTTTCGCCTATTATTTATGTCTTGTTGCACTTTTTTGATTAAAAATCTTTTATAATCCGCAATTTACATAAGTTTTTAAATAAGAAGTTAGCCTACTTCAAACATTTTCTCAATCACTCAGTCTTGAAGCTAATGCAACAAAGCGACACATGACGTCAAAACCTAGGATAACGAGCCATTGTGTGTACCGGTATCAATTAGTGTGTAATACAAAAATGCGTTGTTATCGCAACTGTACTGTACATTAACAGTCTGTCTATGATGATTTTAACGAAAACCACACAGTATAATTACCAGGACTTTTTATTGTAATATAGCATCATATATTTTTTTACGTTCTTAACATCAAAATTTCTGTGCTTTCTCAGTAATTTACTGAGCATAGAAAACGACCTCTCAACAGCAACAGAGGTTGGCTGGGCTTTTTGCAATAGTGCGTAGCTTGATGGGTCATTTGTCAAGTTGGTACAGTTTATTATTGTTTCTAAATCAGAGTTGGATAGTCGTTTTTTAATGTAATTTTTAATTGCGCACGGATCATCATCGAATTGCATATTCTTCAGCAGTCCGTATGCTTCGGTTATCGTGCAGGCACTTCCTTCTAAGAACTCTACGTTGGCTGCTAGAGTCCGGTATTGATTTATTTTAACCAAGTCCGGCAATAAATCTTCCACATTGATAGCGTCTTTTGCTCTGCTGACTAAGAGGCCTGCACTTGTCCAATTGTTGACAATGGTACGAACAGCTGGAAGGTTCTCACTGTAATATAAGGCAGCTCTAAGCCAAGTTGCCCATCTTGTAATTACAGAGTCAGGAGGACATGGCAGACCAGCATCATGAAAATCTTTCTTGCGATCGTTGTTTTTGATTGTTGCTGCCCTGATCGTTGTTATAATTTCATGAATATTTTTAAAATGAGCACGCACACGCATAGCGCAGTTATGTAGTAAGTGCGCGACGCAGGTGACATGTATCAAAGAAGGGTATAATTCCTTTAATGTCTTTCCAGCCAAAGACATGTACCGAGCAGCATCAGTCAAGAACAATGAAAAATTCTCGCGTTTTATTTCAAGTTGTCGCAATATGTCATCCACAGTGTGCAGAATAATACTGCTATTAACATTGCTACCGCTGTCAAGTGGATGGCAATCAACGAGGAATGTCTGATTTGGGGCATCTAAGCTGCCCACAAGCACACTAATATACTTTTGTTTAGCAATCTCTGCTTCATCCTCAATTAAAAACATTTTTTTGTCACGAAGTAATTCTTGAATTTGTTCTTTTTGGGACGCTAATTTAGCAACACATGCTCGGGCTGCAGTCTCCGAAGGCAATACTTTTCCCATTGTAGCAAACAGAGACTTTAAAGAAGGATGGTTCAGTTTATGAAGTGGGATATCTGCAGCTAAGAATGAAGAGAATCTGTTCCTTGAAGTTTACTTGATCGAGTTGTAAAAAGTTTTGCTTACTTTGGGATTTGCTCTTCGTCTCGAATTTTCTTTGGTGTTGCTTACTTTTTCGGTGGCTTTCCACAAAAACGTTTTGTCGCATTTGACTAACGCGTCGCAAAGGTTGCATCGCAAGTCGCGGGCAGGAGTTGCCGAAAACTCATCCGGATATTTGTGGCAAATTTGCCTAACTTTTACTGGAGAAGATTTGGCTTGTTTAGGCATTCTTTGCTTTGCAAGCCACAACTTAAAAAGACCACGTGTAAAGAGCGCAAAGGTTTTATAGGAATAGATTAATTGTCTTAACAATTATGTGTTTATGCATCAACAATGACGATTTGGTGCATAATAAGTGCTATTTCCTTCTGAATTACCGCACGCATTTTTACCATCGCAACTATTTGAGAAGTTTAAAATGAAATAAAACTGCGCATAAAAATTTAATACAGTAGGCGCCGCTTATTGTGACCACGGATAATATGACCAGACGCTTATTATGACCAATTTGGTACGGTCCGGAATTTACGGCGTCCATTCAGGTGCGGTTATGGCGGCTTCGGTTTTTATGACCATTCGGATATTATGACCAAAATGGCCTGGTCCCAAGGTGGTCATATTAAGCGGCGTCTACTTGTAGCAGCTCAAAAATTCAAAAAATATGAATTTGTTCGATTTTGTATGGAAATTTTTGATGAAGACAATTTTGACAAGTTTTGACTTTATGCAAAATTTTGACAAGTTTTTTGACTTATGAAATCTACCAAAACAGACTCCTGAACACCTGAAACGAACCTTAGTACACGTTTGATCATGTAACAAGGTCCTGAAAAAATTGTGACTTTATTGACTTTAGCGGGTCCTAGTCATCATATATGATTTACTCCAAATTTTTCATATATGATTTACTCCAAATTATTCCGTCTCTTTTTTATGTTTGCGTCATATCTGCTCAAGAGGTGGCTTCAGGAAGCATCTCGACTTGAAAACCAAGTAATTGGTCCTTCGCTATTTCCTGGCTCATACCGTACGCAATTACGTAGTTAGGTTTTACTGCTTTCTGGTTGTGCGTGCGAAAATCAAAAATCTGTCGGTCTGTTTTGTTTTGATGGGACATTGCTGACAGCATTCATGTTTGCAGTCGAAAAAATGCACGAAATCGATAAATTAGCATAACCGGCTTATATGAAGACCGCCAATATTAAAACGGCAAAATCACTTATCACTTACCTGCAGTGCTGAATGTAATGATGCGACCAGAAAGAACATCATCGTAGCGCGGTGGTTCATCACTGTAGTTGTACGCCTCTGGAAGTTGTCGATGAAATCTTTGTCGAGCGCAAGTCGCCTAAATATTGGAACGAAACTTGAGATGCCCATCAACCATTATCGATCACAGCATGCTTTAGTCTACCCCACGAATAATAGTTTGCCATACGGACAAGCATACAGCTCGAAAACATTTGAAGAACGAGAATAAACTTTTTGATGGTCATGATAAGATAAATATCTAACACTGCTGCAAGTTCAAAATTTTTTGCAGGTAGGAGATCGCTTTTCAACCACTCCGTCGTGGTGGCGCCACTGGGAAGAAAAAAAGAAATCTGGATGAAAACACGGATTGTGGATTATAACAATGCGAACACTGTCTCATGCTCTCTACCGCCCATTCCTGCGGTGGACAAGCCTGTTTCTTTCTATTTTTTGACAAAAGATAGTTGGGCGTGTAGTGATAATTACCTTTTTAAGTTTACGAAAACCAGATTTACAAGATAAACAGCTGCAATGCTGTTGCTTGTAACAGTTGTCAACAAAAGGGTGCGCCAAATTTTGATGCTATTTTACAATTTTTGTTTACACAATCTACTTTCGGATGCAGCCAGATCCTGGAGACAAGAAATACGAATGTGGATGAATTGCAAAAGCAAAGGCCATATCTTTTGCCCGAGAGTCAGTATAAATGATGTTGGTGATAACAGACTGCTTTGCATTACTTAAGCTAACAGCAAACTTCATTATCAAAAAGCTGTTTATCTCACCATAAGGTAAAAAGGAGCATGCCTTGAGCAAGTGAGCTAAATCAGGCTGCTTTTTCGCAAAGTTTTTAACTTTTCAATGTCTAAATGATGTCAATATTTACGACAAATCAAAACGAAATCAAATAAAACCATGATTCAAAGTCATCTCCCAGGTAAATATAATTTACACAATTATGAGCTATTGACCATTTGAGCTCACTTAAAACGTGGTAATTACCGCAAAATCTTGGCATATTGTTCTTGTGTGTTTTTAAAACCATATGAGTTTGTAATAGTAAATTGGACATCCGCTTCCACATCGGTATAACCTGCCTTTACGATCGAAAAAAAGATAATTTTTGGAGGCATCTACCATGTTTAAGGCGACGCTAATCATTTTGTTCTGGCGTACTTTTTATTTAGTGGGCGGCAATTACAGTTTTAACACGTCACAATTCCTTTCTATGACCTCCAAATGGTAATGTGTAATTACTAAAATTGAACAACAGCCTTAATTTGCAGATAGAAGGATTACGCTGCTGTAATAGCATTAAGGTAATCATTTCTGTTGTGACAGATGTGCAATATCTTCTTTCGACATTTTAAATCTCTCTAACAACCCAACCAGAAAAAGAATTCGATCATATTAAAAGTACTGCGATAAAGGTGAAAGAAAAGGAAAGAGAAAGAACATTTGTTTGGAGTGGGGTATAAGAAGGAGACATGTCATTTTAAGACACAATTAACGAATAGAAAACGATAGGTCGATACATCTGCCACGCGAAAACACAATAAACAAATCTTTGAACGCTTTTTACGATTTTCTAAAATTTAATTACAAAAACAACAGTATGCAGCAAAAAACCTCAAAATTGCAGCTAGATAAAAATATATTTTTATTAGCTAAATTGTTCTTTCAAGTCGACAATTATATGCTTTATTTTGTTGAAGAGCGTGGGGAAAAAGACCAAAGGTTTTTCTAAACTTATCAACATGAATTTTCAAAACCCCCAACTTTCCAAGTAAAACAATGAGCACGTGTCTTACAAACGGGCTGGTATGGATTTTTTCATGATTTTTGAGCAATTCATCATTTCAAGTAATAAACTTAAGGTGTAAAAAGCGCTTTCATTATTTATGCAGTGATACCGGTATGCACATTAAGAGAAAATTTGTGCCTTAAAATAGATTTCTGAAAATCATCTGTACATGAAAAAAGTTTTTATCAGCTGACCGTAATCAGTGCCATCTTCTAAGGTAATAGTTATCTCCAAATACCGATCATAATTCTTGCTTTGAGCAAATCTCAATTTATAAACACAGAAAACAATTCCGCTCAATGGCTTTTTGATGACGTAAATTAAACAATGTGCTGCGCCTATAGTTGTTTATTTAGACATATACTGACATGTCGCAAAATCATTCGACATTGATTGCTCGATTACCGCCCAGGCGATCAACTATTTTTAATCAACTTGAGAATATCTTACTTATCTTAGAAAACTTTTGAAAAAAACGATTAGCAGACAAACAAAGAATGAAAACCTGATTTCCTTGGTATTTTTGTTGGTTCTTGTATCTTTATGGGTCAAATGCTGAGGTTTTACTTTGTTTTAGGAAAAAAAGAAACTAAAACGTGCCATCTATTCTCCCCCAATCCAATGCCGTGTTCAGAGAGAGTGCTCAACCCTTTCCCCAAAGATGTATAAAACTTTTACTATTGTAGAAATTTCCAGTCTTCCGCCATTCCAGCTTTTGCACAACTGTGCTTAGAAAACTTAATTTATTGATTCAAATTTTTCCATAAACCAAATCATAAAATTCAACAAACCTCAGAAGTGCAGTCTGATAGCACAATCGTTCACAGGCTTTCTATGTTGTAACCTGACAATGTGCATCTATACTTTTGAATTGGAGAACCTCTTTGTTTTGAAAAAACCGATCAATTGTATAAAAAGAAGCTTTGCGCGTGTTGATATTTTTATGGAAAAGCTTAAGTGTAGCTCAACAGTAATAGCGTTTTATGCTTTACTTTTTAGCACTACAGTTTTACTGGACTACTAATTAAATACGATTGTGTTAATTTTCTACATCTAAGAAGGCTATTTTAAAATGCATTTTAGTTGCCATGGAGACAAACTGGTCAGCCCACTAACATCCTGGGCCTCGTATCAAAAAAGACTAGGATTGGTTAATACCTTGGACGAAAGTAAATCGACATCAAAGAGTGGTTTCTTTCCAACTACCTGTAATTGGAGTAGATCGCTTTATGGAGTAGTATAATCAAAAATCATTTCTGCCTTGATGTCTTTCAAAAGTTTTGATTCGTTTGCCTGCGTAGGTATGTTGGAGTAACAAAAGTATAAGGCAAAGTTTTCTTGCCATTGAACTTTTGATATATCAAGTAGCCCAGAATATAGCTACCAGCCTGTGTTACATATATGAGCGATTTTACAATGCTGCTGGATTTAGTACATAAATTTTATGTTGGTTTTGATGTTATAATAGTGTGAAATATCACGAAGTTTCTCATCGCAACGTTTTTTAGCGCCGGGAATCATAATCTGGACTGAGCCAATTTGGTTTCATATTTCATTTTTAACATCACACGCGTGGCTGAGTGCCGAGCAAAACATCTGCAAATATTCATTTTCAAGCATTTGGTCCAAAACCGAATAAACTAGTGTATCATGATTCGCTTAGAACAGAAAACTAACTTTTAAAGCATATTTATTCATTTATATAGGACCATAGCAAATGTTTTTAGGTTAATAAACATTTGCGAATTCAGTGGGCACCACAGGCGCCATTAATTTTTGTCTTGCAAAAACGCCAAGTACGAGCGTATGATGACGTCATTAAGACAACAGAAAAAAGAAATCTGATCCCCAGAGGGGTAGTCAAGATTAGATTTGAGGGGAGAAAAACTAATGGGTAGATGCATTCTTTTTTCCCAACCTCAATGTTGTTCTTAAACTTAACGCAGAACTTTTTCAATTTTAAAACCTTCAATCATATAAATAATTCAGCGTGAAAATTAGCCGCATTATGTACCTTTTGCTACACCCCCTCCTTTTCCCACACCCCTGCTAGATTCCCTTTTATTCGATTCTTTTTCTGGCTGCATAAGCGCTCGGGTATATAATTACCAAAATAAACTTTGGGAAACAGATTAAGCATTCGTGAAATGAAAGTGACAACTACACTTACGTTCTCTTCGCTGGTATCAGTGTCGGTAGTTCGTTTTTGGCACAATTTGTAAGCTCTACAGCAACACATCAAAAGAAGTATTGATATTGAAATAAGGAGGAGCATAAAGACCCCGGTCGTGACGCTGCTGCTTTCAACGTAATACGTAGTTGTCGTCACAACACTGGTGGTGTTAATAACCAAGCTTGGCACTTTCGGAACGAGGCTTTTTCCAAATTTTTCAACTTTGAGCTCCAGTCCCGACCCCGATAGATCGTGGTGCTTCTCCACAAGATTATGAATAAAGTTTTCCATCTTTACAAATATAGTCAAGTACAGCTTAAACAACAATACAATAATGGTAAGTTATTCATATCATCAAATATCACAGATTGCAAAAAAGTGCTCACTGGCTTAGAGCTCACTATCACAATTGTCCACGAGTCAATGTGGTCGATTTGAGCTATAGTTTGAACCCAAGATGTGACCTTGTAAGTAAATGACGGCCCACTGACACAAACCTCCTGAGCGCTCAACTGACAGACTTTTGACTATAAGTTTGAAGTTCAGTCTATCGCGCCAGGCTGCTTGCGGAAACTATCGATACCTAAACTTACTGCATATCACATTAATGCAAGATAGCAAGGGCAAAAATGATAAAACCGAGATATCTTTGCATTAACTTCGCATCTTCACGTCGCATCTACAGCGGATTGACCTCTTCAAGAACCATATCTCATTCTTTTGCGACCGGCTATAAAACAAAATCAAATACGCATCTAAAAACTGCCTGTGGAAGTCTGATCTGAAAAGTTTAAACAAATGCCTGCCTCGAATCCTTGGAAAACCGTGTGGTTTTAACTTATGCCAATCGATTTTGCTTCTGATTTAGCATGCACTCATGTCGATCCGCTTCTAAAATTCCACTGACCAGGCAGCACGCGTCTATTAAGTGGAATTTTGAAAGCGTGCTAAGCAAAGAAAAAAGCTTTTTTGCGGTGTGAGCATATGAGTCACATGCAAAGTTATAAAATTTTAACGGCCTACAAAGAGCGAATTATGGAATTAGCTCATAAATTAGGTAAATTGCGTAGGTATGGCACGAGTTAGCTGATTGATCGAACAAATTAGTTCACTTTGTACAAGCATGCTGTAAGTTAGTCAATGACACTGCGCTGGGCAGTGACAAAAGCAAACGTGGAAGCTGTCCACAAGGTGAAGAACTCTTGCAACTCGTCGACATGTTTTTGGACTAAGGTTGTTGAATGCTCTTTTTTGAAACTTCGGGGTCGTACTTTTCGAGGCCGTTCCGTAGGTCACAGATTCAGATGACGGCACTGGTTCTTTTTTCTGCGACACTGACCTAATAGTTGCAATTTTGTAATCAACTGTTTTTACTACTGATAATATTACAAGAAAGTAACTGCAACTTTATAAAATCTAATGCGATTGCAGAGACAAAAAACTGTAGAGCGCCCTAAACAAGCTTAGGGTCATGGGAGGAGGAAGTACAGAGCATATAATGGCATTGATAAGCGAAAATTGGGCAAAGTATTCTCAAAATGGTATTTTTTGCGAGAGCATGCTTTCCAGCCTTTTAAAGTTGTCTTTTGCTTGCTAGCCTACGATAAGCACTGTGTTCTACTGTATTTTCAATGCACTTATCATTAAATTTTCAACGCATTTTAATATTGCAAAGTTTTCCAAAAAGTATACGGTACGTGGTGCAAGTTTTGTGGCTTAGTAACTGTCGAAACATGTACGAACATAAAATCGATCAGTTTGGTTGGGACTCATACAGACGTGTACTACTGCCGGGACAGAGAAGTCTTAAGCAGCAGCTGGTAAATTAACAAAACTTTCACAGTCAAACGAACTTCACGTCATCTTGCGTCTTAAAATTGTTATTTATTTCTTTAATTGGTGCACTTTACGATGCAATGAAAGACTTTGCAATGCAATGAAAGACTTTGCAATTGTTAATTCCACAGAACCCTATTCGCAATGCCAAATTAACTTGACTATCCGAGCTATAACGGCTTCAAATAAAGTACTGTATTATAGCCTGAGGCACTGAAAACTTCAAAGCTTATGAGTAAACGTCCAGCATGCTGAAGTATGTGATCGCAATGATATTTTATCATGATTGCAAAATGGTTTCGATCAAAAAAATTTCCATCAATGCTTCTTTTGAATTCTCAAAGCTTTATAGTAACGTCGATTGATCAATCAATAGTATTTTCATATGGGTATGAACGGAAAAGAACTTTAAAACAGTAAAACAGGACGTGCACAATGCCGCTCACGGCCTCAGATCGATTTTCAGGTTCACGCTTTTAACATTCAGCCTTTTTAAAGTCGAACATCAAAAACAATATTTACTTCAAATAACCTGCTGATTTAAGTTTAACCATTACCACCACCCAAGCAGTTAATGTACTTTAACACCTGATCGTTTTGGGGGTTAATCTCCCCCCAAAAAAGTCTTCACTTAAAAACGTTGCCCTAACGACTTACAAAAAAGATTGCACACCTCTGCTGTAAATTAATGCTTGAAGCGTTATCCATGGCGTAGGGGAGGGGTGCGATGACCATCTCCAAAAACACTCTGCAACTGTCGCAAGCTATGATCAGCAATTTTTTTCAATCAAGTTTTTAATATGAAGGTAGTTTATAAAATGGTGTCGCAGAAACTCAACATGGTTTTAATTAAATCCATCTCCGTCTTTTTTTGTTCTGATTTTCGTATTTTTTCAGAAAAGTGCGGTTTCTTGTACGTCACAGGTTGTTCGCATCTATTCTATCTTTTGTTTTATCAGCACTTTTAATCGCTACCAAGCCTGTTAAAATCGCATTTTTTACGACAGCCAAACTGTGGTCATTACAGAACAATCTGTTTGGACGCAAAATAAATACACTGCATTATACAACCAACTTGAATCGTTTACATCAAAAACTATAAACGCCGTTTAAGATTTAAGGAGTTTTTTGAAAGAACCGTCGGCAACAACAGGTGAACAGTTTGCCGAAATAGGCAGTACTCTCTGTGCCAACATTTTTGTAATATGTTTTTCCAAATTGTTTTTGCATTTACCCAGAAAACTGCCCAAATTTTTATTCTGCTTAAAATGTCGTTTTTTTTTGCGGTGAATTTCATAAAACAATGTCAACATTTAATATTTTACTACTTGTTATACTGTAATTATAATAATATATCATCGCAAATCTTTTTCTAAAAAAAAAAATGTTATCAACGATGGATATTCAAATAAACGTCGATGCTCACAGGTTTTAATTTATAGGACTATGAAATAAACTATCCAAATCAACTTGCCAACTTAACCTTTGAAAAACGCCTTTTCCTGAGTGGTTTAAGTTGTTTGGTAGAATTTTTTGCCGACCAGTTCTTATAGACTCTTGAAGCTCCCAGCTGAAAACTTCACCCAGCGGCTACCAATTTTTCACTAAACTGATTTAGAACTTGATGTTAAGACTTAATGCAAAAAGTGAAATTACAGTAATTCTGCTAGTTTATAGAAAAAATAAATCTTGTTGCATGTCACTACCCAAAAGCGGGGGAAAAAGGACTGCCCATTTTAGAGAATATACTGCACTAGAATATAGCATGCTAGCAACCCGTTTTTAATAATTTTGAATATGGAATGGAATGGTATGCAAGATTTTTGGTAGTATGATATATGGAAAAATTACATTCCGTTCCATACCATGTCCTAGTCAAAATTCACTTTTACGCTCCTGCATCATATCTGCCAGAAGAACATATCCGTTTCTTTTATCAGTTTTGTGCTCATGAAGGTAGATGTCTGAAACAGTTTGTTCTAGGTTGTTAGGACAGAATGAGCATTAGCATATTATATTGCCAGTTCCAAGTGGTCACAATCGATAGAGAGCGTCTTATAAGCGAGAAACAAAACAACAAAGCGAGTGCTGAAGGCGCGAGGTTTCCGAAGGAAGCAATGCTATTGAGAGATATTTTCAAATTTACAAAGCCATCCCTGGACGCGTTTCGTCCTTTTGTCGCAGGTGCAGGGCTTGCCAAGGGCTTGCCAAAGGCCAAGAGATCCCCCAATAGCATTAACGTTGACTTTTATAAAACAAACTAACACAAAGCACAAGACTTACGTGCCGTTTACTTACATCGATTCTGGTTAGAAATCTTTTAGTTTAAAATGTTTTCGGCTGTCGCTGCTCATTATAAGTTGAAATTTGTAAAAGTTGTTGCTTGTTGTAGCCCTTGTTGACTTTTCACGAATTGCTTGGAACAAAAGCCAATCAAAACAAACAACGCGGCCAAAACTGACCGCAGTCGTCTTTACGGGAAGAAAAAATCTGTCGTATTTCTTGGGCTGAAGTTGGCGTGGTATGTCTGCTCTTTTCAATAACATTTCCTTAAATGTTAGTATTTTTCAGAAGCTGTCTGGAATTACTCAACTTACAACTGTAGTAAAACCACCCGGACACAATACCCATGTTTCTCGAAAGCAAATTATATCGCGTCAAGAGATTTTAGAGCACCTGGTCCCATGCATCAAGCACGCTGGATGGCAAAAGCTATATACAGCGTCAAAATTTGGTCATTTTGATCTCAGCTAAAACTTACAAAGACGGAAGCGAATGGATTACGTGATATTAATCATTGTTTTGCAAAAGTTTACGTTAGAGCGTGGTTGTTGGCGTCACTTGCTCCACAAGCAGCCATAAACGGCTTGAACGTTTTTCAATCATTTCATAGCTCTCCTCAGCCTTAAATTAAAGCAGTTGCTTTACGTAAGATGACTGGTCAGTTACCTTGTTTTTCGGAGGACATAATTCTTTTTGGCTTAGTTGATCGTGACATGGATCTGGATAAAAACGAGCAATGCTGACCGCTTCCGAGTATATTGAAGGAGAAGAAGAACCACTTCCACGAGCCTGCGTGGATATGACTAACACCAAAAACAAAATACTGAATGATTTTGTCATCAAAAGCTGTAGGAAGTTATTGGTATTCTGGGCGTGCCTGACTGCTTTCTTGAAATGGACCCAGAAACTTGGAACGAAAATGAAGAATTTAAAAATACTTGTGGTGCAATTCGTTCTCTTGCAACCACCAAAGCCTCTCCGAGAAGATTGCGGCTTTGATACAGCAAATGATTCAATGGAGTTGTTAAATATTTTTGTTGTAAATCTTCTGTTGTGCTTTGAGGAACTTTGCTAGGTTTAACAGTTTGTTTTTCCGACGCGTAATCAACGCGTAGTCGCACTAGAATCTTCGCTTTTTGGTTGTTCATGTCAAATGCAAACGCATCTGGATGCAAGGTAGTAGTAAACGGCGCTCGAGTTTGTTTAGTTAAAAATTGAATTGTTATTATTGAGTTCATAGCAAAGGAAAAGTTTAATATTACATAAGTAATTAGTCAACGTTTTAATCTTTATATTGATTTTTGTAGAGTAAGACAACCGAAAAGTAATTGTTGATAAGTGTAAACAATTGTTATGTGTTGTTTTACCCGGAAGTTCAATTACTGACGTGTTCGACTCTTAGTCTGGGAAATATAGTTCTGGTATGCACAGTTATTTATTGCAATTGTTTGCCGTTGAGTAATTGTGGTTTCTTTATTTTAAGATACAGGAGTTTAAAGAAAAGCGTACCACAACAAATCCTACTTTTGTCAAATCAAGTTCATCACTCAGTCATTTGCATTCGTAATTTGAGAAATTAATCAGAATTTCAGTTTTCCATTATTAAATTCATTTCTCTGTTGATCGGAATTTATTTTTATTGCTGTTGAAGTCTATAAGTCAAAAACAAGAAGTTTGCAGTTGTTGATAGGATTTTCCTAGTATCGCACGGGAGAGACTTGGTGAAAATTAATCAACAGAAATCGTTTCAAAAATGAAAAACAACTGCAAAAGGCTTTACAGATTGTAAAACAGAGCCAGGCAAATGTTCCAAATATAAAGTAATTGACTGTAATGCAGCAATAACTTTTCAACATGGTGCGACAAAGGTTTCTTTAGCTCAGTGGTGCCCAAAGTTTTTACGGTTTGGGCCACATTTCACTGACGCAAAGTCTTGATGGGCGGCAAAAAGGCTACTTTTTGGAGTTCCACTAGGGCTACAATATCTGAAAAAGCAAAACGAGCGTTCTAAACTCGAATTTTGTTGCAGACTATTTTAACGAGACTAATAGCAGGCCTCAAAAACTTTTTGCGCCGGCTGCACTTTGAGCATCTCTGGTTTAGTTTTCGTTTACTTCACCTAATAAGCCTCAGCACAGATTATCCTATGTGGTCTACTCAACTATTTTTCAGTGTCATCTTTCTCACAAATGATACACAACAATAAGCAACGAAGAACTCAAGTTTGAAGTTCACTCTCTGATTTGCTATGTGAAAAATTTTAATATTAATATACGTGGTATTTCAAGAAGAAAACGCCAAAACTATCATGCGATATGTCAAAAACGAAATACATTACACAACAAAAACGAAATACATTACACAACAAAAACGAAATACATAACACATGCGTTATTCATACGTTTATGTTTTATTTCATGTTTTACAAGTGCTCAATGTGGCCACCACCGGCAGCACAGACAACATCAAGCCAATATGAGAATTCCTCCTAAATGCAACTCAGCATGTTGCGGTCCACCGTGTTGTTTGCAGCTGTTATTCGATCTTTCACGTCATCGATATTTGCTGGAAGTGGTAGAACATAAACTCAATCTTTAACATACTCCCACAAGAAAAAGTCAAACACAGTGAGATCCGAGGATCTGGCAGGCCAAGCGAAGAGAGTGAACTCTTTAGCATCTCTCTTACCAATCTATCATTGAGACACTCAGGATGAAAACGAGCCTCAGCGCATGATAATTTTGGCGTATCCTTGTTGAGACACCCTGGTAGTGACTTGCAATATGTTGCAAAAATAGTCGTCCATCCATCCATCTATGTTGCATCTGCAACATACAGTTGGCACACAATCCTTTGCCAAACTTTTCTCGTTCTGGTGTTTTTTAGCAATTCCTCTGTGTTCATGTCCGTCCAGTCTTTGATATTGTCCATTCAAAGTTTCCTTTGCCGTTCTGGTACTTTTGATCCCAGAATTTTGCCCATGAATATTTGTGACAGTAATTTATTTCCTCTTGATATATGCCCCAAATATTTACACTTAGCTCTTCCAATTTTATCTATTAGACTCCAGTTTTCTCTTTATTATTTTCATTATCCACTCTGTTGATTTTTTTCTGTTTCCAACTGATTTTAAAATTTTTCGAAAACACCACATTTCAAATGAATTTATCTTTTTGATTCCAGTCTTGTTCAGCGTCCACATTTATAATCCATACCTAAAAGTTGACCAAACATGCTATGATTCCATCATTCTGAGTCGCGTTTCAAGAAAGAATTTAACAGTAAGTTCTTCAAGTTCATAAGTTGAGTTTTGCTCTGCCCGCTCTTCTGTTCAGCTCTTCTTCGTTTCTTCCATTATCAGTAATTCATGTTCCAAGATATACAAAAGATCTAACTTGTTCCACACGTTTTCAGGTTTCCATTTTCGTCATTCATGCTAATGTTAATTAGGTAAAAAGCTTATTTCACAACAGTACAAGCATTTTGTATTGTAACAAACTAATAATACATACGACGCAGTTCCTGCTCTAGAATTGTTTTCAAACAAATACAATTAAAGCTAAGGATCGTAAGGCAATATGATTGGCAACCCAACAGTGGTTGGCCTATTTCCAAAGCTTAAAAGTGAATATCTAACCGATATTTCTCGTAGAGAAAAACCAGTCAGTGCAGTTCAGTTGTTAAGTTCAGGGTGATTCTGCTTTAAAGTTAGCTTTGATTGTTATGTTTAATTGCTTTTGTGTTTTAAACATCTAGCGTTGTAATTACGCAGGAAGTACGTCTGCTTATAGACGTATGACCTTTGTAACAAGTCGTGAAATCATCCCAAGTAGGTCAACTTGGTGGATGCAATAAACAACTTCAAGTGATTTAACAATGTTTGTTCATCTGCTCGCGTATATCAAAACAAATGGGTCCAGTGGCGCAGCCAATGTGAACGCCATCGCATAAATTCAACCTCCACAGTGTCAATGCTGTCATCCACAAAGGGAAGATAAAAGTTCACAGCATTTCTTATCAAAGCAAATGTCATGCTTTACACAGACAGATGGTATCAAAAATTGAAGTTTTATGCAATCAACAAAATCAGAGCAAATATTTTGCTGAGTTAGTCAAGCACTGTGTCAGTAAAAGGCAAAAAGACAGAACGCCTGAAAAGCTATAATGGTGAAACAGCTAGTGGATTCACTTTATTGGCTTGCCGATTCACAATTCGAGGCATGGGTATAGATTCCCCGTAGATACTTTCGGCATGTCTAAAGAGTCCAACAATTATTTCTTCATTGTCCCTAAAAGCCTGGATAACATCTTTGCAACTGGTAATACTCGTAGCATCTAATGCAGTCAAAATAATTTCTTGATGCCCTGTAGCTACTTTGCAACTGTTTTGGTAAGTTTTAGTGCAGTATTGATGACTTCTAGGCTAACCAAAAACCCAGCTGTTGCTATTGCTAGTATAGCGCTTTCAAGAACTTCTCCATCTCTTGATTCTGACAGTTGATCAAGAGAACAAACAACCGCCGAATAAAACTCCTTGAAAACAAAGACAACATCATAATTTTCAAACCACTTTGTGGAACAATTACGCTTCAAGGGCGAATGCGAATAATCAGGAGATTTGTCATTAACGTGAGCATGCAGCAGCGAAAGACGTTTTTAAGAATTAGAAAAAAATATCGATATGTCTTTTATGTGCTTACGCATGCTTGAATTTCGCGTTCGTTACAAGCCAGAGAATGTTATCGTAACTTGTCCTATATCTGATTATAGTGGCTCTGCTACTTTTGTCTACTCATTAAACTTTTTATTGCGGTCTTTATATAGTCTTCTAAAAAACGGTCCAGAGAGAACGTCGAATTTTCAATTAGCAAATTGATGGGTTTATTTCCTCCACAGTCTATAGTCCAAAGCATTTTGACTAAAATTAGAAAATTTAAATCGTCAACTGTTACGTTCACTGAACCGAATAATACTTTCTATGACATCATAATGCGTGGTTCAACCATAATCGATTGCCGGCCATTCGCCTCGTAGCCAGTGTTGCCAACTTAGCGGAAAATCCGCTAGATTTAGCGGATTTTGCGCCTGCTTAGCGGAAAATTTTTGCATTTGGCGGACAGCGGATTTTTTAGCGGATTTCTACGAAAGTGTTGGTGGTCCGTTTGCAAAATCGCGGATTCGTGAAAAAATGTAGCAATGAAATAAATAATATTGGAAGCCTCTATTTCTCCGAAATGGTATTTTACAATTGCATTGAGATTATATATCCGAGCAACGGTCCCCGAACCCCATGTAAAATGCCATTGCAGTATTATAATGCTGAGTGGCATTGCAGTAGTCGGTACGGTAGTAGTTGTCAATTGGTCACAAAAACAGTTAAAAATAGGCATACCAGTAAGTAGGCCAAGGCTATTAACTTAAGTTGAAACTAAATAGTTGTGCTAACTTAATTCTATTATAACAGGTAAATACATGATGCCACCATCTAGGCCTACTTACAACCAGTCATTTCGAAAGGCATGGCTGACATTGCCAGAGTTGAAAGGGTGGTTAAAGCCTTCTCAGAGAGAAGAAAAGAAAGCTTACTGTGTTTATTGCAAATGTGATCTTATTGCAAAACTAACTGACTTAAGACGCCATGCTAAATCTGAAAAGCATAAAAAAGCTGCCAGTCCTTTCATTGATGTGAGGCAACAAACATTGAGTAAGTGGAGTGCAGGCTGCACCACAACTGCACAAGAAACAACAAGTCAAGCAGAAGGACGATTAGCATTAGTAGTGGCAGAACACACATCATTTTTGACTATTGATCATTTATCTGAAGCATGCAAGAAAGCTTTTTATGATAGTATTGCTACAAAAAACCTGAAACTTCATAGAACTAAGTGTAGAAATATCATTGTCAATGTTCTTGCCCCACACTTTAGGAAAATTCTAAGAGAAGATGTTGGTGATTCTCATTATAGCATATTGATTGATGAATCAACTGACATTACTGTGACGAAACTGCTGGGTGTAGTTATGAGATATTTTAGCAAAAGTTTGGAAAGAATTGTTTCCACTCACTTAGGTCTTGTTTATCTGGAAGACGGATGTGCACAATCAATTGTAAATGCTATTAAGCAGTTATTGCACAGTATGAAACTAAACACCAATAAATTGCTTGGCATAGGAGTTGATAATGCAAGTGTCAATACTGGATTGAACAATGGTGTATATCAGCTAGCTAAAAGAGAATTCCATCTCCCATGTTTAGTGATGGTACGATGTGTTTGTCATTCGATCCAGCTGGCAATATCTCATGCTGCAGAAGAAAGCTTGCCCAGAAATGTTGATTTTATGATCAAGGAAACATACAACTGGTTCAGCCATTCAACCAAGCGTCAAGCCACTTACAAAGCCTTGTATGAAACTTTGAATAATGGCAAGCAACCTCTTAAGTTAACAAGAGTGTGTGATACTCGTTGGGTTTCTATGGAACCTGCCGTGGTTCGTATATTGAACCAATGGGAAGAGCTCAAACTTCACTTTGAAGTTGTTAGGTCTTCCGAGAAATGCTACACTGCTGAAATGTTATTTAACATGTATAGTGACAAAGTTAACAAGTTGTATCTTATATTTCTTCGTTCAATTTTGCAAGATGTACAGCAAACTGTGAAAGTCTTTCAAGGTGAAAATGTTGATCCTACAAAGTTACTAGCAGATTTAACTCATCTGATTTTAGCTACAAGTAAAAGAGTACTCACACCATCTGCGAAAATTGACCCGTTGACTCAAGATATTTCGGAATATGTTGACACGCGCGCATATCTCGGATATCAGTTTGAAACAAATTGTTCCATGTCAAACTTGCCAGAAGAGTCTCAATGTATGTTGCGGTATCGCTGTTCAGCTTTTGTAGTAAAACTTTGCACTGAACTACGAAGCAGACTTCCAGACAATTTTGAAACCTTGGAAAAAATGTCCTCATTTAGTGTGGCTGAGTGTTTGCGAGTTGTGAAAGAACCAATAGTGGATTTAGCTGCATCTTTTGGGTATAGTGCAGAGTCAATCGAACGAATTGATATTCAGTGGCGTCAGTTAACCATTGTTCAATGGCAAGAAACTGCATCAACTGTAAAGTTTTGGAATGAAGTTTGTCATTATAAAGATGCAGCTGGGATTAACCCATATCTTGATCTTTGTCAACTGGCCATCAGTATTCTGTCACTGCCCCATTCCAATGCTTAAGTTGAGAGACTATTCAGTCAATTGAACTTAGTTAAATCAAAGCTTCGAAATCGAATAAATATTGCTTCAGTTAATGCTGTTTTAGCTATTAGATGTGGCATGAAGAGAGTGGGAAAGTCTTGTGATACATTTGAGTTACCAAAGGAAGTGGTGAGTCAAATCGGTACTATGCAAGTATATAGATCTGAAGAAGAATCTGAGCTAGAGCTTAGCACAGGCAATTGCATTAGCACATTGTTTGAAGAAGATTAAATTATTTATAATAGCCTATTTATAATAAAATTAGCTACCATGTTATCAGCAAACCCATGAGAATTATGTTGGCTTTTATTGCTATTCGTATTGCTGCATTCTTGGAAATTGTTGTGTTCATGATTATAGAGGCTGTTCTTTTATTGCTTTTTTGTTTCTACAGGTATGTAGGTCTAATACGTATCGAAAATACAGGAATAGGTCTACTGCTTGTTAGTTTATGCTTTTAACATTTAAAATGTCTTTGTTCTTTCTTGATTTCAAGAATTTTGTGACCAACAAAAAAAATTTGAAATTTAGCGGATTTTTTAGCGGATTTCCACCATGCATTTAGCGGATTCTAGCGGATTTTGAAGTCTAACATAGCGGATTCTTGTCTTATGAAGTTGGCAACACTGCTCGTGGCAGGCAAGCTTATTGCAGCAGCTAGATTGTTTGTTTTAGCCTAATTGATTTAAGGGTTAGGTTAGCTATTAAGTTAATTTGTGGTTTTTATTTAGACAAAGTAATATCGAATTTAACGGCATGTATGCAAACGGCATATGTAAGCAAGTATTCAATAGTTGGTTTTAATTTCATTTAAGTGGTAACTGTTGGACTGACGTTGAACTGTTGTTAAACTCTGAATAAAGCTTCAAGCCTAGTTAAAATTCCTTCCTGTCTTTTTCGAGTAGGATCGCTCGCCGCTGCTGTGGCGTTCCTTACATTAAATTCGTTTCTCTAAGTGGAAGGACTAACGGAGTTCTTATTCTTCAACGAAAAGAAGCAATAGAGAAAGCTACGACAAGCATTTTCGATTGGATTAATATACACTATACAAACGGACTACTGTTGGGATTTACACTTCTGTAAAGCGATTATTGATTTGAGTCAACTTGCTTCGGGCTGGTAACTGGATCTAATTGTCACGGAGTTGCCAGTATTCTTTCGTCGATCGATTTCGGGATTCAGACGGAGATTCAGGTCAGTGTCGTTCGTGTTTTAGGCTATACCACTAGCTACTCTAGGTGTTACGCTGACTCGGGGGCAGTGTATGCAAATCATTTCGGAGGTACATTTTTATTTGTTGAAATCTATAGCTTGTAGGCTACCAGAAACTACGGGTTACCATACTCTCAGCTTACAGTTTAGTGCTTGGGGTACAAACTATTTTATCATTGAATTTGTATTTACCATTACTTTCTTCAACCTTGCCTTGAGATATGAACACGTCTTCTGGAGACAGTTTCTCGAAGGGCACGGAAGCTGTCATTGTGGCAGTGGACGAAATTAGGGCTTCATGGGTGGACAACCCGGCAGTGCCACCATCGGAAAATCACCGCTGCTTATTTAGGTATGCTGAAGAATTGAAGGTAATGCAAGTGAATTTGCGTGAGTACGCATACAGTGACAATGCTAATGATCACGAAGTAGTGAAAGCTGTTTTTGATTACATAATTAGGGCGCATGGGGTGTATGTCAGTGCTCTCTACTCTTGGATAGAAGAGGCGACCAAGAAAGAAAGCGATGGGGCATCCATTGCAGCCCTGCCCAGGGTTCGGAAACTGCTTTCCGCGTATGATCCTCCGGTAAAGGACAAGCTCAGACGCTATTATAACTTTGCAATTATGGATCCAGTAGAACGTACTAATGCCTTGTTGAGACGTTCTGCATCAGACGCAAAATCACAGTTGAGTTTTGCGTCGCAAAGCGCTATAGATGAACTTCTTAAAAAGCACAACGAAGAAGTTGCTTGCATAAGCGACCAACTCGTTGATGCAAAATTAAATGCTGAAATTGCACAGCAAAGAGCTTCCGCCACAGAAGTAGAAGCTCAACAGGCCTTGCGGTGTGCAAAAGCGGAACAAGAAAAAGCAGAGGCTGTCTTGAGAGAGAAGGCTGAAGTTGTCAAACAAAACCGCCACTTAGAAAGGGAGTTAAGGAAATTACAAGATTTGACTAGGGAAAGAATGTTTCCAGATGCTGCTAATGTTGACATGATGCCACGGGAACAAACAGGACCTGACAGCATGTTAGAGGATGGGTGCAGAAGTCAAAATGGGGCTCAGCAAGACCATCTCAGAACCGGGGCGGAATCGTTTGTTCACACTAAGGATTGTTCGGTTGGAAAAATATCAGCAGCTCCTCAAAGTCAAAACTCTAGCGATTGCTCACAGGAGGTTTTTAAAACTTATCTCGAACATCAAAACCGCAACGAGTACATAACTCTTGCTTCTCAAATTGGGTACGATGGGCACAACATTGCCTATGTATTCTATGAAAATCAAATCCGTAAGCTCATGGAAGAAAGTCCATGTGCGGACAAGCGTCTGGAAGTTCTGCGCGCTTCTTGCATAGGGCAGCCCCGTGAAATGATTAACCTGTTTTTTGGGCCCATGAGAAACATGCCTACCTCTCAGCGTATTGAAAGGGCATTGGATCGGCTGCGCGAAAGGTATGGTGTGTCTGGTGGGTTTGTTACAGAGCCAGAGGTTGTCAATATACGGACTGGCCCCAGAATTGTGCATACAATAGCTTCATTGAAATCCTTTAATGAAAGTCTCAACACTTTAGAGGTATTTGCACACGCCCACAATGAGCTTGAAAAATTAGGCGATCAACTGCTGATGGAAGTAGCTGGGCGCCTCCCAGATGTTCTAAAAAGACGCTATCTTGATTTCCTGGTTCAATATGAAATGAATTTGAATAGACCCGGTTTCACTGCTCTACGTCAATTTGTTGTGCGTGAATTACGGATAATAACCTCAGAATACGGTCAGGGCTTCTTCAGGTCTTATGAAAAAGAGAGGTTTTGTGAACCTGTTTCTGGTAATAATGTGCAAGTTAATAAGGTAGATACCAAATCTGGTAAATTTGGTAGAAGAAACCTCGAACGTGGTTGCACCAGGACTAGAACTAACAGCTTGCAGATGGCTGTGCAAGCACAGGGTGATGGCATCTTGGAAGGAGAGTCACAGAGCGCTACTGGTGGCACCGGAAAAGCATGTGAAGACTGGCCAAGCTGCTGCATACATCCCCTGTCAAAACATAAGACTGCAGACTGTCGATCGTTCCTAGACATGGGAGTCGAAGACCGGCGAAGGATGGTTAGAGACAAAGGCCTATGTTATTTTTGTTTTGTACATCATCTAGCCAGAAACTGTGAAGCCAAACAATATTGCAATAAGTGCCAGGGACGGCACTCGGTATTGTTACACCTGGAGGCGCAACCCAACCAGGAAGATGTTTCCGAGGGCTCAGCACACCTCAGCCACATCAATGCAGTGGAGACCAAAATAAACAGGGAGTTTGTAGACTCAGATTGTCCTGCATTGGTACCATTGATGGTGTTAAAGGCAGTAAAAACAAACAGTAAACCAGAAACTTCAATACCATTTTATGCCCTTCTCGACACTGGTGCTGACAGCAGCATCTGCACTAAAGAGTTGGCAGAGGAATTATTTGGATGGAAACCTAAAGAGAGGGTTAGCATTCAGTTTTTGGAGGAAACTCCTAAAAGCTACCCATGCATGAAGAAATCCTTGTGTCTCAAACACGGTGACGATGATCAATATAGCGAAGTGGAAATGCGAAAGGAAATGACCAAACGACCTATTAAACTTAATTTACTTAAATTAAGCGGACAAAGTGAAATTTTGAATCAGCTCTCAGACTCAGCATCTTGTATGGAAGCAGAACGGAGGCTTCATTGTTTACGCAGTTGCTTCATGGCCTTGCGTAAGGAAACTGGATGGATTCCAAAAGTACCGATTACTCGAGACGAAACTAGGCTGCTTTTGCTGAAGATGGCGCAGCAAGAAACCTGTGGGAAAATAATTGAAAAAATGGAAACCAAGCTAATCTCGTTTGAACAGGCTGTTCAAACACTTCCGACACAAGACCGCCCCCATTACTGGACGCAGTTGTATAAGTATGTGCCCTTTCTGGACGACCATGGCTTGCTAAGAATAGGAGGGAGGTTACAAAACTCTAATCTGGGTTATCATTTCAAGCACCCCATTCTTCTCCCTCACCGGCACTGGGTGACTGAACTGTACATTTGCAAAACACATAGTGACAGTGGACATTTCGGGCCTGATTTAGTTTTTGGGGTTTTGCAACAAGATAAAGGGTTGTGGCCAATAGGAGGCACTGGTACAATTAGACATTATACCAAAGACTGTATTGGGTGTATTGTTAGACGACAAATTAAGGGCAATCAATTGATGGCACCGCTTCCCGCTTATAGATTGAAACCCTTTGCTCACGTTTTCACATACACTGCTTCTGATTTTGCGGGCCCCTTTTGCATAGTGGTAGGCCGAAGCACAGTTCGTCGCTGGCTATGTGTCTTTGTTTGTCTTACCACCACAGCCATTCGGATCGAACTAGTTGCTGATTTAACAACTTCGGCCTTTCTAAATGCTTTTCGCAGATTTCTCTGCTCGACGGGATTTCGAACTAAGTTCATGAGGACGGACAATGGGACGAATTATGACGGAGCAAATAACGTTTTGAAGAGGGAGGTCCAAACCTCACTTGCTCAACTTCAACCCTCCAAATATGCACAAAACAAAATGGATGAATGGGAGGTAGAATGGGAATTTGGCCCTCCTGAAGCTTCCCATCATGGCGGAATATACGAGCGGCAAATACGAACTATACGGAAAGCGTTGGCGGCTCTACCTGATCTGCACACTCGCAGCCCCACTGAGGATGATTTATTGACTTGTTTCAAAATGGCAGAGTACATAATCAACTGTCGCCCTCTCACCAAGTCCCCGTCTGATGATGGTCTACCTCCACTAAGACCTATCGACTTGATGGTAGGAGCTCTAGACCCAAGAAAAAACTGTGCCCCACCTGCCACATCCTCGCCCAGAGACGAACTTCGTCGAGGACGCCGGTTCACCAAAAGAATTGCAGAATTATGGTGGGACCGATGGCTAAAGACCTACGTCTCCGAATTGCAGCAGCGCAAAAAATGGCGACAAGAAACTAGAGACTTTCAAGTGGGTGATCTTGTGATCTTGTGCCACGAAGATCCACCACGGTTTCTTGAATATCCGTACGGTGTGCTTACCAGTGTCAACAAAGGGACTGACGGCCATGTACGGTCGGTTGTCGCACGCATGAGCGACGGGAAACTCAAGCAGAGAGACATTGGCAAAATTGCACTGGTGGCCCCGGACGGTTGAAATTGTAATAGGCTGAACTCTTCAGTGTGTTTTTTCGACTGTTGGGGCGTTTGTTCTTTTATTTTGTGAATATTATGGGGTGCAGTTCACTGGTAATTAAAAAAAATCTTCTTGAGAAGCTTTTGGGGGGGAGTGTTACGTTCACTGAACCGAATAATACTTTCTATGACATCATAATGCGTGGTTCAACCATAATCGATTGCCGGCCATTCGCCTCGTGGCAGGCAAGCTTATTGCAGCAGCTAGATTGTTTGTTTTAGCCTAATTGATTTAAGGGTTAGGTTAGCTATTAAGTTAATTTGTGGTTTTTATTTAGACAAAGTAATATCGAATTTAACGGCATGTATGCAAACGGCATATGTAAGCAAGTATTCAATAGTTGGTTTTAATTTCATTTAAGTGGTAACTGTTGGACTGACGTTGAACTGTTGTTAAACTCTGAATAAAGCTTCAAGCCTAGTTAAAATTCCTTCCTGTCTTTTTCGAGTAGGATCGCTCGCCGCTGCTGTGGCGTTCCTTACATCAACTATGAATCCAGGCTCGTTTACTGGAGTAAAACTACTTTGTTACTTATACCTCTGAACATATTTCTGTATGTTTACGGATGGTTAAAGCCTTCGGAGAATAGAAATGTTGTATCATAAAAAAATGGTCTAAGTGAAAGCGGGCAACTTGTTAAACGACACCTTAAGATTGACCTACATGTATATTAGGAAAAGGCTGAAAATCGCTTTCCTGGTCTATTTTAATTAGGAAATATTACATAAAAACTGAAACTTACTTTTTTTTGGCAACGTTTTTTTGACATAGCCAATTCTCCTTGCAAAATCATAAGTGCCGTTTTTTGAAAGGAAATTAATTAAACAAAGCATAGTGGGGAGTTGCGTAGAGCTGCTATATTTTTCCAAAAGTTTGTGAAGTCCAAGGAAACGTCTTGTTCAAAGTGATTGCAGCATAGGCGTTCTTTGAAACTGGACTTGCTCACAATTAGAACAGTCAACGATTTCCAAGCGTTTATGCGTACATTTGCAGAAGTGCATGAAACGCATGAATTCAAATTTGTGAAAAATGCCAAAGTAATTATTATGTACTTAGCTAACTGCAGGCAGTGACACTGTTTCGACCTATCAGGTCTCTTCAGTGCAGTTGGTGACCGACAAGAAGCTCGAGGCTTTTAATAAAGCATAGTTTAGACCGCCACACTTGTGTGACCTATACTAGGTCCACTTGGTGGAAGGTCTGTCAGTACTCTGCGAAGCCGTATTGCTCCTGAATGAGTGGCGGTTGTCGTAGATGCACTAACTCTAGCAACTGCTAAAACAGTAATGCTGTGACAGCCTAGTGGTCATAAGCTCTTGTAGTAATGCAAGAGGCTAGCGATGCACTTAGCAAACTGCAGACAGTGACACTGGTTCGACCTATCAGGTCTCTTCAGTGCAGATGGTGACCGACAAGAAGCTCGAGGCTTTTAATAAAGCATAGTTTAGACTGCCACATTTGTGTGACCTAAACTAGGTCCACTAGGTGATCAATATATATTTTTACGAATAACCTATAAAGTATAAAAACTACCACCTATGACTTTTTGGTAACTGTGGGCCTGTGTGCGCATATGTTGGTAAGTTATGGCTTTAGCGCAGCCAGGGAGAAGGAATACTAAACCGAAGTGAGCACTTACGGTTAGGATACTATAGTTGCCAGGCCCCATCAGTAATCTCGATGTTAAGAATATGGGTTCAGACGGATGCGCTGGCTTCACTAAATAGGCAGTTTTTGGAATGCAGTGCCAAAATGAGAAGTGCGGGAACGTACAGTGTAAAAATATACGTCTTTCAGTCAGGTTGGTATGAAATGCTGTGGGAGCGTCCTTCCCATCCTACTACACCTCTTGGCAGTTGTGAGACAGTAATGAAAAATTAATGTTTTTTCACATAGCTAATTTTTCTTTCAAAATCAAAAACACCGTTATTTTTATTGGGAATTGAGTAGAAACGCATTGTAAATGGTTGTGCACAGCCGTTTTGCTTTCTCCAAGATTTTTGAAGTCCCTAGAAACGTCTTGTTTGCCATGTTCCAGCATTGGCGCACTTTGGAACTAGATTACTCACAATTAAAGCAGCCAGAAATTTCACAAACTTTTATCCGTTCATTTCATCACTTGCATGGAAGCAAAAATTTGGTTGTGGAAGGGCGCCAAAGTGATTGCATTGTTTTTCAGGAACAAGCTATTAAATATTAGATGTAACACTTAGGAATTTTCAGAATTGTAGGCCTGTTTATATGACCTAAAACCTTTGGCGGCGCGTATGTTTCTTAAACCTGGCATAATCGTGGCTAGGAAAAGAGAAAGCTAACCTCAAGGCAAGCACTTACAATTGAGTTATTGTTTAGGAGTATGATCCATTCACCAGGTTTTTGGTGCTGAAAATGAGAACTTTGTGATTTCTTCAAGATTTTACACAAAAAATTGCCAATTTGTTCAACTTTGCTTCATTGGACTGATAAGCTTATGCTTTAGAGCAGGGGTTACCAACCTGTGGTAGGCGGAAACTTTCCAAGTGGTACGCCAGATGTTTTTCCTACAATGCAAAATTGTTTTCACAGAAATTCCCACTCAGAGAAATGTAGTAATGTGAATTTGGCTCCAGTTTGTTTTCTTTTGCTTCTCAATTGTAATTCATATACAGGGTGAGCCAAAAGTAGGTGGACAGCGTTTGGATATTATTGCAATTGTGTATTATTCCAATTATATGCAATTGTGCAGCATATTTTTGCAATTGTGTGTTGCAAAAGCAACAATCTAATTTACATGAACATTATTTTGAACAATATGAGGCCCCTTTAGATTATTTCAGAGGAGTCCAGGAGCATCTTGATCAAACATTTCCGTTGAAACGGATTGGACGAAGAGCCCAATTGATTGGGCGGCACGTTCAACGGACTTGACCCCGATGGATTTTTTCTTTTGGAGTGTACTCAAGGACAAAGTTTATAGCCAAAAACCAAGAAGTATCGTTGATATGAAAAACTTCATAAAAGATGCATTTCAAGAAATTAATACCCCGAGAGACATGTGCGAAAATGTTTGTCGAAGCGCAAAAGGCAAACTTTAAAGCTGTGTAAATAAAAAAAAAAAAACAGTTTGAGCACTTGAGTTGATAAATAGAATTTAATTTTCATTAACATAATTGCCTTAGTACATGTGGTTGTAGGTACACGTAATCTCTAAATAAATGTTGTATATTTACGGTCCACCTACTATTGGCTCACCCTGTACATTAAATACCTACATATATGTATAATGTAGCATACTGTTACGTGGACTAGATAGCTCGCTTGGTGCTTTTTTTTCTTTCTATAGCGTATCTGCAGCAGCACCAAGCTGCAACACGATCAAATATTCTAGCTAGCGTGTTACACAATATCTCCAGTAACGAGCTCACATTTGGTTAAAACTTATTATGATGTAAGACGCGAAAAGAACTGGTTTATACAGATTTTTTTAGAAAGAAATGTGATAGGCTTATCAGTGAAGAACCTTCTCGAAAGTTTTTTCGTCAGTACGTATACTGACTTGTGCTTGTGCCTCATATTTTTGTTTATTGGCGTTTGTGAGTTCATTCAGTGATAGACCGATAGAGGCTTTGTGAATTTTGAAATAAAATTCTGCTGTCCTAGCTAACTACATTCTATCTGCTGTTCTACCTGACTACATTTTTCTTTGCTGTTGGAATCTGGCTGTTATATATGCTCGTGAAGCTGCGATAGGTGCTCGGACCTAATCTGTGCACGTCAATTGAATACAGAAAATTGAATCCCAGGTCTTGCTGTGAATTTTGTCTTTCTTTTCCAAGCAAGTTAGGAAAGCATAATCGAAAGTGCTACTCCCAACTGCCTTTCAACAACCTTTTCTAAGTTGGCGGCATAGACTCAGGAACGCATACACACACCATTCTGCTGACTGAGTGGGTACAGTGCTGTAATTAATTAACTTACTAAATTATTTTTATCGATTATGAAACTTATTGCATATATTTAATATATAAAAAGCAACATTTGTTTTTATTTCATATTATCATCGTGTGAAATCAAGATGCCCAAACGACAGTATAGCGATCAATATATTAATTTTGGTTTTATTGAATTGAAGAATAGGGGAGAATCTGTACCACAGTGTGTGATGTGTATGAAGACATTATCAAATGCATCAATGAAGCCAAGTCTTCTACAACGTCATCTCCAAAGTAATCATCAAGACAAGAAGGACTGCGATTCTAATTATTATTTTAGGCGACTTGAAGAAATGCGAAAAAACAACGATTCGACAAAACGGGAAAGCAATATCAGCAGTCGCTGGAGGTATTGACAGCCTCCTATGAAATTGCACTTGTGGCAAAGAACAAAAAGCCTCACACAATAGCTGAGGAACTCATCATACCTGCAGCAAAAGTGCTGGTGAAGCATGTGATCGGCGATGAAGCAGTGTCAAAATTAAACAGTGTTTCGGTGTCAAATAATACAATACAGCAGCGTTTTACAGAAATGTCTATTGATGTCAAAGAACAAGCCATTACAAAAGTACAAGGCTCAAAATATAGATTTGCAATGCAACTGGACGTATCAACCGACGTGTCAAACTGCGCACAGCTTATAATCTATGTGTGTTTTATGCTACTAAAGATGCAATTCGAAGTGAATTAAGGTACCTGCAGGTAATATGGCCACCCTAACAAACTTTCTCAAATTTCTTAAAAACTACTTGAAAGTTTCTGGTCAAACTGTGCATGGAAGTAGAGTAAGTTGTTACACATCATATATCAAACGTTGAAGGTCGGATGAAGTTCAGGGTTTTCATGAGGCTATTTTAAAAAAAAGTTTTTTTTGGGCCATATTAGATGCACATGCAGGTAATAAGGCCCAAGATTGTCAAGCTATTTAAGAAATTTTGTAGACAAACTAATGAATATTTTGTGATGTTTTTGCATTAAATGAAGCATGAAGATGCTCAGGAACATTAACAAGAGGTCCTGAATATCTTTTGTAGCTACTGGTTAAATCGTAGGGATCGAAAAACATGCGGGCAAACGTACCCTAAATTTAGATCATTACTATGCTGTACGCAACTAAATTAAAAATTAAGCAATCACATTTTCGTTAAAAGAAAGTTGTACTCCCTAAATTCTCACAATCAAATGGTGTACTCAAAATCACTATAGCGTACATGCAAAGACAGGTGTGTTCACACTTACAGTACTGTATGCACACTAACACAATCACAGGTGCACATTCAATCAAATGGAGGGGGGGGCTTATTACCAGCAACGGCTCTCGAACAATTTCATATCAATTAAACTAATGCTTAAATCTTTTTAAGCACACAAAACTACTTAGTTTAACTGAAGCAATCCCTTTCTGCCCTGCTAAAAAGAAATTAAAGTTTCCCCAACCATACACCCCATTTTTGGAAGGGTGAAAAATCCTAGATTTTGTAAAAACGCTCAATTTCAAGATTTCAAACTTTTGTTTCGCTGTAGCGAGCTCATTACTGCACAGATCTAACCCTAACTGTGCAAATCAATACAAGTATGGATCCACTCCAAGTTGATAAAAATGGAAAAATATTTCTTCTCTTAGATACGGAGATCGGAGCAGTGGGCCGTATTGCCAGCATGGCCATATTACCTGCAGGTGCCTTACTACTGATCAATGAAATGAGAACTATAACAAAAGGAAAAGACGTGTTCGAGCTTGTTGATAACTTTTTCAACAAAATGATCTCCAATGAACTAAGCTAGTTGGTAGTACCACTGACTGCGCTACGGCTATGTTTGGCAGAAAATCTGAGTTCCAAGCTCGGGTGAAGGCAGTGTTTCCATCTGCCACTTCCGTTCACTGCGTCTTACACCGATTCGCTCTCGCTGCTAAACTTTTACCTCCCGGTATAAAGACAAGCTTGAACCTGGTTGTTAAGATGGCAAACTACATTAAGACATCTGAAATAGTCGTCTCTTTAAGGTCATCTGTGAGGATGTCGGATCAGAATACACGTCATTGCTATTTCATACGGAAGTGAGGTGGCTGTCTCGCGGGAATACCACCATATGTTTTTTTGTGGTGAGCTGCTTCAGTTTTTCCAAACAAAAGATCACAAATTTCAGAGATTCTTGAAGACGAAAACTTCATTCTTCACATCGTCTATCTGTCACATGTTTTTGAAGTCATGAATCACTTCAATTGTTCTCTTCAGGAGCCTGAGAGCAACATCATTGATTTCTCAATCAAATTGACCGCATTTATTCGAAAACTCGATTTGTGGATAAAAAACAATGAGAACAGACAATTTGGAATGTTTGAGAATGTGGCGTCACTTGCAGGGGAGCCTATTATTGCATTTGGTCAAGAAATCATCAAATACTTTCTTCTGTTCATAGATAATATCAAGCAGTACTTCTTCAATGATGGTGAGGTGATGCACAAGCATGCACTTACAATCGGAATCCATTCACTGTCAAGCCTCGCAATCTCTCAGTGGGAACTGGAGAACAAGAAGAACTCATAGATTTGCAGTGCGATGAAAGGGCACAGGAAAAGTTTATTAATCATAAATTGGCCGAGTTCTAGTTGAATGTAAGTCTCTCCTATTCGGCACTAGCAAAAAAATGCAATTCCTCAGCTTCTCATATTTCCAACGACACAGGAATGCGAACAAGGATTTTCTACTTTTCTTGCAATCAAGTCGAAGACAAGAAATCGTCTCGTAAACCCAGAGCAACATTTCCGATGTCCTGTGAGCAAAATATCTCCGCGACTTGCAAAACTAGTGGAAGAAAACCAAGTGCAGCCATCTCATTGACTTACGAGTACTTATTGTTCGATAAGTTAAGTATTTTGCTTATTTATGTTTATGTAAGACCTTATGTTTATGTACATGTGCAAATAAGTTAAGTTTAGTTTTGTATATTTTTAAATTGCGGATTCGTTTACTTGTATCATATTTGTATGTTATTATGCTTGTTAACCTTTTTGTACAGTTCTTTTATGGACAAAAACTAATTGTCAAATTAGGTGGTACGCAGCTACAGAATAACTCCATAAGTGGTACACAGCAACAAAAAGGTTGGGAATCCCTGCTTTAGAGGCTAAGATCAGTCAGACTTTTGACACGACTGTACAATAGTATTGTAGCTTGCCATTGCATTATTAAAAGAACAGGCTTCATGGCTAACGGGTAAGTTAATACTGTAATGTATTACTGTTTTTTTATCAGGCAACGTATCACTTGTGTGCATTTCAAATGACAATGTGTAACAACTTCAACCGCATCTGCTGCGGCTGCACTGTTATCACTTTTATTGTACCAGAGAGCATTATGACAGCATAGAATCGTGCTTCTGCCGTTCTGCAGTAAAGACGTATTTTTTCTGTCTCTAAGTTTAAGTTGCTGTAATTTGCAAATTGCTTTAAGATACGCCCAGAAGTAGGTCTGGAAATAAGGGAACTAGTAACTACTCTAATTTTAATGAAGATGAGAGGAAGTTACTTTGCGAAGTAAATTCTACAGTTAAATCTTTAGTGAATGAAATTCAAATTTCAAAAGAAGAACTACGTGTCAACAAAGAAAAGCTTGAACCATGTCACTAATGAGAACAATCAACTTAAACATTTGATTAACTTAAATTATTACAAACATGATAGTTCAAAGCAATATGATAGGCGAGAAAATCTTTTGATTTACAATATACCTGAAACTGCAGCAAAAAAATGGTCTAGAAGCTCTTATGAAAGTGGCTGATGAATCGAACATTGAACTTGACGAAAAAGATGTTCAACTGGTTCATCAACTTGAAATTGAAAAAACCCTAAATCCAAACCTCGAGTAATCATTGCTCACTTCATCAGCTATAAAAAACGAAATGAATTTATGTACAAAAAGTCTTAAAGGAATCATCTAACTACGAAAATGCCTACCTTGCTTAAGATTGATCACCTCTACGAGCTCGACTTCTCAACTACGTTAAGGAAGAATGTGACGGTAAATTTATTAACTGTTATAAAATTAACCGCAATAACAGAGTGATGGAAACTGAACGTGGTCAATCTCAATGTCGCTAATAATAACTGGTTAATAGTGAACTCACCGGATGACCTGTTCCATCTGGGAATCGATGTTCACTTTAGAAAACTTAAGTATAAGCTTTTACTAATCAATTCAGTGCATCATATCGATGATCATTAAGCCTTAATTGTATTCATTAGTAGCTGGTTTAAACGCCTTTTTTTCATATCAAATTTGGCTTCAAAGAACGAAAACAGTGGTAAATCACGTGATTATTGTGGAATCGATTGCACTGATGTCTCAATAGCAATTGCTGCTGATAAAGTCGCCACAACAGCTGATTTAGATAACTTTAAACCTAATGTAAACAAGTCAAACTCAAATTATGAAAAAGTGATTTCCAATGTGAAAGAAAACAGTCATGTGTTTGAAACTTGTGATTACTTCAATGTTAATTCTTTTAGTAATTCTTTCCCAAGTAGCATCAATAACCTATTTGTAATTCATTTAAATATTAGAAGCTTTCAGAAAATATTGATAAATTGAGTGATTATATCTGCACTTTTGATAAGCAACCCTACATAGTTAAAAGAAAAGCTTGATACTATGTACAGTAACATGGATTTCGGTGGTTATGCTTTTATACGATCCGATAGTGCTACATATTCAGGTGGTGTCAGCATGTACAGTCATTGTCATAAATTTAAGACCACCTCAAAAAATTAGGAATTCAGCAATAATCAGTATTTATTGCATAAGCAAAGACAGATTGGTCATACTATCATGACATCAGTATAATCCACTCTCTTACCCAAGCTCGAGTTAGAGAATTTAATGCTGATTGCCATTTTTAACAGGAGTTAATGCAGTTTTTGAAGTTGTTGGGTGAACTGAAAAATGGGTAAAAAAGCATCTCTTTTAGCTGGTCAGAGAGTCCAAATTACTGTCGTGTGGCAGGAAGGTTACTCAGAACGCATGATTGTGTCTAAACTGCATTGCAGCAAAACAGCAGTTCATACAGCAAAAGTAAATTTTATGAAGTATGGAAATTATAAAGACAGAAAAAGAAGTCGGAGGCCACGAAAAAGCATCCTTAGGGTTGATAACATGATGAAAAGGATACTAGCTCGTTCTCCCACTAGTTCTTGCCAAAAAATCAAGGCATATTTGAGTCAGAAAGGTGCAGAGGTTAGCTTAAAGACAATTTCAAGGCGTCTTTGTGGCCTGTTTGATCTAAAATTGTATAAACCAGAAAGAAAACCTCGTTTGACCCCCAGATGAAAATGAAGCGGTTGGCATTTGCAAAAAATATGAATCTTGGACCGCTGAAGACTGGGATCAAGTAATGTTTTTGGATGAATCGACTTTTCAACAACTCGTGGTACAGAAAGAACATGTTAGAAAACCTAAAGGAAAATGATTTGGGGAAAATATACTATGCCCACAGTATAACACCCCCTCAGCTGGATGATTTGGGGAGCAATGTCTGTTAATGGAACTGCTGCACTGTACTTTTTACCTGCTGGAGTGACAATGAATGGCTCACGATATGTGAACCTTCTTCAAGAGATGTTGCAATTGCACATGACGGTCCATCAATGTTCAGCATTTATGCACGATGACGCTCCATGTCATTGATCCAAGGTGGTGCAGAGTTTTCTGGATCAACAAAGAATCAACATGCTGGAGTGGTCTGGAAACAATCCTGACCTCAATGCGATCGAGAATTTGTGGTCAACAATGAAAAAAAAGTTGCAAAACAGTTGCCTTCCAGTCCCTTAGAGCTACAACATGCCATAAAAGAAGTTTAGGTGAAGAATTTGGATGTGGAATACTGCAGAAAGCTAATTTTGAGCATGTCTAAGAGGATCAAGAGTGTCATAAAATGCAAGGGAGGCCATACGAAATACTAACTTTTACAAATAATTTGACAAACTGATGTCATATGTATATGCAGCTGCAGCACTTGCTTACTTTAGCGACAATCCGCTGACCATGTTTTGTTATTCTTGTCAAAAAAGCAAGATTTTTAATAAAACTAGAAAAATAGTGAGGTGGTCTTAAACTTTGACAGTAACTGCACATCAAAAAATCTTTAACTTTTGCTACAAAAAGAAATTTGGATAGCGACTTGCCTCTTATCCAAGAAACCTGGTTTGATTTAGAAACAAATTTCGAATCAATGCTATTGGAGTTGTTTATCGACATCTCGTTTGTATCAAAAACGACGTCAAAAAGTTTGAAAATTGTTTGTCCGAAATTGAATAGCAAAAGTCACCCTTGTTATATATTCGGAGACTTTAACTTAGATCTATTAAAAATTGAATCAAACAACTTAATCAGAAATTATGCAAACACTCGATTAAGTTGTTCCTGCATATGTTTTAATAATCAGCCCACACGACCCTTATCGCAAACCAGGGATGTGGAAGTGGCTAATTCGTCAACCGCTTCCGCTTCCACACCTATCGCTTCCGCTAACAAAAAACGAGAAAACGACCGTTGACAATTTTTTTAACTTTTGTGGGTCTGTAGCCTGCCTTCTCCTACACTTTATCATTTTGAGGCGGCAAATATCTATCCATTTAATGCTATTACTTCACGTACTTCGCTAAAGCTTATTGTTCCGAACTACTCTGTGTTTCTTTTTTCTCAGATATTAGGACTTGTGTTAAATATAAAGTCCACTACTTACAACCACTTTTACAACAGTTAACTTAATGCTTCTCAGATCTAAACCGTATGACTACATACTACAGCTCTCGACAATAACCTGCCGTCACAACAACAAATTACAACAATGTACCGCGGATTTTCCCTCTCTATCCTCAACTAACTCTGACTTTGAGTTAACTTTTACTCTAATTAATCATCAATACGGACCTTCTGCCCGTCCTCAAAACACGTATCGACTCTAATCTTTCTGAATAGGGAAGTGCGAAATTCCTGTTGTATGTTTAATATACTCTTATAAAGTGAACAAAATTGAACTGCACCAATCAACAGCCGCCTCAACATGGTGGTGCGGTCCCAACCCCGTTTGGGTTGGGTCGAAATGGCTGTTGGCCTTCCTGAGGGTCCCAGTTACCCCGGGCACTCCCCCCTAAACAAACTGTTTTTCGCCGTACTGCCCCCTGAATGACTGCACAAGGGCAGCACACAGTCTCTTTAAAATTGGTCTCTTCTCCTGCCTTTTTTTCCCCATCTTCTCATCCTTCTCCTGGTAAGCGGCAACGTTCATCCTAACCGTTGCCCCGTCTTTCCCTGCTCAGTGTGCTCTTGAAATGTGACCTGGCGAGGTAGGTCGGCACCGGCGCAATGATGTAGTGGTGAGAGCGTCCGCATCGCAGTCGGTAGGCCTGGGGTTCATTCCCTAAGTGGAGTCATGCCAAAATACTTTAAAAAATGGCATTCACAGCTTCCCTGCTTGGCGCTCAACATAAAAAAGGGATAGGGTGGAGAACAAGCCGGCAAGCTTGTTTGTTGCGTCCTTGGGCAAAGCACTTAACGGGACGCCTCCACCTTTATGTGGCAGACAGGTGGCCCACCCGTACTTCACCGGGTTACAATTGTGAAGTTGCTAACCCAGCATGTCGTAAAAGACGACTCTTGGGTACCCACCAGTGGCAGTCCGGGTCCGCCTTGTTGGTGGTGGGGCTACCAGTCACTGAAGACTGGTTCGAAATGGGGTGCCATCTTTCCCCCAGTCTAATTTCAATTAGGTTGACGGCATGCCGTACCTCTATTCCGAGGAAGAGGAGGGGTAACCACATACAAACAAGGTAGGTGGGTGTAATGCTGCACCTGCTCCAAATGGGTCTATTTAAAGTGCTCACTGCTCTCCTTTTCTAGATTCAGAATTCTTGGCAGCTCTCACTCCTGGAGTTGCCCTCCCTGTTGCACCCCTACTTTTGCTGTAGATCTCATACCTACAAACACCGTAACTTCCTCCTCAGTTTGTATACCACCACTGCTCACTCTGGGCCCCTCTGCTAATGCATCACTCTCGCTCCATCCTCTCCTTCAAACCTGTTATCCTCCTTCCGCTCACTTCGTATTTTCTCCCTCCACACCCTCATCACTGCTTCATGCTCATGGCTGTTTCTCTACACCTCCTGCTTCCTCCTCCCCCTTGACTTTCTCAGGGTTCTTCAATGGAATGCTGGGGGTCTTTGAGCTTGAAGCATGAACCTCTCCACTTTATTTTGTGTTATCCCGTTGACCTTATTTGTATCCAAAAATCTAACCTTAATTTATTTTCCTCTTTCCGGATCCCTGGATTCTCTGCTCTGCGATCTGATCGCACTTATTCCCGGTCTGGTATTTTTTCTACAGACGCTAAACACGCTAGCGGCGGCGTCATCATTTTCGTCCGGCAGGGCTTATCCTTCTCTGAGCTTTCTACCTCTCTTTCTTCACTTGACTCCTACTCTGATTATATAGGGGTCAATGTTTCTCTAAACGACTCCTCCTCGCTCTCATTCCTTAGTGTTTATGCTTCCTCTATTCGCTCTTCTCCAAGAGATAACAGAACCGACTCCTTTTCTCCCTGCTTTCTTTCCATCTTTAGAAATCTCTTCATTCTGGGGGACTGTAACTACCGTCATCTCCTCTGGGACTCAAAAGTACTTTCAATCTCTGTGGGGAGGAAGTATTCAATTGGGTCATCTTCTCTGACTCCTCAATGACTCTGACATACCTACTTTTCTCCATCGCTCCTCTCCTGACTTCTTCTTTGCTCCCTCCTCTCTCACCCTATCTTTCTTCTGGGAGGTGCTTCAGGACCTGGGTTCTGATCGCCTACCAATTCTACAAATCGTTCCGCCTTTTGCGATCTTTCGCCCCAACGAACGTCCCCTTCCTTCAATTTTCATAAAGCTCGTGGGATGACTTTGCTTTTTACTTTGACTCTCACTGTCCTTCTGCAATGGAATACTCGTCTCTTTTTCTTTTTCTTTACTGCTGCTCTTTTCACTTCTCTGACACCGAATGCCCTCTTTACGATCTGGTGCTCTGGACAGACGGCTCTGTTCCTTTCCCTTTTGGCAAAAGCGGCTCTGGCGTACCATTCTGCAACAAAGCCTGCGCCATTCTGCAAGCTCTTTGCTGGTCTCTACAACACCAACAAATCTCCCACTTCTCTTCGCTTCTCCTCCTGTCTGACTCTCGCCACCCTGTCCTCTCCTCAATCTTTCCTTTTACCTCAAACTCTGTGGAAGATCTGGCAGGGACCGTCTTCTCTCTCCTGTTCTATAAGGCTACAATGGGTCCCCGGATACTCGTTTCTCCGGCGGAACGACAAGGCTGATAAGCTGGCCAGGCAAGGAGCGCTGCTCGTCCCTTGTGTAATCACTTGTAGTCTTTCTCCTGTTATCTCTCGCATCCATCCTCGTCTTTTTGCAGACTGGAGGCATACTGTCTCATCTGAATTCTTCGACACACATGTTCTCTCGATTTCCACCGAGGAATTTGTGCTCCTTTGTCACGCTCGCTGTGTTCTCTCTCGTCTTCGCTGCAAAGGACACAGCTTACTGTTAAGCTCTTATCAATTTAAATCTGGCAGAATCGCCAATTTTTCCTGCAGCGCCTGCGGGAACTCTTCCCAGGACACTTCTCATCTCATTCTGCACTGTTCAGCTACGGACTCTTTGCACTGCTCACTCTTAGGCGACCTCTGGTACAAGCCTTTGCGAGTTGCCTGGCTTCTGAGGCTCCATGGTCTTCCGCCATGCCCCCATACCTCGGAAGGGATCAGGTAACAATAACAGCAAAATTGAAATTACAGACGCACTATTACGTAACAAAGAGAGCTAGCAAATTCAGACGTTCTTAAAGTGGCAAACAGAATTACGTCACAATCTGCAACTTGCTATCATAAGATTCCATGACTAACTATTTATATAAACGGAACACCGCCATATATAAAAATGTAATATACTGAAATAGGAAATAAATGCTATAAATAAACGAAGAACCTTCGCGGACCCCTCACGGAGCCCTTAAAACTCACGAAACACAACTGCATGTATTGCGAGACCCATCTTAAAGAACACTGATGTAAAATGATCAAATTATTTCCATCGTGAGTAATTTATTTTTCAGCGTTTTCAACTCCCTAGCTCTAACCAAGGTTAGTTAAATTTAATCAAATTATCATTTTATTGACAACGTTTTATTGTCCAAACTACCTTTTTCTTACCCTTAATCGATATAAAATGTGATGCTAGTTATCCTTTTTTATGTTCTCTCGCGCTACTGATATCACACGATTATTCAGATTAATAGTGCAACTTCACGGTTTAATCTAATGGACAAAACTTTTTAGCCAAGTTACTCTTCAAGTCAAATAACCCATGTGTGATACCACATTTTTCATATTATTGCAAATATGAATGATACTACATTTTTCATATTATTGCAAATATGGGGTTTTGGTTTTTGGTGATGACAGAGGCCCTGCTGATGAGTCCAAAAGGATGAAACGCGTCCGGGGATGGTCTCGTCAAATTATGAGAGTGGGCTTTTAATATTTGCAATACTATTACTTTGTGAAATAACCACGTCATTCGTGTGAACATGCACATAAAGCGGGTAGATTGGCTTTACACTCAATAAATTAATGTATGATACGATCATGGTGATCGCCTCCTATGTTAATTATTTTTTCCTAGTTATTAAAACTTCCTATGTTTTTTCTAGATTGTGTTTTTCCCTTCCCCTATAGCAGTGTTTCCCAAGCTTTTTTAACTCGCGTACCATTATAAGGTTTTGTACTATGTTTGCGTACCACCTACATTTGGATAATTGAATAGCTCAGAAATATACAGTAACAATGTTTTTATTAAACTAGCATCAGTCATGAGTTGAAAAAACTAAAAAATAACTGAAAACACAATAATAGTTTTCATGAGAAGGAAGTAGTTGCTTTTCCCCGCTAATTAGTCAATTCGAGGAACAACCTTGCTTAGAGCGCATCTAAAATCATGCCCAGGTGCAGCAAGGTGGTTCCGGCGTTTCGATTTTATGCTCATTAAAGCCGAGAACCCCTGCTTGCATTCCCACGTTGACAGAAAAATCAATAATTGTGGAACAACGTGAGTGGTTAGGTTTGGGTACGATGATTCCATGCTCAGCTAGAAATTTATGGGACACGCGCATTCATTACGCTTAGTCTTTGCTGCCTCATCAGTTTGAATGTCTATTTGCTCTTCTTGTTTTTCAGTCCCCAGAGGCAGACCGGCTGGATCAACGAAGAATGAGTTGATGGAATAAGCGTAAGATGTATGGTCAGGAAAGTAATGCATCAACTCCTTTTTCAGTTGCGAAAAATGGCAGACAATTTCTTCAGAAAATTTATCATTAGGTTTGTCCTCAACCGAGGTGAGGAATTTGAACATTGTCTACTTTGTTCTTCACGTTCTCTATCCAAGTGACCAGCTTACGAACGAACGCTTTCAGCTTTGAAATAAAGTCAGATAAAGTTTCGTTGAAACCTTGGAATGACATAATGAAGTTGTTTAGAACTTCAAAAATGTCGGATAAATAGGCCAATCTTGTAACAAACTCCGTACTCTCAAGATTTTCCTGAAAATCGTGATTCTTTTCCCTGAAAAATTGAAGTAGTTAATCCCGCAGTTCAAAGAAACGCCTTGTCGCATTACCTCCGGAGAATCAGTGCACTTCCGTGTACTAGAGAAAACAGGTATGTTTGGAGCCAAAATCTTCGCAAAGTTGCTTAAACAGCCGGGTATTTACGGCAGATGTTTTTACAAAATTTACCAGTTTGATAACTCGCTTCAAACATAGTAGCATTTTCTCAGGAAGCACCTTCGCACAAAGGGCAAATCTATGTATGAAGGAATGAACAATGGTTGCGTTCGATGAAACAGTTTTCACGTAAGTTGTAAACCCAGATTTACGTCCCAGCATGGAGGGAACCCTATCGGTTGTACAGCCAATCAACTTTTTCCGGTCTAGTTTATTCTGTTTGAAAAAATTGTCCAAAACCTCAAAAACCTTTCCTTTAGTTGTGCTGGAAAGTTCCTTGCTCATTAGCCACTCAGTTTTCACATCATTGTCTCGAGTAGTATGGCTAACATAGACGAGTAATTGAGCATTGCTTGTTATGTCCGTTGACTCGTGCAATCGCATCAAAAACCCAAATTTTGAGTTTTTCACAACCGAAATTACCTGGTCGGTAATATCAATAGACATCTCCTTTATTCGATTTTCAACCGTGTTGTTAGAGAGGGATACAGTTTCGAGCTTCGCAGCCGCCTCCACTCCAATTACGTTCTTAACCAAAATCTTTGCTGCTGGCATTACCAGAGACTCGTCAAAGGTATGTGCTTTCATGTTTTTAGCAACTAGGAGAGCAACTTTACACGATGCTTTGACAACACGTAAATCACGCCAGTCTTGTCTAGGCGTTGTCTATTCCCAATCTCTCCAAGTCGCTGGAAGTAACTCTCGTCGTGTTCTTTCTCTTTAACATGATTTGTCACGAGGTGACACTTGAAGAAGCTGGGCTTCATAGCAGAATAAGAAAGCGTTTTCATACAAATTACACATTGTGGCAAAGATTCTCCCCCATGCTCAATGGCTTGGAAACCACACTTTGTATACGTTGAACAGTACTTTCGCTTCGGCATTTACAAAAATATTTTATATATTCAGCTAAATATTAATTTCTATAAAACAAATTATAATTTAGCTATTATATATATTCAGCTAAATATTTTATATCACTTTGGCTATTTCTAACAATATAAAAATTAGCTTTAAAGATATGTAAGATGAATAAATAGGAATTATAGGAGCTGGTGTTAGCCTGTTTAAGATATTACTTTTAATTAATTGATATTAAGGCTTACAGGCTAACTGCAATCAGTTGAATAAAATACCACTTCCACGACCGGTTTCGTTCCTATTAGAACTCGTCAGGTGGACTCAGGTATTGAACCGACGATCACATGAATTGCTTCATGCGGTTTATGCCACTCCGCCATCGGTCCTTTCAACTGATACTGTTAATTTTAAGCTTATATATGGTGCACGCTCTAGCATATATCGAGTATATATATATATATATATAGCATATATCGCATCTAGCTCACTATAGTGAGCGTGCACCATATATAAGCTTAAAATTAACAGCATCAGTTGAAAGGACCGATGGCGGAGTGGCATAAACCGCATGAAGCAATTCATGTGATCGTCGGTTCAATACCTGAGTCCACCTGACGAGTTCTAATAGGAACGAAACCGGTCGTGGAAGTGGTATTTTATTCAACTGATTGCAGTTAGCCTATAAGCCTTAATATCAATTAATTAAAAGTAATGAATAAATAGGCTAGGCTACAATTCTACTCCAACCAGCAGTTGACCTTACAGCTCAAGCCAACCTTATATTCATTTTATTTACCAGACAATTGGCTTTTCTATTGGCGTGTAAAGCCCAAATAAAAACAATTATGTCATAAAAATTTTAAAGTATTTTCAATTTTAAATAATTTATTTATTGTTGCAGCATATCAACTTAAGTAAGTTGCTCGCAAACCACCTGAAAGGCTCTCGCGTACCACTAGTCAGGGCCGGATTAAGGCGGGGGCTGATGGGGCTGCAGCCCCAGGCCCATCCAAAAATAGGCCCACCACTATACCAAGTCAATAAAGTCATAAAAGTTACTGATACAATCACTTTCAAAAAATAGTGAAGGTTTGATTTAGAAGTATCATGGGCAAGGCGTTCTCCATTAGGGGCCTCGTCATCGTACAAAGCACAAGCGAAACTGTGTCATAGTAGGAAGTACTATCAATATTTTAATTGTGTTTTCTTTGGATAAAACATTGTAACCAAAATGTAAACACATTTTAAAATTATGATACAAAATATATCATTATTCCGTAACAATGGCTTTTCCTAAAGCTCTGACATGTTCAATTGTTGCCAGTTATTTCGAAGTTTTGAAAAAAAATGCAGACAGGTTTATGCTGGGCAAGAAAAAGTTTAAATAAAAGCAAATATATTTTCTATAGTCCGGTATTTGAAGAAGGGAGATGAAATTTTACCAAATAGTTTAGACCAGAAGGAAGCAGATGAAATAGTTGAGTAAAATCTCAATTCAAGGAAATTTGTTCCTTAAAATATGAAATAAAAAATTACTTCTAAATTAAAATTTACAATAGCTAAATGAAATATATATTGATTCCACAAAACATTTTCTTTCAATATTAAAAACATAAAAGAAAATAATTATTTTTTCTCTTTTGTTATCGATATTGATATAAAATGGGGGCACATTTAGAAATGATTATTTGCAAATTTTAACTTTTTTTAATTTAAATATTTTTAATATTTTTGCATTTTAAATAATGAAAATGGATTAGATACAATTTCTTGGTATTTTTTGCTTAAATAGTGCACCGCAAGTATTTGCAACTTTTCGAGGGCGCCTTCAGTAATTAGTTTTTGGGAACTACTGCTTTAGAAAAAAATATAATAGAAAAGTAAGACAAGGAGCAAATTACCTTGAATTGGGATTTCACTCAAAACTAAATTTTAAGTTTATAAATTCAGACCGTTCTTGAGTAAACGAAGGTCCATATTTTACAACAGAAATTTATTAGAGAATTCCTGTGTATTGAAATCAAAAAGGTCTGAAATGGCCGTTTTGAAATCGATAGGGAATAGTTACTTTAGGGGTGATAGCCAACTACACTTATACCAATATTAACTAATCTAAACGTTTCTAATCTCAAAACTTTAGCCAATTTAAAAATAAAAATGAAGAAGTATAAAAGCGGTTGGGAAAAGGAGAAATGTAGAAGAGAAGCAGAAGATACACTGAAAAAAGTTGTAGCAAAATCAAAAAAGTGACTGATTTTTTTCATATAAGCGAAAGCAACATTGTAGAAACGACGTCCAGTAATGCAACTGCTTTGTGTTCATCTTCTAGTGACTGTATTCCAGAGCCAGAGCCAATTATAAAAATTGTTTCATGGGAACAAATTTACAAACCAAGTCATCTAATGTTGCTGAGGATGAAGCGCATAGGGTAAAAGAAACTATTTAACACGACATGGATGATGGATGCTGAGGTGTAATTTCTGACCATCTGAGAGATTACTGCGGCCAAGTAGGAAGTTTAGAGTTTCAACATCTTGATGCAGATTTTTCTACTTCAGAGGCAGGTTTTACTGGCGATAAATTCAAACGACGTTCTAAATCACTATTTTGGCGAGAACAATTGAATTGAACGGCGAAAAAGTAAAACGTGAATGGTTGTGCTATTCACCTTCATCAAAATACTGCTTTGTTTGCAAAGCTTTTGCGTTTGATTCTGAAAAAGTCATGCTGGCATCAGTTGGTTATGGCGACTGGAAGCATGCACCACGCGACCTGGCCAGGCACGAATCTTTTAACAAACACTTAGGCTATCTTTCAACATATATCTCTCGAAGAGCAGAAGGAATCTAACAGAAAATATTCGAACAAAGTATTGGCTCGAGTTTTAAGTGTGATAAAATTCGTATCATCGAGAGGGCTGGCCTTCCGCGGAAGTAGTGAGTTGGTTGGTTCTCCACAAAACGGTAACTTCCTCGGAATTTTGGAGTTGTTGGCAGGGTACGACACTTTCCTTGCTGAGCATATTCAAAAGAGAGTAAACAAAGACAAGAGACATGTTTCGTATTTCTCATCAACTGTATGCGAGGAATTCCTTGACTTAATTGCAACAAAAGTGTTAGATATTATTATTTCTGAAATAAAACAAGCAAAATATTATTCAGTGTCCGTGGACTCAACACCTGACATCACAAATGCTGACCATTTAACAATAATTTTTTGGTATGTTTTACCTGATGGTCCCGTGGAACGATTTGTCAAGTTTGTACCCGCCCGTGGACACACTGATCACCAATTGGCTGATTTTCTTTTCGAGTTTATAGAAGACAATGGGATCAGTTTGAAAGATCTTAGAGGGCAATCTTATGACAACGCTTCTAACATGAGCGGAAAATATAAAGGTATGCAAGCTATGATAAAAGAACGCAACCACCAAGCGGAATATATTCCTTGTGTAACACATTCCTTGAACCTTGTGGAAAAATGTGCTGCTGAGTGTTGCCAATCCGTGGTCCGTTTTTTAATGTTTGTTCAAGGACTCTATGTTTTCTTTTTAGCTTTAACACACAGGTGGAATCTCCTTACTGATGCACTGAAACCACTTCAATGTCCAACAATTAAGCCTTAGCTTGATAGACGTTGGGAGGCGCGATATGATGCTTTACATGCACTAGGAAAAAGTTACCAAGCGGTTCTTCTAGTCTTGAAGGCAATGTGTGATGACAATGATGAAAAAAATCAAACTCAAAAAACAGCCAGGGGTTTTGTTTCATCAACGGAAAAGCTTGAAACTGGTATTTTACTCGAGGTATGGTCGTGCATAATGGAACGGTTTTGTAAAACCAGTCAGGCTCTGCAGGACAGCAAAATGACTTTGAATAAGGCAACAAATTTGCTTCAGGGTCTACATGACTTTATTTAACTTCCAAAACTCCAATTTCAAAAATTCGAAGGAAGAGGTCAAGTATTAAATGGCTGTCATCATTACACTGAAGAAATTTCAAGAAAAAAAAGAAGAAAAGTAAGGTTGGATAGCGAAGGTGAATCTGAAGACACATCACTTGATCCATCGAGCAGATTCAAATTAGACTCATATTTGCCGATCATTGACCAAATTCTTTCGTCTATGAAAACCCGAATAGAAGCTTACAACCATCTTCACAGAAAATTTTCGTTTCTGATGGAATTGAACACCATGCCTAACTGCAAAATTGAAGCAAGTGCGAAAACGTTACTTCCATATTATCCAGATGATCTGGAGGAGTTATTGCCTGAGGAGATGATTCATTTCTCTACACTGATAAAACAACACCATTTTAACAGCGAATGCAAAGAAATTCAGATGTTTAGGTTCATAAATAAAAATGAATTCATGCATGCATTTCCTAACGTATCTGTTGTTTTCAGGCTGTAGCCTATCTTTGTCTGATGATTTCTAATTGCTCGGGCGAGCGCTCATTTTCAGTTCTAAAAAGTGTAAAGAATTAACTGCGTTCGTCTATGGGCCAGAAAAGATTGAATTCCTTAGCTCTACTATGCATTAAAAACGAACTTTTGGAAAAAATAGACACCGATGACATTATTAAGAGCTTTGCATTGTCTAAATCCAGAAAATGTGTCATTTGGATGTGTGCACACTAAGTAAATACTTTGCCTAAGTATTTGTTTTTCGTTTCAATTGTGGTCAATGTTTAGTACAACGAATAGAATGAAAAATAGGCCTCTGATTATTATAGAGCCCCAGGCCCATAAAAAGCTTAATCCGTCACTGCCACTAGTGGTACGGGTACCACAGTTTGGAAACCACTGCCTTATGGTGCCGCAGATCCGCCGCCATAAACTTGTTAGTTACATTATTAAACCTTGCGTTTTCCTTGTATTTTACATGTAAGTTAGAATTCAAATCGGCAATACCACTGCTTTGAGCGTAACTTAATTTACTATATAAGAAAATTTACCGATAGTTTCCCCTTGTTTTTGGATTTCGTTAAACCACGTCGAAGAGTCTATGTGTATCGTAATTAATTGGATTTAACCACACTCATTGGGATATATTTGTCAAGAACCGTCGGTCAACAAATTGGTATGTAATAAATAGGGCCATTTTTTTGACCAAAAAAAATATATTTTTGACTTTATTTTAGCAAAATTTTGACCTAACCGCTTTCGCCTATTATTTATGTCTTGTTGCACTTTTTTGATTAAAAATCTTTTATAATCCGCAATTTACATAAGTTTTTAAAGAAGAAGGTAGCCTACTTCAAACATTTTCTCAATCACTCAGTCTTGAAGCTAATGCAACAAAGCGACACATGACGTCAAAACCTAGGATAACGAGCCATTGTGTGTACCGGTATCAATTAGTGTGTAATACAAAAAATGCGTTGTTATCGCAACTGTACTGTACATTAACAGTCTGTCTATGATGTTTTTAACGAAAGCCACACAGTATAATTACCAGGACTTTTTATCGTAATACAGCATCATATATTTTTTTACGTTCTTAACATCAAAATTTCTGTCTTTTCTCAGTAATTTACTGAGCATAGAAAACGACCTCTCAACAGCAGCAAAGGTTGGCTGGGCTTTTTGCAATAGTGCGTAGCTTGTTGGGTCAATTTGTCAAGTTGGTACAGTTTATTATTGTTTCTAAATCAGAGTTGGATAGTCGTTTTTTAATGTAATTTTTAATTGCGCACGAATCATCATCGAATTGCATATTCTTCAGCAGTCCGTATGCTTCGGTTATCGTGCAGGCACTTCCTTCTAAGAACTCTACGTTGGCTGCTAGAGTCCGGTATTGATTTATTTTAACCAAGTCCGGCAATAAATCTTCCACATTGATAGCGTCTTTTGCTCTGCTGACTAAGAGGCCTGCACTTGTCCAATTGTTGACAATGGTACGAACAGCTGGAAGGTTCTCACTGTAATATAAGGCAGCTCTAAGCCAAGTTGCCCATCTTGTAATTACAGTGTCAGGAGGACATGGCAGACCAGCATCATGAAAATCTTTCTTGCGATCGTTGTTTTTGATTGTTGCTTGCCCTGATCGTTGTTATAATTTCATGAATATTTTTAAAATGAGCACGCACACGCATAGCGCAGTTATGTAGTACGTGCGCAACGCAGGTGACATGCATCAAAGAAGGGTATAATTCCTTTGATGTCTTTCCAGCCAAAGACATGTACCGAGCAGCATCAGTCAAGAACAATGAAAAATTCTCGCGTTTTATTTCAAGTTGTCGCAATATGTCATCCACAGTGTGCAGAATAATACTGCTATTAACATTGCTACCGCTGTCAAGTGGATGGCAATCAACGAGGAATGTCTGATTTGGGGCATCTAAGCTCCCCACAAGCACACCAATATACTTTTGTTTAGCAATCTCTGCTTCATCCACAGTTAAAAACATTTTTTTGTCACGAAGTAATTCTTGAATTTGTTCTTCTTTTTGGGATGCTAATTTAGCAACACATGCTCGGGCTGCAGTCTCCGAAGGCAATACTTTTCCCATTGTAGCAAACAGAGACTTTAAAGAAGGATGGTTCAGTTTATGAAGTGGGATATCTGCAGCTAAGAATGAAGAGACAACCTGTTTCTTGAAGTTTACTTGATCGAGTTGTAAAAAGTTTTGCTTACTTTGGGATTTGCTCTTCGTCTCGAATTTTCTTTGGTGTTGCTTACTTTTTCGGTGGCTTTCCACAAAAACTTTTTGTCGCATTTGACTAACGCGTCGCAAAGGTTGCATCGCAAGGCGCGGGCAGGAGTTGCCGAAAACTCATCCGGATATTTGTGGCAAATTTGCCTAACTTTCGCTGTAGAAAATTTGTCTTGTTTAGGCATTCTTTGCTTTGCAAGCCACAACTTAAAAAGACCACGTGTAAAGAGCGCAAAGGTTTTATAGGAATAGATTAATTGCCTAACAATTATGTGTTTATATATCAGCAATGACGATTTGATGCATAATAAGTGCTATTTCCTTCTGAATTACCGCACGCATTTTTACCATTGCAACTATTTGAGAAGTTTAAAATGAAACAAAACTGCGCATAAAAATTTGATAGCAGCTCAAAAATTCCAAAAAATATAAATTTGTTCGCTTTTGTAAGGACATTTTTGATGAAGACAATTTTGACAAGTTTTGACTTTATGCAAAATTTTGACTTATAAAATCTACCAAAACAGACTCCTGAACACCTGAAACGAACGTTAGTACACGTTTGATCATGTAATAAGGTCCTGAAAAAATTGTGACTTTATTGACTTTAGTGAGCCCTAGTAATAAATTTATTATTGTTCGTATGATTATAATTAGTAAGGTAAGCACGGTGCAATGATGTTTCTAAGTCAAGTGAATAAATCGCCTTTTAATTTGTTTAAATCTTTATGATGTTCCTATTTAATTTATTTTAGCGTTATTGTATTTATTTGTAGAAAAAAGTGCTGCTTTTATTGCTGCCTGTACTGCTGCCTTTGTTTCTGCAATTATCGTTGTCTACTACGACCTTCAATCTAAGAATAAACTAGCGGCAAATGAATCAATCTCCGACGTGTTGCAGATGCTTCGAAGGGTTCAACAAAAACAAACAACATGCTATTTTTATAGAGGTTAGGGTTTTAAGTAGATCTCGCTTTCTAACCTTCTAGATCACATTTATTGTTCCAATTCGAAGTATCATACGACGTGTGGTATTTTAATGTATGATATCAGTGATGATCTTCCAATATTCTCTGTAATTTCAGCACAAAAAAATAGAATGTTCTTTAGGAAAATTAGTAATGAGAAACATGGTAATTTTAAATTAAGTAATTCTATTGATGAGCGTGAATTAGAACTAGGAAAACTAAATTTTGATTCCTCTATCGACATTAACACACAACTCAATCAACTGATTAAAACTTTTTCTAAAGTAGTTAATAAAAACGCGTCGCTTAGGCCAACTACTAGAAGAGAAAAACAAATTAAAATGAAATCGTGGCTGACTAAAGATGTTTTGAAATCGATTAAAGTAAAAAACAGCAAGTACAAACGGTTAATCTTTGAAAAAGACTTGCTGGCTTATGGTAGCAAAAAAATTTATTGAAGTCGTTTAAATCGCCTACTAGAAATATCTAAACGTAAATGCTTTTACGAGCGTCTAGATGAAAATAAGAGTGATATAAAAAAAATCTGGGAAACTATTTCTGCCCTTGTCAATGTTAAGATACATAAAGTTATTTCATTGTCCCAAATTGTATCCGATTATAATGTAGTAATTACTGAACCCCAACCAATAGCAGAAACACCCATTTTTTTAAAGCGGGAAAATATTATCTTAGCGTCGTATTTAAGTACTTTATTTAACTATTGCTTAATGAAAAGCGTTTATTCTAATAGGCTCAAAGTAGATGAAGTAGTTCCAATTTTCAAAAAAGGTGATCACGTCAATCACTAATTGCAGACCGATATCTTTACTTTTTATATAAAACAAATCATAATGATTTTAGGAGAATTTTCATACAAGTAAAAATAAATAAATGGCAATTTCGCTAAGAATATCAACAAACTGAACTTTATTGAGTAAAGCTGTAGCTGGAATCAGTTAACAATAGTTCTCACACTTTATTAAAGACAAATCGATTCCAGTAAAACAGCATCATCAGTGTTATTCAAATAGAATCTATTCTTTATATTTATATGTTCTATTCTAGATAGAATAGATTCTATTTGAATAAGAACACTAATGATGTTGTTTTAGTGAAATCGATTTGTCATGATGGTGTTTTAGTGAAATTGAAGTGTAAGCACTACTGCTAACTGATTCCACCTACAGCTTTACTCAATAAAGTTTCAGTTTCTTTAGTTTCCAATCTTAATAAAATTTTTGAAAAGCTTGTGTATCATCGATTAGGCCACTTTTTGGAAAAATACAAAGTAATCATCGATATAGGTTTAGAAGTAATTCTATTGGCTTTGCCCTTTTCGATATACAGGGTGGGCCATAAATAACGCACCAAAGCATATAAAACAATTCAGATAATAATAACAAACGTTTTGGGCCATAAATAACGCACCAAAGCATATAAAACAATTCAGATAATAATAACAAACGTTTTTATTAAAACAAAACTTAACAAATGAACAGAGAAACACGTACACGCTGGTACAATCACAAATGCTCAAAATGCTCGCCATTTGCGTTGATGCACAATTCCAGTCGATGTTCAAAATTTCCATAAACTTTATCGAGTAAGTCGCTGTTTCCATTTATGAAATTGCACCCACGAATTATCTGCTGGCGAAGATGGTCGACATCTGCAATTCTTGTAGAGTAGACTATTTGTTTGAGGTGGCCCCAAAAAGATATTTACATTATTTCACATCACAATTTATTTTAAATCTTTGGTGCGTTATTTACGGCCCACCCTGTATATGAATATCTTTTAAAAGATATTGATTAAAATTTACATAACTGCTGTCTATTTCTTGATCTGTCAAAAGAATTTGATACAGTTGATCACAAAATTTTAGTTGGAAAACTTAAAATATATTTTGGAAATCGAGGCGTAGCTTTTGATCTTCTCAAGAGTTACCTCACCAATTGTCTTCAATATACAAAAGTTAATGGTTCTAGATTCTCCACACTATGTATTTCGTGTGGAGTTCCACTAGGATCCTACGCTTGGTCCATTTCTTTTTCTAATGTATGTAAATGATCTGCCTCTCTACTAAATTCTCAGTTACCTTGTATACCTATTTAATATTATCTGATAATTGCTTGGGTAGTCTTGAAAAAAGGTAAACGATGAACTTGCTAAAATCAATTACTGGATGCGAGGAAATAAACTCCTTCAAAATTACTCTAAAACTAACTATATGCTGATATAAAAAAATAAGCTGCTCAACATTTTTTCGATTTAGCGTTTAATGTCTACATAAACCAAAATTTAATGTCAAAAAGCCAGCTCTATTGAATACTTCGGTGTTTTTATTGACGATGAACTGGCGTGGACGAGTCAAATAAACCAAGTTACTTCAAAATGTCCAAATGCAACGGAATAATACATGAACTACGTAATTATGTTGATAGCGAAACGCTACTTAAGTTATATTTCAGCCTTGGTTATTCTTACATTTAATATGGAATCACGGTTTGGGGTACAGCGGCAAAATTGCTTTTACATAAGATTGAAGTTAGACAAAATAATATAAAAAGAACGATCTCTAGGTGTACAAAGTATTGTCATGTGACTACACTCTACAAAAGTTTTGATTATTAAAGCTCCAAATATCTATAAACTTGAACTTGGAAAGCTCATGTTCAAAATAGTTAACAGCAAACTTCCATTGAATTTAGTTAAGAATTTTACTGCTTTACAAAAAGTGCACTCATATCATGCAACACAAACCAAAAATTCGATTTTCTTTTTACCTTTTGTTTCAAAACTTTTGGTTCAAAATCAATTGGCATTTCGCAGCACTAGTTTCTGGTCTAAACTCAATGATAATCTAAAACATTTAACTATAATATGCTTTAAAAAACAATTAAAAAAGAGATTTTTGGAAGTCTATTAACTACTAAATTTTTATTTAATCACTTGATTTACCATTAGGACCATTACAATCTGGTCGGATATTAATGTTTCTATTATATTTAGCTATTTGTCATTCCTGCTCTCGAGCTGGCCTCAGGAAGCAGCTTGACAAGATAACCTTTTGGTTCTTCACTTCTTCCTGGTCCACATAACTTACAATTCGTGGGTTTTTCTCTGTTGCTTTTTTGTGTTTTGTTATTGCGGACACAAACAAAATTAATCTGTAACCTGTAATCTAATCTGATCGGTGATCATAGAGCTAGTTTGAAGCGTTTAAGAAAAAGGAAAAAATCACTTGTTGCCTCATCAATTAAGCTTAAATTGTTGAAGAATTTTTCAGCAAAAGCACCATCTCAATATTTGTTGAAAGAAGCAATTCTGTTTCTACGGTCAGTAGTTTTTGAGAAAATAAAGAGCACAAATTTTTAAATCAAGCTTCAACTATGATGTCACCTTGTATCTCGAAGGGGTAAAATTTTTGAAAGTTGGTAAGTTGGGGGTTGGCTTTCGTTTGAGAAAATGACATCACTTTATGACGTCACGAATCCCTTTATGACACTCGCCCCTAGGAGATGATTAATCGTCCCAAGTTTGAAGTCTGTAAGCCCAGTAGTTTTGGAGGAGTAAGAACACACACGGAAAAAATTGTTCTTTGTATGACAGACCAGTGATTTTCAACCCAAAAGCCACTTGGCTCTCAAAGAAGAAATTATAAATTTCTTGGAGGAAATTAATTCAAAGGAGGAACTGGCGAGGAAAAATTTTGTTTTGTTTAATGGTTTACTTACAGACTTCAGTATTTTAGAAAAGTCTTGCTGATATATGGAGATAACTACATGAGTGATTTTTATTTTGGTTGCACAATCTATCTGTAAACATAATTGCTGTCTATTGTAAAATGTCAAAACAAAGAGTTTCATAAAAATCTCGTTTTTTTGCAAACAACAATGCTGCAACCTCAAAAATTTTAATACGGCCCAAAACATACTCCTAAAACTGTGACTCTTTCTAGCTTCTGAGAGACCAATTGAACATGGGTGTTGAGAAGCTGGCCCAGACTTGGTATCCAAAATTTTGTCAGAATCAGTTGCGTAAGAAGATGAGTTTTACAGTAACAGTGAAGGGGACTTGTTGTGTTCTCTTTTTCATTCAAAAATTTTTTTAGTTTTGGAGATCAACTTTTTAAAAGCAATTTTTGCGGGGGATGAAGAGCACCAGCAAAAAACACGAGTAACTTTAGCAATTTGGACCCTTACATTAATCTTGAGCCCCCTGAATTAATACCAGGCCAGAGGTTACAGCTATCTCCTGGCCACCTTTTTAGCGCCACTGTTAGTGACGTATGAGCACAAAGCGTATCTAACTACAAACCGCAAATATAATATTCATAACGCCTTAGGTTACACAAGAAGTTTCCAAATTCTTTTGAGGATTTGAAATCTTTATAGAACATCAAGAGAAATATTTTCTAAGAAAACTCGTAGACCACGCTCATTGCCAAGGCTTTCCAAAAATGGGAATTGCTAAGAGCTTTACACTTTCAAGAGTTTAAAACTGATGATCACGTGAAACAAAGCCATGTTGATGTAGGAGTATGTGGATCGCCATGTAATAATGAACTACGTCAAATTAGCTATGGTTACCCAGAAAACACTGATGCCATTTTCAACTACATATTTAGATAAAAGCGCGTTTTTGGTGCCATTCCGGTCACTTTGTTCAAAAAAGGATCACTAGACTTTCATACGATTGTGGATCTTCAGACAAACCTTACACGCTTTTCTCTTTGAGCTTTTTTTCAGGGATGCTTTTCTTGATAATTGTTTTGAAGCTCAGGGTCCTTGCTATTTTTAACACAACACGATTTTTTGAAATAATGTTTGTGTGATTTAAAGCAGTGCGGAATTGACAGTATTTTGGATTTGCAAGGATTGACGCAAATTCGGTCCAAAAGAATAAGGAAAAACGTTGGGAAACATTTGGATCGACACATGCAAATTCATGTTGTTAAAAGCCGGTTCTCTAAAAACTTTTTCGAACCGTTTTTTTGTATATTATTTTTGTCATTTTTCTTTACTGGTATATATTTTTAAACGTGGCCTTGTGTTCTACAATAGATCAGATCTTCTCAAACTAGGAGTCGCAAGATGAAATTTTGATGTCGCGAAACAAATTCAAAAGAAGTTGGCTGAATTCATCAAAAATAAAAGTTTTCGAAACCTTTACAAGAAAATTAAAGTAGGCTAATGGTAGTATTTTCTTGTACTGCATTTTTAGTACTTCCGTACTTCCCTCGGTCAATAATTTACAATAATTCTGATGTATTGTTTCGTAAATTGTGGAGAAAAAAACCCCAAGCTGATTTTCCAAGGTCCTAACATTGCTATAGAGCGGGGGTTCTCAACCTTTATTCTCTCATTCACCCCTTGGCAAATTTCATAAGTAGAATTTACCCCCAAATGTTTTTGTATCTTTTCGCTTCTGCAAATGCCTATTGCATTGGTTCTCAAAGTGCTCCGTACGGAGCCCCACGGCTCCGCGAGAGAACCCTAGGGGCTCCGCGGGCTATTTGTTTACTTTTGTTTATCTTTTATAGAAAGGTATTGTGGGGCTCCGCAAATAGTGGTGAAGCCCTTCACGGGCTCCACAACACCAAACGTTGGAGGTCTCCGCCAGGTATCAAATCGCGGTTTCGACAGTCTTTGTAGACCCAAATTCGGTCCAAAGAGACGTCGCTGACCTTTTTTTTTTTTTTTTCTTTGGAGAGCACGATGTCCACGTGCGGTAAATGGTCGATGTGAGATGGGCCCGCATCACATGAAACCAAAAATAACGGTTGGCTGATATCAATCGGCAAGAATCAATGTGTTTCTATTTCTAAAAATATATTGTGGGGCTCCGTAAGTGATGGTCAACCTCTTCATGGGCTCCGCATGACCAAAAGTTTGAAAACCTCTGGCCTATTGTAATAGGTAAAAGTGTGAATTTTTTGCTAACAAAATTTACCCCCAAGGCAGGTCAGATTTACCCCCGGTTAAGAGCCCCTGCTATAGAGCTATAGAGTCTTAAATTGCCTTATCTGTAATTTAAGACTGTTTTTTCAAGTTTAACGAGGCAGCTTTTGACTTGTTATTTGTGAAAGATTGGGGATGTTGGTTTGTTAAAATAGAACAAAAATGGAGCTAATCAGAAGTTGCGTAAGCTGTGCAAGTTGGGCACCTTCCCAGTATCGCATTAAAAGGGGGACATAGTGCCATGCCTCCCCTTTGGTCTTAACTAGAAACTTCAAAAATTAGAAATATTATGCAAAAGATCAGCGATGCACATTGAGCGAACTAGTGTGCTTTATTTAAAGCCTCTAGCTGCTTGTCGGTTACCAACTGTACTAAAGAGACTTGCTTCGTTAAAAAAGTGTCACTGTCTGCAGTACGCACGCTAAATGTAAAAAAAGTGAGTTACATTTGCGTTAATTTTCGATTCTTTTCAATATGCATTTGAAGACATTTTGTCAAGAGCAAGCCGTTGTTATAAATTAGTTCAGTTTATTCCCAAATCATCATACCCGTACATTCCATTAAATGTGGCTGATAACTTTTATAACATGAATTCTTGTTCTTTGGTAATTTTTTATTCGCTTCACTGTTTTCAATACGCTGTTCTTTTATTATTGCATGGTTACTTTAGTCAGTTTAGTGGATTGTGTGCATTTGTATCATTTCACCTTAAACAAAGTGACCACTTGAGATTTGTGATCAGTGGCGTATTTAAAGGGAAGATGGCTCCCCAAACAGGATGACAGAAGCGACAAGTGTAAGATAACAGTAGTTTTTGAGACCAAAATATGCAAAATTCTTTTCTTCAAAAAGCTTTATTTGTTTAATATACCGCCCTCAAAAGAAGATTGACCTCCCTTATTTTATGTGATTGCTTGATAATCAGGCTGACCTTATTCTATATGTTATCCTCAAAAAAATTAGTTTCAAAAGATGCCAAAGTTTGTCATGAGACATTATTTGTTTTAACACCATTAACGTGTAGGCTACCCTCAAAGGGATTGCCTTGAAATTTCTTTTCCAAAGTGAGCTAGCAGAGCAAAAAGTTTGATGAGGACCCTAGTTCTAGATAAAGATTGTTGGTCCTTTGATTCGTTGACCTGCAAAATCAGTAGGCGACAGAACCAACCAGTCTTCCTATTATGTGTAAGTGGCACAAAAAGAGATAGAGGGATTTCGGATGACTCTTGGAAGGGACAATTATCGGAGCCACCTCGGGGGCCATCAACACGAGTAACCTATCTGGTTATTATATATATACATGTATGTTTTTGGTATTTGCAAGCAAAACGATGAACACCATTTCTCAAATCACCTGCCAGCGATTGCCTCATGAGATAGACTCTACTACAAACACATCTGGCTTAATGCTGTTGCAAACCATAAAGTCTATTAGAAAATAGCTATTGCAAAAATCTTTGTATTTTGGCATTCAGATTTGTTGGCAGTGATGAACTAAATCTTTTTATTGTGCATGAGACAATGGGTTTTGTGTATTATTAAAATATTTTGCCTGTACACAAAGAGCTTTGCTCCACTTTTTTCTCTCTATTTCCCAACCACAAACACGTCATCTCTATAATTATATCATAATCGATTGATTGCATCAATTATTTCTGCGAGTATTTTGACCTCTGGTCTGACCAGGTTTTAGACGGCAGCAGGCTCAAAATTTTTTATAAATTTTTATATGGCACTTACTGCCCTCCATACAGAGAGTTTACATAATTGCATTGACCACTAAGTGTCAAAAGTGAGCTACAAAATTTATGGTTGCAACGCTTGTTCAGATTTGTTCGGCTGGTTGATGGTATAACATTCCGACTGCATGGAACCTTGAAGAAAGTAAAAATGTTCAGGTATCTTGGGGTATCTTTTGTGAGTTATGATCTACGCAAAACAAAGACATAGAATTCGATGTACGGGGGCAAAACAAGTGCACTAACGATTGAGCATCGATGTTCAGCTTGCATGTAACAAGAGGGGTCAAAGCTTTCGAAATTTACATCGGTTTTTGTTGCTATCCTCATTTCTTGTTATGGATTGTAGATGATAACCAAAAAATGTAAATCTCTAGGGCAAGCTACAAAAATGGGATTTTGAGAAAAGTTGAAGCAGGGATATCTAGAACTACGGGATGCGAAGCTCAATTTTGCATGTGACAACTGTAGGGCTATTAAGCCAAAACAAATTTTTGATACAAAAATTCATTTACTGCACCAATCAAGAGCTGCATCAACGTGGTGGTGCAGTCCCCAGCCCCGTTTGGGCTGGGTTGAAATGGCTGTTGGATTTCCCAAGGGTCCCAGTTACCCCAGGCACTCCCCTTCACTTTTTCGCTACGCTGCCCCCTGAACGACTGCAAAAGGGCAGCTCACAGCTTCTTCAAAATCGGTCGCTTGTTTTCTCTTTTTCTTTTCTCTAGCTCCTCTCTTGCTCTTCTTCGTCTCCTCATTCTCCTTCTGTTGATGAGCAGTAACGTTCATCCCAACCCTGGCCCCATTTTTCCTTGCTCTATGTGCACTGGAAATGTGACATGGTGGGGCAAGTCAGTGCAATGCTACGCTTGCTCTTAATGGGTCCATCTAAGGTGCTCACAACTTTCCTTATCCCAATTCAGAGCTCTTGGCAGCTCTCACTCTTGGAGCTGCCCCCCTGCCGAATCACTGTGACTCCCTTCTTGGACTCCTCCGACATGTATACCTCCACTGTGCAATCTAGCTCCACCTCTGCTAACGCTGCTCTCTTGCCCCACCCTTGTCTACAAACCTCTTATCCCCATCTTCCCATTCTATATTCTCTCCCTATGCCCCTCCACCACCGTCCCTTCCTCCTTTTATTCTGCACCTCCTGCCTCCACTCTCCCCCTGACTCTCTCAGGGTTCTTCAATGGAATGCTGGAGGTCTTCGAGCCAGGAGCACTGAACTACTCCACTTTCTTTCATCCCATCCTGTCGACCTTATCTGCATTCAGGAATCCAATCTTAACTCCTCTTCCTCTTTCCGGATTCCTGGATTCTCTGCTTTGCATTCTGATTGTACCCACTCCCAGTCTGGCATTCTCTCTCCTGATACCACGCACACTAGTGGCGGCATTGTCATTTTCGTCAGGCAGGGCCTATCTTTCTCTGAACTTTCTATCTCCTCTCTTTCTTTGCTTGATCCCTACTCTGATTATGTAGGGATCAACATCTCTCTGAACAACTCCTCCTCACTCTCTTTTTTTAATGTGTATGCCCTCCCTATTTGCTCCTCCGCAACGGATAGTAGAACAGACTCCTTTTCTCCCTCCATTCTTCCCTCCTCCAGAAATCTTTTCATTCTGGGGGACTTCAATTGCTGTCACCCCCTTTTAGACTCAAGAGGTACTTCCGACTCCCGTGGGGAAGAAGTATTCGACTGGGTCATCTCCTCTGACCTCCACCCCCTCAATGACACTGACACACCCACCCTTCTCCATCACTCCTCTCCTGACATCTCCTTTGCCCCCTCTTCTCTTGCCTTTTCCTGCTCATGGGAGGTGCTACAGGACCTTGGTTCTGACCACCTACCAATTCTACTCTATCTCTCTCTCTCCGGTCTTTTGCCCCAATGAGCGTCCCCCTTCCTTCAATTTTCAGAAAGCTCGTTGGGATGGCTTTGCCTCCTACATTGACTCTCACTGTCCTTCTGCAGAGGAATGCTCGTGTCTTTCTCTTTCCTCTGCTGCTGCTCTCTTTACCTCTCTGGCACTGAATGTGGCCAAATCTTCCATTCCTTTCGGCCGCATCAATCGCCGTCCTAAAGCCTGGTGGTCTGCTGAGGTGGAAGAAGCGGTTAGTGAAAGACCCAAGACTTTTGCTGCTGCTCACAAAAGTGATGAAGGATCGCCAGGCTTACATCTCCGCCTCTCGATGCGCCTCGTCAGTCATCGCCAAGGCCAAGGCGGAGGCATGGCAGATGACTTGCTCTTCTCTTTCACCTACATCTAACCCTAAATCTGTACACTCTTTTCTTTGCTCTATTGCTGGCTCATCTTCCTCGTCTTCTTCCTCTCCTAACTTCTCCAACTGCAGCACTGGAAGAAAGTGACTGGAGGTGGTGCACTGATGGCAGAATAAAGAACTTTAAACTGGCAATTTTTTGTACAAACTGGAACTAGTTAGCTGCCACAAAAATGATATTCTAATAATGTTCACTAAATATCAACAGGCTTGTTCAGAAATAATGTACAATAATTCAAGTTGGTTTATGATAAAACTCAAAAGTCGGAAATTGAATTCATCATGGTATTCCATATTTCTTTCCTCTTCAACATATTTTTCTAAAATTGCAGCAGCTATCAAAACTAAATTTGCTTGAATTTTTGCTGAAAATGTAGTACTTTTTTCAAAAATCAACGACTTGCACAAAGCAAGAACGTTTGCTAGCTGTGAAACTTTCATGAGATATTTTGATGGTAAAATATGTTTGTAGATGAAAAGTGGTAACAGATCTCTGTGTACACATGCACGCAATGCCAATTCTTTTGTAATGATGACAAAAGCAAGCAGTTGAGGAGGTGCTGATGTATCATCATTGACCATATAATAAAACTGCACACTATTACCTTTATTAAGATGAAGAAATCCTTCAAACCATGTTTCGGCACTCAACTTTTCCTTTAATGCATCAAAATTTGGAAAAATATCTCCCAATGAAATGACTTTGTTTAAACTCTGAAGTTTTGCATTTTCCAATTCCAATCGAGCAGAGCTAGAGCTGCAGGAATTAGGTCGAAAAGTAGTGGGTGTTGATGACAAGTATGCTGGTTGATTAGGAAATATCCGTGGTACAGCATTAGGTTATAAACATTGTCTTTGTAAAATTTGGCTGTCGCGTGAGTTGTGCCTACTCATTTGAGTGTCACTTGAAGTTATCAACATTAAAATGTTTTTCGCAAACTCTTTGACATCTCCTGGAAGCCAATTTTTGCAAGGAATAGCTTTTATCCACTTCTGATAAAGTATATCATTTTTGGAAATTTAAAAACTGCTACTTTTTCAATGGCTTGACTAGAGCGATAACCAGTGTTGCACTCTGGGACTCAACATGCAAACACCATAGTATTCAAAGTAGCAATATCAATACACAAATTTATATAACTGAACTAAAACTCTGAATACAGAAATCATAATATAATATTGAGTTGCCATGTTTGAAATGGTTACCCTACTATCTTAATTTCAGAAGTCAAAATTTTATTATGAATCTTTGACTGTAACTACAAACTCTAAATTCGGAATCTTAGCTCCGAAGAAGCAGTAATAGCTAATGAGTTCAGAAATGACCACTGCTAATGACTACCAATACTACAAAAGGAGGTCAACAATATATTGCTGGTTACACTAGACAATTGGCTGCTCAAATACTTTGTTTAATAACTTATGTTTAAAGTATATTGCATTTAAAAATAAAATGACTTAATTAACGTAAACTGCCGGTACTAGTAGTTTACAGTAACCAGTTGACCTTAATTAAATATGATGCATTACCAATACTGGCAATCAGTTGATCCTTAAGTCACAACTCTTTGAAATGTCGCTTAAAACTGGACCTATGATCTACTAATAAATAAAAATAGTAGTGTCCAAGGAATATCTCAAGAGTACCGGTACATCAAGTTTTCAATTTTCAATAAAATTCAGTCCAAAAACAAAAAGTTATTTTGTTACATGTGGCACAAAACTAAAAGCATTTCTAAACTACAGAAGTAAAGTGATGCAGTCTTCACAACATCAATTGATGAATTTTGAGTAAACATCTGCTTTAGCATTACCACTTTTACATTCTTGCTAGCTGGCTGGCAAGAATGTTTCATTTAGTAACTTCTTGAATTTTAGATAACAGTAATATTTTAGTTAGTAACTTCTTAAAGTTTAGATACCAGTAATAGTTATTTCCCAGCATTTTGACTCTCAGTTACATGATACAGTTGGCCTAAAACATACAAACTGAGACAGCTAGGCTACGTTGATTAATTAAACTTTGCTTTTACAGCTACTGTATGATTTTTATCAGTTACAGTTACACATTATATGAAACAAAACGAACTGAATTTGAATAGGCAGCCGAAAGCTGAAAAATATTGCTTCCAATAGGCCTATCTAAAACTTTTCTTTTTTGCAAGTCCATGATAAATTTAATTCAAAAAAAACTGGTCAAACTATTTAACGATATTTAGAGACAAACTTAAACCATCCAAATTATTGAGGTTGAAATTAAGCAAGGCTATCTGACAATTATACCACACTGATAAGTACTATCGCTGACCAACAAACAAGTTTATCTGACCATAGCAGGTAGCCCTACTATTAACGGAGAAAAAAGGCGTTGATCACGTGGTTTCGCATCCCGTAGTTCTAGATATCCCTGAGTTGAAGGTAAATGACTAATGGATGAAGTTGTTGCACCGAAACTTGAAATTCTTCCATCGACCGCTGCTCTACCTATTGAAAGGTTCGGCTACGTTGGTTTGGCCTTATATGTAGAATGTCTCAATCGAGGCTTAATCGTCTAATCACTTTTGTTACATCACCTGGAAAAACACCACTTGGCCACCTAAGAACTAAATGAATGATCTACATGAGCAACTTAGATAGTTCTAGACGTGGAATTAGACTAGTTGAGTAAACGCTTGTAGCGCGAGAGTGCAGAGAAGTTAACTGGCTTATATTTATGTAGAGGCAATTTCTTTGGCGACAATTTAAACGTCTTTATCCCAAATGCCCCTCAAAATAAATGATCGTTATTCCTTAAGAAAAAGCTGATGACCTCTGCTGCAAAAACAAAAAACAGGTCTCCATTCTAAAAAGGGTATAAAAATGACCCCATTGCAATTTTACTTCAAATATTTGCAGAGTTTTCTACATTTCAGAAAATTTTCGAGAAAATTTCAAATTCCTTTTTAAAAAAGCACATTGGTCTGCATTTGTTTCATTTCTGCACACACGCATACACACGTGCAAACGCTCAAACAATTACCACGCACACCCAATAATCAAATATATTATTCGAAAATTTTAGTCATAGTTTATTTTTCTCTTGCTTTCAAGAATCACAAGATGTAAAAATATCAAACATCCTGAACCCCCATTCTTTTTCGAAAAGGGAGAAATGAAAAGCTGCAAAAACATTTAGGGAGGAATGCATAAAAAATAGTTCGGAAACCCTTGTACCAAACTGAAGAAGCAACCCAAATCAATGTAGCCTACCGTACATATTTAATAAAAATGTACCTTTACTTGGAATGTGCACAAGTTTATGACGAAACACGATGGAATGCGCCCGCGCATAAACAAAAGCGTCGCGTTGACATTATTTGTTGTGATACGAAATTAGTGTCGTTAGCGAACTATGCGACATCATAATCTAAATTAATGTTATCACAAATACCCAGGAGCATTGACAAGGGGGTACGTTTGGTACCGGCCCAGATATTTTAGGGAGCCCGGATTTTTGAAAAGGTCGCGCGCAATAATAATAAATTAGGCCTAAGGTTTCTATTTTTTCTATTAACAAATGCATAACCAATGTAATAATGTTTGTGACATGATGACTAATGTGCTTGATTTATTGCCCCACATATAGAAATTTGATTATTTGAATAGTGAAGTAGCCAGGCAGCAATGTGTTATTTATATAAGAGTGGAGCTACAAAAAAGAAAAATTAGCGCAAAAAGAAAAGGAATTTTTGAGCAATTATGCCAAACACTCAACCATTTGTATTTGGATAAAACCCTGCAACCCCAGTTTACCAGATCGTCGTTAAAAGGGGCCCAAAATTAATGTTGATACCGGGCATGGACTGTTCTCTCAACGGCCCTGCGAATACCGGTATATATTTTAGAAACACGCTGTTAAAACAAATTTCTTTTGATGACAGAGAAGAGGTTGCAAAGTTTTGATGAAGAGAGCTTCCAAAGTAGCCCCTGATAGATGCTGACAAAAAAGTAGGCCTTCTTGCTTAAAGTCAACAGTCTTTTTCAAGTCTATTACTTTTTTTAAAATAGTAATTAATCAGTCCCTGATCAAAACTATTTTCAAACATTGCAGGTTTGAAATTAGCCAAAAATTTTGTTATCGTGAAAAAAAGTGTACCCTTGTTTAGAATGAACACAAATTTATGACAAAAAATAATAGAATGCGCACTTTTTATTCGAATAAATACGGTGTAACTCGTTATACATCGCCTCCTGCATGCACTGAATATTTGAAAATTCATAGAATTTTTAAGTTAAATGATTATAGCCTAGACATACTGTACAAAGATTTTCTGCAAGCCGAGAGAAATCTCGTCGGTGACCACATGCGGCCTGCGGGTCAGCGTTTGGATTACACAGACGTAGCTTATGTTGTTACACAATGTTGATGTTACTTGGCTAAAAAGTGGTACAAGCGACAACTCGCAAGGTGTTGTAATGTACTTGGCTAATGCACAGCCAGCGCTGAGGAGACGGGAGACGATCCGAGTCACCGTAAAAGATTCCATTCTACTCGAATCGTCTGCACGAAAAGACTTGCCTCAACAATTTGCAACAGTGCTAAAGGCTTGATTGCTATGACTTCAACTCGAGTTGATGCTGGACCTCCCTTCATATATAATTTATTTAATGACTGATCTTTGTATGACGAGAACGAGGCTTTGCTTGGAAGGCTTAATTCAATCATTTTCGGCATTGCTATTTCAAAAAAACTACTGTATTTCTTCATACAATAACGGCAATGCTAACGTAGAAATCAATGATGTTCCACAAAAATTTTTCAAAGCAAGATTTTGCATCCTATTCGCGTGCATAGATCTTTGCGGAGGTGCGTTACCAATGTTTTTTAACGTTCATGTTGTAGCAAAGCAGGTATTTCAATTTTCACAAGCTTGCAAAAATTGCTTTCAGAAATTTCAAAGCGCGATATTCTAGCCAACTACAATTAACTTTGAAATTAAAAAAAAACTTAACTCGATGCTTGACATCACGCTTTGACTCTTCTTCAAGCGACTCGCAACTAGGGTTGGATTATCCGGATAACGGTTAACCGGTTAACCGATTAACCGCGAGTTTATTTGCTATCCGATATCTGGATATAATTCTGTCGGTTAACCGGATAAAAGAATATCGTTGCTAATGCTTTAACGCTTTTTAGTAAGTTTCAACATTCTTTGTTATGAGATGGCTGACTCCTGCTGAGGGCAATTAAACTTTTGTTCATAACTTTTGTTGTTTTATAGTTTCAACTACTCGTAAAATGCATAAGTGAACTTTACTCACACGCCCCAAAGAAAGCCAAGGAAATGATTATTTTAATAGAAAACTGCATTTGCGTTGTGAGGTGAAGTTTGTGAAGTGTGCAGGGTTTGGATGCAAGATTTCAGTTGAATTTGAAAAGCTGTAAATACAACCTAGTTTAAACTGAATAAATTTAAGAGATGGAATTTAAACGTTTTAAAAGTGAAAATTCCGTGTGGGGTTACTTTCTACGATCAAGAAATGGTGATAGAGCAAAATGTGAAATCTGCGAAAACACGATTTCTTGTAAAGGTGGATCTACAGGAGCAATGAGAAATCACCTTTGTCTAAAACATAAAATTCTTCTCGACACAAAGAAGGCAAAACAGCAAGTTTTTTTGGAAAACGCAAACAAAAGTTCCGCGGGCACCAGCACGATTGAAAACTATTTTAAACCAACCAAAGAGTCGCTGGAAAGGGTTGTTGCAGAGCTAGCAGCTGTGGACAGAATTTCTTTTAACACCATTTCTACTAGTAAGCAACTAAGACAAGCATTTTTGGCAAGAGGATACAAGCTACCACAAACGGTGCAAAATGTCAGAAGTATTATCATATCTTTTTCCCAAACACTGAAAAGCGATATAAAGAAAATGATTGAAATAAAAAAAGGGGCCGGAAAATGTTGTTCTGTCACTCTTGATGATTACACAAGCACAAGAAGCAGAAGATACATGAACTTAAACCTGCACTATGATTCAAACCCTGTTAATTTAGTAATGGTAAGAATCAAAGGTTCTATGCCAGCTGAAAGAGTAGAGAATTTGGTGAAAGCAAGATTGCACGAGTTTGGCCTCAAGATGGAAAACATTGTTGCAGCTACGACAGATGGAGCTAGTGTGATGAAGAGTTTTGGAAGAATGATTTGTTGCGTCCACCAGCTCTGTTTTGCGCATGGTTATCATTTAGCAGTAACTGATTTCTTGTATGCAAGGCAAAATCTCTTTGAAGGACTAGAAAAGGAAAGGGAAAATAATAATACTGGATCGGATTCAGAATCTTCTTCAGAAGAGGAGATGGAAGAAGTTGATGAAGGTGCTGTAGATCTTGTGGAGACTGAAGCAATTGGCGTAGAACTTCAACAGTTTGTTGCGGAAATGATAGGGAAGGTTAGAACAGTGGTAAAGGTGTTTCACAAAAGTCCTCTTAAGGACGAAATTCTGCAAAAGAATATCCAAGCACAATTGAACATAGAGCTGAAGTTGATTCTAGATTCAAAGACTAGATGGAACAGTCTTTTGGAGATGATTAAAAAATTTGTAAGAGTGGAAAAATGTATCAGAATGGCTCTTGTGGAAATTGGAACTTCTACCACCATTACGAACGCAGAAATTAAAATTCTCCATGATCTGATTGATGTCCTTGAACCTGTCAAACACGCTGTAGATGGACTTTGCAGGAGGAACGCTACACTTCTTACAGCTGAGCGGATTCATGATTTTGTGTTTAAAACTCTCTCTAATTCTAATTCTGCGTACTCGGCATCTCTTAAGTCTCATCTTGAGGTAAGAATCAAAGACAGGAGAAATGCATGTCTTGTTCATCTACTTGAATATTTGCATGATCCCAATTTTCTAATGAAGAACAAGTTTGATATTTTTGGCGAATACAGAAACAAAAACAAGATGTACACTCTTACTGCAGCCCTAATGCAAAAACTGTTTGGAGTACCAGAGCCTGATCCTGGGGAAGAAAGCCAGCTTGCATCACTTGCTTCTACTTCAGTATGTAGAGACTCATCACGTGCATCTCTCAAAGAAGAACTAGAGCGAGCTGTCACGTCAGCATCAATTCCAGCTACTCGTCCTTCCATTACTCCAAACCTTAACAGAAGAATGGTCCAAAAAGAATGTGAAGTGTTTGAAGCTTCTGGGATACGACCTGCCAACCTTCAGACTCTCTATGAAGCTCTGCTTACTATTCAGCCAACTTCTGTGGAAGCAGAAAGAGCATTCAGTGCATGTGGACTCTTTGTTACAAAACTCCGGTCTCGTCTACATGATTCCACAATCGATGCATTGTGCTTTATAAGGAATGCGTTGCAGAAACAGTGAACATTAAATCTGCGTAATTTTTTCATATTCGATTGTACTGCACGTGTGCTTATGTCTGTAATAAAACTGTACAATACTTTTCATATTTAGCAGTTATTATCCGGTTAACCGGTTAGTTAAATTCCAAATACACGGATATATTCGTTATCCGGATAATAAAAATTATTGATATCCGAAGTAACCCTACTCGCAACCAACATTACATTTAGTTTAGCTGTAGACTTAAAATCAGCTTTAACCAGGCAAGGCAAAGCAATTATGCCACTTTTGATGTTGTGACGTTAAATTAGATATTTTCTGAAATTTTTCCAATGTTTGAAGTTTTGGGCTTTAAGCTGGATGTTGAAACCGATCTAAATGTGTGTTTCTTCTTTATTATAATTCTTATACGGGCGTATTTATGGTGTGCAAAGTGATCTCCGGCTGCCTTAAAATGACCCCGCATACTATTTTGGCTGTATGTTTCACACGTATTAAATTCATTGTCAAAGTGAAGTTTAACCGTCAGAACCCAGGAAAACGCATGAAATGTGTTTTAAATGTTTTCCTGTAATAACCTCGAACATCTCTGCTCATATTTCTAAACTTACTAAGGCTGCCTTGCGTCAGAATTTTCCAAGACATATCAGGGATTTTATGGCTAAAATGAGTCTAAGGCAAAAAAAGTTAAAAAGTTCTTAAAAGTCAGCAATTTGCTCTCTAAAGTGAGGTTGATGTCACTCAGATTGTTGGAGTATTGTTCTTCGTAAAAAAAAGGTTTTCGCCTTCAATTTAAATTCAAAATACGCAAAGAACTAAAGCTTTTAAAAACAAAAAAGGCATGGTCTTCACGTTTGTTTCTACATCAAAATAGGAAAGTGTTTGAGAGTGTAAACGTGACCGATAAAAAGTGTCCAGGATTGTTGTGTATCTTCAGGTATGGTAATCCTAGAATTCACTACTGATCAAGAGTGATCTCTAATTTTTTATTTGAGTGCTCACATTTTTGAGCGTAAGAAATTATACAATGTTGTAACTCGGTAAGTCGACGTAGCATGCGTTAGCTTCAATAATAATTTCATTCTTCTGGTGAAAAATGGCCTAATCACTTCGTCTGCTGTAATCAGTAGCGTGTCCCATTTGATTGAAGGATAAATTAGCGTTTTGTAGTAATTGCATTGTTTCGGTGCATGGTGCGTATTATTTACATACGACTGAAATCGCCTATAAGGGTGTTATGTGAATTCTTGCCTTTGTTTTCTTTGGTCGGTGCTCTTCTTGTTATGGAACTTCGATGTCAGCTGGCCACAAGTCGGATATCAAAAACTCAAAATTTTTTGTAATGGTAATTAGCACTCTGCTATAGATAACCTGTCATCAGTCGACCATGTATAAGTTGATCGTACAAAAAAAGCGAAGTTTTCTTACCAGTCTATTAAACTTGTTTAAGAGATATTTGTCTTTCTTTAGTCAAGAATTCCTGATTTCCAGAACTCTGATAGATAACTCTTTTTCAAATGAATGTTTTCCTCTTCAAAAACGTTTTTGTTTGATATTGAGGTTTGATAGTTTGTTTGATATAGTGAGTTGCCATCAAGTAATTAGCATTATTATTCTGGAAAAGTTCAGACAAAATTGTGGTCTGCTCAAGGCAATTTTTAATGAGGGCTAAGCTCTTAACGAATTCCTGACAGGTTGACATAAGGCAAATCACTTTAAACATAGCGCTGTCTATTGTTTTAACATCTTTTTTTTCTATTAGAAAAGAAAAATGCTTATGCCAAACGAAAAAGCAGTTCCGCAGTGAAGGAATTGCACGACATAAAAATGCAATCCAGAGCTCACTAAACTTTTTGACTATTTTTTTAACTGGACATCACGCTCTGACGCTCTGCTGCACAGTTCAATGGCGGATCCAGAAATTTTTAATAAGAAAATAAATTATTGCGTATATTGTGATCAAGTGCAATAAAAGTTGTTACGAGCGTATTTCACAGTTGTCGAGTTGGCTTAAGCTTCTGTAGTACTCAGCAGACCGAAATACGAGATGCCACAATGAAAGAAAGCAGATAGGCTACTTCATTTTGACTCGCATAAACACAAAAAGTTTGAAAATCGAAAGTTGCATCGCTCTGTGCTGTTTTTATTTTCTCAATTTGAAGCCCAAAAATAAATTCAACCTAACAATGTTAGCTACCTCAGTCTCCACACTGTAAAGACGTAAGGAAAAATTACGGTACAGTGATTTTTAATGTAAGGCAAAAAATTCTATTAATTTCAAAAACTTATAAGTGCTGCTTTTTTAAGTCTAAATTTCTGAGATCCTGCGACATAAGATTACTTTCTTGGTCTATACTTGTATTTTGAGGTGAAACTTGTACCGATTCGCATGATTTAACACACCGATCCCTTGCAAAACTTGTGACTTCGCGCCTAAACTGATCAAGCAGCTTTTACTGTTATTACTATTTTAATTCAAGCTCATTAAAATTCTGTAGAATTAGCCTGCACTTCTCATTTATAAATTTTTTGTTCCTTATCGCGTAAATAAGATCACAATAGTGTGTATTAATTGTACTCGTAGCCAAAAGTTTAAGACTTTTTAAATTTTTGATATAGATGACAAAATGCGGGTTTATTTGTTAAAAACATGACAAACCGCATATAAAATGTAAAAATTACCAGCACCGAACGTTTTTCCATATGCATCATTAGAGTATGATACAGATTGTCTGTAAAAGTCAATATTTTGTCTGTACTCCCTTAGTTTGGGTAGGAACAGTGTTTAACTGAATGAACGGTTCATCCCAGAGTGAATAAAATTTTTATCAATGATTTTTGTACACTTGTAATTATCTAATTTTTGACCCAGCAATCGTGGATGACTAGAACTAGCTAACTGCTAGTGAGCTCAGGTAGAATTAGAGTCTAATACAGGGGTGGGCAAGCTACGGCCCGCGTACCAAATGTGGCCAGTCAGCACTTGTAGAAACTTACCTATATCTAATGTAATATGACGAAGTATTTGCGAAATTTTCTTGCGATTATTTTAGTAAATGAAATTGGAAGTGATAAAAATAGTACTTCTGCTTTTCCGGATGTGACATTTCTTTATTAGGGCAACGCACATTATTCGAAGTTTTAAGTTGCTTTGTAATGAAGAATTTTTTTATAAATAAACTTGTGTAACATTGTGCAATGAGATTTGCAAGTCAAAAACGGAAAATGGAACAGGAGTGTCAAGCTTTCAATGAAGATTGGTCGTGAAAATATAAGTCTGTTGACGTTTAGAGCAAAGCTGTGTGCTTGTTTTGACAAGATTCGGTGGCGGTTTTTAAAAGGAATACAATCCTAAAAGACATTATCAAAAAAAACTGGGGTTTAGTGTTAATTTATCGCAAAAAGAACGAAAGAGAAAATCCATTGAATGAATTCAAAAGTTGAAAAATCAGCAAACTCTTTTCACGAAGCAATCGTCACTGCAAGAAGCTTCCACTGAAGCAAGTTTTGCTCTGTCATACAATATCATAAAGCACAACAAGCCATTCTCTGATCGGGAAATATTTGAAAGAGTGTTTGCTGGATGCTGCAAATATCTTGTGTCCGAAAGCTAAAACAAAGTTTAAAAAATTGTTTTACTAAGAAAAACTGTTGTACGTCGAGTAAATACTATTAGTGAGGATTCGTCATCTCAACCATTCGGCAATTTCGATGGTATTCTTTGACTTTGGATAAAAGCACCGATGTGAAGGACACAGCACAATTATTGGCGTTTGTTCGTGGATTGAATTCCAATTTTAATGTGACTGAAGAGCAGCTGTCTGTTGAACCACTCAAAGACGCTACCGCAGATCGTGATTCTTGTTCTCCACCAAACTTCGACGGTAAAGAGAAACTTAGTTGCTATGCCATTGTCTGGGTACATAAAACGTCATCGCGAAAAAAGCGGGTTCGCTTTATCTCAGGGTTAAAAATATAACCACTTTTATTTTTGCTTTACCTGAAAATCACTGTAAATAACAAAAAGTCATACATGCATGTTATACACACTACCGTACGTTATCATTCGTTGCTTTTCAAAAAAACACTTTCGTTTGCATCCTGATTATTATATTTTAAAGTTTTTAGTAAAGTCTTAAAATTAAAGTTCACTTATTTCCTACTGGCTTTGGACTCTAACTTGCCTGGTATGCAGGCGCCCACGTGATTATAAAACTAAATAAGATTAGTCAAATTTTGAAACTTGCCTGCTATTTGCACTCTCACGTGAATAAAAAACTAAACGAGATCAGCCAAATTTTGTGGCCCGCCAACTTTTGCATTTCTTTTTGGGATGCAACGATTAATGGCGTTGCGTTCAAATTCGCATCAAGACAAGGCGCACTCCAGTAAAGTTTCACTGTGCTTACGGATAAGTCATGCACTCAAAGTTTTTTGATTGCTTTTTCAAGTTTCTTTGCATCAGTGGATAGTTTCTTCGAAATTTTGATTTCAAAAGTATCCATAAATTCTTATAGGATTCAAATCTGGGCTGTTTTAGGCCAGTCTAAAATTTGCATTTTTTCCTATTCCAAAACTGAGAAACATTTTTGGAACGGTGAAATCTTACACCATCACGCACAAAAATCGTGCACTTATGAACAGTCATGAGTGACTATTTCTTCGTAATGTGAGGTGTTTCTGATTGTTCGTGGTTGTTCCAGCTGGGAGAAAAACGGTCCAACTGTTCCGCTTACTGATGTATCTACATGTAACAATGAGGCTTGGAGTGGTGTTCTATATTGTGTAAGGTGTGTCCTATGTCAAATCGTTTTCCAGAAGGTCTTCGGACGTAGTTTTGGCGTGCATTGTACCGCTGTATTGTAGATTCGTCACAAAACAACATCTGATGCCACTGTTGAATTGTGCACGTCATTATTTCCTTAGCAAACGTCTAACGTTTAACTTTCACAGCGTTTATCAGACAGCTTTTTTAAAGGTTTGTGTCAGGGGTTCCCAACCTTTTTGTTGCTGTGTACCACTTGTGGAGTTATTCTGTAGCTGCGTACCACCTAATTTGACAATTAGTTTTTGTCCATAAAAGAACTGTACAAAAAGGTTAACATACACAATAACATACAAATATAATACAAGTAAACGAGTCCGCAATTAAAAAATGCATAAAACTAAACTTAACTTATTTGCACATGTACATAAACATAAATAAGCAAAATACTTAACTTATCGAACAATAAGTACTCGTAAGTCAATGAGATGGTTGCGCTTGGTTTTCTTCAACTAGTTTTGCAAGTCGCGGAGATATTTTGCTCACAGGACATCGGAAATGTTGCTCTGAGTTTACGAGACGATTTCTTGTCTTCGGCTTGATTGTAAGAAAAGTAGAAAATCCTTGTTTGCATTCCCATGTCGTTGGAAATATGAGAAGCTGAGGAATTGCATTTTTTGCTAGTGCCGAATAGGAGAGACTTACATTCAACTAGAACTCGGCCAATTTATGATTAATAAACTTTTCCTGTGCCCTTTCATCGCACTGCAAATCTATGAGTTCTTCTTGTTCTCCAGTTCCCACTGAGAGATTGCGAGGCTTGACAGTGAATGGATTCCGATTGTAAGTGGATGCTTGTGCATCACCTCACCATCATTGAAGAAGTACTGCTTGATATTATCTATGAACAGAAGAAAGTATTTGATGATTTCTTGACCAAATGCAATAATAGGCTCCCCTGCAAGTGACGCCACATTCTCAAACATTCCAAATTGTCTGTTCTCATTGTTTTTTATCCACAAATCGAGTTTTCGAATAAATGCGGTCAATTTGATTGAGAAATCAATGATGTTGCTCTCAGGCTCCTGAAGAGAACAATTGAAGTGATTCATGACTTCAAAAACATGTGACAGATAGACGATGTGAAGAATGAAGTTTTCGTCTTCAAGAATCTCTGAAATTTGTGATCTTTTGTTTGGAAAAACTGAAGCAGCTCACCACAAAAAACATATAGTGGTATTCCCGCGAGACAGCCACCTCACTTCCGTATGAAATAGCAATGACGTGTATTCTGATCCGACATCCTCACAGATGACCTTAAAGAGACGACTATTTCAAATGTCTTAATGTAGTTTGCCATCTTAACAACCAGGTTCAAGCTTGTCTTTATACCGGGAGGTAAAAGTTTAGCAGCAAGAGCGAATCGGTGTAAGACGCAGTGAACGGAAGTGGCAGATGGAAACACTGCCTTCACCCGAGCTTGGAACCCAGATTTTCTGCCAAACATAGCCGTAGCGCAGTCAGTGGTACTACCAACTAGCTTAGTTCATTGGAGATCATTTTGTTGAAAAAGTTATCAACAAGCTCGAACACGTCTTTTCCTTTCGTTATAGTTCTCATTTCATTGATCAGTAGTAATTCACTTCGAATTGCATCTTTAGTAGTATAACGCATATAGACCAGAAGTTGTGCGTAGTTTGACACGTCGGTTGATTCAACCAGTTGTATGGTAAATCTATATTTTGAGCCCTGTACTTCCGTAATGACTTGTTCTTTGATATCAGTAGACATTTCTGTAATACGCCGCTGTATAGTATTATTTGACACCGAAACACTGTTAAATTTTGACACTGCTTCATTGCCGATCACATGCTTCACCAGCACTTTTGCTGCAGGCATGATGAGTTCCTCAGCTATTGTGTGAGGCTTTTTGTTCGTCGCCACAAGAAGTGCAATTTCATAAGAGGCTGTCACTATCCCCACCGACTGCTGATATTGCTTTCCCGTTTTGTCGAGTCGTTGTTTTTTCGCATTTTCTCCAAGTTGCTTAAAATAATTAGGATCGCGGTCCTTCTTGTCTGGATGATCAGTTTGGAGATAGCGTTGTAGAAGACTTGACCTTGTTGATGCATTTGATAATGTCTTCATACACACCACACATTGTGGCGCAGATTCCCGCTTATTCTTTAATTCAATAAGACGAAAATTAATATATTGATCGCTATACTGTCGTTTGGGCATCTTGATTTCACACGATGATAATATGAAATAAAAACAAATGTTGCTTTTTATATATTAAATATATACAATAAGTTTCATAATCGATAAAAATAATTTAGTAAGTTAATTAATTACAGCACTGTACCCACTCAGTCAGCAGAATGGTGTGTGTATGCGTTCCTGAGTCTATGCCGCCAACTTAGGAAAAGGTTGTTGAAAGGCAGTTGGACGTAGCACTTTCGATTATGCTTTCCTAACTAACTTGGAAAAGAAAGACAAAATTCACAGCAAGACCTGGGATTCAATTTTCTGTATTCAATTGACGTACAAAAATTTGTTCCGAACACCCATCCTAGCTTCACGAGCATATATAACAGCCAGATTCCAACAGCAAAGAAAAATATAGTCAAGTAGAACAGCAGATAAAATATAGCTAGCTAGGATAGCAGAATTTTATTTCAAAATTCACAAAGCCTCTATCGGTCTATCACTGAATGAACTCACAAACGCCAATAAACAAAAATATGAGGCACAAGCACAAGTCAGTATACGTACTGACGAAAAAACTTTCGAAAAGGTTCTTCACTGATAAGCCTATCACATTTCTTTCAAAAAAAATTTGAATCAACCAGTTCTTTTCGCGTCTTACATCATAATAAGTTTTAACCAAATATGAGCTCGTTACTGGAGATATTGTGTAACACGCTAGCTAGAATATTTGATCGTGTTGCAGCTTGGTGCTGCTGCAGATACGCTATAGAAAGAAAAAAAAGCGCCAATCGAGCTATCCAGTCCACGTAACAGTATGCTACATCGTGCATATATGCAGATATTTACTGTATATGTACTACAATTGAGAAGCAAAAGAAAATGAACTGGAGCCAAATTCACATTACTACATTTCTCTGGGTGGGAATTTATGTGAAAACAAATTTTTTTTGCATTTTTGGAAAAACATTTCGCGTACCACTAGAAAAGCTTCCGCGTACCACAGGTTGGGAACCCCTGGTTTATATGCTTTGAAGCTAAATTCCTTGACTAAGCGCCGTTTTGCGGCTCTTCGACTGCGTACACATGTCTTGCGCAGAGTGTGGACCGGATTTTGCGGGCAAAACTCTTTGGAGATCAACGTACTCTCTTTTTTATGATATGTTTCTTCCTTGTGGTGGTTTTTGTCGTCGACTAGATCAGTGATTCTCAACCACTGTGCCGCGACACTTTTGTGCGCCGCCAAATTTTAGATATATTTCGTATTACAAGTATTCTTATTATTAACTTGTAATTAATCCTTTAATAAACGTACTGTTATTTTTGTAGTGCATATTATTTTATTTCGCATATTTAAAATTATTATCATAAACTATTTTGTGGGTGTGTCATAGGTAAGTAAATAATTTCTAAACTTATCTTTTTCTATGTGTGCCGCCAAATTTTAAAATCGTTAAAAGTGTGCCGCAACAAAAACAGGTTGAGAATCACTGGACTAGATCTTTTAGGGTGGCTTCCAAATAGTTTCTTGTTTTTTAAAATTTACACCGCATTGTGAACTGCAGTCTCGTTAGACCTTAATCTTTCACGAATTAATTGCTGAGAATGTCTTTTCTTGATAAGAGTTGTAATCTCAGCAAACTGATTACGGAAGAGTGGCGATTCTTTTATCCATTTTTGGTGGATTTTTAAAAAATCTAATATATAAAGCGAAATGCTGTCTGTCTGCTTTAACTCCTCTGAAACTGCTGGAGGTACAAGCATCAAACTTTCCACGATTGATCACCACCCCGTGGTGAGTATCGTAAGGGGGTTTGTGACGTCATGATGACGTCATAATCGAAAATATTTTAGAATTTGCATTTCTTGACAGAGGACAACCGCTTTTTGCTCAAACGAAAACCACCTTCCGACTTATCACATCACAAAGATTTTCATTTGTTTATGGTCTAAAATGACGTCACAATAAACGCTTTATTGCACAATCTGTTTTTTGTTCTTTCTCAAAAAGTATTAATCGCAGAAACGTGATTAAACGTTTTTTCAGAAGATATTATTAAGGTGCTTTTGATAAAAATTACTTTACAACAATTATTGCTTATTTCACAATGCTACGAGCAATTCTTTATTTAGGCACTTCAAGCCCTTTAACTCTTTTGCTATCGCGTGAATAGCGAAATGTCCGCAAGATGGCAGTGCAAAAATCTGTCATAATCAATCATAATTAATCATCATAAAATACCCCAAGTTTGTTTGTAAATCATTACTCATCTGTTTACTTCTACGTTAAGTGCTATATATTATTGAAATCTCTGTTTTTTGAAGATTTCAAACATAATAAAAACAAAAAAAAGTTTTTTGTTTGAATATGCAAATTAGCCCCCAATAGGTGCTGCGTTGTATTCGAAGTTAAAGTACCCTTACCTCAAAGATCACTACAGATTTTATTTTCTTCCAATTTATTTAGAAATGATCGCTAGATGATGCTAAGGAAGTAAGCTTTCAAGGTACATCAGTTAAAACTTACCTAAAAGCCTAGTTTTCTACAATTTGAAACTTTCTGAGGCCCATGATCTTTTAGTTAACCGGTACTGACCCGTACCAAACTTTGTTAGTTAAATGCAGTACCCAAAATATAATCAGTCATTATCTGCTAAAGGTTAGCCTAAATCATGAAATATTAACCATTTTTGAAGAGGGAATTTCTTCAAGATTCAGAAAATATCAAGTTTAAATCGAATATGCTCTCACGAACAATGAAAGAGAAGTTTTTTGCACCCCTCTCATTTGTTGAGAAACAAGGGGGTACACTGCAAACTTTGATTTAGAGAAGCTAAATTTCTGCTCGCTTTTAAACTTGTATTTTAGTTTCTGTCTCCTTGGAAACTTGATACAAAATGACGACTTTAGTGGTGAAATATTTGCAATTTATTTTATTTTTTTATGGGGTGTAGTTTTTCTAAAAATTATAATTTAGTGAAGGTAAGTCAAAATATTTTTGGGGGTTTTGCACTGATATGATGTACAGTACTGATTTTTTATCAGTAAATATCATACACCGCTTAGCCTAAGCTATTGTAGCGCAAAGGCAGGCACCTGACTATAGTCCGAGTTAAAATGAGTGCAATCCACTTGGCGACTAGTTACTTCTATCATGATAGCTACTGAACGTTGCTGGCGATCCATATATACAGGGTGTCCCAGAAGTCGCGCATTATCCAGGTTTCTACAGAAAACGCTTTTATTGATTACAGTCATAACAGATGCTCAAACTGTGCACCTACAGCAATGAAACAAGCATCAAACCTCTCTATCAAACTGTCTTTCACTCTCTTGAGCGTTTTATTGCTGATTTTCGGGCACTCAAGTAGTTATTGCATCCTTGTTATTGTTGTCATTTAGCACTCAGTTGTTATTGTTATTCTTAACGGTTGCTCTCGCTCAGGGCCATTAAGGTTGGATTCTTGAGCTACAGATTAGTGTGTCGTCCCAGCTCTTCCAAACATAAAAATGAATTTAACTCTTTCTTGTACTTTTAGTTTCTTCCGTGTAATTGAATCAAATATGAAAACGCAGATTAGAATGGTGCGCGACTTCTGGGACACCCTGTATAGCCAAGTGTTGTTGATGACTTTCTGTTTGTGGTTTGTAGTTGAAGTTGCTCACAATTCTCCTCCTCAAGCACGCGCAGCTAGCGGAGACGTGCGAAGGAACGGAAGAGGTTCCTGAGGTCGCAACATGCCTTCTCCGCCAACGTTGAGAGAGTGAGGTTTGCCGGCCGAAGTAAGTGAGATTCACGCCAAGACTTCAATTGGAAGGCGGTCTTGACGTTAGGGCTCGGCGACTCGACGATGGCTTGTGCTGCTTGACTGAAGACGCTGCCGTTCAATTACATCGGAGATGTAACTTCATCTCGTCGGGGTCACCATTGTTGAAAATAAGTTTTTTAGAGCAAGAGCGTGCTGACTGAACCCCAATTGCTAGGAACTATGACAGTCACAAAGAAGGAAGCTCGACAGTAATGTTTTTATTGCATTGATTTTAAACTCCGATTACTCAGTAGTGCCAGACAATCAGAATCACGTCTACGACGATCAACAGTGAAAGAGCGATTGGCGGGGAAGGCATGTTGCGACCTCAGCAACTTCCTCCGTCCTTACGCACGTCTCCGCTAGTTGCGCGTGCTTGAGGAAGGGAATTGTGTAGCAACCTCAGCAACTTCAACTACAAACCACAAGTTGAAAGTTACCATTGTAGCGCAACGGCAGGCATCAAACTGTAGTTCAAGTTACAATGAGTGCACTCCATGTGGCGACTAGTCACTTTTATCATGGTAGATGCTATACGTAAATGGCGTTCCATATATAAAGCCAAGTGTTGTTAGTGACATTCTATTTGTGTTTTGCAGTTGAAATTGCTGAGGTTGCTACACTATTTAAAGTTATATATTGCCGGAAAGCAAACTTCTTAAGCTTTCAAGTGAGACCGGTATTTAGAAACATATCATATTTTTTTAAAAGTAAATTCACTTTTTTCTACTTACCATACAAATTTGTTTGGGGGGATTTTGAGACCCCTAAAAAATTTGAAAATTTTAATAGGTAAATTTTATCATTGTAGCTCAAAATTTTGTCAAATGGTGCCCCAAAAGAGTAGTTTTCAGACTGTGTTAATGATAAAGGGTTTGGTTTTGTGGTAAACATGTAATTCAATTTGGTTTTAAGGTGGTTGGCTCTTGCTGAGAATTTGGATATTTTTTTCGTCTACAACTGGGCTCTTGGCAATTTTAACCTTTTTGAGTAAGAAAATCCAAGAGTTAGAGCACAAATTTTACATCTTCCGATGCGTGAGGAGCTAAGCGTAATCTTTTGAAAATTTTATGAAAATCGGTTGAAAAACAAACTCACAAATCTATTTTTTAATAAACTAATCTTGTAACTCAATTTGAAAAAACATTGAAACCACGAGATCATCAATTGATGTTCTTGGTAGAGTCTAAAACACCATAATTTTATCCGAAGTAGAATGTGGTATTCCCCTAATTTGAATAAACGTAACATTCGTAAAATCATTATCCGTGACGACGCAAGAACTGAAGCAGATTTTTGCTGCTACAAGCCTGTAACTAGTTAAGTACTGGCACAGTAGTATAGTTGTACAACCAAGCGAGGCAGGGTTATTTAGAACATATTTTTGACAATTAAAGTCAGTGTTTTTACAGCTAACGAAGTAGCTTATTGCATTAGGTTAGACATGCTGCTGCATATGGTTCACTACCGGTATATGCATGCAATAGGCCTACTATTTGACATGAGTCCATTGTTGTCTTTGATTACGCAGGTCGCTGTATGTGCTATAGCTTTGTTGGTGGTACTGGTATGTGCAGTTGCGATGATCGCCTTATAATTAGTATAATTTTGTATTTTAGTTAAGCCTAACTTTATCTATTTATAAACAGTCCAATCAATTTGGCTGCTTAATTTGTTCTTTGTGAGTGACTTTGTGCAGAATTGTTCCGCAAAACATTCTTTGACGAATAAAGCATGCTGCTTATCCTGGACAAGGTTAACTCTGGATGATGTTGTTTGCATTTCACTAATTAATGTATTAAACCAAATTGTAGACGTACACATCTTCAGGTATTGCAAAGCCAGATCATATTCTTGTTTTCCTGCAGAAATGCAGATAAACATGGGTCCTGCTACTTTAGGTTTGTTAGGGCTTGAAGGGGTGATTTAGAAGCCTAATTGCTTGCAATTTTGACTTAAAGTTATCTGATGTTTTTGGTAGTGATGTACAAGCAGTGGTAATGCTTGAAGTATATATGAATTTGCAGTCAAAAATAAAGTTAATTTTACAGAGAAAAGCGGTGTGATTGGCAAGCGATAATACTTGTTCCAGCTAGAACATGCTCGTGATTTTTGCATATACGAGGGTCAGTTAATAAGTAATGAGACTTTTTCAATAACTCAAGTTTGCAATGACTGGTAATCAAAAAATGCTTTTTTATTTTTCAACATAGTCTCCCTCCTTTGCAACACACTTGTTCCATCTTGATATTAGATTGTCTATTCCTTTGGCATCGAATTCCGTGGACTGGGTCCTTAGCCAGTTGCTCACAGCAGCCTTCACTTCTTCGTCAGTCTGGAAGTGAATTCCTTTCATACTCTCTTTGAGTGGGCCGAAGAGGTGAAAATCATATGGTGCAAGGTCTGGGCTGTAGGGTGGGTGTGTTAGAAGTTTCCAGCCTAAATCTTCAATTTTGTCTAGGGTTCTTGCTGCTGTGTGGGGCCTTGCATCATCCTGAAGAAGAATCACACCTCTTGATTGAAGTCCCCTCCGTTTGTTCTTAATGTCTTTTTTCACTTGAGTTAGCAGCTCACAGTAGTTCTCTGAGTTCACAGTATTGCCCCTTTCCAAGAAACTGATAGTGATTGGCCCATTTCTGTCCCAGAACACAGTGAGCATTACTTTCCTTAAACTTTTCTGAGATTTGAATTTTTTCTTCACTGGGGAAGAAACATGCTTCCACTCCATTGATCGTCGTTTCGATTCAGGTTCATAATGAAAAACCCAGGTCTCATCAGTTGTCACTATTCTCGACAGAAATCCATTTCCCTCCTTTCTGTATCTGCGTAGTGATGCTCTGGAAGCCATCAGGCGTTGCATTTTGTGATCATTCGTTAACATCTTGGGAACCCAGCGACAGCTGACTTTTGAAAAACGCAGCTTCTCACGCACAATTGCGTACACTGTGCCATGGGAGATGTCCAATTTTGTAGCAATTTCATCCAAAGTGACCCTTCTATCAGATTTGATCAGGTCTTCAACTGCCTGTACTGCTTCTGGGGTAGAGACATCCACAGGTCTTCCACTTCTCAGATCATCAGTAATGCTTTCGCGTCCATCTTTGAATGCTTGCACCCATTTGTAGAAGTTTGCTCTAGACATACAGGAAGGACCATATTGTCTTTGCATTCTAGACAGAATCTCACATGATTTTACACTCTCTGCCAACAGAAATCTGATGACTCCTCTTTGTTCCAACGATGAGCTGTTTGCTAGCCTAGTAGTCATTTCAATTTATCATCACACCTACAGTAATCTGAAAATAAACAAGTTTTGTTGTAAATGAGATGACAACTCCATTCATAATCATCACATAAAATTTGAGTTCCTTAGCAACAAAAACACAAAAGCAATTGAGAAAGTCTCATTACTTATTGACTGACCCTCGTATGTATGGTTAGGGCCAGGGTCATTACGTAACATTTAGGATCAGTTAATATCGCAGCACATTGTGAATATTTAGTAGGACACGTATGATCATAATGATTAGTGTTAGTAATTGAAGGTTTTTGTGTAGGTATATTCTTATTCGTCGTTGTTTGAGTTACTTGTTCTGAGCATTACGCAGGAAGATGTATATACACTGCGTTAGCACTGATGTTCTGTTTGAAAGTCTTTAGTTAGACTGGGCCACCACAACAGGTAGACTACTTGGTACCTTAACCTGTCTGCCACATAAAGATGGGGGCACCCCATTAAGTGTCTTGCTCAAGGACACAACAAGTAAGCTTGCCGGCTTGTTCTCCAAACTGTCCTTTTTTTGCTTGAATGCCAAGCAGGGAAGCTGTGAATGCCATTTTTTAAAGTCTTTTGGTATGACTGGACTTGGAAAATGAATCTCAGATCTACCAACTGCGAAGCAGACGCTCCAATCACTACGCCATCGCACCAGTTGAAAACTTATATTCTTATTGAAAACACTCATAAACATTTAAGGAAATATTTAATTCAAGTCAGTGTCCCTGGGCCACAATTGTTGCGCATCCATTTAATTACAACCACTTTTATAAATTTTTGAATGTTTTATTATTGCTGTGTATTAAGATAAAACAAAACATAATTTTGAAGTAAAAAAGTGTGGTTTAAAAACCATGCAAATGATCAAAAAACATTGGTTTATTAGAAATAGTTTTGGGGGGTTGCCATTGTTATGTAGCTGGCAACCAGTGGTTTAGTGAACGAGCCATCTCCATATCATAAAAATTGCCGTAAATTGTAAATTACTTAAAGCTGGTGTTTCATCTCAAACACACCTAACGATACTATTCTCATTCAACCTTTGGAAGTTTTTGTTGTGTTTTCCATAACAATTTAAAAACTACAGCATTGATAGTAGCTCAAAAAATTTATCACCACCTACCGTAATGACAAAAAAGTACTTAAATTTCTGATTTTTTAATATTTTTAAGGTGTGATTCATATGACACTGATCCTATTTGACTGTGATGTAATGTAAAAAAGCAATGCCCTAAATTGAAACAAAACACTGAAAAACAATTAGCGCTGTGGATTTTCAAATGCTCAAGATTTATTTAGTTATACTTAAATTTTTTACACCATTATTGTACAATGTATTACTAAAGAAAGCCAACATTTAATCACACTACTCGATTGTTGTTGTAATAGTGGTTGAGTAAGTTTGGTATCTCATTGTTATGAAAATATCACCAGCTCCCATGTAGTCTTTTTAACTATTCTCATTTTAAGAAGACATCTTTTATTGCAGAAATCTCCCAAAGAAAATTAAAATGGTTTGGAAGAAGAGTTCTGTTCTGTATATACTCGCATATAGGCTGCACTTTTTTACCCAAAAAATTGAGCCGAAATTTTAGGTGCGACCTATATGCTGCACATAAATACAAACCATAGCCTAAATGATTAAACACTTTACGTCTGCAAGCGCATTTATAATTATAAAAGTGCAACCCTTTTTATATATAGTATCGTAGCGCAACGGCAAGCATCTGACTGTAATCCAAGTAAAAATGAGTGCACTCCGTGTGGCGACTAGTCACTTCTATCATGATAGATTCTGAACGTAGATGGCGATTCATATATATAGCCAAGTGTTGTTGATGACTTTCTGTTTGTGGTTGTAGTAGTTGAGATTGCTACACAACTCCCCCCTTCAAGCACGCGCAGCTAGCAGAGTCGTGCGTAAGGATGGAGGAAGTTGCTGAGGTCGCAACATGCCTTCCCCGTCAACGTTGAGAGAGTGAGGTTTGCCGGCCGAAGTAAGTGAGATTCACGCCAAGACTTCAATTGGAAGGCGGTCTTGACGTTAGGGCTCGGCGACTCGACGATGGCTTGTGCTGCTTGACTGAAGATGCTGCTTGTTTCAGTACCAAACGAGCAAATTACTCTCTGCTACTGTAGTGTAAACGTAATTGAAATAAATGCAACAAACAATTTTGTCTTTTTAACATGATGACTTTAGTCTATAACTAACAGTGTTGGCATGTAGTCCACAAAAATTTATTTGCTTAACGTGACCCTTTTACTGTTAAGTTGTTTTTGGCCTGGTCTATATGCAACGCTGCAAACCAGTGGGTGCTAAGTTATGTTTCAAGCCTGACAAGAAGTTGGGATAAATGAGCTTGTTTGTGTGTTATGTCGACTGATGGTGTGGAGCTTGGAATTTGGCAGTTTGTTCCCTGATGTCATGCTCTACCTTTCAGACTACTCTTCTAGCACCAGATTTTCTGTAATCTATGATCCATTCGTCTGCTCGTTTGAAGACTTGTATCAAGCTCTAATAGGGCTTTGATTTGTGATAAATTATAGTGTTTATTTTGCACAACTTTCTATACATAAAATGGGGGCCAAGTTTGGAGTTTGTTGACATCTAAGAGCGTTGAAAACATGTACTATTTAGCAGCACCCATGTTTATCTGCATTTCTGCAGGAAAACAAGAATATGATCTGGCTTTGCAATACCTGAAGATGTGTACGTCTACAATTTGGTTTAATACATTAATTAGTGAAATGCAAACAACATCATCCAGAGTTAACCTTGTCCAGGATAAGCAGCATGCTTTATTCGTCAAAGAATGTTTTGCGGAACAATTCTGCACAAAGTCACTCACAAAGAACAAATTAAGCAGCCAAATTGATTGGACTGTTTATAAATAGATAAAGTTAGGCTTAACTAAAATACAAAATTATACTAATTATAAGGCGATCATCGCAACTGCACATACCAGTACCACCAACAAAGCTATAGCACATACAGCGACCTGCGTAATCAAAGACAACAATGGACTCATGTCAAATAGTAGGCCTATTGCATGCATATACCGGTAGTGAACCATATGCAGCAGCATGTCTAACCTAATGCAATAAGCTACTTCGTTAGCTGTAAAAACACTGACTTCAATTGTCAAAAATATGTTCTAAATAACCCTGCCTCGCTTGGTTGTACAACTATACTACTGTGCCAGTACTTAACTAGTTACAGGCTTGTAGCAGCAAAAATCTGCTTCAGTTCTTGCGTCGTCACGGATAATGATTTTACGAATGTTACGTTTATTCAAATTAGGAGAATACCACATTCTACTTCGGATAAAATTATGGTGTTTTAAACTCTATCAATGATCTTGGTAGCGAAAGAGTTTGGCATTTCTCTTCTCTATTTCGCTTGCACGCATAAAACTGGCTCTATGATGTCATAATATGTCTCGTACGATTGACACAAATCTTCGCTACTGCAGATCATAATATGAAGATGTTTTCAAAAATTGCAACCTTTTTGCAAAATCAGTTTACTAAAAAACTAATTAACTAAACAACTGATTAACTAACTAAAAAAATAAACTAAAAATTAATTAGTTTACTAAAAAATTAATTAATTAATTTAACTATCAACAGAAAGTGAGCCGCAGCAAGACCGAGTATTTGAAGGCTGGGGATGTGGATGATGGAGAAGAGTTGAAGCTGCAAGGAGAAAAGCTAAAGAGAGCGAAAAATTTCAAATATCTGGGTTCGACAGTTAGTAGTGATTGAAGATGTGAGAAAGAAGTGAGGAGAAGGATCCAAGCAGGCTGGATGAGTAGGAAGAAGGTGTCTGGAGTTCTGTGAGACAGGAAGTTATCAGCAAGGGTTAAGTGTAAAATGTACAAGAGTGTTGTCAGACCAGCCATGCTTTATGGAATGGAAACGGTGGCAGTGACGGAAAGACAGATAAGAAAAATGGAAGTTGCAGAGTTGAAAATGGTGAGATGGGCACTGGGAGTGACAAGAAAGGATAAGATAAGAAACGAATACATGAGAGGGACTGCGAAAAGCGCAAAGCTAAGAGACAAACTTCGGAATGCAAGGCTACGCTGGTATGGCCACATGAAAAGGAGGGAAGAAGGCTACGTGGGAAAAACAATGATGGAGATGGTGGTGCCAGGTAGAAGGAAAAGAGGAAGGCCAAGGAGAAGGTGGATGGATTTGGCAAGAGAAGACATGGAAAGGGTTGGAGCTAAGGAAGGAGACGAAGTCGACCAGTAGAAGTGGAAAATACTTCCACGCTGTGGTGACCCCGAACAGGGAGAAGCCGAAAGAAGAAGAAGTTTACTAAAAAACTGATTTGTGGTCTCATTTCTTGACTGATTTTCAAACTTTCTTCAACAAATTGAAAGTTATTTCAAGGCAATTCCGATAGTGTATAATATGCACAATTAGTATTAGTTTTTATCGTCAAAATACCGTGAACATTACGACCTGTGATGTATCTTTTTAGCTCTCCCCAAAAGTGGTAAGCTCAGTAAGAAGAGGTAACTGTAATACAAAAACTTTATGGTAAGATACTAACAATTGCAGTCCTTTGAAAGCTTAGGAAATTTGCTTTCCAGCAATATGTGACTCTAATTACTTAGGGTAAGGATTAGTTTATAATGTCTGATTAAAAATTGTTTGCCATACATCATGTTCCATTTTTAGTTGAACAATTATCCAACTTGGCCTAACAAACTTGCAATTGTTAAACCAAAGTTTTGTTCTTTGATACATTTTAACTACTTTTTCTCACAAGCATGGTTTTTTTGTATTATCTGTCGACGTTTTCAAAAATATTCATCAATAACTGAAGTCTCCAAATGTTTATGAAATTTACTGTAGTCTATCGGTTAAAAACACTCAAAATTTTGGTGCCTACATTTTGCAAAATTGCAATTTTCGTATAGTACATCTTGGTTGTTCTTTCTTGATAACATGGATCTTTAGTATTATTCATCAAAATATTCAAAAAGATTCATCAAAAATGAAGACCACAAATTTTAATTTGCAAAGCAAAACACTTGGTGATCTCCCAAGGAAAAGACAAGAAGTATAAATGTTCCTTTCTTATTTTTTGCAACAAAATGTAAGTGTCGAGCTGCATATGATCTAAATGTTGAAGCAATTTTCTTTGCAATTCGACGTTATTATTGGGGGCCCCTGCTATTGCTATAACTTAACTGTGAGTGCTTCATTTTCAGTTAGTTTGCCATGTACATGGTGGCGTTTATGCCAGGGCCAAGCAATATGGCCGTTAGTTTATATTGATTCGCCTACATAACGAAAAAGTGGTAAGTAGCGATCCTGATATTTAATGACATAAAACGCATTGTGAGGTCATCATCTTAAATGAAATTACAAAGGTTGCCACTATTTAGTAAAAACAGGTGCAGGCAGCAAAATTATCCACTATCATTTTCATAGCCAACATAAATGGTAAAGCCCATTACTGATATTTGTAATTACAAGGATATCGGTTCAAAACACTGATCTTTATTTAACAGTAGTCAGGTCTGGATTTGAGGAAAAGGTAAATGTAATAAAACCGCAAGTTTAAGAAAAGATCAAAATTAAAGGATAATAGCATCAATTGTGACACTTAATTAAGAGGAGTATTTTTGTTTCAAAAGAGATTTATAGGCGTCTGTTGCAATAGGTTATATGACTTGGGGTAAAGGCATGGCACCTTTTCATGCTATCGCGGCGAAGTAAAGCAAACAGCGCAGGTAAAGATCTTAATGTCACAAATATAAAAAAGAAAGTAGGGCCACCAAATCGTCAAATAGGCCTACCAATAAATAGCTCATTTCTTTAATGTAGCAACCTCAACAACTTCGACAACAAACCACAAATGGAAAGTCGTCAACAACACTTTGCTTTATATATGGATTGCCATTTACGATTGGTAGGTATCATGATTGAAATGACTAGTCGCTGCATGAGGTGCACTCGTTTTAACTCAGATTACAGTCAGATGCCTGCCGTTGCGCAACAATAAATACAAAAGCAGGGCCACCAAATCGTCAAGTAGGCCTACCACTAAATAGTTTATTTCGTTAATTGTCAAAACGACCACCATTTGGGAAACACCATCAATTTTGACTACGCTTCACCCTCCTCCTTACACTTTTAAATACTACAAATGTTAGTATGTGAGATCATTCTTTCGTTTTGAATACTTCCTGCCTTCATTAATAAAACAGCACAATCACCATTACAGGCTGTTCCGCCTTCGGCGAAACAGACTGTTGAGATGTTTTTAATTTAAATAAACTTTATTTTTTTGCTCTGATTCAATCATTGAGCTCTCTACTGTCAAATCGACCGACTACGTAATCACCATTACATGTACAGAAACTATGGCTTATATTTATCGAAACATTTTGTTGTTGCTCTCACAAATGTTTGTACGGTGAAGCTGGCGCAGCTGCATTCATTGATACGTTTTAAATCGGCACAGGTGATGGTACGTTCTGCCGGAGTAAAATCGCTCCATACATAATAGAAACATTTTTTCTATTTTGTTTGATAATAGCTTTATAGAGCTACCGGGATCTAATCTGAAGATTTGGCAAAAGCAAGAACTCATTTAACTTCTATGAGCATGCTTAAGCAAGGAAAAACGAATATGAATCATAATGCTTAACCAGCAGGGACTTGAGAAAGTTTGAGGAGAAATCAAAATTAACAACGTCACTGCGTTAAATTGCACCTCATGGAACATATTCTTGGTATTTTGCTTGATAATAGCTTTATAGAGCCACCGGGATCAAACCAAACGCTTGGGGAAAAGTAAGGACTCTTTTCACTCCTCAGGGCAGTCAAGCAGGGAGAGAAGAACATGCTACATAATGCGTAGCCAGTGAGGACTTGAGAAAGTTTAAGGAGAAATATAAAAAACAACGGCACGGTGTGAAATTGCACCAGACGAAAGATTTTGCTTCAGAATACCTCAATATCAGAAATGTGTTTCCTACTTCCAAACTACGGGAAACGCAAGGCTTTCTTGGGTGTGTGTCAGCATTGGACAGAGCACATAGACCTAAGGCATAGCCAGGATATTGAGATGAGATATTCTATTAGAAAAAGAAGCACTAAAAGTTGTGAAAATCTTATGTGCAGAAAACACACAAACTTTTGGTAGCTGGTCACACAAGAGCCTGACAGATGAATCCGGCTTGGCCGGCTGAACCCACACTTTCAATCCCAACGTTACTGACAGGGACTCTGCGGGTGACGCCGTCGTATCTATACTATAAAGCTAGGATGTTTTTTTGCTGATACGCTGCATGTTAAGATATTTTAGAAAATCACAACCATAACAATTTGTAAAACTAAACTTAGAGAAGACATTTGTTTGAAAAAACTCAGGCTGATGAGCCCCTACTGAAATATGGTAAATTTCAGTAGGGGTGCTGCCCCTACTGAAATATGGTAAATAATTTCGGGGAAGCCATTGCCGCTTTTGTCGCTATGCCGGAAACAAGACAAATAGTGCCGCCAAAAGAACTTAATACCCCAAATATAAATAGGAAAGGGGCAGCACCCCATCACAAAATAGGCTTACCATTAAAAAATCTATTTCTGTAGTTGTAAAAGCAACCACCATTTCGCTGCTACAATCAGTTTTGATGGTGCTTCAGTCCCTTCTCCCTCACAAGTATCAGTATCAACGATAATTTGTGGCAAGATTCTTTGTGAACATTGCCAGTCATGATTAAGAGAATATGTTGATCACAGCTTTGTGTGCAAGAATGGTGAAAGTGCATAAAACTCATTAACTTTTCGCTACTGCTCACACAAGAGTCCGATGGGTAAAGCCGATTTGGCCGGTTGAACTGAAATACTAAACCCCAACATTACTGATGGACGCCCCTGCCGAGCGACGCCGGCAAAGCCGGTTAGTAAAGTATAAAGCAAAGGTTTTTTTGCTGGTGTGCTTCCTGTTAAATTATGTATATCTAGATTACAAAGAATTGTAATAAAGTCCCAAGTTTGAGAAAAAATCAAAATAAAACCATAAAACAATTTGTAAAACTGAATTTAGAGAGATCATTTTGTTTGAAAACAAGTCGGTCTTATCGACTCCTTTTAGAACAAGCATGGGCAACATAGGGCCCTCGGGGCGGATCCGGCCCATGAAGGGATTTTGACCGGCCCGTAGACTGGATCCAACCACACCCTGTAATGTGGCCCGAGGCCTCATTCCTGACAGTTGCCGATCGCTGTGCTTTCACCAAACTGTCGGTGCGAGACACGAACGGCAACTGGCGTAAGACACTGCATTCCACTGGCACGATTTTAAATGTTACATTTTATTTCACTGCGATTGCTGGAAATTAGGTCACAGCAGAAAGTGTTGTAAACATCTCTCACTACTGTGTGACAACGTGACTGTTGGTGTTAGTTATTCTTTGGCTGCTATCAGTTAGTGTTAGATTTAGATTTAGAATTTACAATTTTTTACATTTTGAAAAAATTAGATTTGATATTAAGTTTTATTAACCATGGAATTTCCAAGAAACGTAAAGTTGACAGAGAGTATCGAGCATTTAACAAAGATTGGATGCCGAGGTATTTTTTTACAAAGGTTGGCAATAAAGCAGTGTGTTTGCTGTGTGGTCAAAGTGTTGCTGTGTTGAAAGAGTACAACATTAGTCGTCATTATGCGATGAAACATAGAAACTATGGCAATAATTTATCAGCAGTGGAACGGCAAACTAGAGCAACAGAACTGGACAGAAAACTTGTGAGACAGCAGAATGTATTCGTAAAAGACAAATTAGCCCAGAAAACTTCCACTCATGCCAGCTATAGCGTGGCATACAACATTGCTAAGCACAGGAAACCATTCAATTTCATAGGGGATGTGAATGCATGCAAACTTTCAATCTGTTTGTAGGGGTATTAATAAAAAGCTTTTGATCTATTAGATAGACGGGAGGAGGCGGTGCATGAAAGCACGAGGACTTTACAGTGCGCGAACTAATGAAATTAATAAAACATATTTACCAATTAGAAAGGTTGATTATGCGGGTTGAGAAATATAAGCACATCAAAATATTTCCAAACTTTTCAAATTTGAGAAACAAATTTAAGCAATAAGCAGGATTGGAGGTAGGGAGATGTCAGCAAAATCATAAATTCAAAAGGCTGGTTATAAAACAAAATCATAAATTCAAAAGGCTGGTTATAAGGAGAGGGATGTATGCAAACGCTCGATCTGTTTTTGATGAGAATGAGAACAAACTTACGTACTAGCATACATTACAGAGTACCCTTTTTGTCAAGGACACTTCAAACAAATGAACATCGCTTTCCGATAATTAAGAAAGAGGCAACCGCTGTAAAACAAGCCGTACGAAAAAGGGCTCCTTTACACTTACTAGTACCACAACATTTCACGCTAGCAACTGAGCACATATTAGTTGCTTTCACTTTGGACAACAGAAAGCATTCAAAAATCAAGCATTACAAAATCCATTATTAACGGCTAGAATTGCCCTCCGTAACCTATATTACTTAATACCGACCAAGAAAATAAAACCATGATCCAAATACGGTCACTTGCACGTTTTGCAAATCTATGAGGCGCCGTTTGAAAAAAAAAGATTTATATTGTTGCGTGTGTTTTTTGTATTGGTGATAGCACAATATTTCCGATTTTTAAATTGGAAAGATTCCGATTTATAAATCGGACAAAAAAGGGTGTTTGGTTAAAACCAAACACACCGGTATGTGTGACAAACATCTGTTGTCTAATTTGTCTCGTAAATAAGTACAAAAACACATGCGAAAAGTTAAATTATTTTTTCCCAACCGCGCGTGTGGAAAAAATGCTCTGAGTAACATAGTTTTTGTCCCGTCTATAAATCAGAAACTTTCCAATTTACACATCATTCAGAACTTTCCGGTTTACTCGTCATTGATCAATTCATGTGAATCATGATTTCGTAGCTAGTAAACCGTTCCACTTTGTGCCCAAAAAAAGCCACAATCAGTGAGATAAAATGTAGTTTCTCCAGTTTCAGCACTTGTTGTCCAAGTAATGCTAGGAAGGACATGTTTTAGTCACTGTTTGAAGTGATTGGTGTTGCTCATGGTTTATTTGCAATGACAATAAAGACTATTCAGGGTCAACTGGTCGAGAAGCAACGTGACTAGTTCATCACTAGGCCTTTTTTGTTCCAATCTGATAAAACTGTATTTTTCTGAATTGGACTAGGCCAAACGTTTTATGCTCTGTTATGCTTTGTCATGGTCGCAACTTTTCATGGGAATGCTTTAGCTACCATTAAAAGTTTTTCTTCTTTCGTTTGAGGGCTCATCGCAGGTTTTTGGCTAGATGTTGAAGCCAGTTCTTTGTATCATCAGTCACGTTAGTGAGGTTCTTGACGGTGTTAGGTGGACGAAGGAGATTGCAATCGAACAAGATGTGCTCCGCATTTTGGGTAGCAGCTCCGCATGTATGTCAATAACCTGTCAATAACCTCCTCGTGGTGTACATGTCAATATGTCAGTATGTACATATCAACATGTCAATAACCTCCACGTGGTGTACCCTGGTAACCAGTGAATTTATTCCTGGGCAAATATTGACAAACTGAGTAAGTGAATCGTGCGAAGCTATCATCTAATACCATCCACATGATGACCCAGCTGTCTCCATCTGACTCCAACCTTGAGCAAGCGCCCTTATTAGAGCGGACAGAAATCTCTGTCATAGAGGAAGGAGTCACGTTGTTACAGCTCAATGTAGAAGGCCTCACAAAGGCGAAGATCAACGTCATTGAACATCTGGCGCAAAAATATAACCCGACAGCCATACTATTCCAAGAGACACATGCAAGTAACACCTCTCGCCTCAAAATATGCGGATACCAACTTGCTGCCCATACTGAAAGCAATATTTATGGGACAGCCTTTTTTGTTAAAAATGGCTCCAAGTGGAAGATACCCGCTACCTGTCCAGATGATTCAATACTAAATCGGACAGCTGTTGAGGTCGAAGGCACTACAGTCATCAATGTATACAAACCACCTGTAAGTGCTCCAAACAAGAGTGATACCCCCATCTTTCCCCCACCATGCATCTATGCAGGAGATTTTAACTGTCACACAGAGGTGGGCACTTCCGCAAATCGGTCCGCAAATCCGCAAATTGCGGACTCAAGTTTCTATTTGCGGGTTTGCGGACCTAATTTCCTACCGCAAATCAATAGGCAGTGTTACCTGATCCGCGGTAAAAGCGCTTGGAAAAAGTGGACGCTCTGAATTTCTGGGTGGAAGGTGACCGTCTGGAAGGTGATGACCTTTTTTTTTGGGGGGGGGGGGATCAACGTCTGGTCGACGGCAGAATTTTACCTCCAAAAATAATAAAAGTCATCACGAAGGCAAAATAATAGTATATATTGCGGTCTAAGTTTGCGGATTTGCAATGTGCATTTGCGGTTGCGGAAGTGCGAAAAGTTACCGCAAACCTATCACAAACTTGCGGATTTGCGGTTGCGGAACACCTCTTGCAGTTTTGCAGAATTTGCGGTTTCGGAATTGAGTTTAAATTTGCGGTGCCCAGGTCTGCTGTCACAGCACTGCATGGAGATATCAAGCAACCAGCTCTAACGGCTCTGCCTTAGAGAACTGGGCATCCATTGCCGATGTGACCCTCCTCCATGACCCACATCAACCAGACAGTTTTAGATCTGGCAGATGGAACACCACTTCCAACCCAGATTTGGCTTTCGCCAACGTAACAAGTACCTTACCACAACGTTTACAGTAAGTAAATTTTTACTGTTACAACAAGAAAAAATCCTGCGCCGAAAACACTGTTTCTTATGACTTAATTAATGAAACGCTAGATAGCCTAATTGCTTGCTTTGTCGCTAAAGGTGCTGCTAAACCACAAACAACATCTACCCTTCCGAACAGTGAATACAACTTTTCATTTCTAACCAGGGATATAGGCCTATTGCTGAATAAAGAAGAGTGGGTCCGCACAATTTTTTGAACGTAGCCAAGTACGGAATAGGTCAGGGGTCTCAAACACGCAGAACCCCAAGTGATTTCTTGCTGCCCGCCAAACAGTATCAGTAAGCACACACACTTGTAGAAATTTGAGCATTGCTATTGTTCTTTTTCCTCGGGGAAATTTTAGGTGTAATTCCGAGATTGTAGTGTCAGCGGAAGTTTTACAAATACCGGTAAACAATGTTTAAGCACTTTGGCTTATATTTAATTACCTAAGCTTACAATAAAGTAAAATATTGGTGGCATATTCGTAAATTTGTGATACTTGATTTATCTTGTGAACATTTTACGGATATTTTGCTTGTATTTGACTGTGTTGAAAGATTTGTGCACGGTATTTACCAATTATTTGTTATGCTTCGGTCGAACGAAAGTAAAACTAAAAAAAGAATTAGAAAGAGAAGTTAAGATTTCAGGCTAAATGAAAGCTGTTGTACGTTGTGACACCAGTCAATGAAACCGTGCAGTGTTTAATATGCTTGCATACCGTTGCTGTAATATAAGAGTACAACATAAAAAGGCATGTGTTTTGAAACTGAATTTGTTATAAAACCACTCACAAGGAATATGTTGTGTGCATAGGTAACTGAGAGAGGATAAATTGCGACAACTGGAATCTGCTTTGTCGAAACAAGAAAAGTTTATTTCATATACAAAAAAAACGAATTGAGAGTGCTGTGCTGGGGAGCTATGCTTATGTGAGATGATTGCAAAGTCATCACATCCTTTCACTGAAGCGGCATTGATAAAGGATTGTATGTTGAAGGCAGCAGACATTCTGTGTCCAGAGAAGTTTTTTGAAGGCATTAGTCTTGCAGCAAATACTGATGCCAGTCGTGTGAATAAACTTGCTGTCAATACCTATTAACAGCTGACTTCTGCTTCAAAAGAACTCCGTAAGTATTCTATTGAAATCGATGAAAGCATTTAGTTCAAACCCAGCTTTGACAGCTTGGTTGCCAGGAAGCGATGCCGGAAATCTTCTGCTACCAATTAACTTCATAAGGTTGCACTGATAATTGCCAATAATGACGAATGGTGGACTTTTACTTTTTGTGTATGGTAAACTCAATACAAAAGGTATCAATGCATAGATGTAGCATTTTATTAAGTAATAAAAATAAGAACATGTATGTGACAAATTTTATGTTCAGTAGGATGTGGGTACGGCCTTCAAGCCATTTCTTAGTAACAAAGTGGCCGACGACTTCGATTGAGTTTGAGACTCCTGCATTAGGTTCTATTAGAGAAACAGTTAACTGAGTTCTTTTGGAGAACAAATTTTTCCTAAAGCAAATTCCTGCGAAAAACACATTGAGGACCTTTGATCAAATTTTCAAAACGAAAGTTCATTTCAAAGTTTTTGAAGCAGTCCTGTTCCTGGTATAACTTCGACAAGAAGTGATGAAACTGGCGAAACTACATTTTATCTCACTGATTTCGGCTTTGTTTGGGCACGGAGTGAAACGGTTTACTAGCTACGAAATTATGATTCACATGAGTTGGTCAATGACGTGCAAACCGGAAAGTTTCTCATTTATAGACGGGACAAAAGCTGTGTTACTCAGAGCATTTTTTTCCAGACGCGCAGTTAGGAAAAAATGATTTAACTTGTCGCGTGTTTTTCTGTAATTTACGTGACAAAATTGGACAAAAAGTATTTATTACACAAACCGGTTTGCTTGGTTTGTGCAACACCTTTTTTGTCCGATTTATAAATCGGAAAAACTGTGCTATCACCAAGCACAAAAAAGACACGCAACAAAATAAATTATTTTTTCGAACAACGCCCTATATTATTACTTGTAAAAAGTTAAGTGGAATAGCAAGGATAACCGCGCACTTAAAATTTATAAATGATTTTTAATACTATTTAATACTTATTCTATATAATTATTTAATACTGGTTAAAAATGTTTTGGTAAAGTTATTTGCTGGCCGAAAGAAAAAAAGATGATTCAAAAATTTCAAGGTTTTCTGTAGACCAATGGCAATAATTGGAGAAACGCACGAAAACGTGGAGAATCAAGCTGCAATATCGCACAATTACGAGGCCTGAAAGAAGTGGAATTGACCAGAGAGGATTTTGGAGAGAGGACGGCTTGGAAACGATAAATTGGCATTACCCTCGCCTATAAGCGCGAAGAAAACCAGGAAGCCTACTTGTCACCGCTCGTAAACATTTAATTTTGCTTTTCGTTTGTTTACATGCAAACTCTTAAACACAATAATTAAGACGTCACTCGGCTTAATTATTGTGTTTGGAAGTTTGCGTGTAAAGAAATAGTTCAAACTCCTACACGCATTAATTAAGCCGTCCCAAATCCCCCCCTTTACCAACTTTGTTTTCAATCAGGGGACTGGGTTCCTCAAGCCGCTCCAGAAACGCAACTCAGCTTGTGGTGAAGGTGGCCTATTATGTAGGTCAGAAACGTCAAACACTTCTCCGGGCAACAATCTCTGTAACGTAGCCCGAAGTGAAGTCGATCTCCAAAAAAAGGTCTTTACCTCTCAAGTATTTCCACGCCATCGCCACTTCCTCGGGCATCGTTCTCCAAAAATCGAGTTATAGAACACGAAGTGGAGTTGATCCCCCTCAAAAAGGCCCGCACCTCTCAAATGTGCCCACACTGTGTCGCCTGTGTTCAGCGAGTCAAACATTTGTTTGAAGAGATAACATTACAATATTGCCGAAATTCGTTAGGAATTTTACAATCGTCTCTCGGGCCGCATCGAAAAGATCAGAGGGCCGCGAGTTTGACACCTCTGGCCTACAGTATCTATCTAGCTATTTAGGCCACGGTCTAGATCAGGGGTGGGCAAACTTTTCGTTCGGCGGGCCACATTTGAAAAAAATGTTACAGCCGAGGGCCGCACACTCTCATTACAAAGTAGGAAAGTTTACTCTTTGTGTAAATAAACACATATTCATATTAAACACAGTTTTTGTATTTCACACTCGGGTACGTTTAATGCTATTTATACAGTTATAGTTAGAACTGAAACATATACTATTTTCATGAAATTTTACAGTAGCAGTAAAACGTTATAAAAATATACCAATCACAAAAGTTAATGAGACTTGTGCAACTGTTCACAGTTTTTCACAATCTTCTTGGAACTGGGAGCAAGTTTGCTGGTAGATATCCTCATAACACCATGCAAGTTGATGTCTGTCAGCAAAGACCTGTTCTTCGACTTGTTTATCTTTAAAGAAGAAAATGCTTGTTCGCAAATATATGTGGATCCAAACAGTGTCAAAAACTTAGCAGTAAAGTTTTTCAAGTTTGGAAACAAATCGGCAGACAATGACTTGTAAAAGTCAGGCAGTGAAACTGACTTAAACTTCTCTTTCAAGTCATTACTTGGTTGCAAGTCCAACAGTTCCAGCTGTAGATCCTCAGGAGCTGAATCAACTTCTGTAGTGAATGGAGAGCTGAGGATATTAAACTGTGGTTCCAGGTTCTTAAAGTCTTGAAACCTTCTGTCGAATTCGACAACCAAGGTATCCAACCGAACTTTATACTTTGCTGCAAGTTTACCAGAAATGTTTGCTTCTTTCAGCAAAGGAAAGTGACAAAACCTGTTGTTACCAGCTTGCCTGGAGAACAATGACAGCTTCATTTGGAATGATTTAACGTGCACGTACATCTCGTGTGCAAATATACCGTTGCCCTGAAGTTTTACATTCAATTCGTTCAACTTTTCCATGATATCAATGGCAAACTTAAAGTCCAACCTTCACTCTTCATCAACTACGTTGGTACAAAAATCACACTAAATGCTTTTCATTTCCAAGAACATCACGATTTCTTCTCTTAGCTCCCATACTCTCTTCAATACCTTCCCCAGGCTCAGCCAGCGGACAAGGCTGTGGTAGAGGACATCCCAGTGTTCAGTTTCTAAATCTTCCAGAAATGCCTTAAATTGCCTATGATTAAGCCCCCTGGCTCTGATAAGATTGACAACATTGACAATTGAATCAGTAACGTGCTTAATGTTCAGTGCACCTTCACACAGACTTCCTTGATGGATGACGTAGTGAAAGGGTATGAGGGCATGGCCAGGATGTTTGCTTTGATCTTGTCATTCATCAACTTCAACAGCCCTGCATTTTTTCCTGTCAAAACACGAGCCCCATCAGTTGTTACACTTGCCATTTTATTCCACTCCAGCCCAGTTCTTGCAATACAGTTTTCAACAGCATGAAACAAGTCCTTACCAGTTGTTGTGTCTTTTAGGGATTCAACACTAAGTAACTCTTCAGTCAGTTGAAAATTAGCATCCATTCCTCGTATAAATACCAACAACTGTGCAGTGTCTTGTACATCATTGCTTTCATCCAATGCAAGTGAATACCACAAAAACTGCTTGCTTGTATCTTTCAACTGGCTCATGAGATCGTCACTTATTTTTTGAACACGTCTAACCACAGTTCTCCTCGATAAGGCAATGCTATCAAATTTGGTTTTGTGTTCTGGACACATGATACTAGCTACGTCAGACATGCATTCTTTGATAAACTCACCGTCTGAAAACGGCTTGTTCCTTTTTGCAAGTTTGTATGAAACCATAAAACTGGCTTCAGTTGCAGCATCGTGTATGATCGACTGTTTGGTGAAAACACTCTGTTGTTTCTTTAGCTTGTTCACTAGCTCTTGGCATTTCCGTTCTCTTTCTTCACTGGTGAAATTTTGTCCAAAGTTTGCGTGCTTGGTTTGGTTGTGTCTTTTTAAATTGTACTCCTTGAAAACAGCCACGGACTCACCGCACAGCATGCAAATTGCTTTATTCCCAACTTTCGTAAAATAGTATTTAACAGTTCATTCCTCATTAAAAACATGACATTCGTCTTCAATCTTGCGCTTCTTCTCAGCACTCATTATTTTAACAGAGTAAAAATACTTTATTTTTTAACAAAAATGCCTGGGTGGAGATAAGAGGATAAACAGGAAAGTATTTGACCCAAAACGCCTTAAGCTCCAGCTCCTTAAAGTTTTCCTTAGCTGTATACCGTTCTACCATTTTAACAAACTGATAGCTCCCTTAATCCATGACACAGTCTATTCTGCAGCGTAGATTTGCTACCGCCAGTCAAAATAAAGCAACACAATGGATAATTTAGCTATTTTTATGACATCATACTTAATTTATAAAGCAGGGTTACCATTAATGGCAGGCTACAATTACTCACAAAAATATCTCGGACAAAATTGAGGTTTAGGAGCTTTGGTGCGGCAATATGTTAGGGCTCTTGGTAAAATTAAATAAAAAAGGTGTTGTAAATGTATTAGGGCTCGCGACTCGTACGCCCCCCCAGGGGAGGCGTGCCCCCGGTTAAGAACCACTGCATTAGACGCACAGGACTAAAAGGCACACGTTCCAGTAGTAAAGTAAGATATTTACAATAAAGTTTCACAAACATTTTGTCATGTAACGTGTTTAATTAAAACGATAAGTGAAGTTTCTGCAAGTGCCGGCGGGCCGCATAAAATGATCTCTCGGGCCGCATGCGGCCCGCGGGCCGTAGTTTGCCCACCCCTGGTCTAGATAACTACCTTGGTACCACAACACTTTTTTTGAAAAAAGTTTTTCTTTCATTGCGCCAGCTCCTTCGTCTTGCTTAGCGTTGCCACTGACCACATCCTGAAAAAAACAAAATTCTTAAAAAATACAAGATCATCAAAAAAGACACATATGGTATTTAATTAATCACAATAGAGCAGACCCGCTTATTAAGCCTATCTCAGAACCGAACAATTTTTCACTTATTGTGGGGACTGGGCTTATTATCCAAGGGAGAAATTTTCGCCATTCTCATGCGTATAATGAGTATGGCCGACTGTGCTATTTCCAAAAGTTGCCAAATATAAATCTGCAACGCTCCATTTGCCTTGCAAATACAGTGCAAATAAACGTTCTGTGAGGATGCAGTTACATTAAGAACTAGGTCAGCAAAGCAGAGACGTAGCAGCCGCCCCCCAAACCCCCCAATTGGGGGGGGCCCAGGCCAACTTTGGGGGCCCAAGTTGGTCTGAAATTGCTTTTTGGCTACGTGACTATTTTCAGTTCAGCAGACTTGTTTACAACCGATTTAAACTGTAGGAAGAAATTGGCTTGTGACATCATAAGTGAATGCAACGTCATTTTATCTCGCAGAATCTAGAATATTTCGATTGATTTTCTGGTAGAATCTTGAATATTCGATTGACGTAACAATGCCGTTGTTACGCAACAATCATAGAATGGTCTGGAATTCTGTTTGGCTATAAATACCGGGACAATATATATATACACTGCAGAGTGCAGATAAAGTATTTTATTGACATTGTATAGAATGAAACGTTCAAAAAGTGCTGCTCAAAAGAGAAAAGAAGCAGCCACTGCTCGAGATGCTGTAGCGAAATTGCCCAAGATGACAGATTTTTTCAAGATTACTCAGCAGAGTAGACCTGGCACTAGTACCGAGAGGGATGAAGAAAACTATAGTGTACAAGAAAAAGAAGGCTATGACGATCAGCATCAAAGTGATTGTGAATTTCCAGAAAATGTAAGTTGTGATTTACCTGCCAATACGCAACCTTCAATATCAAAAATAACTGAATCTCAATTTACCCCTATCCCTGATGACCCATGTAAATGGCCTGAAAGTATTTCTGATGCTCAACGATGTGATATAGTAAAGCGTGGACCACATGAACTAATAATGAATTTTCCATATAATAACACAACTCCAAGGCGACGTTTTTCCTCCAACCATTATAAACGTGTGTTACCTAATGGTGAAAGTGTTTCACGGTCGTGGCTAGTTTATTCTGGGGAATCAGATCAAGTTTTTTGCTTTTGTTGTAAGCTATTTGGAAAAACACTAAGCCCCTTTTGTAGTGGTATAAATACATGGGAGGGTTTTTCGAAAAAACTGAAAGACCATGAAAACGGCATTTCCCACCAAGAATGCTGCAGTCAATGGATGTTGCTAGCTGAAGGGATAAGAAATTCATCCACTATCGACAAACGCGAGATGAATATTTTTTTCAATGAAAGACGTTTATGGAGAAATGTTTTAGAGAGACTTATCGACATTGCCTTGTTTCTATCGGAAAGGAATCTTGCTTTTAGAGGATCTGAAGAAGTCTTAGGATCTCCTCACAATGGAAATTTTCTGGGTATATTTGAGCTTTTGGCAAGAAGAGATCCGATCCTAAAAGAGCTTCAAGACAGAATCAAGAATAAAAACACTAAAGATCACTATTTGAGTCCTACCATACAAAATGAACTAATTGAATTGCTAGCGACAGAAGTTGAAAAAGAAAATTTACAGCAATTGAAATTGGCAAAATATTTTTCTATAATTTTGGACTGCACTCCAGATATGTCACATCATGAACAAATGTCTGTCATTCTCCGTTATGTACTATGTAATGAAGAAGCTGCTGTTGTTAAAGAAAGATTTTTTGGCTACTTGAGAATAAGTGACAGTACTGGGAAAGGCTTGTTGGACGCTTTCTTAGAAAAAGCGACCGAACTGCAACTCGAATTGTCTGATTGTCGAGGTCAGTCATATGATAATGGTGCTAACATGAAAGGAAAACATTCTGGGGTCCAAGCAAGAATGCTAGACATCAATCCCAAAGCTGTTTACGTGCCCTGTGCAAACCATACCCTTAACTTAGTTGTTGTTGACAGTGCTAATTGATCGACGGAAGCATTGACATTTTTTGGAGTACTTACAAGGTTGTATGTGCTGTTTTCTTCCTCTGCTCAGCGTTGGGAAATTTTGAAGAAACATGTGGAGCTGTCCATAAAGTCACAATCTGATACTCGTTGGGAAAGCAGAATTAAATGCATCAAACCTCTTCGATACAATTTAAAAGAGGTGTTGCTGGCACTGAAAGACTTGGAAGCCATTTCCATAGAAAGAAAAGATGGAAGAGCTGCCTCAGAAACAAAATCGTTGATAGCTCATTTATCAAAATGGAGTTTTCTTTTGTCGGTGTTTATTTGGTATGATATCCTATTCCAAGTCAATAAAGCAAGCAAGATTCTTCAATCGTATGGAGTCTCCCTTCATACAATGGAAACGGAAATCCAGGCAACTGAAAAGTTTTTGCAAAACTATCGCACAACGGGTTATGACAGTGCCGCAACATCTGCTGTTGAAATAGCACAGGAATTGGATATTGATCCTTCTTTTCCTCCGTCAAGAAGTGGAACGAAAAGAAGATTGTTTGATTACCAAGGTGAAGAGGAACAACGAGCTACTCCTGAACTGAAATTTAAAAGCAACTTTTTCTATCCATTAGTAGACCAGGCTATTATGTCAATAAAGGAGCGCTTTAATTTGTTACGTGAGGTTTCTTCCGCCTTTTCGTTTTTGTACACACCAGACAAACTTTTGCTTGTGCAACAAGAAAATGCTCTTCTTACTTGCTGTAAAGAGTTCCAAAAAAAGTTCGGTGACATTGATTCTGATGAAATGAGCGCTGAGCTACAGCGGTTTGTTTTAATTTTACAAAAAAAACGCAATCTCAATACGGCTCAAGACTTTCTGAACTATCTTCTAAAGACTCATTTATTTGAATTGTATCCGAATGTGTACATCGCACTTCGAATCTTACTAACTTGCCCCGTGACTGTTGCCAGCGCTGAAAGAAGCTTGAGCAAATTGAAACTGATCAAAACTTTTAATAGAACGTCTATGACAGACAGTAGACTATCTTCATTAGCCATGTTGTCAATCGAAAATGACTGCGCCCGATCTCTTGATTATGACAATGTCATAACAGCATTTGCGAACAAAAAGGTTCGCTCCAGACTATTTAAATGATACTGTGTTTTTATAACTTTTTCATGTTTTTCAGTGTCATTGCTTTCGTTTCGCAGTGTCTGCATAAATGTCCTACTGAACTCTGGCATCGGTGCCGAATTTTTTATGACTTGCACCTTCGGTATCGGCATGCTTTATTCTGACATTAGCCTGTTTACTTATGTACAAATTGTGGTGTATTTTCTTAATGCAGCTTTTCAATTTTACACCTCTAAAGTGATATGACCTGTGCGCAGGGGCTCTTGCGCTTACTTTGGGGGGGGGCCCGAAGTTGGAGTGCTACGGGACTGCAGCAAAGTAACTAAGTGTGAAACCGTCGAAAGCAAGACAATGAAGCTTGACTTGCGACGCTTTTTCAAACAATTTTAAACAAATATGTTCAAAAATTGGGCTTATTTAGGGAGATTTGGGGATTGTAAATTGGGATATGTTATTACAAGAATAAATGGAGTAATTCCAAATCGGAGAATTTTTGGCTTATTGAGCGAGCCGGCTTACAAGCGGGGACTACTATATCAAAATTTTCTAGAAAAACCAAAAGTAATTAAACGTTTAAATAGCTTGCATTTTGCTGCATCACTACGAATTGTTCTCTTAATACGGTTTCTTTTGCTTCACAACCAGTTTTTGCTGCCATATTAAAAGTGAAGTCTGTTTGCTTCTACTTCTGATTAGACTCCTATTTCCAGAAATTTGACAAGCTCGTTTTACCGCTAAACTTAGATTTGAGGATTATGTCTACAATATTACTAAAGCATCACCTTCCTATAAAACAGTGGTGCTTAAACTTTTTGGCCTGTGTGCCACATTTGTCTTTCAGAAACCCTTCGCGAGCCACAAGAATTAATCATAATAAATTTATGAAGGAAAACTTTGCTGTATCTTAACTTTGTAAGGTAGTTAACGATTTTGCATTCGAATTCGCTTCCTTTAGAACCAGTTAATTCAAAGTATAATAAACAGCTGAAAAACAAACGTGACATCTTCAATAAAAATTATCTTAAACGATAAAAGTATCAAGTTTTCTTTTTAAATGAAATTTGCTTGGCGGGCCACTCCAGAGAGCCTTGTGGGCCTCATGTGCCCAGCGGGCTACAGTTTGAGCACCACTGCTGTAAAACATTACAGAATTGCATACTGCTCTCATGTTAAAATGCAAATGTATGTACATTTGCATTAAAGACTTGCGCTATGCAAGTCTTACATGCAAACCAAAATCTCGCAGTAGTTGAACAGTAAAACTTTGCAACCAAAACATCTGCTACAGACAAAACTGGCAAATCATCATGAGTACATAGCAAGCCAATAATATGATTTTAGTTTGGACATAGTTTAGGTTAAATTTAGTTCCGAGACAAAATAGAACATTAAGAAATGCTATAAAATAAGTGCCTCGATATACAAGCATAGGTGTGGACTTCTGGCGGGACCATGAACTCAAACTTGAACTTGAAAAATAAACCTATGATCCCTCAAAAAATCGATGAGTGATTATCATGCTAAATATGAGCGAGCGGCCTGATCATTTGTTGGTTTGTTTTTAAGAAAAGACCGCCATCATTGGACATGTAAGCCTGTGTGTGCACCTTAAACCAGGGGTGGCCAACCGTGGCGCAATGCGCCAAATTTGGCGCATTGCATGTTTAGAGGTGGCGCATTCCAGGTTTAAGATTTTTCGGGCAATTTGGGTAAGTGTCCTTTCATCTGGCCGAAAAATTTGTCACTCCAATAACATCTCCAAAAAAAAAAAAGCATATTTAAGCCAAAAGTGATGGAAAAGGTGCAGCGAAACAGGGGATGACCTTTTTTTTTTTTTTCGGAGATCACCGCTGAATATGGCCTTGTTTTGACTTCAAAGTATAAATATATTACTACACGTTTGAGAGCAATGAAAAGCTATGAATGTTTGTGTGGCGCATCTTCAAATGAATGCTTGTGTGGCGAAAAATTTTGGCGCATGGACTGAAAAGATTGGCCACCCCTGCCTTAAACATTCATTTTATCTCAGTAACTTTTTATTAAACTATAACAAAAAAACTGTATTTTAGAGTTTGCGTTGCAGTCCCCCTGAATGTTTTGTGTAATATTTTAACAAGTCATGCAAACTGTTGACTTAAATTCAAGAAATACCAATTTGCAAATATAAAAAATCGAACCAAAATGAACTTCTGATAAAACTTTCATGCAAATGGTAAAAATGTGTTAAGGTTGGTTTCTATTAGGCTTAGATTGCAGGCGTGGCGCGAAAAATTCTTTGTTTCTCTAATTAGTTTTATGCGAGCTCGCTCCGCGCATGAAACTAATTAGAGAAATAAAAAATGTTTCACGCTAGGCCTGCACTTTACGTTTAATTTAATGGAAACCAGCCTTTAGTCTGTAACCGCAGTCTGGTATTAGACTAAGTTCGACAAATACCTCAAGCTTCAAAAATTCACACTTACGCAAGGTACGAGCGTACTGATAGTTTTACTGTTACTGAATTATTTTCTTCAGCGGGTAACCATTCAAACTATTACACCAGGGGTCTCCAACTCAAAGTTAGCCATGGGCCACTTTTTTAAATTTCTAGGCGCCGCGGGCCACAATCCAATACACATAGTACAAAGATAATACATAAATATGCAACAGAAATTTATTTATGTTTCATAAAAATGTGCTTCAATGATGCACAAAACAAGTCGAATACGTTTATTTGATTGTACTGGATGTTTGGCAACGTTTTGTAGCGACGAGTGACTCGATGTTGGGCCTTATTTTACGCTGGTTTGCTAGTCTTAACACAGCATGCAAATGTTCGTCTGTCAGTCGTGTGCGGAGGGCGGTTTTATTGATTTTCATTGTTGAAAAAAACTGTTCGCAAACATATGTGCTGCCCAGAGACGTAGCAGCCGCCCCCCAAACCCCCCAATTGGGGGGGGGGCAGGCCAACTTTGGGGGCCCAAGTTAGTCTGAAATTGCTTTTTGGCTACGTGACTATTTTCAGTTCAGCAGACTTGTTTACAACTGATTTAAACTATAGGAAGAAATTGGCTTGTGACATCATAAGTGAATGCAACGTCATTTTATCTCGCAGAATCTAGAATATTTCGATTGATTTTCTGGTAGAATCTTGAATATTCGATTGACGTAACAATGCCGTTGTTACGCAACAATCATAGAATGGTCTGGAATTCTGTTTGGCTATAAATACCGGGACAATATATATACACTGCAGAGTGCAGATAAAGTATTTTATTGACATTGTATAGAATGAAACGTTCAAAAAGTGGTGCTCAAAAGAGAAAAGAAGCAGCCACTGCTCGAGATGCTGTAGCGAAATTGCCCAAGATGACAGATTTTTTCAAGATTACTCAGCAGAGTAGACCTGGCACTAGTACCGAGAGGGATGAAGAAAACTATAGTGTACAAGAAAAAGAAGACTATGACGATCAGCATCAAAGTGATTGTGAATTTCCAGAAAATGTAAGTTGTGATTTACCTGCCAATACGCAACCTTCAATATCAAAAATAACTGAATCTCAATTTACCCCTATCCCTGATGACCCATGTAAATGGCCTGAAAGTATTTCTGATGCTCAACGATGTGATATAGTAAAGCTTGGACCACATGAACTAATAATGAATTTTCCATATAATAACACAACTCCAAGGCGACGTTTTTCCTCCAACCATTATAAACGTGTGTTACCTAATGGTGAAAGTGTTTCACGGTCGTGGCTAGTTTATTCTGGGGAATCAGATCAAGTTTTTTGCTTTTGTTGTAAACTATTTGGAAAAACACTAAGCCCCTTTTGTAGTGGTATAAATACATGGGAGGGTTTTTCGAAAAAACTGAAAGACCATGAAAACGGCATTTCCCACCAAGAATGCTGCAGTCAATGGATGTTGCTAGCTGAAGGGATAAGAAATTCATCCACTATCGACAAACGCGAGATGAATATTTTTTTCAATGAAAGACGTTTATGGAGAAATGTTTTAGAGAGACTTATCGACATTGCCTTGTTTCTATCGGAAAGGAATCTTGCTTTTAGAGGATCTGAAGAAGTCTTAGGATCTCCTCACAATGGAAATTTTCTGGGTATATTTGAGCTTTTGGCAAGAAGAGATCCGATCCTAAAAGAGCTTCAAGACAGAATCAAGAATAAAAACACTAAAGATCACTATTTGAGTCCTACCATACAAAATGAACTAATTGAATTGCTAGCGACAGAAGTTGAAAAAGAAAATTTACAGCAATTGAAATTGGCAAAATATTTTTCTATAATTTTGGACTGCACTCCAGATATGTCACATCATGAACAAATGTCTGTCATTCTCCGTTATGTACTATGTAATGAAGAAGCTGCTGTTGTTAAAGAAAGATTTTTTGGCTACTTGAGAATAAGTGACAGTACTGGGAAAGGCTTGTTGGACGCTTTCTTAGAAAAAGCGACCGAACTGCAACTCGAATTGTCTGATTGTCGAGGTCAGTCATATGATAATGGTGCTAACATGAAAGGAAAACATTCTGGGGTCCAAGCAAGAATGCTAGACATCAATCCCAAAGCTGTTTACGTGCCCTGTGCAAACCATACCCTTAACTTAGTTGTTGTTGACAGTGCTAATTGATCGACGGAAGCATTGACATTTTTTGGAGTACTTACAAGGTTGTATGTGCTGTTTTCTTCCTCTGCTCAGCGTTGGGAAATTTTGAAGAAACATGTGGAGCTGTCCATAAAGTCACAATCTGATACTCGTTGGGAAAGCAGAATTAAATGCATCAAACCTCTTCGATACAATTTAAAAGAGGTGTTGCTGGCACTGAAAGACTTGGAAGCCATTTCCATAGAAAGAAAAGATGGAAGAGCTGCCTCAGAAACAAAATCGTTGATAGCTCATTTATCAAAATGGAGTTTTCTTTTGTCGGTGTTTATTTGGTATGATATCCTATTCCAAGTCAATAAAGCAAGCAAGATTCTTCAATCGTATGGAGTCTCCCTTCATACAATGGAAACGGAAATCCAGGCAACTGAAAAGTTTTTGCAAAACTATCGCACAACGGGTTATGACAGTGCCGCAACATCTGCTGTTGAAATAGCACAGGAATTGGATATTGATCCTTCTTTTCCTCCGTCAAGAAGTGGAACGAAAAGAAGATTGTTTGATTACCAAGGTGAAGAGGAACAACGAGCTACTCCTGAACTGAAATTTAAAAGCAACTTTTTCTATCCATTAGTAGACCAGGCTATTATGTCAATAAAGGAGCGCTTTAATTTGTTACGTGAGGTTTCTTCCGCCTTTTCGTTTTTGTACACACCAGACAAACTTTTGCTTGTGCAACAAGAAAATGCTCTTCTTACTTGCTGTAAAGAGTTCCAAAAAAAGTTCGGTGACATTGATTCTGATGAAATGAGCGCTGAGCTACAGCGGTTTGTTTTAATTTTACAAAAAAAACGCAATCTCAATACGGCTCAAGACTTTCTGAACTATCTTCTAAAGACTCATTTATTTGAATTGTATCCGAATGTGTACATCGCACTTCGAATCTTACTAACTTGCCCCGTGACTGTTGCCAGCGCTGAAAGAAGCTTGAGCAAATTGAAACTGATCAAAACTTTTAATAGAACGTCTATGACAGACAGTAGACTATCTTCATTAGCCATGTTGTCAATCGAAAATGACTGCGCCCGATCTCTTGATTATGACAATGTCATAACAGCATTTGCGAACAAAAAGGTTCGCTCCAGACTATTTAAATGATACTGTGTTTTTATAACTTTTTCATGTTTTTCAGTGTCATTGCTTTCGTTTCGCAGTGTCTGCATAAATGTCCTACTGAACTCTGGCATCGGTGCCGAATTTTTTATGACTTGCACCTTCGGTATCGGCATGCTTTATTCTGACATTAGCCTGTTTACTTATGTACAAATTGTGGTGTATTTTCTTAATGCAGCTTTTCAATTTTACACCTCTAAAGTGATATGACCTGTGCGCAGGGGCTCTTGCGCTTACTTTGGGGGGGGGCCCGAAGTTGGAGTGCTACGGGACTGGTGCTGCCAAACATCGCAAGTATACCACGGGCGTGTGAGAGCAACTTTGGGAACCTTTCCTCTGAAGCATACTGGTAAAACTCTGGAACATTGACTTCTGCGTACTTTTCTTTCATCAATGTGTCACATTGAATATCCAGCAACTCTATCTGAAACTCCGCTGACACTGATTGAACATTCACAGACATAGGCGTAGAAAACAGAGGGAATTCCTTTTCGAGCGCGAAAAAGTCTTGAAATCGACAGTCAAATTCCTCATGTAACGTCATAATTTTATCTGCATATTGCTTCATATCGTAATTATCAACGTTTTTCAGAGATGACAGAGTTGGAAAATGGGCAAAATTTCCAATTTCTAATTGGGTTGCCCATAACAACAACTTGCACTTGAACGATTTGATGTCATCAAACATGGCTGTTACCACCTTAGTGCGACCTTGCAAGGTGGTGTTCAGATCATTCATATGCGAAGTAAGATCACATAGAAATGCTAAGTTAGAATTAAACTTTGATTCACCTAGTTGCGGAATTTCGGCGTTTTTTAAAGCCATGAAAAGACCAATCTCTTCCCTCAAAGCGAAAAATCGTTTCAGTACATTACCACGGCTGAGCCAGCGGATATCAGTGTGGTATAGGAGTTCACCATACTCACTTTCCATAGCTTCGAGGAAAGACTTGAATTGCCGATGGTTAAGTGCCCGTGATCTAATAAAATTCACAGTTTTTACCACGACGATCATGACATTGTTCATATCCAAGCGCTTTCCACAAAGAGCCTCTTGGTGAATAATGCAGTGTATTGCTTGGATAGACACGCCAAGTGTCTGCATTTTATCACGGAGAAGACCACCAAACCCACTCTTTCAGATCGCATTGCAGGTGCCCCATCTGTGGCCACCGATACCAACTTATGCCAATCAAAATCTGCTCGTTGGACACAATTTTCCAACTCACGAAATATATCTACACCATTTGTTGTTCCTTTCATTGGAATTAAATCTAATAATTCTTCCGTGATATTTAAATTTTTGTCTACGCCACGAACAAACACTGCGCACATAGCAGTATCGGAGATGTCCGTACTCTCGTCCAGTGCCAGCGAAAAGGCTTCAAATTTTTTTCCAATCGACGAAAGTTGTTGGTACGAATCAGCTGCTAATTCTGTTACACGTCTGGCCACCGTGTTAGCGGAAAGACTGATGTCCTCAAAGCACCTGGACTTTTCTGGACATAGAATTTGACAGGCTTTCAACATACACTGCTTAATAAACTTTCCTTCGACAAAAGGACGTGAAGATTTTGCAATCATCTCGCTTATTGCAAAACTTGCCTTCACAGAGGCTTCGCTGGCTTTGTTTATATCCGTAAAATAACTTTTCTGTTTCACAAGTGAGGATTTTAATTCTGACATCTTTTCTTGACGCATTTTTCCTTTATAGACATCATACTTTTTTTTGTGTAATGACTCGTAATGGCGTCGTACCGGCGCGATGGTGTAGGGGTGAGAGCGTCCGCTTCGCAGTCGGTAGACCTGGGGTTCATTTCCCTTGTCGAGTCATATCAAAAGACTTTAAAAAATGGTATTCACAGCTTCCCCGCTTGGCGCTCAGCACATAAGGGATAGTGTGGAGAACAAGCCGGCAAGCTTGCTTGTTGTGTCCTTGGGCAAGGCACTTAACGGGATGCCTCCGTCTTTATGTGGCAGACAGATGGTTGGGCCAAGCAGTCTACCCGTCGTGGTGGCCCAGTCTGACGAAAGACATGCAAACCGAGCATGAGCTCATACGCGTGAATGAATAAATGGCGTCGTATATTGTATTCCTTATGAACAGCAATAATTGCGCAACATATCAGACACTGAACCTTCTCATTTGAATTGCAAACAAAATACAGCTTCTCCCACTTCTCCAGAAATTTTCTGTGCTCTTCTGAACATTTTCGTTTCTTGGACATTACTTATCTTATATTATAAAATTTAGCTGATTTGATTCTCCGCAGTTCTGCCGTAACTGTAACAACAAATTCAAAAAAATTAACGCTGCTTCGTGCACTCGTGCAAATTTCTGATTATGAACTGACTGAAACTTGTTTATTAGATCACAATGAAGATTTGATAATTACAAATGAAGACAGTAGGGTAGAGGCTTATGCTTAATATTTCAATGTTGCAAATCGTTGATGCGATAAATAAAATAATGCGTTTTTGTTTTTTAACCACGGCGCTGGCCGCATGAAATTGTCTCGCGGGCCGCGTGTTGGAGATCCCTGTATTACACGATGATAGTTTATATTACTTGCTACATCAAAATTATTGAGTCAAGATTATCTTTTAATAATGATTTATTCGGCTCCCTATCTCACTTGTAGTGTCACAATGTCACAAAGTCTGAATATCACAATTATCAGTAGTTACACAAGAATTTGCTTGCTTTATTTATGCTAATCTATCTCCACGATATTCGATAGGTACTATACTACTAAAAAATTTATTGACTACTTAATGCCAACAATGGCACAGAGACATCTCGTGTTCATGGCCAAAGAGCTTTGGCAACAAAGCTGAGCATCTCACGCACAGTTACAGTCAGTAGCGCAGAAATTGGAGAGCTGTAGAGGCTATAGTCCGCCATGCTTGAGTCAGGGGAGGCAGCGCTCCCCTCGGATAATTTCAAGGAATTATCAAATCACATTTTCAGTAACCCATGTGGTTCGCTAAAAAACATTTTCTGACGCTCCCCTAATATATCATTTTCTAGCGACCGCTTTTGTTATAAAATACTCTAAAACTAAGCCATTAGAAAGTTTAGATAGGAGCATGTCAGTCTTAGCAGGCTAGTGAGTAGTGACACCTTCTTGTCACTTGCAGTGACTCCAACTTTAACAATTCGTTTTACTTTTATAGTAATGCAAGAGGCTAGCGATGCACTTAGCAAACTGCAGGCAGTGACACTGTTTCGACCTATCACGGCCTAAGCTATGCTTTATTAAAAGCCTCTAGCTTCTTGTTGGCCACCAACTGCACTGAAGAGACCTGATAGTTCGAAACAGTGTCACTGTCTGCAGTTTGCTAAGTGCATCGCTAGCATCGTGCATTACTATAAGAGCTTGTGACCACTCGGCTGTGACAGCACTATTGTTCTAGCAGTTGTTAGACTTAGTGCACCTGCGACAACCGCCACTCATTCACGAGTGATACGGCTTCGTAAAGGTTGACAGACCATCCACTACAGTGGACCCAGTATTAGGTCCCACAAGTGTGACTGTCCAAGCTATGCGTAAGTAAAGGCCTCTAGCTCAGGGGTTCTTAACCGGGGGTCCATAAAGGTACTTTAAGGGGTCCGTATGATTGGATCCGCTTTTGTGCTGATAAGCAAAACAGATATCTGGCCAAAGTCGGGACACTCAGGTTTAAATTGCGCTTCTGTGATTGGGTGGATTTCCAAAAAAAAAAAAAATAAGGTCACCACCTATTTGTTGTCTCTTTCGGCAGTTTGGCAGCGAAACCTGCCGAAAGTGACAAGAAATAGGTGGTGACCTTTTTTTTTTTTTGGAGATCCCACCATTCACAGGGGTGCGATCTAAAGCTGAATGTCCCGACTTTGGCCAGAAATCTGTTCTGAAGAATACACCAAGGCAATGATCAAGATGTATTGCACTTGTCCTTACAAGTAACCAAGTGTCAGCCGATGGCAGGGGGTGCTGGACTGCTTAGCCTTGACCGCAAGGGGTGCTTAGGAAGAAAAAGGTTAAGAAACACTGCTCTAGCTTCTTATTGGTCACCAACTGCACTGAAGAGAGCTGATAGGTTGAAACAGTGTCACTGTTGTTTTACTTTGTATCAGGATTTTCAAACATTTTCGGGCAAGTCTAATTCCAACTCAAAATTTCAAACACAAACCAGTGATCCCTCAAACATGAATTTAAAATACCAACCAGTGATTCACATTTACCATAATGAAAAAAACAGTACCGGTATTAAAGAAAACACATCAGATACGAGCGTGTAATCACGTTAAAGGCAGTTGAAAGATTTCAACTAGCATTTTTGTATTGTGTTACATACCAGAAGAAAATAATTTTCCACTTCAGTTATTACGCTTGGCGTACAAGAATTACTTTTTCATTTTACATTTAAGAGTAAATTTAACATTTAAATTGAACTTGAACTTGTATTTAAAAACTGCATGTCCAATTTCATGTTCGAGATAAAAATCCTGAAGTTAGCAAGTTTAATGCCCTGCTTTGTGAATGGACGATTACATCACAAATCTCGATAGCTTTTTTGCTACCAGCACTGAATTATTGCGCAACTATGTAATTTCTTGCGATTTCTGTCAGCTTCTTTTTGATTTCGAAACTTTATGCGGGCGTGCTTTTTCTAAAATACAGAAGAATTTATTGAAACAAGGGTATTAAAAATGATCAGAAGCCAGCTCAGCCAGGGTGATAGGGATTTTGACAGCAATACAGGAATCAAAAAAGAATAAATATGCATAGATGGGTGATAAAGCAAAAGAAAACAAACTGGTCAGCTGTAGGTAAAGGGGGTGGAATAGCGCAGGATGAATAGACAAGTATCCCTGCTGTGCAAGCACCGATGAGTTCATATAGTGATAGACGGCAAACTGTTTAGGGGCAAAAACTTAATTTCCGAAATTTCTGGACAATAACTTGCAAATGGCTTGCATACAACAAAGAAGCTGACAAGTGCGTTCTGCAAAGCATACAATGAAGCGGTGAGAAAAGGAACATTACATAATGACCGTTACGCAAGTCGTAGTCCATTTGCTAATAGTACATTCAACAAGCATGCAATGAAGCGATAAAAAAAGGAATATTGAATAATGACCGTTATGCAAGTCGTAGTCCATTTGCTAATACAGTAGTACATTCAATAATTCGAAGAAAGCTATCGGAGATATTCTGCATTTTTATGAATCAGATACGGATTCTCAATCCTGGTGCGGATTATCTGTGGGTACCGTAAGATAAGGGTTAAGCGAATCTAGCGTTAAATTGATTTATGGAACTTTTCTTGCTGTAAGACGTTTTTTGTTGATTACGCGCTTTCATTGGGCTTAAAAATGCGAGCATTTAAGTGTATGTAAATGAGATTTTGTGTCAGTTTTGTTAGTTACTTTATAGTGCTGGTCTTTAAAATGAGTAGTTTTTAAGTGAAAAACATGTGGTTATTTCAAGCGTGACTAATCCCCGATCTAGAAACGTTCAAGACTATCGAAGCTGTAAATGATCAAAGCTAATTGATTTTATGATAAGTCTTGACAATGATCCTGCACCCCTATAAGGGCTTACCGATGTGACATGTTGTCCATGTCATGTGTGCATGTCCTTGAATGTGACCCCCATGATATAGGTATTGCTGTATCATATTGTTCTGTATTGCATTTTTTTGCACCCAAAGGCAAATTTGTTTTTTCAGAATGTTTATTATTGAGTGTTTTTTACACCCGCCTGATGAGACCCAATAAGGTTGAAACCGGTCGTGGGTTATTGACATGATGTAGTAGATTGCTGTATAGTACCGCATGATGCTGGTGATAATTTTTGAGCAATTTAAGCAAATTGATTCTATTTGTTTAGCTTGCTAATTATAATATATTTGTATACTGTTGGATGAATTGAAGTAGTTGCTGGCTGCGAGGTCAATAACAGTTGATAAGTAATATGTTGTTTAATTTAAATTTGTATTCTTTTCCGATTGCTATTGTAATTAATTTATTCAATGTTGATTGGGCCGTGACGAACGAATTTGCCTCTGTTACCACCGATTGTTTGCTAATTGTTTTACTTACTATCAATGTTACGTTGATTTTATTTCCTTATTGTTTTATTTGTCACGGTATTAATTTAATTTTACGTCAATAGAAAACCACTTCACAACGAATGCGTATTCAACAAGTCGAGCCAGCATTCAACAATAAAGGTGCTTTACGATAATTCCCAGTCTGAAAATGGAGTGCGAATAATCTCCAAAAATATACCGTATGCCAAAATTTAAAAACCATGAAAAATCGGACATGCGCTCACAGGCTATTTAAGACATTATGTTTGAAAAAGCCACTCCCATCGATGCTGTGCTCTCTGAAGCAGCGCAGATCGATCAAGTTGTTGCACCAATGGTATTGGGAGCTTATGTTTTGTTTGCTTCTATATCTCGGTAGACAAGTAAGCGCTATTGGGGGACGTGACCATCGAGATGGTAATCGGCGGCACTTAATGAAGGAACGTACAGCTTGTTTCCCGAAAGAAAGACAGCTATTGCTACGCAGAGACAACTTGATGTCTAATACCATCAATAACACATTGATACAAATGTTTGCACATGAAATCCAGCAGTATTTGTGGAGAAGCCCAGCACAGTTCCTTGCTAGGAAGTACAGCTGACTCGACCTCTGACGTCAGTGCATGTGAATAATTTACGGGCAGCTTGCAGTTTGTTGGTGCTTCTTTAATTCCACCTAGTATATTTTTTGCGTTTTGCACTGTCCTAGATTCTAAGGCACAAACCTTGTTTTTGTTAATCAAAGGTATGATAAACATGCTAAACCTGCCTCTCTTTCCAAGCCGCAAAGGTAATGTTGTCACGGAGCGTTTAATATGTCTGATTGGCTAAATAATGTACGAGCGAAACTGAAAAAAGCATGCCCCGATGCTTTGTACGTCTATTGCAGTAACCGCGCATTGGATTTAGTTTTACAAGAAGCAGCATGAAACGTAAAATTAATTGCCGATGCTTAAGATTTCGTTCAAGGAGTCTCCGTTGCGAATAGAGAATCCCATAAACGAAAAACTTCATTCCGCTCACTTTTTGGAAGAGATCAAGCTATCAACCGGTTGAGCTGCATCCTAAGCGTTATCGCGTTCGAGTGAGCTCTATCTCGCGTGCAGTTGCCAGTTATGAAGTTGTAACGAATACATTAAATGCACTAAAAGACGAGGAGATGCAAGGCTAAAATTTCACGGACTGAATAAACCAACAAGAAAAAAAGGATTTATTTCGCGCTTATTGCAAGCCAAGCCCTATTCGGATCATGCGAAATAGTCGTAAGAACACGTTGTTCTTACGACTATTTCGCATGATCCGAATAGGGCTTGGCTTGCAATAAGCGCGAAATAAATCCTCGCTTTAGAGTGAGGAGTCATCAGCTCTCGGAGCGTTGAAGCAAGAAAACGTACTCCAAAACCAAAGTAAATCTTGAGGTCTAGAAACCAAATTCAAAAATTATTTAAAAAAACTACCAACTTTGTTGAGGAGGTCGTCGGCAAACTTAAAGAAACCGCGGGCCACAAAAAACTAAAACTGCTGCTGGCCTAAAAAATCACGGCAAACTAGGGCAAGCGCATATTTTGTTTCCGATTTTGGTGAAAGGGATCACCTGAAGAATCGTCACCCCAAACTTTTCCACCTGGAGTATCATCACCCCAGAATTGTAAGAAAATTAAACGAATTAATACCCACCTAAAGAATCGTCTCCCCAAACTAGCCCACCTCAATAATCGTCGCCCTAGATTGGCTTGGTGTGATAATTGGTCAGGCGATGCGGCGAAAGCAAATAGAAGTGTGAATCCATGGAAACCTTGTACTTGGTCGATGTGGAACTAACGCCTAATGTTTACCAAGAAGGCACGAAGTTTGCAATAGACAGAAAAGTTTTCTTGATCGACGTGATGAATCGAAAAAAGTCATTAGTGGTGCAAATATTGTATTGCCAAATACAATCGATAAAGATCGTCTAGATGTTTAGTTTGCTTTATTCGGGGATTTGACTAAAAGCAAAGTACTCAACCCAATCTATGACGTTGCTGCGTATATTAGCGAACAGCAACCACAAACAAGATTTTCGTTTAGAAAGACAGAAAAACTTGTTGAGTTAGTTTTGAGTCTCCCTGTTTCGGAAGCGTCTTCAGAGCAATAATTTTTAGTGTTGAAGCGGCTGAAGACGTGCCTGATGACAACGAAACAAGATATACTGACATATCCCTCTTTGGTGCACATTTATTCAGACATGTTGGACAAATTTGATATGCACCAATTAATGAAACAATTCATGAGCCACATACCTGGATGAAAACCGGTCTTTAATGTCCTGTAAAACTTTTTAATACAAATTGGACTAATGTGGAATTAAATGTAATTTTGAAAAAAGCTGTTTGAGCCATAAGCTTTTCGTGACGCTCTCACCATTGGCGTTATCGCGTCAAAAGGGAAGATCTAGAGCAGTGGTTCTCTACCTTTTTCGTGCCGTGGCCCACTTCAGAAAGCCACAAATTTTTGCAGCCCACTTAAAAAAGACTATAATGTAATATTTAATATGTCACTAGCATAAGCCTATGAAATACATAAAGTAAGAAATTTATAAGGCAAGAAGAACCCTCTATTCGTTGATTAACCGTTGATTATAACATAGCAGTGGAGTTGATCTCCAAAAAAAGGTCTTTAACTCTCTAGTAGGCTGGAGTACGTTACTTTCTGCTATTTGCTATCACCAGATTCCGTTACATACTGTTCATATACACCAGTATTCCTCAACCTATTTAGGCATGTAACCCATTTTCAAAACACACAGAGGTCTGTGGCCCACCCGACTTACGTGACATGGCTCACCGGTTGAAAACAACTGATCTGGAGTGAGTAGGTGTTTTATGAGATTAATTTGGATGTTAGGCAATCAAGACAAGCCAATGATAGCCCTAGTATTCTAAAGCGCGCCAAAGAAAGATTTCGCAATAGCAAAAGCGCAGCAAGAGTCCAAATAGGAATGCCGCGATTATCGAACGAGTTTGAGAGTGCAAACAAACTCTTTCTGTGTGCATAACACCGGGCGCTGAGTCTTGATATAAGCAGCGATAACGTGATAACGCCACTGATGAGAGCGTCACGAAAAGCTTATAGCTCAGAGTTTTTTTTGAAGCTATTAAGACAGTGAAATGAAATTCTGTACCACCAACAAAATCAAATGTAAGTAAATTCTAACTTTATTTTAATTGTAATGTCTCACAATCCTTTTTGTGTATTTCTTTTATACTCTGCCGATTCAAACAATTTACTTCACGTTAAAAAAGAAAATGAACCTTTGTGTTTTTTGATCATTTACTTATGCTTCACATATAAAAGGTTGTTGAGGGATATGTAGGCCTCTAGAAGTTATAATGACTCTAATATTTTGAGCCCCCTTACCGAAAATTGTTCCCGCGCCTCTGGCTACAGTTCTCCTGCAATCCTCAATGGTTGTGTAAAAGCACAATTTACGATAGTACATACCTTCGCCTAGAGCAGACATCGGTAGGTACCAGCTAATCTGCGAATAGAAGCGTACGAAACAAGTAGAAGCTACAAAAACATCATTGATTTGCCTATTTCCTGGCTATTAAACTAGGCAGACCATAGCGACTATATTTTAAAATAAGTTCCTTTTGAAACTTAACCCAATTACTGTTTTTCGTGATGATCCCCCAAAATGATCAAACTATTGTCAACTAAATCAGCATAGCTGATAGACAATTTTTGAGATTTAAAAAACCACGAGACCACCAGCAAAAATTAAAAACTACTAGATCTAGTAGAAAACCATTAACAGTGGCAGCACTAAACCCACAGAAACCACTTTTTGGTTAAGTCCTGCCAACTTCCAGAATTTACTGTGCAGCACATGTAACTATTCCTGTTTTGTTGCGATCATGCGCTTCAAGCGTGAAGCTGGCATGGATGTGCGTGGCTTGAGTCTGCGCCTTTTTTCTTTTCCGGTTGTTCGCATCGATTTAAATGTAGTGGTTTGACGTTTGCTATTGCGTCATTCGAAATGTGAAGATAGTGGAAAGAAAGGGTCAATTGGAATACAGTAAAATAAAGTTACCTGGCACTTGGGTAGTTAGTTTCATGTTAGGAAGCGTTTTAAGTTGTGAGTGCCAAAGTTTATTTTTGGGTTTATGTTTTTAGAAACCTTCTTTAATTATGAAACTATTCATGGCAATTAAGCAGTAAAGTGATTACCGAATTGACCCTGGAAATCCAGCATCATTGAAGATTTATGTTACAACAAGTTAACTTGCAGCACTGGTGCAGGTGTGTATTATGTTTATGGTGGGTCAGACTTTCAACTGCTAGCAAATAATCAAGTAGTTCCGCGACTAATAATATTTTGGAAACCCTCAGTTTCAGAACCCGAACGAGTGTGTAGCTGTATGCAGCAGTGTATCCAGAAACTTTTGGTAGGACAGTTGGTCTATTTGCAGTACAAATTTTGGATCAAGATCTTTTTTTGAAATCAGCATTTTCAATTTATAAATTTTCATTCCAATTTTGAAGGCAAAGACCTTATTTTTAGAATATTGGCGAACCCGTTTTTTGAACTAAAAATAATGCTTTCTAGCAAAAGTAAATTAACAAACATTCGGAATCAAAATGTGGAAAAAAGTGGTTGAGGATACATCCCCCTCATTCGCTGAATTCGAAGCTAGCTGTAACCTATCAAATGTAGAGTTTTTAAGGTGCAGACTGGTTTATCATGTTTCTTAGTTCTGTATACTACGAGGAACTTTTAGTTCTGTTAACATTTCTTAGTTTCTTAGTTCTGTATTCTTAGTATTACATTATAACAATTGCATAAAGCTTTTGTTACGTTTCAACTAAAGCAGCAACGTCATAAAGTGGCCAAGTTTTTTCATTCCGAAATTGCCTTTTTTTACTCCCTTGAGTTGTGCCGAACGAGGCGTACTTTTATGTTTGTGCTGTTTGCAGTAATTCGTGAAGGCAAAGTTTAACTAATTCTTATTTCAGAATCGTTTGAGAAAAGAAAACATGCCTGCGGATTTTTCCTTCGGAGTGAGCCCGCCGTTTCCGACAGATAACCAATTTTTTGCATATCACGTTGAGTCGTTCTACCCGACAACTATAAATGCTTATGATAACGGTACTGTAATAAACCGCGTACCCAGATTCTCTTGCAAAAACCCGAAGTCGTGCCTAAAAATTGTCCCTCCAGCTGCAGCGGCATATGACTGCAAGGCAAATGAAGATCTGTTGAATGCGAAAAACAGTCAAAAGCATTCCATATTGTTAAATTCATCGACAAAGCCACCGTTAAAAGAGCGCAAAAAAGTAACTTTTGCAGATAAAAACGGTGGGGTGTTAACCCTTATCAAGTATTTGAAAGAATCTAGTAGCGAACCGCCAAAAAGTTTTGCATCAGGAGATTTTCTTAAAGATTTGATGAAAAATATGAATTTAAAACCAGCTAAAAAAGAAGAAAATGAAGGTTTAAAACTTTCTTTGAAATTTGATCAACCAGCTTCGGATTACGTCAACTTCAAAGAGAAAATTGAAAAGCAAAATGTATCTTTAGAAAATGTTGTTATTAAAGACAGTAATACCATACATGGTAGTGTTAAAGTTAAAAATATTGCCTTCAAAAAAACTGTATGTATTCGCATAACTTTTGACAACTGGTTACATTGTTGCGAAATACAATGTGAATATGTTAAAAATGCGTACGAGGGAGACAGCTTTGACACTTTTCAATTTTCAGTTGATATCCCCAAAGACTGTGAACGTATTGAATTTTGCGTCCGCTACAAATGCAACGATAATGAATTTTGGGACAATAATTACGATAGAAATTACGTTGTTTCTAATTCGAACTGTCCACCATTTAACCGACAGCAGTCACAGCCAGTCCGTATTCCTACTAGGAATCAAACTGGCTCTACTTTTCCTTACCCCACTACTTATAACGAGCTGCCCACTCCTCAAGAAAGAACTTGGCTTCACATGGACGTGAGCTCGCCTTTCTACTGACATCAAGGCTAAACATCAGTATAGGTGTGCCCCCTGTGCCAACATAAATATATATTTTCGTAGCTTTAAAAGTGTTTACTGTTTGATGCTTTTTCCCAAGGCCAACTTTGTGTTGTCATAAGACTTGCTTACCATTTTCATAAGTATGTAAATAGAATTGCAAAATAACACTGGCGTTGTGTAAGGTGCTGTGTTACAATATTGAAAGATTTTGGATCTGCAACTGTAACTTAATTTAAGTTTCCATGCTTTATGCTTTTCTAGGCTTTTATGCCATTGGCCAAAAAAGACTATAAAGCTTAATGCTACCGCAAAGTTTGTTGCTTTTTGAATTTTTTTGATGATTGTTGCACTTACTGTTTGTTTTAACGTCAAAAAACTCAAAGAGTAAAAAGATGAAAAACTGCGACTTTCAAAGAGTGGGTAGTGCTTTGCAAGAATTTTTGGGAAAGAAAGCTGGAGCACCTTTTTATTTGTTAAAAGCCATGACTGATTGTACTGCTCTTAAACCCGCATTTTGCAAGATCGCTGTGTTGTTATCCTTCGGGTACAAAACCGATGAAAGATGTGTCGGAGAATTAAGTTTTTAGAGGAGATATAACGGTGGTGTAAAAATTTTTCTTGAAAATATCTTTTGGTACGTGTGCAAGAAAGTCATGCAAAGTAATAAGTTGTGACAAATTTAAACCCTTAACCAGCTAAAAAGATGTAACTTGCGCTGCTTGCAATCGTACGATGTTTTGTAGCGAATTAATCGGATTTTGCATAATTGTATTTTCGCTTCGCTAGCAAGCTGTTTGAAATGCTAACTTATCTCTACCGACGTTGATCTCTACACCTGCTATGGTAACGTACATTGGTACGTGTTAGTGCACCGCGTTGAGAATAATTAAATTCAAATTGTGAGTGGAAAAATGTGCGACTGTGTAGATGGTAAGCTGAAGTTTTAAACCGATATAATTCCGAAAGCTTTCTATTAGCCGAAAACAGCTAAACTGATAGTGAACGTTTAAATCTCTGTCGTTTCCTCACCTGTGTTGGTTCATTGATGATCAGCTCTTAGCAGCAGCTTAGCATTCATTGACCTGGCAAAAAAAGTTGAAAAAGTGCAAGTAAATAAAGCGATGCGCCTTTTTTGGAAGATATTTCTTGCTACAACAAGCAAATGCACGTCAGCGTTATGCTTGAGCGTCGTTACTGTTTCACAAACAGTAATGGCATCACCCTTATTTTCGTGTGATATCTACCCGCTATAGATTGAACGAGAGGGTGCAACATGGCCATTTAATCATAGGAAGTTACGATTGCTAAGAAAATGATAAAACTCTCCGTGGTTGCCATATAAAGCAAGGTAAAGCAAATATTCGTATTTTGAAATTATGAGGCAAGACTGTGTTTGAATTAGTAATAATAGAAGGAAGAGGAAAATTTCAAGGTAAGCTGGCGTTGCAATGTCACAATGCAAAAGGAGGTTGAGGGTATGTTATATTTTCAGAATGAGAAGCACTTCGGGGCAATTTAAAGGCGCTCAATTGCTTGCAACTTGCGCTTTGTAGCGCTAGGCCATCTTCTAATCAAAGCTGAGCACATTTTTCACGGCTTTATTTTCACGTCATTTCTACTCCTGAAAGCCAACTGAAAAACTATAAATACCGTACTATTTTTTAAAACCTTTGGTACAGTTCAACAAGGGAATTGAATTTAGGTTTACCTAAAGCAAAGTGAACGCCCTTACAACTTAACACCTCTGCGTCACTTATCCTTAGCAATCACAGATGCCTTAGTGCATTAATTTCCGATTTATTGGCCGACCACGTCACGGTTCTGTGATTGACATCAACGTTGTGTAGACTGCTTCAGTTTGACGCTGAATGATCGCTGCAGACAAAAACTGCATTTGCTTACAATGTGTTCTTGCAGTAACGCAGTATCCAGCGCGCACATATTTGGCGGTTGGTGAGGAACAATACGTGGTTTGGCCACTACAGAATGACCAATTGTCGGCTGATTCATGTTGTGATAAATCAACGATCTGCATTACTTTGATCAGCTACTGCTAATAGCAAATAAATCAGGCGGCTTAATGACCGCTTGCATCAATTATGGATCTGAAAGTTTTCAGTCCATTTTGTATTTTCTCTTTTGCTTCTTTCTTCTCCTGACCACGACTCTGAATTATCCCCTTCCCCAATCCATATATGACCTGCTTTGCTTGTGGAATGTCACAAAAAAAATACAGAATATTCACGTTTCAAACAGAGCTAATATTTCTGTAATTTGACTGCAACCGAAAATAGCCTCGATAACCACTTTCTAAGACCACTTTTCTAATTATCAAGTTAAGTACTGCGCCAAAAATAGATCAGTAAGATCGTAAAAACGCAAAGTGGATTTCAATCAATCTTCGATTATTGTTTTCCATTTACATTCGTCGCAGAAGCAGTTTTTCATCCTTAATGATCATAATCTTGAAGTGATTCAGCAAAAGTTAATATGCAACTTACTTTTAAAATGAAGCATAAAACTGCAATACACATGGTCGTATGTAGACTGTATTTCAAGAGGATAGAAAGTGAAAAATCTAATTTTGATGTAAAAATGCGCTGTTTCGGTAGATACCAACTCAAAATTTGGTCCTCAAGAAAAAGTGGAGACCTGATCAGAGATATATGCAAATACAAAGCATATGTTTTTCATGAAAACACTTGACAAATCAGAATTAAATATGTACTGTAGTTATATTGCCGAGGCAAACCCCCTTTTCAAAGCCAATTCTTAAATTTCGCTGTGCTTATATCGCATTATATATTAAATACAATTCAAGAAAGTGGATGCAGTGCATTTTGCACTCAGTCAGTCCAAAACAATTGACATATACAGTTAAAGGGAAGGACATGACAAAGTATAACACTTCTCAAAATCAATCTACAATTACAGTTTACTTTGCTTTATTGGTGGGCTTACTAAAGCAGTAGTCTCTAATCATTTACAAATTGGTTTCGTTTTGGCATTGTTATGACTGACTGGCTTTCGAAGCGTAGAAGTAAGAAGCAAGGTGCCGAAGGGTGGCCGTGAAAAGTGCACTTTTACTTTTTCGAGGGAGCTTTTTTAACTTTCATAAGAGCACTTTGGTATGGGCGATTGGCAAATGAAAGGCTGTGACCTTAACTTCTTCACTTGTCTCAGGTTTACCTCAAAAAAGCCATCGCTCAAAAAATTTTGCAAATGCATGTTGTTCTCCAAAAAAAATGTAATGTTCTTGACCTGAAAACAAATAAAAAATATCACTTTGAGGTTTAGTTAATTATTTGAAATGAATTAATTCACGTTTAGGAGTGACTTTTTTTAAAAAAGCTCATTACCTCAAATTTATCATCCCCAAACTACCCATTTTTGGCAAATCTATGAGTGATTTCTACAAAAGTTTTCATGGATTACTAGCCTGTGTTCTCCGTTTAAAAATTCTTGTTACACTGCAAACAAGCAGTAAACTGTTTCTAGCATTTGCAGCAAAAGGCATTTGCATTTACACTGCGGCAAACAGTAATGCCAAAGCTAAACAAACGTCACTGCCGACAAAAACAATGTAGGTCTAACCTATGTAAAGCCATATATCTCTTTAACAATTTCAAACGACATTCCGTCCGAAGAAAGCTTTCATATCTGGGAAAGTAATGTCTAATACAAATATTTATCACATACTTAAGTTAATGTCAAGTACGTTGCCTTAATACTTGTAAGTCTGATGACAAATATTTTGTTGCTGGTACAGAGCTGCAATATAGCTTTGCAAAAAGCTGTTTTTGCCGTAAGCTTTTCGCGACATCTGATCAATGGCGGGGTCGCGTTGAAACGGAAGAGCTGATGTGAATTAGTTGTATCTTAATTCAGACGACCGGCAAGCAAGGCGAACCAAAAATAGCGTTCGCGTGATAATGCGCGCCAAAAAGATTTCGCAATTTTGAATGCTATGTCTGGGAGAAAGCGCAGTAGAAGGCCAGATTAAATCGTCGAAATTATCTTAAACAGTTTGAGGGAGTAATAGAATTCTTTTTGCCAACATAACAACGGGCACTTGGTCTTGATACGAACAGTACCTTATAGATTAAGGTGAAAAGAGTTGGGTGCTGTAGCGAAGATGGAATAAATTTTTAGGATCAAATATAATATGCCAATTAATTAAAATATGTGAACAGAAATGAAATTTTTACTCTCTTTTGCAAGAAATGAGACAACCCATCAAAAAATTGGTGTTTTCAAGAAAAAAGTTATTACGCACCTCCAATTAAGAGGCTACGAAAAAATTTAAATCAGTCGCGCAGATAGACTATATTCACCATACCAACTTGAAATGATGCATGCTCTCTTTTGGTAGCACACCACACACTTAAAAGTCCCATTGTGGCCGCTCAAGTCTAGACATGCATATCACACACGCCCATCAAGCGGGATCCAATGCGATGTGGCGAAAATGAATCAACAACTCTTCGTAAAGCACGCTGCAGATCTCGCAAATACACGAGGGTATCACGCGCGCCGCATGTAGATATTACGTGAGCACGTGTCTGTGACGTCTGGATCGCCGACGATTTACGAAATTTTGAAAGCACTGATGTACGTGATGTTGATATTACCTTGAAACACCGGTTCTAAGATTGCCGCACTACCATGTCATGGTTGTCGTTTTAAAGCCAAAGGTGCATTCCATAGATCATTCATATGTATTTAACTTGTTTCAAAGCGACTTAAGCACAGTTTGCCCATAGCGGCTATGGCCTCAAGTTACCTTTTGGGCAAATTTTACTTCATTTATATTATTGCAATTGATGCGTTGTTACTCGCCAGTATTTAAAATGTGTATCAACTTTTTTTTGCAGGATAACCAAGCGCCTTCCAAAAACTTTGAAGTTATGAAAGTGCATTTATAAAAACTTGCAGCAATCGAGTTGCAGAAACCAAGCCAAAATGTTTTGTAGATATAGTATGCAAACACTTTTTTGATTTTGTACTAACAGTTACTTCCTTTAAAATCAATAAAGTCGTGCAAATGCTCTTTTGTGCCATTCTTTGAAGGAACTTTAATAAGTAAATACCTTGGTTTGCTGAGCTTTTATTGTATTAAAGACATGCAAAATTTTTTTTCAAGCATTTTTAAAAAAGAACTTGAAAAACGAATGGATTGCCAAATTTTCGCTATACGGTATATACGAGTAACACTTGTAGATGAAACAAGCTCTTTCTAACTGGCAAAATACGATAGTAGCTTTTTTAAATTTAGTTGTGTGGTATTTAAGATATTCACTTCTAAATTGCTGTAGATTTCAGTTTGTGAATACAATTCAGCAAGGTCAAACTTCAAGACTGCGACGTCATGAGACCCACTTCACTGTTGGCTTTAAGCTATCTTTTAATTATATCTATATATAGGTAAAATTAATTTTCATAAAATTTTTGTAAAAATATTTTATTCCAGTGAAAACATATTTTACGATCGCAAACTCATTTTTAAATTCTTTTCATCTAAACAAAAATTCAATCTGGGTCTTGTGACATCATTTCCGGTCATACATTTATTTCATATTTGAATTGCAACAGTACTAGCAACAATCGCGCTGAAGAGCACCAGAAACGTCTTATTATTGCCGAACAACATGCGTTACGTAAACATTTTTAGACGACAAGCTTTATGTATTACTAGGGGTGTAAGCAGTAAAGATCTTTAGAGATCAATATTCTCAGTGCTATGTCAGGGGACTTGTTTGTTACCGCAACGAGCGTAATGACAGAAAAAGACATTAAAAGCCTTCCTTAGAAGCCCCCTCCGTACTCCACTGCATATGACAATTGAATTTTTACGAGAATATAAAAATTTTGACTTGACTGGAATTTCAAATTGCAGCTGGATTTGAACAGGCATTGTGCATCATCTTTTGCTTTGTGTTGTGTTTCTGGGCTTCAGGAATTTAGATTGAGCCTACTTTGGAAAATGTAGTCAGCCTCAAAACAGACAAAATTGACTCTTTTCGCTTGGAGTTTGGCAGTACATACTACAGTAGACACCCTACATGTTCCTTTGATTTTACTTTATTTCTATTGATGTTTTGCAATCAAAACTAGGCCAAGGTTAATTAAAGTGGATTTTGTTTGCAGTTGAAATAAAAAACATTTACCAGGGACATCAAGTTGATTACTTTAACGTCATAGAAAAATATTTGTGGTACGCTATTGACCAATGCGCTTGCTTGAATGAAGAGCATTGAGATAGCGGCAATGTTGTAAACAAGCCAAAATTAGCGAACCGTAATGACAAAGGTACGCCCACGTTTTCAAGCAATAAAAACGTGCTTTGTGAAAGCTGCTTCACTTGTTCTATTTTAGCCGTTCAATATGTTTTTGTACCAAGAAATGTGGATTTACAACTTATCTGATCGCAAAATAATTGAACAAGACAAAGCACAACTCAATTTTATAAAACTTCAACTTGAAACTTTAGAGTTTAATGTATAGTTATGCCTATTTTAGGATGCCTATTTTTGGCCAGCAAAGCACGTGAAGAACAAAAGAACACAACAATGCAATAGCCAAAAACATTAATCAGTCAATTGCATCGTCACACTTTCACATGCATTTGTCAAATCCATCTTGCTTTAAGAACAGCATTATCGGTGTTCTGCAAGCAATCGCTGTAAACAAAACTGGCTAACGTATTGTTACCTTCTTGGCCTTGGCAAAGTCAAAACGAACAGACAAAGAAAAAAACTTATATATTGAAACAAAGACAGTTTTACTAACTATGTTTGATTTTAAAATAACGCAGCAAAAACAAATTCTACTGATACTTGAACTTGTGTTTTCTTGACTTGGAATACTTAGTAACGCAAAAAGTAATGTTACTGCAATTGGTGGCAAGTACATTGTTGCGCGTACTTCTATTTATTCTATAGGCTGTACGATTATTTTGTCGGAATCAATATCTTATACCTTATGCATTACAATAGCAACCAATTATACAATTATTTTTTCAGCTGTTAGATTTAGAAAAAGCAACAGGAGTTTGTGATGGCAGAGGTTTCTGCTGTATAAAGATCTACGCTTTACATTCAAGCGTATGTCTTAGGAATTGGTTTGAGGGCTATTACTCTCTTTTAAGCTGGGTTACTCCAGATAGTTTTTGCGTAAAAGTCATTTTGGGTGGCCTGCCAATTTTGGATTACTAGACATTGAGATAGCTTTATAGAATTGATTAAAGCATTCTTTAGGCGAAATGTATTCAATAAACAAAAGATTAAGTATCATGAGCATAAGCGTAAAAGTAGGGGATGCTGCGAGCTGAATTCCCCCAATTTTGCACTCAAAAATTTGAAAAATCGGCGAAAAATGTGGAAAAATGCCTAAAGCGCAAAAAAATGATTTTCAAAAACTTGATCTCCAAAAACAAAAACCAGATGTAATGGCTGACTCTGACTATGACTTAGCAATAAAGTTTTGAGTTTGTTTACAGTCTAGCTATTTTAGCAGTAGCGTCATACGCTTTCACTTTTGTAGAGATTCTTGGTAAATAATCTATGATTACCTTTACAATCATATTCTGCAACGCATGGCAGGTAGCATAACTGCCAGAGCAGCTAAGGCTACTGAAAAATACACTTATTTTTGGCAAAATATAATACAATAAATTTTTTTTATCCCCAAAGGCTTCCATACATATGAAAAACGTATAGACTACTGTAATCTGATCACTTGTAAAAAATACTACAGTATTTTATCAGGTCAAAATCTTTGGCGTGGGATACAATTAGCTTTATGAGAAATTTTTAGCGATGTAATTACTTGATGGAAATCTTATTTTAGGTGTTTTGAATTTCTAATATATCATTATCTATTATTATCCTTTAACAAGCACTTGGCACGTCCGCTATTGTTCCCAAAGTAATTGGCATTAAACATTTGGTCGCAATTTGTTTTAATGATAAAGACCTTGTTGTTACTCCTGTCGTAAATAAAAAATAACCTTATATGAAAAAAATTTTAACCCGCTGTAGTTTTACACCTAGAGCAGGATTTCCTTCACATTTTGAGATGCACCCCACTTGGCAAGGTCAACTTAATTCGTTACAATCTTTTATATTTTTATATAGAGGTTAGATTTCCGGTTGTTACCTCGCATTTGGTGCTAAAAACAGCATGAAAACTTTTTTGGAAATAAACATTTTCAAAAAGCCGATTTCTCAATTTTTTTTATTCATAAATAAAGGGCTATGATCATATGGTCTCACAACCCTTTTGGTTACTTCCGACACCCTGGTTTAAGAGCCCCTTACCTGAAGGTTTATACTTTCCGTGGAGTAAAGCAAAGTGGCCGAATCTTTTTCATTGGAATTTGACAAGCCAGGGTTACTTTCGATAATAATGGCCTTTTCTATTCCAATACATATCGAGCTCGTGTCAGCGATAGAACTGAAGAAGGAAAAACCAACAGGAGAATGATTTCACCCCAACCTTACTTAAATACGGTAGGTCTAATCAGCATAAATCTTAAGTTGCTTTTGATAGAAATTCAATGCGTCTGAACGGCAAAACCAGTAAGCGGAACCATTCAGTATAGTTCATCAACCTTGGCTTAGCCTCATTATTTTTTTGAGATTACTCGAGTCGGGAAAAGAACTGTGATATACCTGTATTTTACCAATTTTGGTCACTAGGAACTATTTTTTAAGACCTGGCTAAAGTTTACTTTCTCCGTAACTCATGCAATGGAATAGCATAAACACAGTTTAGGCGGAGAATTTTTTGCAAAACTTTTGGCATTCTAAAGTAAAGTTTGACCAAAATTTTGGTATTTACGTTTTATAGTTTCTGCAGTATTTTTTGCGTATTGGTTGCATAAAATGACTTTTACTATGACCAATGATTAATTTTTCAAATAAAAAGTATGCAATTTTCGTTGATGATAACAAATTGAGGAATATCGGTGAATTCCAAAATTATATGGGAAAAGTCAGTGCGACAAAACGTAGACTCGCATCCAAGGGATTGCGAGTTCAATGCCCGTGTGGGCTTAGCCTTTTTCTGCAATTGAAAAACACACTACAAGGCAATTTCTCGTTCTTGGTTGCAGGTTTGTAGTAGAAATGCAGAGTGCCAGCAGTGATGGCAACTTCAATGCGATTGTCAACACAGCGATGTTTTATGCATAGCCGCAAAGGCTTTTCGAGACCAAAAAAATAAAAATGTGTTAGCAATAAAATATATATGTATGATAATAAAAAGAAAATGGTAATAATACTGCAATCGCGACGAAAGAACTTTTTGGCTATTTTACTTTTGTAAAATTGGCTTATTACCAAATGTGGGTTTAAAAATTTTTAAAGTTGCTCTCCTTGTTTCCGTTTTGTGGCTATACTTGTGTCCTGGTTGGGTTTTTTTTTTTCTTGTACACTGTCAAACACTTTTCATAACATTGTTTTTAAGACATTTGTGGACAATTCAATAACCCAGTAAACAAAATTTTGACGCAAATGCCAGCATGACCGATAAAACCAACCACAGTCAGCTTAGTAAACAACTCAAAGAATTTTTCTACATCATTTAGGTATTGGTACCAAAAGCATTTTCTCAATAGCCACTAGCTTTTTGTGCAATTTCATACAAGATCAAAAACAACTAAGTTACCGCCACAGTCTAAGACTATAAGTCTAGTTGTAAAGAAAACAAATCGCTCGGGCCAGCTAAGCTATGCAAACCAGCCTATCAAGGATTTTTAGCAGGTGAAAGGTGATGCAAACCATCAACTGTTATTCCAATAAAACTTTTCTAAAATTCTTTCAGAATTTTGAAAGAAAAATTTTGGAGGATCTTTTTTAAAGATTATTTACAAGAGCAAATTCACTTGATTTTTTTACTGTATTTTTCTTGCCAAATAAGCTTGAATACCTTCGCGCAGTTGCTTCCAGCCTTTTTCTAAAGCGACCCAAATTCTCCAGTAAAACAATTGTTGTGAAGCTCGCGACCCTAGGATGTGGTTCAACACGAAACGACATGTTTTGAAAACTTTTTATGTCTACAAACAAGGGAGGCTGTCAAGTTTTTTGGCCGCAACGTTACCCACTTACACAATTATTGCCCAAAAGCAAGAGCGTAGCCAGGATAAAATTTGGTCGGCGGCAATGTTTTTAGAAATGTTATCATTTAAAAATTTAACCAAAATTATGATCATATTACAATTCATGCTTGTTCAGATTTTTCGAGGCAAATTTTGCATCTTAATTTGCACGAAATGATTTTGACTGCAACTTATATCTATTTATTTTGTTCAGAAAAATTTAGTAGCCATTCTTCACTGTGCGATTATAGCAAATTAGGGGAAAGTTAATAAAATATTTTATGATTATTTTTTATTTCATCATTCTCCGATCACAGGAAAATTCTTGCAGTTTTGCATAAAACATGGTTGAGTTCAGACCCGCTTCAGAGTTGCCAGTGGCTTGCTGGTGGCAGTGGCTCAGCGCATTTCTAGAACAAGCCTGCGAACAAGTAAAGAAAATTGCTGTAAAGTGCCTTTTCCAGGAACGCAAAAGCGCAAACCCATGCTGCCATTGAACTTGCAGTATCATCAATACTCACCAGCGACTTGTCGCACTGAGTTTTGCTGTCGACGAAATCCAAATTTTAAGGAGAAATCGAAAAAAGATGATGCCTCTTCAAAATTTTTTTCTATTCACCTTAGTACCAAACGGGCCCGGTGGTGTAATAGATGAAGCGTCCGCTTCGTGGTCGGTGAACACGAGTTCTGTTCTCTTGCTGAGTCATATCAAGGACTAACGGTGCTCATAGCTTCACTGCTTGACCTTCAGCACAAAAGCAGCAGTGTGGAGAAAAAGCCGGTGAGCTTGCTTATGCCCTCAGGTAAAGCATTTACCTGGCTACCTCCGGCTGTGAAATTCAAAAAGTTTAGTTGTAGTTTTCTCACAAATAGCAATAGGCCAGTCGTATGCAGACATTTAATTATGATGAGAAAAGGCTTTCGAAAGCTCATTTTTAACCGGTTCATGAAGCTTCTGAAATCTCGAGAACTGGTTTGCACAAACCGGTTGAATCCCATCACTGAAATACTTTTATCTTTATGTGACACACAAGTGGTGGAATAGAGAAGTCTACCCGACGCCGTGGCTCGACGAAAGATTTGCGGAAAAAGTATAAGTTCATATGCATGAATGAGTAAACATTCATGCTGGGACCAGCTCCGAGATATTTGGAAGGGGCCATGGCTATTTTCGCCCCTCCTCTTTCCGGGTTATAAGTTATGCGCCACAGATAAATACCGTATTGTACAAAATAGACAATAAATAAACAATGCCAAAACAACTTATAACTCACGCTTTTTTTTACAAAGAAAGTGAGTCAAAAATTTTTGAGGCGACCCGACTTCAGGGCCGCAACCCACGAGCGACGCTGTGGGAAGCACTTTGTGAAATATTGCGTTAGTGGCTTTGACTACAAGTAGGCAAGGCCCAGTTCTGACTTTCAAGTAAGCCCTATGCGCAGTATACCGCGCATACGGAACACGTATAAGTCATAATTTAAGTTCCCGTTGAAACAGGAAGTATCCTATGATGCAATGCATGAAACGCTGTTGTTCTATATTATATGAAGTAACGCAAGCAAACTTTATGTCGTATCTTATGATGGCCTACAATACGCTGTCGATCAAACGTGTCTGGAATTCATCGTCATTAAATGTAAGGCTAATATAATTAAGTTTCTATGTTACGAAGGTCGTTTTAAATTTGACTTTTCATTTCGTGGCAGTGACGAAGTCATGGGAAAGGAGATCACGCTTCCTATAACTTAAGAAAATAGATTCATTTATAACGAACTGAATTTATACAAATTGGAAAACATTGCTTCAAAATCAAATTTACCTCGCGGCATCCGCCTATTTTGCCATCCATTGTTTCGTCGCAGTAGGATTCTGACGTATTGACCAGGGGTTCTTAAACTGGGGGGAGACGTGGGAGTTTTCCAGAGGATGCGAGGCCACTGCTCCATGGCCATCTTTGAAATAATAAAAAAAATTGAGAAAATACCGCTCTTTTACAGCGGATATTAAAAAAAAATCGTTGTTTGGGTTTTGAGAGCAAATATGCTATAATGACCAGAAAACTTTCCGTCATTTTAAAAAAAATAAAAGGTTGTCGCAGCTTAAGGGGAAAGTTTTTGTTGATCTTTCCAAGGGAAACGCGAGATTTTGTTGATGTTTCCCAAGGAGGCGCGTCTCAAAAAGTTTAAGTACCTATGGTATACAGACTCTTTCTCTTACTGCATAGAAGACGTTAATTATGATACAACTGAGATATTGATTGCCTACTCACAGTTGTTTGGTTTGGCTATGTTGTTGCCAAATAGACTTGATAGTTGCTTAATTGCTCAACAGCCATATTGCGTTTTTACAAAATATACTTATAGTTGGTTACACAGATGATAGAAAGCTCAAAATGTTAACAGAAGAGGCCTACACGATCGATCGCTCTGACTTATTGCTTTGCTTGACCGAAGTCAGTTATAGATCAACATATACGGTATACCGGGCGTACATAAATTCAACAAATTTTTTGGGATTGTTTTTAATATGTTTGTTTTGTAGTGAAGGGAATACTACAATTTTTTTTCTGTCTTGACAGATACTTTTAAAATAATTAGATTTGAAATCATAATTTATTTTGCGATTGAGCAGAATCTTTTGAATGTAGTAGTTTGTGAAAATGAGCATTCCGCAGAAAAAAGTCCAAAGCGTTTCCGGGTTTATGGAAACGAAATCTGACATTCAAGCACAGCTAAACTGTAGACGCAAATATGGAAAAAAGCAACCTGCGAGGTTTACCATACGATCATGGCATAAAAAATTTGATGGAGAATGGCAGTGTGCAATAAAAAAAAGATAGCTGACTGATCTCAAATATCAGAGAAAAAATTGAATCTGTGCATGCGGCATATACCAAAAGCCCTAGAAGGTCAATTCCCAGGGCTTCTACACAGTTACAAATACTACACCTCACTATTCATAAAGTTTTCTATAAAAGTTTGCCACTTTTTGCATATGAAGTGCAATTACTACAGACCCTTTAGCCAGCAGATAAGTTGTGATGAAGAACGTTTTCAGTTAGCATGCTGGACAGACCAGATTCAGATCCAAAAGGCACCGATTGAAAATCCTTCGAGCGACTGATGGCGCACACGTTAAGTTGTACTAATACATCTAAAAAACATATAAATACATCTGTATGGAATATTTTCCGTTACTACAAAACAAAGCGAATGAAACTATCTCAAAAAATAAATTTTTGTTGAATTTTTGAAATTTTAGCGAAGGTTTATGGATAACTTGCGTATCAGAATAATTCTCCCACTCATGCAAAATATTTGCGTTGCTAGTATAATTCGTATTGGTGTAACGAAATCTAAGTTTTGAATAGCAACATCCAGACAACCAAAATCTCACCCCCAAGAATATCAAGTTTTTGCTAGAAGTTTTGACATCCACAGACTACATCATTCTCACCAAACTGCTCCAGTTTTTGCTTTCTGTTATACTCAACCAATACTGGGAAGTTCGCTTGTGCGTTGAATGTTTGTTAGCAAAATGAAACGACACAGATCGCCGGAAAATGTGTTTTTTTTTTTGAAAAAAGCGACAGATTTGTTTCAAAAGCATAGTTTCTTTTACATTTATTTTCTTTTTGTGATATTTTATGCTATCATTAGTGTTCTTTTTTTGCTATGGAATATAACGGGATGCGCAGCACGTTTTAAAGTAGGTTCTACTGCTATGTCGCGGTTAACGTAGCTTATCTTGTTTATAACCAACAATCTACAATTTAGACTGCGTTCGCACATAGCGGTTTTCTCAACCAGGCATAAAACTTCTTACCATTTTTTAAAGCAGGTTTTGAGACCAGGCTTCGCTGCTTCATACTGAACGCGAAGAGAATGGTCGCTCTGTTTGCCCTAGGGATCAACGGCGAAACTTCGCCTCAAAATTCGCTCCAAATAGGCCTATCGGTAAGAAGTTTTATTCTTGGTTGCAAAATCCGCTATGATCGAACGCAGCCTTAATGAGCTTTCGCTGGTCAAAAGTGGTTAAACATAAAAATCTGCGACAAATTGTACTGTTACCACAACTAAATATTATTGTAATCTTCTACCCCACGATGACATGACTAGTTGCATTGGTTCCTTTTGGTTTAGTGTAATGTAAGAAAGTTTTGTGGAGTTTGTTAATTTAGTTTTCGTTTGACTAGCTCTCGATGTCATCTAGTGACGAAAATATTACAGGAGCATTAAATCTCAAAAATATAATATATTTGGTACCGGCAATGTGTTTTATAGCCTACATTGAGTTTACAATCATTTTACTTGTACCTTATAAAGTAACTTACTCACCAAGCTAAGTAAAAAATTGTCAAGTTCAAAAAACTGGCCTGCTGTTCCTGGTGCACAGGCTAAACTTTTTTCAGTTGTCATGAAAGTTTGTTTTATGTGCAATGCTGCATTTAAGGGGAAGAGTAAACTAGATAAAATTCTCTGTTAAGAAAAGTTAATTTCCAAAAAATAGTTCTAAACTTTGCAAAGTACATCAACCGTCTCCAAAATTTGTTTTTAAATATTCCAGTGGTTACATTATTGCATTAAATTTATTCTTCATCATGTAATACCGGGCAGCAGCTTATATTTTCTGTCTTAGTTCAAATGCTGTCATGTTTTAAAATTCCCCACTGACTCTAACCTAAATCACGTAGCGAGATCAATGTTGAATGTTCGTGGCACCGGCGGTTTGTAATGACGTCGCAAGGATTAGCCGGTGCTATCATCCCTGCCTTGAATATGTTTTAAGAACTCAACACAAAAATTTTAGGCAACCTGCTCATTTTACATACATTTGGCTTGGAGAATACGTGGAGGTGAACAGGGGCTCGACTTAATTCTTTTTCCAGAAACTGGAGCGTCGTCTTTACTGTCATCATATTGCTACCACTGCCTTGCTTTATGAAATTGAGAAGGGCATTGTAGGGGCGTAAGCAGTCAAAGTTTTGGAGGAGCAACATTTTTTAGAAAGCTCAGAAGATTTAGGTTATAATCGGGGGTATGAAACCTACTTTAGAGGTATTTTCTGAGATTAAGCTTATGTGATGATCTTTTTTTCGAAGAAACTTAGGAAATCAATCAAAAATACAACTTTGATAAGTCTTTTTGAGGAAGCAGGTAGGCCTATGCGTCCAATTCTAGTTACACTCTGGCTTCATTCTGAGTGCATATCACAACAAGCCATTGTGCAGACATTGACTGCTGTTTGATAAAGATACCAACGTTTTTACTTACTTGAATGGTTCTGAACAAAAGAAATTCAATATCCTAATCTCGTTGTTAAGACAAAATCATAGCCTACTGGCTAAAAACAGTTTACTCGCTAAAACTTTTTCCTGCTGCAAATAGAGTTTTTAACTCTTTTAAGTGGTCACGGTGAATGGATTCTACGCACATTTTGACAGCAATTTTGTCGGTCTACAATATCGTTTCTCAAACTTTTTAGGCGTGTGGCCATTACGAAACTAGATAAAAATCTGTGGCCTAGTACGATAGCATTATTCCTTTTCCAATTTTAGTAATGTTCTCTTTATGAGTTACTAGCCGGCTTTGCCGGCGTAGCCCGGCAAGGCCCTCCATCAGTAATGTCGGGGTTTAGTATTTTGGTTCAACCGGCTGCACCGGCTTCACCTTTCGGGCTCTTGTGTGAGCAGCAACAAAAAGTGTTATTCTCCACACCTGCACACGAAATCGAGATCATTATATTCTCTTAATCGTGACTGGTAATGCTCACAAAGAATCGTGCCACAAATTATCGTTAATACTTGAGAGGGAGAAGGGATTGAAGCACAGTCAAAACTGACGGTAGCGACGAAATGGTGGTTGTTTTCATAATTACAGAAATGAACTATTTAGTGGTAAGGGTATTTTGCGATGTGGTGCTGCCCCTCTCCTATCTATATTTGTGATATTAAATTTTCTTGGCTGCGCTGTTTGTCTTGATTCCGGCATAGCAACAAAAACGGCCATGGCTTGCTCAAAATCAATTCACCATATTTTAGTAGACGCCTATCAGGCCAAGTTATTTTCAAACAAAATATTCTCTCTGAATTCAGTTTTACAAATTGTTATGGTTATCGTTTTATGTTGATTTTTTCTTAAACTTGGGATTGTATTGCAATGCTGTAAAGTATAGACATCAATAAATTAACAGGCAGCATATCAGTAAAAGAAAACATCTTTGCGTTATGGTGTATACGACGGCGTCGCCCCTAGAGCCACCATCAGTAACGTCGGGATTGAGAATGTCGCTTCAGCCAGCCAAGCCGGCTTTACCTATCAGGCTCTTGCATGAAGAGTTACCAAAAGTTTAGGTGTTCTCTGCACATAAGATATTTACGACTTTTTGTGCTTCTTTTCCTAATAGAATTTCTCGTTTCAAAGTTCTGGCCATGCCTTAGGTCTATGTGCTCTGTTCATTGCTCACACAAACCCAAGAAAGACTTGCGTTTCCCGTAGTTTGGAAGTAGGAAACACATTTCTGATATTAAGGTATTTTCAAGCAAAATAGCCAAAATGTCTTTCGTGTAGTGCGATTTCACACAGTGTCACTGTTTCCTTTTGATTTCCTTTTAAACTTTCTGAAGTTCTCGCTGGCTACGCATTACGTAGCATCTTTTCATCTCCCTGCTTGAGGTGCTCAGAGGAGATAAAAGAGCCTTGCTTTTCCCCAAAAGTTTGGTTTGATCCCGGTATCTCTATAAAGCTATTATAAAGCAAAATACCTTATATGATGTTCCATGTGGTGCGATTTGACACAGTGATGTTGTGTTTTTTTGATTTCCCCTCAAACTTTTTCAAGACCCTGCTGGCAACTTATCATGATTTATATTCGTTTTTCCTTGCTTTGGTATGCTCATAGAAGTTAAAAGAATCTTTGCTTTTCCCAAATTTCAGGTTTGATCGCGGTAGCTCTATAAAGCTATTATCAAGCAAAATCGAAAAAATGTTTCTGCTAAGTATGGTGCGATTGTACCTTGGCAGGGAATACTATCACCCGCGCCGGTTTAAAACGTATCAATTAATGCAGCTGCGCAGGCTTCACCGTACTGACATTTGTGAAAGCAATAACGAAATGTTTTAGTAAATATAAGCCATAGTTTTGTAACTTCTGTACATGTAATGGTCGTCGTCGTCGTTTGGTCAGGCACCAAAACTCAATCCAGGCCAGCACAAATCAAGGCCAGGGCCTAGGGTCTATCCTTTCACCATCTCGGGCTGCAGCGCTGCCCTGGTTAAATCCTGGCAATGGTGACCTTAAGCCAACATCGAGTTGTGTCATCCAAAACCTGCTGACCTCGGGTTCCTCTTGGTACATGATGTATGAAACATGAGGATATAACGTGATCTGCTGTTTGCTCAGCTGCGCCACATTCGCAATTTGGTGATAGAGCGAGACTCCATTTGTGCATGAACGAGTGAAAACGTCCTACACCAGTCCGCAGGCGATTGAGCCTTACCCAAGATGTTCTGGGCAGACTCATTCCAAATGGCCTTGAACTGACCCTGGGAATGAAAGCATGGACCTTTGAAGTACTCTCCAAGTAGTCCGCGTTTCATTTATACTTCTTTCACTGCTTCATGCGGATGTCCAGTTCAGACAAACCATCAAATATTAATAGTTTCCACGCAGCAGGTTCAAATGGGCGTCTTGGTCTAAGTCTCCCCTGGTACGCATCCTGCTGCCATGTAATGGTGATCATCTTGGTCTACTAACCAAGACTGGAACTATTTAAAAAGAAACAATGATTTCACAAATTATCATTTGTAATTTTTAAAAGTGTAAAGGAGGAGGAGGTAAAACATAATCAAAATCGATGGCGTCGCCCAAATGGTGGCAATTTTGGCAATTAAAGAAATGAGCTAGCTAGTGGCAAGCCTATATGAATATTTGGTGGACCCTGCTTTCTTACTTGTATTCGTGACATTAAGATTTTTGCCTGCGCTGTTTGCTTTAATTCGGCTATAGCATGAAAAGGCGTCATGCCTTTCCCTTAAGTCTTATAATCTATTAAGCTGTTTTTAAACAAAAACATTCCCTTTTAATCCACTGTAACAAATTGATGCTATTATTGTTTAATTTTGATCTTTTCTTAAATTTGGGATTTTATTACATTTAACTTTGCTCCTAATCCAAACCTCCCTACTATTAAATGAAGATTAGTGTTTTGTACCGACATCCTTGTAAGTACAAATAACAGCAATGGGCTTCAGCATTTATGTTTGCTATCAAAATGATAGTGGATAATTTTGCTGCCTGCTGCTGTTCTCACTGTATAGTGAGCATTGAGATTTCATTTAAGATTATGACCTAACACTCCGTTTTAAGCCATTTAATATTAGGATCGCTACTTACCACTTTTTCGTTACCGTAGGCCCGGGGTTATCGACCTGTGGTACGTGGAAGCTTTCCAAGTGGTAGGCGAGATGTTTTTCAAAAAATGCAAAAAAAGTATTTTCTTTCACAGAAATTCCCACCCAGAGAAATGTAGTAATGTGAATTTGGCTCCAGTTCATTTTTTTTTGCTTCTCCATTGTAATACATTTAAATATGTACATATACGCATAATGTAGCATGCTGTTGCGTGGACTGGATAGCTCGCTTGGCGTTTTTTTTTTCTATAACGTATCTGCAGCAGCAGCAAGTCGCAACACGATCAAACATTCTAGCTAGCGTGTTACACAAAATCTTCAATAAGAAGCTCACAGTTGGTTAAAACTTGTTATGATGTAACAGACGCGAAAAGAACTGGTTTATACAGGTTTTTTTAGAAAGAAATGTAATTGGCTCGTAAGTAAGGAACCTTCTTGAAGGTTTTTCGTCAGTATAAATACGATCGCTTGTGCCTTCTATTTTTGTTTATTGGCCTTTGGGAGTTTATTCAATGATAGACTGATAGAGGCTTTGTGAATTTTGAAATAAAATTCTGCTGTCCTAGCTAGCTATAATTTATTTGCTGTTCTACCTGACTATATTTTTCTTTGCTGTTGGAATCTAGCTGTTTTATATGCTCGTGAAGCTGCAATAGGTCTCGTAGCTAATTTTTATACGTCTGTTGAATGCAGAAGATTGAAACCCAAGTCTTGCTGTGGATTTTGTATTTCTTTTCTTAGCTAGTTAGGAAAGCAGAATCGAAAGTGCTACTCCCAATACCCTTTTAACAACTTTTTCTGATTTAGCGGTATATACTTAGGAACGCATTCACACACTATTCTGCTGACTGAGTAAGTACAGTGCTGTAATTAATTAACTTACTAGATCATTTTTATCAATTATGTAACTTATTGTATATATTTAATATATAAATAGCAACATTTGGTTTTATTTCATATTATTATCGTGTCAAATCACAATGCCCAAATGACAGTATAGCGATCAATATATTAATTTTGGTTTTGTTAAATTCAAGAATACGGCAGAATCTGTGCCACAGGATGTGGTGTGCATAGAGACATTATCAAATGCATCAATGAAGCCAAGTCTTCTACAACGCCATCTCCAAACTGATCATCCAGACAAGAAGGACCGCGATTCTAATTATTTTAAGCGACTTGGAGAAAATGCGAAAAACAATGACTAGACAAAACGGAGGAGCAATATCAGAAGTCGGTGGGGATTACGACAGGCTCCTATGAAATTGCACTTCTTGTGGCGACGAACAAAAAGCCTCACACAATAGCTGAGGAACTCATCATACCTGCAGCAAAAGTGCTGGTGAAGCATGTGATCGGCAATGAAGCAGAGTCAAAATTAAACAGTGTTTCGATGCCAAATAATATAATACAGTGGCGTATTACAGAAATGTCTACTGATATCAAAGAACAAGTCATTACAAAAGCACAAGGCTCAAAATATAGATTTGCAATGCAACTGGACGAATCAACCGACGTCTCAAACTACGCACAGCTTCTGATCTATGTGCGTTATATGCTACTGAAGATGCAATTCGAAGTGAATTACTACTGATCAATGAAATGAGAACTACAATAAAAGGAGAAGTGTTCGAGCTTGTTGATAACTTTTTCGAAAAAAATGGTCTCCAATGGATCAAGCCAGTAGGTTGCACAACTGACGGTGTTCCTGCTATGTTTGGCAGAAAATCTGTGTTCCAAGGTCGGGTGAAAGCAGTGTCTCCATCGGTTACTTCCGTTCACTGCTTCATACACCGATTCGCTCTCCCTGCTAAACTTCTACCTCCCTATATAAGAACAAATTTAAACTTGGTTTTAACGACTATTTTTTTAGTATTGGTGAAAAATTAGTAATAAATTAGCAAACCCGCAAAAACAATTCAGCGAATTTTTGGGCTCTCCAATAGGCAACCCAATATTCTTGAACCCTACATCAGTAACTGAAATCAGAAAAATTATCTCAAAAATGCAACCCAAAAACAGCACTGGAATTGATGAAATTCCAATATCAGTTGTAAAATCAAGTTCTGATTACATTCCTTTTGGTTTTTGTCATATTTTTAACATATCTTTATCTCAAGATCAATTTATGATAGACTTTAAAAAAGCTAAAGTGATTCCTGTACACAAAAAAGGGCAAAAACAGATGTAAATAATTATCGGCCAATTAGTCTGCTCCCAGTATTGTCTAAGATATTAGAAAAGATTGTATATAATCGATTGTATTCATATTTGTCACAATCAAGCTTTTTCTATGATTTGTAATTTGGATTTAGAAAAAAATCACTCCACTAGCCATGCCGCTGCTGCCACCAAATTTTTTGAAGAAAAAGGATATACTCTTGGTGTACATGTATTTTTAGATCTCTCAAAGCTTTTGACACCATTGATCATAGTACACTTTTGGCCAATCTAAATCAATTTGGTGTTAGGGGGTAGCAAACAAATGGTTCAGAAGCTATTTGAACGGTCGCTTTGATGCAAACGGAAATCGATGAAAAAATTTCAAATTCTAAGCCAATTGTGGTAGGGGTGCCACAGGAATCAATTCTTGGCTCCCTTCTATTTTAAATTACATAAATGATTTTCCCAAATGCTTAACTTCAGGCAAAAAGATATTGTTTGCGGACGACACCAATTTATTTTTTAACAGCAGTTCTTATCAAGCATTATATGAGGTTACAAATACTCAATGAAACATGTCGAGGTCTGGCTTTCTGCAAATAAATTAACACTTAATGCTGAAAAAATCCCATATGTTGCTTTCAGAACTCCAAATAGTCTTCCTCCACCTAATGTATTGTCAATTCAAAAACAAGCATCTAAAACAAGTAAACACTTGCAAGTTTTTGGGTTTAACCATCAATGAACATCTTTCATGGAAGCCACATATGCAGTGGTTGCTGCAAAAACTCAGATGTAGCTACCATCTAATGAATAAAGTAAAACAATATCTTGATAAAAGTTCATTGCTAACCTTACATCACTCTCTTTTTAATAGCTATGTGCAATACTGTGTAATATCCTGGTGCCATGACAACATAACTATGATTCAAAAGTCGCAAAAAGTTTCAACCAAAGCAATTAATTCGATTCATACTAAGAAGCAGAAAAACAGTCACGCTTTTCAACAACACAATCTGCTTACTACACAACCGTCTGAACAACTTGAAATTGCCAAATTTATGCACAAATATTTTAATAAATCTCTTCCTCCTGCTTTTTTAAACATCTTTGATTCTAGCTTTCTTAGAGAGAAAGCCATGCTTCGTACTCGATCCAGGTCTAAATTGTGCTCTCAATATTGCAGAATAAAACTCACACAACAAACAGTGAAATTTAGAGGCCCAATGCTATGGAATAAACTACCTGCAGCACTCAAAGATATTAAATCACTTTCCATGCTCATCAAATGCTTTAAAGAATATATTATAAATCACTAGGTTAACATGTATTATGCTTTAAAACTGGTTACCTCTTTCTTTTGATTGCTTGAAGATATGATTTTAAAACGAGCATGCAAAGTAAGATAAAAGTAAAAGAATAGATATTCGGTGTTTTTCTTTCTTTTTCAGACTCTGCCAACCACTTTCGAACTACCAATTAAAAAAAAGCGAATCATCATTTTATACTTTATCTCCAACTTCAGGCGACAACTACTTCTCGAAATATTTTCTGTTGAAGAAGAAGAAGTAAGATTTACCTGCGATATAGGTCCATAAAACTTCAGTCAATTCATTAGATTAAATAATTAACTTTTATTTAATTAAAAAGATAGGGTCACTTCTAATGGTTTACTTAAATTATCAGTTTACTTAAATTAACTTAACTTAACTTCCAAACTTAACTTCCATTAACTTCCAATTACTTAACTTCCAATGGTATACTTAAATTACTTAAATTATCAAAGTCAGGTCATAAAAATTCAAACGCAATGTTATAGCGCTACTATTTATCTGCAAATTGCATAGTCTTGGGCAGTAAGACTATAACTGCATCCGGCGACATGGTCCTGGCTAGAGTGTAATGGAGCTAACTATTTAACTGTCGTTGCTCCAGGGTCACCCTTGGGCAAGGTGTAGTACCTGCTCGCCTCCCTCGTTAGGGTAACTTCAGTTTGGCACTGAGAGGAATGTATTTCTTTTAGCTATTATTGGGTGTTTTTACAAAGGGTAAAATTTTATTTATTTGGCTGACTGATTTTGTAGTTTCTTTTTTTTCATTTGTTTTGGTTGATATTTTTGTCAGGTGCGGTGACCATGCCTCTTTCCACAATCTTTTTAATGTAACCTTAAAAAATTTGGGTGTGTTTAACGTCAACTTGTTTTGTCACCAGCATTCCTTTTTGGCTAATTGTTTTCATCTGATTATTCAGTTTTATGTGTTGAGAAAACAGAAGCGAAATAAATTGCCAACTACCCCTACTACTACTACTACTACTACTACTACTACTGCAACTACTGGTTGTTAAGATGGTAAACTACATTCAGACATCTGCAATAAATATTCGTCTCTTCAAGATCATCTGTAAGGATATCGGATCAGAATAGACGTCATTGCTGTTTTATACGAAAGTGAGATGGCTGTCTCGAGGGAATGCCACTATGCGTCTTTTTGTGCTGAGAAAAGAGCTGCTTCAGTTTTTCCAAACAAAAGATCACCAATTTCAGAAGATTCTCGAAGACGAAAACTTCATTTTTCACCTTGCCTATCTGTCAGATATTTTTGGAGTCATGAACCACTTCAATTGTTCTCTTAAGGGGCCTGAGAGCAACATCATTTATTTCTCAATCAAATTGACTGCATTTACCCGAAAGCTAGATATTGTAAATAAAAAACATTGAGAACAGACAATTTGAAATGCTTGAGATTTTGGCGTTACTTGCAGGGGAGCCAGGGTATTGCGTTTGGTCAAGAGATCATTAAGCACCTCCTTCTGTTGAAAAATGAAATCAAGCACTACTTCTTCAAAGATGGTGATGCACAAGCATGCACTTGCATTTGGAATCGATTTACTATCAAACCTGACAATCTCTCAGTGGGAACTGATGATAAGAAGCACTCATCAATTTGCAGTGCGATGAAGGTGCACTGGAGATATTTAAAAATCATAAATCGGCCAACTTCTGGTTGAATGTGAGACCCTCTTTAGCGGCGCTAGCGAAAAATACAATTTTTTAGCTTCTCATGTTTTCAACAACATGGGAATGCGAACAAGGATTTTTTATTTTTCTTGCAATCAAGTCGAAGACAAGAAATTGCCTGGTACCCCAGAACACAATTTCCTATGTTCTGTGAGCAAAATATCTCCGCGTCTTGCAAAACTAGTCGAAGAAAAGCAAGCGTAGCCATCTCATTGACTTACAAGTAGGCCTACTTATTGGTCGATAAGTTAAATATTTTGCTTGTTTATGCTTATGTACCTGTGCAAATAACTTAGGTTTAGTTTTATACATTTTTTAATTGCGAATTCGTTTACTTGTATGATATTTGCATGGCATTATGTCGGTTAACTTTTTTTGTAGAGTTCGTTTATGAACAAAAGTTAATTGTCAAAGTTAGGTGGTAGGCTTACGCAGATACAGAGTAACTTCATAAGTGGTACACAGCATCAAAAAGATTGGGAACCCCTGCTGTAGGCAAATTAACATGAACTAACGTCTCTGACTGCGTGCATGTTCCTTGGCCCTGGCATAAACACCGCTATGCAAAGAGCAAACTAACCTGAAATAAAGCACTCACAGCTAATTTATAGCAATATCGGGTGCCCCCAGTAATAATGTGTAGGTTAAGAATAGCAAATCAGCTGGCTGCGCCGGCCTCGCCTAATTGCAAAGAAAATTGCTTCAACATTTAGATCATATGTACGTCGACACTTACATTTTGTTGCGAACAATAACAAAAGACCACCTTTACCCCATCGTCTTTATCTTAGGAGATCACCAAGTGTTTTGCTTGGAGCAGGCTACATGTAAACATTTGTAGATATAGCAACTTCATTTTCCGATGAATTGTTTTGAGTATTTTGATGAACAATGTCAAAGATCCATGCTATCGAAAAAGAATAGACAAAATGTATTAAAGGACCAACTTTTTCTAGAAATTGCAATCTTGTGAACTGCAGGCACTATAATTTAGGTGTTTCAAACCGGTAGACTACATTTTATAAACATTTAGATACTTCAGTTTTTGATGGATGTTTTTGAAAACGTCGACAGACAATGCAAAATAACCACGCTTGTGAGGAAAAGTAGTCAAAATCTACCTAAGAACTAACTTTGTCTAACATTTGTAAGTTTGTTTGGTCAAGTAGAATAATTGTTCAACTAAAAATGAAATATCATTTATGGCAACAAAATTTTGATCAGCCGTTATAAACCAATCCTTAGCCTTAACTCTTTTGCTCCCGCGTGAATAGCGAAAAAAATGTCCGTAAGGTGGCAGCGCGAAAAACTGTCATAATCAATCATAATTATGTACCTCAGGTTTGTTTGTAAATCATTACTCAGTCTCAAAACCCCCCAAACAAATTTGAATGGTAAATAGATAAAAGTAAATTTAGTGTGTAAAAAATATGATTTGTTGCTAAATACCGGTCTCATTTGAAAGCTTAGGAAATTTGCCTTCCAGCAATATATAACTTTAAATAGTCTAGACCAAGTGGTATATGATATTTACTGATCAAACATGAGTACTGTTCATCATGTCAGTTCAAAACCCCCAAAACTTTTTGACTTACCTTCACTAAATTATAATTTGTAGAAAAACTACACCCTATAAAAACATAAAATAAATTGCAAAGATTTTACTACTAAAGCTGTCATTTTGTATCAAGTTTCCAAGGAAACAAGAAGCGAAATACAAGTTTAAAAGCTAGCAGAAATTTGGCTTTCGTAAATCAAAGTTTGCTGTATCCTCCTTGTTTCTCAAGAAATGGGAAGGGTGTAAACAAGCGGCTGTTTCATTGTCAGTGACAGCATATTCTATTTAAACTTGATATTTTCTGAATCTTGAAGAAATTCCCTGTTCAAAAATTCATAATGTTACATGGTTTAGGCTAACCTCTAGCAGATAATGACTGATCATATTTTAGGTACTGAATTTAACTACCAAAATTTGGTACCGGTCGGTACCGGTCAAAAAAAAGGTCATGTGCCTCAGAAAATTGCAAATTGTAGAAAACCTAGGCTTTTAGGTAAGTTTTGAGTGATGTACCTTGAAAGCTTATTTCGTTAGCATCATTTTGCGACCATTTCTAAAAAATTGGTAGAAAATAAAATCTGTAGTGATCTTTGAGGTGAGGGCACTACTTAAATTTTGAAGACAATTACTCCCCAGTTGGGGAGGTTAATTTGCATAAAATTTGCATATTCAAAAAAAATGTTTTTTTTTCTATTTGAAATCCTCAAGAAATGTAGATTTCAACGATATATAACACTTAATGTGGAAGTAGACAGCTGAGTGATGATTTACAAACAAACCTGAGGTACATAATTATGATTGATTATGACAGTTTTTCGCGCTGCCACCTTACGGACATTTTTTTCGCTATTCACGTGGGAGCAAAAGAGTTAAGTTAGTGGAGTCACATAATGCTGGAAAGCAAGTTTCCTAACCTTTTATAGGACAGTAATTGTTAGAACCTTATTATAAAGTTAATTGTTTATTAAAACGACCTGTTTTTACTGAGCTTACCACTTTTTTGAAAGGGATAAAAACTTACAACAGAGGTTTTAACATTTACCTTTTTTGTATAAAACCAAATATTAATTTTACTTATAAACACTATTGCAATTACCTTGAAATAACCTTTAATTTGTTGAAAAAAGTTTGAAAATCAGTTGAGAAATGAGATCACAAATCAGTTTTTAAATAAAGTGATTTTGCAAAAAGTGTGCAATTTTTTAAAACATCATCTTATCATGATCTACCACAGCGAGATTTATGTTTATCGTACGAGACATATCATGACATCATGGAGCCATTTTTAAGCATGCATGCAAAATAGAGAAGAAAAATTCTTATAGGGCTCAAAGTGTTTAAATTAAGAATTGCTTGGAGCAATGTCAAATAAGCTTTAATTGTTGTAAAGTCTTTTTGTCGTAATCATCTAATTAATATCTCCAGAAAAAGTGTTTAATCGCGTTTCTGCGATCAGTAGTTTTCGAGAAAAAACAAAAAATAGATTGCACAATGACATGTTGATTGTTACGTTATTTTTTGAACCCAAAGAAATGAAAGCTTTTGTAATGTGTTAAGTCGGAAGCTGGTTTTCGCTTGAGCAAAATGCTGCGGTCTTCTGTCAAGTATTGCAAAATTAAAAAAAATTTTTAATTTTGACGTCATGATGACGTCACAAACTTCCTTATGACATTCACCACGGGGTGGTGATCAATCGTGCGAAGTTTTGTGTTTGTATCTTTAGCAGTTTTAGAGGAGTTAAAACTGACACACAAACAGACAGAATTGCCTTTTATATATCAGATAACTAAAATAACAAGCCGTAGTCCATTCGACTTGTGTGCTGTGGCTCATTTATGGGCTATGGCCCGTAGGTTGAAAACCACCGGTATAAAACGAGCAGTTTTGGAGATACGCAATAATACTTAATTCTTTTATAAATAGTGCTTAACTAGATTTGAACTATGGCTTGCCATATTTTTACGACGTCATATCATGATTTAAAATTTTGGTAGTCAAGTTTTTGTTCAAGCCTTCACGATATCAAACGCCAATCACTTTGAAATCTAAAGATGATGAAATTATGCAATTATGAAACATCCTTTCAGGCCTGCTCATGTGCCTTGTACCATATCCTACGTAAATATTAAAGGTATTGACACCAATTCGGTCGGCTCATTTACTGGTAAGATTTTTCGGAGAACACCTTAACAATAAGTTTTTTTTGATAAAAGTACACCCGAGTGGCTGTATATTGGACTTAATGTAGCCGTAAAGGCAGCGGTTGCATGTTGAAGTTGGCAACAAAAACTTTTATGAAATATTTCAATAACGCCGTCCTTAAGCTCCGCAGGGAATTGCGGAATTTATGCAGAAGCTGGCTACCTTATAGTAGAAATATGATATATTGTATGATTAAATAATTTGAATAACCTAAAGCTTGTTGTCATGAAGTAGCCTAACTACGATACCACAAATAAGACGGAAACTAAAAACGTACCATTTTAATGCCGCCCATGTTTATCGATCCGCCCATTGAAATGCACATCCGTTTTCCAAAATAAAATAACTTTTGGGCCCGTTAGGTTCCGTGGAAAACTAAAGAATTTTTTTAGTAATTAGGTTTCTTCTTCCGGTCAAGGAAAAGTCTTATTTTAGAAGCACATTTCTGCGTTAAGTACAAATCAGCATGCTTTCGCGTCGTAAAATGGTCTACTCGTATTGGTAACTAGACAGGCCTGTGACTATTGTAAATTAGAATGATGTCAGTCAGTTATCGGGTTCGGGTACCAATAGTTTGTTAAAAATAGCTTAGTAAACTGATAAAAGTCTATGAACTTACACTGTTACACATATCTTTTTAACCCCTTTATCTGTAAATCTAACGATATCTTGTTATGACAGAATTTACAGGTTGGTCTTTTTGCAAAGCCAATTGGATTCACGATTTTGGGTTGGCCCTTTAGTCTTTATGTGTCCTTTTTTAATGTAGGCCTACTGCTATTCTGCTCAGGAATAGGTACTGATAGGCCTACTTCTGCCTCTTAATAAGACATCAGTTATTGTTTTTTAGACCAGAAAATTTTATAACTAAACATTTGTTGAATTATTAAATACCGTATTGCATGTGTTAGCTGGCAATTTTGCTTTTGATTCTATTTTTGATGCTTATTGCATTCTTCTGTGCTTCTGCTCGTTTTGGTTACTAAAAAATGTCAGATAGGAGAAAACCTTTTTATGAGAGTGGTAGGAAAGCAGTAGTTGCTGCAAAAGAAGTTTTCCATGGGTTAAGAAAGTTCCACATGGAACAAAATTTGTGTCTGTAAATTGTGTCGTTGTGTTATACATCCTAGTGTTTCCAACTTTTAAACAAAAAAGAAAAGCATGAGGGTGCTCCTTTAACGGTTTTTTGTAGCATCCTAACAAAAGAAAAGTTAATGGGAAGAACAGGAAAGGAAAGTTATAGGCTCACTACTACAAATTAGCGTTGGGATAACATGCCATTGTGCAACCAGAAAAGTAGGTTACCTGCTAGAGACCATGGTTGAACATCGCCTAGAAAGCAATGAAACATTTCAATTGATATATAAGAATTGAAGGTTTAATTTTGTGTAGTGGGTATTTTTCCATTTGTAGCCAAATACACTCACAGGCTATTTTGCTGTACATAATTAATAGGTCTTTAAATAATCTTCTTTCCTACCAGTCATTCAGCATTGCTGTGGCATAGTGATTTGTATTGCTGCATTCTAATGCCATTTGCTTGGGATTGGGGTTGGATTTTCTACAGCAGCAGTTTTTAAACTCTTTGCAACATACCCCCTTTTGCAGGATTGACAAAAGCTCACAATCCCCTTAATTTTTGACAACTCGTATTCTTTTGGAATGACAGCCAGATTTTTGTTAGTTATTGCATATTTGCTCTCAAACCCAACATGAAGGCATTTTTTTCTCAGAGATCAACTGTGCTAGAGTGCTGTTTCCCAAACTATTTATATTATTTCAAAGATGAGTATAAAGCTGTGGCTTCATGCCCCCCAGTTTAAGATCCTCTGCTCTAGAGGATGTAAAATACAGCAGTAAATTTTTTTCTTGAATTACCGGTACATGACAGCATTGCACACTGAGGGTGGGCCAGATATACAAAATGTGAAAGGGTGTACACTGAAAGTTAAATTTATTCAATTAACCTTTTTTTAGTCATAAAAACTGACCAATCAGAAACACTCAACTGCCAAATAAATTCTAAGAGTAAAATATCTTCAATGGAAAAATAGCCACTGTTTGTTTTTATGGTGCTGTATTTAGTTGTTAAAATGTAATTGTGATTTAGTAGCACTTCCTTTTGATAGACTCTGTGGCTAAATATTTGATTCAAAATAAAAGTATTTTTGCTACCACATTTGCTAAAATTTAGTTGGACCTTTTTTCAACACTTGCCTTTAAACTCAGCTTTTTTTTTGCATTTTGCAGTTGCATTTAGCCTCTTGGAAAATTCTGGCAACCTTGAGTTAACATGTAGACAGCAAGGCATAATGCAATGGGCATCAGGCTTGTATTCTAAAACTAGTGACACACCAGAGGGGGGCTTCTTTAGAAAAACGCTAAATGTCATTTTCAGTCAGTTTATACAAACCACTTGATATAGCTCAAATATGTCTCTACTGCAATTTTGCATAAACCCTAGAAACAACATGGGTTTGGGATTGGAACTTCAACCAAACCTTGCAATTTTGAAAAAGTCATTTTCCCCCCCTTAAAAATTTCTGCATATGCTCCAGCCTAAGACTGCGGTTAGAGTATCAAGTTCTTTGTTCTGCCTACTGTCACTTGCTAATGTAACACTCAAGATTCTTGAGTTTCTCCACATGCTTCAAATTCTCTTTACAAACCTGCAGATCAACTTGAACAGGTTTTCTCAAAAAGTAAAACACTTTTAGCTTTCTTTACCTTCCTTTTTTTTTTATCCCAGTCCCTGTGCTATCACAACCAGCTGCTAAACAATCGAGTGCATGTTGAAGGTAAGATTTTTTAAAGCCTATCTTAAACTGCCAAAAGCCAAAGTTAAGGATTTTCATTATGTCAAACTGCTTATCATGTACAGTAGCTGCATAATCTTGTTGATTATTTTTGTAAATGTTGCACATAGCTTACAGTGTACATGACAAAATTTGAGTTTCAAACTATTATAATAGTTTTTGTTGTTTATTTATAATTTTACTGGCCATTGGTTTTGACCCATTTTTGCTTCGTTTTGTCTTGATTTTAAAACCTCTAGTAAGAAATGCACTTTATTATTTTTTAAGACTCTGATTCTTGCATTGGCTTAAAAGTTCCTCTGTTTAGAAATGTGTCAAACTATACAACAATAACATTTGGTTGATTTGTATGTGAACACAGTTATGTCATCACAGTGCCAGGCAACAAAGCAAAATTTTGATCAAGTTTTCTTTTGTCACGATTTTCCCTGGCATATCAGGAATCTTTGTGTCGTAATGAGCATCAGAAATATTCTCTCTTTCCAGATTTTCCCCCAAAAAAGTTGTCATGTGTTTTTCAAGACCAATACGAGCAAAACAACTTCCTGAAAAAGTTGATCTCTTGTTCACATGTTTCTTTTAAGAACAATATAGGTAAAACAAATTTTTATGAAAACATAGATCTTTAAAAAAGGGTCTCCTTAGCAATTAGCTCTATTGCGGTATTTGTGAAAGTGAATGCTTCTGAAGTGCAGAATTGCAAATCAGCATTTTAGTGCTGGAATTAGAGTTGGGGTTAGTGTTAGTTAGAGCTAGAGTTATAATTGAAGTTACTGCAATCCAGACAACAGATTTTTGGATAACCTCAAAAAAATGAGCTCTTCTTGTTGATGTAGAGGCTTTGAGATCAATGTGTGGCAATACAACCTCAAAAAGTTGATCTTCAATAAAAAGGTCTTTATATCTCTTTGACACTAAAATGGCTGAATGACTCATTCGACCTTAAACATGGCAGTGTGACCATTGAGAAAGAGTCAGCTATTGTGGTTAGATATGGTACGGCAGCCCTAAATAATTAGGAACTGCATATAAATATTCCAGATTAAAATGAGGTAACTTCAGATATGGGAGCCTTAAACATTAGCAACTGCATATAAGTACTGTAAATTCCAGCCTATAAATCAACCTGGCCTACAAGTCAACCTAGTTTTTTATAGATAAAAATTCATGATTTAAGCCTAGACCTGTATAAGTCGACCCAACTTTTTTGTTACAAAAATCATTACGCAAGCCTAGCTATTTTGTACCAAAAGTATTACCCTAGCTATATTTGTAACCTGTTACATTTTTATTTAAAAGGGGCAGACAGTTGCAGACAAACAACTTTTTTCTAATGTTCTTTCAAACCTCATTAAGGCCTATAGTTTAAGAATTTTAAGTTTACTCTTGATAGCCTAGATGTTGAAGGCCTGAAAACTAGACCTGGTGTATAAGTTGATTAGTGATTTTCTAGATAATTTATTGGGCTTGCAGTGTCAACTTATAGGCCAGGGTTTACGGTAGTTCTGAATAAAATTTGGTGTTCTATTCCAAGCAATAAACTGCAGAAATTTGAAACTTGTTATTGTAAATTACACCATGTAAAGTAACTCCCAGGTTAAAAACAACTGGCATAGGCCCTGTGACTCATTACTTGTGCAGAGTTAAATTGTTAACACTTAGATATTTTTTGTTATAGTTACCAAAACGATTTTCGGTATTAAGATATATCAAGCAGCCATACTGATGGCTTTGTCATTTGTCATATTTTCAGTGGCCAATAGTTAGCAGGTTAAGCAGTATGCTATAAAGTAGTGATTATTTTTGTTTGTTTCATTATTGTTAGTGCAGGGTAGACTGCATAAACTTGACAGTTCAAATTAACCTCTTAATTGCATTAAGTATTTCCAGTAGTTTACTAAACAACAGTTTTACTGAACAAAAAAATAATTGATTGTGTAATTTTTAACTTTGAAAGTGAACATGCAAAGTGCTGAAAATTGTCCAGTGCAAAAGCGTGTTTTTATTCAAAGAGATTACTCTCAAGGCATGGTAACTAAATTCCAAACTCGACTTCCAAGTGAACTGGATGATCGAGTGAGTTGTAGTTTGTTTTAATGTTATACCCAGTAAATACTTATAGAGCTACAGTTTATGTTTTCAAAGTCTACTTGATAGATGTAAGCACTAAGCAATAGTTGCGAAGCTGTTTGTGTTGACAATAAAATTGAGTGCTGGGCTATGCTTACAGGAGACACATGTCTATTGTGTAGACTCTAAGGCTTCTTATTTTTTGTTGATATAAATTGGTACTATGAACAATTATCATTAAATGAATTCTTCTGTTTTGATTTTGATTCAGAAAATCCAGTTTCTGTGTCAACATTCTTCAGTTTCTGTGTCATGTTTCTTTATTACTCAATTATTTTTCAGATTGACCATGACGTGTTTGTGAAGACTATTGAACATCTCAATAGTCTTTATGATGAAGCAGAAAAAGTCAGTCCAGGAACATACTGTGAAAGTTGTTTTGCATGTCTAACTGGTTACCTGGTTTATCTTTGCATGGAAACACATTACCAGAAGGTATGCACCTGTGTGAACAATAATTTTAGTAGTTTTCTGTGTGCTGTTTGTTTTTGGATTAAGAAAATAACTATTTAGATAATACTTATTCAGTTTTTATCTGGTGCTGTCCCCTTAGCAGAGATGGCCTGATGCACCCCATTCCTTCTGCAATTGCTTGCACTCCGCCTCTCCACTTGTCTTGTCTCAGGGCATCCTCCTTCTTCAAAGCAATCTTCTTGGTTTCCTCTTCCAGGTCTTCTTCGATTGTCTTTGCTTTCTTTTGCCACTCACTTCAAGATCCAGAGCAACCCTCAAAACACTATTGTCAATCCTCCTCAGCACATGACCATACCATCTAACTATATTTGCTGTTGCTAACCGGTCTACAGTTTTCTTCAACCCCAAAATATCCATCTGCTCTTCAGTCATCTTTCGGTCAACAACTTTCTCACTGTATATGGCTCTCATCATAGCTTTCTCCGTTCTCCTTAAAATTGCTTTTTCATTTTCTTTCAAACACCATGCCTCACTTCCATAATACAGTATTGCTGATCTTACACAGCAGCCATGAACTTTGCTTTTTATCTTCATAGGAAACCTATTTCCCAGCAATAATTCTCCACATTCCCTGAATCTCACCCAACCGATTCTTACTCTTGCTGTAACTGCTGCTTCATAACCTTCACTAGCATTTAGTCTGTCTCCCAAATCACAAAATTCATTCACTGTTTCTACTTCATCGCACAATTTCTTAATCAAATCCATCGTTGCTTCCATTGTTTTTTTACATTTTGAACAAACAAAATGCATTGCCAACCTAGCGGTAACTCTTTATTTTTGCACATTTGCCATGAACTCAGTTTTCAGATTTTGTGCACAATACTGAATTGGCCATGACTTTCTTCCCACAAACTCCACGTGAATCTATCTTGGTTTTGAATAGTTCTCCTTCCGACCCGCTTACCATGACTTTTGTTTTTCTGGTGTTGACCTTTAAGCCTTTACTTTCCATTGCTCCCTTTGAAATAAAAAATCTTTCCTTTTAGTCTTCCATGGTTTTGCTCATGAAAACAAGATCATCTGCATACAGTAATTCATTGACCACACCCATTCTTGTATTTTCTATGATAACGTCCACAGCTATTGCAAACAATAGTGGCGACAGCACAGATCCTTGATATATACCAACTTTTACATGGAATTCCTCTGAATATGCAGATCCCAACCTCACACTTGTTTTTGCACCATCGTACAAGCTTATAACTGCTCAAACTATTATTTCTGATAGACCCTTCTTTCTCATAGCTCACTCCATCACTTTTCTTGGCACTCTATCAAAAGCTTTTTTTCATGTCAGAAAAACGCATACACAATTTCTTGTTCTTCTTTTGATATTCCTCCCGCATTCTCCTCACAATGAACATCGCATCCACTGTTCCTTTTCCTGACATAAATCCAAACTGCATTTTATTCAAATTGACTAGTGTTCGTATTTGCCTCTCTAGTATCCTTTCAACAATTTTCATGGCATGTTCTAGCAGTTTCATTCCTTGGTATTATCCACAGCTCATAACATCACTCTTTCCCTTAAAGATAGGCACAATCACACTAGTTTTTCACCCATCAGGCATTCCTCTACCATCCAACACATGCTGACACAGCTCCATCATCACTTTAACCTCAATTTGCCACTTGCAACTATCATCTCCACACTTACTTCAAATTGTCCAGTTGCCTTTCCAGATTTCGTTTTTTGCGTTGCTTCCACAATTTCATTGCATGCCACTTTTTCCACTGGTCCTTCAACTACATCAGTTTTCAATATGTGGTCCCATTTGTTCTCTTCGTTCATGATCTTTTCATGTGTTCCTTCCAAATTTTTACCCAATCTTTTTCAATAAAGCCCAATTGTCCGTCTCTTCCTCTTAAGCACCTTTCTCCTTCCACACCCTTTCCTTCCTTTTTCATTCTTCTAAGGAAGTAGAAAACACTATTAGAATTCTGATATAAATTATTCAACTACTGAATAGCTTCCATTCTCATAGCTCTAGCAAAGATTTTTTTAGTTTGATTTCTTATACGTTTGCATTGAGCCTAATTTTCTTCAGATGGAAACCTGTACAGCTCTTTAAATGCCACCTTCTTTTTTGCTATGGTATCCTTGACCTCTTCATTCCACCACCACATGTCTCGTCGATTTCTCCTAGGCTTCTTCTTTTCACACACTTCATCACATGCCATTAGAACACCATCCTTGAAAGTTTTCCACAAACCAGGTGCATCTGTACTTACTAGTTCTTTTACTCTTTTTTCAAATCTTACTCTTGTTCGGTTTTCATTCAACTTCCAAATCTTTTTTCTAATGATCCGTTGCTTTCTTACAACGTTTTTTATCTAGATCTACGACCATCGGCCTGTGCAGAAGTTTCCATAGAATCACTTTCACATCCCATGTACACTTTGTGTATTTTTCTGCCACAAGCACAAACTCAATTTCTGTTTCACATCCACCAGCGCTATAAGTGATATTCCTTTTGTCTGTTTTATCAAACCAAGTGTTTGCCACGCCCAGCTCTCTTTCATCACAAAACTCCAACAATCTTTTCCCTTCTGCATTTCTTTTCCCAATACCATTCCCCCTGTGTACACCTTCAAAACCCTTAGCACATTTCCTCACAAGTCCATTGAAATCTACCAAAGAAACAATGATTTTATCTTGAACTCCCAAAGTTCAACTCACTTGCTGTTTTATTGTAAAAACAAACTTTCTCTCTGTGTCTGGTCTTCCGCTTTGTGGCCCATACACACATATCATTGGCATCACTTCTCTACTTAAAGTTACCACCACTGCCATTACTCTGTTGCTTTTTCTTCTAGCTTCCTCAACGTTTCCAGATATTTCCTCTTTCACCAAAATTCCAAACCCCCCAAATCCTGCATTATTTCCTGACCAAAGCAGTTTATACCTTTGTCCCGAAGTACCCACAAAACAAGTTCCTTGGTCTTTGCATCTTACTTCCTGGATGTAGCACACATCAACTCTTCTCTTCCTCAGTTCTTCACACACTTCTGTTTTCCTTCCACAAAGACTTCCCACATTTAACGTACCAAATCTTATCCCATGACATTCAGATACAAACCCAAAGATTCTTTGCACCCCCTGCCCATTTAAGAGCTTCCAAGAACAGGGGACCATTTGTTTATTTTTCTTGCCATGGGGATTTGTTGGAGCAAAAGTATGCTACGGGGAGCATGCTCTTGCTTACCCCGAACCTCAGTTTTCTGATACGAGTAGTCCAACCAATCAATTAAGCTGGCAACCCCACCATTAACAGTCAAACTGCAATTGGTAGGTACCCGATAGTCATCTCTTACGACATGCTGGGTAAACAGCTTCACTATGCTTCAAAACCAGTGAAGCATGGCACAAAGATGCATTATTAAAAAAGGTTACTGCACCAGATGTTTGAGGAATTCTTGCAAGTTATTGTTGTTCCTTTTTTTCAACAAGTTGTATGTCTTCTAGAAAATATAAAAATGTTGTAAATTGGCCTCCAGTTGTATTTGTTATATTTTGAATATTTTGCATGGTGGTGAAGAATATTAGTTAATTGCATGATGAATCTTGATATTTTAGTATGGAGAACTTGCATATTTCTGATAGTTAATAGGCAAATATCTTTTAACTATTTGTCCTTTCAAAACTACCGGTAGATGCTGGTAAAATATGTTGTGTTTATAATTTTTGTAGTGTCACAGCCTCCTTTTGATGAATTTTATTAATTTTGAATTTCTTTCAGCACTTTTTAATGTACTGATATTAGCTCACCAAGACTGCCCATAAGTTATCTTGGGTAAAAATTCGTTGAGTCGGCTGCACCAGCTTTACTTTAAAACATTTGTGAGAGGAGTAACAAAAAGTTGTTATAAACGCAAGACATTCTTTTGCTCTCTGATTCTGCTCATTTTACTTTTTATTTTATCAAACTAGTTTTAACTTACTATGAATCTACCATTTTACAAACTTTTATTTGTTTTTTTTCAGTAAATATCAGGGGTAGGAAGCGTATGAAGTAAAAGTTGTTTAGGGGTGCAAAAATGGTAATTGTTTTTGCTATTACAGAAATTAGCTGTTCAGTGTGCAGTACTGCAGATCTGTTTCATGACTCAGGGTTCCCATTTTATAATTGTTATGTTATTTTTGGCTCCACATCTCTTTTCTAGTCCTGGCAAAGTTACAAAATGGCCATGCCTACCCCAAAATGTTTAGCTTTCAATTTAGTAAATATATTAAACTACTTTCAAGCAGAGATGTTTCCTCTAGTTTAACACATTAGCCGACAGACATGTTGTTGTTTTTTGGATTTTTTAAACTATTTTCATAATCCCCATCTTCTCTAAAATCAAGACTGGTTTTACTCACAAACAGCCCATTATTTTACAAATATTTATCCATTCCTTTTCCTAAGTGTGGGAATAGGAGAATCTAATTCAAAGGTGAGCTAGGTGTCGAGGAGTTGATGCGTTAGCAAAAATAAGTTATGACTTATGAAGTGGTTAGCTGACTTTTTCAAAATTAGTTGTGACCACAACTTCAAGCTTCACTGATGCCCCTTTGTCTTGGCTATAAATGACTTTTGAGATTGCATTTGTGACTACAATTCCAGGCTTTGCTTCTGTTCCTTGATCTGGTCATGAGTGCAACCATGGGAGAAAGAAGCCATGCCTCCTGCTAGTCAATAGTGTCAAAGTAAAGAATATTGGTTGGTAATCTAACCTGGAGTCTAGCACACGTGATTATAGGTTATGGCTATAGTTGATTTTCCACTTTACTATACGTCAACAATATGCTTTGATAATTGAGATTAGACAGGTGTGCGACACGACTGTGCAAAGATGGTCAACTTACGATTCAGTTATAATAAATTAAATATTGGCCATCTCATTATTAATAAATCAGATGTATATGTTATTATGTGTCATTTTTTTTCACTGATAGCATTCAGTAATATGCTTTTCTATTTACGTTTGCTTTTATAATAATAGTGTAGAGGTGAAGTTCAAGAGGAGAGGGTGAAGACTGAAGAGTTCCTACTAAATTTGTAAGTAAGTGTAAATGAGAAATATTGAGAAAGAAAAAAAAGCTGCAGCCAGGATAGCAAGAGTCTGAGAGAAGAATAAAATTGGAAAAGTTGTTTAGTTGCTAATACCAGTCGAGAGCTTACGAAATAGCACAGGCTTCAGTGGAATTCGGTATCTTAGCAGTTGCAAAAATGATCACTATTTTTACTTCCACCTCAAGCTTTGGCTTTGTGCTTCCATTCTTACACTTTTTAAAGTAAAAGTTTGTTGATTATTAAGTGGCTTTAAAGTAAGTCCAGTCTTAAATTGAGGTAATAGGACCGGGATTGCGGAGTATGGGCTAACCAGGGTATAGCTGTCGCAGGGGATATCCTCCAAACGTCTCTGACATAAGCTCCCTTAAAAGATGTCTTTTTTTACTCTTCTCACAATTGTATGCAGCCAGCCGACTCAATATTATTTGCTTCAATATCATTTGCAAATGCAAAACTGGCTAGTAGACTAACAAAAATATTCGCTTGGACTAATTGGAAACAATTGTCTATTAAAAGTTGACTTTATTTGTAGTGGCACACCTTATTTTGCTTTTAAAAAAGTCTGTAGGCTACACTCCAATCTTGTTTAAATCAAATGCATACGTCAGTTCAAGTTAGAGCACCATTTGGTGGAATGGATGCTGTTCAATTTGAAGTTGATCTCTGAAAAGAAAAAAGTCTTCAGTTTAGAAGCTCTGTGTTCATAAGGCCAATGTTCAATAAAATAGTGATAGTAGCAAAGGCCTTCAGTTTTGTCACTGGTACCAACCCTATCACGTTGTACAATACACACTGTGACAAACACTGTTACTTTCTTTCTACCAAAATATTACAATATTTATGTTCTTCATAGATTTTGAAAAGAATTTCATCATATATCCATGAGCAAAATAAAAATGTCTTTTGGCCTCACGGTGTCATCATGAAAGATCCATTTGAGACTGGGTTGAGATCGGTAATGTGCGAGTTAATTTAACTAGTTGTTTGCTTGTGAAGAATTTGTGGCTTGATGGTTGAAGTCGTTTTGAATACTTATTCAAAACTTGGTTGTGTTGCTACTGTTTGTGGTTCTGAATCAACTTCTATTTTTGTGAATAAGGAACAGATGCTGTTTGATAATTTATTGCAATTAACTAATTCTAGTGTATACTGCTAGCGTATATACGGTATACCAAGGGCAGTCAAAAAGTGATAACCCCAACTTATTTTCGTTTATTGATTGTTAATTTTTGTCAAAATTTTAACGAGGTGTAGGTGACATACTCGTTGAAAGATAAACTGTTCAAAAATTTTGTTTAAACACCTCCACTTCCAGTCAGCCATTTTAGAAATGATGTCGTCATTGCATGCACGTCAAAAACAGCGGCTGTGATTGAAATCCTTTTTTTGGAAGAGAAACTTTCAACACGCATGTCAAAAGATTAGATGAGATTTATGGGATGCTGCAATAGGCTGCAGCCATGTCGAAAAGTGGGTACCCAGGAACAAATGTGAAGAAAAAAATTCAACTTTAAATGATCTCTGGGACAGACGAAAAATGGAAGGCAGTCTTCAACATTTAATCTTAGGAACAGTGCCCAGGTCACAAAACTGATTAGAAAAGATTGTGGTGTCGTTGGTTATGACATTGCTGAACTTGTTAAAATAAGTCCTGATGTTATTGCAAGTATTGTTGGGGAGCTAGGTTTTGAAAAGTTTTGTGCCGGACAGGTTCTCAGTCTTACACAATATGTCAGTGCTTACACCAGTCTCAAGACTCGTGAAGTGATGAGTTCTTTTAGATGGACGACTATAACCCGTTTTTCATACCTCATCAGGCACCATCTAACTATCATCTTTTTGGAGCATTAAAAAAAGAAGTAAAGGGACAGCTGTTCTCTACTGATAAACGAGTCAAGCAAGGTGTATACAATTGTGTAAACAAGACAGGCATGCATGCCCTTATTTACCGATCGACTGTTGGGTACGAAAAACATTGAAATTAAATTGAAAAGTAGCATTAAAATCTGCAATACTTGAGCTTGTTGCTGTTTGACTGTCCCTAGTATTTTTAATGGCAACGTCTGTAAGTAATCAGATAGTACTTTGAAAGTTCTTAAGATTGTTTGGATGCAATACTTTTGTATGTAGTGCCACTGACGCTGTTAGGTGAGTTTGGAGAATTAGAATGTACCGGTAAAACTGTAAATAGCTACTGCCTTAGCTGTGTGATCGCAACCACTTTGACACGGTTTTTAATGTTTCTCTGGGGCCTATTGAAATGCATTGTAATTTTGTTTCAATGTTTTAATTGCCCCAGTATTACGACCATTGGGTTTTGTAAGTACATGCTTCCCTGGGATGTAGTGCATTTAGCTGTGCTATTCCTTCTGACAGTTGATTTACATGGGGTAAGGTCAAAATCTCTTTCATAAAAATTTATATGATGTGCTATTTTAAACTTATTTACAAATATGTATTGTCGCTTTGAGACTTTTTTTTGAGGCGAGTAACCAATTGAATAATGTTGTGCTGGGTTTACTTCTTTGTTTAGGGTTGGCAGCTCGGCATGAAATGACTACTCAGGTTTACCCTGTTATCCTAAATAGGATTGGGCCAGAGAAAAGCGGCAGTTTATTTTGAACCAGCCACGATTCCAAGTTACAGGTTTCTAGCCCCACCAACAAGAAGGCAATTTGTCATAGATGGATACTCAAAAGTTGGCTCTTATAACATTCAGGGTGAGCAATTTTACTATTCCAGCCACGTGAAACAAGGAAATGTGACGTAGTTGTAGCCATGAGTGGAAAAAGGAGTGGTGTTTTAGCATTTATCAGAAAAGTTACTCCTTCATCTTTCCAAATGCTCTGTGAAGCTCCCCACGTTAATTTGGGAGTGTCCAGTTAATGTCATCTTTTGTCAAATCGTAAGTTAAAGCATGAAAAATTGACGTAGTCGCAGCCATGAATAGAAAACAGTGATGTTCAAGCTCGTATCACAGAAATTATTCTTACCACACGTTATATGCACTGCGCAGCTCACAATCTTAGTTTGGCGGTGTCTAGTTAAGCCTGTCCCACCAAAATTGCTGAGAGCCAAAATTATTGACTATTTTGCATAAAGAGTCACATATCACAAATTTTGAGTGATAAAACTTAATCACAAGATTTTTAAGCAAGAAAATAAAATACAAAATTAAAGTTTTGTTAATTTATTGAGGTAATGTGATCCTAGCTTTTGAATGCTATTGCACTTTTTTTTTATATAATTTTGGGGACTTTTGATACTGCACATCGTAATGAGTTGGTCATATTTTTGTCTGTCACTTGTTGGGATTCTTTAACTTCACGATCTCTAACATGGAAAAGAATGGTTCACACAAGTATCTTGGTGCTGTTGCTGCTGCGTCTCGCATGGTCAATTGTCTGATGGAGGGAACTTGTCTTCATGGATACATTCTCAATCAAACTTCATTTTTCCCGTTTTTTCAAAAAAATGTTTTAATTCAATACTCGATTGAAAGTCGATTTACTTCATCTGCAAATACACTAGAGCTGCTTCTACCTGAACATCAAATGGGAACATAAAAGTTTGGATTAAGTATTCAAATTACCATATTTGCCGGTGTACGACCTTTTTCGATCAAAAATCGACCTAAAAAAATCGACCTCGACTTATACACCGAGTCATGAAATTCAACTTTGTATTATCATAAAATCGTAAATTTCTGTCGACTTTTAGGGGGTCGACTTATACAACGAGTCGACTTATACACCGGCAAATACGGTAATGAAGGAAAGTAAATTTTTTTTAAAGCTTGTAGCAACACATTAATTTTGTTAGTGTAAATGAATACACAAAAATTTGGAATAAGTAATCATATTTTTGAAGGAAAGTGATTTTTGTTGTTGGTTTATCTACAAAAATCTTTGCTATCACTTAACCCATTCAGTCATTGAAAGTGAACGGCAATTTTTTATTTCAGATGGCTCTCATAAAGTTGAAGTTTTGTTATACATGCTTGTACATCGTAATAACTCAATTTATTTTGATATATTTTAAATCAGATAAATTTTAAAATCAATTTATTTCAGCCGTGAAATTTTTGATTGCGTGTTGTTGTTGTTTTGCACTATCACGGCAGTGGAGTTATTATCGGCCATTAGGCAGTAAGTTTTGCCCTTCTTTAATGGTTTGGTAAAAGATTTTGAATACAGCGTGCAAAACAGTATTAAGAAAGGCCATAGATCTATTTAAAACTCAACATCGCACAAGACGTTGTCGCTGACTTAAATCATTAAAATAAAACGCCAAGCAAAACTTCAATTATTTGTGCTAGTGCTGGGTTTAAGTAAGTAAGTACTAAGTACTTAAGTAAAATTTTTTATTTAAGTAATTAGTAATAAAGAGGACACCAGTGAAGCAGCAGAAGCTCATGAGTATGACATTGTTGAGAGCTCTGATGATGAAGATAATGGCAAACCCTGGGAAGTAATATTGCCAGATGATTGCACAGCAGATTTTATTGAAACTGTGAGTGACGTTGTTTCAAAAGTCAGAGCAATCGTCAAGCTGTTCAGGAAGAGCTCACTGAAAAATGACTGCTTGCAAAAGAACTGTCAAAAAGAATTGGAGAAAGTACTTTCTCTGCTCTTGGATACCAAAACTAGATTGAACTCATTGCTCAAGATGCTCACACGATTTATGGAAGCCAGGCACCTATTGACAATACATTGAAAGAGCTCGAGCTAGGATCAAAATGCTTGACAAAGAATGAGGTTGCAGTTGTGAAAGACTTGGCAGAAAGTTTAGAAATAATTAAGGATAGTGCAATTGCTCTTTGTTGATGTATCCTCGTGATGTTACAGTTTCAAAGAGTGAGAAGATTTTTGAGTATGTTCTCAAGAAGCTGACCGAAGAAAAAGGAGCCATTTTGCAGGAATTGTTGACAACTGTAACTGATAGAATTCAATCTGGGAGAAGTAAAGGGATTTGCGGCCTTGTGAGATATCTAGAGGCCCCAAACATTTGTGAGCCTTCACTCGGAAGCTCTCCAAAGAAACGAGAGCTTGCCAAATTCACAAGAGATGCTTTTTCACGACTTTTCCCCAATTATCCTATCAATAAATCGGTTAAAATGCTGAAGATTTTGAACATGATATCACTGAGGAGCCCCTATGAAAAAATCCAAGAGCTCAATGATATTTTATGCCTGCCAGAAGGTTAACATTTGGATCGTTTCCAAGAAAATATCTTGACTCACATGAAGAATGAAATGACATTTCACAAAGCTAAAAAGGATTGCCCCAAATCTTGAAGAGCTTGAAGTCTTGTCTAAACCAGGAATGTGGAAGTGGTTATTTTTTCAACCGCTTCCGCTTTCACGCCTATCGCTTCTGCTTCCTCTGACAAAAAACGAGAAAATGACCGTTGCCAATTTTTTAAACTCTTGTGGGTCTGCAGCCTGCCTTCTACACTTTATCATTTTGAGGGGACAAAAACCTTCATTTATTGCTATTACTTTACCTACTTCACTTAAGCTTATTGTTCCAAACTACTCTGTGTTTCTTTTACTTAGATATTAGAACTCATGTTGAATGTAGAACAGTGCTCTTTAACCTTTTTGTCATCGCGGAACCCCTAATGTACTTTCGCATTTGTCATGGAACCCCTACTAACAAAAATTTAGAAATCACGAATTGCTTGCAAGAAAATCAAATATTTGTTACTACAATTCAAATAATAATTAAACACTTCCAACAAATAGGCAGTTATTACAAGTTCCTTTACTACTTACAATCATTTTTACAACAGTTAATCTCATGCTTCTCAAATCTAAACCGTATGACCACATATTACAGCTCTCGACAATAACCTGTCGTCACAACAACAAATTACACCGTATAGCACTGATTTTCCCTCTCTATCCTCAACTAACTCTGACTTTGAGTTAACTTTAACTCTAATCATCATTACGGACTTTCTGTCCGCTCCAAAACACGTATTGACTTCTATCATTTTGGATAGTGAAGTGTAAAATTTTCGTGTATATACATGTAAAGTGAGCAAAATTGAACTGCACCAATCAACAGCCACCTCAACGTGGTGCAGTCCCTAACCCCATTTGCGTTGGGTTAAAATGGCTGTTGGCCTTCCCGAGGGTCCCAGTTACTCTGGGCAGCCCCCTGAATGACCGCAGAAGGGTTGCATGCAGCCTCTTTAAAATTGGCCTGTCTTCTCTCTTCTCCTGTCTTTCTTTTGCCTGTCTTCTCATTCTTCTCCTTCTCCTGATGAACGGCAACGTTCATCCTAACCCTTGTCCCGTCTTTCCCTGTTCAGTGTGTGCTGGAAATGTGACCTGGCAGGGTAGGTCAGTGCAATGCTGCACATGCTCTAATTGGGTTCATTTAAAGTGCTCACTACTCTCCTTTTCTAGATTTAGAACTCTTGGCAGCCCTCACTCCTGGAGCTGCCCTCCCTGCTGCGTCCCTGCTGTTTTTTGAGAACCCACACCTACCAGCACTGTGACTTCCTCCTCGGACTTCTCCAGCTGGTATACCTCCACTGCTCAATCTGGCCCATGTGGCCCCTTTCTGCTAATGCTGCACTCGCCGTCAAACCTTTTATCCTCATTCTGCCCACTTTGTATCTTCTCCCTCTGCACCTTCACCACCGCCTCATGCTCCTAGCTATTTCTCTTTACTTTCTGTTTCTTCTTTCCCTTCCTGACTCCCTCAGGACTCTTTAATGGAATGGTGGGGATCCCCGAACCAGGAGCACTGAGCTGCTACACTTTATTTCGTCTCATTCCGTTGACCTTATTTGTATCTAGGATTCTAACCTCAATTAATCTTCCTCTTTCCGCATCCCTGGATTCTCTCTGCTCTGCGATTTGATCGCAGCCACTCCCGTTCTCATATTGTTTCTACTGATGTCACAGACATTAGTGGTGGCGTCATCATTTTCATCAGGCAGGGCTTATCCTTCACTGAGCTTTCTACCTCCTCTCTTTGCTTGACCCCTACTCTAATTATGTAGAGGTCAACATCTCTGTAAACGACTCCTTCTCGCTCTCATTTCTTAATGTCTATTCTCCCCCTATTTGCTCTTCTCCGAAGGATAGCAAAACCAGTTTCTTTTCTCCCTCCATCCTTTCCTCCTCCAGAAATCTTTTTATCCTGGGAGAATTCAATTGCCATCACCCCCTCTAGGACTCAAAAAGTACTTCCGACCCCTGTAGGGAGAAAGCATTCGATTGGGTCATCTCCTCTGACCTCCTCCCCCTCAATGATTCTGACATACCTACTCTTCTCCATCGCTCCTCTGGCAGTTGCTCCTCCCCTGACATCTACTTTGCTCTTTTCTCTCTCGCTCTATCTTGCTCCTGGGAGATGCTTTAGAACCTGGGTTCTGATCACATACCAATTCTACCAACCGTCCCTCTTTCTCCAGTCTTTCACCCCAACAAACGTCTCCCTTCTTGAATTTTCAGAAAGCTCGTTAGAATGACTTTGCTATTTACTTTGACTCTCACTGTCTTTCTGCGGAGGAATACTCGTCTGTTTTTCTTTCCTTTTCTGCTGTTCTCTTTACTTCTCTGACACTGAATGTCCTCCATACGATCTGGTGCTTTGGACAGACGGCTCTGTTCCTTTCACTTTTGGCGAAGACAGCTCTGGCGTACTTGCCAACTGCTCTCTCTCTAGCACTGAGGCCACCTTTTTTTTTCAGCAGGCCCAGTATGCTCAAGTTTTTCCACTAAAACCTGCGCCATTCTGCACGCGCTTTGCTGGTCTCAGCAGCACCAACAAGTCTTCCACTTCTTTTCTCCTATCTGATTCTCGTTCTGTCCTCGCCACTTTGTCCTCTGCTCCATCTTTTCTTATACCTTAATCTCTGGCAGGAACTGTTTTCTCTATCCTCTTGCTCTATCAGGCTACAATGGGTCCCCGGACACTTGTTTCTCCCGGGGAACAACGCGGTTGATGAGCTGGCCAGACGGTGAGCGCTACTTGTTCCCTCAGCAATCCCTTGTAGTCTCTCTTCTCTTATCTCTCGTATCCACTCTTGTCTTTTCTCGGACTGGAGGCATACTGTCTCATCTAAATTCTTCGACACACATGCTCCCTCGATCTCCACCAAGGAACTTGCGCTTCTACGTCATGCTCGGTGTGTGTTCTCTCGCCTTTGCTGCATCGGACACAGTCTTCTGTTAAGCTCTTATCTCTGTAGAAATGGCAGAATCGAAAATTCTTCTTGCAGAGCCTGCGGACACCTCTCATCTGATTCTGCACTGTCCAGCTACGAACTCTTTGCGTCGCTCGTTCTTTGGCAATTTTCTGTCTCTCTATGACCTCTGGTCCAGACCTTGAATAGTTGCTCGGCTTCTGGGGCCTCATGGTCTTCCGCCATGCCCCCATCCCTCGGAAGGGGTCGGGTAACAATAACAACAGCAAAACGGAAATTACAGATGCAATATTACGTAACAAAGGGAGTTAGCAAATTCAGACGTTCTTAAAGGTGTTAACAGAATTACGTCACAATCTGTACTTGCTATCACAAGATTCCAATACTATTTATATACACGTAACACCACTACATATAAAAAATCAATATACTGAAATAGGAATTAAATACTAGTAATAATCGAAGAACCTTCGCGGTCTCCTCACGGAACACCATTGCATGTTTTGCGGAACCCCTGTTGAAAAGCACTGATGTTGACTGATCAAGTTGTTTCCGTCGTGGGTAATTTCTTTTTTAACATTTTCAACCCCCTAATCAAGGCCAGTTAAGTTTAATCAAATCATCATTTTGTTAGCTACGTTTCATTGTCCAAACTACCTTTTTCTTACCCGTAATGCAATAAAATGTGATACTAGTTATACTTTTTCTTGTTCTCTCGCGCTACTGATATCGCACGTTCATTCAGACTTATAGTGCAACTTCACCGTTTAATCCACATTGGGAAATGGACAAAACTTTTTTCACTTACCGTAGGTACTCTTCAAGTGAAATCACCTATGCGGAAGCGGTACCGCTTCCACTTCCCCGGTCTAAACTCATTCCACCCTTCTTTGTTGAATCAGAAAGGTGTTTCAGTGCTGCTGTACTGTATATTTCAAAGTTGAGGTCGTTGTTAGGTGATAAAATGATTGATTCTTTGTGCTTTTCACGCAGCTGCTTTGTGCGCAAATAATTCTTCTTTATGGATGCATAATAAATAAAGTGATTAATATACGGTATTTTGACTCTCAGTGATTTTTAAAAATCACTTGAATTACTTAAGTAGTAGTACAAAAATCAAATGTTACTTAAGTATTTTTTTCAAGATCACTTGAACCCAGCACTAATTTGTGCTTAACCGCTCAAAAAACAACTGAAATATACAATTTCACTTTGGAAGAGCTACTTCTTCTGTATAAACCACTAGATGTAGCATTGCAACGGCGATTGTTGAATATTTTTGAGTAGCAATTTTTTTTCCATTTCTGGATAATTTTATCGTCACTTTTGAATCGAGATTTGCAGCCCACAAATCTATTACTGGTGAAATGCAGTGCTTAATTTCAGCAGATCCAACTGTTGAACCGACTACCCAACGAATAGAAAGTATTCGTCTTTTTAAAAAATTTACCGGAATGATGTAACTGTCGTGAGTTCGTTTTATTTTGTATTTTACAGTAAACCAAGGCTAGTTCTCACTCCGTACAGAAATTGCTTCTTTTATAGTGACAATAATCAAACAATACATAAAGCGGACAAAGCGGCAACAATTTGAATTAACGCATGAGCGAAGCGGATGAACAAACAGCAATAATCATCATATGAGCGGGCAATACGAACATATATATATTATGAGCATGAATCACGTGCCAAGGCAAGGCAATATTGATATGAAAGCAAGGCAATTTCCTACATGCCAATATTCATATTGAAACATGACACAGGAAATACTGATATTGATATTAAATTGTTGATGTTACATTGCAAACAAGCAGACAACACTTACAATGCAATAATATATAAGCTACCACTACATAATCAAATCCCCAGAAGAACGAAAGCCTGAACTGAGATTTTGATGCCGAAGACTTACCCTGGCGAACGCGTGGAAACCTTAGCTAATGCACTGTTCAGTATGAAAGTGTACCGTAGGAATCTCTAGAAGAACTAAATCCTGAACTAAGGTTGTGGTACAGAAGACTTTCTCAGCTGAATTCGCGGTAACATTGACTAATGCGCTGCGCAGTATAAAAGAATGCAGTTCTGATGCTTTTTCATGCATAGTTTGTTGCTCACCATCTTGTTATCTCTCCCGGTGACAACGTATATTAGTAAACGATCTTTCACTGCAATACGTAGGCTAAAAAAAATACTTGGGAAAAACCACCAGTATGACCGGAATAAATAGACGAGCGTTTCAAAATTTCGTAAAGTAGTGAACCGAAAGACGACTGAAGGACAGGTGGACATACTGGGGTTGAAGAAAACTGTAGATGGGTTAGCGACAGCAAATGGAGTTGGATGGTATGGACTTGGGCTGAGGAGGAATAATGATAGTGTTTTGAGAGTTGTTCTAGATCTTGAAGTGAGTGTCTAGAGAAAGCGAGGACGACCACACAAGACCTGGAAGAAGCAAGTGGAGGAGAAGACAGAGAAGATTGGTTTAAAGAAGGGGGATGCATTGGATCGAGCAAAGTGGAGAGATGGAGTGAAAAAAATTGCGAAAGGAATAAGGTGAATCTGCCCCTCCCCGCTAAAGGAAGAATACCGGATAAAAACTGAACTGTCTACTACTACCAAGTGAAAGGTCGAGCAGGCGTTTGACTCCTTGAGTTGGAAAAATTACTATTTACGTTTATCAAGGAGTATCGTGATGTTGATTCTTGTGACGACGACTCGCTTATGTTTATGATTTTATCTAATGAGCTCATATTAATTGCTCATTCAGGTATCTAAATATTGAACATAACCTCACCCATGGCAATTTGTGTGTACGCCATTGCCTCCTCATGGAAATGTTGTCCAAAGTGTCGACCTCGATGTGTAGTCCCATGCTTAACATATACTTTATCAACAACGTTTAGCGGGTCGGTTGAAGTAGCGTTTTATAGCCACTGTGATTATGAGTCTAAATCTCACATTAACTAAGTTGTGCTCTTAAGCAAATGTTGTCTAACTTGACTACCAGTACCCCTATTGGTTCGAAAAAATTATGGAATTAAGCGAGCAAGTATCTCGTAGTGGCATTTCGAAATTTTTGACTAAAATAAAGTTTTCGATTAGTGAAAAAGCGAAAGCAACGATTACAACAAAATGATTAAGAAATCATGAAACACAGCCCAAAATGGATGAAACGATAGCTTTTAAAAACTTATCCTCCTACAACAGGCCTTAACATTGAAAAAGGTAAAAAATATTCTTATTGAAGGGGTACACTAAACATCTAGATTCAACGAAAGCGTACGTAGCTGAAAAAAGTCGAGTACTCTTTTGTCTAGGGAAAGGCACTTTCTGTTGATTTCGTCTACTAGCCTGGTTTCTATTAGGTTGTCCGGAAAAGAATGTCGTTTTTGGACGTAGGTCGTTAAAGATACAAAAACATTTACGTAATAAATATACAGTATATTTAATCAAAGTAAGCTCCATAAGATTGAATACATTTGTGCCAACGTGGGACAATGTCATCGATGCCTTTTTTATAAAAGTCGTCAGATCTTGAGTCAAGAAAGGTCTTTTAGCAAGTCGTCGCACTGTTGTCCCAGGGTCTGCTTCCACGACTGTTCTTAGTCTGACGTCGTCAAACTTACGTTTCCTCCCATGATATTGCTTGACCATACAACTTTCATCTCCATTTCGAAACCTTGCAAACCACCGCTGTACTGTACGAACTTCAGCTGACTTGTCTCCGAATGCTTCGTTGATGTTTCTTGCAGTTTCCGTTGCATTCGTTCCACGTTTAAACTCATAAAGATAAATTAAGCGAAGGTCCTTGTTAATCATGCTACTTATAAGGGTTGCAACAATTGCAAAATAATAACAGTTGAGATCTAAACAGCACGGTTTTTTTATGTTTAACGAATGTACTGTTATAACAAGCATGATGTAGGTTACTACAACTTGGGTTTGTTGGTTGGTTCATTATATATGTGGTTATTTGCGAAATACGACATTCTTTTCCGGACAACCTAATACAACCTGGAAATTTTATTTAAAGTAATTGTTCGTTTCTTAAAAGGTCTGGACGATTGTTATACGGTTTGCGCTATTGTCGCTATCTTGCGAGTTTGGAGGATGAATTTGCAATAAATGGTAAAAATCATAAACAATAGATGCTGTCGGCAACGCGGTAAAGAGCGTTGGGGTGCCGTTTATTGCGACAGGGATCGTATGTTTGAACCTCACTGATCACGATGTCTCTTTTGGGAAAAGCACTTTACGGAATTTCCTCCTGCTTGGTCGCATGCTGGTTGCAGAAATGCACTGTGCCAGCAGTACAACCCTAAAGCGGTTGTGAGCTCAAAAAGTTCTACGCACAACCGCAAATGTTTCCCCGAGACCGGAGGATAAAAATAAACATTAGCTACATTGCTCTTGTTTCATATTCTGATTTCTTTCAGATTGAATTTATCATCTACCAACCTTCATAAAAGAAGACATGAACTGAGAACCAGAACTTGAAGGGTGGAAGCAGTCCAGTTGCTTTGTTTTACTTAATTCTTTTTTGTGCTTGAAGTTTACTTTTTTATATGCCAATTTTTTGTTTCCCATTAGCCTGGCCCGACCCGCTGTGCAGTGCCGTAAGAAAGTTGATTTTTATTTGAATCTGTCTACATTATTTACGGCTAACCTCTGGTCTAATCCGTGTAGTTGGCATGGCCCCGTTTGTCACGCCCCATGTCCCCAGTCCGAGGAAGGGTGCGGCAACAACAATAACGCGTGGAAAGTAGCAATCGTCAGTATCAGTGATTCTATTTAGTGGATATTTTTGTTTACTCTTTGTAATAAGCCTGAGATTTTACTTTTTAGAATGCTCTTCCAATCATTCATTTGTTTCTCTCATGGTATATGTAGCGTAACGAATCAGAATAACATAATAATTGAGTTTTTTAGGCTCTTACGAGTGTAATCCGTGAATGCATAAGTAATTTTTTGCTTTTTAAAACTGTTTTGTTCTGAATTCAAAGCACGACCAAAAATTTGGTGAGAGCTTGGCCGGCTAAACCCGAACCATATTCAAAAGTATACCTACCGTAAATCCCGGCCTATAAGTCCACGCTTCAAGCGCAATAAATTGTCTAGAAAATTACTAGTCGACTTATACGCCAGGTCTAGTTTTCAGACCTCCAACATCTAGGCTATATTTAGGGTTACCTATCATTAAGGTAATCATTGGGATTAATACTAGAAAAAAGTTGTTTGTCCGAAACTGTCCGCCCCTTTTAAATAAAAATTAATAAGTTAAAATTATAGCTAGGCTAATACTTTCGGTACAAAATAGTTAGGCTAGCCTAAAGATTTTTGTTACGAAAAGTTGGATCGACTTATGCGGCAGGTCTAGGCTTAGATCATGAATTTATATCTATAAAAAAACTAAGTTGACTTATAGGCTGGGATTTACAGTAAGTATATATCATCAACCCTGTTGTGTACGCTCTTTGTTTTTATTGGATAACGCTGCTGATAGTTATATTGAGCTGGAATGTATGGCATGATACACCCAGTTGTTGCGGTTGGAACAATTTGTTGGTGATCGTTACGCTAATATTTCTTTGGATTCTCTGATAGCGTTTTTGTCTACATTGCTTTGATAATAGTTCACTGCATATTGAATCTTATTAAAGAATGAAATTGCACTGTTTGCCAAGTAAACTAGCAATGGAGTGAAGTTTTTATTTGTGAGTTGCGACTGCTACTTAAGAAGGTTAAAAACATGGTTATGCGCAAATGGATCTATTGTAGTCATCTTTGAACATGCGATATTGTCCAGTTAAGATCTGTCTACGAGCATAGCAAACAAAAGTCTTTATAATTGTGTTATGATTAAACCAATATAGATGTAAAAAATGTTGTTTGAAGACGAACTTGACAAATTCATTCGCTTCGATTGTGAATAAAAAACATTGTTAGTCATTTTGATTGTATGGAGTGTTTTTCTTTTATTGTAAGTATTGATGTTTAATAAATGTTTGTAACTTGTAAATGCTTTTTATATCGTTTTGCTTGCGATGAGAGTTGTACCCAACAGAAACCGGTACCTTGACTGATTTTCTTTTAATTGATTGCTTCGGCTTTGGGTTAAACGTAATGTACTGGCTGCGTAAAAGTAAACCAAGGCGCTAAGGTTAAAGTCAGTCTTAATTTAAAAGGTTTATGTAGACCCAATGTCATTGTGTAGACCCATTTACAAGTGGGAAGTTGCTCCAGAAGATGTAGCTGCATTTCTTATTCACAAAAAAGTCGCTTTTCCAAATTTCTTGGACTCATCCTGGAAAATACAGTAAAAAATTCAGTGATACTGAAAATGCTATCACTGAAAAATTTGTTAGTGAATATTTTTCAGTAATACTAAAAATTTAAGGTTTTTCAACAATAACGAAAAATTTTCATTTAGTGTTTTTCGGCAAAATATATAAAATTTCTTTAATGGTATTGTTTTCATTCAATTCTTGTTAAACGGGCGCTAGAGAATCAAATCAAGCGAATGTCATAGTAGTAGTAGTTATTCATTTTTTATCCGCTGCTGTCCCCTTCGTAGGGATAGCCAGATTCACCCCATTCCTTCTGCAACTACCTGCACTTCATCTCTCCACTTTGCTCGATTCAAGACATCCCCCTTCTTTAAACTAATCTACTCTGTCTCTTCCACTTGCTTCTTCCAAGTCTTTTTCAGTCATCCTCGCTTTCTCTTGCCACTCACTTCAAGATCCAGAGCAACCCTCAAAACACTGTCGTCATTCCATATCAGGATATGTCCATACCATCTAACTCCATTCGCTGTTGTTAACAGGTCCATAGTTTTCCTCAATCCCAATATTTCCGTCTATTCTTCAGTCGTCTGTCTGTCAACAACTTTGTGACCGCACATAGCTCATTCTGTTCTCCTTAAAATTGCTTTTTCATTTTCTTTCAAACACCATGCCTCACTTCCATACAGTATTGCTGATCTTACGCAACAACGATAAACTTTGCCTTATATCCTCATAGGAAACCTATTTCCCAGCAATAACTCTTCACATTCCCTGAATCTTGCCCAACCGATTCTTACTCTTGCTGTAACTGCCGCTTCACAGCCACCACTGGAATGTCATCTGTCTCATAAATAACAAAATCCATTCACCGTCTCCACTTCATTGCACAACTTCTTAATCGGATCCATCGTTCCTTTTATTACTCCTATACATTTTGAACAAACAAAATGCATTGCCAACCTAGCGGTAACTCGTTATTTTTGCACATCTGCCATAAACCCAGTTTTCAGATTTTGTGCGCAATACTGAATTGGCCATGACTTTCTTCCCACAAACTCCACGTGAATCTATCTTGGTTTTGAATAGTTCTCCTTCCGACCCGCTTACCATGACTTTTGTTTTTCTGGTGTTGACCTTTAAGCCTTTACTTTTCAGTGCACCTTTTGAAACCCGAAATCTTTTCTTTTAGTCCTCCAATGTTTCGCTCATGATAACAAGATCATCTGCATACAGTAATTCATTGACCACACCCATTCTTGTATTTTCTGTGATAACGTCCACAGCTATTGCAAACAATAGTGGCGACAGCACAGATCCTTGATGTATACCAACTTTTACATGGAATTCCTCTGAATATGCAGATCCCAACCTCACACTTGTTTTTGCACCATCGTACAAGCTTATAACTGCTCGAACTATTATTTCTGATAGACCCTTCTTTCTCATAGCTCACTCCATCACTTTTCTTGGCACTCTATCAAAAGCTTTTTTTTATGTCAGAAAAACAAATATACAACTTGTTCTTTTGATATTCCTCCCGCATTCTCCTCACAATGAACATCGCATCCACTGTTCCTTTTCCTGACATAAATCCAAATTGCATTTTATTCAAATTGACTAGTGTTCGTATTTGCCTCTCTAGTATCCTTTCAACAATTTTCACGGCATGTTTTAGCACAGTGGTTTCCAACCTTTATAATGGCCAGCACCCCTAAAATATCTTAATACGCTCTCGCACCCCTAAAATATTTTGACGTGTGACCATCTCATGACGTGAATCCGTGTGACGAATTCATGTGCTGACCTTTTTTTTTGGGAGTTCAGCATCATCTCGGGCTGAATTGAAGACCGTGCACCAGGCATGCTGCAGTTAGACACAGATTATGCAGAATAATTAGCACAGGATGAACTGAGCATGACAGCACAGTAATGCAACATAAAAATCTGAATGACCATTTCGCACCTTTAAGACACTACCTCGCACCCCTGTTCTAGCAGTTTCACTCCTCTGTATGATCCACAGCTCTCAACATCACCCTTTCCCTTAAAGATAGGCACAATCACACTAGTTTTCCACTCATCAGGCATTCCTCTACCGTCCAATACACGCTGACACAGCTCCATCATCACTTTAACCTCAATTTTGCCACTTGCAACTATCATCTCCACACTTACTTCAAATTGTCCAGTTGCCTTTCCAGATTTCGTTTTTTGCATTGCTTCCACAATTTTATTGCAAGCCACTTTTCCCACTGGTCCTTCAACTACATCACTTTTCAATATGTGGTCTCATTCGATCTATTCATTCATGATTTTTTCATGTGTTCCTTCCAAATTTTTACCCAATCTTTTTCAATAAAACCCAATCGTCCGTCTCTTCCTCTTAAGCACCTTTCTCCTTCCACACCCTTTCCTTCCTTTTTCATTCTTCTAAGGAAGTAGAAAACACTATTAGAATTCTGATATAAAGCAGAATTCTAATAGTGTTTTCTACTTCCTTAGCTTAGCTAATAGTGTTTTCTACTTCCTTCAACTACTGAATAGCTTCCATTCTCATAGCTCTAGCAAAGATTTTTTTAGTTTGATTTCTTATACGTTTGCATTGAGTCTAATTTTCTTCAGATGGAAACCTGTACAGCTCTTTAAATGCCACCTTCTTTTTTGCTACGGTATCCTTGACCTCTTCATTCCACCACCACATGTCTCGTCGTTTTTTCCTAGACTTCTTCTTTTCACACACTTTATCACATGCCATTAGAACACCATCCTTGAAAGTTTTCCACAAACCAGGTGCATCTGTACTTACTAGTTCTTTTACTCTTTTTTCAAATCTTACTCTTGTTCGGTTTTCATTCAACTTCCAAATCTTTTTTCTAATGATCCGTTGCTTTCTTACAACGTTTTTTATCTAGATCTACGACCATCGGCCTGTGCAGAAGTTTCCATAGAATCACTTTCACATCCCATGTACACTTTGTGTATTTTTCTGCCACAAGCACAAACTCAATTTCTGTTTCACATCCACCAGCGCTATAAGTGATATTCCTTTTGTCTGTTTTATCAAACCAAGTGTTTGCCACTCCCAGCTCTGTTTTGTAGGACACTTTCTCTCCGGACACTTGCCCCCGGTCACATACATCCGGTCATATACCCCCCGGGCTCCAACTCCACTCCAACCCTAATCTTAGTCGTTACCCTAAACCCAACTCTAACTCTAACCTAACCCTTACCCTAATGCTAACCCAAGAGACCGGGGGGGTAAGTGTCCTGATATTCTCTTATTTATCACAAAACTCCAACAATCTTTTTCTTTTGCATTACTTTTCCCAATACCATTCCCCCTGTGTACACTTTCAAACCCTTAGCACATTTCCTCACATGTGTATTGAAATCCCCCAAAGCAACGATGATTTCACTTGAAATTCCCAACTGCCACTCACTCGCTGTTTCATCATAAAAACAAACTTTCTCTCTGTGTCTGGTCTTCCGCTTTGTGGCCCATACACACATATTATTGGCATCACTTCTCTACTTAAAGTTGCCACCACTGCCATTACTCTGTTGCTTTTTCTTCTAGCTTCCTCAACGTTTCCAGATATTTCCTCTTTCACCAAAATTCCAAACCCTCCGAATCCTGCATTATTTCCTGACCAAAGCAGTTTATACCTTTGTCCCAAAGTGCCCACAAAACAAGTTCCTTGGCCTTTGCATCTTACTTCCTGGATGCAGCACACATCAACTCTTCTCTTCCTCAGTTCTTCACACACTTCTGTTTTCCTTCCACAAAGACTTCCCGCATTTAACGTACCAAATCTTATCCCATGACATTCAGATATAAACCCGGAGATTCTTCGCACCCCCTGCCCATTTAAGAGCTTCCGAGAACAGGGGACCATTTGTTTATTTTTCTTGCCATGGGGATTTGTTGGAGCAAAAGTATGCTACGGGGAGCATGCTCTTGCTTACCCCGAACCTCAGTTTTCTGATACGAGTGGTCCAACCAATCAATTAAGCTGGCAACCCCACCATTAACAGTCAGACTGCAATTGGTAGGTACCCGATAGTCGCCTCTTACGGCATGCCGGATAAACAGCTTCTTTACTCTTTGAAACCGATGAAGCACGGTAATATCTAATAATACTTCAACAAGTAGTTAATTCTGTAAGGAGTTCTTGCATTTTGGTGCCTTCCACAAAAGGAAACGAAGAATTTCAAGTTCCAAAATAAATTGTGTAATTTTTTTGGAATCTTAATTGTCATGGATAGTTTTGCGTCGTGGCGTCACGCTACCTCTTAAAATCAGTTGTAGATGTTTCACTTACTGGTTAGTGGAGCTTTAAACACTTTGTCTAAGTGTCTTGGGATTCGGTCTTGTGCCTGTCTTTGATGGAGAAATCATATTTCCTACTCTTAAAGTAGATGGCGTTCATCACCCGAATAATAACAAGGTGTAATCTACATTTGGAAATAGACTTTAAACGCGTGTTCGAAGTAACCACTACCAAAAATGTGGCAATATAATCGTCAATTGAATCCAGAACTGGGGAGCCGGAGCTCGTATCTTTGGATCCCTACCATATGGCTGGAGTCGGATCTGAAACTGCAACTCTAGCGGAGCTGAATCTGGAGTCTTAAGCTTCTGTGATCATTGAAGCTCCAGCCTAATTATCACAGTGGCTCTAGCGGTTTTTCATAATTTTATTAACATTTACTAATTTTAATTATTAGGTTATTAGTTTTTCTTCATTTTTTCAAGTTGAATGATTGAAATAACTGAAACAATCAAGCAAATTAATAATCCTTTTTTCTTCTTACGATTCAATTTACTGAAACAATCAAAAATATCTATTACTTTTTCTTACTCATTTAAAGTGCTGTGGTTGGTGCGATTCGAGGTATTGTAAGCTTTAAGGTTGTGCAATCCGTAAGGCGCGATGAATCAATATCACTTTTAACTTGTAAGCCGATATCAACACTTAAAAGATAAATGCAGTAATCGGAGAATTACAAGTTCCAAAGTGTATAAGTGAACACAAGTAGGCCTCACATTAAGTTTTGTTTTGCCTTGGCGTATATGGTATACGGCAAGTATGTTTATTAGCGTTGCCAAAGATATCTTGGAATTCTCTAATCTAGATCATTAGATGTTTTTTATTGTCCACCTTTTCTCTTGCTCATTTGCATATTGCTTAATATAGAGGAGAAAGCGATCCTATTAAATAAAATTTTTGGCATTGTCAATCCGGGTTTCGGATCTGGAGCTACGCCTCATGGCTGGAGCTGAATTTGCGACTCCAATGCAGCCGGAGCATAATTTACAACTCTGATTTGTTTAGGAACTGGAGCGGGAATCGTAGCATAATTTTGTCGGCTCCCCAGCCCTGTTTCGAACAAAGAACCACCAGTACACGGGATCACGAACACAGTTGATTTGATGTATAAAGCAGGCTTCTGTCTGTACTTGCGTACCAACTTGAAACTTGCACAATTCATCACCGCCCCCCGGATGAGTGTCATTAAAGGATTTGTGAAGTCATGATGACGTCATGCCAACGACAATTCCTTTAATTTGTGTTTCTTGACCGAGGAAATCAGTGTTTTGCTAAAACAAAAGCAAGCTTTCACCTTTCCAACTATCAAAAATTTTATTTTTTACGGTGTACGACAACGTCACAATTAACGCTTGATGGCACGTTTTGTTCTCTTTGCTTTCTCAAAAAGTACTCCCCATAGAAACGCGACTAAAAACTGTTTGGGAGGTATTAATCAGGAGCTTTCGATATGCAAAAATTGTACCGCAATGTCGGCTGAATTGACAATTGCAAAAAGAGATTCTTTTTTTAAGATTCAAAGCATGCGTTTGGCTTTTTTCTTGAACGCTACCAAAAAGCTCTGTGATGTTGTAATGCTGTCTGGTATCATAAAAACAAAAACAGCAGCAGCGCTTAAAGTTGTTATACAGTGTCATCTTAAAACCGTGAATACTTTTGAAATACGTCATCTTAAAATACTTTTGAACAGTATTGCCCGGGCCGTTGAGAGAACAGTCGTGGCTCTGTACCAACAATAATACCGGGCCTTCCTTAAATAATCAAATTTCTATATGTGAGGTAATAAATCAAGCACAGTTATAATCAAGGATGTGAAAGCGGAAGCGGTCCTTTTCTGTGGAAGCGGAAGCGCGAAAATTCTACCGCTTTCCCTTCCACATAGGTGATTTGACTTGAAGAGTAACTTGGCGAAAAAGTTTTGTCCATTTCCAAATGTAGATTAAGCTGAGAAGTTGCACTATAAGTCTAAATGAACGTGTGATATCAGCAGAGGGAGAGAACGAGAAAAAGTATAACTAGCATCACATTTTATATCGACTACGGGTAAGAAAAAGGTAGTTTGGACAATGAAACATAGCCAATAAAATGATGATTTGATTAAACTCAAATGACCTTGGTTAAGGAGTTTAAAATGTTAAAAAAGAAATTACTCATTACTATTCTTGAAATTAATGAAAAAAAAATTACTTTACATCAATGCTCTTCCACAGGGGTTTCGCAAAACATGCAGTTGTGTTCCGTGAGTTTTAAGAGTTCCGTGAGGGGACCGAAAAGGTTTTTTGTTTATTATTAGTATTTATTTCCTATTTCAGTATATTGATTTCTTATATGTAGTGGTGTTCCGTGTAGGTAAATACAGGTAGTTAGAAATGGAATCTTGTGATAGCAAGTTGCAGATTATGACGTAATTCTGTTTACAACTTTAATAACGTCTGAATTTGCTAACTCCTTTTGTTACAAAATAGTGCGTCTGGTAATTTCAATTTTGCTCGCTTTATAGGTATACGACCGAAATTTCGCACTTCACTATTCAGAAAGATTAGAGTCAACAGATGTCGTGAAAATGGATAGAAGGTCCATATTGATAATTGGAGTTAAAGTTAACTCAAAATCAGAGTTAGCTGAGGATAAAGAGCGAAATTCCGCGCTATATGTTCTTGTTACCCGGCCCCTTCCGCGGGATGGGGTAATGGCGGAAGACCATGGAGCCCCAGAAGCCGGGCAACTATCCAGGGTCTGGACCAGAGTTCGTAGAGAGACAGAAAATTGCCAAAGAACAAGCAGCACAAAGAGTCCGTAGCTGGACAGTGCAGGATCAGATGAGAGGTGTCCGCAGGCGCTGCAGGAAGAATTCTCGATTCTGCCAATCCTACAGAGATAAGAGCTTAACAGTAGGCTGTATTCGATGCAGCGAAGACGAGAGAAAACACAGCGAGCGTGACGAGGGAGCTTAGGTTCCTCGATGGAAATCGAGGGAACCTGTGTGTCGAAGAATTTGGTTGAGGCAGTACGCCTCCAGTCCGAGAAAAGACAAGAGTGGATACGAGAGATAAGACAAGAGAAACTACAAGAGATTACAGAGGGCATGAGTAGGCCGCGTCGTTCCCCGGGAGAAACGAGTCTGGGGACCCATTGTAGCCTGATAGTACATCAGAAGAGAAAAGACAGTTCCTGCCAGGGAGATTGAGGTATAAGGAAAGATGGAGGAAAGGACAGAGTGGCGAGGACAGATCAAGAGTCAGATAGAAGGAGAAGAGAAGTGGAAGACTTGTTGGTGCTGCCGAGATCAGCAAAAAGCTTTCAGAATGGCGCAGGTTTCGGCGGAAAAACTTGAACATGCTGGATCTGCTGAAAAGGAAAGAGTGATCTCAGTGCCACAGAGAGAGCAATTGGCAAGTACGCCGGAGTAAGGAGTTGATTGCACTTATCAATGGACACCTCAACGTAGCGGTGCGGTCTCCGACCCCGCTTGGGTTGGGTCGAAATGGCTGTTGGCCTTCCCGAGAGTCCCAGTTACTCCGGGTACTCCTTGCGCTATATCGTTGTAATTTGTTGTTGTGACGACAGGCTATTGTCGAGAGTTGTAATATGTGACCATAAGGTTTAGATCTGAGAAGCATGAGGGTAACTGTTGCAAAAATGATTGTAAGTAATGAAGAAACTTGTCTCCTCAAAATGATAAAGTGTAGCAGAAAGCAAGCTACAGACCCACAAAAGTAAAAAAAAATTGTCAACAGTCGTTTTCTCGTTTTTTGTTAGTGGAAGCGGAAACGGAAGCGATAAGTGTGGAAGCGGTTGACGAAATAGCCGCTTCCACGTCCGTGGTTATAATACTAGGTCTAGGGAATAACATAAGGCTATGAGTAAGTCAAAAAACAAAACATGAATAACATGCAATGCATTATTATCAGTCACCAGTAATCAACAAGTAAAATTCAATCTTTCAATTTTTCACGCAACAATCAAATTTTCAATTTTCAATGCAACTGGTAAAATGAACAAAGAAAAGTGGGTGAAATCGTTGGTTGTTTCAATTGTAAGCAAATCCAGTCGCCATGTGCGACTATGCTTGCAACAGGCAAAACAAGACCTTTCCAGGGACTTCAAAAACTTTGAGAGAAATATAGTGGATATACGTATAACCTCCCACAGGGTTTTTCCACTTGATTCTGAGTCAAAAAACGATACTTTTGATTTTGGAATGACAATTGGCTATGCCAAAAAGACATTGACTTTTCATTATTGCTCTCACAACTACCAGTTTGGTGAAGATGAATTGATAATCTTAACGTCGACATTACTCACTGAGTGTACTTTTGTAATAACTTAACCGTGAGTGCTTGATTTCGGGTTAGTTTGCTCTTTCCCTGGCTGCGTTTATTCCAAGACCATAGCAAAATACGCTAAGCCACAAATATGCCTACAGTCACAAAAAAGTAATACTGGTAAGTAATGAATAGCTTTGCCAACTGTCACAAGTTTTAATAAAGAGCATTCTTAAAATTTCATTTTCCGGTATATGCTTTACTTAAGGTCCATAAGTGTAGGCTACTTAATTTCAAACAAGCTTTGATCATACCTTTATGCAAGCTTTTAATTTTCAAAATCACGTTTTTCTGGACTGGTTACAGATTTCAGCAACTCCAAATCATGTTTTGTTTTTCCGAAAATTTGTGGCAAGTAGTCTATCATTCAAGATAATCATATAAACTGTATCAATAGTTCACTTTTCATTAGTTCAACCAATCACTCGTTTCTTTTATTTTGCCATTTGAATAACATTTCACCAAAAATCCGCTCACAGTAGGCTGGCGTTCCTGGAATAGAAAGCACAAATAAAGCTGTTGTGAAAAATATCAACACACTTTAGATCAAATACCATTTGCAGCTAATTGTTTTGGATTCTGAAAAGTTCAGTACTTTTAATCAAGTTAAGACTTTCTTGAATTAGTGCAGCTTCATCAAAGAGGTTTTTCATGTCTAAATTAAATGTGTCTTAGCTTCAAATATTCTATTATTTGTATGTTCTACAAATTTGTCGTATTTTATTCGAAGATTACCCAAAATCAATATTTTAATAGCTTAGTTCAGCGGTTTTCAATCTTTTTGGGCTTAAGGCACACCATTAGAGACAAATGGTTAGTGGTATACTGTAGTGAACTTACACAACAATTTTGTCAAGAGCTTTTACGCCACGAACTAAAATCGTATAAAAAAACACGTTATAAACTGCATGCACAGCACGATTTGTTTAAATGGCAGTGTAAAATTTGTATTTGATTTTTTTTATTAAATACCATGGATAGCTTCAAAGGTAGGCTACAATCTAAGCAATTTTACAGACTCTGTTTCACGGCCCAAGCAATTTTGTATTGCCTACCCTGCGCTAGTCTTACGTGAGTGGTTTGGCTTAAAGACGTAAGATTATGAGCTTGAAAATTCATGCACAAAATTTTCTAAAATGTATTCTGTGTATTTGTATCAAAAGCCAATTTCATTTCTCTCTAGGCCGACTTCTTTGGCAATTCAACTACACAAGCGGTCAAGGCTATGTTTTCAATACAACAGCAGGTGCGGGCTATTTTTCAAACAACCTTGCAAAGTATTGTGTTGCACTAGGTATCAAAAGCACTAAATTTTGAGATAAGAATATAGTGATGGATTTTGTTCGTGATAAATTCGCTAAATTGTATAGTTGGGCGCTCCTAATCTTCATCTAGCAGCCAATATTTTTTAATGGATGCCAAGCTGCCAAAAATCTGTAAGTCTAAACTAAGTTGATATGGGCTTGAGTCTGATTTTGGAATTGCATAAGTCAAACAATTTAAAGATAAAATGAACACGAACCAAAAATTAACTTTCACCTTAATTTGTAATTTCTTGCAGCTCTTCATGGACCAGATTAAACAGTAGTACAGCTATCTGTATTTATACCATGTCCCATGGTAGCCCACCACTGAGTATTGCATATGGCACTCCTGTTGTTAATCACTGATTTAAATTATAAGTGCTTCAATGCTATTGAGCACTTGTCAGCTGATTGAAAGGAAATAATTGAAACAGCAGTCAGGGATCACTGCATTCTCACTCAATTTTTACTACCACCGAGAACACAGCACCTGATCTAGCGACTTGTCGCAACCAGTGGCGTGGTGAAGTGCGATCCGCACTCGGCGGCCTCTTAAAAATGACGCAATTTCTGGCTGAAAGCGAAAAAATTTTTAGTCGCGTCCGAACACAAAACCCGAACACCAGCATTTATAGTTTTTTGCTTGATCAGAAATGGAGCGGCATTTTCTTGCTTCCGCACAGAGTGTCCAAACCCCAGGATGCTCTGGCACTAGTCAAAGCAGTCTGAGTTGGGGCAACCTCTGGGAATTTTCAAATCCACCACTGTTTAAATAAACTCAAATTGGATGGGAAAAACCTAGGGTCTGAGAAACGGTGTAAGGCATGCCGCACACAAATATTTATTAAAGGCTACTGTTAAATTTTGATTTTTAGTTTAGCCTACTTAAATTGCTAGGCAACTCATCAGGATAAAACGATGTTAAAAATAAAGGATAATTAGCGTCTTTTCTGTATGGACAACAAAAGGACAAGGAGTAAAAAGCTAAATTGATGGACTGTCTTTTGAGATGAAAGACAGCTGGCAATCTTAGCAGTTAACCTAATACTTGATAGCTTATTTTGGAAAATACATATCGATCATTTTGGCGCCCTCCCACAACCTTGAATATATGCTTCCATGCACTTCTTGCAATGAACGGACAAAAAGCTGGTTAAATCATTGAATGGCCCAATCGTAAGCAAGTCCAATCCCTAAGCACGCCTATGCTGGAAACAGGGCGATCAAGACTTTGCCAAAGGCTCCAGAAACTTTAGGTGAAATATTGCGGCTCTATGCAACCCAACAATTTTTTCATCGTTTCCCTTAAGAAAACGATGCTTTTTGATTTTGGAACCACAATTGGCTATGTCAAAAAACATTAACATTTTATTTCTGTTCTCACAACTACCTATTTGGTAAAGCCGATGTAGCTGGCTAAACCGATTTTGCTAACGCCGACATTACCAATGAGGTTCCTGCGAGCGAGTGAATCTAGTAAACATGTAACTCAAGCTAGAAGCTTATCTTGAACAACACTTAACCTATTAAAGACTATGTGGTTGCTGATTGAACTCTTTTTTTTAACCTTATGTTTGAGGCAGGGATGTGGAAGCGGTTATTTTTTAACCGCTCCCGCTTCCGCTTCCACACCTATCGCTTCTGCTTCCACTAACAAAAAACGAGAAAACGACCGTTGCCAATTTTTTAAACTCTTGTGGGTCTGCAGCCTGCTTTCTGCTGCACTTTATCATTTTGAGGGGACAAAAACCTTCATTTATTGCTATTACTTTACCTACTTCGCTTAAGCTTATTGTTGTTCCGAACTACTCTGTGTTTCTTTTACTTAGATATTAGAACTCGTGTTGAATGTAGAACAGTGCTCTTCAACCTTTTTGTCATCGCAGAACCCCTAATGTACTTTCGCGTTTGTCATTGAACCCTTACTAACAAAAATTTAGAAATCACGAATTGCTTGCAAGAAAATCAAATATTTGTTGCTACAATTCAAATAATAATTAAACACTTCCAACAAATAGACAGTTTAAGTTCCTTTACTACTTACAATCATTTTTACAACAGTTAACCTAATGCTTCTCAAATCTAAACCGTATGACCACATATTACAGCTCTCGACAATAACCTGTCATCACAACAACAAATTACACCGTATAGCACTGATTTTCCCTCTCTATCCCCAACTAACTCTGACTTTGAGTTAACTTTAACTTTAATCATCATTACGGGCTTTCTGTCCGTCCCCAAAACACGTATTGATTCCGATCTTTTTGGATAGTAAAGTGCAAAATTTCTGTGGTATATATAGTATATACATGTAAAGCAAGCAAAATTGAACTGCACGAATTAATAGCCGCCTTGACGTGGTGGTGCGGTCCGCAACCCCGTTTGGGTTGGGTTAAAATGGCTGTTGGCCTTTCCGAGTGTCTCAGTTACACCGGGCACTCCCTCACACAAACCATTTTTTCGCCGTGCAGCCCCCTAAACGGCCGCAAAAGGGTTGCATGCAGCCTCTTTAAAATTGGCCTGTCTTCTCTCTTCTCCTGTCTTTCTTTTGCCTGCCTTCTCATTCTTCTCCTTCTCTTGATGAGCGGCAACGTTTATTCTAACCCTTGTCCCGTCTTTCCCTGTTCAGTGTGCGCTGGAAATGTGACCTGGCGCGGCAGGTCAGTGCAATGCTGCACATGCTCTAATTGGGTTCATTTAAAGTGCTCACTACTCTCCTTTTCTAGATTTAGAACTCTAGGCAGCTCTCACTCCTGGAGCTGCCCTCCCTGCTGCATCCCTGCTGTTTTTTGAGAACCTACACCTACCAGCACTGTGTCGTCCTCCTCGGACTTCTCCAGCTGGTATACCTCCACTGCTCAATCTGGCCCATGTGGCCCCTTTCTGCTAATGCAGCACTCGCACCCCACCCTCGCCGTCAAACCTTTTATCCTCATTCTGCCCGCTTTGTATCTTCTCCCTCTGCACCCTCACCACCGCCTCATGCTCCTAGCTGTTTCTCTTTGTCTTCTGTTTCTTCTTTCCCTCCCTGAATCCCTTAGGGTTCTTTAATGGAATGGTGGGGATCCCCGAACCAGGAGCACTGAGCTGCTACACTTTATTTCGTCTCATTCCGTTGACCTTATTTGTATCCAGGAGCCTACTCTTGATTCATCTTCCTCTTTTCGCATCCCTGGATTCTCTCTGCTCTGCGATCTGATCGCAGCCACTCCCGTTCTCATATTGTTTCTACTGATGTCACAGACAATAATAGCGGCGGCGTCATCATTTTCATCAGGCAGGGCTTATCCTTCACTGAGCTTTCTACCTCCTCTCTTTGCTTGACCCCTACTCTGATTATGTAGAGGTCAACATCTCTAAACGACTCCTTTTCGCTCTCATTTTTTAATATTTATGCTCCCCCTATTTGCTCTTCTCCGAAGGATAGCAAAACCAGTTTCTTTTCTCCCTCAATGACTCTGACATACCTACTCTTCTTCATTACTCTTCTGGCAGGCGCTTCTCCCCTGACATCTCCTTTGCTCTTTTCTCTCTCGCCCTATCTTGCTCCTGGGAGGTGCTTCAGAAACTGGGTTCTGATCACCAACCAATTTTACTAACCGGCCCCCTTTTCTCCGGTCTTTCGCCCCAACGAAAGTCGCCCTTCCTTGAAATTTCAGAAAGCTTATTGGGATGACTTTGCTTTTTACTTTGACTCTCACTGTCTTTCTGCGGAGAAATACTCGTCTGTTTTTCTTTCCTTTGCTGATGTTCTCTTTACTTCTCTGATAGTGAATGCCCTCCTTCCGATCTGGTACTCTGGACAGATGGCTCTGGCGTACTTGTCAACTGCTTTCTCTGTGGCACCGAATCCACCTTTTTTTTCAGCAGGCTCAGTATGCTCAAGTTTTTCCGCTGAAGCCTGCGCCGTTCTGCACGCTCTTTGCTGGTCTCAGCAGCACCAACAAGTCTTCCACTTCTTTTCTCCTATCTGACTCTCGTTCTGTCCTCGCCACTCCGTCCTTTTCTCCATCTTTTCTTATACCTTAATCTCTGGCAGGAACAGTTTTCTCTATCCTCTTGCTCTGTCAGGCCACAATGAGTCCCCGGATACTCGTTTCTCCCGGGGAACGGCGGTTGATGAGCTGGCCACACGGTGAGCGCTACTTGTTCCCTCAGCAATCCCTTGTAGTCTCTCTTCTCTTATCTCTCGTATCCACTCTTGTCTTTTCTCGGACTGGAGGCATACTGTCTCATCTAAATTCTTCGATACATTGGTTCCCTCGATTTCCACCGAGGAACTTGTGCTTCTACGTCATGCTCGGTGTGTTCTCTCTCGTCTTTGCTGCGACGGGCACAGTCTTCTGTTAAGCTCTTATCTCTGTAGAAATGGCAGAATCGAAAATTCTTCTTGCAGAGCCTGCGGACACCTCTCATCTGATTCTGCACTGTCCAGCTACGAACTCTTTGCGTCGCTCGTTCTTTGGCAATTTTCTGTCTCTCTATGACCTCTGGTCCAGACCTTGAATAGTTGCTCGGCTTCTGGGGCCTCATGGTCTTCCGCCATGCCCCCATCCCTCGGAAGGGGTCGGGTAACAACAACAACAGCAAAACTGAAATTACCAGACGCACTATTACGTAACAAAGGGAGTTAGCAAATTCAGACGCTCTTAAAGTTGTAAACAGAATTACGTCACAATCTGCAACTTGCTATCACAAGATTCCACTACTAACTATTTATATACACGGAACACCACTACATATAAGAAATCAATATACCGTAAATAGGGGCTACTTTGAACGGGCTTTGAGATGTTTCAATGCGTGCTGGAAAATACGCATGGAATCTTAAGAATTTTTTTTGTCTAAAACTTGGGCTGTACCTTGATTATAAAGTTCCGAATGATACATTTCATTTTTTCCAACGACATTAGATATTTAATTAGACTTTTATGGGTTTTCAAAGTAACCCCCGCATAGGGGCTACTTTGAAAAGGCATTTAAAATCCGTTATTTTTTAATGAAATACTGTTGTTTGGATTACTTTGAAAGATTAAATTGGATTTTCGTACACTCTGGAAGATCTGGAAGCACGGTTGGAGCCGCAACTATAATTCTTTCACTAAGTCTGTGTACGTGTACGATACTTGCATTTTTTCTGCTCAATTTGCGATGACGTTGGTTTTTAATCTCCAGGTTCGATTCCTTGAAGTGTAAAAACGCGATATATAAACGAATCATTTTTAATAAATAACAGTTTGTTAAATAAAGAAATCAGTCATTATATGCCATTTTAGCGCATATTTCTCCCACTGAAATCAAATGGAAATCGCACATGTCGAGCTAGACGTGCAGTTTTGCTGTTGTAAGGTGACGGTAGCTTGCAGATAACATCATTCACGCTTGCAGCATGCACGTCAGGAACCTCTGGGAAACAAAAAGCACTTGCTATATTTGGGCTTTTGCGTAGATACGACACAATAAGATCTTCACCCTCTTCTACTTCCTCAACGATTTTCGCAACATAGCAAAGTGTTCCTTCGAACTACACAAGCATAAAGTCATCAATGGTAAAGGTATCGCTTGGCAAATCTGTGGCTTGATTCTCATCGCTACTGAGCAGCAATTCATCATCATACTGGCTATCGGATGAAGATCCTTAATCGATATCCTTTGAGCTCTCAGAATCAGAGCTGTTGTCGCTGGGGATGCGTGCTTGGTGTCGTCTTGCTCTTGTGGACCTGGGCATTGGCGTAGAAGAACAGGGTCTGTCAGAGGTGAATCCAGATGCAGAAGATGAGATTGATGGAGCTTGCTGGTTTGGGTGGTCTTGGCTTCCTCCCACGCTGATGCTTGCCCCAGGAAGAACTGCAATTCTCCTTCTTTTCTGGGGTGGGTTTCTTGGCTTGTCTAAGCCACGCATTTCCTTTAGCACATTTACAACAGCGGTGGACACGTTTGAACCGACATCAGGTGGTTGATAATCGGGCAGACGAGATAAGACTTCTTTAGGGTTAAATGGAACCAAACCACATTTTCGAAAACCTGAAACAAGGCTGGCACTTTGTCGCATCAGGATGTCTTCAACGCTGTCATCACCATAAATGGCCACGCACAGCTGCTTCAGGAGCCTGGGAAAGTGGTCTTTTGATAAGGTGGAAGAGCCTCTAGCAGGTGCTGCTTTCCAATTGTTGAGGATATTGCGCCAAGCCCTTTTCATTGGAGCGAAAAACGCCACATCAAGCGGTTGCATGATGTGGGTTGCGTTTGGAACTAGACATGCCATTACGATGTTGTTTTCTGCAGCAGCTTTCAATATATTGGGGCTAAAATGTGTGCTCAAATTATCACCAAGTAAAACCTTCTTCCCAGGTATATTTCGAACACGACTCAAAAAGATGGTATTGAACCAATCTTCAAATGTTGGTCCGTCGAACCAGCCACTCTTAGACCTGCTATAACGTACACCAATCGGCCCCTCTTCCGTCCATGTGGACCAGATGTGTTCAGCTTTGTAGACTACATATGCAGGAAGCATGCACCCATCAGCAGATCCGCAAAACATCATGGAAATGGATGCTTTTGTGCTATCTTTCACTCTTTCAGGGTATTTTACACCTCGTTTAAACAAAAACTTTTTTGCCCCCGGGTTGTCGGAGAGGTTCGTTTCATTAAAATTAAACAGATTAGAAGGAGGTATCTCTGATCCGTCTGGCTTTGTAAGAGTTTCCTTCATTCTTTCAAAGTATTCAGATACGTCCTCAGCAGAAAGTTTAGCTCGAGGCGCCTTGATATTTTGGCATTGACGAAGAGTAAGGTTTTCTTTGTGGCGATCAGAAAATGTCTTGGCCCATTTATAACTAGGAAAATTATTGACAAAATTAGACACTGTTTTTCCAATATGATCAAAATACGTTTTTGCCAATACTCTCAAATCATACAAATTAAATGGAAATCCCCAGCGAGACACCTCTAAAATTTGTGCGACAAATGCTGCTTCTTCCTCTTCTCTAAATACATACGGATGACCTACTTTTTTTTCATGAAGACCTCGCAGTTTATTGCTCAAAGTTCCTATAGAAATTTTGTAAGTTTTACTTGCAGCATTCATCGACATCTCCTCATTTTTCACCTTTTGTATAGCTTCTTTGATTGCATCTTCACTGTAATCTTTATATTTTCTGCTCCCCAGCTGTCTTTTGTATTTTTTGACCATCTACAATGTAAAAAAATGTGTAGTTGTTAATTGCAACGCCCATGCCAGCATTTATTAGGGATGTGTTCAAAGTAACCCCCTATTCAAAGTAGCCCTCAAAACACTAATATTTTGATTGCAAAATACTTTTTTCAACATATTTCTTTTGTATTGATAGCTAAGCCACCAAACTTTTTACAGGTTATATCACCACTAAATTAAGAACATACATGAAGAGTTTTAACCCAATGCAACTTTTACTTACCTTTGGGCAGAAGGAAGTTAGTAGGAGAAAAAAATGCTGCAAATTTGTTGATCCAAAGTAATCTCAAAAATATACAACTAAACAAATCAATTTAAACCTAGTAGCTTATGTATCAACTACTTAAATGCCCAAAGACCTGCTGAAAAACAAAACAAAATCTACCGGACCTGTGATTTGCATGTTAGGTGTCATTGAATCATTTTCTGAGAGCCTTTTCAAAGTAGCCCCTACTTACGGTACTGAAATAGGAAATAAATACTAATAATAAACAAAGAAACTTCGCGGTCCCCTCACGGAACCCTTAAAACTCACGGAACACAACTGCATGTTTTGCAAAACCCCTGTGGAAGAGCATTGATGATCATGTGAAATGATCAAATTGTTTCCCTCGAGAGTAATTTCTTTTTTAACATTTTCAACCCTCAACCAAGTTTTGTTAAGTTTAATCAAATCATCATTTTGTTAGCTACGTTTCATTGTCCAAACTATCGTTTTGTTACCCGTAATCAATACAAAATGTGATGTTAGTTATACTTTTTCTTGTTTTCTCGCGCTACTGATCAGATAATACTGATATCGCACGTTCTTTCGGACTTACAGGGCAACTTCACCGTTTAATCCATATTGGGAAGTGGACAAATTTTTTCTCCAAGTTACTCTTCAAGTTAAATAACCTATATGGAAGCGGAAGCGTAGAATTTTCGCAATTCCGTTTCCATTGAAAAAGGACAGCTTCCACCGCTTCCGCTTCTAGCTTTTATATCTTTGGTTTGCTAAACCACGGCGAAATTTGGTAATCCTATTGCTAGGATTGTTTTTTTAAAAGCGGAAAAAAACACAGTATCTGTAGAAAGCAACGTCTACGTGACTTATGACAGTACGCAATTGAAAAGAGCTGAAAACCACCATAGACGAGAAAAAACAGATATAAAAGTAGCCGTAAGCAGCAACACGGGTGTTGCATACAAATGTTGGCAAAACGGACTTGAGATTTTGAGTTTTTGCATTGTTTGGGTTGGTGTGGTGGTACTAAACGAGCATAGTAAACGTGGAATCGGCATAGTGAACATGATACAGGCACAGTAAGTATAATACAGGTACAATGCCTACTATGCTTTTAATGTGTCTACTGCGCTTGTATTGTGTGTACTATGCTTATTGTGCCATCACTATGCCTTCTATGGCTGTGCCATGACTGTTGTATGCCTACTATACCTGTTTAGTATGACTGGGATTGAAGTACAATAATTGTAAGCCATTTTGTGACAAATCATTGGGAACTGGTATTTTAGTAGCCAATGGAAAACTAATAATACCGGTTCTAAATAGTAAATGACCACGATGTACACAATGCCTTGCAATGTCAACTAACCCAACATCTAACTTCTAATCTCTTGTAATGTGGAGATGTGCTAATTAAAACTAGAAGAACGATAGAAAACGAGGGTGATAATGAAAAGTTTTATTTTAAAATTTTTAAAAAGAGGTTAAAGCAATTATGGTTTTAGCTGTGAAAAACTAAAACAAAGAAAGATAATTAGTATATTCATTGAACAATAGTAGATGTAATGGAAAATAATTACTATTGCCCAAGCAATAGTAATTTGTTCAGCAATTTCTTCATAAAAGATCGTAGGCCTATAGAATTGAGAAATCTGGGCTCAATCCATTCTCAAGTTAGCTATGTGGTAACCTGTCATGCACGCTGAGTGCTTTAGTCTAGTGATGAAATCCATGCACTGATATAGTCTAAGGCAGTGGTTCCCAACCTTTATAAAGGCCCACACCCCTTAAATATCTCAATATGTTCTCGCACCCCTAAAATATTTTAGGCAGTGGCTATTTTGCCGTCAACGGCAATTTACCCTCAGAGACTATTTTGCGGCGAGTTATTTGTGATTGGTCAATCTAAATGACGTACTAAGCATGTGACTTTTGGTCGTTTCTGATTGGTCAATTTTGAAAACCAATTAGAAAAATTTTGCACCCCCTAGGTCTCTATCCCCCACCCTGTACACTCCCTTCCAGTGTACACTGCCCCGTACATTTACATATCGGGCCTGCCCCTTCGGTGTACACTGCCTTTCTTTTAATGCCCTGTCAGCTGAGATTTGAACCTGCAACCATGGTATCTCAAGACCAGCGCACTATCCACTACACCACAGTGTCACTGGCGTAATTATAGCAAATACGGCTATATAAACACACGTGAATGATTACGGCAAAATAGATTCCAAAGGCAAATAGCCACTGCCAATATTTTAACATGTCTCAGGCTGGGGCAATTTTAAAGGCTAGGCTGAAATTGCGTGTGTTGACCTTTTTTTTGAGATCAGCGTCGTTTTGGGTTGAATTGAAGGCTGCGTACAGCTTTTTAGCCAAAGTCGGGATGCTCAGTGTCAGATTGCACCCTGTCGGTGGGGTGGATCTCCAAAAAAAAAAAGGTCACCACCATTTTCTTGTCGTTGTCGGCTGGTTTTGCTGCCAATGACAAGAAGAAGGTGGTGACCTTTTCTTTTTTTTGGAGATCCACTCCACTGTCAGGGCACGATCTAAAGCTGAGGGTCCCGACTTTGGCCAAAAAGCTGTTTTGGGGAATAAACCAAACAAATGATCAAGGTGTATTGCACTTGTCTTTACTTTATCCTTACTTTATCTGAATGATCATCTTGCACCTCCTAACATGCTGCCTTGCACCCCCAAGGGGTGTGAGCACCCCTGGTTGGGAACCCCTGGTCTAAGGCAATGATCTGATTGAGCAATCTGGTTTGCCCATGGGGCAAATTAGAGTGGTGGGAAATTCTGCTAGCCAGTTAGAGTATTTAAAGTAAACTTGGTGTTGGAGGTAAGACTGCGTTGGGTGTGTGTGTGTGTGTGTGTGCACATGCATGCATGCATGCAGGTGTGTGTGTTTGTGAGGCTAAGTGACAGATCTGTTTATCTATTTATTTATTTTGGAAATCAAGATTTTGTCTATGATTTTTGACAATATTTGTAAATAAATAAACTCAAACATCTTTTACCACATTTTGAAATGTTCTTTACCACATTTGACTTGCAGGTTGCACACCCCTGGTCTATGCAATAAACATATTGCTTTTGCAACTTAATTTTATTATTAAGAGCAAAAGCATTTTTTATTTGCAGCTCTTAGGCTACTGTTTTATCACAAGCATCAACTACCAGTTAAGTACTTTTTGCTTCATTAGTAGAAAATATCTGAGGTTACATAGTTGTCTGTTTTAACTCAGTAAACAACAAAACAGCTCGATCAAGATACAACAATGTTTGTGGAAGAAAAAAGTTTGTATAGAAGGTACTACATTGAAATACAACATTTTAGTTTGTGTAGATGGTACTAATTTGAAATACAACATTTTTCAAAAAATGCTTTCCTGTTCAAAGAAATGAATGTATGATAAAAAATGGTTGCTAATATACTGAGCACTCTTGGTTAAATTTATTAATGAAGTTCTGTTGTGAATAACTTTTGTTATGTTGATTGTTTAATATTGTGCTGACAATATTTTGTTCAGGTTTACCAGGCTATGGTTTATTTTGGCTTGTGCTGGTGCTGCTGCCATTGGATATAGATTGATGTCTAAAACTGTTGATGGTAGTGCTCCATCAATGTTTAAATACTGCACTTATGCTAATATGCTATTTCTTTTTTCTTGGGCCTTAAACTTTGGAATAACTATGTGGGTGTCTTTTGTGGCAGGTAAAAATACATTTTTTATACCAGTACAATACCAAATGCACAGAAAATTTAGATAATAGCTTTGTTGTTTAATACTAGTACTGGTAGCTTAATACTTTGCCTGATATAATTAATATAATATGGCATGAGCACATTGTACAAAGATAGTTTTACTGTCATGCATGCTTACTTTGAGGAGTGTATTAGTTTTTAAGACCAAGTATTGTTGTTGTTGTTGTTGTTAACTACTTCTCTTTTTTGGGATAGAGGAATATCATGAGAGAAATATCCAAGTTCATATGCAATTCCAATTGACCAAGTAAACCAACATTTATTAAGCCATGGGAAAAAGGTGGTCATTTTAACTTAGTCATAGATGTAGGTAGCCCCACGAAAAAGACGATTGACACTGGTGATTTGATAAATATTCAATAGTTGCCTGTTTAGGCGGTTGCAACAGGTTGGGTGTGCAGCTTCATTACTATAACTAAACCAAGCAAAGCAATCACAGAAGGTCTATTGGACAAACGTCTGATTCTATGACTTTTAAGCAGTACAGCCTGTACCTTTTCATCAAGTGAAAAAAAGAAAGAAATGCCACTTAAATTTAGTACGACTTGTTATGATTTTTGAGGCAATTGTTTAATGTTTAGTTTCCTGTTTGGACATAGCAAATCTGTTATCAGTTTATCACTCATTTTATGCTGTGATATTTTATTGACACGATAGTTTTTATAAAAAAAAAGCATGTGTTATACCTGCAGAGACGTAATTAAAATATGATTTTAGGACCTGTCATGCTAAAGAATTTGGAAAGACGAGTATTTACTGAAATTCAAGGACGTTTGTTTCCTTACTATTTTTTGATTCAAGGACTTACATCATTAGTGCAACTCGCATTTGTTTTGTATGTAAAACATGTCACGACCACCGCTATCAATTATCAAGAAATGTTTGTAGTAAGTTCTTTCAAAGTTTTACTCTACCATCTTAGAAAAATTTTTGGTCAGTTACGCTTGAAGAGCAATGTGTTCAGACCTGGTTCGGAGTTATTAATAATGCTGGTACAGTGCAGGGAAAATTCCCGTAGAGCTTTATTTTCAAGTAAGCAATAACGTAGCCATTGTGAGGTTTAGACCTTGTTGCCCATTATTTCTTTTGTAAACTTGGATTGTTTAATTTGCACTTTTCGAAGATTTATGGTTTTAGCTGACTATGTTTTTGTCCTTGAGACAGCGGTATATCTGTCTTCTTAAAACAAGTTTGTTTTTTAGTACTCTGCGAAGCCGTATCACTCGTAAATGATTGGCGGTTGTCGCAGGTGCACTAAGTCTAACAACTGTTACAACAATAGTGCTGTCACAGCTTAGTGGTCACAAGCTTTTATTGTAATGCAAGAGGCTGGCGATGCACTTAGCAAACTGCAGACAGTGACACTGTGTCGACCTGTCAGGTCTCTTCAGTGCAGTTGGTGGCTGACAAGAAGCTAGAGGCTTTTAATAAAGCTAAGTGCATCGCTAGCCTCTTGCATTACTATAAGAGCTTGTGACCACTAGGCTGTAACAGCACTATTGTTCTAACAGTTGTTAGGTTTGTTTTTGTTATTAAACTTTCATTAACCTATCTTCAGTAGTTTTAGTTTCGCTTGTAAAATAGGTTTCTGTTTTTTAATACTCTAGTAATGTGTATGTAGGTTGCTGCTATGGATGCCGGATTGCTTTGCGGATTTTTAAACGGCGTGTGGCTTGGTCCAAAAATTACTGAAATTGGACTTAAAAGAAGGGATATGGAAAAAGAAGAAGGGGTCTCTCCTCCAAATATTGGACCTAAATTGCAAGAAAACGCCAAGTACAGGGCTCTCAGCAAGAAATTCGGGATTTATCACGGAGTGTCAACCTTGCTAAATCTCTTTTCACTTGCCGGTAGCTTTTATATCATGTACTTTTTGGCATTTGAGTTGGTCAAAAGTGGAAGAGCAGTTGGTAGCTAAGCTTTTTTCCGCATGTTTTGAGCATGATCTTTTGTATGCTTTTTCTACATTGTACATGATGTGACCGACTATTTTCTGTTATGCATTTTATGCTTATTGATATGTCATTGCTCTACGGCAATGGTTGTTTAATTGTGGAAATTGCTCAAGCGCCTTATTATTATTAATACATGCATTTTTTCATCTGAGTTGCTGTTTTCAAAAGCCAGTAACTTCGTCAATTTGAAGTCAGTTTTTGTTATGAAGAAATGATTTTGTATGTCATTTGGGAGCGTAAGGGCGAATTTTGTGTACGGTAGCCGCATTACTGTTTTTAAGTTTTTTCCGCTTGATCAAAGTGATGTGATAACGCTTGAACTGTATTAGCCGTTGTGCTGTTGATTCAAGTCAATCTGATCATGATATGAATTTGTAGTTTCCGATACCGTTGTAAGGCGGTTCATTCCTCGGGAAGAAAGCGAAGCGGAAACTGTGGCGCCCACGATCTGAACCACAGACCGTAAATAAACCAAGAGTCGCCAAAAAGCGTGCGGCATAGAGTTCATAACATTAGCAGGACAACGTAGAAGTGATTGAGAAATATTCTGCGTCGGATGACCTCCGACGATTTGCGAAGATTTCTCTATTAGTTAGAAATAAACATTCAAAAAAGGCTGATCTGTTGCAACGGAGACGGGAGAGAGATCACAAGTTCTTTAGTGGAAACTGGGAGGAACTAATCGAAAATTTGTGCAAGACAGTGCGCGTGTAGTCCAAAAAAAAAGAGATGAATATATACCAGTGGGACTAGATGCCAAAAGGAGCGTAATCTGTCTGGCTAACTTGTGATCTACGTAATTGCCCAGAAGACGTGAGGAATCAGAGAACTGGCTCAAACCCTAGGAATTGAACCTCATGTCCGAAAGGAGAGCGCAAAGCTTTGAAGTGTATGCGTACCAATCTGCAAAGTTTAATCCTCTCACTCAACCAGTTCAAGGGCAAAAAGCATCTTGGTTGTGATCGCCCGCGTTTTATCTCCAAACAGTCAATCACAAAACAAATAATGAGCCTACTGGACGCCGGGTGGCTTTTTAGCAACGTAACTTAAGCAGGCTTGACTCCTGACTAAAATTGTCCGTTTGAATAGGACGCAAGCATGGAGTTACTATAAGCAAAACGTTGTAGGTGACCGTGTCAAGGACGCGGGTGTGAGAACTGCGATACCGAGTATACGTGCACAATGCTCATCAGCAGAAAAGACCAAAGACAATGTTGCTATGCGCAATATAGAATCACCATCAACCCATCAAAATTTAGCCAGCTTTCTTAGCAGAGCAACGCGCGATGTAACTTTCTTGCGTAGTGTTTCAAGATGTCAGCAAAATGTAAGCGCACTGTCCGAAGTCGCTTCAAGGTAATCTAGGTAGTGTGAGAACAGAATGATTAACTTGAAGCTTTCGTTTGGCCTCTTTGAGGGTAAGATGGAAGGTAGCCGGGACCGTTTTGTTTTAGCTGAGTTTACATCTACGGAAGTACACTGACAAAGCTGTCATATCATGGTATTCGCGCCCTCTCTATTGACCGCCACGTTTTACCAGAATACCAAGTTTTAGGTCGTCTGCATAAACATACTGTACTTCCTGTAGATCGCCTTTTGCAAGTCATGGGTTGCTTTGAAGAGTAATGAAGCTAGCTCTGATTCATAAAAGTCACCATTTCTAAGGCAGCTCAACCTGCTAGCTGTGGTTACTGTGATCGTTGCATGCTTTAGCAGAAGAACTTTAATACTCGGTACGGTCCTTTACACCCCATTTTCTATCGGAATCTAAGAGCATTTTTAGCGGTTATCACAGGCGTAAAAGTGCCTCATAAACGTGTTAAAACTTTTGGTTTACAGAGTATCTCGCCAACAGTGCATTAACGATATGTAAAAAGAAGGGCCTGCGCCGAATTTGCAGTTTGGTGAAAAATCGACTTGTGATAAGAGCTTTTTTTGTTCTCATTCATGATTTGTATATTTTGTTTGAAGATCGTGATCTGCTTTGTTGTCAAAGTCAAAATAGGGGCAGTGGCACATTAGCCAATAATTATTCTACGGATATCAGCTTTCTGTGGCCAAACTCGAAAACAAATAACGTAATATGGGCTATTGAAAATATTTAGAGAAAATGTTAATGCATTGTATTTTGTATTGTGGAGTCCATATTTATCCTTCATTTACGAGAAAGCGAATTTTATGGCTATATTTTTGACGGGACGTCCGTACTCGCTTGGGAGTTGCCATTTGCGAGGTGTCTGGGCCACCTGCCTACCACATAAAGGCGGTAGACAATAAATTGAATGGAAATCGGTGGTATACTTAACATAAACTTTTTTCAGAAAATTTCCTTGCTGTCCTAGCAATAAATCTGAGAATATCACGACTAAATCATACCCTAATAGGTTTTCACAAGGTAGTTAAATTATAAAAATCATCGACTGTTTTCCTGCTGTGAGAAGAATCTACACGAAGGCAACGTTTCCACACTCTCTTATGGAGCTATGTACTGTGGGCCTACCACGATTTCGTTGTCTACCGCTACAACAAAAACATTTTTCGTTCTAGATCACTAATTTTTAACCAGTGAGCCGCAGCCTACAGCATCATCAGTCGGGTGAGATTAAAGCTACAAAAATGAACAAAACAACCCCCATACTTTAAAAAGTGGGCCACAGCAATGAAAAGGTGGAAAACCCCTTTCTTAGACCATAACAAAGACTATTTAACTAAGTGACGTAAAAGTATTTGAACGATCGGATGTCCTCAACATATCAACAAAAGTTATTTTGATCGTTGTCACGGACGAGGGAATGGAGTGGATTTGTCCCCTCCTTCTGTTTAGGGCCATTTCTGTAATTCGTACAGATCTGTTGAGCTTTTTTGGAGGTTAGGGCGACCCCAATGCTCTAACCCTTTATTTCTTAAATCACGAAAAATATTTTGAAAACTCACATAGCTTGAAGTTTTGTGCGATCTAAGTGATCCGAGCAAGATGCATGAAAGTGTAGTGCAGGTACTATTTTTTGTGAATAGATTATTACGAAATTTTCAAATGCTTATTGCGTTGTTTTGTCACCTTTACATAGTGTTGTGTTTTCTTATAACAAAACAACTAGTTAATCACGGAGATTTACTAGCTTAAAAACTCATCACAAGTATACCCTTTTGTTCATTTCTATTTACATGTACAATCTCATTATTTTATCAAATCGTGATCACACGCAAAATATCATAAATATAGCTGTTTTGTATAAACGGATACTATGTCATCACAAAACTAGGTTAATTACATACGCAATAATAGCAGTTTTGCAGTGGTTGCGCTGCTATGATTTAGCTTAAGTCAAATTCAGCGATTAATTTCTGCGAGTTATTACTCTGTTATGGTATAAAAATAATTTGTCTAAAAGCAGGGTTCTGTCTTGGTGGTACATAATGGCAAAAGAAAGTTAGTGTTTAAATTTGGCCCAGCTAGACCTATAATATATTTTCTACAGTCTATTTTAGGTCAAATCGGGCCAGATTTAATCACTAACAAAACTATCTAAATTTACCACAGCACTACTTAAATTTCATTAAAAAGTCAATTTCTGAACAATAGCCTAGGCCCTAGGCCCAAGGTGGTGCGGCAACATCACGTTTTAACTCTCTAATTCCTGCGCCAAGTGTACCATCATTGATTAGCACTGAACCAATCGAGTTGTTTTGAAAGGCTAGAAATACAGGGTGTACACAAAATCTTTAGACAATTTAAAAAATTTATTAATATTACTACTGACGTTGGAAATCTCTGAGATATTTAAATAATATCACGTAAATAGTCAAGTTTTTATTCAAAGCATTAATAAATTTCTATATGGGCCCCATTTGTAGCACGGAACACATCTAAACGATATTTAATTTCAGTCCACCCTCCTTAACATTTCTTCATCAATTGTCTCCACAGCGGCAGTTATTCTTTTCTTAAGGTCACTAATATTCTTTTCTTTGGCGCGTTACACAACATCTTTCACGAAGCCCCACAAGAAAGTGGAATGGACTTTGTTGGGCTACGACTCAGTGACTGACGAATACGCTCGACGCCTTCTTTAGAAGTTCTTGGCCTTCAACCGTCGGTTTATGTAGCAACATTCCTGTTTCCATGAACTGCTTATGCCAATTGCGTTTAAATATCAGATTTCGTTTCGATTTATCAAGAAACACATTGTACTTTTTCTAGTGGAGGAGTCATTTTTAACAAAGGTTGGAAATCAATTACTTTATTTATCTAATTGATCTCTAAAATAAAAAATTGATAATATTAAAAACTTTGATGACAACTGTTTAATACGTGAAAAGAATTATTTTGGTGGAACTTTTTATAATTTTTTTAATGAATTTATATAATTCTCTAGAGATTTTCTTGGCACCTTGTATTAGCACAGTCAGTGGTTGGACGCCATCTTGAATTTATTGCATACTTAAAAAGAGAAGTTCAGGGCATCTTTGCAATCCATTGTGTCATTTACAAACAGCATTTAGCTGCAAAGCATTTCTGTGACAGATTACATAGTACCCTGTAAGCTGTTATCAAAGCAGTGAATAAGATCAAAACCCATTGATTGAATGACTGCATATTTCGCCAACTTTGTCATAAAAATAAAGAAGTTTTTGAACAATTCTTGCAACGTACAGGAGTCCGATGGCTTTGAAAAAGCAACTGTCTGCAACACTTTTACGACCTCTAAGATTCTGCTTTCGATTTCTTTAAGTTTAAATTATTGGATGAGAGAGTGAGTACAGACTTGGAAAGCAGAAGAGCCGATGCTGCTTATTTCACTGATATTTTCAACAAATTAAATGAGGTCAACATTAAATTGCAACGAAGCAAAATGTGTCTCATCAAAGCAAAGGAAATAATAATGGCATTTATTAGCAAATTATATTTCTACAAAAACTGTTCACTAAGGCTAGACCTAAATCAGTTTCCTAGCCTAAAAGCACTGCAGGAAAACCAAACCTATGATTCAACTTTGTCAGACACTGATCTAGAGTGCTATTCCTCTTCTCTTTAAGCACCGAAAGAAGATTTGGTGATCAGATTTAAAGATCTCAAAGGATTGAAAATACCGGAGTGGGTTGTAAATATGAAGAACTTATAGACTTGCAGAATGACTTTGAAGGTAAAGCGTTGTTTAGCATATTGGCTGTAAAGCTTCCCGCCAAAGGAAAAAGATAGATGTTCTCATCCTTGGAAAAAAATCAAATTGTTACTCTTTGTATTTCCTTCATCATACCTGGTAGGGAAGGGATTCAATGTGGTCTTGCAACTCTTTACCAAGCAGAGAAATAGATCAAATACCCAAAAGGGGTGATCTGAGGCTCTGTTTATCAAATATTGAACCTGATTATTAAGTTAGCAAATTCTCACCAGGCGCAAGGTAAGTCATTAATTACCTTCTTCCTGCCTTTTTTTGATTTGTTTTTTTTTATCGTATTATTGTTTGGAGGTTTGTTTGTTTGGAGGCACGTACATGTTTTGATTGAGAACTGAATTGAATGCTACCCCCATTTTCTTCATCTAATAATAAATTGGATGTATTTCTTTTTTAAGTAATTTTATCATATTCCAAGAATTTAAGTTTTAATTTCCTAATTGCACAACACTACAATGTAGAATCTGTTGTAACTTCCCTGTATCACTCACCATCTTTAGTACAACACTTAAATTATGGTGGGCGCCAGCCTATGGAGATCTCTGAAAAGGGGCGTTGGAGAGAAAAAGGTTGAGAACCAACCACTGTTATAGGCCATGGCCTGATTGGCTTCGCTGCCATGCGATCTCTAAAAATTGCGATCAACTCAATCCTTGACTTCCACACTCAAAGCAATCTTCAGCCCGTATAAATAAATGAATTAATTTAAGTTCTATAATATGTCGAGTTGAGAAAATCCTCACTTTTAACCACGTTCCTGGTCGCCACTTATGATCACTTCTCATCGAGGTTTCTCTGAAGTTATCACGCTTATTATTTGTCCCACGACTTATCGTGAGCAGGCGCCACCCTTGATCGCAGTAGGCTAATTTCAATTTGATACTTTAAAAATTAATTGTTGGTAATAATCTTAGAATCAACTCCAAAGTGAAGTTATTTGTTGTCCAAGAGAAAGTTGAATTAATCTATACTATAAGGCGCAAATCTATCATTCTGTTTGCCTGTTTTTTCTCCTCCGAAGCTGCAGTACGTAGCCTACAAACATCAAACTTGACACGATTGATCACCTCCATGGGGAGAGTGCCGTGAAGGGGCTCGTAACGTCATCATCATGTCATAATCTGATAAAACTTTTTTAATTTTTATTTCTTGACAGAGGAATACCCTTTGTTGCTCAAACTAAAGGCAACCCCCAACTAACTAATCATTTCTTCCTTTTAGGATCTGAAGTGACGTTGCTGGTAACGCTTGATTGCACACTTTCTTCTTTGTATTAATATTTTCTCAAAAGCTAGTGACCGCACAAACACAATTAAAAGCATTTTCGGGAGACATCAACAAGGTGCTTTCTCAAATTTAAAATCAACAACGATTTGAGCTGCATTGTCGACGAAACGGCAGATTCTTTTTGTAAGCATAAGCATTCTAAGGCATGCTTCTCTTTTTTTCCTGCACGCTTGAAAATATGTCCGGCACTATTCGAGAGCAAAAAGCAAAACCCAGCAAGCTACGCGTATAGTTGTTATTCATGGTTATTTCAAAAGCTGACAACTGTTTGTTGCCGGTTGAAGACGAATGATACATTGAACGTACCAACATAAACGGTAGCTCTAAAAATCTGGTTTTTGGTTAAGCAATGGAAAGTTATAATGCTTTTGTACACTTGTATCGCATGTCTGTCTGATCTTAACTTCTAAAACATGTTAATTAAGTGCAGCAAAGATGAATAAATTGACTATTTTTTTTTGAAATCTTACAGGAATCGCATCTATTATCCGCATCTTTACCACAAAAATCTAGTCCATGGCTTATACTCTTAAAACATTACCTTTTGCAATAACTGGAAGTGCTTGACTTTGAGTTAGTTTGCACTTCCCATAGCTGCGTTTGTGCAAGGACCTAGCAATATGGGCGCATCCAGAGATCTTATTTCATACAAATAGGCATACAATTACAAGTAATCGTCAGCAGTATGGCAAATATTTAACAGCTTATTTCTGTAATGACACAGCAATCACTTTGGCGTCCCTCCTTTCCCACAACTTTACATTTATGCTTCCATGCAAGTGCTGAAATAAAAAAATTAAACTGTTGAGAAAGTTATTGCTGTTACTATTTTGAGCAAGTCCACTGCGTAAGAACATGCTGCAAACAGGTAAAATAATGCGTTGCTAGGGACTTTAAAAACTTTGGAAGAAATATAACTGCTTTGCGCAATCCAGTGGTGGGCGCTTGTTGCTTTTGAATTAACGTCGTTACCGTTACTGTACAAGTGAAAAAACTAGCGTTGCCGGTACTCGTTACCTCTAAAAAATTTACTGTTGAACTTTTAAATGTCAGTGCTTACGTTTGCAAACTAAAAGCAGCCGTGCGTAAGTACGACAAATATTTGATACTGAAAACTTGACCTCTGTACTCGCCCTGTAGAACAGTACAGGACGGCGAATTGAACAAATAAAACAAAACAGGAAAGAATACACAACCCCCAACTACTTTTTTAAAAAAACAACATTTTAAAATGTATTATGAGACCAGTGTGTCAGAATCGGCTTCGGAAAGAAAAAAGAAAAAAATTTTGATTACCGTAGCTGAACTGAACTAGCGCCCTTTTGTTCTCGCACGCCTTGCATTTTCAGTTTGGCGTTTGGCGGCTTGGGATTGGAATGCAACTCTCGGGCGTTTTTGCCTAAAATCGGGCGAGATTTGCATTTTAATTAGCTGGCCTCTCGTTCCAAGCAGTAAAATAGTAACGCCTTTATGGATTTTGAGTTACTTGCTTAATTTTGTTGCTGCACGAAGCTGAAATTTGTTTCTGCATTCCGTTATGATTTGAAGAAGCCCTCAGTGAAATTTTGCTCTTTCTTTTTATCGATTTGAAATTTAATTTAATTGCGTTTTGGATTTGAATTTTCTTTTATTGAGTTTCTGCAATAAAGAAGTTTTTATTTAGTTGTTGTGTATGAAGAAGGAGCGAAGGTATTGGAGTTCCTCCCGGGCACTTGTGCGCAAATCTTCGTTATTTGGGGGTTTGTTACATAAGAAATTTCACCGAGTTGTCCCCTATATTTTCCGTTTTCGGCGTTGGACACTTGGCATACTTTGGAGATCGCAGTTTCTGGAAGCTTTCGATATTGAAGCCATCGTGAACTTCAAGTGAATTCTTACTTGTGGAAGCTCTCAATACGGAAACTTACGCTTTTGTCCAAGCTTGAATCCTGGTTTTTTGCTTTCGTATGTTAAGGACTTGTCCGGACTTACCCAAGCTTGAATCCTCGCCTTTGTACACCCTGTTTTAGACGTTTGACAATGCCCAGTATGTTTAGTTTGAGGTTTTGGTTCCTAAAAGTTTTTAGAAATGTTCAAGATTACAAGTTTAACAGACCGTGAGAGTAACTGCATGAAAATTTTTAACTAAGGGATGTCAGTACAGTAGATTATAAAATTACGTTACAAATGTTTGAAAAAATACATTCAGGACTGTACAACCCAAGACTTTTCCAGTCCTATCCAAAGTTTTGTGATGTGAGTTGTAGGCTTATAATATTGTATAATAGTTACGTCCAGACCTATTTTTCACAAAAAAAGTTTTCTGGAACTCGACCTGTAACAAAGTTTGAAAGCACGCCATACATCAGGGGTGTGCAAACAGCACGACAAGCATAATTTGTGACAGCGAGAGGAGTTGATGATTTTTTTTTGAGATTTCCTAAGTTTTGGGCAAGATAACGCGTTCTCCAACGTTGCTGACCGTTAGTTCCTATCTACTTTGAGTTAACTCTTCGTGGGTCTTTAAAATATCAGCAATGTAGCCCTCCGTGAAAAAAGTTTAGACATCCCTGCCATACATCATTGAGTATCGGCATTGCCACCAATGCTACAAGCTTTGAAGAAGGAGTGGGTTTTGTCACAAACGGTGATGAAAATCAAATGGTGCAAAATGTTGAATTGTCTGAAATATGCTCGAGTGGCACCTACGAGCTAATGAAAAGAAAATTTGCTGATGTTTTTCAAACGTTGGAAACCAATGGTAAGACATAAAAAGTTATCAATAAAGAATTAGAAGCATATTGTCAAGTATTAATTGTTATCGGGTTTAATTCCGCGTTTTGCCATTTGAATTTGATCGAACCGACACCGATTCAGCAACTGCTGGACAAGATTGACTTTGTAATTAGAAAAGTCAATAACTATCTATGTATCAGAACAAAATTGAGGTTTTTGACATTCCGCATTTTTTGGTACCTGGCTTCTCTCACCGAAAATTGTTAGGGTAGGTAGAAGTAATGATTATAAGCCAGGTTAGTGATCGTGAGGAAAGAGATTACTCGAGGGGAGGTCCTCAACTTTGCATATTAAACACAGAATAATATTTTGAGCAAAAATTTTGGAAGAAAGTGCGTTTTGTATCCTGCCAAATTCGGTAGGTGAAAATTATTTGCTGAGACAAGATCATAAGTTTAGATTTTTGTTTTGCACTGAGCTTTTCTTTTTATCTGGTTTTGAAGAAATATAATTCAGAACGCTGTTTTAAGATACTGGAAAGCGATAAAGAGTCAATGTATTTCAGTATTAATCTTTTGTTTCATGCTGTTAATTGTTTATAAACAACATTCAGTGAAAAACCGTTATCATATTTTGAACCTGTTGTAGCTTTATTTTACTATTTTATCATTCGCCTGAACAACAATTTTGATTTAAAATTAAAAGTTTATATTGTTAGATGTTAAAGTAAAGTTGCTGCAGCGATTGCGAAAAAAGGCTGTACAACCCAAGACTTTGACTTCTCAAATTATGGGGCGCACTTACGATTAGGGTTCTTTTTAACAATAGTGCAACGGGATCTCAACTACTGTACTACGCAGAACTTAGAAGCGTAATTTATTTGAAAGCCCAAGAGGGGTAAATTGAAATAGGTTGGTTTTAATTAAAAATACCAAACATTTCTTATAGCATATCAGTCCCCGAATGCTTTTACGGACTACGATTGTGGCCGATAGGTCTATGGTTTCTGCATCAATCAAGAGCCGCCTCAAAGTGGTGGTGCGGTCCCCGAATTCGTTTGGGTTGGGTCGAAATAGCTTAGGGCTTTTCTGAGGATCCCAGATACCCCGGACACTCCCCTAATACAAACTATTTTTGCCGTGCTGCCCCCTGAACGACCGCAGAAGGCCAGCACGCAGGCTCTCTGAAATCGGTCGACTGTTTTCTCTCTTCTTCTCCTGCTTCTCTCTTACTCGCCTTCTCATTCTTCTTCTCTTGATGAGCGTCAACGTTCATCCTAACCCTGGCCCCATTTTTCCTCATTCAGTGTGCCCTAGTCATGTGACCTCGAAGGGTAGGTCGGTGCAATGCTGCACCTGCTCCAAATGGGCTCATTTAAGATGCTCACTAGTCTCCTTCTCCAGGTTCAAAGACTCTAGGCAGCTCTTTCCTTTCTTAAGCGTTATCAATATCACCAAATTGGAACGCATTTACCGAGCGGCTAGTCGCGCCATCACCAGCTACCTCTCGTCCTTCCCTATCCCACTTCTCCTCTCTGAAATGTCTCTACTTCTCTTACGAGTCACTCTGACTCATTTGGCCCAATCATCCTATGAGCGGGGCCTTTGTCTCCCGATCTTATTCCCCTTTTCAAATTTGGCCAGGCTTGGAGTGAAACCAAGACTACAGATCCTCCTGGAGAGCTTTTGCATGTACTCACCCGCTCATGCTTTCTTCTTCTAGGGATGTTTTCTTTGCTTGCCCTCCCTCTCCTCTTTGGAACCCGCCTTCCTTCACTGTGGAGTCCACTCTTTCCTTCTCACGCTTCCGATATGATCCCCCCTCTCTCGCCATGGTGCGGCGGATCATGTTCATCTTGACTCTCTCTCTCTACCACTTTACGATTTGGAAAGATGGCTCTGTTCCTTTTCCCTTTGGCAAGGCGGCTCTGGCGTACTCGCCTACTGCTCACTTTGTGGCACTAAAGTTACCCTTTCCATTTTGGAAAGCCCAGTTTGTTCAAGTTTTTCCGCTGAAGCCTGCCCCATTCTGCAAGCTCTCCGCAGCATCAACAAGTCTGCCATCTCTCTCGCTCTGTCCTCTCCTTTTACCCTAAACTTTTTGGCAGGAACTGCTTTCTGTACCATCAGGCTACAATGATCCCCGAAAACTCATTTCTTTTGGGGAACGACGCGGCTGATGAGCAGGCCAGACTGGAAGCGCTGTTCCTACTCACTGCAATCCCTTGTAGTCTTTCTCCTCTAACCTCTTGTGTCCAATTTTTTCTTTTCACGGATTGGAGACGTACTGTCTTATCTAAATTCTTTGACACACGAGTTCCCTCTAAAGAATTTGTTCTCTCTCGTCACGTAAGGACAAAGCTTTCCGTTAAACTCTCACCGCTCAAGAATCGTGAATTCTTCATGTATCGCTAGCAGCCATCCCTCCCAAAACACCTGGGTGGTTATAAATAGGCATAGTACCGGTATAAAGATAGTAGGAGAGGTGTGCGACCGAAAACCAGTCGCACCAATATAAAGAAGCCTTACCTTTTTCCTTTCAAAAAGAGATTAATTTTATGAGTTTAGATTTAAGCATCGAAATTTCACATTAAAAGCTCTAGTTATCACTACTATGCTATTCATAACTACCCCAGAACACCTCTCATCTCATTTTGCACTGTCCAGCAACAGCCTCGTCGCGCCGCTCGCTCTAACGACTCTCTCTCTACGACCTATGGGTAGTTGCCCGGCTTCCGCCATGCCCCATCCCTCGGAAGGGGTAGGGTAACAACAATAGACCTATTTCCTTAAATTTAACGAATACTACCAGCGTTTAATCTATAATTTCATCTCGCACACCAAAGATCGAAATGGTGTGTCACAAACAAGTCGTTATTCTTAAAGCAGCTGTGGCTCTTATTTTGAACAAACAAAAAAGATCCACATCAGGCAGCGCGTACAAGATTGGGCAAGACCATTTATGCCAAATTTAATGCTAAAAAGCTGACCTTGAAACAAGCTTCAGGGTAGACTCTCGAGTTAGAATTGCCTTTTGCAATTTAACACACGATAAAGCGCAATTGTTGAATTTATATTTAGAATGTGCATCTTACACAGTATCAGTACATACATCACCACACCAACGAACTGCCACCTAAACAAACACAATGAAGAAAACAGGTTTTACAAATGCATATTTTTGTTAGCATCTTTTGTCGTCACCACCATTAAAAATTAGAGAACTATATGAAAGAAAAATACCGGTAGTTTAAATATAGCAAGCATTGTACGTTTCTCAAGTCTTTACCCAGTTAGAGTTTATCCTGTGCAAATCTCAAGTTTTGTGTTAATTGCAGTGTCACGTGTGAATACTTCAGCTGGCTTAAGCATACATGAGAATTAACCAGTTTTTGATTTATCGCTACTTCAATTAAATTGTATCGGATGTAGTCAGGCTTATCAATTTATTTAATTTAGAAATACTTTGAAACATTGAAAATTTTAAAGATTGTGCACTAGGAGAAATTGCCATAAAAACCAAATATGCTTGTCGGGTGCCGACGATTAGAATGTTGGCAAAGACAAGCGCCGTTCAGAAACGACACAAAAAACAAAATTGTACAATGGCCCGATCTGTTGATCAAACACTATCATGAAAAGAAGGGACACCTGGGAATAAATCGAGTACTGTCAGAGATAATTAAGCGTTATTGGATTGTCAAAGGTCGAGGCACTGTAGAGATACTGCATGCCTGCGTGCCGAGTTACTTTTGGAAGGCGGGAGTGGAAAGTCAACGGATGGGAGAACTGCATCCGGCTCGAGTTCGGAAATACCCCATTCACTACTCTTGGGACAGATATGATAGGCTTTATCTGAATAATTATTGGACGGAGCCAAGTAAAACGATTAAATTACATCTTCAACTGGGTGGCCACCCGAGAAAACCATTTAGTAGTGCCTTTGTTAGACGCAAGCTCGTTCCTACAAGCATATCGACGCTTCTGCAACCGTCGCAATGTAAATCTAACAGCGACAATGGGAGTAATTTTGTTGCTGCTGAGAAAGAATTAAGTGGAAAGGTTGCTTGGAGATTCAACCCCCACGTGCTTCTCACCACGGTGAATTATATGAGATTTTCCCTAAATCATTTCGAAAGATATTTCGCAACACCGTATCTAGCAGTACCTTGGGGGAGTTTGACCTTATAACTTACACCGCAAAAGATTGAAAGAATCTTAAACAGGTCTATTGCAAGGCTACCGGATTCTTCCGATTAGTGTTCCGCCCTTACTCCCAAGAGTCCCAATTCAATCCTTACTGGCTCTACAAATGAAAAATCCCTTAAAAGCTTTAGGAAGGCTAATCTATTTCATCGATCTTGAAAGAAGACGAACTATTTGGCGAAATAATTTTGGTCACAATGGACCAATCAATATCTGCCATTGCTTCAACCAAAGCACAAATGGTTTGGGGCCGTTTCAAATTTCGTATCGGGGATCTAGTTCTAATGATGGACGAATTAACATCGCAAGGTAAATGGCGCAAAGCATTCGTGACGTAAAGGTTGCCGGACCAGCGCGATCTGGTGAGGAGAGAACATGTGCGGACATCTGACGAGTCCACCTACATGAGATACATTCTGAAGCTGTGCATACTTGAGAGTTACATTCAATACCTGTAAAAACTTTCATTTGATACATGTTCGATGTACATCTGTGATGCAGGCATGCTTGTTTTCACATGTGTCCAATTTGCATTTTATTGCCTCGTTGTACCTTACTGTTTCCTGTAGATTGCAAATAAGGCGGATAGTGCACTCCGCTTTATTGGGGTGGATTATGTAGGAATCAGCAACGCATAGATAACCTCTCGTTAATTATCATTATTATTATTTAATCTAAAGCTGATCCGCTAAATGTTGCAATTGGGTTACCTGACCCAGTTTCTGTTATTAGATTTTTCTTTTTGGCGTTAACGGCGTGTAGGTTAAGAGGCGAAATTTTCTTCTTAAATTGATCCTAACAACTAGCTCAAAAAATGTAGCCATCTTGTTTCAAATAAATATGTTTGATTTAGTTTAGAAGTCTAGATCAGGTGATTATAGAGAAGCACCCTCCGCACTCGGTAGCCAGAGACAAGGCTTCTTTAAAGCCTACATGAACAAAGCTTAAAAACTGCAATTAAAACTTATTTGTGGTGAAAAGAATCATCATAGACAGCAGGAAAATTGTTTCCTTCACAAGGCTGCAACCTAAATGAACAAAGAAAATCTGTTCGATGTGAAAAAATTTCAAGCTTCTCAAACCGCTTACCAGTTTCTACTGCACCACTCAGTTTTGTAAGATTCCACAACATGAAACGTGTAAATATTTCGCGATTTCTTCGAAGAGTTTTTATCGCTGCAGTGTTGAACCTGAAAGAAAGTTGGGCTTTAATATGCGAGACAGAGAGAAAAATCCAATCTTTAAGATGCGTTTTCGCCTCCGTCAACGAAGGTGATAGGGAACACCACATGTCCCTGGCAATTTCGCCATTTTTTTGCGTCAGTGGCATCCTTGTATAATCATGTTTACCTTTTTTCCACCTGCAGGTTTTAGGTTGTTCTTTTTCAATTAATTTAACAACACAGATTGCTCTCTCAGCCCTGCTCAAAATTTCATCCTTCCTCAAACGCAAAGTCTCGCAACTGTACAACATTGTTATCCTCACACGAATTAATGTTAATCGGTTAAAAACAAAATATTAGCATATAAAAAGTAAACCAAAGAAAATTTGTTAAAAATAAAAGCAGAACCGAGGTGTAGTACCTTGTACAAGAACCAAATTGCAATTAAGAGCTAGAGCACGAGCTAGTCGGCAACGCTGTGAAGTAGGCTTGGAAAGCTGTTAATGATAGAAGTAGTCGTGCGTTCAAACTCTACGATAGCTTTGGAAAAGCTTTTGTTGCGCTCTTGGAAAAGCACTTCATGACAATATGCTCTGCTGAGTTGCACTGCTAGTGGTAGAAAAGTACTGTGCCAGCAGTAGTGACAACTTTGAAGCGGAACCGACGCAATGTTGTAGTAGTTAGAGCGTCTGCTTTGCAGTCGGTAGACCTGGGGTTCATTCCCTAGGTCGAGTCATACCAAATGGTATTCACAGCTTCCCTGCTTGGCGTTAAGCAAAATAGGGATAGTGTGGAGAACATGCCGACAAGCTTGCTTGTGTCCTTGGGCAAGGCACTTAACGGGGCGGCTGCATCTTTATGTGGCAGACAGGTGGCCTACCTGTACTTCACCGGGTTACAATTGCGAAGTTGCTCCCCAAGTATGTCGTAAGAAGGCGACCCTTGGGTACCCACCAATGGCAGTTCGCCTTGTTGGTGGTGGGGCTACCAGTCATTCACGACTGGTTCGAAATGGGCTGCCATCTTTCCTCTAGCCTAATTTTAATTAGGTTGACGGCGTGAATCTGAATTGCAGTTCATGTCGTACCTCCATTCCGAGGAAGAGCAGGGGTAATCACAACAACAACATCTTGAAGCAGGCCTGAACACAACGTTGATTTATCATATTAAAAAAAAGCTTCCCGTGATCAGATAATTGAAACATCATAACTCAACAGCTCTTACGCACAAGCGATCTCCTTCGTTAACTTAAAAAGCTCCCGTGCTTTATTGAATTAGAATAGTATAGCTGCTCACCACATATCGAGTGGGGGAGACTTTTCGGTACCCAGGAATGCCAGTCGGCCTTGTTGGTATTGGGGCTACCAGTCTGCAATTTATTTATGACAAAGTCGAATTGGACAGCCAGTTTTCCCAAGGTTGATCTTGACTAGGTTTGCGCTGTGAATCTGGAAAGTTGTTTAATGCCGTGCCTCCATCCAAGAGGGGCAAGCAGAACGCGAAAAGCGGACTAGTGCAGTAGATAGAAATTGAAACTTAAAGAGCGCCTTTACGAATTTCAAAAAAGTACCTTGTCCTCTCTTTTTCTTCAAATAGGTTTCGCCTGGTTAAAGGGGTATTTTGTTCGGATTGGTCAGTTAAAAAAACATCCTACCTTTCCGTCAATTAACACCAAACTCCCTTTGGACACGGGAGCAGCTTCGAAATCCGAAAACGGAAGAAACTCCAATGAACCTTCGAAGACTAAACTCGGAGCGGCGCCTTTAACAGGATTTCGAACCATTCTCATAGATACGTCAGCTAAACGGCAAAGATAGTAAACCAGAGTTATATAATTGTTTGTAGCCTTCGACCGCGATGAAAACACTACGGTTATTCGATCGTGAGCAGACACGACTACTGCTGACCAGAGTTGCCAGCAGAATATTTCAAAAAGTAACAGATACCATGGTCAAAAAGTAACAAATTAGTTGAAAAGGTAACAACTTTACAAAATAAAGTCAATATGTTAATATAAATAATAAAAAACATGTATTTACTTACTTACTTTTTAAAAAATTAGAAAGAACGTGCATTTACCTACCTCTAGAGCCTAGAAAGTACTGACTGATACTAGTCACTGACATATAGTGAGTGGCACTGGCAGAGAATGCACCGTCTGTGGCTGGCCCAAAACAAACACGTTCTACGCGAAAACAGAACATATTTAAACCATTCTAAACCGTCTCAACTGTAACCGCATCACTTTATTTTCAATTTTATAAGTAATTCTTGCTCTCTATAAAAATTTATCGCTTAACTCTGAATCACTAAAACTAAAATATATGTTAATAATCAAGTAAAATAGAGACAACTCTTGGTAGCGTCGAAACAAAAGTAACAAATTTCAAACTTCTAAGCAAAAAGTAATAACTCTGGCATCCCTGCTGCTGACACAGTGCCTGTTTGGAAGCAGTCAAGCTCAGTAACAAAGCAGGGGGAGTGCTAGCTAAACAGGATGCGCTATTTCATCTATCCACAATCCCATGTAGCCCCTCTCCTCTTACCTCTCGCAATCACTGACATCTTCTTTTTAACTGGAGGCATACTGTCTTCTACAAATTCTTCAAGACATAGCCTTCTCGGTCTTTACTGGAACTTCTGCATCCCCTCTCATCTTCGCTACAACGGACCAAACTTTCTTTTTAACGCTCTTTCTACAAAATTGAGTCCTTTGTACATTGCCTATGGCGACTCTGGGCACTTCTCACTCTGTCGTACCCTCTTTATGACGTACTTATGGTGACTTTTTCTCGCTGTTAGAACTCTAGTTCAGGCCGTTGGAAGCCCATAAATGCCCAGTTTCCGAGGAAGGGGTTAAGCAATAACAACACGAAGCAGGAAAACTGCCGTAAAGCGCGTTTCTTAGTCACAAGGAAATCTCGTTAGCAGTTACCTAACGGTTAAGAGGTAACATTTCATCACAAGCTGCGTTGCCGACTGTTTTACTTGGCATCATCAAATATAAATAGAACTGCTACGACATACTTGTTTTATGAGAACCTTTAACGAACTTTAAACAGCCATTTTCTAACGTAGCGTCTTCGAGAGCTATCCAAAATCCGATTAATTTAAGAGGATTGGAGAACAAGAACGTTGCATCGATGTGACGGTTAACTGTGGAAAAACATCGTTTTACAAGCACAATTTCACAATTGCACACTTTTTTAAACAAGTTTGTTGCCGTTTTGTCACAGTTGTCGCACGCAATAAAGTCAAAGCGTGAGAACTGCTTCTACCTAGTTTGCTGTAACTAAAAATTAGTGCGTTAAATATGTGTAATGGGCCAGGAGAATGTGAGATATTAATTTAGGATCAGTTTGTAAGTCAGGTGGGGCTAACTTCTCAGTGCAAAGGCCGCATTTAGAATTCACAACTTCTAAGAGCAGCATATATGGAATGAAATGACAATTAATATCACAAACGTTCATTTCCATTTGCCTTATTTTCAACATGCATCTTACTTGGTCTACTTTTATTATTTCTATTACTAAAATTACCAAAATGGTGGGAAAAACTTGAAAAGAATTAGCTTTTCACCTTTGCACCAGTAAGTATTGAAAAGATAGTTAGAAATCCTTTTTCGTTTTTTTTCAAATTAAAACGCTTTAGAAAAAAACATGAAATATATTATTTTATTCATAATTTATTGCAAAAACTTAAAACATTTTAATTAGCGCAAGGAAAAAATAAGGCAATGTATTTATTTTTACCCTCCATACTGCAAGATAGAAAAAAAATCTATATTCTTTTTCCTTTCGTACTTTGAGTTCATTTTCTTGGCTTCTATGCGACTAACTTGTCAAACAAACTAAGCCAACCTAGTAATGATCAAACGAATCAGAGTAGTTTACATGTCCTGTGTACCGCACCAGTCAATAGTCACCTCAACCTGATCGTGCGGCGCCCGACGCGATTAGGTAGGGTCAAAATGGCTGCTGACCTGCCCGAGGGTCCCAGAAACCTTGGGCACTCCCCACATAAAACATTTTTTCGCGGTGCTGCCATTTAAACAACAGAAGGGCAGCAAGCACTCTGTATAAAATTTTCCCTGTCTTATTCTCTTTTGCTTTCCTGCCTCCTTCTCTCACGTCTACTTGTTCTAATAAGCAGTAACGTTCATTCCTATTCTGGCTTTATCCTTCCTTGCTCTGAGTGCGCTGAAAGTGCGACTTGGAAAGGCAGGTCAGAGCAGTGCTATACCTGCCTGAAATGGATAAACTTAAAATGCCCCTTCCTTTCCTCATTGGAATTCAATTCCCTTTCCAGCAGTCAATCCTGGAGTTGTCCCCTGGCTGCATCTCGGTCTCTCCTAGAGGTCGCCAGTCTACCACACTGCGTCTTCTTTTTCGGAGCCCTACAGCACGTACAACTCCCCCTCTATTAAGACAACTCTACCCATTTACCCTAGCCTACTGACCTTCGTTCTCCTACTGCACTATTTCTAATTCTATCAGAACAACCCACTCTATCATGACAACTCTACCCCTTTACCCTTGCCTACTGACCTTCGTTCTCCCACTGCCCAATTGCTAATTCTTTTCTTGAAATCTTATCTATCCTCTTCTCTTTTAAACGCTCCTTTTTCATCTCTTGCTTCCTTCCCCTCACCTGACAAGCTCAGAGTCCTCCAATGAAATGCAGAAAGTCTTCTCGAAGTGTCAAGAACTTCTTCAGTCTGTCTCACTCTACCAGTCAATATTATTTGTATCCGGGATCCAATCTCAACTCGTTTTTATTTTTCAGGATCCCTGAATACTCGGCCCAGCGATCTAATTGCATTGACTCCCGGTCTAGCTTCCTTTCTCCTCATGACTCGCACATTGGCAGTGGAGTCGTCATTTTCGTCAGGCAGGGTCTACCCTTTTCTGATGTTCTACTTCTCTCTCTTCTCGCTTGACCCTTACGCAAAGGGTAAAGTTTCTCTGAAAACTCTTCTATCTCTTTCTTCAAAGTCTAAGCTCCTTCTACACGTATTTGATCCTCTTCTGAGGATAGTAGATCCCTCATCTTTTCTGCATCCACTACCTCTTTCTCCAGATAGTTTTTCATTGCGAGGAACTTAGTGTGTCATCACCCTACATAGGACTGAGGGGGTAATTCATACCTTAGTGGAGATGAAGCATTCAACTGGGTCATCTCCTTAAAATTGATGACGCTGACACTTCTACACTAAATCATCGCTCTTCAGGCAGCCGCTTCTCACCGGACATCAGTTTTGTTTTTTTCTCTTGGCCTCTCATGCCTCTGGGAAGTGATTCAAGACTTTGGTTCTGACCACCTCCCCAGTTTCTTATCGTCCCTCTTTCTCCATCCTCAAATCCCAATAAGCGTACTCCTTCATTCATTTTTTAGGAAGCTCGTTGAGATGACTTCGCTCTCTAATTCCACTCTCACTGTCTTTCTGCAAAGGATTCTTTTCTCTCTTTCCTCTGCAGCTGCGCTGTTCGCTACTTTGGCAATGAATGCAGCCAACTTTTCTGTTCCTTACCACCGCATCAAACGCTACTCAAGCATGATGCTCTTCCAATGTGAAAAAAATGGTGAAGGAAAGATATAAAGCTTTTGTTTCCGCTCACAGAAGTGATGAAGAGCGCCAAGTTTATATTTCCGCCTCTCGACATGCTTCATCGGTTTTTGCCAAAACCAAGGCTAAGGCATGGCATCAAAATGCTCCTCTCTCTCAAATCTGATCTTAAATCAGTCTATTCTCTCCTTTGATCTGTCACTGGTTCTGCATCTTTTTCTCATCTCCTAACTTTCCCAACGGCTCTTCTACCAAGGAGTTGGAATCGATTCGTGTGAACTACTGAGGTTTGTATGAGGGGAGTGCCCAGATAACTGAGACCCTCGGGAAGGCCAACAGCCATTTTGACCCAATCCAAACGGGGTTGGGAACCACACTACCACGTTGAGGCGGTTGTTGATTGCAGGAGCTCTCCTCTGTCTTTTCTTTCACCTCAATCTCTCTGGTAAAAACTGTATTGTCTCTCCTCCTGTTCTATCAGACTACAATGGGTCCCCGGACATTCGTTTCTTCAGGAGAACGATGCGGCTGATGAGCTGGCCAGACAGAGAGCTATACTCGTGTCCTCTCCAATCCCTTGATAGTCTCTCTCCTCCTATCTCTCGTATCCACTCTTCTCTTTTTCGGACTGGAGGCGTACTGTCTCATCTAAATTCTTTTGACACACAGGTTCCCTCCACTGAGAAACTTGTGCTCTCTCGTCACACTCTCTGGGCCCTCTCTCGTCTACGCTGCAACAGACACAACCTTAGGCTATGCTCTTATCTCTCTAGGATTGGCAGAATCGAGAATCCTTTTCGCAGTGCTTGCGGACACCCATCCCAGGACACCTCTCAACTCATTCTGCACTGTCCAGATACGGACTCTTTGCACCGCTCGCTCTTTGGCGACTCTCTGTCTCTCTACGACCTCTGGTCCAGACCCTGGAAAGTTGCCCGACTTCTGGCGCTCCATGGTCTTCCACCATGCCCCTATCCCACGGAAGGGGTCGGGGAACAACAACAACAACAACTACCTGAGGTCTCACTCAATCAAAGCGGCATGTGAGCTACGCAAAATCTCCTATCCTCGGAAATTTCGTTACTTCTTTCACCTTCAATAAATTTTTTGCGGGTGCAGCCAACCTCTTCTTATACTGCTACCCCTTGCTAAAGCACGAACCTTGTTCCGGGATGGATCTTCTTCTTTGCATCTTTAATTTTTCTTGGTATTTGCATTCCTTTACTTTCATTGAGAAGTCTTTTTCTATTATTCCACTCCGCAAGTTGGGAAAACCTCTCGACTCGCCCGCTTCCTTCTGGCCTACCTCTCTCACCTCCTGCACATCAAAGCTGTTTAGAGTGCATCGTCCTATCCTGTCTCCTTTACTTTTGGAGTCAAACTGCACTCCAGGTCTCCCCAGTTCTTTCTCTCCTTCTTGGACTATGCCTTCTTTTAGTGTGAAGCCCACTCTTTCTACTCCACGCTCTCACTCTGACCCTTCTCTTTCTGACTTTCTTTCATCTCACGATCTCGTAGTATGGACTGATAGCTATGCGTTTTTCCTTTTGGTGCAGAAGGTTGGCCCTGGCGTTCTTGATAACTTTTCACTTTGTGGCACTGAGGCCATCCTTTCCTCTTCAGCAGCCTAGTGTTTTTCAAGTTTTCTGCTAAGCCTGCGCTACTCTGCAGGCTCTTGCTGGTCTCGACAGGATCAACAAATCTACTATTCCTTTCAGCTACTCTCGCTCTGTTGTAGGTACCCTTTCTTCTACCACTTTCTTACACTCTCCGGCAGGAGCTATTCAGCATCTCAGCCTCCTCCTTTTTTATCTGGCTACAATAGGTTTCTGGTTACTTAATTCTTCGGACAAATAATAAGGCCAATGAGCTGGCCTGATTAAGTGCATAGCTCCAACCCAACAGTACCTTGTAATTTCTCTTCTCTCACCTCTCGTATCCACTCATCTGTTTTCAGAATGGAGGCGTAATGTCTCACAAAAATTTTTCCACACAGTCTCTTCAGTATCCACTGAAGAACCTGCGTTTCCTCAGCGCTCGATGTGCTCTCTCTCGTCTCCTCTGCAACGGACATAGCCTTCTGGTAAACTCTTACCTAGCATTGGAAAATTGAGAATCCTTCACGCAGCGCCTGCGATCATCCGACTTAGGCCACTTCTTCTCTTAATTCAATTCTGTTCAGCCACGGGACTCTTTGCGCCGGTAGCTCTTTGGCGACTCCTTTCGTACAGACGACGTTAAGTCCAAGCTTTGGGAAGTTGCCAGGTCTCTGGGCTTCTTGGTCTTTGACCATGACTCCACTTCCGAGAAAAAAGTCGGGTAACACCAATAACGACCTTTGCCAGCCAAACTAAACCCATACGTTGCCCACTTCTAGGATTGAGAACTTGGCTTTCTATATCACCGTTTAGTGAAAAAGCCTATTTGATAGCTAAAACTGCTTCAAGAGCACATAATATAAAAATTTGCTAGTCTTCCAAAAGGTTTTCGTGACCTTCCATCAGTGGCGGTACTAGGCGAAATTAGACGAGATAGAGTGAACAGGATCTTGTTCTCGAGAATTTGAATATAAGTTGCTCATTGTTTGACTTTGTAACGTGAGAAGATGTTCACTCTAGCTTTACCCATCTAACACGACATCGCTGATGATCAAAGCGTTACGACAAGCTTCTGGCAACTCAAACTTTTTGAAAACAAGCACACTCTTCTCTACCTTCAACAAACCATGTTAAGTAATATTTTTTTTCTATTATTGGGAATTAAACAAGAAGTGGAAGCTAGATATTTTTAGTAGGTCTACACCACAGTTGCACAACCTGCGGTCAAAAGAGCGTGAAAAATAAGTTGTGCAGCGGTGCACATATATAATTAAAGGATTTTGCAAACTGATATACAAAAATTAAAAAAACGGTTGTTGTTACAACCGTAAAAAATCAATATGAACGAAATAATTTGTGCAAAATCGGAAAAATTTACTTTTTAAAACGTTGATCTTCAAAAGAAAGATCTTTACTAAAAGTAATTCATAGAAAATAACTTGGACTCAATTGCGTCAGCTAAGCGAAATAAAGTTTACAAGATGGTCTGCAATTGTGAAAAGGTTGTGCACCTTTGGCCTATACTATAAACAAATGCATTTGCGTTAATTAACATACGAGTTATCAAAGGTAGTTTTGTTGTTTATCCCGTTCCTTGAGAAAAACGGGAGTCAATTCTGTACTCGAATTCATACGCAGACTGTCAACACCAACTCAAGAGATTGGCATTGGTGGATGCCCAGATCTCGCCTCTTTAAGAAATACTGGGCAAACAGAACCACCAATCTAAACCGGTGAAGAAAGTTATTTTTATTACTTCAATCTGTGGCAGCACATTAAAACAGTGGATATTATAAGCTTAGAGCAGACAGCCAACTTTTGAAGCTGCGTCATTGTAAATACAAGCGGAATACAAAAAACGTTATTACATGCTAATATAAAAAAAACTTAACTTACCACTTCCCCCAATCTGAGGAGGCTGAAATACAATAATTTGTCGAATTTATAATATAACTTAACGGTATACCCGAGACTTACCTTGAAAATATACATGCTTTGGGGAATGACAGGCCGGACAAAATCCAGTTTTCGAAGAATATTCTTTATCTTTTCACTAAAAGTAATCTTTCTATAAGGCTCGCTAAGCGTGTGAAAAGCTGAAAACAAAAATAAAACACATCAACTTCATGCACATACTATTTGCAACATCAGCCTAAAACCTATCTATCGGAAGTAACGGAAGAATACAGAAAAGTACGACCATACGATGTGTCCGGTTAAACTGCTATAAATGCGCACACATTTAACTATGATCTGCAGTAGAAGTATACAGCACCTACTCACCGTGACCCATTTTATTTAACGATAAATTCTTCGGATACTTTAAATTTCCGGCTTCATCAAACGCATTCACTTCCCAAAAAAAACCAATTTTTCCGGTAGTACTTATTAAATAATCATCGTTCATCTAAATGAAAACAAAACATGTAGACCTAGAACTCCACAACCATAATGCAAAACATTCAGCAATAGTAGTTTAACATTGTCAGGAAAGTCTGCCATAGAGCAAAAGCTTACTAACGAATACCAATAACACCTAACCTTCAAGTCCATTAAAACCTAATCCCTAGATTCGGTGTCGCCTAAAATATTGTAGCAATACGACCTACTTGTTCATGATCATTAGTAGAAAAAATAGCTTTCTGATTTTCTGGGTCAATGTTCTCAATAATTTCTAAACATTCTTTTCTCAGTTCATCACATTCTTCAGAACTGAGAAAGTCTCTAATAATCAGGCATCCATCTTCGGAAAACTGAAAACAAGGTGTTTCATTAGTCACAAGCAGTTGTTACTATAAGTGCATCGAAAAGGCTAGATTCAAGCAGTTATTCTTTTTAAAGTTTTGCACTAACGGGGATACAAACTCTCTAATTCTGATACTGGCAAAAATCTGGCTACATCAGAATTGTACAAACTGATAGCTCACCTTTCGTTTATGTTCATCAGAAAATTCGAAATCCTTCATTTTCTATCAAAAATATTAAAACAATCTAGCACATAAAACAATGTACCATCTAAACAATATGGCAATTATATAATTTCAAAACATAGCATACAAAAAGTAATTAATAAAAATAAAACACATACTTCAATGCTTTAGGCAAATACAAATAACAGCATCGAGTTCCAGAGGGTTGATGCGTCGACTATTGTGATCATGATCTTGGCTTCAAACCTTATTATAGTTACGTGCCAGGGCGCTTTGAAAACATACTTTATGGGGATGGTTCTCAACTCAAAGGCCAAACATAAATCCGGGTGGCCACGGTTTTAATTTTAATTATACATGCAGAGCTTCCCAAAAAATCAATCTTAAAAAAAACGATCTTCGCCTTTAGTTTGGATTGAAAACACAAAACTGCTTAAAAGTAGACCACGGATACAAAAAAATTGAGGGCCGCAACACTGCGACAATTTTCTCAGCTCACTTGCACCGCGTGTAGTAGAAATGCACATTGCCGGCGGTTCTAACCACTTCGAATAGCCTGAAGCCGACGCTGTTCCGTACGGTTTTTCTCATGGACGGAGAGTAGATCACAGGGCAAGAAATCACAAGAATTTGGATCCTCTAAAATCGTGGTCCCCAACCCGTAGGACGCGATCCCATGCGTTTTATTACAATTACCAGGGATCGCCGGCAGCTTTAAAAACTTGATCTCTAAAAGGTCTTTACTTTTCTTTGGGTTCAAACGTAGAAAAAGTCACTCTGCAAAACTTGATCTCTAAAAAAAATCGGTATTTAACTTTCTTTTGCTGCTGGACAGCGTCGCAAATACTCACAGACTTCGCTTTTTGTTTAAATTGGGGTTGCTAAAAAAGTTTGGATCCACGGTTCTAAAACACAATGAATAGCTAACAACCCTACAACTGACAATCTGTTTTAAAGGTCACAGTAATGTCAGCACTATCAAGTTTTAGACCAACATGAAACAAACAATGATGCCATTATAGCGATTTTAAGAAATGAACTCTCAACCAAATTAAAACTTTCATTAAACACTTTGACTCAATATCTGTTTCACGTTCGGAAGAGGAGCAGATAATAATTCGACAAGGTTTCTCAATGTTGACAGCTGTACATTACATACGTAGTAAAGAAAACCTGATTAAAAATAACAGATTGAAAAAATATGATACGGACTATCACATGTATAACGGATTTTAACTTCAATAAGAAACAAGAAAAAGCATGAATTCTGCAACTTATGGTTATTTGTAAAACTAATAATGAAATAACCAAACGTGCATAAAACTTGGACGGCTGCTGTAAGACTTGGCTTTTAGGAATATACCAAAACCAAAACAAAACCACTTTTTATATTAGCCGATACAATAATAGCGAATAAAACAATATTGTGAAACGAATCGGTTATGCATAAACAATGCTTGACAAACATGGGCCTATTGTAGTGATTATGACAACATGCTGCAATAACAATGCTGCAAAAATTAAAATTCAAACAAGTAGCTACGATTGCATATTAAGTTTATAAGGCTAACTGAAATGAACGTAATAAATCATTGATCTTTCTTCAGTTTGAGATTATCAGTTCTTGGTTTCACAAAATCGAAGATCAGTTCAAGAGCTTCATGTGGGAGAAACGTTCTAAAAAAATTATTGTAGTGTTTTTCAAACCTGGAACTTCTTTTCTTTCCTTGCTTTTTTAAATGTTCTTTAAGCACTGAAAGTAATTTCCCCGAAAAATTCATCCTTGTCAAAACAGAGTTTTTTGGTTCTACTCATTTTTTTCTCTTAACATCTTTTCATTGACGTTTCATATCTATTCTAGTGAGGCTAGTGGTTAAGTAGGAAAATTGCTGTTCAGAACAATACTGGTTTGTTCAGGATTAATAGCACAGCGAGTGTTTTTTGCGTTCAATTCTATTTTTCTCGAGATTAAACAACGAACGAGCAACAAACAACGTAAATAAAAGAAAATGAAACCCATTTAATATAATGGAACAGGAAGAATATCTTAGATTTCAAGGTGCTTGTTTTGCTACATGCGATGAATCAACATGAAGTAGAAAGTTTTAAGACATTTTAAATTCCTAAAAGAACCAAAATATTTAACACTCGTGACGATCCTAAAGTCTAGGTCGCCATGTTAACACCAATATCACAGAACAACCTACTCTGATAGCCCATCAATCCAACCAATATTGGGAATATCAATGAAATATTGGTTCGTTAACATCGCTTCCATCACTTTGTCTACGACAAAATCTGGGTCCAAGACCGGGCATATTTTTTTGGAATTTGAAGTTGGGTTATTTGCCATTCCAGTGTTGACAAACGATGGATTGGCATAAGTAGTTTTGATGCCATCGTATCCTAACCATCGAAGCTCACGTTGTAAACCTTCCATTAAACCAACAATTGCTCGCTTCGACGAACTAAAAAAAGTCAATGATTTAACGCTTTTGAAGTGATCTAAGCACTGTATGTCGTCCAGAACAAAAATATACTGCCACAATATTCAACTGTGTAATTTCAAGCATTTGACCAAATAATTTCTTGAACTGAAGTGACTTCTAGAAGTTAATAAAATCGACTTATGGCGCAAAAGTTTTTACCCAAGCAGTACCTGTAGTCTACGAAAAAAGGTGCGGCATTCCTTGCAGAGCTGGAACCCATAGCCAATATGTGGCCATGATTCTTCTTTTGCATTGAAGGGAGAAACTCCCGAATAAGCTATGAAAGAAGCAAAACGTTACACAAATTAACCCAGTTGCTAGAATTAAAGAACGTAATTCCACATTACAACTTACCCAAAAGTGAGACAAAATATTGACTTGAAAAGTAGTTGATATCATCTCTTCGGTCAGGGAAAGAAAATCAATGTTAAAAAGTACACCAGCATTATTTACAAGAATATCAACATCACCAACATCATTTCTAACGATTCTCCCCAAGCTAAAGAAGACAACATTTTTTTAATTCAGCGGAAAGATAGTATTACAGACGTCTAAAATCGTAGGAGCCTCAAAAATGTAACAAAAACCCATCATCACGACCCTCCTGCCATAACTATTATTGCTACAACATCGATACTCACCGCTGTATTTCATCTTTGTTTCTCAAGTCGCACGTATATGCAAATACTGTTGCCCCAGATTCTTTTAGCATATTAGCAGTTTCCAAATTCCCAGTTTCATTCACGTCAACAACCTTGATTGAACACGATAAAACTGTGTCACAATTAATTTAACTCCATTAATATGTGTTTGTGAAATGGTTTAAATTTTCTTGTATTGTACTGCTAAATATGAAACATGAAATAGAATGAACAAAATTAGCACATTATAGTTCTTAAAAATATTTGCAGTGAAACATTGATCAGAAAAATAACTCGCCCAATAAGTTTTGCAATCAGAGTTAAATTTATTAATAACTAAAGGCTCAGAACGCAAAGCATAGTAGCGCAATAGTAGGCATCGGAAACTTATACACCAGTATTTAAAAATCACCTAACAAATTAAGCACGGGGGAGTGCAAGTTTTTCGGCGGCAGGTAAATTTCACTCAACCGGATAACACCGTGGGTCAAGCGTAGTCCCTTTTCAAAACCTTTGTTTTTTTAGATTAACTTCCAAAACTCGAAGCTCATAAACGGAAGACTGTGTTAAAGATTAACTAGAGCGGCGATTTTAAACTAAAGACCTTTTTTTAATTAGGGTGTTCAATATGCGGCCCACGCCACCAGTCACATCCTTCCGCATGCGATCCACGACAACTAGGCGCAGGCAACCGGATGCGAACAAATTAAGGGCCAGACCAATTGGGCGTCAATGGCTTTAAAAGTTGCCACCTTTAACCAAAACCTGCAAAGCAAAGCAAGCGCGCACCCAATTCCTTTGACTGGTTACCACTAGACACACAGGCTTTTGGAATGTAAACATAAAACGATATTTAGCACCCGTTGCTATCCTAGATCTGAATCGCTCCCCTACCAAAAAATTGTGTGTATTAGGACGAGTGCGCAGAATATTAGAAAATAAAAGAATGACGAAAGTGTAATTTTAAGGGTAATAGACAAATGTCTCAGAATGCAGCTAATTCAAGTTTTCACAATATTTGCTATTAAATAAGCAAAAATGTCAACTGCACCTTATTTAAAATATCCATGGCGTAAAAACCTCTCTCGTGATAGGGCAAAACCTAACAACAACAAAAATCATGTTTAGGGGGACATTGACTTTGCTGCCGTTTATTACATTTCAACAAGGGAACAACTGAACCAATTTTTTTCAGTTTTGCCTTGAAGGTGTTAACTGTACAAACAATCATTCTTTCTTCGCATTTGCTAATCAATAGGTTCACATAAACGAAAAAGGTTTATGATATTTGAAATGTATTTGTTAGGTTTTGCCTTATCACGGCATACCTGCATGCAGCCAGAAATTTTTCACAAGCAAACATAAATATTACAGCAATATTTCTATTAGTACAAATAGTAAAAATGCATACAAGAGCCCATACAATTTCAATTGTTCATGAGACGTTTGGATATTTACTAATAAATAAACGAGATTGACAATAGTTCTAATATAAATCAGTGCTTTCCAACCTTCTTGACGTCTAGGAAACCTACGCCTACTTTTTCAATCGTCGCAGAACCTCATTTGATAAAAATTTTAAAAATGAGAAAAACCAGACAGAAAAGCATATATTATGCTTTCACAAAACCTCGGTTTATGCAAATATGCTAGGCTTCACGGCTTATGCACAGGGGCAAAAATCATCGTTGTCTAAACCAAGGTTTTCAACTTGTATGAATTCCCGACGCATTAATTCCATCTACATAATCCAACGACGCACTCCATACGTTAACCTCAAAAAAAGGCTCTTAAAAAATGTCATCAAGTCATAAATAGGGACAAAAAAGCCTCAAACACAAGTTGACCTACACTATATAAAGATCATTAAGTCAATGATAAAGACAAAAGGCACTTAAGACAAGTTGACTTTCAAAAAACGTTACTAGGAACGTAAAGCTGCGTCGCCCTGACATTCTCTAAACGATGAACCAGTGTGTCACGACCCCCCAGCTGGGAATCTCTGGTCTACAGATATCAAAGATCAAGGAACGCCGGCGGAACCACGGTTGAAGAGCTTTGAAGTAAACTCAAATGTCCCATTTGATGAGTATCGCATGATTTCTTGTTTTTTATCAATACTTGGTCAAGTGTTCAATCTTTTACGCTTAGAAGCAAGCAATCAAAAGTTTGCTGGCTGCTAGCTATATGCCCAAGCTAAGTATTAGCGTTAAGTTGATGCGTTCTTTAAAAAAAGACGCTATTAATAACCCCTAACCAAGTGGAACCAAGCAGTCGAAACATCGTTGTGGTTCAGACCGATTGGAGACTTTTAAACAAAACCCTTAACAATAAGCTACCCGATATTCACGTCAATGGAAGCCGTGCATGTGAACGTCACAATCAACGCGACTTCAAAGTTGTTGCAATCTCAGCGGCATCGCAAGCCTCACACGCATTGCTTAGTATATATCATGTGGCGTCACGACACGTTTTTCTGTAAAAAGTCAATCAGCGGCAATCAAGTTAACACTAACAAGTCATATTTGTTCCGATGACGCTGCCGAAACGCGCGTATGTACTGTCAACATTTTTCCAACTTTTTAGTGGGTAGTACATTCAATTGAGATCTAGGATAGTAAGGCGTCTTAATTGTCGTATTGTGTTCGCGCATCCGAAACTGTACGAGTCCAGTGATAACCACTCTTTAAAGAATTAGGTACGGGCTCGCTCTGCTTTGCCGATTTTTAAAGTCATAGGCGTCTAGTTGGTCCGGTGTCTACTTGTCTGATACCTAGATTCGCGCGTCTAGTTTCCTTGTTTCCAGTTGTGGAGCAATGTTTCAAGACACAATTTTACCTTACGAGCTGCATTCGGCCTGCATACCGCTGTTTGTACACCTCTGATCAAATATAAGAGTAAAAATAAACCCAAAAATGATTAAGTGAGATATAGAAAATTACAGTTATAGAAAATTACCGGCAAATTACTAGTGTTATAAACGGATGCAAACAGGTAAAAGTGATGGGGTACAAACCTAAAATCAAACTGCTGGTACAAAATTTTTTGCACATCCCATTTTAACCCTAAAATAACTAGGATATCGAAGATGATGAATATCTAAGCAGTTAACAAAGCCTACCACTACTTTAGCACCAAGAGCTGCAAATCGGAGAGAAAATAGTCGTCCCATTCCGTGGCCAGCTCCAGTTATGAGCGCAATTTCACCATTAATCGATTTTTTTGAAGGTGCCACAAATTTTCTGAAAAAGATAAGCTACTTATTTAATACTAAATTATCTCTTTGCTGTCCAAGTTGAAAACTATACACTAGTAAAAAATTTTGTTAAGTGCAATGCTGCTTGTCTTCAGTCATCGTAAATGAAACTTAGTTCAAGGCACAAAATTGAAATAAACACCTTTTCTTTTGTTTTTTGTCATTAGCTCTTACCCTGCGTAAAGACAAGCACAAAGGTTGTCAAATCGTCAAGGTGATTTCTGTTTTTCTATTACCAACTCAGCTGTTAATATTCGTTTGATATACGCTGCATATCTAACAGCTTAATCATGGAAAACTGTTTGAATATGTCAAATGTTCCATCAAAAGTGAAAACCTTTTACAGCTTAACCAATTCCCTGCTTATCCCATAACTTATTGCCCTAATACCAGAAGGGCATTCGTTTGTGAATCAAGTAGAGTTTTTAACAGCTTGCCAGTTATAGCCTATTACAATATTACCACCTAGTGATTTACTACTGAAATATTGTATATTTTGTGTACAGGAAATGTTTGCAACGTCATTTGTAATCATAAGTCCAACTTGAAAATCAATCACATTCTTGCTGGAAAATATCACTACTTTTCAGTTTTGTCAATGCGCAAATTTAAGAATGCTTGAGCCTAGATGCATCAGAACACTTCACACGAAGTGTACCTGGCATACTGGCTACTGTATAAAATTATGTACTCAAAAAACTTGCTAAAAATTGGAGAAAACATCTTATTACTAACTGGCAATGCCCTGCAGGGCTATCAGCCAGTTATGTCGAGTTTTAAATAATGGTTTAGCTGATTTCACCCAACCAGCATTTCCAAGGGCAATAACTATAAGTTGGTATAAATAAGGACACCGCCCTTAATCGCTATAATCAAACTTTGAACTAAAGCTGCTCTTGCTCACTCAGTTTCAATCATTTCACAAATTCTATGTGATCCCTCCAATAAGTATAGGGACACAAATTTAAAGTTGAGGATGGGTGCCGTAATGGATTTTGTTTTAAGATTACAGATATAAAATATTTCATGGTAGATTTACTAAAGACTTGGTGCAGCTCCACCTGTGATGGTATTTTGACACCAAGTTTATTGATCCCAGCAAGAGGAAAAGGGGCTATAGCTCCCCTAAGTGTCTTGCATCTGATTACACAGTTGACAAATTAAGCCATTTTCAAGAAAAAAATTTTCTTCCATCAGAAAAACTGTACACTTACGGACTATGATTTGACAAAGGGGTGTACACCTACTTGTTTTTGTCGATTTCCTCACAAACTTTGAATTTTATAAACTATGTTTATAATACCAACCGTCCAACTAAGAGATTAAGACTGCGCTCAGTTACTAACAGCAAACAATTTCACAAACTTTTATGCAATGTTTTGACCAAGTGCATAGGGGCAAAATTTAAAGTTGTGAAAAGATTCTGAAGTGATTGATGTATTTACACGAATTAAGCTATGAAATAACAGGCCTACCACTTACAACTTTTTTGTAATTGTAGACCTAGTTACAAAACTTAAATCCTCTGGCTGCATATACAGGGTGTCCATAAAGTCCGTGTGCACTATAAAAGATTTATAACTTTATTTGTATTTGCGATAGAAATAATCTGTAAAAAGTGTTTTAAAATTTCATCTACCTAGTTTTAAGTGCAGTTATTGAATGATTCTTTACCACAAAATTAGAAACAGTGTTTTTACAAGATGGAGCTCCTTGCCACTTTGCTCGGCATATTGGACAGTTTCTAAATCTAGAATTTCTTAAATGATGGATCAAAAGGGGCAAACCATTTTCTTGGCCTCTGCATTTGCCAGATTTCACTTCATTAGATTTTTTTATGGAGACATGTAAAAACAATTCTGTGCACAATCAAACCTAGTTTACAACAAAATTTGGAAGTCAAAATAATTAATGTGATTTTGGATATTACTGTAAATCAGTTGGCAAATGTTTTCTGTAAACTGTAAAATTATATTACCCTTTGCATTGCTAATGATGGAGGACATGTGAAAACTTAAATAAAATTTCATTAAAACCTTAAAAAATCTAGATTTTCTTCTTTCTAATTCTTTTTACAGATTACACTGGTCGACACAATTTTTCATGCCTGTGATATTAGAGTAAATTTAGGGCTGCTGATTCCAAAAATGATATTAATTTTGCGAAATTGGCTCTAGTTTTTGAGATATTAGAATATTTGTGTACCTGAATATTTGAATACCTCATTGTGGATTCAAATGTATGCAACATAAGCTTTCACAAGGTCTAGTAGACCTATTTGCATCCAAGTTGGTCAAAACACATCAACACAATAAATTACTAAGACAATTTCTATTGAAATGTTATGCGGAAGAGAATGAGATTTTTTCAGGTTTCAATTTTGGTTCTTTTTTGGAAACACTGCTTATACGATTTCCGGTGATGAGAATCATTAGGACAGTCATGCTGCAGGCACCAGAAGTAGTCAGCCATCATATGTCTGTTCCATCTTCCTTGATATCTCTCCTCCATAACTTTCATGCCCTGGTGAAATCTTTTACCTTGCTCTTTCAAAAAATCACCCAAGTTTTCAGGAAATCTGTCTAAGTGACTATGGAGAGAGTGGACTTTGATGCTCATGTTTGCTCCCATTTCTTGGTATTTTGTAAGCATATTTTCAACCAATTCAACATAATTCAGTGCTTTGTGGTTACCTAAAAAGTTCTTAACCAAAGAGACGAAGCTGGACCAAGCAAAAAGCTCAACATCAGTCATGTTTTTTGTAAAATTTACTGCACCCAGTTGGACGAGCTTGTAGACGCAATTTGGTGAAAGAGGCACCAGCTGCATGAAAATAGCTTTAAAAATTTCCATTGTCTTCAGGATAATGCTTGATTAAATACAGTAAAGTCAACTCAAAATAAGCTTGTTGAGATCGGTTTTACAATAATGCTGCATCCACCATACTCACCTGATCTTTCCCCAACAGTGTATTACAGTACATGTTTTTCTTATGAAAAACCCACTGTGAGGAAAACGTGTCATTCCACTACAAAAATTAATCGCTATTGGGAAAACTGGTTTGCTTCAAAACTTGCAGAATTCTATGCGAATGGCATAAAACAACTTCCAAAATGCTAGAAAAGGTGTGTGGATCATAAGGAGATTGTTTTTAAAATTTCAAAGACACTGATGAGTAATGTTCCATTTATAGTCTCAATTTAAATGCTGCCTTTATTGGTTAAATAAATGTTACCCTGTGTCAGACAAGACTTTCATCCCAATCCTATAGTTTCAAAATCATTTGAGATGTGCACTTTGTTAGAAATTTGTGAATCTGTATGTGTGGGACAAAATCTCCCTGGACACTTTTGAAGAGATCTACCTGGCATTGTTCTTTTTGATTGTAAAGTTAGGCAAGGGCATAGCATAGCAAGACAATAGTTTGATAGTATAGTAAGGTTAGGCAAGGGCATAGCAAGAAAATTAATTTTAGGAGAATAAATTTTTCCAAGAATTGGCCCACTTAGCATTGGAGCCATGCTACCGGCTAGACCAGAGCTTGTCCACCTCCATGCTAGCAAGACATCTCATGACTAACATTAAGACATGCACATGAAAAAGTTGCCAACAAAATCTTCAAATTTAATATCTAGACAGTTAGTGCATCCAGTTGGATAAATGGCAATAGAGTGTCAACAAAATGAGTTTTATTTTTTGTCCCTGATTTCAGAATTAGACCTAGATAGAGTACAGGCATGGACCTGAAGTTTGCTAAATCAGGCTTAACCAAATTCTTGCTCAATTGGCTCTAAATGAAAAAGATAAGTTTTTGTAGTCCTAAATAAATGTTACCCACCAAATACAGATGATTACTTATGGAATCGCTTATGACAAAATTACCATGTGACAAGATCACTGACAAGCATCATGTGCATACACTTTCATAAACATGTAAACACAAAGCAGAAAATATGCAGACCAACATTTTACTGCATCTGCAAGTCATTTTGGATTTAAGACAAAATATCATGTGCAGATAGCTATACACAGCAAGACTATGAGCATAAAAAAGAAATGATCATTGAACACTTGAAATAATAGCCTAGACAAAATAAATACTCAATTTATAGTGGAAGTAAATATTCATGCACTACAACTGTTTACGCTTCTTCATCGGTCTTCAAGTTATGCTTACAAAGTGAACCGACACCAAGCTATTTAAATCTTGCAATGTTAACTGCAAAATAATCCAGGCTTTCTTACGTTTGAAAAGCACAGTGAGGCATGACATAAAACCAAACTCATCTTTTTTGAGTTTTATGGACAAAACACTTTAAATCCATAATTTAAATATGTAGGAAAAAAACTATGGTCAAATTTAACTAATTCTTTTGAAACAGTGGCAAATTAACACCAAATGCAACTGTATGCCAGCAAGACAAAGCATATGAAAAAATCAAACAGACGTAAGTTTACCTCCACACTGATTTCAAAATTTCAATGCAAATCTTGAAAACAAGAAATATCCACCTGAGTACCATTTTCTTTAAGTATATCTATCTTTAAAGCTGTATACAACACGGTGGGTGAGAACTATGCTTATCAGTTGACAATAATCATGCATTTAAACCAAATGACACCTATACTGTTATGCACTTTGGAAAAGACACTAATTCACAAACTCCCTTGCTTGAAGAAAAAATGCATTTCGCTATCAGTACTACTGTAGTAAGTGCACAGCAGATCTGAAATGATATTCCAGCATAAAGGCATGTCAAATGGCAGCAAGACTGCTTTAACGACAGAATATCAAACTTGCAATCAAAAGCTACAGTTGAGTGCTTAAAGTATTACTTGCCACAGCTGCAGACTATCAAGCTCACATTTTGAGTTTAAACAATAGCTTGTGCTGACTGCAACAACATATATGGGTTACTGCTGACTAAAAAGGCTGAAAGTCATTTTACAGTGTCTAAAGCAGTGGTTCTAAACGTTTTCTTTAGGCAATGGCTATGTTGCCATCAAGGACATTTTACCCAAAGAAGCTATTTTGCCATGAGACATTTGTGCTTGGTCAATCTCAAAGATGTATTAAACATGTGACTTTCGGCCATTTCTGATAGGTCAATTTTAATGATAATTAAAAAAAGTTTGCATTCTCAGTCTACACTCCTCTACACTGTACACTATCCCATACATTCACATACAAGGCCCCCTTCCAGTGTATACTGCCTTTGTCTAAGTGCCTTGCCAGCCAAGATTCCAATCCATAACATTGCATTTTAAGGCAGCTGGACTATCAATGTGCTACAGCCAGACTTGTAGCAATTACGACTATATAAACACATATGAATAGTTATGGCAAAATAGCCTCCAAGGGTAAAGTGCCATCAATGTCAAAATAGTCAATTCCCTTTTTTTATGCAGTGGCTATTTTGACTGTTTGAAGCAAAAAACATTTTACTCTAAGAAGCTATTTTGCTGTCAAACATTTGTGATTGGTTAATTTTAATGACATGAAAACCTAACGTTTGGTCCGTTCCGACTGGTCAGTTTCTATGACAAATTAAAAAAAGTTGTACCCCAAATGTACCAGACTTCGCCAGTGTATACTGCCTTGGTCTAAATACCCTACTAGCAAAGATTCCAACTCATAACCATCACACATGAAAGCAGCAGCACTATCCGTTACACCCCAGCTCATTACCAGAATTGTAGCAAATATGCCTATTTCAAGACACATGAATGGTGATAGCAAACTAGCATTCAAGGGTAAAAATGCTGTTGACAGCAAGATAGCCACTTTTTTGTAGCCTATATCAGTATATGCTCCTCCCTTACAAATCTGAGCAATTTTCTCCTTATCATAGATATAAAGGCAAAGACTTTGGGGGGGAAGGGACTGATAGTTGCAGTTTTAGATATATTTGCATTCCAAATTGAAGGTAAAGACTTTTTTTGGAGATCATTTACCGTATATTCCTACAGCTAAAACACTGGAGTTTATATGTAAATCGTGTGACAAAACTTAAGCCTTTGCTTTTCTGACCCATTCCTTCCTAGACTGCTAAAACCAATTTCCTTCATCAAATAAGTAACTCCTCCTTCAAAGAGCTCGTTAATTTCTCCCGCTTACGTTTTAAAAGTTAAATAGAATTTCACTATTGTAACCAGCTAATCTTCACAGTGTTTTTTTTTATCACCAGGAATACATACATACATATGGCAAAAAGCACTTTTTAAACCTACAAACATACGTGCCAGACCTGAGCAGCTACGCAGAACTGAATCACTGACACTGAAAATCATTTACATCGAAAGGCATAAACCTCTAGCCTAGGCATAAACACCAACCACCAGCCTTTGATTTCCTAAAAAAAAATAGGCACCAATGCTTATAGTATATGACTAACACTTTGATATTTACCGCAAGTCAGTTCGCTTGGCGATATACCGATCAAAGTCTAATTTGATCGCCGTATTCGAATTCAGCCTTCCATGCGCATATTCCATCTTTCACCACGTACATTCTGCCATAAAAAAAGATCCGCTTTACTCTCAAGCAAATTCGCGATAAAAATTGAGCGACAACAAACAGAAGAAAAGAGCCTCCCCGTTTGCACGCATCTAATCAATTACAGAGGGCAGAGGCTTTGCAAAAGCAGTTTTTGGAACATTGCAAGTGAAAATTGCTAACGTATTGCAAAGTTTCGAGGTAGGACCGCCATAAATCGCTCATCAAAATAACTACAAACTCGCTAAATAGGGGTTGCTAAACAGAATGGCGACCAACCATAAAGAACTTGTAGTCAGTCTAAGTCAAATTAAACAACTTTCCCTTAAAAGAGTTTCAATATAATTTCGACATTTGACAACAATATGAGTTTACTAACATATTGCAAAGTTTTATCATGGGACCGCAATAAACTGCTCATCAGAGTAACTACCGGTATATAAACTCGCATGGTCATTCATTATCAAACGAGTTTTTAGTTATTCTGATAAGCGGTTTATGGCGGTCCCACCATAACACTTTGCAATACGTTACCTATTTTTCACTTGCGGTGTTCCAAAAACTATTTTTGCAAAGCATCTGTAAGGGATTACATGCGTCCAAACGAGGGAGCTCTTTTCTTCTGTTTGTTCCCGCTCAATTTTTATCGCGAATTTGCCTGAGAGTGAAAGCGGATCTTTTTTTTCTGGCAGATGACGGTGGTTCTTCTTTCTAAAGACTGATCTAAATGGCATTTTTACCATAGGATATCGATTTCCATCAAGCCGAGTTCAATTTTTTGCGCTCTGTCTTGTAAAGAAGATAGGGCTACGAACCGTCCCGGAATTGACGTCTGGCGTCCCGTGTCCCGGAATGGGCCACGTTTGTCCTGAAACTTACTGACGGCCAAGATGTTCTAAAATAGAAGGCCATGAAAGCGTGTCGGCTTTGTTCACAACTGGAAACTGATGTAATTCACTCGAATATTTGTTTAAATAAAAGCGTTTTACATCTGTATGGATCATTCGAATAAAAGTAAGTTGAAACTTGTGGATAAGACATGTTTTTTCAGCGATGATGCCATAATAACAAAACAATCAACATAATAACAAAACAAAACAATAACAAAAGTTAAACAATTGCAAATCGGAGGATAAAACATTATATACAGCAGTCACCTTAATTTGAGACGATCACTCAACTTGGTTTATTAATTAAAAAATACGCAGATAGTTTTACAACGGTTTTGTAGCTGTAAGTTAGTAAAAGGCAAGGAAAAAAAGAAGGATAAAAGTTAGGATGAAGATAGGATTTGACTGATTAGTTGCAACTATGGCAACTCCTAAGCGAGTGCGGACTTACCGTCCAAAACATAGCGATACATCGCTTTCTCGTGAATGGAGGATAAATATGGCAAATAAAAAAAAATAAAAAAAAGTATTAAATCAAATTAATATTTAGCTTACTTATTGATATGTTTTACATGAAAAAGGTAATAAAGTGCAAGAATTTAGGCTTCCCTGAAGACCATAAAGAAAAAGAGCTTTGTAGAAAAAAGCTATACCGGCGCTAGTGGACCTGTTGTTGTTTTAGCTTATAATATATATGTAACAAGCTGTATTTTACTGTAAAGCATGTCTTTAATTTTAAAATAAAAAAGTGAAACTAAAAATAGTTTAAATGTTAATTTTTTTAATTAATATGGTAAGTTAGACATAGCTTTAAAAAATTTTATCCATTGAGATTTGTTGAGAAATTTAGTCATTAAAGTTGAGGTGTGTAATATTTTTACATAGAAAATTTTTTTGTGTTTCTTGTTTTTAGTTTATAATGCACTGCTAGTGTGAGGCTTTTTTAAGAGCAAATTTTCATGATTTAGTGACTTTTCAGGCTTGCATGGCCTTCTATTTTAGAACGCCTTGCTGACAGCTCTCTTTACTTGCGAGAATCCATTGATTACTATATTTCCGTAGGGATTACAAATTTAATATAAACTTTTTGCAGGAAATTTAAATAAAAATTCACTTTCGGAAATACACCAAAGATTTACGTTTTTTCCCTTTACAGGTGTTATAGAATTTCCGATAGGGGGAACTTTTCTTCCAGGTTTTAAGGAACCAAACGAAAATCCAAAATAATGCTTTATTGGACATAATTAGATCAACATAACAATAATTTACATAAACAAATCCACCGAAGCTTTTCGTCCCCTCACGGGGACTTCATCAGGGCTAAACAAAAGAAAAGAAAACAAACTTTTATTCTTAAATTAAATTTAATATGGTATTAAGATAATGGTCATTGATAATTCAGTTAGTAACGTTTTAGCACTGTACCACTCAATGGAACACTTGTAGGAGCGATTTGGCTCCTTGTGAATAACCGAGTTTTATGTTAAGGGATGGCTTAAGGCGTTTGATTAGGAACGCTTCCATTAGTTCGGTTTCAGTGCTGAAACGGCACTTTTTCAATAATGTGAAGTTTTGCTCTGCTGGTAACCGAACTAATGGAAGCGTTCCTAATCAAACGCCTTAAGCCATCCCTTAACATAAAACTCGGTTATTCACAAGGAGCCAAGTCGCTCCTACAAGTGTTCCATTGAGTGGTACAGTGCTAAAACGTTACTAACTGAATTATCAATGACCATTATCTTAATACCATATTAAATTTAATTTAAGAATAAAAGTTTGTTTTCTTTTCTTTTGTTTAGCCCTGATGAAGTCCCCGTGAGGGGACGAAAAGCTTCGGTGGATTTGTTTATGTAAATTATTGTTATGTTAATCTGATTATGTCTAATAAAGCATTATTTTGGATTTTCGTTTGGTTTCACTAAAACCAGGTGTTATAGAAGTTCCTCATTACTTTTTATAAAATGTTTAATCCCATGTCACCTTCACAAACCGAGTTTGTTGAGCAAAGTGATTGTAATTCAGAATGTAATGTTGATGATACATTGGCACAAACTCCACCGAAGAAGAAAGTCAAACCTACCAAACGATATTGTGTTTTCCGATCAGAATGGTTAAATGAAGAAGGCATGTCATGGCTATCTAAAGTTGATGATTTTACTGCAAACTGCTCTCTCTGCCGACAGTCCATTTCTGTTAAATATGACGGTAAATCCGCAGTTTCTAGTTATGCTAAATCAACAAAACACAAAAGGACTATTATTGTGCAGAAGCAAAATAAAACTTTGCCTGCTTTTTTCGTTAAGACAAACAGTAAAGAGGAACATCTTGTGATTTTAACCGAACTAGTTTCAACTTATCATGGGGTTATTCATCATCATAGCTTTGTCAGTCAAGACTGTGGCAATAAACTACTCGCAAAACTGTGTCCTGACTCTGCAGTTGCTTCCAAGCTATCATGTGGCCGCACTAAGGCAGCCAGTTACGTAGAAAGTATTTTGGGGCTTAAAGCGCAAGAAATGTGCATTCAAGACTTGAAAAATGTGTTCTTTTTCAGCATTGGAACTGATGCTTCAAATAAAGGCAACAAAAAATTTTTCCTATAGTTGCTCGATATTTTTTCAAAACCAGAGGTGTTGTCGATGCTGTACTAGACTTCTACAATGATAGTAATGAATCTTCTGAAGCAATTGCTCATCGCATAAAGAGTGTTTTCGAGAAAAATAACCTTAGTCTATCCTCGGTCTCGTCATACAGTGCCGATAATGCTTCAGTTAATTACGGTAAACATTCTTCAGTTTACCAGAAACTAAAATTAAATAATTCTTGTACTGTACAGGCGAATTGCAATTGCCATGTTCTCAACAACTGTGTGAAATACGCTTTAAAGGCTTTTACCTTTGATGTGGAGTCATTCGTTATCAAGACTTATAATTCGTTTGCATCATCTGAAAAGAAATGTTAAGTTCTCAGAGACTTTTGTAATTTCCTTGATATGGAATATAAAGAGTTATTAAGACATGCACCTACAAGGTGGCTAAGTGTACTACCTGCTATCGATAGACTGTTATTGTGTTGGCCAGCGTTGCAATCATATTTTATGTCGCAAGGAGAAGACAATGTCGCTGACATTATATGGACAGGGTTTTCTTGTGAAGAAAGCCTTAACATTCTGCCACATTGTATTTTAAATTTTGTACCTAATGTACTAAATATTTTTGAAGAAGCCATTTAACGGCTCGAATCAAATGCTACTACATCCACAGAAGTGCATGGAATAATGGTGAATGTTGAGGAAAAGTTACAGCAGCGGTGGACCGACAAGTTTTATGGAAGTAATGCTACAGAACTTCTTAAGTCTGTCGAAGTTAGTTTCTCTGACAGACAAAAATTTACGCAAGACGTTGATCAGTTTTTTCAACGCAGTTTGTCATACTTACATAAATGGTATAATTATGAGCATTCATTTTTCAAGGACATAGCCCCACTTGCTCTTGTAAGTAGATTAAATGGTCAAGCTTGTTGTCACTTGTTGAACGCGTGAGCATAAGTATGGACTGCGATAAATTGTATGAAGAACTGTGTGCCCTGCGAAAGGTTTGCAGTGAACTTTTATGCTTAACTAGTGACGTTTCAAACAGATGGGTAAAGTTCTTTGCCACTCAGCAGCCAGAAGATACACAACTGTTACGTCTTGTGTCATTTGTCCTGTCAATTCCAGTGTCAAACGCGAATTGCGAAAGAGTGTTCAGTATTATGAATGTGCTTTGGATCAACAGTAGAAACACACTAAACTTTAACCTCGTAAAAGCTGAGCTGATGATGAAAATGAACTTTCATATGTCATGCAATGAGTTTTATGAGTTTATAAGCAAAGACAAAGATCTTCTTAAAGCGGCAAAATCACAAGAAAAATACAGATTTAAATGCTAGGAGAACTGATTTTTTATGTTTTTGTCACAGAAATAAGTTTACCCAGTAAAAATTGTACGTTTTCCCTGTTTTAGTGTTTTTTTGCATCTATACCTTAAAGATTCACCATTTCAAAAGTTTCTTTGATTATGATAACATTAATTAGAGCAGATCTGGGCAAACTACGGCCCGCGGCCCGCCAACACTTGTAGAAACTTCCATGCACAGTCGCTGAGATGCGGATCTGGACTTGATTCGCGAAGCAAAGTTAGAGATGCAAAACGCGAAAGGAAAACAGGGGTGACCTCCAAAAAAAAAAAAAAAGGTCATCACCATCTTGGCTGCACGATCTATGTGAATTTCAAGCCCCTGGGTGTTTAATAACGGTAGCCAAGCCTGTGATGACCTTTTTTTTTTTTTGGAGATCACCCCTACTTTCCTATGGTAACCCTCTCAATGCGGCCCTCGACCGGCTCCTCAATCCCCAGTGCGGCCCTCAGCTACCTTCCATGACCGCGATGCGGCCCGCAGGCCAAAACAATTGCCCAGGTCTGAATTAGAGGCTTGAAGTTTGTTAAAATAACGCTGCACGATCATCACTCTAAGGCGCGCAGCACGCACTGCTGCTTTTGATGTCTTTCGTGTTTCATAAGCTTAATTTTCAAATTCTTGGTATTTAAGGTGTCCCGGAATTGTTGAACACTAAGTTGGTTACCCTAAAAGAGGAGTATACTTTTATTTCAATCGCATTTTTTGCCAAGGAAATAAAAAAAATATCACACTTTTCTTCTTTTTGCAAAAAAAAAAAAAAAACAAGACTAACCAACGACTCTGTATATTCAGTTAAAATTGATGGTTATAAAAATTACTTTTCTAATTCTTATGCTAAAGTCAAAGGATGTGCTGTATTTCTATTCAGTAAAACAAAACATTCCGAATTTAAGACATAAAAATTTAGAGTCGAGATTGTGAAGATGTATGGGCAAAGGTAATCAAAGTAGCCTAAAAATCAACTTAAGTTAAAATATTTTTATTTACTCTCAAAAATACTCAAGTAAAAGTAGACGTAGTAACAGAGGCATTTACTTAAGTCAAAGTCAAAAACGGGTCAGAAAAAGTAAAGTAGAAAGTAGCTATCTTTTTCAACAGTCTTGTTCTGTATAAATATACAGCATAGATCCTATACATGATACAGCATAGTGCAGGCACGTATTTTGGGAAAGAGGCTTTAGACTAGCCAGAGGCCAAAATCGATAAGGGCCAAATGTATACTTTTTCGGCCAATTATTTCTTATATAATCTTTTTTCAAAATGATGGTTTGTCCTTTTTCCTGAAAAAAAGACCTTTCATTAGACATCGACGTAAGCGATTGTTGTTAAAAATAAAGAGTCTCAGAGGAACGCTGAGACCTTCACTGCTGTCCTTCCAAAGCTAGTACAAAGAATCCAATAATTCAGCAAAATTTCTTTAATGTACAAACTTCAGAGCAAATGACCGATAGTAAAAGCAGTAAAAACTAATCAAGGGTTATCCACGTCGTAATTCTAGGCAGTAAAAATTTTAAACTACATCGTTGCTTAATAACCATTCACTAAAAACAAAAGTTTCTACTGTGCCGGCGTTTATAAACAAAATCGCGAGAAAAGAAGAAAAAGGGTAATTACGGTGCTGAGACATAGCGGCCCCTTTGAAAGGCAACGCAAAGTGAAATTTCAAACAACAAGTCAGGAAGCACCGTCGTAATTAAAATATCGTAAAGATAATTTAGCACTTGCAAGAAGTCGAATCTAAAATTTTAGCTATCTAGATAATATATTTCCAGCCTAAATTTCGTAGTAACGCCAAAGTAAAGCTATACACAGAGCATATTTACAAGCACAATGTTCACCATACATAACAAGCGAAAGGCGATTACGTTATAATAATTCACGCTACACAAGCTATACCGGGGCTATCTTAGATAAGTCACGAAGGATGTATTCAATCTCTCTGGTACCAGAATCCTTTAATACGGCAATTGTAGCCCTACGAACAATATCTTTCCCCTTACGCTGTTGTGGATGCACGCAATGAATACGTCCAAGGCGGTATGTCCCTCGTTTGAAAATATCTGTAGCATCTCCAACTAAAACCAGCTGACCAGGAGAAAGGTTTTCTCGAGTAACCCTCCATTTAGATCGGCCTTGCAAAGTAGGAAGGTATCCCTTGATCCAGCTTAACCAAAATCTATGTGCCAACGTAGCATTATACATGAAGTCTCGGCGAAGGTCTCCTCGATTATGGAAAGCGCTGATAGGGGTGTTAGGAGCGAGCCTTTGCCCGAGGAAGGATGAGGGAGTCAGAGGAGCTAAATCGTTAGGTTTGTCGCTGAGCGTAGTCAGGGGTCGATCATTGACAATACGTACCGCATCAGAAGTGAAAGTTTGCAGTTCGACAAGTGAGGGCTTACGACAAGCATTACCCAAGATGTGACCTAAAGCATTTTTAAAGAGTTTAACCATGCTTTCCCAACTTCCGCCTTGACTAGGGGCGTAAGGTGGGATTCTTACCCAGTTGATGTTGCGTTTGCGAAGCGAGTTATGAAATTCGGTTGAGCCAAGCAACGTCGAAAGCTGTTCAGCCGCGGCGCAAAAGGTAGACCCATTGTCTGAGTACATAGTGTCAACCGCCCCGCGGAGGTTAGTAAATCGCGAAAAGGCAAGTACGAAATTATTTAAATCTAGACCAGTTACGATTTCGACATGTATACATCGGGTACACAAACAAGTGAAAAGCAATCCCCGAGCCTTGCAGTTACTTCTGTTGTGACGATATATGTACGGCCCCAAAAAATCGGCGGCGCAAAACTTAAAAGGCTTGTTTGTGGGAGTAACTCGACACGCCGGTAAGTCAGCCATTAATTGCCGAACAGGAGTGGCTTTGCGCAATGCACACATACCACAATCACCCAAGTAACGTTTTACGCTAGAAATACCGTGAACAATCCAGAATCGTTGCCGCGTTCTCATAAGAGTATACGAAGGTCCAGCATGTCCTGCTTCGACATGCTCTTGAATCACAATTAGTCTACTTAAAGGATGCCTACTGGGAAGAATTAAAGGGTGTTTTGTGTCAAGAGGAAATTCAGCATTCTCAAGCCGCCCTTCAACGCGCAACAAATAAGAGGCGTCTACGCAAGGACGCAAATTTCGCAAAGACTTCAATTCAGAAATCCGCCGCAATTGTTCGGCATTTTTTCCTTCTTTACCTAACCTTTTCAAAAAGGATTCGAAGGCGTCCGGTGTATCCGACTTTAACAGATCGACAACATCTCCAAAGAGGTTACTTTGGACGTATTTTACTATATTCATCAGCGCCATGTCCAGAAAGGTGGCATCCAAAGTAGGTTTTGAAAATGCGATTCCTTTGTTTTTAGTCATCAAGTAATGCTTAAAGGCGAAGAGATACCCAACGCGCTTTTTTAAGGTGTAAAGATCAGGAGAAGAGGCAATTAGTCGATCCAGGCCTGTGTTACGTTTGCTATAAGGTTCGTGACTAACAGTAGTTTTATGTACAATCGTGGTGAGAATTGATGGCTCGAGTTCCAAACTTCATCTAGCAGAAATTTTGGGCCATCCAGCCAAAGCGCATAACAATTTGGGTGTTTCGCAGTAGCTTCCCGAGTGCCCACGTCGGCAGGGTTAGCTGACAAATGGACGTAGTTCCAAGCATCAGCTGGAGCAACTAGGAGTATTTTGTCCACCCGTCGTTTGACGAATCGAGGTAAATGAAGGTCTGGGTTCACTATCCACTTTAGAGTTACTTGCGAATCGGTCCAGAAGTGGCACCGACCATCGAGGTACTTCAGGGAACGAGAAACACTAAGCATCAAGTCTGCGCACAGTCTGGCAGCTTCCAGTTCCTTACGAGATATGACCCAATTTGTTTGATTGGCTGACACAAGTTTTGATTTTCCTTGAATAAAGGCTACGCTCGACTTCTCATTAACCAAACGCCGCAAGTATACAACACATGAAAACGCATGATTAGAAGCATTACAAAACCCATGCAGTTGGTAGATAACCTTGTCACCATTCGTATTTTCGACCTCGTCAGAAAAACAGTAACGAGGAGTGGAATAATTAGCAACAGCTTCCATAGATCTAATCCAATTCTTCCAATCATTTTTAACGTCTCCAGGTAGGTCATCGTCCCATCCGATACCCGACAAGGTGACCTTTTGGAGGATTAATTTTCCCTTTAAGAGGAAAGGAGCAAGGATGCCTAAGGGGTCAAAGTGACTTGCAAGCATACGTAGCATTTCCCTTCTAGTAGAGACTTCCGATAATGCACTGTTTCGGCATACCTTCAAACAATCATTTTCTACATCCCATACTACACCCAAAGCTTTGCAGTCGGGCATAGGATGAGAGCCAAGATCGATCTCCCGAATACTAGATCCGAGTTCACTCTGAGGAATGTTTGATAAAATAGACTTTGATAGGCCGTTTGCTACCCATTTACGCAGTTTAAATCCTCTACTCTCAAAAAGCGACATTGATTCACGAGTAATCATTTCAAGGTCAGTCAACGATTCAGAGGTCATCAACATGTCGTCCATGTACCGGTTGTTTTCAACCATCGACAATGTCAGTCGACTAGCGGCAGTAGGATTTTCGAGAATTAAACGTTCAATAGCAAGAAGGGCAATATACGCACTAGAGTTTATTCCCCAAACGTGCCTTGTAAAACGATAGCGTTGTATTTCCCCGCGGTCCAAGTCGTTATCCGTGTACCAAATTAAGCGAAACAAGTCCTGTTGACTTTCCGGCAGAGATATTTGAAAATAGCATTTGCTCAAATCAGCCATGCATGCGAATTTCCCCAATCGGAATCGGATAAGAACGCTCACTAAGTTGTTCAGCAAATTCGTGCCAGCAAACACAGCACCATTTGACGCTACTCCCCCGTAGGTAGCTGCTCCATCAAAAACAACCCTCGGTTTATTTTGTTTGGTAACAAAAAAGGGGAGATACCAGCTGCGAATATTACAAGTACCGTCTTTTAAGGGCACTAACCAGCCCTCATGAACAAGTTCTTGAAATGTTTCGGTAAGGGTAAGTTTTAGTTTAGGATCTTTAAGTGCTTTGCACCGTAATGACTTTGTACGTTCCAAAGCTCCAGTAAGGTTATTAGGCAACGAGCTAACGACATCGGTTTTTAAGGAACTGGTATTTCATAGCGTTCATTAACTACCTTTATGTGAGGCTCCACCAACTTGCGAGTGAGTTCGTCGTTTTGAGAAGGCTGAACAATCTCGTCATCTAACTCATAATTTCGTAACCTTTCTTTCAAACTGGTTATTTCAAGTTTAAGTCGGTCACACTCGTTTACATTACAACTTGCATCTACTCCGACCTTCATAGTCCCACGCAAGTAGGACTTTACGCTTATACGCCCACCGCTGGCAATGGAACCAAGCCTGGTCAAAACGTAATTAGGGTCGTCGTGATTCAGACCTTCGCGCTCTTCAATCACTGTAAGCAAGCACTTCTCAGTTTGCCCAATGAGTATATCAATACTTTTGCGCTGAGGAATGGTCGGAATTTCGACTCCTTTAAAATGTTCTAGGCCATTGGTATCCACTGCATGTGGAAGAGTGTTCAGATCCTCAGTAAAGTCTGGTACTACCAAAGCATCCCTAACCCTAAAGGTCTCACCAGTGGTAAGAGACTCTATTGAAAAATCTGTAAGGCCATAGCTGGGAGTGGTCTGTTGTGCCAGGGTACTGATAGTGATAGTTTTGTCTTTGTTGGTGTTAAGCCCGAGTTCAGTCTTTAAACCTTCAGAGATGAGCGTAGCTTGGGAAGCCGTGTCATGTTGCGCATACGCTAGCGTTGATTTCCCAGTGTCAGGGTTAATAACTCTTACTGCACTGGTGCGCAACAAAACAACGTCATGATTCGGCTTCAACTGTCTTACGACAGCCTGCTCCCTATCAGATGTTTCATCAACCGGTTCACTGCCTGCCTCGGGTAAGACCCTGCAACGATTTACTTCAGCGGCCCCGACATTAACAGAGTTTGACTGTTTGTACAAGTCATGTAAGACGCTTGCGTGTTTATGTTCGAAGTTCGGAGCACACTTACGACATTTCGATGAAAATGCACAATCTCGAGCACGGTGGCCCAAAGATAGACAATTTAAACATCTTCCAGCGTTAATAATCATCTGCCGTTTGCAGTCTATAGTATAGAAAGATTTGCGAATTTTTCACAATCCGCAAGGAAATGTTTGGATCTGGAGTCAATGCATATAAAACAATTAGGAGGTGGTCTTGTCGGAGATCGTTTGTAAGCGCACTGGTTCTTGTCACTAACTGCTGATTCACGCTTATGAGAAGATCCTGTCAGCGTTAAACTAGTTGGTTTCGATTTTACAGCTACTTGTTGAACTCTAAAAGAATCACGCACACTTTTAAAATCACGTGGTTTGTCCTTTTCATCATTTTTGAAAAATGTTTGTGCGTAGTGTGACGTCATCACGCTCAACTCGTGTGTTATAAACTCGCGCAAAGAGTCGAATCCAGGGTGATTCAAGTCAAGTGCCATTTTGGCAAGATAGTCAAGATAACGTCGCTTTAACAAGCTGGGAAGACGACTGGCGGTATCGAGCAGCAATTGACCCGATAGTTTTTCCACCTCGTCATGGGCATAAGCAAAAACTTCTAGGGTATTAAGGTCGTCATTAAAGGCCTTCAGTGAAGTTACGTTGAAGGTTACTTTAGGGCCATTGCGAATGGCAATGATTTTAGGCTCAGTGGTAAGACGGTTAGAAACGCCATATCTTTGCTGTAGACGATCTAAGGCCTTTTCAATACGTTGCGAGGTTGACATGTTTTTCATGGGTGCCAAAAATAAATTAACTATCTCGCGTGGCTGATCAACACACGAAGCTCTCAGCACTTCGAGTCGGCGCTCGTTACAAGGACTCTCATCCATAAGTTTACGAATATGATTTTCGTAAAACACAAAAGTCATGTTTTTACCATTATATCCAATTTGAGAAGCCAGGTTGATAAACTCGCTTCTGCTCTGACGGTCAAGATAAGTCCTCAACGCTAAGTCTTGTCGACAAATCGGAGACGGCTTGTGACAGCCACGCCCTAAAGCATCTGTAGGCAAATCAGGATCGAGCCGAAGTGGCCAAGCCACTTTAGGTTTATCATCCCGGTGTACATCATCCTCAATAGGAAAACTAGGCTGTACCTCATTTGGCCGAAAACGATGCCGCGCAGCTTCGACACTTACGCGGGGCTCGTGACGCCTCACTACAGACGAGAGGGCGCCACAATAAAATTTGGAGCCAGCAGAAGGTCCACCCAATTGCCCAGAGGATGAAACAGAGCCTTGACGACGCGATGAAGCGACTGAAGACCCGCGTTCAGAAAGCGCGATCAGTCGTTCTTCAGCATCAAGCCTAGCCTCCTCGACGCGACGGTGAGCTTCAGCTTCGGCTTCGGCAGCCTTCGCTTCGGCGTGCGCTTTTGCTTTAGCAAGGTCATAATGGGCCTTAAGTTCAGCTCGCTTATGATCCAACTCAATTTGTCGCGCCATCGCGTTTCTTGATGCTATACTATAACACTCGGTAACCTGAGAAACGCTATCTGAAGGTTCAAGGTCAACACCATGATCGCCCTCGATCGCCACCGAAGACTCTTCGGAAAACTGACCATAACAACGCTGTTTAGCACTCTCGTATGAATTAACGCATTTTTGAAATTGGTTAATTATACTGTCAGACATATTAAATATTTCTTCTAAATCTGATATGTTCTTTAACTTTATTTTATAATCATCGTAGGAAATTTTGATGTCAGCGAATTGCTGCGACAATTCCAGAAAACGCTCTTGAGACGCGCATTTAGATAAATTATCGCAAACACGTTTCATGCGATTTAAAATCTGCCTTTGTAAGGTCAAAAGTTTACGTTCGAATTTCTCGTTACTGCCGCTATCACCAGCACATACTAGAGTAATTTCCCTTTCAATGGGAACAGAAATACTTGCCCGGGGTTTAATTTGGTCGTCCACTGCGTGCATCCCCAACACCTCTTTAGCATCACCCTCCTTGGTTGCACCATCTATTAATTTAGTACTAGGAGCATCAGACATGATTGTTTACAGTACACATACAACAAATAAATTAAATTTTAACCTTGAAATTGTTGTTGACCATTTCAATCTTAGCGAACACGTTCTTGTAGCGAATATTCCACACCGCTGATCCCGAACAAGAAATAGTAGTAGATTCCGGAGTCCAATCGGAAGTGAAAGATGAAATTCGGAGATTTGAACTCGCAGAATGACAGAACCGGTAGTAATGATCAGGAAGTGTGGAAATCACGTCACCAGAGATGATTGGCGAATAATTAAAGCGATTCTTCTTCTTGAAGTGGTTGAAGATGTAAGTGCGAATTGTCAGATAGAATTTACTGAGTACAATGACTTCAGTTCCAAGAGATATAAATCTGACAGTCGCTGCAAGCTCCAGGTTAAGCAGATAATTCAAACTTCTTCTGTATTTTCGATCCTTGAAGGTATGAGTTGAATTTCTTTGGTAATAGTTGAGAATCGATAGATAAGTACACCTTGATTAGTTTTCTTTATGTTAAAAATAAAGAGTCTCAGAGGAACGCTAAGACCTTATTACATCGTTTCTGCACCAGAAACAATGATTATCCTAATTACTTTTTTAATCAATACTGGTAGCACTCACAAACAACGTATAATTTCATAAACCAGGGTGGTCCAACTTAATTTTATAGCGGGGCATCAGAATGACAAATTTATTCTGCAGGCAACCGTTTAATTTAGGGTCACACCGACATTTGCTATTTAATGCGAAATATAACCACATATAAGTTTGTGAATTTGTTGCTAATTAATGCGCCTTCTCAGGTCTGCATGCTTCTTTTACAACTGCGCTTGTATCTACGAGAATGTTAGTTGTGGCACAGTGTACCACTCAAAGAGTTTATAGTAAGCGAGATCTATTTCAAACCCTTATCACTATGAACATAGCACGTGATCAACATAACCGTATCATATATCAATTTATTGAGTAACAAAGGCAATCTACGCGCTTTACATGCATGTTCACACGAATGACGTGGCTATTTCACAAAGTAATAGTATTGCAAATAATAAAAGCCTCCCTCCCATAATTTGACGAGACCATCCCTGGACGCGTTTTGTCCTTTTGGACTCATCAGCAGGGCCTGTCTCGTCATCACCAAAAACAAAAATTGCATATTTGCAGTAATATGAAAAATGTAGTATCATTCTTTTTGGGGAGGCTTTTATTATTTGCAATACTATTACTCTGTGAAATATCCACGTCATTTGTGTGAACATGCATATAAAGCGCGTAGATTGCCTTTATAACTCAATAAATCAATATATGATACGGTTATGTTGATCACGTGCTATGTTCATAGAGGTAAGGTTTGAAATAGATCTCGCTTACTATAAACTCTTTGAGTGGGACACTGCAGATATGAGCGGAGCCACTTTTTTTGTGTCTCACTTCAGTCCTACACCATTAACTCAAACTTCTACTGCAATTCGATTCCTATACTTTTCAATAGCTTTTATTTCGATTCCGATTCGACTCCAAATCGATAAATTTGCACATTGTTCAAAAGACTGACTAAAATATGGCAAAATTGTTTGTTGGTTTGGCGGCTACATGCTTAAGCTATTTTCGGCTCATTGCACTTTTTCTGCACACTTTTTTTTATAACTGAGTCAACTACTGTAAATGTCATAAATTATGATGAACAATAAATAAATTATTGTAAAACATCTTGTGAATGATTCCACATTCTATCCGCTAGTCCCATAGTGAGATTTAACAACCACGACGGGTAGCGGTTTGTATCTACCAACTGCCTGCCATTAAGTTGGAGGCATCTCGTTCAGTGCTTTGCCCAATGACACAAAACGCAAATTTGCCGTCGAATTTCACTCTACTGACATCTCTTTCGAGCTGAGCGTCTAGCAGAGCAGCTGTAAGTACCATTCTTAAAAGTCTTTTGCTATGACTCGACAAGGGCAATGAACGCGAGGTCCAACGACTGCAGTGCAGACCCTCTAACCACTACGCCATCGCGCCGGTAGTAGTAGTCAGGATAGTAAAGTAGAGAACTACGCTGTATAACAAGGCAGGGCAAGTGAAGGGCAATGCCAATCTCCTCTTTCCTCTATCTATAGGATGTCATATTTTCTGTACCCACTCAGTCACTGTTGGGTAAATAAAAGCTTTCTTGCAAGTAATTCTAAATATCATTAACTAATATACCCTAAAGTTTTTGAAGGTAGCCTACTAATTCAGTCAAATTTCTATTAGTCAAACTTTTGCTGTCTTTTCATCTAGTGAAATTTGTTCGAAACTGATGTGGTTTTCATATGCAACATACACCCATACCAAAACTTGTTGTTTGACAGCATAAACGAACTGAACAAAACTGAATACTGAACTCATAAATTATGGGTCTAACTGCATTGTTGCCAAATTTTCGTGCTATCTTTAAAGATATTTATTTTCTAGAACAACTTTCAAATTAGTTTTTTAATTTGGCAGCAGGGTTGTAAAAAATTGATGTTGCAAATTTTGAATCTAAACTGTAAATTTTGGCAGCAATGCTGCAAATTTTTTGTCTCCATGAAAACAGTTTTTACTAAAATTGCAAATTTGCAGTTTTGAAAACAAACACCGACTCCAGGCTTCTCCAACTTCATTCTCATTAAAAACAAATGTACTTTAACTCTGCTCCGACTACAACAAATTGTGCCATATTTTGTCTCCAGATTTTTCTCATCTCTGGAGTCAGAATACATCATTAAATTTTACACAAACTTTAAAAACCCGTCAGCATTGAAAACTGTCCGATCGGGAAGTATTTTGTACGAGCAAAACCAAACTCTGTGGGCTTTACCGCCAGAACCCGCTTATATTTAACTCCTTTTCTCTTCACCTGAATTGATGCTGTTGCGCTTGATTCGTGCTCTTGCGATATAGAGTATCGCTTTTTCAAGGCGACGGCCTGATTGAACAGTCTGGATTCAACTCCCACCTATGAACCATAGCTGCGTTTTCGTATTCTTGGGTAAGATGTTTTGTATAATTGTATGTGCTAGGTGGATTTCAAACAGCAAGTTGAACAAGAGACCAAAATAGTCCATCGGAAAAAATGGCAACTTCTAAGCGACTAGGGTCATATGCGTAGCGCCTCGGTCACTTTCTTGTCTTAGGATGATAAAGACGAAGAAACAAATCAAAATTGTCGACAATCACCTTAAAATTATATGTTTAAACACACACTATGCTCATTTGGTTTCTTGAGAACAAAGACTAATTCTTCCTACCTTTTATGATTTGTGCTGTTTTAGTCTTTCCAGCTCCCAACTTCTTGGCAAGTTCGCTGTCCCGAGACATGTGACTGCCTATTTTTGAAAATTCATTGCATATAATGAATGGCTCGTTGTTTTTTGCCACGAACATTACAAACTTAGTCTCCACATAAATAAATTTATCTAACTCATTTCGTCCTTTTGCAAAAAATTTAGTAATTCTCTGAGTCTCACAGGTACCTACATCCCATATTCTTTTTGAGATTCTCTGAAATAATATGATTCGTTGCATCGTTTTTTTTACCTCGAGCTACTTTAATATCTACCCCACGGAAAAGGTATTTAACAAACTCGTTACCCAACGACTTCTAGAAATATATGGGTAGTCATTCAGCCACTCCTGTTTATATTTTCTGGTCTACCTTATCTGTTTAGCTATGGGCAACAAATTTACTTGCTTCATTTCGCCGATCACCTCTGACACCCTTCGGAAGAAGCAATTCCAAAATAGCCTATCACAATCCATTAAACACAGAGGTGAAGCTGGCGCCGAAACTAAGGGCTCAATGGCCAACCCTTAATGTTCATTTGGTGAAAACGAAATCAGTATTTTCGACAATAGGAAGTAAAAAGCCAAAAGGCATACGAAAATAAGACTAACGAGAATAATATAAACTAGCTTCAAAACTTGACAATTTTTATAAAATTTTGGGCTAAATTGGGAGATTCGGAGAAAGTTTCCAAATCGAAAAACTCCCGACGAAATTGGGAGACTTGAGAAGCCTGATGTTGCCTGATAATATTTTGACTAAAATTGTTGCTGAGAGCATCATGATACCATAGGTGTTTTGAGGAGTTTTAAGGAAAAATGGAGAAAAAGAATGCTTGAAATTATAAAATCCTTGAAAAGGAATTGCTTGATGAGTTGTCAAAATGGCTCAAATTGTAGAAATTTTTTTTATTACAGCGGCTTGTTGGTATTTCCCGAAAAAGGTTCTAATTGTGTTTCTTTGGTTATCATTTTTGGAGAAAATGAAGAAAACAGATTTTGCAATCAAACATTTATTGTGTCGTCATTCCAACTCCCAAAGGGGCAAAATATCTGCAAGCAAGTACGAGTAAATTGGGCGATCGCTTTTGTTTGATTAAAAAACTGTGTTTCTCCGTCAACAAATGCAAATTTAATTATTTTTTGTGATGTTGTCATAACGCCTTGTGAGGGCATCCCATGTCAAACGTACACAAGTTTTGACCCAATTTCTCAGATTTTGATGATTTTTAGTGTGAGCGTTCATTTTGGTAAGAAACAAGATATGCAAAGTTTTCGGTTTATGGGTTTTCTGGGGCCCTTTATATGCCCTCCCCCCAAGTTAGGACTCAACTGCTTGACCCCAAAATTTTGTGAAGCCATATCTTCAGTCCCTCCCACCCAATTTTCATGATTTTGGTACCAAATTATTTAGAAAAGAGAAATCTTTTGAGTGACAGTGGGTATCAAGTCATTAAGACAAAATTGAACAAGATAACATTTAAATATAGCAAGCATTTTTCGTATGTCGAGTGTAACAATATTTCAACCAGATCAATTCCTTCTTTCGACAATTTATTCTTCAAATTTAACGTTTCGCTCCCCTTAGTTACCGGGGAGCTTCTTCAGAAAACGGTAGATGTTAGTACTGTGACTACTACTAACTAACATTACTAACATCTACCGTTTTCTGAAGAAGCTCCCCGGTAACTAAGGGGAGCGAAACGTTAAATTTGAAGAATAAATTGTCGAAAGAAGGAATTGATCTGGTTGAAATAAGATAACATTTGACCTTCACATTTAAACTTTAATCCCGAAAATCAAAAACCTCAAATTAGCCAATTTTTTTATTTAGACATCGCTTCATCTTTAATCTACTTATAGATCCAAAATTAGAGTGGAATCTCTGTCGGAACTGAACTTATGGACAGCGATATTTCCCTACGTCACAATGATTTGGTCTAGATCGCAATAGAAAACCATTAGAAACAACTGATTGTTATACAGTTTCAGTGCATTTTAGACTTAGCTCACGCGCACAGATCCTTAAGCTGTAAAACAAACTGATTTGCCCTGCAGAGTGTTTATCTGGTTGCTTTGGGGGCAAGAAATTTCATGCTTAATAGACCATGGTAAGACACTGTTCTACATTTACAACTTTTCGACCACCGCTACGTATTTGGATGTCAATAACTTAAAGATAGCTTGATGCTGGGGGAAGCTCACCATCAAATAAACTGCTATCTTTGTAGTTCTATCAGACTTCATACTCTATATTATCTATTGTAAAATATCTCGATAACGCGTCAAGTTTATACTACACAAATTGCAGAACAATTGCAATTTACACTTGAGAATTATCTACTGTAGTACAGCCTTGTTTGAATTAAATGAGACACTGACCTTTTTTTGAACGTAAATAGAAATATTTTGGAGTTGAGGTGAACTGATGTTGTTCGTAGCTCAATTTTTACCTAAAAATACCTTGCACCAGCATGCTAGATGATAAGAATACTATCAGGGGACACAATATGTTTTATGGTGTTAAATAAGATTGCAAAAGGCAGCTGGGATTTCAACCGTTCTTGTTGTAGTGTCAACAATGTAGTGAAAAAGGTGAATATAGCCCTACGAAAGAAAGCCAACGTTGTCAGTTTGCAAAAGCATAGCCAGCTCTTGGGGTGGTTTTCCGTTCCCTGACACACTTTTCTTTTACTTGAGGTCGCAGAATATTTAAACTGTTTAACAATATTCTACGACCTCAAGTAAAAGAAAGTAAAAAAAAGACCTCAAGTAAAAAAATAATTCTTTAAACTGTTTAACAAATGCAGCTAATTAATGATATATTGGTGCAAAAACGCTGGGCAATCTATTTCCATTTAAAGAGCTGGCAAACTGACCAAACCATTGCTAAAATTAATTAAATTAAAAATCTGGAGAGACTGTTACTAAGATTACGAAACCGTTGCTAAAATTAATTAAATCAAAAATCTGAAGAGACCGTTGCTAAAATTAATTAAATTGTAAATCTGAAGAAACCGTTGCTAAAATTAATTGAATCACAAAAATCTGAAGTATCTGAATGATTTTATGGTAAAATACTGCGGTGAGGACTTCTACTAATATTCTGAAAATTTTTTGCTGTAGGGCGTAGGAAAACACCGACAAAACTTATAAATTCAATTTTGGACTGGATTTTGTTATTGCTGAAACATATGAGGCTTTAGGCTGTTTCTGCAAGATATATGTACATGTTTCAATCTCAAACAAGGATGCAAACAGAACTTTGTAAGGAAGAGGTACAAGTTTGTTTTGAGGCAAAAAATATTTCTAAGAAGGAATCAGCCCTCACCCTGGTTGCGAACCTGATCTCGAAGCATTTCAAGAGTAAAAATTTATGAATACTAATATTGTGGCAAACATCGATCCAAAGTACTGCTGAATAATCATTAGATTTAATATGTTTTATTTAAAAAAATCACACGACTTGGCCGACCTATCTGATTGGAAGCTGACTTTTGGCGTTTGTACGAAAAAGCGCACCAAAGAATTTTTAACAGAAAAAATTGTGATGATTTGGAAAAAGACTATGTTTAGATATTGCTACTAGCCTATTTTTACTTTTTTCGAAAAAATATTTTTTGCACAAGGCTTTAAGCTTTAAACATAATTCGAAACCAGTATTAACTTGATTTAAATCAAAATGTGACTCACGCATTTTTAGCACTGAGTTCTTTATTTAAATAAGCATGTTTTTCAATTATGAGAAAGATTATTTGCGAAGTCGCCTCAGGTATCACGAGCTCTAATAACGCGGTTGATGGTGCTAGTACATTGATGTAATTAGACGTCCTTGGAATTACTAACAAAGTAGTCTACGCCAAGCATTTCAAGTTCTTCTTTACAAGAAGCTTTCGATGGCGCAAGAGGGCAACTTTTTCTCTGGCTATCGCTGAAAATGCTGTTCCACCTACAACGTGACAATATTACTTGTATTAGCAAATTCGCACAGGTTTTCAACAAAAACGTTTGATTTTGGCTTCGTTTTGCAGAGTAAATATTAAAAATAGGACCTAAATTAAAGCCAACAATAACCGAAAAAAATAGTTGCAAAAAAATCAAGGCATAATTATTTTGGTCCAAAATGCTCTCTAGGCTACGTCAACATCACTCAAAACAGAGCTGGCCAAGCTTTCGTCGAAGCAAATCAGAAATAATATTTCAAACAAATTCTCCTGCTTTAAAAAAAATTGACTAAGCTAATAACCGACTTCCACTTATACATGTAGTACAACATACATATGATTTCATCCTTTTGAGATTGTGAAAACTTTTCAGGATATAACGGGTAGACAAACTATACTTTCAAAGAGTAAATGACCGCCTTCCCCTGGAGATCCCCTTTCAAATCTACATTTTTGATTGAAGAATACCCTGCTCCCCTGCGCTCAGCCTCAAATAGATCCTTGTATTTGAGTCAATAAATCTCAAAGAAAATTTATTTAGGTCTCTGACATAATCTAGAATCCTTAGCTTCTTTTTTTATTGCATTAACCTGCGCGTGTAGAAGCAAATCCATGAGACTTTCTTTCTTACCACCTCGAAAGCTGTTTTTGTGCAGTCAAGGTACATCCTGATAGTTTACAATATATTTTGCTTTTTTGCTTTCCATTAAACAAATTTCATCAATTGATACTTTATTGTTTAGTTAAGAGTACTTGTGTTAGATGTACACGTAAGCACACGGTGTTTCTGTGTTGGTGAGGTGGATAAATCAGCTAATGGCTATTGGGGAGTCCTACTTCTGTCGATTTCTTCAAAAAGATACTTATATTTTGCACCACTAACCAACTATTCAAAAACAAAACGATGTAAAACTGCCAGATGTCGCCATATTTCTTAAATGCAATCTTGGCCACTTAATTAGTCGGTAGACTAGAGCAGTGTTCCCAAACTTTTTGTCTGTTGGCACAATAAAAAAGCTAAACCATTTTCGCGGGCGCACCAGCCACATAAATCTATTCATGTTGATCACGAGTAGCATTACAGGTGACAGCTAGAAAGGCGATGACCATTTTTTGGGGCAACGTAACACCATCTCCAACTTTATCGACCCTTACTTCATGGCAGCATTTACTCAATTTTGACTAAAAACTTGTAAGAATATTAAGCCGCGGTACACAGTTTGGGAAACACTGGACTAGAGTGTTTTGAAATTGCAACTAAGATGTCCAGTAAAACGGTTTACGCTGGAAAAGAGCTGAAGAAATATGATGCATAAATATTTTAGTGGTCAAATGGCATTAAGTTAGGTTCATTCAGTTGTAGAGCTTGTACGGAAAATATTAAAAACCTGCTTTCAAAACAAAAATTAGCTGCAATTCGATCGGCCACAGAGTCTATTGTATTGTCATAGGCTCAATATAAAGTTTTAGTGATAAACTCAAGAATCGTTTATTACTTGATTGTTTTAATCCTGCACTTCCTAATCACTAGGCCTTCAAGTATTTCAAAATTAATAGTTTTACGATGTGTGACTAGCAGCAAAACGCCTTTTTCGAAATTTGGTGTTATTAAATGATCAGCAAAAAAAAATAAAACATTTTCAGGTTGAGAAAGTGCTGAAGCAACAAAGCATTTACTTTTTCGCTCCCGCAATCATCAACTGATGATCTCGGGTTTTCAGTGTTTCCCTCAATTTTTTTCAAATTGAGTTACAAAATTAGTTCATCAAAAAATGGATTTGTGACTTTATTTCTCATCCGATCTTCATAAAACTTTCATAAGATCACGCTTAATTCCTCACGCATCGGAAGCTGTAAACTTTGTGCCATAACTCTTGGATTTTTTTACTAAAAAAGGTTAAGAAGTTCAAGAGCCCAGTTGGAGACGACAAAAATTGCCAAATTTTTAGCAAGAGCCAATTATCTTAAAATCAAATTAAGATTACATGTTTACCACAAAACCAAAGCCTTTATCATTAAAATTGTCTGAAAGCTACTTTTGTGGGACATCATTTGACAAAATTTCAAGCAATAATAATAAAATTTATCCATTAAAGATTTCAAATTTTTTAAGGATTTCAAAACCCCTCAAACAAATTTGTATGGTGAGTAAAAAAAAGTAGATTTAGTTTTTAAAAATTATAATATGTTGCTAAATACTAGTTTCATTTGAAAGCGTAGGAAATTTGCTTTCCAGCAATATATAACTTTTAATAGTCTAGGCTAAGCGTTATATGATATTTACTGATTAAAGATGGTACTGAACATGATGTCAGTTCAAAACCTCCAAAAATTTTTTAACTTAGCTTTACTAAATTATAATTTCTAGAAAAACTACAACCTATAAAAAGATAAAATAAATTGCAACTATTTTACCGTTAAAGTCGTCAGTTAGTATCAAGTTTTCAAATACAAGTTTAAAAGCTAGCAGAAGTTTGTCTTCTCTAAATCAAAGTTTGCTGTATCCCCCTTGTTTCTCAACAAATGAGAGGGGTGTAAAAAAAACTTCTGCTTCATTGTTAGTGACAACACATTCTATTTATACTTGATATTTTCTGAATCTTGAAGAAATTTCCTCTTCAAAAATGCTTAATGTTACAGTGTTTAGGCAAACCTCTAGCAGAAAATGACTGAATATATTTTGGGTACTACATTTAACTAACAAAATTTGGTAGCGGTCAGTACCGGTTAACAAAAAGATCATGGGCCTCAGAAAGTTGGAAATTGTAAAAAACCTAGGCTTTTAGGCAAGTTTTGACTGATGTACCTTGAAAGCTTATTTCTTTAGCATCATCTAGCGACCGTTTCTAAAAAAATTAATAGAAAATAAAATGTGTAGTGATCTTTGAGGTAAGGGTACTTTAACTTCGAATACAACTCAGCACTTATTGGGGGCTAATTTGCATATTCACACAAAAAAAAATTTTTGATTTTATTATATTCGAAATCTTCAAGAAATAGAGATTTCAACGATATATAACACTTGATGTAGAAGTAAACAGATGAGTAATAATTTACAAACAAACTTTGGGCGTTTTATGATGATTAATTATGATTGATTATGACAAATTACAATAGAAAAATTTGCTCAAAAATGATCACCAGCATCATTCGGTACCATACAGCAATCTATTACATCATGTTAATAACCCGCGACCGGTTTCGATCTTATTGGGTCTCATCAGGCAGGTGTAAAAAACACTCAACAATAAACATGCTGAAAAAACAAATTTTTTTGATTAAGTTGCCAACCCCTGTATTAATGATAAGTCTTGACAATGATCCTGCACCCCTATTAGGGCTCACCGACGTGACTTGTTGTCCATGTCATGTGTATGTGTCCTTGAATGTGACCCCCATGATATAGGTATTGCTGTATCATATTGTTTGGTATTGCATTTTTTGCACCCAATAGCATATTTGTTTTTTCAGCATGTTTATTATTGAGTGTTTTTTTACACCCGTCTCATGAGACCCAATATGGTCGAAACCGGTCGCGGGTTATTAACATGATGTAATAGATTGCTGTATGGTACCATATGATGCTGGTGATCATTTTTGAGCAAACTTTTCTATTGTACTTTGATGCTGGAGGCAGATTCTTCTCAATAGGAGATCGCCTTGAAAATTGCTAACTAGCCACTAGCAACCCCTATATTACAACAAATTATGACAGTTTTTCGCTCTGCCACCTTGCGGACATTTTTTTTCGCTACGCACGCCGGAGCAAAAGAGTTAAGAAATAAATGGTCTACAATGAACAAATAAACAAAATATTTACTTTCGTAATGTTGATTTACAAAAAAATGTTTTTAAGCTGAGAAAAGAAAACAAATATCAATTGCAACATACTATCAGCAGAAACACTTCCGGCTATTAGCTCCAAATTTCCATATATCCTCAGTTGACAATAATATTGATAATCAATGCTTCCCCTTAAGTAAATTTCCTAATACGCCACTGCTCGTAGTGGTCCCCTAAAGCCACTTAAGAAAAAAAGGTCGTGAGCAAAATAAAGGTTGGAAAGCACTGGATTAACCAGTGTTTGCTGGCTTTTCCTTTAATGGAAAGCTTAACACAAACATTATATACAAAATTTCAATTATTGTGTCACAGTATTGTTTGTTGCGTGATTTTTATAAAGAACGCTTAAGGCATTTTTTCATCGCAACGCAAGCTAATGCATGACACTGTAAAAAAAGCATCTTGAAGAATATTCTAACCGGCTTATAACTAAAGAAATACTCTACGTTGATTGCTATTGTTGCGAGGTTTTGTTTGAGGCGAAAACCTTAACACAGGAATTGGGTAAAACGGATTTAAGTGAAGGACCGGCTCCTTGTGCCTCATCTCTTCCCCCTAACTGTGCCTGAGCCGGGAACAAAGCACATTGACTTTGTTAGGGACTTAAAGCACTATATAATTACAAAAGGAAACGCATCAAGTTGTGAAATAGGCTTACTACTGAAGGTCATGAAAACAACTCACTAGACCAGGAGTGCAAATCCTAAAATTCACCAATTAAAGCAAATTTGAATTGCGCCATAATATAAGCAATCCAAAAGCCACGATCTCAAAAAGGTTTTGAGTGCAACAGCTCCACCTAATTCAGGTGAATCTACAGCACAAAGACCTTGGTACAATACTCTTCCCTCCCGTAAGTAGGCCACTCTTACCAACTCAAATATGTCTAATAGAAGTACTAAAAAAAAATTTTAAATAACAACCAATATACGAAAGTTTAAAAATCCTTACCGGAATTTACAAAGAATCACCGTACGAATCCCTCTTTCTATATTTCATTGTTTACCGACTAACCAACTCTACTGCCAGGGCTACCATAACGTCAGTTATGGGGGGTTAGAAATATTGGTTCAGCGGCTGCGCCAGTTTCATACAAATAACATTTCTTAAGGTTGTAACAATAACTTGGTAGAAATGAGAGCATCGCATCTATACAGTTCACTGATTATAATTTTCGTTCTTGCCCTTGTATTATTTCACAACAAATTAAAAGCGGTATATTAGTTTTGTAATATATCATTTTACATCAATAGGCTACATATGACCAATAGCCTTTACAATTTGACAGTGAATAACAAGTGCAGTTGCTGCCTGCTATTGCTTTTACTAAAGTGATGCCAAAAGCTTAGTAGCTAATTTAAAACAAGCAAAAATCCAAAATCAGTCTTCAAAAAATCCAGAAAATTTTGCATGAAAAATTTCAAAATTTGAAAATACTTTAAGCAATAATTTTAGGACCATCTCAAAATAACAATGGTCCTAAATAGCAAAAAATTTTCTATAATTTCTACGATCTGCAGTTAATCTCCAGCATTATCCTCGTTCCATCTAATTGTTCTACGCTTCAGAGTTGAAGACCAAATATAAAAATGTCCTCATGCCAAGCCCTTACCAATGTTCTATAAATTGGAGCAGGTCTCCAAAAATTATTACAAAATACTTCAAGTTTTCTTTCAAAAATCCCAAGATTTTTTTCAAGACATTTTACAAAAAAACTCCTAAAAAATCTCAAGAAGACATTTTACAAAAAAACTCCTAAAAAAATCTCAAGAAACCTTAAAAATTTCCATGATCTTGGGGTAAATTTATCAATATTTCAACTATGACCAGAAGATTATGACAAAACAGTACTTTCTTAAAGCCTTTAAAGAAAAAAGGAAAAAGCATGCTTAAAAAAGATGCTTTACCGCTTGTTGCGTCATCTTTTGCGTCGTATTGTTGCCAAAACATTTTGTGGAGTTCAGTCTACTATTTACCAAATCGTGTTGCTGAAATATTTTGTGAAAGTTATCCTTGTTAGGATAAATGGCAAAAACCGATATTTACACTGTATATTTTGGAAATATATGCTGATAACGTGAATTGAAACATTATCTTAGAAAGCATGCTGAAAGCACTAACAACAAAATACAACATACATAAGTTTAACCAAAATACAAAAAATTTCATAAAAATGTGATTGTGAAGAACTCCGGTAGATAAAAGACAATTCTTTAATTTCGGTCAATACATCGGTAGATCTGGTTAGTTTGGATTATTCATATGTTTTCTAATTCGTTTTTTCACACGACGGCTTTATGTAATCAATAATTAATTCGATGACAGAATCAGGAAGGACAGCTCTAAACATATCATAAGTCTGTTTCAAAATTTGAATTTTTTCTTGCAGAATGATTAATTTTAAATATAGCTTACTGCAGAAATAAGTAATGAGATATCGCAGATGTTTGAACTTTCTTTTGTAAATTACGATTACAATAAGACACATGTCGCAGCTTTGACTTAAGCAACGAATAAAAGCATAGTTGCTGGAAAAGAGTGAGTGTGGTAAAACTTCATAATTCCTCCAAATATCACGGGGCTACATTAGCCTTTAAAAGCCGTCTTCAAATTTAATTTTTGCAACAGGTGCATTTCAAAATTCTAATAGCTTATGAGCATAATAGCAAATAACTTTATCCACAAAAATGATATCCATTTACACATCTTAAAAGCCTAAAGCCAAGGGGGGAGGAGAACAATAGAGAAATTATGTTGTCAACTTATCCAAGGGAGGCATGGTGATAAAGAACAATTTTTTAAAACCAAGAAGTAATGGCTAAATCTGGCAAAAACCGCCGACCTATTTTAAATTTCATAAACTTTTATCTTTTCTTTTCACTAGTTTAAGTTGTTTGCTGTCACAATCGGTTGAATCTCAAAATTAAATAAAGATGCACTTACTTGAAAAAAAACAAACTCGTTGCCGAAGGGATAGCGATGTTTGGCTCTTCAGCCAAAAGCGCGTTCAAAATTTTATCCGCCACGTATTCTTGCGTTAAAATGGGGCAAAAAGTTTTAGATCCTGTTTTAGGATTCTTAGCAAATCCGGTATCTATCCACGATGGACAAGCAGCCGTAGTTTTTACTCCAGAAATTCCCTCCCATCGCAGTTCACGTCGCACACTATCCATCAACCCCAAAATTGCATGCTTTGTGGAGCTGAAAAAATAAGCTAGTAGCTACGCGCAGGTAACCAGCCGCTCACGAGGCTAGCCTGTGGGCAACGGTGGCAATTGCAGCCCCAGAAATATCAGTCTAAGCGTTTACAAATAATTAATTCCTCGGTTTTTGACCGGATTTATGAGTGATTTCCAAATATTGGAGATTTAAATTTGCCTCTCAAACAATTGTGTCTCTTGATTATTTCTCCGTTATCTGAGTGAAGCGTAGGCAAATTTCATTAGCGAAAATGTAACTAGTTGTTCCAATCCAAAAATGACAGCTGTTTATGTCCAACCGACCACCTGCTATAATATTACTCCCTGTGGCGTACTAAAGGACGAGACTTCTATGCGCGCGCCCCCCTTCAGATCCTCCTCAGGAAATATCACTTTCAGTCATTGTACTGATACTGGTAACAAATAAGTCTCCTGATACAGCTCTGAGATTATTGATTTCCAAAATAAAAGGTCTTCACCCCGACTGTCCCGTAAAAATTGCAAAATGACATTTTCGCTCCCCCCTCTTAACAAATTTCTGCCTACACCTCTAACTACACCCATCCAAGTCACCGAAAAATATTTTAAAAAAAGTGCAAACGCAGGTTGTTCTGTGAGCGGCAAAGGCTTCACCTTGTTTGTCAGATGGTACCAGACAAGAAATCATCAAATGACTCAACAAAATGAGTGGCCTTTTCAACAAAAGTTGTAACTCAGAGACTGACTAAACTCGGGAAAACAAAACATAAAGATAACGGAGCAAAAATCCAGCTATTGTTAGCTAAAGAACCATTTATAAATCGAACAGTAAATTACCAGTAATCTGCAAGATAGCCAACTCCCAAAAATCCAGCTTGGGAAGAAACAGCTAATATATGACCGTGATTTTTGCGTTTCATTGCAGGAAGAAATTCCTTTATTGTCTAAGAGAAAAACATAAATTTGTAATGATTCTTTCATTAAACGACTTCAACCCTGGTCTGTGGTCAAATATGACTTAAAACTGTACATGGGAGAAGCTAAAAACAAAATATGGTTGCGGAGAAAAGCAGATTTTTTGAAAAAAAGCTTTCACCCTTTGATCACGTGATTCATCAATAAAAACACCCATTTTGAGGTGATCTCTAAAAATTTTTTTATTCTTTCGGAGACCAAGTTTAAAAAATTAGTGTGAAAGCAAAGTACTTCTTGCCCATCTCCTGGCGGTGTACGCCAGTGAAACCATACCACGCCTTTGAATTTCAATTTGATGTTTAGTCTACTTGATGGTAGGAGTTGGGTTTTGAACTTGTGCTATTGCTAGCAGTTACTGGTTCAAACCGGCGTTTAAAAAAACTTGTAACAAGTGTTGAGAGTTGGCACTTTTTTGTCTGGTCACACTATTTTTAAAGATTTGTGTTTTGACGCAGAAAGATTGTCTTTTACCTTTTTTAGAAATTTTTTTCATTGACTTAATTTCTTTTTGTTTCTCCCAAAACCAACTCCTAAAGTTATACCTTTTTAGTTTGTGGTTCTCACAGGAAGCCAACCAAATCTTATGAGGGTTCGTACAAGGTTTTAGTAAGAAAAACTGTAAATTGGTTCGGAGTTGTAGCGGGTAACTATCCTTTGATGTAAGTGGTGAGCACCAGATGATTTTGTAAAATTTAAGATGGGTACTTTTAGCTATTTTTTTAAAACATTTGACGTAAATGTCGATGAAATCTTTGACTTCTCTTTGGGTTGACTTAATTAAACAGCAATGATTAATTGTAAAAACTGGTTGTACTAGTCTACAGCATCAAATAAGCCTTCAAAAAGTTCATGGCATAACAAAAAGTCGGAAACTATACTTGCCAAAGCTGAAGGACTGTAATCGAAAAAGGGCATGTTTCACGTTAACGTTTATTCTGCAGTCGCTAAAGGTATTGAAAAATCAAATAAACGTGATCCAAGTTTTCGGAAATCATCATAACGCCCACAAGCTTTCAACACAATTGTTGGATAATTATTTTACTTTTGCTCTTAAGCAACTTTGGCTGCAACTTTTATTTGATTTCAATTTAAATTTTAATGCAGTTACTTTGATTGTTAATTTTTGTATACGGACGACGATATAAGCGAACTTTTACTATTTTCCAAAAGTGAAGGCGCCTTATCCTGCGTACAGTCAATAGGAAAGCAGAGAATTACCTGAGGATTAGTGCATACGCTTACAGCTTTTGGAACGAACAAACCAACCAGAAAAAGATCATTGCGGTCTTTACAAATTAATCATAATCATTTACTCGAAAATGTGCAAGGATATTGACTTGAAATGTTTTGCAGATCATTTCATCGGTACGGGATAAGAGATCAGTGACATATACAATCGCGGCATTGTTCACTAAGATGGTGACGTCACCCACTTCTTCTCTCACTTCTTTTCCCAGCCTCGAAAAAAAACAAGTACTGAGTGTAATCATACGTTTATCCAGGTTTTCCAACTTAAAAGCAAATTCTCAGAGGGAAGAAGGCGGAGTTTTTTGAGGACCTTTTCTCTGGAATCAACTTTTTCAAAGCAAGAATTTTGCCAATTCGGTCTCCGAATAGACGAATAGACGTGAAGACCTTTTCCTTTCCATATTTTTTGCTACCGCCATACGCTTTGAGGAGGAGGCATAATTTTTTCTCTCAAATACCCAACTGCATACGTCTTCTTAACCCGCTTTTTCTCTTTGTAGGGTCAAAGAAGCAGTAGCGCTAAAAATTTTGAAACTAGAAACAACCTGACTTTATTGTACAGTGTTAACAAATTTTGTTATGACAACCCAAACCTTCTTTTCTGTTTAAATGAAGGCACAAGGAGCTGACTACACAGCAGCTCTATTTGCATGATCTCACCTGCTACATTACAGTGATTTATCATTACAATGAGCTGTACAATCAATGCATTGCAACGTCGTAATCAACGCTGCACAAAGATCTGAGTTTTACCAAAGCGATCGGTGCCGGACTGCAGCCCCAACATAGCAAGCGACCTACAACTGGGTGTCGCTCAACACCATAAAAAGTGCCAAGAGACCCACAGTTTACAGACCACTGTTTTAACCCAATTGTTATGCACAAAACAAACGGAAATAGCTGACGGAGTGAAATGAGCGTTTGTGACATAGGGGGCGAGTTATCCGCGGTCACAAGAAAAACAAACAACTTGTGCTCAGACCCGCTTTAGTGGTGCAATACACGAACACAGCGCATTTCTACACAAGCACTAAAACCACGTATGGTAAACTGCCACATCGTGAATTTCTTATGGCTACATCAACACTTTAATCACTTGGAAACTGAACCATCAACCTCATGATTTTAAGATAGTGTTTTACCTCTATGGCAAGTAGCCGAAGTTTCTCGGTTGTTGTGTGAAATCGAAATGCGCAGATACAGTGACTAAGTATTTTATTGACTACAGTGCTTGAGTTAAACTTGCGTCCTAATTCACCTTTTGACATTCTCAAGTTTGGAAAGATCACAAGTGACATCATAAGCCTTCCCGCCTTTTTCTTCAATCCTTTTTGCAGTTTCTTTATTTCCAGTTTCGTTTATATCAACGAGCTATGAAATTACAAATGGAAGTATTGATTACTTTATAGCCTGTGTATTATGAAGAAAGGGTCGACAATTTCTGGCGCGATTGCCACTTGCTTTACCGTGGTTACTATTCATGGAATACCAAAAACTGATCTATCGTGTTCTTTGTTTCTTTCGTTGTCTGCAGCGCGTTACAATTTGTTAAATTGTGGCCCATATGCAATAATGTGCCTTAAACATTTGAATGTGTATCAAATCTCACTCCATATGAAGTGCCAGTCGTAAAGTATGTAGTAAAGCAAATTTTACTGTAATTAGGATATATTGTACCGAAAACTTGATTCCTAGTCCAAGACACATCACACTGCAACAAAGCATTTTTCCTTTTCAAAGGCAAGTCACAATGCTACGAAAACTTACTTTCTTCTTAAAGAAAAATGATACTGCAGAAAAACCATTATTACTCTCCGAAGACAAATCGCATTGCAGTTAAAATACAATGGCCAAATCACGCTGCATGGTGAAGTGCCATCTGTAAAATAACCCTACTAGTAAAATAGCCCAACTGGTAAAATATTGCTCCATGCAAAACATGTTCGGAAACGTTTGTGTCAAATCGCAAGCGGTTGGTTGCGATGTAGGCTACTGTGAAATGTGCCGGTTGCTTATAAGTAGGCTACGGCTTTGCTGTGCAGTCAACCAAATCTCGCAGCTTCTGAAAAGCTCCTAGCACTATTCTACAAGTAGCCATTTTACAAAAGGCACTTCACCGTGTTTTCGCTGAAGTGTAATTTGTCTTAGGAAATAATAACAATTTCGTTGCGAAATGGTATGTCCTTGGCAAGGCAAAATATTTTCGTAGCACTATGTTGTGTCGTTAGAAAGGAAACGTGTTTTCGCTGCGAAATGATTTGCTTTTGAGAAGGAAAAAACGTGGTTTTTGCAGCCTCATATGTCTTTGGAAAAGAAAAATATGTTTATTGCAATCTGATATATCTTTGTAAAGGAATCGGGTTTCGTTGCAAAATGTTTTGTCCTAATGACTGTAAAATCTTGCTTTGCTAAGCACTTTACACTTGGCAGCATATAAATCCGCCCTTTTTCGCCTGCTGGCAACTCGTATTCTGTTTTATTTTGGGCGAGAAAGTGCCTGCTTTATATCCCTTTGTACTGTAACTATGTGCAGTCATTGACCTACGCACGACAAAGGATTGACCCCATCCCCCAATTGTTCTGATGTGATATCAATTATTTGTATTATTTACTATTTAATGTTAATTAACAAAAATAGCAACAATGTTTTCAAAGAAAACTCTTGAAACTTTTTTGCTACCGTACCTCTGGTAGGAGGGAGCGCTTTTTCTACAGTGTATTGATTTTCGGTGAACTTTTTCAATCAAAAAGCTAAAAGAATTTTTCGCGCTGTCGGTCATTGTTTCAACTGATCTACAATTTGGAAACTCTTCTTCGCATGGCCACTGGCGTATTTAAAATGAAATGTTTTTGAGGGGGACCGAGCATTTTGAATAAATAAAGACCTTGTTTGAAAATCAACCTTTCGACGCAAGACTTCTGCTCATTTTGGTTTCCAAACAAGGATGAAGACGTTTCTTCATATTTTTTGCTACCATCATACCGTTTTAGAGGACCATCGCCTTTCATCAACCATCTTCTAATACGCCACTGGGCATGACGTACGTATCTGCTTCACTTTCGCACTTCTTTAATATATAAAGCTATTTTAAATAATTCGTAAACAGGTCCACTGCGTTCTAAAAGCTGCTTTCCCCCTGCTATAAAGAAAGCCGTCATAAAAATCCGTTACTGTCGTGACATCCACGGTGGAAACAAAAAGTGCTCACACCCCAGGGTTAAAAAAACACACCCTAGCATAAACAAACAGCTTTCAGCAAACATCAACCAAAGATGATTACTTTTTGGGGGCAAATTTGCAAGAAAGTTTCGCTTTAAAAAATATTCACCCAAGTCGGGACGCCTTCATGCAGATAGGAAACCTCACGGCGAAAAAGTTTGCTGCAAGGTAGCAAACTAAAATATATCATTCAACCTAAGTATTTCCCTTTTAGGAATACGGCGATGTGATAATTTTCACAGCTCTATTATTTGCAATACTCAAATCTAGTCGATTGTTTTTTAACACAAGCAGTAGATCTATTTAGCTTAGCGGGTATTGGTCATCTACACTTAAGTTTCGAAAGACAGAAAGGTGAAAATACAAAAAACACACTCAATCTTACCACTACAGTTGCTCCTAAGGCAGCCATTTTAACCGCAATTTCACGCCCGAGCCCATGACCAGCACCAGTGACGAGGGCCACTTCTCCTTTTATTGATTTGCGAGATTTTTTCAAAAATTTTCTACAAAAACACACAAATGTTTCGATTTTTCTTCTACAGGAAAGAAGATCGTCCATCCAAATAGGTTTTGATTGAGTCTGTAACCAGTTTTAGTTGAAAGTCCAGCTGCTGGAGGCGCTGAGAGGCTGACCTCGGATTTAAATTAGTGGCGTAAAAAATGAATATTGCTTGGGGTAGGCTTGTTGTGCCCTATTTCAAAGTTGAAGGATTTTTTAAAAATTAACTTATTGAAAGCAAATGTGGTGCTTTTTCTGCAGGAGGTATCACCATTTCTTCATACCGACATGGCATTTGCAAAAACTTGGGCCCCTAAATTGATCAAAGATCCCCCAAAAACTACGAGTCCGATTGCGTAGTTACCCTCATGAATACCCCTTTTAACGCTGCTGCCAAGCTACTCTTCATGCACAGCTCTTAATAAGATACTGAATGTAGCTCTCAATAAGAACTAAAGCCATGTCCCTCATGATAATAGTTCGTGATGCATACATACATACATACATACGTAGTCAGTCGATTTGACAGTAGAGAGCTCAATGATCGAGTCAGAGCAATAAAATAAAATGAAATGAAATTTCATTCTTTCATTTCATTATATGCATTTTATTTCATTTTAATTCTTTCATTTCATTACACACATACATACATACATACATACATACATACATATCTACATGCCTACACATCTACATACTTAAATACTAAATGGTGCTGCATACATACTAACCTTAAAAAAGCATAACATAAAGCTATAAAAATGTTGCCGATCAAAGCAAACGTTTTCATATTTTTCCAATTAGTGCTAACAGAAAAAAGTTGTGCAAAGTACAGTAAAAACAAATTTTTCAAATTATGCTGCCTTTTTGACCTACTGAGCTTTTGTTCATTTCTGTTGTAAGTAGATCCGCATTTGTACTGCGGTTGCTAATTTATCAACTGGTTGTTTTCAAGCTGTAATGATTCCAAGGCTAATTGCACGTTTTTATAAATTCATCTCATTTCTTCGCCAACTGAAAATTTGCCTTGGCACTCATTTGTACAATGTGGTGTGCAGGTACGGCAATCAATTAGTTATTGTTTTCCTGGAAACGACGTCAAAATGCTAATTTTTGCACAAAACGTTTACTGTTGAGAAGAAAAACCCTCATCTCAAGTATTAAAAACATCCAAAACATCTATTTATAGAATTTAGACAGATTTTTTGTCAATATGTAAGTAGGCAGCTATCAAAAAATCATTTTCTTGTTCACAAAAAACTCTTGTTTTTTCAACTGGTCACCAAATTTAAGTTCCAATTGTATGAATTCACTTAAATAGCAGCTCTGTGATTGTGATGAAACCCCTCGTCAAGCAAGGGAGGAGTACAATAGAAACAGAAAAGCTATAGTTTTCTTTCTTACAAAAATATACAGTAAAAAAATGCAAAGGAAAAGTTTTTAGGTACATCATATAACACAAATTTTACTCCACGATTCTACTTGTTACTTCCTAATGACTTATATCTAGTTACTGCCGCAAATCAACATGACTTGTTCTAAACTTTGCTTTTATTGTTCGGAAAGTAATTGTTTAAAACTGTCTTGTAACATTTTTTGTACACAATGCTAGTGATAAATATTGTACATACTTTAAGTTCTTCTAGCTCTAGAGCACAATGTCTTTGTGAATTATGTAGAAACATGATGTTTCTAAATTAATAAAACCAATCACAACATTTCTGTGACTAATTTGCAAGTTATGGCAATTTTTGAATTTCGGACCGCCTGATTTAAATCTCCATTTGATGATGAAGACAGATCAAGATAGCATTTTCGTAAAAGTGCAATAGAATTTATTTTTAGTTTATAAAGCACCCTTTCATACCTAATTTCTTTTTCCATATCACATATTTTCTTTTCTTTTTCGTATCTTCTGTGGTGTGCGTATAACATATTGCAGTGCCATTGGCCAGAGTTGTAGTAATTCTTTTGAAAAGTGGTCTTGAGTCGCACTCACATTCATTCAAAAAATTTTTAGAAGGATGCGGAATCGACTCAAGTCTTTACTACAAAGAACTGGGGCTCGGCTCGAGTCCAGTTAAAAAATGTCTTGCGTCAATAAATTTTAGTTTTTTTGCTCAATCTCATTCACAAAAATATACCAGGTACTCCGTCAGACGGGATCAAGAAACGGTTTTCTACAGAGCGCGACCGTCAAGTTGGAGGTGCGCGCACTGCACTTCCTTCATCAGATGGTTTGAAAATGTCGTAGTCGTTTAGCGGTGCTGTCAGTAAAAGGTCAAAGCAGGTCGGGAAAAGAAAATAGAGCAAAAAACCGATACATACGGGATCTACTAGGCAAAAACCAGTCTGCAAAGGCACAAGCTGAAAAGCCTACCAATATTTTTGATCTAATAGGTCTCGTGTCTATCGATATCGAACCTTCTGTTAAGCGCAACCCCGATGCATGATTTACATAAACAGTTATGACAATTTTCAGTCATTATAAGACAACTTCCTTCACCGCTATCGGATAAAATGTTATCTGATTCAATATTTTTAAAATGCAGTAAACGCAACTTCTGAAATTGCTGGAATCGGGACATAAACAGGTGGAAAGTTAAAGTTATTGTTGCTATTAATCTCGGTTCTAATTTTTTTGAGCTTTTTCTTGTGACTCTTGAGTTTAGCAAGCAACAGTAGATTTCTTGAGATTGGCACTGGTCTAGCCATGCTTGAAGTTTTGTTTTTCATTTCCAGTGCTTTTAGGTCAAAATGTTTTTGATTTGTCAAGTCATTGAGTCACCAGATTTAAATGTTAAGCAAAATAGTATCAAATTGAAATAAAAGACTTTTAAGTCTATGTACTGTAGAAGTGATGAACAACTTAGATTTGGTTTTGGATTTGGCAAATCTAAAAAAACCGCTTTTTACTTTGTCCTCTACTTGCTTTGCTTGAAATTGTGTTTGCGACTAGGACGGTAGTGACAGTTGTCCGTGATGGCGGGCTATTGATGAGACGCGCAATTTGGGGAATCTAGTACTCAGCCATCTGTTTGTTTTATTTTCTGAATAGCTTACCATTTTTTTTGAAAAAATTAATAATTTTCGGAAAAGTGCAAAGCGGTTTGCAATTATGGCCAATAAAAACTATTTTTGCGAGACATAACTAAGTAGGCCCATAAGTAATGCAGAAACGAGTAGGTATGTACAAAGGTTTTATAAATTCGAATTTCTATGGACTCGAATTGAAAAGCACCCGAGATTTGGTGGACTTCCACTGGAGGTTTGGTGGACGCGAACTCGGATTTGACTCAAGTATTGTAGAAAGGGACTTGGACTCGACTCGAATCACGGTTCCAAAAAACTCAGTCTTAAGAGATGTTGGACGCAGACTGACTCGAGTTCTTCAGATTCGTTGCAACTCTGTCACTAGCCTATCATGCAGCATAGCACTTTAATGGAATCTCAGCAACTCCATTTTACGATGCAGCGCTATCAAACTAGTAACGAAATTTGCAATCTGAACACGCGCGTAGCAGAAAAATTTTCGAGTTAGAGTTGCCTCTCAACTTGTTGTGATTACGTTATTTTGTACATGATTAATTGATCCTTTGCGAGAGTGAACTTCTTCAACCAAGTGTCAGGTGATCATCGGTATTAGGAGGCTAAGTATTCTAGTGGACATCACAGTTCATATTCAGTTTAGTGCAGTGTCATTCTAAGATAGGGATGAGCAACTTGTGGCCGCGATATAAAATTTTGTGGCCCGCTTAAAGGATTGCAAATGTGGTGGTGAGGATCTTTTTTTTTAGATCCACACTTTCAAAGCAACATTTATATCAAATATTTCTAATTTTACGAGTGCAAACCAATTTTGTTATGGAGATTGGTTTGAAAGTATTGTTATGCTGCTGGGAAAGTGTTGATTTCCAAAAAGTAGAGATCTTCATCTCTACTTTGGATGAACACAAATTTTTACAGGCCCGCTAAATATTTATACACCCAGAAATCAGCCCGCCAGGAAAAAACGTTGCGTATGCCTATTCTAAGATGTTTTCTGCAGTATAAGGTTTTTGACATCAAGAAACCAACACAAGTTTACAGGTGGTAAAAATTTATCCAACCCTGTCGACCGTGGGTAGTAGAGGCCTACCAAAGTTTCTGTAGACAAGTGATGAAGCTAACTGCATAGAAACCGGTAATGGAGTGATTTCTTTTTAGAGTTAGACTGCGTTAAGGAATGTCGCTGTTTAGAAAAGAGAGAATTTTGTCTGAACTTTGAATTTTGATTAATATGCAACAACATTTAACTCTGCAAATGCGGTCGGCATCCCTGATCACTAGACGAGTGACCGCCACTGAAAAACATATTAATCCAAGTCTGAACTTTGATTAATATGTATTTCAGTGGCGGTCACTCGTCTAGTGATCAGGAATGCCGACCGCATTTGCAGAGTTTAATGTTGTTGCGTCACGTCAGGTCGACGTTGATGATGGTGCGCCCAGTTAAAACGCAAATGACTGTATTGATTGCTTTTTCTACCTGTTTTTCATGTGGGCTGTGATTTTATTCTGGTTTGCAGTCTTCTGCTGCAGAGCGCACAAGAACAAGAGCAGTTGCAGTAATCAATATGAAATACTGTCGCCAGCCCATGTTTTTAGAAAACCACTGGCAACGATACTAAATTTGCATAGTTGCCATCGTTTTCTAAAAAGTTACAACAGCAAAACTTTCCAAAGCTTGTTTGTCAGCCTTTAGGATATTGCATCTATCCGATTCAAAAATTATTTCTTTTGGGATCCAAAAAATCTTGTTTACTCCCTACTTGCTGGCTGTTTTCAAAAAACTTCTGGAGATGCATCAATGCTGCTCAAATAAAAGATCGCCCGATGGAAAAGAAAGACCTTCTAGAAAGCGTTATTTGGTGTCAAAAATACCCAACTCTTTCAAAAAAATAACATTTACCATATAGTACTCGGGCAAAAATTTTTACGGCTATCTGAGCAACCTGAACAATTTTTCACATATTATTTAAATTTGAGACTAATTTAACAATAGTACCAAGTAGAAAGATATGTCAAATGTATACTTTTATCATCATTCAAATAACTTTATGTATATCATACATAACAACTAATAAATAATATTATTATCTGCATACAGGTTTTGATGACGTCATTTATGACATTACTAATGGTCTAGAGTGAAATTTTATAACAATGATTGCGAGTATTTCTTGCTCTACTCAAGATTCTCTTAAATGTAACTCTCAGTTGCTTGCAATGTTGTTGTGATGTTAGCAGGCAGCGTAATACTATAGGATATCATAATAGAAAAATAACAAATGTAAAGCTAAACCTATCTTATCGTGGCTGGAGAATTGAATTGTGCAGTTTTTGAAGATCTGTGTTGGATTCTTTAGACTGGTGGTTGGTGGAGAAGTCTGCGCGATTTGGGAAATCTTTGGCTTGTCAACATTTTCAGTCCAAATTCAAAAATTGTAGAACATTTTAACTTCAAGTTCAGTTGGAGCGTTGCAAGGTGCCGTCTGTCAGTCATTTTTTACTTTGAAACTGACGTCAAGGACTCAGCTATATTACTTGGGAGATTGGCAGACATCTTATCTTGGCTCTTCTACAAGACTGATTCTGCAGGAAGTTGAAGTCACGGTGCAATTCCACTTTTTGAGAAGAATTCTCGAAGGTTTCTGGTGCAATTGCGTGAGATCAGTGACATCGGACCTTCAGCGTGGCAATTCTTTACCGAAAGCTTGGACCATCCCTTCCTTAAGAACGGTTAAATTTATTTTTTATTATTTATTTAATTATCTCATATCTATCTTCCACACAAAAGTGTAGTATGCCTTTTGTATCTAACGTTAAGAATTGCAAAAATAACGTAATTCAGTCGACCTGTAGTGGAGCGCCTTCTGCAGGGCATGTAGAGGGTGACCAAACTGCTACAGTTGGGTAACTAGGCACCGACTTTATATCTCAAGCCTACCCGATAATGTTAGAAGTGAATACTCGTAAATTTTCAACGACAAAGCGACAACTTTCGATGCGTTTAAAACGATCGCGTGATGACCTTACAAGATGATCATCGCACGAACATTTGGTCAAAGCCCTCGAACAATTTAATTTAATGAAATTAAACTTGACTACATTAAGTATAAAACGGCTTTAAACTACGTTTTAGATCCTGAAGTTTCAAGGGAGCTTTTAGAAAGCGTAGCTGATCTGTTTAACCAATGCTTTGGTCTTTATGAAAATGCTAAAAAGGGTATGTTGACCTCACCGAGGAAACCTTCAGTCTATCATGAGGTCGATGGGACAATTGAAGTAGAATGGTGTATCACGGGTTGCTAAAAGTGTCAACGTGACATCTAGTAGCACCTTTACAGCCCTGCCAGTTAAATTAGATAAGAAACGGGCTGAACTTGAAGCTAGACATGCTTTCGCAAAAGCCGAGGCGGAAGCCAAACAAAAACATGCTCTCGAAATCGCAAAAGCAGAAGAGCAACTTCAAATCGCTACGGCTAAATTAGATGCGAAAGAGAGGCTGATTGCGCTTTCCAAAAGAGGTTCATCAGTGGCTGTCTCAAGCAAGGCAGGCCCCATTAATTCCTCGATTAAGTTAATGGGAAGGCGCTCAGACTTTCCTGAGGCGTTTCTCGTCAACTCAAAATATCACTTAAAGAAAATGCAATTGGGAAATTGTGCTGGAGAAAAGAGTTCTTCCTTGTTGAAAGGATCTGTAAACGGAAATGTAGTTAGATTTAGAAATAATAAAGCTTTCTCGCAGGAAAACTTTGAATTTCCCCAGGCTATACCCAACCGAGGAAAAAGTGTTTGTAAGTCGATTGTTCAAAACTTTGATTCGGCGTTAGGTCGTGTTGTGACTGATCGAAATGATTTTCTTAAATGGTAGCAATTTGCAAACTCGAGTGAAGTCACTTGTGGGCCCTGCTGTTGGAGATGGCGAGTACTTAAGGCGGCCTTCTGTTGCTCGTGGTGAGCCGGCATTGCCCGCTTACATCGAACGCCAAGACAGTAATGAATTTATAAATCTTGCCTCACAGATAGGCTATGACGGTAGCTACATAAACATCGTATTTTATGAAAACCAAATTTGGAGGCTTATGCACCAGAGTCCCTATGATGAACGTCGGCTCCAAGTTTTGAGAGCCTCGTGCATTGGTCAACCCCGGTAAGTGGTTAATTTGTTTTTTGCACCTATGAGAAATATAAGTACTTCTAAGGGATTGAAAGATCCTTGGATCGTTTGCGTCCGAGATATGGCGTTTCTGGTGGGCTTACTTTGGAACCTAAAGTTGCGAAAATCCGTACCGGACGTAGGGTGGCAATAAGCGTCGCGTCATTGAAAGCATTCAATGAAGATCTAAACACCCTTAAAGTTTATGCACATGCCCATGACGAGCTGGATAAGCTATTTGGGCAATCAATGTTGGACACTCCAAACCGATTACCTGGATTACTTAAACGAAAGTACCTTGATTACTTTGACAAAAAGAGTATTAATTTGAATCAACCTCGATTTGAGACTTTGTGCGAATTTGGAGTTCATAAACTAAACTTGATGGCCTCGGATTATACGCAGTCGTTTTTAAATCTGACGATAAGGATAGAGCAAGTGGGTCTGGCAACGGACATTTGGCTCAGACGTCAGTCAAGTCGCTGTAAACGGAGAACGTCCTGGCGCTCGCTGAATGGAAACCGCTGGCAAAAGCTCGCGTAGCTATTAATATTATAAAATTCATTCTATCAAACCTACCCCGGTGTGTTTTGTATGCAACGACCCGCGTTTAAAGCATTTTTTGACCGATTGTGAACTATTTGAAAGCAAAACTTCTGAGCAAAAGCGCAAAACTGTTATTTATGCAGCCAGATGTTTTAATTGTCTTTCTTTGGAACATTTTTCTCGAGAATGTACTTCTTCGTAGAAATGTCGTTTATGAGGATAGCATTTTAGCCCTAAGCATTCCACCGCTTTACATGAACTATATGTTAATTCAGACTCTGTAAACTTTGAGATCGCCAGCGCGAGGCATTGCCAGACTTTGGTGACACTTGGCGCTGGGAAAAAACAGACAGACACTGACCAAACAGTTGTGAAAAAACTGGCTTTCAATAACGATCTAGTGATGCTTCCTTCGTACGAGTGCCGTGAGGGAAATAAACCCTGTGACGGGCAAGTCTATTTTGGCATATGCACAGCATGATATTGCTTCTCAGGCTACATTGATTTCAAAGAGCTTGCGGGACGAGCTTGTGCTCGCTACTAAAACCGATCATGCAAAAACCATTCGCACCTTTGCCAAGCAAACTATGCGCAGTGATGGTCTTACGAACTTTAAAATTGAATCACTTTCAAATAAAGAAACCTTTGCTATAAAAAACGCTTTGGTTGTCCCGGACTTTATTGACGATGAGAACGTTCGGCCTCGTGCCGTAAATACGCAAAAACTTAGGCATTTCAAAGGGGTTAAAATTCCCACTATTCCTCAACGGCAAAGGATTGACATTTTGATAGAACAAACTAATAAAGAGTTGCTCACTGTTTTGGAGGAAAGAGAGGGTTTAAAAGCGAATGAATCTAATTACGTTCTGACTCAACTGGGACCTATAGCCAGCGTTGGTCATGATGAAGTGAGATCGGATTCGCACCAAGTCTTAAAAGCGAGAGTGAACGTTGATTGTGACACAAGCGAATGTGAAGAACTTAGACAGAAAATTACTATGCTAAAGGTGGCTTTACGACAAGTTGAATCGGAGAACGAGGAAACTCAACCCTCTAGGAGTGAGGAGCTTGCGTGTTCTTTGGTGAAACCTAACGTCAAAGTGAAAGATGGTCGTTACGAGATTCCGGTTTCTTTGAGACTGGATATTGTTAAAAAGATTTCCAGTAACTTTTCGAATGCCTTGGAGCGTACAATGTCTTTGCGTCGGAAAGCTATAGGCGATCCTGCTTTAAGCCGAACCCTTACAGACAAATTTCAAGAGTTGCTTGCTGAGGGCTGGTTGACGCATGAGGAGAAGAAGAAAGTTAATGGGCCTACTTGATATTTGCCTTTTTGTGTGACTAAACAAGAAAAATCTCGTGTTGTATATAATGGTGCAACCACATTTAAGGGCATCTGTCCTAATCATGCTGTTTTTCTCGGCACCGATCTTTTAAAAAGGTTGACTGACGTTTTGACTTGTTTTCGTTTGGATAGATTTCCTTGTATGGCCGACTTAAGCAAATGTTTCTTTCAAATTTCCATTCCAGAAGACTAACGGGATCTCTTCATTTGGTCTGGTTTAAAGATGACGACATAAAACTCGGTGAAGCCGAAGTATTTCGGCTTTCTAGACATGTCTGGGAGATAAACGTCAGTCCTTGCATTGCTCTTCACGCTATACAGCGCCTGATCAATAAAAATCTTACCAACGCAAGTCGATTGACTTTGGAAGCTAATCTTACCAATGCAAGTCGATTGACTTTGGAAGCTATTGAAAATAGTCGATATAAGGATGACTTACTCATTACTGCTGAATCCCTTGCTGATATTGAGGTTATTTTTCAAGAGACGAAGTCACTGTTCGAAAGCAGAGGCTTTAGATTGCGTAAGTGGTCGGCAAATCACCTGGCTAAGCCGGTTTTTCTGAGTATTTCCAAATGTGATCTCGTCCCTAATATCCGAAAAATTGACCTTGGTTCAAACCCTATGACAGACTCTAAAGCATTGGGTTTGGTATGGGACGTTACAAAAGACTGCCTCAAGGTTCATTGTAATAAAAATTTGACTGTACCAGCTAGACTGAGTCGTCGCGAAATGCTGAGCTTTCTTGCTGGCCACTTTGATCCATTGGGTTTTATCGCTTCTTGTCTCTTGGGAGGCAAATTAATGCGTGGTCTATCTGAAGCGCCTAATAGGGCGACGATTGAGCGTCGCCTTTATGAATGGCAAGTCAAAACTGGTCTTGTTATCTCAGGAAAATTGGACAATTTCTCGAAAAGAGTTGGAGGCAGCTAGGCTTTGCTCTGAACTGGTGTTCGCCGTGTCCAAATCGTTGCAGCATTTGTTTTGCAGCTTTTACTTGTGGACAGATTCACAAGTTGCACTTAAATGGATTGTAAACCCGGACCTTCATCTTCCGCGATTTGTAAAACGCCGTTTACATAAAATGCACCTTATGACTTCGGCTTGTGACTGGAACTATGTTCAAGGATCTTTGAACCCTGCCGATGTTTGTACAAGTGAGGACAGCGTAAGGAACTCTGATTCCTTTGCATTGTGGCTTAGAGGACCTCCAATTCTTTTACAAGGATTTTTGGATCCCAAGCCCGTGAGTCCCACCATGGTTGTTCGTAGTGCCAGCATTAATGTAGATTTTTTGTCTCTTGAAAGCAATACGTGCCTGGATCGGATATTTGAAAGTGCAACCGATCTATACAAATTAAAATAGCGTGTGGCTTATCTAATTGCTTTCAAACAGTATACTGTCGCTAAATTACAAAGCGTAATTTTTGTACAGCGAAACTTGATGTAGACAACTTAGATAACGCCTTTATGGATGTTGTAAAATTTGTTTGGAGAACCCATTTTGGGTCTGCAATTAAGCTTCTTCAGGAGAAATTTTCAGATGCTTATGATCTGATTTTAAAAAATTAGTCAGCAGTTTATCAGATTTGGAACACGTCCGTTGTGTTTCTGAATCAAAAACGCTGCGAAACCTGCGACGCTTTGTGGATAATGACTTGATGTTGCGTGTTGAGGGTTGCCTTGAAAACGCTAATCTCACAACAGACATTAAACATTCTACAATACTCCCTAGTAAACACCCACTTACTAGGTTGATCATTCTTAATGAACACGCTAAAGCTGGACATGCGGGTCCTTTTTATTTGTTAATGCGTACGCGGCAGCGTTTTTGGATTGTGTACGGAATTTCGAGCGTTAAGCGTTACCTAACGGAATGTGTAAAATGTGCAATGCGAAAAGCAACACTTGTTCGACAGCTGATGGCCGATCTACCGGCTTGTCGAGTAACTGCCACAAATAAACCCTTTAAGTTTTGCGGTGTAGATTATCTTGGACCGTATTTTTATCGCTAAAATCGTAGTAATTGCAAATGTTTGGGTTTACTGTTCACGTGCTTATGTACTCGTTGCATACACGTTTCGGGCTGCTGCTGATCGTCTTTCCTCTTTGCTAGGTTCCACAAAATTCGGTAATTCTATTAGAAAGCGCAACATCAAATGGGTAAAAATCCCTCCATACTTTCCCAGTCAAGGGGGCACTTGGGAGGGTATAGTGAAGTTATTCAAAGACACCTTTAATTGCGTTTTGGATTAATCTCGACGTGGACCTTCACTTATTAAAATACAGACTTTCACTTCAGGCGTGGTGCGCATAGTAAACGATCGCCCGCTCATTTCGCTTTGCGATAATCCTAATGACTTGGCTGTAACCATCCCTTCGTCTTTTCTTGGGCAAGGTCTCAACCCCAATACACCTCTAAGTGCGTTTCATGATCGGGGGGACCTGCGTCGTGACTTCCTTTACAATACAACTTTGGCCCATAAATTTTGGCTCTGTTAAATGCAAGGTTACCTCCCTACTCTATAAGGTAGAAACAGGTGAAGAATTACGCGGAATGATATTTGCACTGGCCAATTGGTCCTAATTGGAGATGCTGAGGACCTCTCAATGCGCGGGGCTTATCGCTTGGGCGGTGTACACCGAGTGCACCCTTACTGGCGGAAAGGGAAAGAGTTAGTCCGTAGAACAACTGTTGCTGTGTTGAAAGAATGCGGGGATGGTACAAATAAAATTGGATACATTCTTCGTGATATACCAAAAATCGCTTCTATGTAATATTTTAATTTGATTTAGCTGCTGTTCAATCGTTCCTAGGACAAAGTTTAGTCAATTTTCCCATGCTGATCTGTTCAAAGTTTTTATCGTTTTGCTTTTAATACATTCAATTTGGATTTTACTTCGTTTCTGATTTTATTCTTTGGAGAGACAACAGTGCAGGGAAGGTTTGGCCGTCCGCCTGCGACAAATATATTAAAAGATTCATCGCCGTCGTGAGGTGAATCCTTACCAACCACATATAAAAACGTTTGGAATAACAAAATATGCTTTTGCCTTCGAACATGCATAGTGTTTATTCTAATTAAGTGTATGTCAAGATGACGAGTTTGAGAACTGCAACACCAAGCGGTCGCATATTACTCAGCAGTGCAATAAATCCAATTTTTTAGAGTTGGTGTCTGCAATATAGAAGCGTCAACACTCCATCCGCCGTTCTCGATCCAGTCAGTTTTTTCAGCAAAACAACACGTGATATAACTGTGTCGCTTATTGCATCGCGGTGTCGGAGGATTGTAAGCGCCCTGTCCAGTCGCACCAAGGTATGTAGGCTCAGGACACAAAGACAAAGTTTTGTTAAAGTTGCCAGCTTTAAACTCTCGTTTGGCCTCTTTGTTGTTAAACGAAAGGCAACCAAAACCATTTTGTTTTTATTTATGAAGGTGCGCTGACAAAGCTGTCATATCGTGATTTAACGTCTTCTCCAGTGACCCCAATCTTGAGCAGAACGCGAAATTGCAATTACCAGATCATAGGCATAAGCATAACTGTTGGAGACCGTCTCTAGGAAGTCATAGTTATAAGAGTTAAAGAGTAGTAGAGCTAGCATTGATTCCTGAGGGACACCATCTCTAAGGCAACGTAACCTTGTTCGCTGCCTGCTAGCTGTAAATAGGGTGAAGCTTGCAGACTTGAATGGTAGCTCTTTGAATCTTCAACTATTTTTTTGCTTAAAAATTGCCATCATCTACGCTCTTCTTCAAATTGTAGAAACTTTGATAGGATACAAGCACGAAGAAAAGATTTTAGTGGCCAGTAATCAAATGCATTTCCGACACTAATTATTGCATTGAGTCAGGGCTTGAAGTTTTGCCGTGTTTGAGGCACGAGTACTTGACAGCAGCAGCAAACTCTCTTGGCGTGAAGTCGCAACAAATGTTGCATGAACAAGGTGTTGGTTTCTTTCAGAGTGCTAATTCTTCCTTGGCGGCAACTTGAGATGATTTTCTGTGTGCTCTCTTGTGCCGTATATCCAATTTTTGACGACCTGTGGAGCTAAGGAATTAGTTGAAATGGGGCAGTGGGAAGAGAATTGTCGTCACCGGCAGGAAAGATTGTTGATGATACTCTATGCCTTACAACAAGGAGCATAGTTGATGGACCAAAGAGCCTCTGTTCATTGCTCTTGTCTCTTTTTGTCAAGCTTGATTAGTAAGATGGTTGTAACCGCGCTGTACTTGGCTCCCTAAAGAGACTCAAGGAATGCTGGATAGAGGCTTCCGAACTATGCATTCCAGAATGGTGTGTAGACTTTTCTACGGCTGCGATAGATTGTTTGTTTAGTCGTGGATGGTAAAATAGAAAAATTTGCTCAAAAATGATCACCAGCATTATACAGTACCATACAGCAATCTATTACATCATGTCAATAACCCGCGACCGGTTTCGATCTTATTGGGTCTCATCAGGCAGGTGTAAAAACACTCAATTAAAAATGTTTATTATTGAGTGTTTTTTACACCTGCCTGATGAGACCCAATAAGGTTGAAACCGGTCCCGGGTTATTGACATGATGTAATAGATTGCTGTATGGTACGGTATGATTTTGGTGATCATTTTTGAGCAAATTTTTCTATTTTACCAGTCCCGTAGCACTCCAACTTCGGGCCCCCCCCAAAGTAAGCGCAAGAGCCCCTGCGCACAGGTCATATCACTTTAGAGGTGTAAAATTGAAAAGCTGCATTAAGAAAATACACCACAATTTGTACATAAGTAAACAGGCTAATGCAGTCCCGTAGCACTCCAACTTCGCCCCCCCCCAAAGTAAGCGCAAGAGCCCTTGCGCACAGGTCATATCACTTTAGAGGTGTAAAATTGAAAAGCTGCATTAAGAAAATACACCACAATTTGTACATAAGTAAACAGGCTAATGTCAGAATAAAGCATGCCGATACCGAAGGTGCAAGTCATAAAAAATTCGGCACCGATGCCAGAGTTCAGTAGGACATTTATGCAGACACTGCGAAACGAAAGCAATGACACTGAAAAACATGAAAAACTTATAAAAACACAGTATCATTTAAATAGTCTGGAGCGAACCTTTTTGTTCGCAAATGCTGTTATGACATTGTCATAATCAAGAGATCGGGCGCAGTCATTTTCGATTGACAACATGGCTAATGAAGATAGTCTACTGTCTGTCATAGACGTTCTATTAAAAGTTTTGATCAGTTTCAATTTGCTGAAGCTTCTTTCAGCGCTGGCAACAGTTACGGGGCAAGTTAGTAAGATTCGAAGTGCGATGTACACATTCGGATACAATTCAAATAAATGAGTCTTTAGAAGATAGTTCAGAAAGTCTTGAGCCGTATTGAGATTGCGTCTTTTTTGTAAAATTAAAACAAACCGCTGTAGCTCAGCGCTCATTTCATCAGAATCAATGTCACCGAACTTTTTTTGGAACTCTTTACAGCAAGTAAGAAGAGCATTTTCTTGTTGCACAAGCAAAAGTTTGTCTCGTGTGTACAAAAACGAAAAGGCGGAAGAAACCTCACGTAACAAATTAAAGCGCTCCTTTATTGACATAATAGCCTGGTCTACTAATGGATAGAAAAAGTTGCTTTTAAATTTCAGTTCAGGAGTAGCTCGTTGTTCCTCTTCACCTTGGTAATCAAACAATCTTCTTTTTTTTCCACTTCTTGACGGAGGAAAAGAAGGATCAATATCCAATTCCTGTGCTATTTCAACAGCAGATGTTGCGGCACTGTCATAACCCGTTGTGCGATAGTTTTGCAGAAACTTTTCAGTTGCCTGGATTTCCGTTTCCATTGTATGAAGGGAGACTCCATACGATTGAAGAATCTTGCTTGCTTTATTGACTTGGAATAGGATATCATACCAAATAAACACCGACAAAAGAAAACTCCATTTTGATAAATGAGCTATCAACGATTTTGATTCTGAGGCAGCTCTTCCATCTTTTCTTTCTATGGAAATGGCTTCCAAGTCTTTCAGTGCCAGCAACACCTCTTTTAAATTGTATCGAAGAGGTTTGATGCATTTAATTCTGCTTTCCCAACGAGTATCAGATTGTGACTTTATGGACAGCTCCACATGTTTCTTCAAAATTTCCCAACGCTGAGCAGAGGAAGAAAACAGCACATACAATCTTGTAAGTACTCCAAAAAATGTCAATGCTTCCGTCGATGAATTAGCACTGTCAACAACAACTAAGTTAAGGGTATGGTTTGCACAGGGCACGTAAACAGCTTTGGGACTGATGTCTAGCATTCTTGCTTGGACCCCAGAATGTTTTCCTTTCATGTTAGCACCATTATCATATGACTGACCTCGACAATCAGACAATTCGAGTTGCAGTTCGGTCGCTTTTTCTAAGAAAGCGTCCAACAAGCCTTTCCCAGTACTGTCACTTATTCTCAAGTAGCCAAAAAATGTTTCTTTAACAACAGCAGCTTCTTCATTACATAGTAAATAACGGAGAATGACAGACATTTGTTCATGATGTGACATATCTGAAGTGCAGTCCAAAATTATAGAAAAATATTTTGCCAATTTCAATTGCTGTAAATTTTCTTTTTCAACTTCTGTCGCTAGCAATTCAATTAGTTCATTTTGTATGGTAGGACTCAAATAGTGATCTTTAGTGTTTTTATTCTTGATTCTGTCTTGAAGCTCTTTTAGGATCGGATCTCTTCTTGCCAAAAGCTCAAATATACCCAGAAAATTTCCATTGTGAGGAGATCCTAAGACTTCTTCAGATCCTCTAAAAGCAAGATTCCTTTCCGATAGAAACAAGGCAATGTCGATAAGTCTCTCTAAAACATTTCTCCAAAAACGTCTTTCATTGAAAAAAATATTCATCTCGCGTTTGTCGATAGTGGATGAATTTCTTATCCCTTCAGCTAGCAACATCCATTGACTGCAGCATTCTTGGTGGGAAAGGCCGTTTTCATGGTCTTTCAGTTTTTTCGAAAAACCCTCCCATGTATTTATACCACTACAAAAGGGGCTTAGTGTTTTTCCAAATAGCTTACAACAAAAGCAAAAAACTTGATCTGATTCCCCAGAATAAACTAGCCACGACCGTGAAACACTTTCACCATTAGGTCATGCTCGGTTTGCATGTCTTTCGTCAGACTGGGCCACCACGACGGGTAGACTGCTCGGCCCCACCATCTGTCTGCCACATAAAGACGGAGGCATCCCGTTAAGTGCCCTGCCCAAGGACACAACAAGCAAGCTTGCCGGCTTGTCCTCCACACTATCCCTTATGTGCTGAGCGCCGAGCAGGGAAGCTGTGAATACCATTTTTTAAAGTCTTTTGGTATGACTCGACAAGGGGAATGAACCCCAGGTCTACCGACTGCGAAGCGGACGCTCTCACCACTACACCATCGCGCCGGTAACACCATTAGGTAACACACGTTTATAATGTTGGAGGAAAAACGTCGCCTTGGAGTTGTGTTATTATATGGAAAATTCATTATTAGTTGATGTGGTCCACGCTTTACTATATCACATCGTTGAGCATCAGAAATACTTTCAGGCCATTTACATGGGTCATCAGGGATAGGGGTAAATTGAGATTCAGTTATTTTTGATATTGAAGGTTGCGTATTGGCAGGTAAATCACAACTTACATTTTCTGGAAATTCACAATCACTTTGATGCTGATCGTCATAGTCTTCTTTTTCTTGTACACTATAGTTTTCTTCATCCCTCTCGGTACTAGTGCCAGGTCTACTCTGCTGAGTAATCTTGAAAAAATCTGTCATCTTGGGCAATTTCGCTACAGCATCTCGAGCAGTGGCTGCTTCTTTTCTCTTTTGAGCACCACTTTTTGAACGTTTCATTCTATACAATGTCAATAAAATACTTTATCTGCACTCTGCAGTGTATATATATATTGTCCCGGTATTTATAGCCAAACAGAATTCCAGACCATTCTATGATTGTTGCGTAACAACGGCATTGTTACGTCAATCGAATATTCAAGATTCTACCAGAAAATCAATCGAAATATTCTAGATTCTGCGAGATAAAATGACGTTGCATTCACTTATAATGTCACCAGCCAATTTCTTCCTACAGTTTAAATCGGTTGTAAACAAGTCTACTGAACTGAAAATAGTCACGTAGCCAAAAAGCAATTTCAGACTAACTTGGGCCCCCAAAGCTGGCCTGGGCCCCCCCAATTGGGGGGTTTGGGGGGCGGCTGCTACGCCTCTGTATTTTACCATAGTGTGGTGCTGGAGGCGGATCCCTCTTAATAGGAGATCGGCTTGAAAATGCTAATTAGCAACTAGCAACTTCTATATTTTTAGTCGTGGATGTCATAACCCTGCAGAAGCCCTGGTGAACCGTATTTGCATTTGATGTTTTTAGTCGTTCTACAGATGTAGTTGTGTTAGCTCGGGAGCGTTTCCAGTCAACCTTGCGACGTTTCATCGTTTGCTTTGGACAAGCGCAGCAAAATTAAGTGGATATTAAGCAAGAGTTGGTACTGGGAGAGAGGAAAATTTACCAGTACCTTTCTGGCAGACAAGTGGCTCTTCGAACCAGCCTTGGCAAAAGGCCAGTCAAGTCATGTTTCGGTCTTTAAGCGATCGAACAAGAAACTAACTTGTAAAAAATGGATTCGGATTGTAAGAAATGGCAAGATTGTCATTGGCAGCCCTTGCAACCAGACTTTCTCTGATTAACCTGGTGGCGTTTTACTCCCAGTCCACATGCTGACAATTAATATCAGAGCATATAGACATGAGGGAAAAAAAACTGGTAAACCCTAAGGCTGATGTGCGCGAAGGAGAAAATTTGTAGATGTTGATAATTTTGCAGTCAGGCACATCTACATTAAGCAACTCAATTTCAGACTCAGTCACATCAAAGGATTTTTGAAAAATGATATTCACAGCTTCTTTGCTTCACGCTCAGCACAAAAGGAGTAGTGCAGATGAAAACCAGCAAGTTTGCTTGTTATGGCCTTGGGAAAAGAACTTAACGGGACAACTACATCTTTTTCTTACAGGCAGGTCGGAGGCCGAGCAGTCTACTCGTCACTGTGGCCCAGTCTGACCAAAGACAGGCAAATATTGGGTAATAGCGACAGAAATTCGAGAACACGTGCATGAAACAGTTGCTTATTTTTCACACGAAGAAATTCTTTTCAAAAGGTGGTAGCAGCAAACTTAATAGCATTTCTGAAAGTTTCGGAGAAAGATGAACTCATGCAACTAAGTATAGGTTAAACAATTGCAAGACTAAGATCCTCAATACCACCATTCTGTTCGGTCTTGGTGTCGAAGTTAACCACATTTTTGTGTCATGTTGATGTCTGACAAACTAAACCAATTTGGTTTCAATGTAGGTTGGAGCAGTGACTTGCAGTTGCAGGATGACCGGAAAAAATGTTTTTGGAATGAACTTATGGTCGTTTCGGGAAACATAATTACAATGCACGGCGGCATGCGTTCGATGTAACGGAAAAAATTGCCACAATGCAATCAATGCAATGAATGACAATGTACAGTCATGAACAAAAGTTTAAGACCACTTGAAATTATTACGAGTTTCTAAGCACAAGGTAGTATAACACTTTATTTACATTTGGCAAATTGTTTTCTTTTGCACCTAATCAATCATAAACACATGGAAGACAGTACGATACAGTCTAAACAATCATATACAAAAAAATGTTCCGATTCTCAATATTTTGTGTGGCCTCCTCTGATTTTGATCACAGCTTTGATTCTTCTTGGCATACTTTCGATCAAACTTTGGCAGTACTTTTTGGATATTTCTTTTACCCAGACTTCCTTTATCGCTTTTACCAACTCTGCGCCACTTAATGGTTGCTTTTCCGACACTTTATTTTTCATGTTGGTCAACAAATTCTCTATGGGATTTAAATCCGGACTGTTTCCTGGCCACTGGAGAAGGTCGATGTTGTTGCTATCCAGAAAATTTGTTGCAACTTTGGAACGGTGGCAAGGGGCGCCATCCTGCATAAATATTTGACAATTGTCAACTTGCAGGTGAAGTTTTAGCTTCTCTGAGAGCATTTGCACGTATTTTGGCCCATTTATAGTGTTCTTGGAGGCAGAAAACTGAGAGCAGCGACACCATTTCTGGACATAGCCCCCCAAACCATCTGACTAGGAGGGCGTTTCACTGTTGGTATGGTGTATCTCTCATCAAAACGTTTTCCAGTTGGTCTACGGTGTGCCTCTATCGAACAACAAACTGTTGGAAGGTTGATTCGTCGGAAAAAAAGCACTTTTCCCCATTGCTTGGCGGTCCAATGTTGATGATTATTAGCAAACTGTAGACGCTTGGCTTTCATAGCCCCAGTAAGCCTTGGTTTTTTGGCCGGTTTGTATGACTTCATATTAAATTCTTTGGATAAACGCCTGGAAACGGTCATATGACTAATTCGACGACTTATGCGCAACAATTCGACCCTAATTTTCTTCATTGAACTCGTGGGTGACCTAACAGCTATCCTCCTCATCACGTTGTCTTCTGGTGCAGTGGTGACACATGGTCTTCCAGTCCTTTTCTTATCGGTGTAGGAGCCATCCTATTGATACTTCGCAATTGCTTGATGCACTGCTGTCTTGCTGCACCCCATTTGAGCAGATATTTGCCTTTCAGATAGATTTTGGCCGTGTAAGGCAACTGTCTGAGCCCTCTGAACCTCGCTTAGAGACTTTTTCTTGCCCATTTTAGGTACCACAAAAAATCAGTAAATAGCAAAAAAGTCAACCAGGAAATGTGGACAGAAGTAAGAATTGGCGCGAAATGAAACACAACGAAGAAAACAAATTTATGATATAACAATAAAATATGGCTGATGCAATCACATGCTAAATGTTGAAAATCGTCACTTTTGCATAGTGGTCATAAACTTTTGTTCATGACTGTATTGCCACCTGCTATAGATTTGAGCATTTTCAAATTTTTGAGTCGTAAAACAATATGCTTGATTGGGATCATGATGCTTATCTCTTTATTTTCATGTTGAAGTTTGAATGAAAACCACTGATAATCGCAATTCAACGCCTTTAGCTGACCTCATGTAAAGTTTCGTATCAAAACACCAAACGATTTCCACGCTATAACAATATTTCGACTTGGTTACACTCAAATATAAGCTTGGGAAACTTTGACAAAAAATCTTCTGTTACTTAACTAGTTGTAAAAAATTTTGCTCAACTTCAGATAGAGATTTGAAACATATTGATTTATAGGAAATTCTGCTTCTTTTGATACTAAAATTATATATGTAATATTTCTTTCGTGTTAGGTCGTTTCTTGGTCTATTTTTACTTGAATATTTTCACCCAAAACTGTATTGCACGATTGGTGCTGAATCAATACATGAGCTAAAATTTTCACTAAAAATTCATGCTTTTAAGAATTTCCGTTTTTAAACTTCAAAACCAAAGTTTGAAACGAAAAAAGTTGGTGTTGGTAACTTTTTAAACATAAGAATTCGGAAAATATAGTATAAAACCTAGGAACAAACAAAATTGTACTAATGGCATTAAGTTTTTTGGACATCCTAAAATGACCCAATTCTTTCCCATGAAAAAATCCTGGCTACATCTAGGACTTCGCCAGCTGAAGAATCTAAAATCACAAAGCAAATAACATTCTGGTCAACCTCTAACATATTTTGAAGGAACGCCTTAAATCACGCGCTCAGTCAAATAGCAGTAACTTGTTAATTAATAATTAAATCAAGTAATAAACAACATTGTGTTAACGAGTCATAAATGAACTGATTAGTGAGCCGCAAGCAATTGCTAATACCGTAATCAACTAACCAACTTCGGTCAAAATTGTATGGCAACGATCCACGTCAAGTCCAGTGCACAACTTCGCTTTTTCATCAACCTTACTAAATTTTAAGTTTCTTACCTTATTTGCTTTATTTTTTCTCAAGCCCTGAGGAAAATAATTCTATGCCTTTATTACCAAAGCAAAGTGCTTCAAAAACGCAAACGATCCGTAAGCTCAAGTCAATGACCAAACAGCAGCACAAAAAAATGAGAATATGTTGTATAGTTACAGCATAAAATTGGACGTAGAACACTCTTTAAAATAGCTGAGAGCTAAAAAAGCATGAAAATTTGAAAAGCTGTTGCTTTCGATCACAGTCAATGATGCCAACAGAAATGCTTCTGAAAGGCCAAATAGATGAAAGATAGTTTTAAAAGTAAACGAAATATAGCTACAAAGTGAAAAGATTCTGCTTTCAATAAAAATAAAGACCAAAAAGGGAATGCGGCAGAGAAAAAATTTACCACATTTTGAGCACTTTACCTCGCTACTTATCGTAATCGTTTTCGTCATACTACTAAGGCCATATGAAGACCAATAAATGTCCTGGTGGTTCCGGTGAACCTTTTTGAAAAAAAACACGCTAGACCCCCTTCCCCCAACGCAACATGAAAAGTTTTAATAAGATAGTGGCATTTTACATACCAAAATTTGCCCAAAAAGAGGTTTCTTGTAGAATAATATTAAATTCAGAGACGATATTAGGCGGGAGAAAGGTCCGCCCATGGTTGGGGTCACCAACCTACGGCTCGTTCATCCTTTAACTGCGGCTTTGCGTGGCTCGAGAAAATACGCACCATGAAAGTATTCCGCTTCATTTTGAGACAAAAGTAATCACTTTCGAGAAGTTGATCTCCATGGTTTCACAGAAAAAAAACATTAGGTGCTGCACCGAGTGTTTTCTTTTCGGTGAAAACAAGGGCCAAATGACTCTTCTGCGTAAAAGATTACCACTCGGGACATAAGGTGACAGTATTATAAGGGATGACACTCTGTTGAAAAAAACTTTTTATTTTAGCAAAGATCTTTCGACAAAGTTGGATTATAGGTTCTTTTTTATTAAAAATATTTTTAGTCGGTAACACTTTTCAAGTTTGCCTGATGGTGCCCTTTTTATTTTGAGATTAACTATTCAAAAGCAACCGAGTGCCACGACCTCCAATAACCATCCTAATAAGCCTTATGATTTTTAACTGCTTATTCTGCGCAGTACAGCATATAAAGCACACTTTTAAATGATTCTACTATCTAGATCAGGGCTGGGAGCAAACTGCTATCAGCGAGGTGAAATTGTGCCGTCCGCGTCCGCAGGTTGATCATTCAAAGGAATAAAGATCATCAATTAAAAAAACTCCTCACCTTTGAGTTGATCTGTAAAAAACAGCAAAACTCTTGAAAAGGGTCGGCGGTATCAATCCATTTAAGTAAAATTGTAACGCTTGGAAAAAACCTCCACTCTCCCAGTCTTTACTAGCAGTAAATAATCGTTAGAGGGGAAGAGTGATAGATATTTTTAAAACTGACCATGCGCGATAAGACACAAAGTAGCCTCAATTTCTATTTATCTGGCAGTAATGAGCATTGATTATTAATAACTTTTAGAAACTTGTTTTTCATTTGCTTTTAAAGCATGAAAATGTGAAAAAAGTATGTCATAAAAAATTTGTCCGGGTGTAGTTATCTATTTTCAGTTTTACTTGAATTTCTTCATAGTTATCGCCTTTAATTTAACAACTGCATCACCGATGCGATCTGTAATATGACGTAGTAAATGAGTTAACCCACTCACTTCCGGTAGCTTTTATGAAATTGCAGTGAGCGCTGTTGTCAAAGCAAATAAAGTAAAGGGGTACAGGCATCATAGGTTTGGCGTTTCTCAAAAACAAAGAACCGCGACCTGTTTTTAGGCCAGAGTTTTTGGATACCTCTATACGAAAAAGGGAGAACAAAACGTTGGATAATTGTGCGTGGAGTAAAGGCGTAGTTTGCGAATGTGCAGTTGCCATGCCCTTCAAATTTTTTGCTTAGGCGAGAAATCAAGTTGTTTTTAATTGTTACAGCTACAAAATATTGATTTCTCAAAAAGTCATCCAACAAATTTGAGATAAATTTGGTGGTCAGGAATGTAGACTATCGATCTCCAAAAAAGCCATCCAATAAATTTCATATTTTTGAACCCCTTTCCCCACCCAAAACAAAACAGTTTGCTTCGGGCCGCGCTACTGGTGTAGAGGCGCACAAAGATGTGGCGTCATAACATCTACCAACTGGAATATTTTCAGCGTTACTTTTCCCTTGGGAAAATCATGTTACGACCGCTCAAGTTTAACAAGAAAAGCTTGAAACACTGAACTTGTTCTTTAAGATCAAGACACGGCATTCCAAAAATTAAGCAATGCCGGTTGCACTGCTCCACACTTCGCCACTTAAACCAAAGCCATCGACTCGTTTTATTGAAGGACATTTTTACGTTATGAGGTCACCAACGCTAAACTTGCATGCACAGAGCAGCCTTCATTTAGCTATACCTGCTGTAGTCAGGTGTCTTTCTGACTTTGTGAAAAGTTTTATGAGCAGTTGGTTACTACAGTCAGTATCACTAACTGCAGCTGGCAAAGAGCAATCAATATAAAATTGATTTTTTTTTAAAATGCGACTTCAATTTTCGCATAAATAGTTGAGATGTAAGAATGAATACGGTACTTTTGAGAAATCAGAAGATAAAAATATGACCATAACAACAAAATCAGTTCACCAAATTTGAGCTCCAAACAGGCGTAAAGACTTTTTTGCCCATTTTGTTCTCCAGACAAATATGAAAACCTTTTTTTCCACATTTTTTGCTGCTTTCATACCGTTAGAGGTGAGCCATCGCCCTTTATTCCCCCTTAAATACACAACTGCTTAAAAAGCTTGTTTTAGGTTTCGAACAGTGCAATATGCGCACAGTTGCAGTAAGAAAGATTTTGCAGTATTATTGTTATACTGCTTTGGTTTTGATCTGTTTATGCTGTCTCAATTTTAAGTGAAATGTTTCTTGCAAATTTTAACGCAGGTGATAGATAGTTGTACAGATTGACTCTTACAGGCAGTTGTGCAGCAAGTCTCAAGGCAAAATTTGATTTCCGGTTGTGTTAATAATGAGTTTTGGCAGACCAACTGCTTTTATCTTACTTATATGTTCAGTTGAATCAACGTTGAGAAAGTTACTGCGACATAATAAAATGACTAAAAGTAAAAAAAATTTAATACAACGTTACAAAGAAGCATCATCTAATGACATTCTGCTATTTGTGGTGCAGCCTCTGTTGGCTGAATTTTTTACAATGTTCCTGCACACATTCTGGGGATCAATGGTAACTGCTACAACAATGCCGCTCTATTATTCCCATATTAACAGGTAGGTTGCTATGTTTTGCTTGTAGGGGAAATATTAAGTTGTAATCATAAAGTTAGTAATTCAAAGCCGTATTTAGAAACTGATTTCGGAGAGATAATTGCCTACAAATGAAAAAGTATGTGACAAAATCGATCATTGGATAGTTAAAAAGTAAATTATTTTTTGGAAAAGCAAGAAATTTGGTAACATTTTTAAGGCCTGTTTCCTCCTCATAGGCTTTGAAACAAATGTGTATGGCCTGCTAACTATAAGGTTGCAACGTAAGTGTCGCGTGTTAAGCGGATATTGGCATGCCTATTGATGTATTATAACAATTGAGCGGTATGATTAACAAGTGACTTAGAGTTTTGCGTTTATGACGTGTAAAGTTGTTTTTGTTTGTGGTGTTCGTGACATCGTTGTTTACATGAATTCTCATGAGTTAATGCTCTTGCTCGTTTTGAACCAAAAGCCTTAAAAACAAATTTCAGTTCCCGCAACTTTTCCATAATGACAACTGTGTTGACTTTATGTCTAAATGTCACGAAGTTAGTTGTTTTTTTCACTCAGAGGCGTACGCAGAAATATTTTGAGGAGATAGCGCGAAAATGACTTTTTGATAATTTTATGGGTCAGTTGCGGTGAAAAACCTTTTTTTTTGGCAATCAATATTTTCAAGGCTGCATTTTCGCCAAACTAATCCCATCACCGTAGAACTGGTAGTTTGTTTGTTACGGTTACAAGCACAATGACTGAAAACGACATTTAATGTTTTCCTGGGGAGGACTTATGGAGGGGCGCGCGCAAAGGAGCCTTCTCCCCCTCCGCACGCTACTGTTTGCATTGTAGTGAGGTTGTTTACTTAGTTGAATGATTTTTCATTTTATATAAAATCTTGTTTGCTGCACTTAAATTTCAGAAACGTCTGAATCAACTCTTAGTGATAAACAACCACAACCGTGACCATTGTGATTCATGACAATGATGTACACATTTCGCGAGCGACAGATATTAATAATGGCAATATGCGAGCGATGCGTTATATATTGCTAGTACAAGTCACGTGACACGAGCGTGGTTCCACGAAACATTTAATTAACGCAAATTAAATATTTAAGCGATCAATGCAATTATACAACAAGCCAAACACATAAGCTGCCACTACAGATCCCCTCCTCAGATCTTCGAAAATAGAGGGCCGAAATAATCAGCATTTTCAGAAATCGGTCACATTACAAGATTATTTCAAACATTGTTGCGAGGGGCTAAGTTTTTTGAATTGCGAAACCTTGAGGATAGTTTTTTGGTATTTGGGGATGTCTAAATCGAGAGTTCGCAAGAAAGCTCCGAAGCAATCGGATTGTTTTTAGCGCTTACGTCCTTTACTGTATCGGTGACGGCGGTAAGATCGTGAGGATTCCAGATAAGTAATGCCGCCGGGTTGGTTTGCTCACACGCGATATCATTCGGTTTGCATGCGATACTATCTTGTTCACATGTAGTATCAGTTTGTTTTTCGGCAAAACTACCTGATCACATTTGCCCAAAGCAAGATGAGCTGCTACAGTTTGCTGGCTCTGAGAACAGCAACCCCATTGGCAGATTGATGAGAATTGTTTAATGCAAAACAATAATATCGGGCTAATATTGAAAGCAAAGTTAAAACATAAAATGATGGGTTTTGAAATGAAAGCATAAGAGCAAATCTTATTGAAAATTTATCCATTACTCTCAGCCGCCAATTACCCTTGCTCCGAAAAATAAAAAGAACATAACATTTTTTCGAATTGAGTTGATAATGTCGTCACTAAATCTGTAGAGGCAGCTTATGTATTTGGCTTGCAGTATCATTGCATTGATCGCTTAAATCAGGGGTGGGCAACCTTTTTAGCTGGAGGGCCGCATTGACCATGTAAGGGTTGGCCAAGGGCCATTGCTCACAATCGTGTCCAAAGTGATGGTGTCTAAAAAAAAAGGTCATACTACCTCACAATGTCATATCACAGGGTGTGGACATGGTGGTCTCCAAAAAAAAAAGGTCATCACCGGAAGGTCAGAAGGTCAAAAAAAAGGTCAGACGGAAAACGCGTCTGTGCAAACTGACATATGCTCTTTTAGTCGTGACGCGTAAACTTTTTGGCTCTTTCGCACGGCATTTGCTTCCCTCTTGTCATCGTAACTCACATTTAGTGAAGTTTCAAAAGTGTTCGCGGGCCATAGGTTGCCCACCCCTGGCTTAAATGTTTGATTTGGTTAATTTAATGTTTCGTGCAAACCACGTTCTAGTCAGGTGATTTGTGCTTGCAGCATCGCTTACTTATTGTTGTTATTACGTGTGACTCGCGAAATGTGTACATCATTGTCATGAATTACAATCGTCACGATCGTGGTTGTTTATCATTTAAGAGCGGAATCAGACGTTTCGGAACCAACGCGAACAAATTTTTGTATACAGTGAGAAGCCAATCACATAAACAACCGAACTCACTACATTGGTGTCTCGAGTGATCCAATTACCACTGCATTGGTGTCCCAAACTGACCACAGTATGTTTATTTGATACTTAATTGTTTATTCTCGCCTTGATATTGACAGTGGAGCTGAGCATGAGGTTGTGGCAGCTCTCTGTGACGTCATAGTCATTGTTTTGTGTAGAGTTGCTGTGTTTTCGTTTTTCAGCAGTCAGTAAAGAAATATCTAACAAACGGTTGTGAGTTATAGCAGAGAAGCTAGACTGGTGACCCCGACGTTCCTTATAGTGATTTGGAAAGTTTACCATGGCAAGCGAGCAAGAGACGCAGCAACACGCAGTCAGCTTAAAGTTGCCAGAGTTTTGTACTAGTCATTTCAGGGTCTGGTTCCAACAGACAGAAGCTCAGTTTGCGCTCATGCAGGTCACTGCTGACAACACGAAGTACTTCTACGTAGTAGCAGCTTTAGACCAAGATTCCGCGCAAAAAGTAATAGATTTACTCGAAAATTCCCCCACGAGATCATAAATATGTAGCGCTTATGAAACGTCTTTTGAACATTTTTGACTTGTCCGACAATGAACGTGCCGCGCGATTGCTAAACATGCCGCAGCTAGGCGATAAAAAACCATCAGTTTTAATGGATGCAGTGTTGGCACTTACAGCAGATCATCGTTCGTGTTTTCTGTTCAACTACTTGTTTCTTCAACTGTTGCCAGGCGACATTCGTATGGTCCTGTCAGGCCAGCAGTGGAATGATCCGCGCCAGCTAGCAGCAAGAGCAGATGAATTGTGGCTGTCTAGATCTCCAGCTCCACCGATTTCACGTATCTCGAGACCGCGCAAAGGGGCTAATTATGGCCAAGACCAGCAATGTAGTAGCCAGAACCAGGAGAAACTATGTTTTTATCACAAGCGTTTCGGCGATAAAGCTTATAAATGTTGTCCCCCATGCAGCTATCAGGGAAACGAGACAGCCGGTTGTCGTTAATGGCAGCGATGATCGGCGCAAACAAGGCCCTTTTGTATGTGTAGGATCGTCAAAGCAAACGTAATTTTTTAGTAGACACTGGCGCCGAAGTCAGCGTATTGCCAGCAATACGATTCTACTGACAAAAAGGACAGTCCGAACAAATGCTTCTGGCGGCTAACGGCAGCAAGATTACCACTTTCGGTTCGAGAACGGTGACAATAGACCTAGTAGTAGTGATTCAGTTTTTATCCGGTGTTGTCCCTTTAACAGAGATGGCCGGATTTACCCCATTCCTTCTGCAATTGCTCGCACTCGGTCCCTCCACTTGTCTCGTCTCAGGGCATCCTCCTTCTTCAAACCAATCTTCTTTGTCTCCTCTTCCACTTGCTTCTTCCAGGTCTTCTTCGGTCGTCCTTGCTTTCTCTTGCCACTCACTTCAAGATTCAGAGCAACCCTCAAAACACTATCGTCTTCCCTCCTCAGTACATGTCCATACCATCTAACTCCATTCGCTGTTGCTAACCGGTTTATAGTTTCCTTCAACCCCAACATATCCATCTGTTCTTCAGTCGTCTTCCTGTCTACCACTTTCTGACCGCACATGGCTCTCACCATAGCTCTCTCCGTTCTTCTCAAAATTGCTTTTTCATTTTCTTTTAGACACCATGTTTCACTTCCATACAGTATTGCTGATCTTACACAACAACGATAGACTTTACCTTTCATCTTCAGAGGAAACCTATTTCCAAGCAACAATTCTCCACATTTCCTGAATCTTACCCAACCGATTCTTACTCTTGCTGTAACTGTCGCTTCACAGCCACCACTAGCATTTAGTCTGTCTCCCAAATAGCAAAATCCATTCACTGTCTCCACTTCATCGCACAACTTCTCGATCGAATCCATCGTTCCTTCCATTATTCCTTTACATTTCGAGCAAACAAAATGCATTGCCAACCTAGCGGTAGCTCTCTTTATTTTTGCACATTTGCCATGAACCCAGCTTCCACATTTTGTGCACAACACTGAATTGGCCATGACTCTCCTCCCACAAACTCCACATGGATCTATCTTGCTTTCGTATAGTTCGCCTTCTGACCCGCTTACCATCAATTTACCCCTACCCCAAGGTTAATTCAAATGGACCTTTGTTGTAGCCAATGTCGCTCAACCCCCTTCTGGGGGCTGACTTCTTAAGGGTGCATTCCCTTTTAGTGGATATGAAGCATCAGCATCTTGTAAATGCACAGCTTTTTACTAGCATTCCTATGGAGAAGGCGCCAGGCTAATCACCGCAACTCAACGCTTTGAGCCTCGAACAAAATGCGTTCGCTCAACTGCTGGTACAGTTTCCGCAAATCACAACACTGCACTTTTGTGAGAAAGTTGCCAAACACGAAACGGTGCATCATATCGTCACCAGGGGACCACCCATTTATGCTCGCCCTAGAAGACTTTCTACAAGCTAACTAACAATTTCCCGGTACGAATTCAATAAGATGCTGAACATGGGAATTACCGTATTCGACGATCTGCCAGTCCTTGGGCATCGCCGCTTCACATGGTGCAGAAACCTGCAGGCGTATGGAGACCCTGCGGCGACTACCGTCGTCTTAACTCGATCACCGAAGCTGATCGTTATGCTATTCCACATATAAAGGATTTTTCGGCTCGCCTTTCCGGAGCTACCGTGCTTTCTAAAGTGGATCTGGTGCGGGGATACCATCAGATGCCGGTGGCAGAAGAAGATGTCTCTAAAACCCCGTGATCACTCCTTTCGGCCTGTTTGAATTTTTACGCATGCCATTTGGCTTGAAAAATGCCGCTCAGACTTTTCAACGACTAATGAATAGCATTTGCTAGCCGTTCGATTTCGTTTTTGTGTACTTGGACGACATCCTGGTTGCCAGCTCCAAGTAGGCGGAACAAAAAACCACCTGCAGTTGCTTTTCCAACGACTTGCAGACTTTGGTTTGGTGGTAAATGTGGACAAATGTGAGTTTGGTCGTCGTCGAATTGAGTTTCTTGGTCATCTGATTGATAAATACGGTGCACGACCACTTCCAAGCAAGGTCGAGACAGTACAAGCTTTTCCTTACCCAACCACGCTTCAAGACCTTTAAAGATTTGCAGGTATGATCAATTTTTACCATCTCTTTATACCACTAGCTTCAACAATCATGGCCCCAATTTATCAAACCATCGCAAAAAAGCCGAAGTCACAAGTTTGGAATGAAACTTTGAAAACTGCCTTTTAGAACGCGAAGTGTGCACTGGCTGGCACTGCCATGCTACATCACCCTAAACACCACGCACCTTTAACACTCAGTGTTGATGCTTCGGACATAGCTGTAGGTGGCGTTTTGCAACAAATAGTCGATGGTCAGTTACAGCCTCTTGCATTTTTTAGCAGAAAATTGCGGAAACCGGAAACCAAATATAGTGCTTTTGATCGCAAATTGCTGGCGATGCATTTGGCCGTCCGTCATTTCCGCTACTTCTTGGAAGGGCGTCACTTTGTAATTTTTACAGATCATCAGTCACTCACGCTTGCTTTTTCAAAAGTCTACGATGCGTGCTCTGCCCGACAGCAACGCCAACTGTCGGCGATTTCTGAATTTACTACAGATGTTTGACACATTGCCGTAAAAGCAAATTTAGTTGCAAATACATTAATCCGTGCATCTTTAACCATGGTTGTGTCCTCACAACCGGATTTAGATTTTGTAGCTATGGCTCAAGCCAAACAGATACCTGAAATACAGGCATACCGTACAGCAATAACGGGCATACAGCTTGAAGATGTGGCGGTCGGACCAAACAAAGTGTAAGATATACTAGCTGGTTTACCGGCGGGCCAGGCCGAGGTTCGAACCAGCTCTCACAATCTCTTAGTCCTATCAGCAACGCGCTTGCATCTATCGATTCGTTCCGAAATTCTTCCTGCGTTTCTGCTACTGTAGATTTGCCAAACAGACGATCAGGGGGAGTTTGACGTATATTGTGGATGACTCGTATATTGCGGAAATTTGTACGATGTAAAGACCAATTAATAGACTCAATGCGAACGAGGGCGCAAGCGGTTACCAATATTTTGGGCTGCGCAGTTACCCAGATTTATTAACACTTCCTTACTAATTTTCCTACTAACGATTCACTAATAAGCAGCAATTTAGCTCTGTAAAAAAACTGTTCAATGGTATCAAAACTGCAGCAGAGATTCTAGTAAGAAAAATACCAACCTTAAAGTGACAATTCTGATTGCTATGCAATGTACACCAGAACCAACTAACAACCTTCGACAACACAAACACGTTTGGGGCAATTTTGCGCCTGTGCGACACAGTCCAATAAAAGAAAAACTCGATATAATTACAGCGTTGAACAATAAAAACTCGATCATGCGCCGTCTGCCAGGGTTCAACCCTAAACCGAGACGACGGAATGCAGCACACATTATTTTACAAACAAATAACAATATTTTACACAAAGTTTGTTTACTCTGTGATGTGTCGTTAGGACTGTTGCGCCCAGTCGTTCCTCCATCCTGGCGTCGGAAAGTTTTTGACATCACTCATGGTCTTTCCCATTCTTCCATCCGGACAACTCGACAGCTAATGCGTCAGAAGTATGTTTGGCACGGGTTACACAAGGATGTTGGCTTATGGTCAAAACAATGCGTCAATTGCCAAACTGCCAAAGTGCAAACCCACACCAAAGCGCCTCCAGCGACATACCCACTCGCTCACCAACGTTTAGCCCATGTCAACATTGATATTGTCGGCCCCCTTCCCCAATTGCAAGGTCACCGCTATCTCTTGACCGTGGTTGACAGGTTTACTCGCTGACCAGAAGCATTACCCGTGCCGGATGCCACTGTCAAAACATGTGTAAGAGCTTTCCTGTTCAACTGGGTTGATAGATTCGGTGTCCCCGCGGACATTTCAACAGACCGTGGTCCTCAGTTTTCCGCACACTTGTGGGACACGCTGGTTCATCTTCTCGGGGTTTGCCTTCACCGTACGTGCGCCTATCACCCTCAAGCAAACGGTTTAGTTGAACGTTTCCACAGACATTTGAAAAGCTCGTTGATGGCATGACTGAAAGATTCCAATTGAGTTGACGCACTGCCATGCGTGCTCTTGGGAATACGCTCAACACCCGAAGAGGATTTAAAGTGTTCCTCACCCGAACTAGTTTGCGGAACACCTTTGAAAGTGCCGGGGGATGTCTCCTTTCCGTTCACATCTACTTCATCTTCCGATAACTTGTTTCTACCGTTGCTTAAAGAAAAGATAGCAGATTATCAACCCCAGCAAATGTCTCGCCATTCAAAGAACATTACTTCAGTTCCAAAATCCCTATCGACGTGTGACTTCGTCTTCGTCCGTCGCGATTCATATAGACCGCTCTTAACCCCACCGTACGATGGTCCTTTTTGTGAACTGGAACGCGGAGAAAAATTCTTCACACTAGTCATTAGCGGGACTAAGTCCCAGTGAATCGACTATAAAGTCAGCCCACATTGACTCAAACGAACAACTGTCTGTGACAATGCCTCGAAAACGAGGCAGACTTGAGAAGGTCTAAATGAACCACTTTGTTTATGCGTTTTGGGGGAGGAGCTCTGTGTGACATCATAGTCATTTTGTTGCGTAGAGTTGCTGTGTTTTCGTTTTTCAGTAGTCAGTAAAGGAATACCTAACAAACGGTTGGGAGTTATAGCAGAAGCTAGAAGATAATCGCCCAAACCTTCTCTGGAATTTCCAAGTTTTGGCATTTCACTTGCATCGCTCGCTATTATTTTCCTCAAATTTACTGCCTTTTAGAATCCATTAAGCAGAGAAAATCGTCTTATGTACCTTTCCCAAGAATACAAGGCAGGCATCGTAAAGTTTGAATTGACAGCATTTTGACTATTTTTACAGTAAAACAGCCTTTATAGATCCTTATGCTATATGTAGTAGGCACACTTGCCTGGCCGAAAGCAATGTTTGTTTTCGCGCTTTAAAACGCTAAACAAGCTTGGAATGAAATAATTTTTAATAAAAGCCTGTTTCGGAAAATTTTATTTTCTATTGGACAACCTTCTTCTTTCAAAAAGAAACCAGGAGTTACATGGTTTTATCTGTGCTAATAAAAATTTGGCAATAACAGTGAAACATCTTTACAAAAAAAGAAAAGCCAAACCGTCAGCTAGTAGGTGCATGTTCAAAAAATCAATTTTTACAACGATTTTCTTTTGTACTAATCGCTGCTCTCAAGATTTCAAATTACGATATCCTGTAATTCAAACCAAAACCTGGTCTACACTGAAGCCAAGCTCAGCTTAGTGGCAAGCCGTGCTCCGCATGAAACAATGAAGAGTTAAGCAGGGCTTGGCCTCATTCTAGAACAGGCGGTGTTAGTGTTAGAACTGGCGCAGTTGCATCACTACAGCGTGGTGGAAGCAATTCGAGTTGGGTGGCCAACTTGCAGACTCACATCTTTACAAGCTGGACCACATCACACTAAGCTCCGTCCGGTCTTCCTTCATGGCAACGAAAATGCTGATGATGTGGTATAACTGTGTTAGTTTTGGGATTCTGCAAAGCTTTAGTGCCCTGGTATTCTCAAATTTTCTTTTAACCATCAAATCTAAGGTTTTTAACCAATTTTTTACAAGTGTGTAGGATTACTATATTTTGCAACGTCATCATGCTTTAAGGTCAAATTAGGTTGAAAATTTTCAAAATATGAAATTAAGATTTTAAGTTTGTAGATTACTATATTGTTTGTCTTGATGATATATCTATGGACATCTCACCACCACAGCCAAAGGTTTATTAGACGAGTCGATCAACAAAATTTATGTTTCGCTTCTCGGTAAATTTGGCAACCACATCAAAATATCATTCTATCGTATTTTGGTGATGCTACCAAATTACTAAAAAGAAACAAAATATATTTCTGAAATGTGTTTGTCAAATGAACGGAAGGATTTGTTGGCAAGACCAGTATCAATATTTCTTAACTTTTTCTACGAACGGTAATATTTTTGCCCCACAATAGATCTTCATGGACTCAAGGCAGAAGAATATACTAATCCTAATTACGCTTCCTGATCCTAGTTTTGTAAATTGGTAGCTTGCATTGGCTGAAATGCCTGTTTCTTTTTTGAAGATCGGCGTTGTGTATATCTAGTAATACAACTTTTTCTTAATCAAATTCAAAAATTTGGGGGCACAAGGATTGTAGTCTGATGGTAAGCTTGTGGACTAAAGTTGAAAAACACAGACCCAAAGGCGCGACAAACGTAAAATGCTGCAATATTCATGTCATTATTGCCAGTTTCCATTTAGTAAGAGTAGGATGCTATGCGATGGTGTAGTGGTTGGAGCGTCCGCTTCGCAGTCCGTAGACTTAGGGTTCATTCCCCTTGTCGAGTCATACCAAAAGACTTTAAAAAATGGTATTCACAGCTTCCGTGCTTGGCGCTCAGCATTTAGTGGAGGTTGTGGAGAACAAGCCGGCAAGTTCGCTTGTTGTGTCCTTGGGCAAGACACTTAACGGGACGCCTCCACCTTTATGTGGAAGATAGGTGGTCCAGTTTTCCATCTGAAGAAAGGGTTGGTGGCAGGAAGGGCATCCGACCGTAAAACAAATGCCATGTCATAAAAATGCATATATCTGCTGTGGCGACCCCTAATCGGGAAAAAGCCGAAAGAAAAAGAAGAAGGATGCTATGCACCAACTTAGCTGCCTAGTTGTCAATAGGCACACCTGCTGTTTGTCTACAGGGTCAACTAAAAGTGCGAGACAACTTTCCAGCATCTGTTTGGGAAACGAAGAGGCACGTTAACTTAAAAATGCTATCTTCATGATTATCATCAAGGCAAAAATTTGGAAACAAACAAATATTTGCACTCGATACAAAGTCAATTGATAACAAGCGAAAAATGTTGTGCTTGGTGGTACTTGTAGCTGCTAAGCATGGTGAATCAACTGTTTATAAATAATGTGAGCAGAAGTCAAGATAACTCACCTCTAAGTGCTTGCTTACAAGACCTGTCGCCTGAGACGCTTTTACCAAAAAATGTTATCTTTGTGATTAATAAGAAGGCAAAAATTTGCAATCGGCTCATAAACAAAAAATTTAGGACGCGATGCAGATCAATTGATATTCGGTACAAATTACTGCGAGTCGCGATTGCTGCTGAACATTACTGGTCAGTTTGATTTAATATTAGACTGTAGTAAACTAGGAACCAATTTTTAACATCTCAAATCTTCATTTATTTTTGTTCATTCAAAATTTGGAATTAGCTGCAAGAAAACAAAATGCATCAAAAACTAACATTTTCAACATAAAAAGTTAGCCGGCTCTGCTGACGTCTCTCTCAGGGTACCCAACAGTAACGTCGGCGTTTAAAATAATGGTTCAGCCTACTGTACAGGTTTCATCCAATGGGTAGTTGCGAAAACAAAAATGAAAAAATAATGGTTTTTCTGCACATCTAAATCTCGCTCCAAAATCAGATGTATTTTAACCAGTAATCAAGTCAAAACTTTATGGGCATGAAATACATTGCTTTTATTCTCGTGATTACAATTTCTCTTATTCCTTGAGTGAATAGTCAACGGTGACATAATATAAGTTAAACAGGGGAAATGGCTGCGCCAAAGTGGCAAATAAGAGGCCCATTCAATGTATACAAGGTGAATTTTTTCACAATAATTTTTCTGGTGGAGATAAAAACTTACTGTTTTTATTATTTTTCCACATAATCTCCCAGCATTACTACATATATCTTTCATCGGTGTACGAGTTTTATATGCTTTCTTTGTAGAATTTTTGACCCTTAAGCCAATCGCTCACAGTATTTTTTTTTTATCCTCATTATCCTTTTTATCTTCATTACTAACAAACTTTGGTTTTCTGGTAAACTCTTTGAGGGGCCCAATTAGGTGGGAATCGGAAGGGAAAAGTCTATTATAAGGGGTGGGAAGCAAATTCCAACCGAACTGGTATAGTCTCCACTATTTTGGTTGCTGTGTGAGGTCTAGCAGTGTCTTGATGCAAGATCACTCTAATTAACTGAAGACCTCGGCGTTTGTTCTTCATATCTTTCTGTATCTGTCTCAGAAGCTCACAATAATTGGCGCTGTTAACGGTAGCTCCTTTTTGAAAGAATTAAATGGTAATGGGCCCTTACATATCCCCAAAATTGTAAGCATAACTTAGCCAGTAGACTACTGAAACTTGAATTTCTTCTTAACAGGACAATCACTGTGCATCTATTCCAAAGAATGTCTTTTGAACTCTGGAATAGTCCAGAGGATGACCTTAAAGAGGTTTTTTTGAAGCGTTCAAAAATAGATAAGGTTACTTGAAATGTTTAAAATTAGAAAACTTTAAAAAAGAATTGTCTTTGCTTTGTCGTAAAGATCAAATGTTGTAAAACTGTTTCATCCAGAGCAGCGTGCTAATATCAACCTAAAAAGCTTTAAAACGCGTTTATGGGGTCAATATTTATTGAGAAAATATAAAGCAGCATGCATAATCAATTGTTAATTATGACGTTTCATATCCTTCGAATAGGTAATTTGCTTGCAACTTGGTAAGTTGGGAAATGGCTTTCGTTTGAGCAAAAAATACTTCTTTCAAGTAAAGAGACCCAAATTAAAAATTGTTTTCAATTGTGATGACGTCATCAATTATCTTGTAACACTCATTCTGGGGCGGTGATCAATCGTATCCAGGTTTTGTTGTTGCAAGTCCAGTAGTTTTGGAAAACATAAAGCGTTTCATACTTAACCCAGGCCCCTGCATGCATAACTTTGTAAACTAATGCTGAGCAAAACAAGAATGCAGTCTATTTATTTGCAGGCCCAATAATTTTAAGTCAAACATTGCTTGTTACCGACTGCTTCAATTGGAACAGCTAAATTTTGAGCTGAGCTAGACAATCAAAATCCCAGACATCAGCAGCCAGTGCTGTTTAAGGATACGTCAAGAGAACGTTGTCTGCTCTATAATAAAAAATATCTTTTCTTTCGTGATTCATCAAACAATCAGGCAACGCTCTTTTTATGCAACTCCGTGATGTCGCTTTTCATGCAACCAGTGGCCGATTCGGGGTGAAGCAGTTGCATTGCGTCCCTGAAAAGGGGGCAATTTTCCAGACAAGTCTTATAAGGTGCTTTTAGGGTCCTTCAAAATAGTGGTGATCTCCATAAAGAAAAGATCGTCACAGTCAACTTTTGTGCAGAAGCCCTAATTTTAAGCAAGTTTGGGTAATTCCTCCCTCCAACGCAGTGATGATTTCCAAAAAGGGTGGAGGTCTTCACTTATGTTAAGGATCGAAACCTTAATTTACATCAAGTTTATCTATCCCAGACCTTCGAAATACAAATAATCTTCAAAAGAAAAAATCAAAAGTCCTCAATGAGTACTAAGCCAATAGAAGCCCCTCATGAAATCTGGCCTCAGGCCCCTAAAATTCGTAATCCACCTCTGTTTAAAACAGTTATGATTTCTCAGAAATTAAAAACCAAATGGCGTGTTTGTTATTTCAAATGTTTTTAGCAAAGTATTAAGTCATAAGATTTAATGGAAACTCAGTAATGATAACGCAAACAGAGCAACACCACAATTGAACCAATATACATCTTTAATCACAGTGTATTTTGTGACTTTAGATTTATGATGTTTTGTCATTAAATCAAAGAGAGCAAAGGCAATGCTAGCAGCAAACTGCCGAAAAATTTAGACTCCTATAGAGCTTTACAAACAAAAAAGACAAAAGTTAAGATTTAAAGCTGGTTCAGCCCCTTGTCAAATATTCTCCTCTAATCTTCCCATCAACCAAAGTTTGATTATGCCAGGGGTGGTCAACCTTTCACCTACCATGCGTCAACTTTTTATTATACGGTTTCACATGCGCCGCAATCTCCATAAATCCTGGCGCAAGTATTTCCCTCCCATGTCGCGTTTGTTTACAAAAACAAAGATTTGTTCGCGGTTGTAAGCTGCGTGTTATTACCACAAGGTTACAATGCGCCACTTCTAATCATGCAATGCGCCACTTCTAATCATGCAATGCGCCACCTTATGGCGCATGCGCCACAGCTCGGCCACCCCTGGATTATGCCATTACTGTTGTCATACCTTTATAGAGCTATCTGTAAACTTTTGATTGCTAAAATATTCTGAATCACAGAACTGTTCATCCTCAAGAATGGGCGGCTGATTACGTGGTGTCGACTTTAATGCCAGCGTTCCAAGCAGGGTTTGCTGTGTGGATGTTCATCGTCTTGTTCTGGAAAATATGGTAGGGTTTTAATTATTTGTTTAATTCCAACAAAATTATTTTACCCAAAAGCATCGAGCGGGACGTAATCAGAAAAACATTTCAAGGCGTTCAGTTTTCTTAGAAATTTTTGTTATTTTCCAAGAAGAGTAATAAAAGTCATAAAACTTTAAACCCTCTTTTAGATTTTTAGATAAATTTTGCGAAGTTGTATGGAATGGTTTTGACTAAAACTTACAACTGATTTTTAAAGACAAAGTTGTATTGCATTGTCCATGTTTATCCTCCATTCACGACAAAGCAAATTGTATCGCTGTTTTGGACGGTATGTCCGCACTCGCTTGAGAGTTTCCCATTTCCGAGGCGTCTGGGCCACCTGTCTTCCACATAAAGATGGGGGCGTCCCGTTATGTGCCTTGCCCAAGGACACAACAAGCGAACTTGTCGGCTTGTTGTGATTAATGAAATCCAAAGTTTTAGAAAAAATCCAACACTATGATAACTCTATCTCTTTAAAATATTTTCCACAAGGTTTTCAAAAAATAACTTAACGCGGGGGTCCTGCCGAAGAAGTTTGGGACCAAGACAATTATAGCCTTCGGGGTCCCCCCAATCATAATGAGCTTATGCGGTCGAGTAATAATAATATACCATTGCTTATAATACAAAATATGAGCTGATTTATGGGGCAAGACAAAAAAACAATTGTCGGTTTGCACTTCTGACAATTGCTGCTCTAGCGTTAATAATATTGGAGCTGGTCATTAATCAAAAGTGTTCTCTGAAAAAAAAATCTTCAACAAAAGTTTACTTTTGAATTTCAAAAGTTGCCTCTGACCTAAATTCCATCCAATTTTATGCTGCTCTCCAAAAAGAGTCACTTCTAAGATAATGTCACTTGGGGTGAACAGCCCCCGTAATCAGCCATGCCACCCCCTACTGTTTTCAGTCGCATTAACTTTATCCTAAAATAGACACAGATAATTTAATGCTCTTTTGTAAAAGCCCTCAACAACTTGCAATAGCCTCCAGGACATTTATTTATTAAAAAGAAAAATATCTGCATCTGTATCGCAGTGCCATGATGAAAGGCCTGCATTGCTTGCGTGCTTGATTTGCGGTAGTAATCAATGCCCACAAATCTGCGATGTTGTGGCCTTGTAAATGGCCTCTTACGATGACTTCTTCTGCTTGGCAATTTCTGAACAGCCGCAAGTTTATCAAAGCAGACATGAAATTTGTTTAAATGCAACACCGAAAGTAGGAAACTTGCAAGTAGGTTAAGACTACACGTTTGATAATTAGCAGAACATACGTTGATATCCACGTCTGGAGGAAACGAATAAAGAAAACACATACGCTGTCACTCGTTTTTTACAATATCTACCTGTAAGGGTTAGACTGCATGGTCTTGCAGTGATGGCAGTGCCTATTGTATCTGTTCGAGCATCACTCATTGGTCCGTTGAAATCGCTGGATCGCTGAGCCTTTGTTGATTAGTGAATGAAATGGCTCAGACGTTCTAAGTTTTACCAACACGTTCAAAAAGTTATTAATCACATTTAAAAAAAATTTTTTTAATTACTACATCCTATTTTTTAGTGCAAGTTTGTTTTGCGTATTATTCTGCTAAAATAACCTTTGTGCTGGTACTGTTTTACAAAGAAAAATTGCAGCAAAAATTGATATTTCATATTTTTAGCGTCATCAATTTCAACCCCGCGATATCGACCGGTTTTCTAATCACCGGTGTCTTATCTCCGTGGATGTACATTCCTTATGTTGTTATGCAGTGTTTGGGCTCTGTTCTTGGAGCCGTCGTTGCTCAAGTAAGGTTTATTTACTTATTTTATACAAACAAGTTCTTGCTTTATATATTGAATTTTAGTCAACACGAACCGCCACGACCGACAAAATGCTTTGTCCAATATTTTTCTGCCACATGAAGATAGAGAAATCCTAAGAACTTGCCGTGCGAGGGTTTTGTTCTAAGCGCCAAGCTCGGAATTGGTGAATGCCATTTCTAAAGCCTTGAACATGACGCGGTCGAGTTTTGAACTAGCAACCTACAGTAGTCAAGATATCAAACGAATTACTCCATCGAAGCAGTCGCTCAAAGGCTGCGACTGCCCATATCGGTTTTCGCGACCAGGGGTAAAACTTCTTACCGGTATTTAGCTCAAGTTGTGAGGAGGTATCGCTGCTAGTAAAAAGTCATCAAAACCGCGTCTCACAACCTGGTCTAAATATTGGTAAGAAATTTTGTTCCTAGTATGCGGACATGCGCTTGAAACAATCTGTAGAATCTATTTGAATGACGGCCAGGCTGCAATTTCACAAAGAGCGATTAACTGGCACTATCGTATGTTGAGCAGAGTTGTTTATACAAATTGAATAGTTATATTTACAAATCCAGTAATCCAGCAAAATCGATTCACCATTTACATCCCAACACATAATAATAATAATACTAATAACATTAGTAATGCTGATAGTGTAACCAGTATAACCAGTGTAATCTCTGCGGTTGGACAGCTAAGAGCAGCTTCTTATCCCTTTGGCACAAATCAATTTTAGGTTCACTAGGCTCTGAAACTTATCATAATTAATCGTAAAATTGATAACAATTACACAATTCAGCACGATATTGAACTTACATTTGTAGGCATATCTCAAATTACATAAACCTTAGCATTACTCTCAGTGTAGTGTTCGAACAACTCAACAACTTACATAATAGCTATACACTTTCAAAACTGAGAATTCCACATAACTAGCATTTGCATTTTCATCTCGTGGAAATTCGCAACAAAGATAGTAAGAGATCATGAATCTTTGTTACAACGACATTACGTCATAAACGGCTTGCATTATGTAGTTCAAGAAAAAAACTATTTGCGTATGTTACACGAGCGAAGCTGGAATATACATGTATTTTATTTGTTCAATTTTTGTTGAATATATGGCTTAGTGTCACGACTGATAATTTAAAGGAGGATAAGAAGGTATTAATTCAATGTTGTATAACTGATTATGTAGCCCAATTTGTTTACAACACTTCGGTATAACAAAACTTGTTCACAACATTTAAATTTAGCTGAACTTGTTCACATTTTGATTGTAAGGTTGTGATTGTGAAGTAACATTGGTCCGGCAAAGATTTCCGCGACATCGTACTCATGACATCATAGCAATTCCGATTGTTGCTTTTACTGCAATCTTAAACTTGAAACATCTAGAATGTTCTTTGCTTAGTATATATACCACCGAAAATCTTTGTAGAGGGAAAGAGAAATAGATAGGTAGTATTGACGTGTATCTGCCTTAGTTTATTTGGCGAATAAATTGTTTGTTGTTGAAAGCCGTAAAGGCCAATCAGAATGAACAGTTGGTGTAGTTGGTAGTGCAGTTGAGGTTAAGTTTGAGTTTGAATGAATTACTTGTTGTTTCGAACATAAAGTTGTGTCAATCTACTGCCGGTAGACAAGACACTTGGCATTGAATCGGCAAAGTCTTAGTAAAGTTGCTGTCAGACAAATTGTTTGAGCAATGCATTTACATCGCCTAAATTTTAAAATACTACACTTGAGATAGAAACAAAATTCTGTTACGCTACACTAAACCTGACCAAATCAAGCTTATAGATTAACAAACAACAGCCAACGCGTTGCTAAAGAATTAACTAGATCTAAAACCAGGAGACCTCAATTTTTCTTTAAAATTAACGAAGATGTTGAAATCTTTTTCACTTGATATGAAAGTGAAAGCATTTTTTTTGAGATCAATTGTCAAAATGCAAAACTTCTTGCTATTTTTATCAAAATTGATCTTCCAGTTGAGGTTTTTTTCTCTTCTTACATAATTGAAGACCTTTTTTCAGCCATCAATTTTTTGGATTTAAAACTTTTTATTTTTCATTAAAATTAATGTTCAAATGGAGGTATTTTGTGATTAAACAAAAAATGAAGACCATTCAGAAGGCAAAGCTTACTCATCTTTCTTTCGAACTGATATTTAATTCTGCACATGTAAAGGTGGCGATCCTGATATTATTTTTCGTAAAAAAACGTGAAACCAAATCTATGAAAAATGTTCACAGTCGCACAACCCATCTCTCACCCTTGCGGGTTGTGCGCCCTTATCCTAAACTACAGGAGCCTTAATTTTTTCCTTAACTACGTAGCTTGAAAAATATGTTATTTTAGAGCATACAGTCAGTTACCATGAAAAAAGTAAAATAATTCTTTTTTCCTAATTAGACAGTTGTTGTTGATTCGGCCAGAAGTCTGTGCAGTGGGCACAATTTGGGTTAAAAGAAATGGTGTTGCCCATGACTGATATATAATCTTTTGCGGTTTTGACTTATTAGTCAGAGTTTCGATGTATCTGATTTATTTATTGCATAAACATGTTATTCTTTTAAAATCCGAATTAAGTTGTCTTTAAGCTATTTTTTATCAGGTTACAATTAGTAAACAACAACCAGCTATACACATGCAGTAAAACTTAGCCAACAAGGATAGTAAAGTTTCATGCAAGTTTAAGATTGAAAGTATGTTCCTAGAAGCAAAATTTCGGAATTTCTTATGTCGAGATTTTGCCTAGATTAGTTTCATCAAAAAGGAAGCTAAGCCATCGGATCTCTTTTACTCTGAGAGTAAGTCTATATTTATTACTTTGATATGATTCTAGGCTATCAAAGGAGATGATCCCGGACCTTTTCTTATTGCCGAGGATGCAAATATTACTGCAATATTCTTTTGCGAAGCAATCACAACTGGTGCCATGGTTTTCTTTACTGACGTTATGGTAGGTGACAAAACATATGATCAAGCAACCGGACCTCTAGCAATTGGAATTACAGTCTTTCAAGGAATTATAGCTGGGTAAGAATTGAAAGCAAATCCATTTTGCTTGTATTTAAAGTAGATATAAACCAAAAAAATCAAATGAATTAGCGTATGCGCAAAAAGAGGAAACATTTTAGAACTGCTAGATTGTTAAACTGAGATGCACGCGTAAGTTTCGAAAATCCTGAAACAAACTGAATAGCTTCTTAGTTGCAATACGGTTGTTGTGGATGTTGTAATAGAATGGCGTGAGATTTTGTTATATCTCACTATAAACAAAGCAAGTAATTAGAGAAAATTGCCAAAGAAGATTAGTCTTCCCGTTTCAATATAGCAATTGAACGGTTCTCGATCTTTTTTTAATGATTGTAATCCTTTGTTTTGTTGGAGCATTTTTCGTTTTCATTGGAATATTCAGTGAAATCTTTGCCAATGCAAACAAGAAAAAAGTAAGAATCGTACCTTTTGAAATCTAATTTCGTATCCACTGTTGAGAAATTCTACGCTATGACTCAGGATATCTACAAATTAATACAATTAAAATCTTTTTTTATCTTGGGACAAAGTTTAACGTTAGTCAACGATGTACGTCCGTAGTATGCGATTAATTAGTATATTTTTTAGAGAACACTGCATTGGTGCAAGATAGTCTTTGACATGATTAAAAATAGATGACCACCGCCCACAATATTACGGGCTGAGTAAACTACGGGGCTGAGCCTAAGCTTTTTTCAAAAACCGGGTATATGTTTACAGTTACAGACTTTATTTGTATTTTTCTGGTAGGAAATGGATTGGAGCTGGTGGCTTAAACCCGGCCAGAGCATTTGGTCCCGCGGTTGTATTAGGAGGACGAGCTTGGCGGTATCATTGGGTTTGGTGGGTTGGAGACCTTTTCGGCGCTATTGTATTCTCTATCATCTACATGTAAGTTGAAAGTAGTTGATTTATTTCCATTTATTATTCCAAATAAAAAATTCGATCGACCCAAGGCGGATTGATAAAGTGATAAAGGGAACAAATGCTTCAGGTCCAGCGCCGCAAAGGGTTTCGCGTTTAAAAGTTTCTGTCCCGGTTGCATTTGAAAACAGAGGTGTAGGAAAGAACAAAAGGCACATGTCCCAACCCAAAACTTTTCAGACTTGAAGCCATTTTTGATGGTTCAAAGTTTTGAAATAGGAAAAAAATTAGAGTTAGAAACTTGAAGACCATTTCTCAGAGAACTGCACTTAAATCGAAAAAATGGATCTTTTTCGAAGTTTAAATAAACGCTATTTTTGTCCCTTCTACCCCACATGAATTAAAATTATGGTTAAAGATCTTATTTTAAAGAAAAGCCTCAAAAAAATTTCTAGGGCCTGTTTAAATTTTACCACACACACATTCACACTCCGCCGTTCATACGATTTCGACCGCGTGTGCTACCACCCTATCTCGTTTGCAACCAGGATTTTTGTAATGAGGTTGAGAGGGAATCAAATTTATAACTATTATTTTGTGAACAAGTTGTTGGATGACTTGTGAAAGATAAAAGATCTTCATCAATTTTAAAGCAATGTGAAATAATTAAGTAAGAGTCTCTCAGTCCTCCCACGATTTTTGTAGTTGCCCGCCTGCGCATGTATCATGAGAACCGAGGACCCAACTAAACTATTTTATTTTGCATCAAAAGTGATAAAGATACAAAACTAATCTGTTAAATTCTGTATTGCTGGAACGCTGCAAGAAGATATTGTGAGGCAGCGTCAAGTTGGGCTGTAGCTTACATGCGACCTCTTGCGGAAGTGATGATCGCGGCAAATTACTAGTGGTCAGAAAAATTTCGAATCTTCATCATTTTTTAGAACTTTTTTTTGTGACACTCCCAGAACAGTCCCCAACAATATTACACAATTGATTTAAATCGTCTTTACTGTAAATCATAGGGATACAATTGGATCTTGCTTCCGATGCAGTAGCGATGTCGTTCGAATTGCTTGTGACTATTTATTTTGCAAAAGACGCAAAACTCGGCACATGCAATACCATCTCATCTGAGAGCATTAACCTCAGTAAATAAACAATATTAGTGCAGTGTTATTTCTTTTTGTGTTTAGGGTATTCTTTGCACCTGCTGACAAGGTGTGGATGGTGAAGCTGAACAAGAAGCGGGAACGCAACCATCAAACAAATCAAACGGAATCGACCAAACGAATTGATGAAACAAACGGTCTTTAAGCTAGTAACTTTTTGAGTGAAGCGGTTTTGAACGCTTGTATCCCAGCATTTATAAATAGTTTGCGTGACACAACAAATTCCCTTTTAAAGCTGCTGCTTAAATAACAAAAATCTTTATTGATAATTCTCAAGAAAGCTGAAACTTTAGTAAATTAGGTCAAAATCCAATCAAAAGCCAGTTTTTACTAACATTTTTTGCGACGTGATGTTGACGGTTTTGCCAATGTTCCTTCTTCCCTTACAGAGAATGTTTTCTGTTGTAGGATTAACTAAACTTCGAGCACTCACTCGATTGCTCCTTCGTCAGAGTCTGCAAGACAATAATTGGAAATGCAGCATAAACATGGTTTGCAATTAGTTTTTCTGCAACCGCTTGCAGGATACAGGTGTTGAGAATTCTTATATAGACATCGCTGTTGTTAATTTTCGATGCTTGTCTAGACACTCTTTAGCGCAGTCCCAGTTGCTGCATGTTGTAATTTTTTTTTGCGTATTGTTGGTCAACTTTGACAATAAGAGAGTAGAATCAGACAATGATGTTTGTTTGTTCGATATTTTGCTGTTGTAGATCAATGTTGTAGCGGGAGCAATTAAGTTATGAGCCAGTAAGACTTGTGCTTGGACAGCAAATGGGAGTCATGATCTAAAACGTTTTGTACTGATTGCTCATCTCACAGTGAAGCACTTCGCTTCTCTCCAAGACCCGGCGAATCAACATAAACTTTGCGGCACTGCAAGGGAGCTAAGCGGGAAAGGTTATACTTCATAAAAGTCGGAGATATCCAGTAAGTGCTGGTTTCAGGGGCCTGGTCGTAATACGCAGAGCATGGGGCAAAGCCGTCCACTCTAAACCAGTTTGTTTTGTGTTATCAAGGAATGGAGTTTCCCGTTCGGAGTCACTTCACAAAAAAGATTTGTGGTTCTCATTGTATTTGATTAGAAAGCCAATACGTCATGCGATCACAGCAAGATCTATTTAGGGTTAAAGAATTTGAAAAGTTTGGTGAATTTTTTTGAATTCTTTCCTTTCTCATGGTGTAAAGAAACGTTTGTTGTTAAGTTTTCCGCCATTCTGTTTATTGAGATTATTTATTTTATTTTCTTTGCCAAAACCACCACATACGTTTCTTAATTCCAGTTTTGGCACCTGGTATTTGACTGCTTAATAATTAATTGGAAGTTGACTTGTGGTCAATTGGAAATATTCGTAAAATTGCTTTAAATTTATGTTTTTTGGTTATGCAATTTCTAAAATAGTTTTGCTGCGGTAATATATTTTTAGTTGTTGCTGCTTTTTTATGATATATTTTGTTGTCATCTGTTAGCTTTTTTGGGATCTTTTGGGTGAGCCAAACAGTAATAAACTACACCACTTGACTATCAACGTACATTCAAATTGAGACAAAAAGTTCGTAAAAGAATTTATAAACCAATATAATTTAATATTAATCTGTTAAACGATTGGCAAATCTGTTTTCAATGGTGAGAAGTTTTAGCATACCGGAAATACAAAAATCTTGCTTTTGGGGAAAAAGTTTTTTCTTCCTGTCTCGAAAAGACTTTTTAAACTTAATGGTTTAGACCTTCTGCATCTCCTTCAAAGAAAGCTTTCCTTATATGGCCTTGAATATCAGTAGTTTTGGCCCCGGGAGTAACACCTTTTTCTTTAAAGGAGACTAAAGCATGCCGATGAATTTAAAGAGTCTTTTTAGTTCAACTCGCATTTCGAAAACATGTCTCGTTAGAGCTAGTAGGACTCTTTTCCTTATTTTGGAAAACACTGAGATTTTATGAAAAGAATTGCTTTTTGAGTTCAGTCCCAAGGCTTTTGCCCTCACGCTCTAAGCAATTGCTTTTGCAGAAAATGCTGGTTGCTTTCTAATACGACTTCATCTTTAACGTTTAATGACTCTATTTCAAGTAGAAATATCAGAAAATGTTCCGTCGAGTGAGTCTATTAGAGTATTTATTTTAATATCATTCGGAAATGTGTTTGAGTTGGTAAAAGCGCCGTTTTATGATTGCAAGAGTCGTGTGTTTGAAACTCGCAATGCCTAAGTGCTGTGTTCTTGATAAAAAAACACTGGACAGCAATTTAACCTGCTCGGTTGCGCTACTTGTGGGAGAAAGTTAATGAGCTGTACCAGCAGTATTTTTGAGACCAAACCGGACCTCAACACTAAGTTATTTCAACACAACCGACAACTAATTACGTTTTTCTGATTTTCACCAGGTACAGAAAAAATAAAAGTATAAAACTAAATAAATTACTGTTAGTGTCGTAATTACTTCGCGAATGGCTTTTGCGAGGTACCTAATAGCATTTTGAGAAAAAAAACCACAAATTCCGTTTTGTCCTCTTTTATATTTTAGGGTTCATGCAACCATAATGTAGCTGATTGATTTTGCTAGCAAAGCGTTGTCTTGCATATTTTCAAAACGCACTGGTTGAATTTTACATTCGGTTCAAGGCAATTTACGATGCTTAGGTTACGTTTTTTCACTTTTTTAAATACACGTATTAGAGTCCGTGACACCCCGAGCATCGAACTGTCACCTCCCACTTTAGAAATAAACGTGAAGATTTTTTTAAAGTTGAGTCTGAGAGTGTCATCTCTTCACTCTCTCAGCGACCTCATTTGTTGTGACTGCTACTTTAAATTGATATTGTACAAATGAGGCAAGACGAAATTGATAAAACAAAAATTTTCGAGAGAAAATTGTGAAAAAGCAATTCAACCCAAAAACATCAAGTTTGGGGCTGGATCGTAAACATTTGAACTACCTGGCTTTCCCCTGTGCTAGGAAACCTTATTTCAGAGCTGTCCCAAAATTTGTCATGTAAAATAGCATAGCCTACTTTTAAATTAAATCAAAGTCACTAACTGTCTTTCCAGTGAGAGAGGAAGAAAGATAGAGAGAGAGAAATTGATCAGACGTCCATCATACACAGTTGTCGAATTGCTCCAAGCAGGTTGAAACAATGTGCTTCATCTCTTTGACGTGAGAAGAAAAGCAATAGCCTACCTAGCAAGTAGAGATCGGAGAACTGCTGTCGGACCGCTAGCCAATCGAGCGCGGCCATCGCGGAGGGGGGCAACAAACCGCGGATCATCGGCCCGCCGTCCAGTAATATCTCCCACCAGTCAATCACCGACAACCGCTCAAAAGTCGTCGACAGTCCCTTAGTAAAAACGTGCCAAGTACCAATTATCGGCGTCCAAAAAACAGGCCGCGCGTGGTCCTATGGTGTAAACATGCCTAACACCGGCCATTGGTATCTGAAGAGAAGCCACCAATGGTCCTATAGTGCAGACATGCCAACCACCAATCATTGGCATTCAAAGAAAGGCTGCCGGTGATCCTATGGTGCAAACGTGCCATTCCTACTGACCATTGGCAACCACCTAAAGAACGCTGGTGAGGCTATCGGACAAGCACGCCTAACATCGATCATGGGCAACCGCCTGAAGGTCCTTTTTGGGCAAACATACGGTACCAAACACCAACCATCAGCATCTGATTTTATCTCTGTATAGGTTCTGATGATGGCAACGTGATAAAAGCCAATCATAGTCAACCAGTAAAAGCTGTCGTCGGTCCGATATTGCAAACATGACAAACACCAAAGATTGACGTCGGATCAAAAGCCGCTGGTGGTCGGATAGTGTGTACATACTAGTTGTAGATCATGGACATCAGATTACAGGCCGCCAATTGTGCAATAGTGCAAGCATGCTCAGCACCGACCACCAAAAATCGATTGAAAACCCTCAAACGATGACGTGGTTCAACAGTCCAAACATGTCAAACACCGAAAATCGGCATCGCAAAGATCCGATGTTGCAAATAGGCCAATTAAGAACCTGTCATCAAGACAGCCAGCAATAGTGCAACAGAGCAAAATAAATCTAAACATACTGGCATCATAAGGAGAGCACCAAATTCTGACGAAGAAAATTACGAAATACTATAACTATCGCTAGCGGTTGAAATTAATTGCCTACTTTTGAATTTTTGGCTCTGGAACAGTACAGTATTCGCGATACAATTAATTGTTGATCCCTTTACTCTCAAACCATAATCAAAGTTTGTTTTCTAGTTATGGATCCAAATGTGTTAAAAAAGGTAAGCAAGAATGATCTGTGGAAATTTGAACGCAGTCCTTTATGCTATCTCAATTAACCACAGTTTAGCAACAAGAACAAGCGTGAAGCTCATGGTTTTTATGCCTTTAAGTCAGGAGTTTGCAAATTGCAGCCCCTGCAAGAATATGACATCTGACCAGGGGCGGAGGAGGAGGAAGCCATAGGGGCAGCCGCCCCGCGCAGCACGCTGTAGGGGGAAGCAGATCTAAGCTGTGGAGTTCGCGTTATTACACATGTTTTTCTCGATGTGTTTTTATTTAAGTAAAAGCTAACATTACGTGTATAGTTTTGTGTGACTGATTGTGGTGATGGTGAGTCAGCAATGGCTGACTGCTCTTTCCTCCGATGTGATCGTCTGGTCATTGCGTGATTTAGCGCGGTCGATGACGCTTTCTTTGTTATGACGACGTCGTCGCTTGCGCGCTTTACTTGCGTGCATGCGAGTCTGCCAATAAGTTTTGTTTGACTTCAGTACAACGATTACTGCCGAAAACGACGATTGGTTTTACTTATACTAGTCTTCGGTTTTGATTTCTTGTGTAAGTTGATTTTTCCTAATCTGATCCCACGGATGAAGCGAATACAACCAAGCCGGGCTCAAAGTCGCCGCAAGAAAAGATTCAGAGAAGCAGACAATAATGTCATGAGAGGCTCTTTAGATGTGCGGGTGAAAAAACAATACGTGGCAAAAGATTAATCGGATGCTGAAAATCATGAACTCATGACTGTCGTCCAAGATGGTGTCAGTAATCCAATTAACTCAGAACTTGACGTTGGTGGTGATAATCAGGATGAAAATTCGTCGTAAAAATCGATTCCAGATGACGCTGATGATTTTTCTGAAGTGAGTGCTAATGTTGAGGCGAGTGCTGTCACTTTGAACGATGACGCTAAAGGTAATAATGACGATGAAGATTTTTTAAAATTATTTCGTGACCACGACTTTGGGCGTTTTAGGAAGCCGATTTCCACACATTTAGTAAAATGCTTAGTTCGGCAAGGAACAGAAAATTTCCAACACAAAGAAGGTCCTTTTGCTAAAAAAGAAGGAAGATCTCTTTCTAAGCATTGGTTTGAAAATTTGTCAAGTAATGGAAAGCGTTTCAGAGAAAATGGCTGATATATTCACCATGCAAACAAGCAGCCTTTTGCTTTGTCTGGTTTTTATTTTCAAGATGTGAATCAAGTTTTTGTAACGAAGATGGATTTAGCAGCTAGAAAAGTTGAATCCTTGAATTCATGAGCATGAAAGAAGTTTTGGTCACAGAAATGCAATGCGTGAATATTTGAATTTTGCAGCAAGACTTGAAAAATTAAGCGTAATTGATTATCTATGAACTCCAAAAGCATATTGTAAGTGAGAAAAAGAAATGGCGACTTATTGTTGAACGAATTGTCGATGTTGTTTTTGTTCTTGCAAGACAGAATGTTGCGTTTCGAAGTCATAGAGACGAAACAGTTTCAAATTTGGTTAACAATGATGCTTATGAAATCAATTCTGGAAACTTCTTGGAGGTAATCAGACTATTAGCAGATTATGACGTTGTTTTGTTTGAACATTTACAGAATGTGAGGAATAAGCCCAACAAAGTCAGCTATCTGTCAAATAAGAGTTAAATGAAATCAAATAATCAATCTTATTGGCAGTGTGATTAAGAAGAAAATTATTTCCGAAGTAGAGAAAGCCAAATATTTCACTCTGATGCTAGATTCTACTCCAGATGTATTCAATGAAGATCAAATTGCGGAGATTTTGAAATACGTTCACATCAATGCGATGAAGGATGTCAAAATTAAAGAAGTTTTTCTTGAGTTTTTTCAAGTTTCTGAGAAAAACGCCGCATGCTTAGTGGAAACGGTGATTGAGAAGCTGAATGATGATGGAATTGACTGAAATGATTGTGGAGGACAAGCATACGATAACGCGGCTGTTATGAGTAGTGCACGAAGTGGAGTACAAAAACGAATTTTGGAAATCAATCCTCAAGCCCAGTTTATCAATAGCAAAAACCACAGCTTAAATTTGGCGTGTGTTCATGCAGCTGAAGTTCATCCAACCGTGGTTACTTTTTTGGTATTATGGACAAACTTTTTGTTTTCTTTTCATCTTCAACAACAATGGGAAGTATTGAAGTCAAGGTTAAGAAAACAGTCAAGAAGCATTGTGAGACCAGATGGAGTTCGTATCACAACGCAGTTGAAGTCATCCAAGAAAATTTTGACAAAATTTCTCTTGTCTCGAGCATTTTGAAGGTGGCAAATTTTCAAGTGAGACAAAATTTGATGCCTATTTACTTCTCCATTCGTTGCAGCAATTTACATTAGTTTCTCTTTTAAAATTTTGGTGCCCTATTTTGTCATCCGTGCAGAGAGTGACAAAACGTTTACAAGATCCCAAGATTGATTTAATTCAGGCAAGTGATGATCTTGATGGGCTCAAGAGAATTATTGACCTGAAATCTGAAGACATTATTAAGAATGCGGTCAGATCGGCATTAGAATACTGTGAGAAGAGTAATGTACCTTTGGCAAGAGTCAGGCGAAGGAAAATGATGCCTGGAGAGAGTGTGGAAGATGATGGTTTATCAGCAATTGAAGAAATGAAAAGAACAATGAATGAAATCGCAAACAGACTGAAGACCGAACTTTCAGAACGCTCAGGCCGCGTTTGTAGGCTCGCTGACAAGTTTTCCTTCTTGGTAAAGCTGGACTCAATTGACGTTGAAAAGATGGAACATTTGAAAACCTTGAAACGACAGTGCCAGAATTTTGCTAACCATTTTGAGACTAATGTGAATTCATTTTTCCTCTATGAAGAAATCGCTGATCGCCTTACGCTTTTCCGAAGTGGAAACAGAGCTTTTTCAAAAAATGCGAAAGATTTTCTTGCTTCATTAGTTGAGCTTGGCTGGGATGTTTTTCCAACTTTGTGCATTGCATATCGCTTATTACTCACAATTGGCTACTCAATTGCTAGTTGCGAACGATCTTTTTCAAAGTTGAAACAGATACGAACATATTTGAGGTCTTCGATGTCAAATTAGCGCCTGTCAAGTTTATCTTTGATTAGCATCAAAAAGAAATTCCTGACAAGCGAGGTGAAAGAAGCTTTTGTTCAGACATTTGTTGACAGCAAAGGAGCGATTGGACATCGAAATAAGTGACTTGCTTTTTATTAATAAATGAGTTTGATCTTATACATGTGAGTTTGTTGCTTAGTTTTGGTAATTTAATTAATAATACAAACATCTTACTCTTACTTGAGCTTTAATTTATTCATTCTCATGTATAACAACATCTATAATTTGTTTATCCCCCGAATTATTTTTGAAGTTAGATATAAGGGACATCATTATCAGAAACTCGCCCTGGGCAGCAGAAAAGTTGGGCAGGCCCCTGCTTCTGATCCACGTCCACAGATAAGTCTTCCAAAAAGAAAGTTCAAATGCCCACCTGTCAAAGGTCTGATACCAAATAAAAATTGATTTTAATTTGAAATTTTTGTCTTTATAAAATTGACATCCAAAAAAAACTCTATTGTGATCATCCAAGCCAATATAATACCTAGCACTTGATTGAACATAAGAAAGTGAATATAAAAAAACGAAATAAAACGAACACCGAAGTTTTTTCTCACCTCTCGCGTACGTCTTTAGGGTAATATAAACCTGAATTTCTGAAGGCAAATTTTTCGTTAGAAATCTGAAAAGCTTTGGTATTCTTTGTAGTTAGTTTTTGTTATGCAAACTTTCTTATGTTCAATAAAGTCCTGGTCATTACTGTATATTAGTTTGGCTTATTAAAATATTCAAGAAAACTTCCCCTTATCCATAAAATAAGCTAATTATCTAATTCAAAAAATGCTTCCTTTTGACATATAACGAACACAAAAGATTTTTAATTAAAAAAATTTTGACTTTTAAAATTGATCTCCAAGAAAAAAGGTTTCAACTCGAAACTCGTATGTTTTGAGGTTGATTGCCAAGATCGTGGCTCGCTGTATCATTCAGTTGAGTGAACTAGCGCGTTTGCAAAAAGTTTCCCCGCTGCCTCTATAGAATCAAAACGTTTACAAGAATAGTAGTGGGCTAAAAGGCTTTCTCTGACTTTGCGTTGGCAAAATTTTGATTGAAAAGCCTCAACTAAACACAATTAATGAAGACATAATATTTGGAGCGAAAACATAATTGCTCAAATGCTCGTGTTTCCGAAAAAAACAGAACAATTAAACTTCGGAATAAGTATGTGAATATCACGCCAACAAACTGACATTGCCATGGCATTGAGTAGTTTTCATCCTGGCTTGCTGGTGTGGTTAGACTGGTGGTCGGCACGTTTAGGCTGAGGTGGTCAAAATCCACCTTTTAACCATAGCTGAAGACCCATTTAGCATCGAGAGAAACCATACTACAACAAAGTCTTGGGACTAACTTATAAAATTTACGACAATTAGTCCGATGAAAAAATTTTGAAGATCAACATTTTGAAAATGAATTTGCTTAATTCCATACAAAATTTTAGTTCAACTTCATGTTTTTATTGGTATTTTATTGGTGATGACCGTATTTTTGGAGATTAACTTTGACTCATCTTTTAAATTTTTAAGTTGTTGATCTTTGCTTCACAAAACACGCGGCCCAGCAATGGCATCCTGAAAAACGGTCAACTAAATAGTATCAATGGGCCCAAAATTGGGCCGTATTCAACAGTTTTCCAACTTCTAGGTCTGGCCGGGATCACTGGAGCAAAATCCTTGCTCTAAATGTTGCTGAAGCCATCATCACGTGTAAAGAGCTTTTTATCCAGGAATGTTGCATGTAAAAAATTTTTTAATTCTTGTGCTACAGTCAAAATTCTTCCTCACACGAGACATTCTCAGCAAGATTTTTTCAATACTTCCGCAAAAATCTGAATTACCCCTTACACCCTACTTTGTGAGCGAAGTTCTGTTCAAGATTCTTGCAGAAAGAAAATTGCTGCGCTTCTTGCTCAAAACTCTGCAAAACTCCTCACTAGCCACACGCTCAGCAACACTGCAAAGTCTTTCTCACAGGTGTAACAGGCAATAACCGAGGTACCCAAACTTAATTGTTGGTTAACATTTAAACTAACATCAAGGCCTCCAAGTACTCGTGACCTTGTTTAAGTTCATATCTTTATTAGCCCTAAAAAGCAACTTTTTCGCCCATGTTCGTAGCCGCACAGCATACTTTCTTATTAATGATTTTGCTCTTTTTCAATATAAAGATTTTTTTCCTTGAGATGAAGTTTATGAAAACGACTTTTTGTACAGACCTACCCAAAATATACCAACAACCCACCTGTGAAGTTATTGCCGACCTCTTAAAAATTCCTCTCGTACTCCAGATTGAGGCTTTAGCCCACGGACAGCCAGCCTTTTTTGCCAAAGGCCATTTACGATCTGCGAATGATTTCGCAAGTCACTGGACAGGAATTATGTCCTAGTTTTTACTACAAATACCACAGGTTGATGCAAAAATAGACTAAATCCTCACACTAAAATCTCAATTTTAGAAATATGAATTACTCTTTTTACTGGCAAGGTTTAAAGGCAATTTTTCCGGACTTTGGAGCAAAAGATTTTGTGTTCGAAATTTTATGAAAGCGCTATTGTGTTCATCAGAATGAAAAGTGTTGCTTCTACAAAAAGTCTGGTTCAAAAACGAGTATATAGTGGTAGCACGTCTAAGCGTGCGAAAAATGTATGTAAGTGACAAGACTGTCAAATCGATAAGATCGCGTGTGCGGAAATGATGAAACGTAGCAAGATCGATTTTGACGTCACAAAACAAAACTTAACAGTCATCAGCAGCCGTTCGTAAAACAGAGTCTGCATTGTGGCCAAAAAAAGCAAAAAGGCAATGCATCACTTTTTGTATTATACAAGGCAATGTTTTAAAAGCAAAAAATAAATGCCTTCCCCGTATTTGCGTAAATCATTACATGCTGTCAAATAAATAAAAACAGTAAAAAGATAAAATGAATTATTTTTTACCTATTCTGTCGTTTGCTCCCCGAATCACGTGACGGTCTGTCTTAAGATTGTGTATGGCATCCAGCTGCGTTTGTCGGAATGCAAGTTCATGCTAAATTGCACCGTCGCGATTAAGTTTACGTATTTTTGAAAAATATTCCGCCGGCCACTCGGAACCATTCCACGCTCACATGCGGCCACTACCTGGACGTCCCTACTCTGGCCTACAACAAAACATGAACTGGCTCCCGCCATAAATTGCAAATTAATTGATTTTACCAGATCAGCTTATTTTCTTATTTATGAAACAGCAGGCGACCCACAGAAAAATTTCGGTGATTTGTAGTTTGGGCATCATTGATAATTATTAGTGCAGTATAGTTGTGTCACAATGTTGCGTTCGCAAAAAAACAAACAAACGAGTTGTTTGTCTTCAGAAAAAGGATTGCAAGTGGTCTAGATCCTGGATCAGCCAAAGGGACACTTTGGGTGCCTACAATACAACAACACAAGAACTGACTGAGGAGGATGCACAGAAATTTCGTACCTTTTTGCGCATACCGGCAAAAGAAAGGAAAGGAATTTTCGGCAATGGTGATATAGATTCGATGTGAAAAAAAACTACCTCTAAATATGCTTCTCTTCTAATCCGGTTCATGAAGCATATAAAACTCTGCAGGTAAAAAGGCCCAGGAACCGGATCTTTTAGAAGGATAAAAGTTAAAACCTAATTCGTTTGCTATCAATATCCGTTGTCATAATTAAAAAGTCGATTCAATTACGTCAAGTTGTCTGTTCAATCAAGATAGAAGAAAGTGGGTAAACTGCAAACAATGACACTGTTTCGACCTATCAGGTGTCTTTCAGTGATGAGACCTGATAGGTTGAAGCAGTGTCACTGTCTGCAGTTTGCTCAAAGTGCATCGCTGGCCTCTTGTATTAAAAGCGGGTAAAGTTTATACCTTTTACAAATTGAGCTTTTTATTATTTATCAAAAGGGCTCGCTAAAGTCAATAAAGTCAAACTTTTTTCAGGACCTTGTTACATGATCAAACGTGTACGAACGTTCGTTTCAGGTGTTCAGGAGTCTGTTTTGGTAGATTTTATAAGTCAAAATAAAGTCAAAATTTTGCATAAAGTCAAAACTTGTCAAAATTGTCTTCATCAAAAATTTCATTACAAAAACGAACAAATTTAGATTTTTTCAATTTTTGAGCTGCTATTAAAATTTTATGCGCAGTTTTATTTAATTTCAAACTTCTCAAATACAGGGTGGGTGAAAAGTAACTCCCTATTTTAGATTTAAAATAACTTTCCTATCTATGAATAAATTTTCAAATTTCTTTCATATTTACGTTCCTTATGTTTGGGGAATTCAAATTTAATCAATTTTAAAGCAAACTCAGAATTAATTTGATTTTTTTTCACTTCAGATATGAGTGAACGTCTTACGAACCACGAACGAGCTCAAATAGCTTCCCGCTGTGACGTGTGGAAGTCGGTGGTGCAAGTGCAAAGATGGTGGAGAGAACATCATGAACATCGTGCCTGCTTGGATCCGAAGACAATCAAGACATGCCATTCAAAGCTAATGACAACTGGATCTGTCAAAGATGCACCCAGAAGTGGACGTCCGTCAAAATTGGAAGCCGAAAATGACGTCGAGTTCTTGCGCGAGATGTTTGACAAATCCCCCCACAAATCAACTCGCCAAGCTGCTCGCGAAAGTGGTTTGTCCCGACATACAGTCCGCACAATTTTGAAGAAGGAACTGCACTATCGTCGTAGATAACAAAGATATTTGAAATCATTGATTCATAGATATGAAAGTTCGGTACTTATGGGTTATCTGTCACCACTTTTTTTTAATTTAATAAACCTAACCCTGTACACTCCCTTCCAGTGTACACTGCCCCATACATTTACATACCGGGCCTGCCCCTTCAGTGTACACTGCCTTCCAAACTCATTTTAGGCTTAAACATTATATATACAGTTAAATAATAGTAATTTAATACCTGGTGAAAAAAAGTGGTGACAGATAACCCACAAGTACCGAAAGTTCTTTTAAATCTAAAATAGGGAGTTACTTTTCACCCACCCTGTAGTTGCAATGGTAAAAATGAGTGCGGTAATTGAGAAGGAAATAGCACTTATTATGCACCAAATCGCCATTGTTGATGCATAAACACATAATTGTTAGACAATTAATCTATTCCTATAAAACCTTTGCGCTCTTTACACGTTGTCTTTTTAAGTCGTAGCTTGCAAAGCAAAAAATGCCTAAACAAGCCAAATCTTCTACAGCGAAAGTTAGGCAAATTTGCCAGGAATATCCGTATAAGTTTTCGGCAACTCCTGCCTGCGACTTGCGATGCAACCTTTGCGACGTGTTAGTCAAATGCGACAAAAAGTTTTTTGTGGAAAGCCACCGAAAAAGTAAGCAACACCAAAGAAAATTGGAGACAAAGAGCAAATCCCAAAGTAAGCAAACCTTTTTACAACTCGATCAAGTAAACTTCAAGGAACAGGTTGTCTCTTCTTAGCTGCAGATATCCCACTTCATAAACTGAACCATCCTTCTTTAAAGTCTCTGTTTGCTACAATGGGGAAAAGTATTGCCTTCGGAGATTGCAGCCCGAGCATGTGTTGCTAAATTAACATCCCAAAAAGAAGAACAAATTCAAGAATTACTTCGTGACAAAAATTTTTTTTAATTGTGGATGAAGCAGAGGTTGCTAAACAAAAGTATATTAGTGTGCTTGTGGGCAGCTTAGATGCCCCAAAGCAGACATTCCTCGTTGATTGCCATCCACTTGACAGCGGTAGCAATGTTAATAGCAGCATTATTCTGCGCACTGTGGATAACATATTGTGACAACTTGAAATAAAACGCGAGAATTTTTCATTATTCTTTACTGATGCTGCTCGGTACATGTCTTTGGCTGGAAAGACATTAAAGGAATTATACCCTTTGATGCATGTCACCTGCGTTGCGCACTTTCTACATAACTGCGCCATACGTGTGCGTGCTCATTTTAAAAATATTGATGAAATAATAGCAACGATCAAAAACAAAGATCGCAAGAAAGATTTCATGATGCTGGTCTGCCATCTCCTCCTGACCCTGTAATTACAAGATGGGCAACTTGGTTTAGAGCTGCCTTATATTACAGTGAGAACCTTCCAGCTGTTCGTACCATTGTCGACAATTGGACAAGAGCAGGCCTCTTAGTCAGCAGAGCAAAAGACGCTATCAATGTAGAAGATTTGGTGCCGGACTTGGTTAAAATAAATCAATACCGGACTCTAGCAGCCAACGTAGAGTTCTTAGAAGGAAGCGCCTGCACGATAACCGAAGCATACGGACTGCTCAAGAATATGCAATTCGATGATGATCCGTGCGCAATTAAAAATTACATTAAAAAACGACTATCCAACTCTGATTTAGAAACAATAATAAACTGTACCAACTTGACAATTGACTCAACAAGCTACGCACTATTGCAAAAAACCCAGCCAACCTCTGCTGCTGTTGAGAGGTCGTTTTTTACGCTCAGTAAATTACTGAGAAAAGACAAAAATTTTGATGTTAAGAACGTAAAAAAATATATGATGCTGTATTACAATAAAAAGTCCTGGTAATTATACTGTGTGGCTTTCGTTAAAAACATCATAGACAGACTGTTAATGTACAGTACAGTAGCGATAACAACGCATTTTTTGTATTACACACTAATTGATACCGGTACACACAATGGCTCGTTATCCTAAGTTTTGACGTCATGCATCGCTTTGTTGCATTAGCTTCAAGACTGAGTGATTGAGAAAATGTTTAAAGTAGGCTACCTTCGTCTTTAAAAACTTATGTACGCTCGTAAATTGCGGATTATAAAACATTTTTAATCAAAAAAGTGCAACAAGACATAAATAATAAGCGAAAGCGGTTAGGTCAAAATAAAGTCAAAATTTTTCTAAAATAAAGTTAAAAAATATATTTTTTTAGGTCAAAAAAAATGGCTCTATTTATCAACCATGAATTGTGAGCTATCATTGCTTTTTTGTTAAAACATTTGATGTTGTGAGAAAGTGAGTTTGATGTTGTGAGAAAGTGAAAGGATTGTAGAATTAAACCACATCTTTTATTCAAAAAATTTCATTATGTTGTCTGTGATTGATAAAATGCCAGTGGCTGGTGACGTTGATAATAAGGCCGGCGTTTAAATTCTTTGCTATGATTAAGCTATCAATCAGAATTAATTCAAATACCTGGAAAAACGGTTCAAAAGCATACACAGGGATGCAGTATTCTTGCTGTTTTCCTTTTGCGACCGGAATAGAGTCATTTTGTCAACAACGAAAAGCTACATGACTAAACTGCATGTTGTTCTCTTTTTGAAATCAAGTCAATTTAAGCAAACGCTAAAAATAGGGAGAGATGCTCGCTTGATTAAAAGTTGTCTTTGGATCCTCAAAACTTGCCGGATAATTATAGGCTTTTCACCAAATCTGAATCGATTTTAGTGATGTTTTTATAGTAATCTTCAAAAATTTATCAATTTGAGTGCTTCTATTGTGCAATATTACATTGAGCCTTAATTGTTGCATGAGAAGGTAATAAGGCCCAAAAACATTTTTTTATTTTTTGAATTACTAAAAAACAGTTTTACGAAAGTAGCTGAAATTACGTTGGATTGTAGCTACGACCGTACTGTATCGAACAGCCAAATAGAGTTAGAATATATTAATTACTTACGAAGATATGCAAATTTTAAATTAGCGGGCCTTATTAGCTGTAAATACCTTACTATCTAAATTTGTGGACAATCGAAGACTGCTGTAACTTTCGCTATAGATCCCTCTTACTGATCGCGGGGCAACTTCTTTGCTACCTCTCTTCACTCACCATACTTTATGTTGCGGTCAATAGAGTATTCTAAAAAACATTTCAGAGTGAATGTCCGCTCTTTACTTCACAAGATAATAGTTACATCTACTCTACAGTCCAAAGCATTCTGATCACAAATTAAAAATTAGATCAATCGATTAACTACGAATCTAAGCTCGTCACGATAGCGTCGTAGTTAACTCGCGCAAAAATACAGACAAGCTCTTATTTTGGGTAATTTTTCTGCAAGGTTTCCTCAAATCTTGCCTTCTCACGTGGCAAGATGCTTATTGCGCAATGTTGCTATTAACATTGCACAATACTATTGCGTAACACATTAGACATTGGTAGGCTATTGCTGGAAGATTCTGGTCCAAGAAAACCTACTCGTGCAACCCGGCTTAAAACAAAACGAAGCAAATATAGTTGTAGCAGTAAACTCGCCACTGATGATGTTGTTTTTGTGCTGCAAAACAGGTTGAATGTTCAGTTTCCATCGCAAGTTAAACTTAACGCTTATCGCATATTGAGTGGGCCTAAAATAAGTAATTTAATGCATTCATATACGCTAGCTGAAGTGCTGTTTCTCACTCATATTCTTTGCCTAAAAGAATTAACATTTGTCATCGTCAGTTGCAATTAACATACTTCAAGACATTTTTCTAAATCTCCTAGTTAAGCTATAAATAAAGTCTAAAATGACGCTATTGTGCCATCGACAGAGATTTTTTGAGAGCGTTTTAGTGTTTGCCCCTTCAAATCAATCCTGGTAGTGTCTGAATCGAAGTTACTCCACTTTTGCTTCCTCAAGATAAGCTATTTTGATTCCCCTCAAGATAAGCTATTTTGATTCGTTTGACTACAAAACATATTCAGCCAGAGTTGAATTAATTTTAAGTGGACCGAGGTGCACCTCTACAAAAAAGTTCTTGCTCCCATTTTTATTGCTTCACTTATACATTAATTTGCAAACTTCCGGTGCATGGTATAAAAAAAGGGATCAGTGCTGTAATGCTTTCCCAGTTCGTGCGATGTTTTCCCCCAGAAAGGTTGTCACTGGTTGCGTTTGCATTTCCTCCGACTCTTTGAGAGTCCTTTCCACCATAATCCTTCCTCCACATTCAGCACCGACATTAGCCTATCAGCCTTTGACTTTATGCTGACGTTAAGACTCCAAGTTGTAGAGAGTTAGACCTATAGCATGTCACAACAACAAAATATAAGCTATAGGATTTGGGCATGTGATGCAACAAAGTGGGAAGTAAAAAGTTTGTGCTACAAGCAAACAATGATTGATAAAAATCTAAATCACGTCAGCTGGTTAAAAATTTGGCATGAGCCAAATAAGGAAACAACAGAAGGAAGTTTTGCGATCAACCAATTATGTCAAATTCTCTCTTAAATTTGTTCAATAACCTTTAGAACGACGTTTAGAAACCGTAGAAACTGTAAACACCTTCATTCCCTGATCGGATAAGACAAATGGCTTGGGGCGTGGTACCAGGCCCACCCCTGATCATCCCTATCTTGTTTCCTTATGATGTAGCAAAATATTTAAGCAGCAGTTATCAAAAAACTTTCTCATTTTATCAATGGTTTTTAAAAAATAGCACACCTTGCATAAGAAATTTTTAATAATTTAATGAACTGCTAACTACATGTAGAAGTTGCTGACAACATGTGCTGTCCTCTAACAAGATTTTTTTCGAACGGCATTGACCTGCTTTCAATAAGTTTATCTTAATCTCGCAGTCTTGATCATAAATCACCACCAATACTTCTTCTCCCCTCAAAATCCGATAATATTGCCAAACACGTCAAAATCGCGTAAGTTTAGTCAAGTCAAGAATTCACAGCAAGACAAGAGCGTAATCAACTAAAAATACAGCCCAACTATTCAAGTTGTCAAAACAGAGGCGCACGCAGGTATTTGTTGAGGGGTAGGGCGAGAAAAGAACGTTTTGCGAATTTCACGAGACAGTGGCGCTGAAGACCTTTTTTTGGAAATCAACATTCTCAGAGCTAATCCGTAGACTTGTTTTCACCGTTGCAAACATAATGGCTGAAAATGACATTTAACGTTTTCCTGAGGATTGCACGAATAGGAGCTCCCCTCCGTACGCTACGGCTCACTGAGAGATCACTGGCACCAAGTGAATGCAGAACTAAGATTACTGAAATTTAAAAGTAGCAGTTTAGTTCTTTTATATTTCCACAACATCAAGTCAATACACATTAAATAAAGTAACTACCGGCAGGGGCAAAACAGGAAGGTGGACACCCTTATTTGGACATTTAAAAAAGTTTTATCTCTAAACCTTTTAATTGGTTCCACTTTATGAAAAAACAGTATAAAACTGTGAGATTTCATAACGAACATTAGAGGTGGCGCGCACTCTTTGATTTGCCGAAAATAGAGCAAATATAGTGAGGGGCTCTATCCAACAAGACAAGCGATTGAAAATGACCGCCTTTCGCGCTTTTGTAATCGTTAGCAATTGAAACGCATAACCAGAAATAATTTTCAAAAGAAATGTGTAATAACAAATGATAAATATTTTACCTTTTTTGCATTCAAAATCAGGACATGGCAAGAAGTGGAATTTTCAAAAGCGGTCACTTGTTGTAATATTTGCTGATGTATATAAATCAAAACAAGCATTCGCTGTCGTCTTTATGTGAAAAGAAAATCTGGCGTATTTCTAGAACCTAAGTTGACGCGACACGCCTGCTCTTTTCAAAAACATTTCTATGATGTTAGTATTTTTCAAAAGCTGCTTGGTATTAAACAAATTTGTGTAATGAGTATGAACTGGACTGAAAAAATTTAAAATGACAAATTTGCGATCACATGGTATGGCGACCTTACGGGATACAAACTGTGGATCATTGATGTTTGCTGAAATCATGTGACTCATAAACGTTCTCGTTCTGTTCGTGCGCTCGTTGTTGTACTGTGATCGTTATTGTAAATCATCCGTTGGCCTACAACAGGTCATAAAAGAACATGCATAGCTATCTATTATGATGTAACAATACTGGGTGACTAAGCCGTATGGCCAGGCGTGGTTCCGTCTGACGTGCGACGGAGCGACCTAGTAAACAAGCATATAAAAAGAAGCATTGCTATTTTCGTTCAGTTTTTTCGATTAAAATTAAAATTCAAAATTCATTGGCTTCAATTCAATTCGATTCGCTTAAATTCAAATCAAGATTCGTGCATTCAACGTCGTGTTGTGATTAAATACATTCGTTCTTGGAGTCAGACGTGCTGTGGAAACTCGATCCCCACAATTTTGGTGACCTCGACGTTAGTATTTTTCAAAAGCTGCTTGGTATTAAACAAATTTGTGTAATGAGTATGAACTGGACTGAAAAAATTTAAAATGACAAATTTACGATCACATGGCTTTCTAATTTTGGCAGCAGAAAGCATTGAAGGTGCAAAAGCTTCCAATGGTAGACAAGCGCAAAGTCTTTTTCTGTATCATCACCGAGTTTGCAAGGAAAAGGTTCAAACAACATCATGCTGTTGAGCAAATAGAAAGCCTCTGGTCACATGCAAGATACCCACTAAGCACAGGTAGAACTGTAATAAATTGCTGGAGAAGCTTTTCTTTGAATCGAAAGAACTCGAAGAGAAGAAATCGACAGGCGCCCAACAAGCTGTCTGATGAAGACTGTTTTTTAAACAAAGTTGAGCAACGTTTTGATGCTGTTCATGCCCACGCCATGGACCTCATTGAAAATGATGAATACAAGCTCTTTCTCAAAAATCAAAGAAAACTCGAACCTCCGGGCTGCATGGTAAGGCTTGACAATATCTTTTTACAAAAATATGTAAAACAGGCGAGCAACAAGCATCTATTGGAAAGCATACGACGTTTACAGTTGGAAAAATCATCTCTGCTTGAAAGTAAAGTATTGGAAAGCAGAACTGACCGTGCTGACTCTGACCAAAGTGAAGAACAACCATGCACAAGCTCAAGTATTCCCATTCTTTCAAAGTGGGAACATCAAACCGTTATGTCGCCTCCATTAGCTGTCGCGCTTGATCGCACTAAAGTGAGCGAGCGAGCTGCAGCGACGATTCTTTTTTAGGCGTTCAGAGCCTGTGGAAATAGCCCGTAAGAGCTTGCATTAAACAGGTTTACCATACAACGTCAACGAAAAAAGTAAGAAAACAACAGCAACTTCAGTTTAAGAAACCTTTACTATTCATCATGTTTAACCCAACTCGGGCTTTGGAAACTCATGCCTCGATATCATAGGAAAGGAAACGGTGGATAGACTTCCCATACTTGTTTTCTGAATGGGAGACAAGAAACTTCTTGGGGTTCGGGAACTAGACTAGATAGCGTAATGGTACAGGCAAAGCCGTGACCCAAGCCGCGCACAACGCATAGCAAGTGTAGCAAGTAGAAGATTGAATTCGCGCTATGTGCTTTGACACGACAACATCAAACACTAAGCGTTCAGCAGGAACTTGTATATTTCCTGAGCAGCTTCTAGCAATGCATCTACTTGACTTGGCTTGTCGTCATCATTTTCTTGAAATAATACTACGATCCGTGTTCCAAGATTGCCTAGTCTTGGCTGGCGCACCTGAAATTAGTTTTTCTAAACGTTTCCAGACACAATAGAAACATTTGAGAGAGAGAGATTCAGTTTTTTAAATCCAGTTTTGTCTGCGTTGACGCAGGTGGCCGGATTCACCTCGTACTTCTCGATGGTTCGTAAACACCATTACGCCACTTCATTCTGTCAATGGCATCCTCTCTTTTCAACCTAATCTGATTGGTATGCTCCCACACTTGTCTCTTCCATGTCATATTTTGTCACTCACGCCCTCTTCTTCCTGCCACTTCAAAATCTAACACTCTTCTCAAAACATCACTATTATCCCTGCTCAAAACATGTCCATATCATCGTACTCTAATCGCCCTAGCTTGTCCATCCAAAGTATTCCTTAAACCCAGCAAACTCATTAGTTCTTGGCTCCTTCTTTTCTCAATCATCTAAACTCCTCACATTGCTCTCATCATGGCTTTCTCAGTTCTTCTCAAAATAGCCATCTTATTCTCCCTTAGATATCACGGCTCGCTCTCATGCAGCATTGCTGATCATTGAGCAAAGAAAAATTTGTAGAACTTTTGACAGTGAGTTTCACTTCATCTAAGCTTGGAGATTTTCGTGATGTTGTCATTAGTTTTTGAAAGTTACAACTGCAGCTAAACCACTCTCGAGATGACTATCAGAAGTAGCTTGATATAATTCTTATATTTCTTTGAAGCAAATCATCTCCTGGCAAGAGATTTGGAGCACCTGGTCCCATGCATTAAGCTCGCTGGATGAAAAGAGCTACACACGGCATCAAAATTTGATTATTTCGATCTCGGTTCAAACTTATAAAGAGGAAACTGAATGAGCAACGTGATATCAGCACTTTTTTGGCAAATGTTTATATTAAAACTCGGTTTTTGGCATCACTTGCTCCACAAGCAGCCAGACACGATTTGAACGTTCTTCAATCACTTCTGAGCTACACTTACCCTCAAATCAAAGCATCTGTTTTACGTAAGATGGCTGGTCAGTTACGCTTCCTTTCAAAGGACTTAATTCTTAGTTTGTTTGATCCTGACATGGAACTGGCTACAAAACAAATCGTGCTAAAAGTTTCTGAGGACATTGAAGGAGACGAAAAACAATTACCACTAGCCACTGTGGATATGACCTACGGATATGACCTGTGGTAATGATATGACACTAAAACAAAACACTAAATGATTTTGTCACCAAAAGCAGTAGGAGGTCGTTTTGTATTCTGAGCGAGCCTGACATCTTTCTTGAAATGGACCCAGAAACTTGAAACGAAAGTGAAGTTTTTAAGAATTCTTGTGATGCTGTTTGCTCTCTTGCAGTCACCAACGACCTCGCCGAGAGTTACGTGGCTTTGATGCAGCAAATGACTCAATCGAATCTCTTCAAAAATGAAGAACAACTGTAGTTTGCTTTGAAAATTGTAGAGCAAAAACAGGCAAGTGTTCCGAATATGAAGAAATTGACTTCAACGCAGCAATAACTTTTCTGTACACACGAATGTCTTATTTATAAGAAAATTTTGTTCATGCCTAGAATCGTTCTTATTAGGCCAATTTGTGGCCTCAGCGAAAGCTTTATAAAAATTTTGCAATAAAACATTAAATGAGTAAGTTTTTATTAAAATGGAACCTTTAGGGAGAGTCAGACATATAAATAAGTTTGAATTTTAGCCTAATGTAAGGGCTACTCTAGTGGGCACAGAATAGGATCAGGCGGGATCGTGTCACTTGAGATAATTTTATCAAGAAATACGAAACGAAAAATAAAGAAAAATAGGAAGCATTACGTAAAGATGAGCGACACAAGAGTAAAGAGAAAGGAATTCAGTGAAACAGTTTAGTTTAGATGATACCAAGTACCGCTGCTTCACACACCTTTTGCACGCCAAAATAAACAACAAGGTTGCAAGATTCAAGATATGCGGCGCATGGCATCCGTTGCTTGTCAAGCGTTATTCCTAAACTCTACTTGCTAACTTCAAAAATTTTCAACTTCCCTAACAATACCTCAAATAAGTCACACGTTTTTGCATCATTTCCCATATTTTTTCCTAGATTTGTCGCGTCTGCACCAGCGATGTGGAAGTGGAAGCGGAAACGGTGAAAGCGGTCCTTTTTCTGTGGGAGCGGAAGCGCGAAAATTCTACCGCTTTGGCTTCCACATAGGTTATTTGACTTGAAAAGTAACTTGGCGAAAAAATTTTGTCCATTTCCCAATGTGGATTAAACGGTGAAGTTGCACTATAAGTCTGAATGAACGTACGATATCAGTAGCGCGAAAAAACAAGAAAAGGTAATACTAGCATCTCATTTTATATCTATTACGGGTGAGAAAAAAGTAGTTTGGACAATAAAACGTAGCTAACAAAATGATGATTTGATTTAACTTAACTAACCTTGATTAGGGGGTTGAAAGTGTTGTAAAAGAAATTACTCACGGCGGAAACAATTTGATCAGTCAACATCAGTGCTCTCTTCAACAGGGGTTTGCAAAACATGCAGTTGTGTTTCGTGAGTTTTAAGGGTTCTGTGAGGGGACCGCGAAGGTTTTTCGTTTATTACTAGTATTTATTTCTTATTTCAGTATACTGATTTTATATATGTAGTGGTGATCCGTGTAGATAAATAATAATGGAATCTTGTGATAGCAAGTTGCAGATTGTGACGTAATTCTGTTTACAACTTTAGGAACGTCTGAATTTGCTAACTCCCTTTGCTAAGTAATAGTGCGTCTGTACTTTCAGTTTTTCTGTTTTTCTTTCACTCTTTCTTTCAGTTTGTTTTTGTTGTTTTCCGACCCCTTTCGAGGGATGTGGGCATGGCGGAAGACCATGTGGCCCCAGAAGCCGGGCAACTTCCCAGGGCCTGGACGAGAGGTCGTAGAGAGACAGAAAATTCCCAAAGAGCGAGCGACGCAAAGAGTCCGTAGCTGGACAGTGCAAAATGAGATGAGAGATGTCCTGGGATGGGTGTCCGCAAGCGCTGCAAGAAGGATTTTCGATTCTGCCAATTTTGGAGAGATAGGAGCTTCACAGAAGACTGTGCCCGTTGCAGCGAAGACGAGAGAGCACACAGCGAACGTGGCAAGAGAGCACAAGTTCCTCGGTGGAAATCGAGGGAACCTATGAGTCAAAGAATTTAAATAAGACAGTATGTCTCCAGTCCGAGAAAAGAGAAGAGTGGATACGAAAGATAAGAGAAGAGAGACTACAAGGGATTGCTGAGGGAACAAGTAGCGCTCCCCGTCTGGCCAGCTCATCAGCCGAGTCGTTGCACGGGAGAAACAAGTGTCTGGGGACCCATTGAAGCCTGATAGAACAGGAGGAGAAAGAAGACAGTTCCTGCCAGAAATTGAGGTAAAAGGAGAGATGGAAGAGAGGACAGAGTAACAAGGAGAGAACGAAAATCAGATAGGAGGAGAAGAGAAGCGACAGACTTGTTGGTGCTGCCGAGACCAGCAAAGAGATTGCAGAATGGCGCAGGCTTCAGTGGAAAAACCTGAGCATACTGGGTCTGCTGAAAAGAAAAGGGTGACCTCAGTGCCACAGAAAGAGCAGTTGGACAGAGTAGTGCCACAGGGAGAAAAGAAATTGGTTCTGCTATCCTTCGGAGAAGAGTGAATAGAGAGAGTATAGACATTAAGAAATGAGAGCGAGGAGGAGTCGTTTAGAGAGATGTTGACCTCTACATAATCAGAGTAGGGGTCAAGCAAAGAAAGAGAGGAGGTAGAAAGCTCAGAGAAGGATAAGCCCAGCCTGACGAAAATGATGACGTCGCCGCTAGCGTCTGTGAAATCAATAGAAAAAATACCAGACCTGAAGTGGCTGCGATCCGATCGCAGAGCAGAGAATCCAGGGATCCGAAAAAAGGAAGATAAATTAAGGTTAGATTCCTAGATACAAATAAGGTCAACGGGGTGAAACGAAATAAATGGTAGCAGTTTAGTGCTCCTGACTTGGAGATCCCCAACATTCCACTAAAGAACCCTGAGGGTGTCAGGGAGATTGAGAAGAAGCAGGAGATAAAGAGAAACACCCAGGAGCATGAGGCGGTGGTGAGGGTGCAGAGGGAAAAGATACAAAGTAGGCGGAAAAAGGATAAAAGGTTTGAAGGCGAGAGTGGGGTGCGAGTGCTGCATTAGCAGAAGGGGGCCAGATTGAGCAGTGGAGGTATAGCAGCTGGAGGAGTCCGAGGAGGAAGTCACAGTGCTGGTAGGTGAAGGATCTCAAAAAAGAGCAGGAACGCAGCAGGGAGGGAAGTTCTAGGAGTGAGAGCTGCCAAGAATTCTGAATCTAGAAAAGAAGAGTAGTGAGCACTTTAAATAAACCCAATTAGAGCATGTGCAGCATTGCAGTGACCTACTGCGCCAGGTCACATTTCCAGCGCATATTGAGCAGGGAAAGACGAGGCAAGGGTTACAATGAACGTTGCCGCTCATCAGGAGAAGGAGAAGAATGAGAAGAAGCAGGAGAAAGGCAGGAGAACAGAGAAGACAGGCCAATTTTAAAGAGGCTGCGTGCTACCCTTCTGCGGTCGTTCAGGGGGCTGCACGGCGAAAAAATGGTCTGTGTGAGGGGAGTGCCAGGGGTAACTGAGAACCTTGGGAAGGCCAACAGCCATTTTAACCCAACCCAAACGGGGTTGGGAACCGCACCACCACGTTAAGGCGGCTATTAATTCTTGCAGTTCAATTTTGCTTGCTTTACATGTATATACAATATATACGACGAAAATTTAGCACTTCACTATCCAGAAAGATCGGAATCAATACGTGTTTTAGGGACAAACAGAAAGTCAGTAATAATGGTTAGAGTTAAAGTTAACTCAAAGTCAGAGTTAGTTGAAAATGGAGAGGGAAAATCAGCGCTATACGGTGTAATTTTTTGTTGTGACGATGGATTATTCTCGAGAGCTGAAATATGTGGTCATACGGTTTAGATCTGAGAAGCATTAAGTTAACTGTTGTAAAAGTGGTTGTAAGTAGTGAAGAAACTTGTAATAACTATCTATTTGTTGAGGTGTTTAATTATTTTTTGAATTGTAGTAACGAAATATTTGATTTTTTTACAAGCAATTTGTGATTTCCAAATTTTTGTAAGTGGGGGTTCCGTGACAAATGCGAAAGTACACCAGGGGTTTCGCGATGGCAAAAAGATTGAAAAGCACTCTTCTACATTCAACACGAGTTCTGATATCTAAGAAAAAGAAATACAGAGTAGTTCGGAACAACAATAAGCTTAAGCGAAGTAGGTAAAGTAATAGCGACAAATGAAGGTTTTTGGCTCCTCAAAATGATAAAGTGTAGGAGAAGGCAGGCTACAGGCCCACAAAAGTTTTAAAAAATTGTCGACGGTCGTTTTCTTGTTTTTTGTTAGGAAGCGGAAGCGGTTGAAAAATAACCGCTTCCACATCCCTGGTCTGCACACTGCAACTGCGCGTGCTGCGTACTAGCATGAACCACGGCTTCGGCGTGACGTCAAAAAGTGTATGAAAAGAAAAATTACGAAAGCATTGTCCGTCACTACGCAGTCCTTTTTATACATGAAACACGCTGGCGCTGAGTTGCTTTGGTTGTGTAGCATATAGTGAGGAATTGACACGTGGCAAGATCAAATTATTTGTTTTGGTCTAATCACTGTCAAACACTAGTCAATCACTGTCAGCAAAATAGATTCGCTTGACGCATATAAAGACCATGAAGGTTTTGTTTATCAAGAAAAAGAAATTAGATGTGTAGCTAGCCAGTTTAGCCTAAAAGGAAGAAAGTTTGCATGTATTTGACCCAACGTAAACTGTAGAGAAAAAAATGGAATTGTTGTTGTTCTTCTAGCTTGCAAATATTGCTTTTCAGTCAAAAGTTGTTTTTGAGTTTGAAAAGAGTTACTTAATAAAAATAATGTCTATGCATGGCGTATCGATGGATTTCATAACGTTTGTATTCTTCCTTTACGGCTTGACCATTGCCTCTTTTGAGCCAACTCAGGTTTCCCCAGAGTCACTTTCGAAAGATGAAGCATGCTTTCAGCGGTGCGTTTCACAGGTGACGAATTAAATGAGCTCGGATCTTTTGTAGAAAGCCCCCACCACTAATGCAAAAATGTGAAATTTGAAAAACACCCCGCTTCGTTTTAAGTACTGCAGCACTCACCGTTCCATGGTTGACGAAGAAGGTTGGGGTTAGGGTTAGGGTTGAGTGGCGGGGGTGTTTTTTTGGCGGGGGCTATCTACAAAAGATCCATGAGCTGTAGCTTTTTTGTAAATCTTATTTGAGTTACCTACCAAGTGAGGAACGTCAGTTGCCAATCCAAAACATGACGATAAACTTTTTCTAGATAACGTCAGGCTGCAAACAAATGCAATTTGTCAAAAGATTTTCATTTTGTGAAGACCTACCTAGGTTACGTCAAAAAAGAGGGCAGAATAAGTGGCAGAAACATCTTGCCACGATATTTGCATTTCATCCTTTCGAAAAAAGTATGTACTAGACACGCAAGCGTACTTACGGTTTTTGAAGGACGCCGTGGACCGTTAATTCAGTGAAGACGTTTTTAGCGTTCAATCAAAACTTTGCCAAAAATATTTTTTGGGAAAGGCACTTCACGCTTTCACCAACGCAAACTATGCTGACTGTTTTACTTTAATGACAAAAGTAAATAGGGGGCAAGATATATTGGAATTTTCCCTAAGGCTGAATACGCTTGTTGCTACAGCAGGTTGATGTTGGTTGTAATCTACATAATGTTGTTCACAAAAACATACGAGAAAGTACTTTGGGTGATATGCTGTTTTGCTTTTCTCCTTTTTGATAATGTCGCTTTTTCAGGAAAAGAAATACCACGCTTGTATGTCAAACTGCTCGGACACGTGGATGTTTAAACGAGGTAAACGTGCTCCAGCTGCTCATGTTATGAACGCGATTGTTAAATCTTATCTGTAAATATATTTACCGCATTGTTTTTGCTTGGTTTTGTGAGGAAGTAAATCTTTTTCTGAAAGTTGAAAACGACGTACTTTTTAGTTTGAAGTCTACTTTTTTGCGATAGGTTTCTGCAATCAAGCGCGTTATGTTTACAAATTTTTGTTTATGCATGAGAATTTGAGGGGACATGTTCCTCTTGGCCATTCCCATCTCTACTCTTTGCTGCTTCTCAACCTCAATTGTTCATATTTTGTTTTGATGTTAATGTTCAGCTGTTTTTGAATTTAGGTCGTTGTTCGAATTACAAAATCTCCAACATTACCAGCAGTTCTCGGAGTGCTTGCAACCCTATTAGTCTAAATGTAACATCTATCAAAATACGATCTGATACTGGAAAATATCAACCGTATGCCCTCTTAACATGGAAGCCTTGTGCCGAGGGTCTTCAAGATTTGAAAGGTTACATCGTAAGTATTTCAGAGAAACGGCGTCGGTTGTATTGGAAAGTATTTTACACTTTTAGAAAACGCTGGTTATATACTAAAGCTCTCATCAGTCACGCAAACTGGGTTTTGGTAACGAAGGAGGTTATGGTCTTGTCGGTACAAATTTTTTTGGCGAAAAAAAATTAGGGCAAAACACAATGGCTCTAGCAGGGCTTCAGTTCCCTCATGGTTGCTCTTTGGACCTGACCATCGATTTTAGTCATTTGGAAGTTATGCCTTGATGCTCTTTTAATGCCTGGTTTCGCGAACGGACAAGTTTTTCAAAATAAAATTTTCTAGTTACAAAAAAAGCACATCCTTGAAAAGTAATTCTACGGGAGTTTAATGCCCTCTTTTACTTCAGCTACGACTAGTTATATCATTAGGGTCATAGATTTCGGTTGCGAGGTAGTTTTGTTAGTGATTATAACAGTCTTTATACTATTTTGACAGATTTCAATTCGAGGTCTTTTTTTGGGTGCTGAGAATGACAATCCGTGCTATGACTTGAAGCTAAAACGTCAACTTATTGCAACAGATTACAAGGTGATTACTGGCTATTCTATGTTCTCAAACCTTTTTCGGGGGGGGGGGGGGGGGGGGGCGCATTCGAAAACTTTCCTCAAGTGTCGACACATCAACGACGAATCAACACAAACGCTAATTGACAAAGTTACGTATGTTAGTACCAGGGACGTCGCCAGCCAAAACTTTCGGGGACAGGGGATTTTAGTTTGCTTTTGTTGATAACATTTTCTGGGTAGAAATTTTTCGGCAGGAATCAAGGTTTGAAGCGATATTCAGAAATATTTTCTGGATTAAAGCTTAGAGATGAACTTTAATTAAAGGCACTTTGCAATTTTGTTGAAAACAGAACTTCAATTTTTTTTGCTGGTGGCAATTGCCTTTTAGGTGCGCTCTTGATTTATAAAACAACGACAAAATACAGCCATTAAGTGTGATGTGTGAGCCTGCTTATTTTTCAAAGGTTATAGGATCTTGAACAAATTTTTGAGACTAACCCTTGCAGTTCTCCTTCTACATTGATTTTTAATTGGTTGTTTTCCTTCAATGGAAATCATGGCAAAAATTTTTGATTCGTTTAATTAAGACGTGACGTCAGGCATACGAAATGTTGTGCACAATCATTGGCTGCTATCCAAAAATTTGTCGAACACACCGAATTAAACCCCAAGTTGCCCTGTCGTCACTAAGGTCACCATGCTAGTAAGTTAGTTCTATTGTTTCGTTATCATGAAAGCATCACCAAACCCTCCTGAGAAATTTTAATTTGAAGGTTTTACTGCCCAGCTCCACACAGTAACTTAAATCAAGTTTTTAAAAAAATTTCTTATGCGTAACTGCTACAAACCAGGAAGCAATCGTGCTGTCTGGAGTAACTCCACGAGTATAGATTTCGAAAAACCGCCGGCTGGTATGAGCACGACCATTTCCAAATAACTGCATTTTGCGCTAAGTTGATTTGTTTTCCAGAAAATTGATAAAAACCTTGCGAGTTCACAAAGAACGAAAAAGGTAGCCCGTGTTGACGATTTCTAATGTTTTTCTCTCGGCGCCCTTTGAAAACTAATGAATACTTGCAGCGCCGCAAGTCGAATCCAAAATTTGCTCAATTTAAAGTTGATAACTTTTTTGTGAGATTAACTTTTAAAAACCTTTTGTTTTGGCTGAACTCATGACTCGGGTTGTGTTTTGATATTAAATTTAATCATACCATAAAACCTTTTTTTGGTGATGAACTGACATAACGATATTTGTTCGATTTATGCGGTGCCCCTGGCAAAGTTGTGCGACGTCCGCTTTGTGAATCGCCGGCATATGTTTTACTGCTGACTACAACTTGTTTGCGTTTATTGCAATTTTCGCTTTGCGGTAAGCTCACGGGAACTACAGGTAAATATGTATTTGCTCTGCTACCTTAACGTTTCAACAATTGCTTGTAGAAACAATTTTCGTACGTGATCCCAAGGCCTTTGGTTGAACAAGAAAAATATGAAGTATTATTACAAGCTTATCCTGTTTTTGAACTCAACTTTGTCTCAGAAAAGTTTACTACTCATGGTAAGCATTTAGTGTGCATTATTCTCGGTTTTATAAAACAGATTATTGTTTGTGAACAGTAGCAAATTTAGAAAAAGGGGCAAGTTACATAATTTCAACGTGCGGTTTCAATAATATTTTCTCTTCCACGTTTGGAAGTGATCTTTGAAAAAATAAAGGGACCTTTAGAAAGAGTCTTTACTGGGTAGCTAGTTCATAACCCCTTTCCTAAACTCCTCGTGTACGCTAATATTTGAAAAGAATATAGATATGTCGTTTAACTCCCTGCCCTCTCTGTACTGTTACCCGTTGGCTCTGCCATTTGTGAAGCATGAACACTTATTTTTATATATTTTCGCTCAAAATTGCCCAGTTAGCCTCAAACTGAGCCTTTACACCAGTGCTTCTCATACCTTTTGTATATACCACTCACCTGAAAAGTATTAACATTTCTCTACCCACCTGGAAAAATTTGAAGATTATTTTTATCAATGAGTGCAATTAAAACCATAATCAACGTTAAAAAACACATACATCTCAATGCACACGACTGGTAGTAAAATGTCTTACCTTTAGTTTGAAAAATAGATTTATTTGACAAATTTTCGCTGCCAACTGCTGTTAATAGATTTGATTGATCATCAACTCCATGCTGAGAAGAGCATTAGATTTTAAAATCATTGGCAAAAAAGGGCGATATACTACAACATGTTGAAGGTACATATTATTAAAAAGACTAGATTGGAGAAGGAAGATGATTTCGACAGAGAAAAGTGGCGAAATGCTGCTGTTCACGAAATTTTGAGGAACGTGACTTGAACCCAGCCACTTCCGTCAGCGGAGACAAAACCGGATTTCAAAAATTGAATCTTTCTCTATTAACAGCCAAGAGATTTGCATGAAGCAGCGCCAACAGAACTTCTTAACGTTGAGAAAAAATTGTTATCAAAAGCTAAACAAATTTGAAGGTTTAAAAAGTAAACAAATCCATCTCGCCATGACAAATTTTTAAAAATATAGAATATTCGCAAGTTAATTGGAAATAATATCATTTTGGCAGACGCATAGCATAGGTAAACCAAAATACCGATACTTTCCGTAAGGCCACCCGGTCTTTAGTTCGCCAATGGGCGCTTAAATGTCCTAGTCCTCTTACAAAATTGTGTGTGGGTTTTGTGTGCATCTGTAGAAGTTCAAACACAAGCAATAGCCAACTGCACCATAACAGCCAGGGCGGTTATTTAGTTCACGTCTTGTTTTCCCAATTTGTCTTTTTTCCAGTTAACGGGCCAGGGTAGCCTTCCGGAAAACCCCGATAGTAGAAAATTTCGTCGACATTTCGCGATTTTCTTCGACATTTCACGTGACACACTGATGTGTAGCCACACGGCGCTTTAGAATTACTGCCTTAGACTAAGAGCTCATAGGTGAAGACAAGAAGGTGAGAGAAATGGGATGTGCCCCCTTCCCATTAAAAACAAACTTTCTTGCAATATTTTATCATGCAAGTTTTGTAATTTGAGGTTTAAGACTTTGCTCACACCTTTATATTTTCAAACATGTTTTGCATTTCTGTTGCTGCCACTTCCCCACTCTCATCGATTCAATATCAAACTCCATGCTACGCCTCTGTTGGAGCTACATGGTCGTTGTAACACATGCAGAGGCAGCTTAGTCTTCTAATAGCCTGTGCATTCACACAGTCTACGGTATTTTCTTAACTTGATGTTGTGAAATTTTGTATTCAGATTAAATTGACGGCCTGCTTATATTGGAATCATTTGCGTGCCCTGTTTAGGTCTGCATAAATTATTTATTTTTCAGATTGCCATCTCAATAACGGACCACGTTCATGCTACTGCGGTATGTTTTTGTTCTTTCGCTAATTGTGATCGACTCAGGGATGGATTGCTTTTTCACATTTACTGTTGTCTTGGGTTATGCTGACGTGCCTTGCTAAACCCCCATGACTCACGACAGCTGCTGATAAAAGGGGTTTTCTCAGCATTTTCCTCGCACCACAATTGTAGCTTTGCGTCATTGTTTTTTCCTATTTTTAGATCGCGACACCTTGCCACCCCCCAGCGTCAAAGTGCAAGGGTATAACGTTGAAGTCACATTTGATCCGCCGAAAGCTTGTTTTCACCCTCAAGCTTATGATATTTATCTTAAATGGCCTCCTTTCTGCAACCACTCAAGGATGGTTTTAAATATTTCCGCGATTGAGGTATAGTTTTACGTCATTGTTCTGCCTCAAGATGGAGTAGTGACCTCATAATTCAGGTTTTAGCTCTCTTACTGGTTGGTGTTGTTTTCGAAAAGTCGCTAGTTGTTCAAACAAATTTACATAGGAGGCAAAAATCTTCCAAAGTTCTAAAGTGTTATTTCAAACGTGTAGAATTTGGTGCCCAGCCACCCAGAACTTTCGAGAAATGGGGGAGACTGTTGCTGATAGTCTTTTTTAAAAATCACTTATCTATTCGGTCGAAAGCAGGGGGGACTTACCAAATTATTGGTTGTTTATTAAATCTTTTATCAGAGCATTGTTCTCTTGGCACGTGATGTTGTCGTAGCGAGAATCGACCGCAAACTGGCTTGGTCATTGTTAAAAATATCATGTTTCATCCTTCATTGAAAAACCTGTTCAATTTTCGCTGCGCAATCCGTGTTTAAACCCGTTTCTGAATCATTTGTACTGTTGTTGCCATGCTTGTCTACCAGAAGCAGTGCAATCCCGCTCGGGGAATTGACGTATAATGTCGCTCCAAAGGACACAGAAATGCAAAAATTACACAGGAACTGAACTCTTAATCTCTCGATTGCAAACAAGTGGCTGTCGCCATACAGATTTTAGTCATTAGCTGATGTTGCTGACCGTTTCGGTCGGAGCTTTTTTTCATGCGTGATGATAACATTTAAATATTATTTTACATGCAAGCTCATTTGAACCGTGCAAAGTTCCGGAAAACTGCCGCTTATCATCTTATTTTGTAGCGCTGATGAAGCTATTGGCCATATACTCGTATTAGAACTAATATCAAATGCAGTGCTACAAAAGCGTTAAGCTTACAAATTTCGAAATTCAAAGAGATTTCTTGATGTAATTTAATTCCATTAACTAATTTAGGAATAAAGCCGCGTGTTTTTCGATAATGCATTGTAGAAAAAAGCATTCTTTTTTGTCAGAACTCTACAGCACCCATTCAGCATGTGTTTCGTGATGTATATGACAGCGACTTAGAGATTTTTGCTTACGTAAGTATAAGTTTTGCTTATGGGTCTTCAAATGCTTTCTAATTCTGCCATATAGCATGCTTTGTAAACATTTTGTGTAGCGGTAGGCCTACACACGAGTTCACTTTCTGAAAACACTGTACACCCCAATCATATGTATATTAAAAGAAAATGTAAAATGAAGTTTTGCCAGAATTTAATGCAATAGCTGCTGCTTATCTTGAGATTTATCTACAAAAGGGATAGGTCTTCAGTTTAATAGCTTCGGCCTTTTAAAGTTTGTGAGTATTGAACGCATGATCATTCGACTGTAGCCCCCATTAACACGATGGTATATCCGGCGGCGTCATGCCATAGGAAGGGCGACCCGCTTAGAGAGACGCTGTAGCACATTAGTCTCCAAAAAAAAGATCAAAGTCATGTTTGATAGAATATCAGACACGACTTTGACCACGGTTGAAAATTACGTGGATAAAAAAGACTATATTTGTCGAAACAAGCTCCCACTCTTATGATATTTGGTATAGTTGATACGGTTTGCTTTCTTTGTTTGTGCTGGACCTTTCCACCAGTTGCGTGGCAGAAGATCAACTCTCATGCCGGGGTGCGACAGTGTTACCGGAATCGGAATAAATGGTTGGGCAGGTTCTGAGCAATCCCTTTATTGATAAAGTTTATATAGAACTTTTATACTTATAAGCACCATTTCAGATCATTAATTTTCGCTTGACTTTTATCACTTTTACAGTAGCTTTATCGAAAAAATGACTTGTTCGAGTCGTAAAGCATAATTCTATGTCTTGTAGACTAAGTGATATTACTCGCCTGTGATAACTTTTGTTACTTTAGTACGTGGTGTCGTATCGTGGTCTTGGGAATTTCATCGCGTATGATGCAGTTTCGTTTCAAGTTACCAAAGGTGAGCCACGCATGCGAATTTACATTTTTATTGTCAACGTTAAGACTGAATTGCATGCCATGCTCTTTCTTTACTACGTCAACGATGTTGCCAATGCCAAACTACGCTACCGTTGGTAGCACATGGCTGAAAAATAGCTCTTATTAACGCCAGACGAAATTTATTCGAACAATGAAACTTTTTCAGTTTCATTGAGAAGTTCTGTTTGGTGTTGAATATTTAACTCTTTCTCACTGATGACGTACACTGTAAGCTAACATGAATATACTTGGGGTAACTTCTTTTAATGATATGTTTGAATTGCAGCTTGGCTTCCTCCAGCGCCAAATGTTGATGTTGAAAATGGTATCGCCAAAGTTACTTTTAACGTAACTCATGACTATGACATCAAAGGTTATCTTTTTCATCTTCTTAAATATAAAAAGATCGGTGGGTCATGGAAAAAACCGGAAACATTGAAAATTACACCAGTCGCTGCCGATAAGGTTTGTGTAATATTTATGGTTACAAATATCATAAAATGATTACAAACATTTTAAAAATCAATGTGTAGTCTGGTGCTTACTGAGCCATTTTTGCTGTTTTTAGACTATTGATGGTACCCTTTCATTGGATTATCCTTTGAATGAAGGCGTTTACGGAGTGCAGGTATGTCATTGAGTCGTTTGCAATCAGCACTAAGCTGGCCGTTTCAGGCTGGTCCGGCTAGTTGTCATGGCAGCCATTGTTGTTGTTGTTTACGTGCTCAGGCGCCATTGAGGCCCATTGCAGTTTTTTGATCATCACGAGTAAACTCAGATCCATATATCATCCTCCACGTTGCTCTTATTGCTTAGCGGAAAGGTGGAAACCGATGAATACTACTAATAAAGTCTGTGTTTATGACTCTCCAAAAAAAATCAATGTGTAGTCTGGTGCTTACTGAGCCATTTTTGCTGTTTTTAGATTGTTGATGGTACGCTTTCATTGGATTATCCTTTGAATGAAGGCGTTTACGGAGTGCAGGTATGTCATTGAGTCGTTTGCCATAAGCAATAAGCTGGCCGTTTCAGGCTGATCCAGTTAATTAATAGCTAATAGCGGAAAGGTGGAAACCGATGAATACTACTTATGAAGTCTGTGTTATGACTCAAGAGATCTGAACCCACATTTGCCGAATGCATAGTGAGGATTCTAACCACTACACCACGGTTACTGCCAGCATTAGTCTTTGAAAATTTTATTTGAACAATTCATGGCAGTCATCAGATCTAATCGGCTCGTACGTGCGAACGACTTAACTTTTTGTCTTTAATTCAGCTTCCATTCTTTCGATTTTTGTCATTAATTTCGACATCCATTCTTTCGATATTTAAGCTTTGAATGAGTTTCATTTAATAGTTTTCGTAATAGCTGTGAGGATGTCTGACTAGCGGTATATGTTTATCCACAAGACGTCTAACTGTTGACGTATAATCACATGCGAAGAAAAACTGTACTTTATCTTTTATGATATGTACTGGCTTGGGCATATTCATTGTAAAATATGATACTGTATCTAAGACCCGGTATAGTGTATTTTGCATTGACGCAGCCTAGAGGTAAAAATAAGCCATCGTTGGTTTAGATTGTGCCATATTTTAAGTGCTTTTAGTCTCGTTTAATGAAATCGCTTGACGTCAGATGCAAATTGTGTTTCTTCTTCACAAAGAGCTCTATAGCTATTAAACCAGTGGAAGAGTTTGGAGCAAATATCAATGGAAATTTCCGAACCAGAATGCAAATATGGGCTGTTGTAACCTTTACCAATGGATTAAGGCGTTTGGCAGAAATTTTCGGGGGGTGGGGAGATGGTTATTGAACAACACTTCTGTTTTCCCCTGGATAAATTGAGTCTTGATGGTCATATCTCGTACATTCTATTTAAAAGCTGCATTCAAGTCATAATCACACTGTTCGTGATATCCTCGAGGGCGAAGCAGTCGATCTATTTTAATTTTTTCATGAAGTATTTTTAAAAAATTAACTGTTATGTGCAAGCATTCAGTATCAAACGTTCAAAGCGTTTCGTTCAAAACATACAGTAACTTAGGGAAAACTTTCCTTGTTCCTAATTTTCTTCCGTGTCTTGTGGCAAGTTTTAATTAAAATTAAACAATTAAGAAGGAGGATGTACATTTCTAAAATATTTGAATGGTGTTTTATGTTAATGGCATTCTAAATTTGATAATAAATTTTTGTGACATATTTGAGGGATAATCCAATATTTGTTATTCTAGTAAACGTTGTTGCTTTTCTGGTGTTGATTTCTTCTTAGAGCAAAGGAACGGCGTATAGCAATATCCAAATCCACATTATGAACCCAATCAACATAAGGTATAAGGAAAACTGCCCGTACATGTTGAAATAGTCTTAAATTTATGCAGTACAGCAAGGCCTAATACCAGTAATGCTCACCCACGTTATACAGCGATTGACGGGTGGCCAAAGTCGCCTTCTACGCCATTCTGAATGAGTAGCTTCTCTGTCTTAACCCATTAAAGCTCTGGCATCATCAGTTCTTATTGATACCAGTTTTGCAGCCGATTTCTCGTAAAATAAGTGACTATGTCGTTCTGCCAAATGAAGTCATGACGCGTTTCACAGGTGCAAGAAAGGAGAGAGAAGAAATGCTATCACAATCCAGGAAAATTAGGAGCAATTCAAACGTTCAAAATATTGCCAGGTAGCTGTATTGGAGTTATCACGTGACATAAATTCATGGAAAAATGCTTACATGTTTGCTATAGGTCAAGCCCGTTTTAGCTTGTTATAAGCAAATTTGGTCTTGACATTTCTGGTAATAGCACATTTCACTTTAAAGATCTTTGTAAGATGGAATCATAGGGGAAGGGCCATGGCTCCCTGGCCGCGCGCCACAATATAAACCTTGCATGCCCCCAGTTTAAAAGCTTTTGCTTTATATTAAAGCTTTTTTGAGAGCAACATTTATGGGAGTTAATTACTTTGCCTTGAGGGTCGCCCTATTATAAGTAAGGAAATAGTCGTCTAGCTTTCAATTATAGGTTTCTTCGCATGGACTGTAAAGTGGTAATTTGCGAAATAATCCTTATCTCGTATTGGCAACCATGCCAAGTGACTAAATATGTTATATCAATAGTCGAAACTTTACTTTCGCGTTTTAGAGCACAAAATTTCTTAGGAACACTGTTATCGAGGTTATGAAAACCTCAGTAGAACAGCAATCCTGCTAGTTTTAACGCACGTTTGAAATGAAACAAATGAGCATTTATCCGCGTGTTTTACCGATATTAGTTTTGCGTTAGCAATGTCATCTTTGAAAATTATGACATGATATTCTGTTTACGCAGCTTCCGTTTTAGGTCTGTTTTGAGAAACGACGCTGCCATTAAATAAGTCATTTTTTACATGAAAGCCTAATTAGGAAAAGTGTTCGGCAAAACTTGCAATGTCGAAAATGCTTTTAACTCCTATGAGATTTTGACGAGCGAAAGCGCGTGTTGTGACATGGCAAGACACGGCGTGACGTAAGTTTCGGACGCCCTGTGCAGAAGCATAATAGGCCACCCCATTTCCGATTTAGCGAATCACAAATGAAAAAATCAAATTATTGCCACCCTCTTTTAGTGGCCGCCATGTGGGACCACAGGCTCCTTATTACGCCAGTGGACAAGTAAAATGATTTCCAACATAACATAATAAGAACAATAAATGTCGAATCATTCTTCGCGCAGTCGTATAGCGCGGGGATGGGTAACCTTTTACGCAGGCGAGCCAAATACTCTCAATTTTACTCAAATAAATAAAACTATAGACCGTAGCGCACGGCGTGGAGACAAGCTAAAACCAGGCGAAGTTTTCACACTGAAGACCATTTTGGAGGGAAGATCAACCTGTGGCTGCGTGTCAAAAGTGACGTTGTTTAGCGGGCACAACAATTTTACGTTGCTGCCTGCAAGAAGCAAACTCCTGCTTCAGTGTTTCAAGTTTGTAAGAAGAAGACTGCTTTGCCACAAATTTACTTTGAAAACATGTATTATAGCATCAGCTGTTTAGAGAAATTCATAAGCCGACCGTCTGATTTGAAACTCGCCAATTTTTTAGATCATTGTTTTGCGAAAAAAGGATTCTGTAAACAAATGAATATCACTGCATTTGTATCAACACAATGACATTAAAACTTCCACTTTCACTGAATCAGTAGTTTCAAAATTAGACACGTTTTTTAGATCTTTTGCAGAAAGACCCCGCCACTAATGCAAAAATGTGAGATCTGAAAAAAAAACACCCCCGCCACGTTTTGAAACTAATTCTAACCCTAATCCTAATCCACATAGTTAGGGTTAGGGTTAGATTTAGTACCGATGTAGATTCTTAGGTACGATTTTTTTTGGCGGGGCTTTCTACAAAAGATCATTTTTTTATATTATGATTTAACTGGAGTATTGATAGCACCATCAAGCATCGCTAGTTAAATGTGATGTTGCATTTATATTTTAGAGGACCATGTGCCGACAATCGTATTAACAGCAGTAATGGTGACTGTTTTTTCTGCCTTCATCATCATTCTTTACTATTTGCTGAGAAACCGTAAGTGAAATACATCAGTTATCATAAAGCTTTTAGCTATGAACGCATGACCGTAAGGGTGAGGGACGGCGCAAGCCTTGGTGTCGTCAGCAAAGGGCGGGGTCCGCCCCGGGTGGCGATAATTGTAGAGTGGGTATTCGTTACCAGTAGGGAACTCCCTATTAGTCGGTATCAACAAGGGTTGGGCGTGAGGAATCATTCGAAGGGAAAGGTTCCCAAATGGACGCACTGGTGCATTTTGAGATGAAATGAGTGTCGCAAGCTTACATCTTCAATGCCTTTTTATTGGAAATCAAGTTGTATTGACTTCATGACCATTTTTTTCCCCACTTTTGCCTCGATAAGCTTTTTTTCAGAGATCAATTTATGAAATACGTCGTTTGTTTTTGTGCATGAATTGAATACATAACTGAATTAATAACAGTGATTCATTCAACTGGGAATGTGGAAGCTAAGATTTAGTCAAAGTTTAAAGTGGGTATTGACGAAAAAAGACCAAGAACCACGGTTTTAAAAAGTGATACTCGAACAATTTGCTTTTAAAAAAACATTTTCATCTTTTGGTGGATAATTTTTCATTAGTGGACTGCTTAAAGCCATCATATATTTAAAATTATGGGGTAACATTTTTTGAGCATCCCACGAGTGGATTCTAGCTGCAATTCTGTTGCGTCCTTTCTTAATTTGTGAGGAAAATTAGTCGCGCAAAATATGATTGAAAAGTTTCAGAAAAATTGAGAAGGAACGATGTTTTCTGCCTTCTAGATCTAATCACTCCAAACTTTTTTTAATTTTGTGTTGACCGAAACTGATTTCCTAAGGTGCAGTGTTTAACATCAAAATGACAATACAGGACAATTGGAGGTTATCCGAAAATTTTTGCCCGAAGCGGTAATCAAGTGGCTAGATAGTCAAGTGGTTGTTTCTCGAAAAAAAGTTTTGCTAGTTTGGCAGGCCGATTACAGATCGAACGAGTTGGCAAGAGCCCAAGAGCATGTGGTGAAGTAAGTGCTGTTTTATTTATTTTCGTTGCTTGTGACCTATGCAGCTAACATATAATAGTGGTTCCATTGGTCTTCTCATTTTCTTATCCTTTCTGTCAGTTCTTTATCCTTTCTGTCAATTTTTGTACTTTCCTAATTTAAAGGCAAGCGGAATTAAGTTAATTTCCATTAACACTTAGCCGAAGCGCTACAAGCAGTCCTTATACAATTTAATTTGACATATTGCAGTCAAATGTACACTATCACAACAATTGTTTTTCGCGGTACCTGTAGGCTACTGCATGATTTTTATTTGGTTTTGTGTCATTGAGTAGGTTGATGGCAGCGCATGGATATTGTAGTCCTTTCACTACTGGATTAAGAAGGGGTGCTCTAGGCCCACGATAAAAATGGAATTCGGATGTTAAAGTGAGGACCTTTTGCCGAAAACAATCACAAATCGGAAAATCATTAAATTTGCTCTTACTGTCATATAACCTATTTTTATTGAAAATGTACCGGGCTGATTGGGCTTGTTCTGGCACTGATCGCCCGGCAGCTGTCCGGCAAGATGTTTGAACCGTCAATCTTGTGGCCTGATAAACATGGGCGTATGACCTCAAACCCATTTGGGGGGGCACCAAATTTTTGCCCGAAAAGTTTGTCACTGCGATGACATCTCCAAAAAAAAAAAAAAAAGGTCATCGCCTGTGTCGCTGCACCATTTCCATCACTTTTGGACTAAATATGCCACCAAACGTGTGTCCAAACAAGTGATGACCTTTTTTTTTTGGAGATGCTATTGCAGTGACAAATTTTTCGGCCAAAATATAAGGACACTTACTCAAATTGCCCGAAAAATCAAAAATTGCCCGAAATTTTTCCAACCAGGGGGGGCCAGTGCCCCCCCGGAACCCCCACTTCGTACGCCTATGCTGATAAACCGCACAAAAAACTGCAGCTCTAATATTTCTTTCTTTTTTTTAGGTCTTTCGCTACTTATTTGATGGCGGTTGGTGGTCTGGAAGTCGTGGTGGATGTGTTCGAGCAGATTGAAATGAGCGTCAACTTTTCAGATTGGTTTCAACAATCTGCTGAACAGGCGGATTTTTACCTTTTTATATGCCCTCATTTTGATTACAATAAAGCAGATACCCGCAAACATCAATCTTTGGTGGGCAGATTCGATTTTGCATTCAGGTAATTTTCAAGCACGCCTCGTATTATTCACGTCAGCTAACGTGTGTTTAAATGTAAAAACACGAGTAATACAATGACGTTTTATATTTCATTTTAATCCGACAAAAGTCTAAAGAATGATTTATTTAAAATTGCAACTGCCAAACTAATTAGATTTGAAATGACGAAGCCGGCAGTCTAGGTAAAAATTTAATTTTAGGTGAAAACACGTAGCAGGCAATAAACAATGTTATACAAGCTACACAACTAGTTCACCAAACAAACAGATTAAGAACCACATCATTTCATTAGAGAGAAAATTTGCATATATTAAACAATCCAACAAAATATTAAGTGCTTAAGTAAAACTACATTATGCACGATGTTCGTTAATCAATACTACATTGTGTATGATCGGTCTGACGTCATTCATGCTGTTCTTAGACAGATTTTGTACGATGACGTATCATCACGATTTGGAAAGTTTCATTTCAAAACTCAAAATTCCCAAAGTGAAACAAGTGAAAACAACATCACAACTTCTTGAATATTGAAATAGATCTACATTTTACAGCTAGCCTGGCGTTCTAGCTTAGCTTACAATTTGTTCTCAACAAATACGTGTAAAACTATTCCTTCAAATTTTCGCACTTTACAAGGCTACAAGACCTTGTTCGGGTATTGTGTACGGGAAGTGCTTTGAAGTAGGGGAAGAAAATTTCATTAAACAATATGCTAATGCTAGGTGAGAGTTTTAAGACTGCGTTTTTAAGGTTTAAAGCGTGAAAAGTTGTTTTTCAATTCGAACAAAGCTAAAAGCTTTTATGATTTTCTCCCTGAATGCATTCTCGCCAGGCCAACAAATTTTTTCAGCGATCATTGAATGTTGTGCCAGTGTCAGTATTTTTAAATCTTGTTATTTACGTGTTGATAACTAATGACCCCTCTCCAGTGAGTACAGGATATTTCTCAAGTTTTTCTCTTTTTTCAGTGGTCACGTGATTAGCTTTATATTGATCGAAGGGGTACATGACGTCGTTTACTATCGATTGGATAATATGAGAGCTTAATGTCGTTTGCTTCAAGTTTAATCATAAATTGTTTCAGCGCGAATAACAATAGGCTTGCGCCTTGCACTACTCCGTTATGAAACCATTCTGTTGTTTCTGAGAAATTGTTTATTGAATGCAATGTGAGGTTTTCTTCTGATTGGACCGCAGCAAAACATGAAGCCTGCGTCTTGTTTCTTATTATATGTCAATCAAAACTGTACTAGAGCTTACATAAACCCCACGCGATGAATACAAGCTCTTAATTTGTTGAACCTTCATTACATTATATATTCGCGTTGATAATTTCTTGTTCAACATTTCCGATTTCTTTTCCCTTGCGACGGAAAGCTTCATGAAACGTCACAAGAAATATGGGACTTAAGAAGCAAGTCGGTCACTGCGTAAACAAACCCAAGCTAGAAACCTGATCAGAGAGAAGTCAGAGAAAAAGCATATATTTAGAAAAAGGGTACACTTTTCCTCCACCGTTTTGTAAATCAAACAAAAGTCCTAAGGTTGGTTTACTAAAAGCTAGAAAAAAATCAAGTGAGGTACAAAATACGACTTACGCCTGTCATAACGACGTCATCAGTGATATTTCAAGTTAAAATTGTAGGGTGGCTACAGCGGGGCCCTCTTGCTTCTCTGGCTACAACATTGATTGTGATTACGTCGCAGGGCTCTATGTAGTAGTTGGCTTCGGTGGGTGCGACATGGAAAAATCTTCCAAAAAGGTGACAACGTTTCAAAAGAGTGTAGAAGTTGGCGGAGATCGTGCTCACTTTCTTTAAATACGACCTTGCTATCAGCTGAGGGAAACCGCTGTTCATTTCAAAGCAGCTAAGAATCGAGACTGTACCACACTGCTAATAGGCAGGTAGTTAGATTGAGGTGCCAAGTTTTTGTTAATTTTAGTATTACTCCTTAATTGCTGTTGAAGGTAGTTTTTCTGTGGTTGTTGTTTTAGATTGATTTGTCAAGGGGAGTTTTCTGAAAAATTTCGCTTTTTTTTGGACTTTAAAGTTTAGCTTTTGTAGTTTTGATGTTAATAATTTCGATGAATTGAAAATATTGTTATAAGCCTTATTTGTAGTCCTAACTTAAACTTACATGTATAGTAATGCAAGAGACCAGCGATGCACTTAGCAAACTGCAGACAGTGACACTGTTTCGACCTATCAGGTCTCTTCAGCGCAGTTGGTGACCAACAAGAAGCTAGAGGCTTTTAATAAAGCATAGCTTAGACCGTCACACTTGTGGGACCAAATACTAGGTCCACTGTAGTGGATGATCTGTCAACCTCTGCGAAGCCGTATCACTCGTGAATGAGTGGCTTATTGGTCACCAACTGCACTGAAGAGACCTGATAGGTCGAAACAGTGTCACTGTCTGCAGTTTGCTAAGTGCATCGCTGGCCTCTTGCATTACTATACATGTAAGACCTTGTGACCACTCGGCTGTGACAGCACTATTGTTCTAGCAGATGTTAGACTTAGTGCACCTACGACAACCGCCACTCATTCACGAGTGATACGGCTTCGCAGAGGTTGACAGACCATCCACTACAGTGGACCTAGTATTTGGTCCCACAAGTGTGACGGTCTAAGCTATGCTTTATTAAAAGCCTCTAGCTTCTTATTGGTCACCAACTGCGCTGAAGAGACCTGATAGGTCGAAACAGTGTCACTAACTTAAACTTGTTTTCATGTTTCTTTTTACTACGCCGCACATTTGGCTCATAAGCGCATTATTTTTAGATTGTAAAACTTTGATGAAATTCGACTGAAGTGCGTACGTTTCCATGTAAATGAGCAGCTGGTACTGTTTAGAATTTTAATGCTTAAAATATTTGGCTTTCGAAGGTGATTTTAAATCTTATTTCTTTTAAAGATTTGTGGGGAATGGGTTTTAAAATCAATTAGACAATTTAGTAACGTCCTCAGGAAAGCGATAATTTTTATTCAGTTTAACGATATATTTCTTTTATGGAAGCAAAGACCTCCAATCCTCTGTCAATATGAAAACCCGAATCAACTTTTTGCTTGATCATAAATTGTGGATGCTTACTCCCATGGCAGCTTCTAACCTTTAACGTACGTCGAAAACCGATTTATAAAATGTTCATAAAGGAAGGAAATTGCTAATACTGTAAACAAACATCGTATAATCATTCACTTCGTCTTCCGCATTTTGTGAGAAACAGCCTCCCAATTTTACATCAGACCGCTGAACCTTATGCAACCAGTTTGCAGCAATTTAAAGCTTTCAAGCAATACTCTTGACGTTTACAGTGTTGATCACACGTTGAAAGTTTTACTCAAATCAGTTTTCTTGCTGCTTGTGAAAACGTCTTGACAGCAATCTTTCGCCACCATTTTTTAACTTTTGCATTCGCGTCAACGTAATGATGAGCAATCAGGTTACAAGTAAGCAACATGAGACATTTTTTCAAAAAACAATCCTAAAATGCTCTACTTACACATGGTTTACGTGTTCAATACCGGACCGAAATAGGATGTTCATGTGGTCAACAAACGTTATGGTCATTCTTCGAGATTGGCGATGTCACTTGGTAAATTATTTTGTGCAAAAATATGCTTTGTTTAGTAGCATAGTCACAAAGTGAATTTTTTTCTGACACTCTCCAAAAGAATTTTTCGGTCAAGGGCAGCCCTTCTGCTGCTTTGTGAACACTGTCCACATGCAGCGGTGGATTAAGAGGATCACGTGGATGTGAACCAATATCCGGTGATACAAAGGCGCTTTTGACAACAAAGTGCCCCTGGACCTCAAGCTTGTCATAATTTGACTTTGCTCACTTTTGCCACCTTTTTTCTTACGATCTTTCCTAATGATGCTGGTAAAACCAGTTGTTATATTTTTGCTGAAAATAATTTTTGAAAACATTGTAGTAACTGTTGATGAAAATCGGATGACGAGTTTTGGCACAAGTAGAGGTTTGTATTGTGCTCGCTTGATAACTTGCAAAGCACCGCATGACAAAAGCGTTATATTCAGTACTTTCGTGAATTGAGTATTGTTTCTTTTTTTAGCTACACTGCCAAATCACAAACTCGTTAATTGTTTTACTCGCTCATCTTTTAAACGCTCAAAAGTCGCTAAAAATAACTCTAATTTTTTGTCTAAACATATATGCAGCTAATCTTGTTCATCATCATCATGCGTTGTCCTAGAAGCGCAGCTTGCCACTTCGGTTCTTACAGTCAATCTAGTTGCAGCCAAATATTAGTGTCTAAAGTCTAAATCAACCTAAACTTTGATGCCGACAATTCATCTTTTTTGTTTTCCTTATGCTTTTTTGCCCTTGAATTATTCCTTTTATATCAAAGTAAAAAGATTGCCAATGTTACCTCAGAGAACGTATGCTGCATAAACGTGTCATGATACACGTGTTTTAGCTGTCTCATATGCTGCATACAAACACGATGTCGGTTGTAACTAATCCCAAACACAACAGCGATCGAGTTGCTCTCAATCAAACAGCTTCTAAACCGCAACACTTCTGCAGAAATGGTGATCAGCATGCGCTTAACTTTTACTTTATAACCCATTTTAGAGTGGGTTGCAATTAACGATTGGACAGTCTATGTCTGTTATAGGTGACCTACTGTACTTTAGTTGCTAATTATGTGTGTTTATTCGACAAAATTTTGGCTTCTGTGGACTTGAATCTTTGTTCAAGTCAATATTAGCTTTTTTAAGATGTGTAAACAACGTTCAACGGTTGTTTTACTATAGTAGTCAAGGTAGACAGTTGATAATGATCATTGCTTTACATTACTGTAGAATAATATTGTTGTAAAGTGCACACTATCATAGGGTTACCATACATCAGAATTTCCCCTGACTTGTCCGGGGTTTTAGCGCTGCGTCAGGGAAGATTCTTGAATGTCAGGGTTTTAGTGTCAGTCACCATAGTGGCTTGTTCGTTGCTGGCCAAATACGACCCGTTTGTCTGAAGTGTCCACTTGGATTCGGTCGAACTCGGATTCGATCGAACTCACCGCGAGTAACACAAGTGGTGGCAGTAAAACCGGTGATGACCTTTCTTTTTTGGAGAACGTCTTGGTTTTGGGGAAAATATATTGATAACTAAGACCAAACCATATGTCAATAATGTAATGTAATGGTACCAACTGCCACTACATGATAGTGCGTCCTGCATTTTGTCTCATCAGATATGGTAATCCTAGACTACCGCCAACACTTTCGAATAGTCAAAAATGTTTGAGCTATCAGAATTTGTGTTTTCAGCGTTCTCATTTGACACATTGCGGTTTAGTAATCGCGTTGGCTTTATAATTTCGAGAATAGGTGCTAGCAGTGATTACATAAGTGTAGGGGGTGGGTCACAGGTTCCATGGTGCAATAGGGACTCATGATTGTAAATTGATCTCAATTTAGAAAGAAAACACGTCACGACTTCGGAAACGAATTTAAAGTTGTTGGACGAACTTGTGATTAACATATTTTTATTCAGTGAAGAGGTGCCCAGACATTCACAGGGTTTGGTCTAGTCCTGTGAGCCAGGCGCTTTTGATTGTTCCCCATGAATATGCGTCTCCTTTCCATCTCATAGTAAACATATGCTACAGCACCTAGAACGTACTTTGTTAGTGTATATAAAGGGTACTTTTCGGTCATGCACAATCAACAATCTTATAAATTGTGCAAAAGATAACACAGCTTCGAGATGAGACAAGAGCTTTTTGTTCAAACCACATTTTCTTGAGCCAAAATTGACTTGTGAAATATCAGTTGCAATTTTCATTGCAGGCATCTGGAAAAAGAATTGCCGCGTCCATCAAAGTTTGTGACTGTGGTTATGCCGTATTCGCAACTTGATAGTTCAGTGTCCACCAGCACTCTTCTCTCAATGACTGCTACCTACTACTTAATGGATGGCATTGAAGATCTATATCTCTATATCCTTCGTACGTATTAAGTTTAGTCACAGCCTAAGTCTACTCTTATTCTATTTACTTTTAGTATAAATAAGTTAAGCTCGATCAAAATGGCTCTGGTCGTTGTGCACAAATTTTCATAGCAAGGCTGCCTATAAGCGTATTGTAAGACGCAACCTATGGGAGCCGCCTATGGCAGTACGCGTTGCTGGAGCAAGGGCTACCAGTCTGCAATCAACAATGGTCGGTGCGAGATAGATTTTGTCGTAACCTAATCTTAACTAGGTTCACGGCACCAACCTGGATATGCATTTCACGTCGTCTCTTCACCCGAAAGAAGAGAAGCAAAAACAACATTTTCCCCACGTTTTCATACCTAATATGATTAGTAATATTAGGCCACCTACACACATATTTGCTATTCAGTCAAAAGAAAATTTTAACGTTAATCCAAAAATACATGTGCAGACCAGTTTCTGAGTTGCCTGAACAGCTGTCACGGTTGCTGCATGTAAAATTGTCATGAGTGCTATTCCTGAAGGTACAACAATGCCTATCTATTCTAGCATTGAACATGCCATTAAATGGTGTTTCACCTGACCAAAGATATTTTGAGATAAGTTTAAAATGTATTTTAGGGTTGAATAAAAAGAAGCTGAAACGATCTTTTGACAAAATGAGCTGCCTTGATTACGAAACGTCAAGAGAGGGTAAAACATTGGCTTTGGCCCTGAAGAATATGGAAGGAAAATTAAGCCGAATCAAAGGAGGCCGTTCCGATGTGAACAAGAATAAATGTGAAAGCGAAAGTGACGTGGAATCTGAAGATTCCCGTCGATTCAGCGGTGAAGGCAATCTCTCCGAGGCTCATTTGTCGCCCATTGAAGAAAACGTGCGTGATTTAGTTCCTCCTAAAACCGTGTCCATTGAATTTGATCCTAAGCCCAGATCTGAAGTTGCCTCAATTGCTCCATTGGTCAAGGGCAATTCATTCCATACCATACAGGAATTGAATTTTCATGCGGCTGTCGCTGAAGAGCAAGCTTGCAATTCTACATCGCTGTCTTTCACGCCAAGGTCGTACGACGAACGCGTCTACGCATGCGACGAGTCGCATTCTTTTCATCTTGACCCCCCAGCAAACGAAAAAGAATACGCTATTGACTTTCGAAAGGCAGTTGAATCACAAGACAGCACTACCCCGAAAGACCACAATCACCAATGTGCCTCACAACTAGTAGTTCACGACGAGCGAGACCAATTCGCCCCCCACTTCAAGGGGATGACTGACAGCGGGTTTTGTTCTTCCCCCGTATGAAGTGGTTCTGAAACTACGCGTAATTGACCTGACTTCAACATCATGAACTTGCTTTTCACTAAAAGTAGGTCGTTAGTAAAGAATGCTGCATTACTGCTGAGACACTTAGACCTGTTTGGTGCCGAACTTGCTTATCATAATTCGCCTGATTTCTTTCCTTGTCGGCTTTTTTCTTCAGTTGCCGGATTGAACCGACATAGTCATTGCTCTGTACTTTTATAAGAACTACAAATTAATAAACAAAAATAAAGTTATGCACCAGGCTTGTTGCTTAAACATTCGCTCCTGTTTATTACTACAATAGCTGTTGAGATTTCTATTTTGATTTATTATTAAATATACCATTGTGGAGGTTGGGAGAGCCAATGCACTGAACCGTAGCTTTGCGCTAGCAAGCTTGACTTTTTGTATTGTTTGATTAAAGAACTTTACCTACTTGATCAATTACGAACTGTATTTTTATCATTACATTTTCTACGTGCAATTTTACGAAATTTGGGAGCACCCAAGTGTTTTGAGTCACGTGATCAACCCCGAAAACATACGAATCGCTTTCAATGAGCATGTCTTATTGTGAGTTCAAGCTACTGATACCGTTAATTGAACTATTGCCTCTAGTTTAGTCGAGAATGTGTGACGTGTACTTTTTGTCGTTTATGCTCTCACACCTTGATGCTTCGTAGCATGGCTGCCCTTCTTCACGCGCATCGATCAAGTTTGCAGTTAAAACGTAGCCGAATATCAACCGGAAGCTCTGGCTCTCATGTTGTACTCGCACGCTGCGTCCACCCACTGTGTGTTTATCCGTCCACTTAATTCAGTAGCTTTTTACATTGAGATCAAGATTGCTGTACTCTGTCACATTATAATCTGTTGCATAGACGATTTTTTGCGTTGTCTACAAGTTTTAATGTATTTTACAGCAGTTTTTGTATAACTGTTTTGCCATAACGCACTGTTGGATGTTGAAAGAGGTTTTTTGCCTTTTACCGTCAGAATTAGATTGCAAGGTATGTCGTGCAATTTAACCCTAACACCATGTTTATCATAAAGCTACTCTTGTCGAAGTCTTTTATTGCATTCCCTCAGATGTAAAGACGATTATTGAGTAGATGTGTAAGGCAGTTGCTGATTAACGTAGCTTGTAAATTATAATGCCAAGGTTTAATCAAACTAAAGCGTATTTCGAGAAAAGACTGATCCGTTTTAATTTTGTTATCTTTTAAAAATACCTAAAGTCTTTTCTGTATTTGTTGAGACCTCCCTAACAGCTTTTAAAGTTTTTGGTTTAAACCAGACATTCGCAACATACATCACGAAAAAATTCTTCTTGCGGCCAGCTCAGGCTTTTTGATAAAGTAGGTTTCCAAAGCAAGAGAGATCTACACGCTCGTTTTGAGACCAAAACGGACGAAATGTCCTGTTTGGAAAAGTTGATCTAATGAAAAAAGGTCTTCTTGTTTCGTGTTGAGACCTAAAGTATGTAATCTCGGCTTGCGGCCTGCGAAAACAATACTTGCTTAATGTAGCTCTTTTACTGTATTGAATTGCGTTGGCCTGCTCTAAACTATTGGCTTAAATTGTACACGAAAAGACGTTAGAAAGTAGTTTAACCAAAATTACTCGAGTATTTTTTGGAAAAGCAGTTTGATAGCACTAAACAACTTACCCTTTGTGTGTTATCGCTAAGGGAGAACTTTAGTTTTTACACACCCCTTGGTTGCGCCCATATTGGAGTCTCAAATGTCTTCTCGTAAGTGTAGACTGTTGAATAAGCTTATGCTTTGTAAAAAGCTAGCATGAAGCTATTACATGTAAATTTTTTGTCGGTCTTAAATATCGTGTTTTTAATTTCCGATTTTTCTAATGAGCGTTGTCCTGTTTGCGCAGCAAGCCTTGTAATTAGCTTTTTTACATTTTAGAAATATAAAGGAGAACGAAAATTGTTTGTGCTTGAAAATAAGCTTAAACATGATGCTGTCGATGGGTTGATAATAGCGTTTTTGGGTGACGAGTTCATTTATTTTGATCTTATCTTAAATCAGTGATCAACAACACTATCAGAGCGCTCAACAAAAATGTAATGACAGATTTATCAAATTTCAAGATATTAATGAACACAACAATATAAGCGTTAGCAAATTTTTAATGTTATCTTGACTTTAGTCTTCAGATTATTGACAGAAAATCTGTTACAATTTCACGGCTCTACATTCTGGTCGAAAGTGGATGTGACATCAAAGTACGGATTGAGTCGTATTGAAAAAATAAATTTTTTGTATTGCTGCAAGATTGCCTGCTAGAATAGACGTTTTGAAATTCCAAGTGTAGCTTGTTGTTATTCTGGTTTTTATATTTTTGCCATTTGTACTTTCAGACGGTTATTCATTGTAGCCATACATTTTATGTTTTGTAAAATGTTGCACCTAGCACAATTGCACTCCAGGCCGCAGCGTGACTAGAAAACTTATGAATTTTTTCTGCTTGTTGGTCTGATTAGTAACAAATTTGTATAAATACATGTTGCTTATTAATTACACTGTGCTGCGTAATTTTTAAGGTTACTGAACTGTTAACAGCACTTAATGCAGTTTTGACGCTGAATTCAAAACTGTTATCCGTTTTCTTCCATTAGCTCTAGTTTTTTGGCAAATTGCATTTGAAATTTTTGACAACTAGTGCTTTTTTGGCCTTTCGATTGAGATTTGTGATGTCACAAAAATGTTACAGTACTTGAATTACGTTTCATGTAACTTTGGTGACATTATAATCAAATGACAGTGATGTCACAATGGCGAGAACACAACGAATGCAGGTGATACTTGAAACGTTAAACGTCATAATCGGTTTTTACAGTCTAGGTTAGCGTGAAATTTAACTGAAATTGTTAGGCTTTACTTGGAATTAAAAAGACCGATGTGCACTCAATAGTGTATTGCTCATCAGTCTTTACTCCATTAGTATATCTGACAGGTTTGTATCACAATAATAAATTCAAGTTTTGATTTCAAAATGAGAAAGGGCAAAACTAATCCCAACAAGTTTTGTTGAATATGCGGCAAGCTCACCTTACCCAGTCGTCAAGCAAGAATTACACGGTTGGTAAAGAGGGCATACTATGCATATTTTGGATTAAAACTAGGCGACCATGACAAGGCATTTGCTCCGCACATGTGTTGTAAAACATGCGTTGAAAGCTTGCGATTATGAAGCGCAAGAAAGTCTTGTAGCAAACTGCTGACAGTGGCTCTGTTTCAACACAACATCTCTTCACTGCAGTTGGTGACCGACAAGAAGCTAGAAGCTTTTAATAAAGCATAGCTTAGACCGTCACACTTGTGGAACCTATACTGGGTCCATTGTAGTGGATGGTCCGTCAGTACTCTGCGACAACTCGGTTTGTGTATTTTCTGCTTGTGTATTTTTTATTTTAGGAATAAATCGGAAGAACAAAAAACATTTGAAATACCATAATGTTCTTTCAACCATAAAACCAGTACCACATGGTCATGGTATTCCTGTTTTAGAAGTAACTGGAGATAAAAGTGAAATGGGGTGTAGGAAATGCAAAGATGATCTTGTTAGCATATGATCAGTGGCGTGCAGAGGTCTGGTGATACCCGGGGCCTACTGCTTGATTGTATGCCCCCCTCCCAAACTGTCAAGTATTCAAGAAGGTGACAAAGACAGATACTTTAAATATGTAAAAGATGGTGTTGAGAAAAAAATTTCGAAAAGTAAACCAAAATATTTCAAAGAGTATTTTTTGTTTTAATGTGTTCATTAAAGTTAGCTGAAACATCAGAGTGCTACATAAGGAATATAAGGGTATGTATGACGGAGCGACAACAACTGTGAGAAGTGCAGCAGGGTTGACTGAGGAATTTAAGGTAAGTGTTGGACTTTACCAAGGCTCAGCACTCAGCCCATTTCTTTTTACCATTATCATGGACAAGCTGACGGAGGACATCAGGAAGGACGCACCATGGTATATGCTGTTAGCAGATGACATAGTGCTGTCTAGGGAGCTAGCGAATGATCTGGAGATTTGGAGAAATGCACTGGAGAGAAGAGGCCTGAAAGCGAGCCGGAGCAAGACCGAGTATTTGAAGGTTGGGGGTGTGGATGATGGAGAAGAGTTGAAGCTGCAAGGAGAAAAAGTAAACAGAGCGAAAAACTTCAAATACCTGAGCTCGACAGACAGTAGCGATGGAAGATGTAAAGAAGAAGTGAGGAGAAGGATCCAAGCAGGACGGATGAGTAGGAAGAAGGTGTCTGGAGTTCTTTGCGACAGGAAGTTATCAGCAAGGGTAAAATGTACAAGGGTGTTGTTAAACCAGCCAAGAAGATTAAAGACTAAGGCATACATTTATAAGAAAAATCTAGTGAAAGGTATGCATTGAGGAACAAGACATTTCGTTTATAACGCAAATCTTTTCAAATATGCCCACCAAAACGATCTATTGTATATATATAACTTTGTGAGGCATAACAGGAGATAGAGTTGTCTATTTTTTCTATTAGAAATAGTATCTAAAATTGTACAAGTGCAACCACGTAGTTTGATGCTTTGCTGGCTTGCTGCCCTTAATATTTTTGTGACATATACAATAGAAATGCTTTAAGGACATTATTTAGTGAAAGCAGATGAAGAAGTAACCCTTTTTATGATACTGGAACATGCGATGATGTGAACAAATCAATTAAATTAGACCCTTACACTTTACAATTTCTCCTTCCCGTGTGAGCTCTCCTATCGGAAAACATTTGAACCACAGTGTTCCCTCGCCACTTCGCGGTTCAAGTTTCGCGGCTTCAGCGCATGGCAGATTTTTCAAAAATACTTATCAAAGAATAAAAATTCAAAAATAGCGCCATATCACTGATTGACTGCGCATCATCACGCCATTCTCGTTCTCGCTGTTGACTGCGTCTTGCGTATGATAGTGTTGTGTTTGCAATTAACTTTTCTTTAAGCCCTTTTAATGCCGCCTAAGCGCCGTGCCCTTGCGAAAGATTACTTTAGTGAGTCCAAGAGAGAGAGGAAGATGATGAACATCAGTAAAAAGGTCAAACTTGTGTTCGGATTAAATAAAACAGAAAATATTTTTAATTTTTCGTGTTCTTTTTCCGTCAATTTTCAGAGAAGTAAGTTTTCATGAATATTGACTCCAAAGGCGCAGGGAATTCTAAATTCCCGTCACTTCGCGATTTTTCACTTATCGCGGTGGGTTTTGGTCCCCATTAACCGCGATACACGAGGGAACACTGGACCTCATTTTTTACATCTGCTAAAAGGGGTTCTCTTTCGATGCTGATTAAAAGCCAAACTTGTTAGGCGTTCCTGTAGCATAGATGATCTAATACATGTTTTTATCAATTTCAACTTTGAAAATGGCCTCTCACAACTTGCAATTGAAAATCCGATGGTGAGCAGTAAACTACTAAAGCTACTGCACATTGCACATGGAAATAATCAAAAATCAGCAAACAAACCTTTCAAGTTATGCAATGCCGTGCAACTTTCTTTAACACAAAACAACAGCAATGTTGAAAATGCTAAATTATGCCCATGCTGTACTAAGATGGACAGATTATGGAAGTGCAGTATATTCAAAGAGAAGTCTGTCAAACAAAGAAAGGAATTCTTGAAACAAGGAAGGTTGTGTTTCAATTGTTTGAATCCGGGTCACAGAGTTGCTCATTGCAGTTCTAAGATTTCCTGTTTGAAGTACAATAAAAGACGGAACACTCTTTTGCACGATGATGCACTTATGGAGCCAACAGATGGCCTCCCTGATTCTGACGAACAAGTCTCAATGAGCAAGGATCAAGGCTTGGTGTCAACCGCTCATGGTAGCAGTCAGGCTATGCAGCAAACCATTTTCAAGGTTGTGCCTGTAAAGGTTTGGGTTGACAGCCCAACCAAGCCTGTACAAACTTAGGCGTTTATTGATGAAGAATCAAGCATCAATATTTGCTCAAAAAGTTTGGTTACCAAATTAGGACTTCCAATTAGTTATGGAAAAATGGCATTAGTTACAGTCAGTGCAGTCACTATACAAACCAAAAAGGTAGACAACTTGACAATTCAAGAATTGTTTGAAACTTCTGCCTTTTGGTTGCAGGAGACCCAGGTGATGGATGAAGTAGGGGATGTGAGTGCAAGCATTCCTACTGATGATCTTGCAAAGTCGTACCAGCATCTTCAGGACGTCAGCTTTCCAGAACTTGGAGAGAAAAAAGGTTGAGTTGCTACTCGGAAGTGATCTGCATCAGGCTTACCTGCTGAAGGATATTGGAATTGGAAATCCCGGACGACCTAGTGGAAGGTGTACTGGCCTTGGGTTGGACAATCTATGGGAAGTCCCACGGAAACCAGGAAGTACATGATATACATCGAGTAGTGGTGAATTTTATTCATGAAGCCACGTCAGTAAAGGAGTCATGTGAGGAAGTTTTGAATGTGCTGGCACAGGATTTTTCAGATCTTCATTTACCTTAGGTGTCTTGCATGTCAGTCGAGGATAAACGCGCATTGAATATTATGGAACAAACCGTTAAAAGGATTGGAAATCATTTTTCGATTGGTTTGCCTTGGAAGTGTGATAATAATCCACAGATGCTGAACAACTGGTATATGACAATAAGAAAATTGCAAGGCCTAAAAAAAAGGTTCTTAGTTGATCCCGGCTAGCACAAAAGATATTCTAAGAAAATACAAGAGTACATAGATAATGGCTATGCAACTGTAGGGTCTCAGGATGTGTCATCGCCACCAGGAAGTGTCCATTATATTCCTCATCACTACACTTCTTTAAACACAAAGTTTCGAGTTGTGTTTGATTGCAGTGCTAAATTTCAGGGTCTTTCATTAAATGATCATTTGTTACAGGGTCCGGACCTGACAAATTCTTTGATCGGAGTGCTGCTGCAATTCCATCAACTACCGATTGCTTTGATTGGGGACATCACGGCCATGTTCTCTCAAGTGCTTATCGATGAAAGAGACCGCAACGCATATCGCTTCGGATGGTTTCCAAGGGGTGATGTCGACAAACCTCCCATTGACTACTGCATGCAAACCCACGTATTTGGAGCAAAATGTTCGCCCAGCTGCGCGGCCTTTGCATTGCAGAAGACCGCGAAAGAAAACGTGGCTGCAGCCTGTCAACAAACAGTGGTGGTGGTAAGAAAGAATTTTTATGTTAATGATTTGTGTACCTTCTGTGACAATGTCAAGGAGGCTGTGCAGATTAAATCACAGTTGTACAAATTGCTTGAAAGTGGGGGGGATTTCATCTGACTAAATTTTTGTCGAAGAGTAAGGAAGTCCTTGCCAGAATGTCCGCCAAAGATAGGGCCCCTGACTAAAATTGCAGACACCCAGCTGTCGAATCACAAAACCTTAGGTGTCGTGTGGGATGCAACAAGTGACAAATTGAGGGTGAAAGTCAGCGTTAAAAACCAGCGTTGCACTAGGCGTGGCGTGTTGTCAGTGATAGGCTAAACTTACGATCCTTTAGGTCTTTTGCAATCCTTTCTTCTTGCTCGCCAGCTTTTGCAGGAGGCCTGTTGCGAAGAGCTGGATTGGGACGAGAAACTTTCGAGCCGTCCCGGATTGAGTGCGGAGTGGGATCGTTGGCTCAACGTACTTTCGTTGCTCAAAGATGTGTTCGTTCGTTGACCTTACTATTGTCACATGCAAATTGAGTTTCGCATCCCGTAATTCTAGATATCCCTGATGAATTGGATGTATGACTGAACTAGTAACGGTGGTTTATTCGACTGGGAATGTGGAAGTAAAGATTTTGTCAAAGCTGAATGTGGGTATTGACCAAAAAAAGGCCAAGAACCACGGTTCTAAAAAGTGATACTCGAACGATTTGCCTTTAAAAAACACTTTCATCTTTTGGTGGATAATTTTTCATTAGTGGGTGTTGAAAGCTATCATATTTTTTAAATTGCGGGGTGACATCTTTTGAGCATCGATCGCTTATGTTACCACCCTACCAAGTTTGCAACCAGGATTTTTGTAAGGAGACTGAGAGGGAACCAAATCTGTACCTGTTATTTTGTAAACAAAGTTGTTGGATGACTTTTGAAAGAAAAAAGATCTTTATCAGTTTTAAAGCAATGTGAAAAAATTAAATGAGAGTCCCTCAGTCCCCTACGAGTTTTTGCGCGCTTGCGCATGTATCATGAGAACCAAGAACCCAACTAAATTATTTTATTTTGCATCAAAAGTGTTGTAGATAAAAAAATTATCTGTTAAATTCTGTATTACTGGAACGCTGCAATAAGGTATTGTGAGGCAGCGTCAAGTTGGGCTGTAGCTTACATGCGACCTCTTGCAGAAGTGCTGATTGTGGCAAATTACTAGTGGTCAAAAAAATTTCAAATCTTCATCATTTTTGAGAACTTTTGTTTTGGAACATCCCAAAAACAGTCCCCAACAATATTAAACAGTAGATTTAAATCATCTTTACCGTAAATCACAAGGATACAATTGGATCTTGCTTGCGATACAGTAGCGATGTTGTTCCAATTGCCTGTCGCTATTTATTTTGCAACAGAGGTAAAGCTTGGCACATGCAATACCATCTCATCTGAGAGCGTTAACCTCAGTAAATAAACGATATTAGTGCAATGTTATTTCTTTTTGTGTTTAGAACTTTTTTGCACCTGCTGACAAGGTGTGGATGATAAAGTTGAATAAGAAGCGGGAACGCAACCATCAAACAAATCGAACCAATCAACAGCCTCCTCAACGTGGTGGTGCAGTCTCCGACCCTGTTTGGGTTGGGTCGAAATGGCTGTTGGCCTTTTCGAGTGTCTCAGTTAACCCGGGCACTCCCCTCGCACAACCATTTTTTCGCTGTGCTGCCCCCTAAACGACCGCAGAAGGGCAGCACACAGCTTCTTTAAAATTGGTCACCTGTCTTCTCCCTTCTCTTGCCTTTCTCTTGCCCGTCTTCGTCTCCTTATTTTTCTCCTACTCTCGATGAGCGGCAACGCGCATCTTTCCCTTTTCAGTGTGCGCTGGAAATGTGACCTGACCGGTTAGGTCAGTACAATGCTTCACCTGATTCAAATGGGTCCATTTAAAGTGCTCACTACTCTCCAACTCCAAATTCAAAACTCTTGGCAGCTCTCACTCCTGTAGCTGATCCTCTGCTGCTCCCCTGCTTCTTCTGGAGATAACACTGTGACTTCCTCTTCGGACTCCTTCAGCTTGCATACCTCCACTGTTCAGTCTGTCCCGCCTCTGCCAATGATGCACTTCCTCCCCAACCTCGCCTTCAAACCTCTTATCCCCCTTCCGCCCTTTTTGTATTTCCTCCCTCTGCTCCTACATCATCACCTCTTGCTCTTGGATGTCTCTTTATACTTCCTGCTTCCTCTTCCCCCCCGACTTCCTCATGGTTCTTTAATGAAATGCTGGTGGTCTCCGAACCAGGAGCACTGAATTTCTACACTTTCTTTTGTCTCATTCCGTTGACCTTACTTGCATTCACGAATATAACCTTAATACATCTTCCTCTTTCCGGATCCCACGATTCTCTGCTCTGCAATCTTATTGCACTCACTCCCCGTCTGGCATTCTCTCTCCAGATACCAAGCACGCTAGCGGCGGCCTCATCATATTTGTCAGGCAGGGCTTATCCTTCTCTGAGCTTTCTACCTCCTCTCTTTCTTCGCTTGACCTCTACTCTGATTATGTAGTGATCAACATCTCTCTAAACGACTCCTCCTTGCTCTCATTTCTTAATCTTTATGCTCCCCCTATTCGCTCTTCTTCGATGGATGGCAGAACTGACTCCTTTTCTCCCTCCATTCTTCCTTCCTTCATAAATCTCTTCATTCTGGGTAACTGCAATTGCCATCACTTCCTCTGGGACTCAAAAGGTATTGCGACCCCCGTGGGGAGGAAGTATTCGATTGGGTCATCGCTTCTGACCTACTTCCTTTCAATGACCCAAACATACCTACTTTTCTTCATCGATCCTCTGGCAGTCGCTCCTCTGGCAGCCGCTCCTCTCCTGACATCTCCTTTGCTCCATCCTTTCTTGCTCTTGAGAGGTGCTTCAGGACTTGGATTTTGATCACCTAACAATTCTTTCAACTGTCCCTATCTCTCTCCGGTATTTTACCCTAACGAGCGTCCCCTTCCTTCAATTTTCAGAAAGCTTGCTAGAATGACTTTGTCTTTTACTTCAATTCTCACTGTCCTTCTGCAGAGGAATACTCGTCTCTTTCTCTTTCCTCTGCTGCTGCTCTCTTTACCTCTCTGACACTGAACACGGCCAAATCTTCCATTTCTTTTGACCGCATCAAACGCCCTCCTAAAGTCTGGTGGTCTGCTGAGGTGGAAGAAGCGGTTAGTGAAAGACGCAAGGCATTCGCTGCCGCTCACAGAAGTGATGAAAATCGCCAGGCTTACATCTCCGCTTCCGCACGTGCTTTGTCAGTCATCGCCAAGGCCAAGGCTAAGGCATGGCAGACGACTTGCTCTTCTTTCTCGCCCAAATCTAACCCTAAATCTGTGTACTATCTCCTTCGTTCCGTCGTTGGTTCTTCTTCTTCATCTTCCTTCTCTCCTAGCTTCCCCAACTGCCCCTCTCCCAGGGAATCGACTTCGGTCTTCGCCGATTACGTGAGATCCTACTTTTCTGTTTCTCAGCCAAAGACCCTGCGCAGCAGAGCCAGAGGCTACCTCTCTGAGCTCCGCCGAACCACGTGCCCTGAGGAGTCCCACTCATCCTTTTGCTCTCCTTTCTCTCCCGCTGAATTTCTGGCGGCTGCCTCCAACCTCTCCTGGTCCACTGCCACTGGCCCAGACAAAGTTGCCAATCCCATGCTAAAGCACCTTCCTCGCTCTAGTTTGGATTTTCTTGTTCACATTTTCCATCTTTTCTGGTCTTTACGTTCCTTTCTTTCCATCTGGAAGACATCTTCTATTATTCCCATAAACAAGATGGAAACGCCTCTCGTGCTTCCTTCCGGCCTATCTCTCTCACCTCCCGCGTATCAAAGCTGTTTGAACGCATCATTCTATCCCGTCTACTCTTCTTTCTGAAATCTAATTCCATTTTCTCTCCCCGCCAGGCCGGTTTCCGCCCTGGACGGTCTATACTCGATCAAATTCTGTTCCTTTCTCAGTCCATTTCAGATGGGTTTAACAAACCCAGGCCGGGCTCTCGGACAATCCTTGCTACTATTGATTTCTCCAAAGCTTTTGAGTCTGTCTGGCATCCCGCTCTTTTCCATAAACTCATTGAGGTTGGTGTCACGTTTTGATATAAGATAGAACTTTTCGGTTCTATCTCAATCTTAAATTCCTTTAAAATTGAGGCGACGTATAATAATCGCTCGGATAATTAGGTCTGACCGCAACTTAATAAAACTTGGAAAAGACTGGCTTCCACTAAAAACACCTTAAACCACGTTCAGAACAGAATAATGTATTCGCAGAAATAATACTTCACGACTTCACGCTTCTTCGCTCAACGATCTCAGAATTAATCACTTTACTACACAATCAGAAAACCGCCAAAACTAATTCCACCAATAACTGCTTAATACTCGTCACGTCCACAGAATCCACAATAAATTATCACAAAAAAACAATATCCCTTCTTTACTCTGTCAATCAATCTCTCTCTCCACTACAACGTTTTTCTACACTCTCTACTACTCAAAAACCCCCGTCGCCTTATATATAAATCGAAAAAACAATCCAGAAAACGCTAGAACGAAATCACGTAAAAAAAGAAAAAAAGCATTAAGTTACGTAATCGGTTATCGAAATTCTTCAAAGAAGCTAGAATCACTAGATCAATCTGGAATTTTATTATGTCGTAATAAGGATTGTGACGTAATAAAGGCGTACCACAGCAAATCCACTTGCGAGGAAAGCAGGTCTTTTTTTCAATCATTAGCCGAGCGAACAAATGACACAGCACTTTACACATATATGAAAACTACGCTTACGAGGCAAATTTCCTTATTCGTGACAGTTGGCCTCCCGTCTTGCTTTGCTCGTTGGACTTAATTTCTCCTTTCTGATAGGCGTACTTAGGTGGTTTATCAAAATTACAAAAGTCGTTTCTTTTGAGTCCATTGAGGTGTTCCGCAAAGATCCGTTCTTGGCCCTGTACTTTTCTCTCTCTTCATCAATGATCTTCCGAATTACCTGCCTTCTTCCGTCAGCTGCTCTCTTTACGCTGACGATCTGGCCATTTGGTCCTCCTCCTCCCCCGCAGTTCTTACTGCGATGGAGGTCACACAAGGAGCTCTATTTTGATTGCAGCGCTTGTCTGACTACCGGTGTCTTCCTCTCACTCCGAGCAAATGTGAGGCCTCCTTCTTCTCAGTGAATCCCCACCAAGCTAACCTCCAGCTCAATATCTTCTTATTCAACTCCCGCCTCCGTTTTAATCCCACTCCAATTTTTCTTGGGATTACCTTTGACCGCACTCTTTTCTTTTCTAAGCATGTTTATTTGCTGAAGGCCATGTTTTTCCCTCGTCTTAAGGCCTTACGCTGTATCTCTGCTTCCTCATTGGGCCCCTCTAAGGAGTCCCTCTCTCACCTGTATAAATCTTTTCTTCGGCTCCTTCTCACTTACGCTTCACCCGGATGGTTTTCTTTCCTAAGCGCTACCAATTTCACCAAATTGGAACGCCTCCACCGAGCGGCCAGTCGCGCCATCACCGGCTGCCTCTCGTCCTCCCCTATCGCTCTACTACTCACCGAGGCTTCTTTACCTCCCCCACGAGTCACTCTGACCCATTTTACTTTTTTATCTTATGAGCGGGCTCTTCGTCTCCCAACCTCTTTTCCTATTTCAGGTTTGGCCAGACTAGGAGTGAAACCAAGACTCTGCAGATCGTCCTGGAGAGCTTTTGCGTCCACTCATTTGCACACGCTTCCTTCTTCTTCCCCTAGAGAGTTCTCCTTGCTTGCCCTCCCTTTCCTCCTTGGAGCCTGCTTTTCTTCACTGTGGAGTCTACCCTTTCCTCTCCATGCTCCCGCTCTGATCTCCTTCTCTCTCGCCAAGGTGCGGCTTTCTCTTGCTCCTTGCAATTGGCACTCTGAACTGACGGCTTTGTTCCTTTTCCTTTTTGGCAAGGGCGGCTCTGACGTACTTGCCAACTGCTCTATCTGTGGTACTGAAGCCACTCTTTCCTTTTCAGCATGCCAAGTTTGCTCAAGTTTTTCCGCTGAAGCCTGCTCCATTCTGCAAGCTCTTTACTGGTCTCGGCAGCACCAACAAGTCTGCTACTTCTCTTCTATTTGACTGTTGTTCTGTCCTCATCACTCTGTGGTTTTCTCCCTTTTTCTTTTTACCTCAATCTCTCTGGCATATCTGGCAGGAACTGTCTTCTGTTTCCTCCTGTTCTATCAGGCTACAATGGGTCCCCTGATACTCATTTCTCCCGGGAAATGACGCGGCTGATAAGCTGGCCAGACGGAGAGCGCTACTCGTGCCCGGTGCAATCCTTTGGAGTATCTTTCCCCTTATCTCTCGTATCCACTCTTTTCTTTTCTCAGACTGTAGGCGTACTGTCTCATCAAAATTTTTCGACATACAGGTCTCTCGATTTCCACCGAGGAACTCGTGCTCCCTCGTTACGCTCGCTGTGCTCTCTCTCGTCTCCACTGCAACAGGCACAGCCTTCTGTTAAATTCTTATCTCTCTAGGATTGGCAGAATCGAGAATTCTTTCTGTAGCGCCTGCGGACACTCTTCCCAGGACATCTCTCATCTCATCCTGCACTGTCCAGCTACGACTCTTTGCGCCACTAGCTCTTCGTCAACTCACTGTCTCTCTACGACCTCTGGTCCATGCCCTGGAAGTTTCCCGGCTTCTGGGGATCCATGGTCCTCCACCATGCCCCCATTCCTCGGAAGGGGTCGGATAACAACAACAACGGAATCGACTAAACAAATTGATGAAAAAAACAGCCTTTAAGCTAGCAACTTTCTAAGTGAAACTGTTTTAAACACTTGCATCCAATCATTTGCAAATAGCTTGCAAGACACAACACATTTTCTTCTAAAGCTGCTGCTTTAATAACCAATATATATATAGATTAGTGGTTCTCAAGAGCTGTAACTTTAGTAAATTACAATGTAGGTCAAAATTCCATCAAAAGCCAGTTTTTACCAACATTTTTTTGCAATATAATGTTGACGGATTTATCAGTGTTCCTTCTTCTTTTACAGAGGACGTTTTTAGTTGTAGGATTAACTATACTTTGAACAGTTACTCGATTGCTCCGCCGTCAGAATATGCAAATTTATTGCTTATAAATGTGACATAAACAAGGTTTGCAGGATCAAGTGCATAAATTTCCCCATGTGGGGAAATTTATGCACTTGATCTGAAATGGGCTATTTTTACTAGGATTAAAAAACGGCAGTGTACACTGCCCCGTACATTTACATACCGGGCCTGCCCCTTCAGTGTACACTGCCTTTCTTTTAATGCCCTGCCAGCTGAGATTTGAACCCGCAACCATGGTATCTCAAGACCAGCGCACTATCCACTACACCACAGTGTGGGAAAAATTTTGCACTTGTTGTTGTCTTGGGGAAAATTTTGCACTTGTTCCGGTTTGCAATTAGTTTTTTTGCAACCACTTGTAAGATCCATATCCTGAGAATTCTCATATGGACATCACCGTTGCTAATTTTCGATGCCTGTCCAAGCACTGTTTAGCGCAGCCCCAGTTGCTGCATGCAGATATTTTCTTGCGTATTATTGGTCAACATTGAGAATGACAGAATAGAATCAGACAGTGGCGGCTCGTGCCTATGACTGCAGAGCTGCAGCCCCCCACGCGTTTTTGTAATCTGTTTTTTTCAAATTTTTTATAATGTTAATATTTTTTATAATGTCATAGTTCACACCTCATTTACCAATGCACCAGTTTATGTCGCTGAAAAGACAAATTTTCCTATATTGCTAGCACTAAACTAAGTGAACGTGCAACATAGGGATTCTATGTGATATCATAATGGTGCGTAGGACGGGCTGCAGCTGCAGCGCCCGAGACTGTAATTTTGTAAAGCGATTCAGTTGTTTCATAAATGGTTTAAAGTTTTAGTTTCTGTGTGACGTAGCAAAATTTTTTGCCCCTGCAAGTATTGTCAACATAACTAAGCCAAATTTTTTTGTATTATTGAATATCTCTAACTTTTGAACATCGCTCGTTAAGCTGCAAAAGATAGCAGCAGGAAGGGCAAAATCAGTAGCGCCCAGACGCATGACGTACATGCGATGCTTTCACGGTCGCTTGATTCTTGTCACTTTTCTTGCGACGTAACAATTCCCGCTAAGCTTGCTGATGTTGTGACTCTAAAACAGGACTAGTTGCCGTAATTGGTTAGATTGTTTGTAGGTAAGCAAATTCAAATGTTGCTATTCAGTTGTATCATTTAATGAATTAGGCAAATAAATTGGAAGTAAGAAAGCTTATCTAAAGGCGAGAAAGTTGTTTAACTTATTTTTTCTCTTCTACCGGTCAAAAAAGTCGTAAAATTTTCTCTTTGTCATTTAAATATCAGACTACCGCAACTGCGTGGAAAAATATTGCTGATGCACGCGACTAACCAAGAGTGGCTGAACTCTTACGTCTCAACCTAGATTGAACCTGCATAACCGGTAAAAATGAGGGATAGGGGGGGCGAGGCATCCAACCCTCGTTTTCGAGTGGGGAAAAAGCATTGGTTTCGTCCAGCCGCCAAAATTTATTTCGCGTATTTTACAAAAATTTCATTTAAACACCACACGCCCGACTGCCCATTTATGACAGTCCCGGGCTACGTAGATTTTGACGACTTGGTTTGGAGGCGTCGATGGTTTGATTCCACCAGCGCCGCGGCTCGCACTTTTAACGTTGGTCAATGCGTTGTTATGGTTCGTGATACCTCATCGCTCAACCCCGAAACCACAACTATTAATTGTTTAGTCACGCTTCGCGTCCACCTGCAATGCAGGGGGCAACGTTAATCTCTAACTCTAGGCGCGCAACGCCACCTGCGGTGCGCTTCGTTGGGTGGGACGAGTCCTTGTTGATAAGGCCAAAAGGCCGAAACCTGAGTTCCTAGATGGTCCCGCATATTTTGCTATACTAACGTTGTGCAGATCGTGACTCTTCGTAAAACTAATCTTTTCCCGGAGGTATGTTGCATCGTGTCCGGTTCCTGTGGGCTTCGAACCCGGATCTTTCGAGCTGCTCTTCCGTGCATGCCGAGACATGCTATCGTGTAATCACCTACAGCCTTAAAAAAACACATTTAGTATATAATCGTTGGAAGGTTTTTTTTATGCCAAATTAGCTTTTGTGTGATCAATTTCATGTAAGGATACAAGTTTTAGTTCATACTTGCACGGTTAGCAGTAACGTCAAAGGGAATCCTGGTTCAAAAGTAAACGATGTGTAAGTCTTGTGCTTTGTGTTGGATTGTTTGGGTTTGTTGCCCGTACAGTCCAATGTTGGATATCGGACTAGCCAGAAGCCACGTAAAGTACGTTACACTTGGAAAGAGCCCTAGTGATGATAATACATCTTCATTGCCCGTATTTGAGGGATGGTTCCGCCTATTTTGCTATGCTAATGTTGTTTGGATCGTGACTCTTTGTAAAAACTGAAAAAATGTATACACATATATTGCTGATGTCCAAGGATGCTGAAAGAAATTTTGCAAGTCGTCGAATTAACCAGTTATAAGTTCAAGTGCGATAAATTTGTACGACTTGCATTTGTTCATGAGCTTCACTCTTCAGGCTTGTCCTTAGCTTGATGATGTGTGCGAGACTTTGTATTTGTTTTATTTTCTTTGTAGATTACAAAATATTTTCACAAATTAGAATTACTAAACTGCACACTAAATTAGCCCACCGCAATCCGTAATATTCAGCCAAAGCAATGCCTGATTGAATACATTTATACAACTAATACAGCGCAGAGTTTCGGAAAATTTGCACATTTATAGCTAAACAACGGAAAATAAACTGCCTACAAAGAGTGCAAAAAAATTAAAAAATGGCTTGCAGCCCCACCAGCAAGTTCAACCACGAGCCGCCACTGGAATCAGACAATGATGTTTGTTAGTTCTATATTTTGCTGTTGCAGTTCAAAGTTGTAGCGGAAGCAATTAAGTTATGAGCCAGTAAGACTTGTGCTTGGACAGCAAATGGGAGTCATGGTCTAAAACGTTTTGTACTGATTGCTCGTCCCATAGTGAAGCCTTTCGTTTCTCTCAAGGGCCCGGAAAATCGATACAAATTTTGCGGCCCTGTAAGAGAGCTAAGAGGGTGGTGGTATACCTGATAAAAGTCGGAGATATCTAGTAGGCGCTGGTTTTAGGGACCTGGTCGTAATACGCAGAGCATGGGGCAAAGCCGTCCACTCTAAACCAGTTTGTTTTGTGTTATCAAGGAATGGAGTTTCCTGTTCGGAGTCACTTCACAAAAAAGATTTGTGGTTCTCATTGTATTCAATTAGAAAGCCAATGCTTCATGCGATCACAGCAAGATCTATTCAGGGTTAAAGAATTTGAAAAGTCTGGTGAATTTTTCTTGAATTCTTTCCTTTCCCAAAGTGTAAAAAAATGTTTGTTTTTAAGTTAACCACCATTCTGTTTATTGAGATTATTTATTTTATTTTATTTGCCAAAACCACCACATACGTTTCTTAATTCCAGTTTTGGCACCTGATATTTGACTGCTTAATAATTAATTGAAAGTTGACTTGTGGTCAATTGGAAATATTCGTAAAATTGCTTTAGATTTATGATTTATGGATATGCAATTTCTAAAATGGTTTTGCTGCGGTAATATTTTTTTAGTTGTTGCTACTATTATATCGTATATTTTGTTGTCATCTCTTGGCTAACATTGGATCTTTTCTGTAAGCCCAACAGTGATAAACTACACTACTTAACTATCGAAGTGCATTCAGATTGAGACAAAAAGATCGTGAAAGAAATTAGAAACCAATGAAATGTAACATTAATTAATTAAACAATTTGCAAATCAATGGTGAGAAGTTTTAGCATACCGGAAATACAAAAATCTTGCTTTTAGGGAGAGATTTTTATCTTCCTGTCTCGAAAAGACTTTCAAAACGTAATGGTTTAGAGCTTCTTCCCCTCCCTCAAAAAAACTTTTCATATATGGTCTTGAGTATCAGTAGTTTTGGCCCAGGGAGTAAAAACCTTTTATTTCAAGGAGACTAAAGCTTGCCATTGAATTAAAAGAGTCTTTTTAGTTCAGCTCGCATTTCAAAAACTTATCTCGTTTCGAGCCAGCAAACTCTTTTCTTTATGTTGGAAAACACTGAGATTTTATGAAAAGAAATGCTTTTTGAGTTCAGTTCTGAGGCTTTTGCCCTCACGCTCCAAGCAATTGCTTTTGCAGAAAATGCTGGTTGCTTTCTAATACGACTTCATCTTTAACGTTTAATGACTCTATTTCAAGTAGAAATATCAGAAAATGTCCCGTCGAGTGAGCCTATTAGAGTATTTATTTTAATATCATTCGGAAATGTGTTCGAGTTGGTGCAAGCGCCGTTTTACGATTGCAAAAGTCGTGTGTTTGAAACTCGCAATGTCTAAGTGCTGCGTTTTTGATAAAAGACACTGGACAGCAATTTAGCCTGCTCGGTTGCGCTGCTTGTGGGAGAAAGTTAATGAGTTGTACCAGCAGTATTTTTGAGACCAAACCGGACCTCAACACTAAGTTATTTCAACACAACCGACAACTAATTACGTTTTTCTGAGTTTGACCAGGTACAGAAAAAATAAAAGTACAAAACTAAATAAATTACTGTTAGTGTCGTAATTACTTCGCGAATGGCTTTTGCGAGGTACCTAATAGCATTTTGAGAAAAAAAAACACAAATTCCGTTTTGTCCTCTTTTATATTTTAGGGTTCATGCAACCATAGTGTAGCTGGTTGATTTTGCTAGCAAAGCGTTGTCTTGCATATTTTCAAAACGCACTGGTTGAATTTTACATTCGGTTCAAGGCAATTTACGATGCTTAGGTTACGTTTTTTAACTTTTTTAAATACACGTCGTAACTACAGTTGCATGAACTTTTAACGTAGTGACGTCACGTAGTAGAGTCCGTGACACCCCGAGTGTTAAATATTTTTGTTGTAACCTTCTGTTGAGTTTGTGAAACTTGTTATGCCTAATGGTTCATTTTTCTGACGCAGTAGTCAACGCGTAGTATCGGTAAAATCCTCGCTTTTTGTTGTCCAGTCAAATGCAAACGCGCCTGCATGCGAAGTAATCGAAAACGGCGCTAGAGTTTGTTTAGTTAAAGTATTAAATCGCTATTATTGAGTTTTGTGTCACATAACACATTAGTCAACATATTAATCTTTTTATTGATCTTTGCAGAGCGAGACAACTGATAAGTAATTGAGATAAGTATATACAATTGAAAAATGTCGTCTTACTCAAAATTCAAATGGTCATTTGTTCGATTCTTGTCTGGAAAATAGTTCTGGTACGTGACAGTTGTTTTTGTAATTGTTTTGCAGTTAAGTGATTGTGGTTTTTTTATTTTTAGAAACGGACGTTTAAGGACGTATAAAGAAAAGCACAGAACCCCAAATTCATCTTTCAATCAATCGTTTTATAATTTGTGGAATTAAACCGAATTATCAATTTTCCGTCACTAAATTTATTTTTCACGTTTTTGGAATTGTATAACTACGTTGAAGTCTATCAGTACTAGACAAGGATTCTACATTTGTTGATAGGATTTGCCTAAGCTTTTTCTAAGGAGAGACTAAGCGGAAATTAATCAACACCGAGTATCGAACTGCCACCTCCCACTTTAGGAATAAACGAGAAGATTTTTTAAAGTTGAGTCTGAGAGTGTCATCTCTTCATTCTCTCAGCGACCTTATTTGTTATGACTGCTACTTTGAATTGATTTTGTACAAATGAGATAAGGCGAAATTCATCAAACAAAAATTTTCGAGGAAAAATTGTGAAAAAGCAATTCAACTCAAAAATATCAAGTTTGGAACCGGATCGTAAACATTTGAACTACCTGGCTTTCCCCTGTGCTAGGAAATCCTATTTCAGAGCTATCGCAAAATTTCTCATGTAAAATAACATAGCCCACTTTAAATTGAATCAAAGTCATTAATAAAGAGGAGTGAAAAAAAATTTTTTTTTCAAATCAAAAAACCAGGTTTATTAAAGTAGATGTTTAGGTCTAAAAACACCTTCCAAAATTGTTTTGGGGTTCTGCCACTTACACCCAAGTGGCTAAACATCCCCAAACGTTTTGCGCTCCCCCCATATTTATGAAAATCTCATAACTTAAAAACTGGTTAAGCTAGAAAGTTGGTTTTGAGCTTAAAATGCTCAGAAGACCCAAGTTTATATCTGCTCCAATACAACATTTTCTTCTAACTACATCACACTAGCCACAAATTGGCAAAAATGATGATTTTGCAAATGTCGAAGTAAAACTTTTACCTATAACGTAAATCGGCTTGTTTATTCACTTTTTATTTTATATATACATCATTGTTTTGGCAGCCCTTATATGGTTTTGATTCACTACTATATTGCTAGTCAAAATTAATTAGGTAGCACAAGTTCAAAATACTTTTTAGCAGATTAATAAAATAGAGAAAATGTTTCTTTTTCTCAAAAGTATCTCATAAACTTGGTACTCTTACTGAGTAAAGTGTTATCATTTTGAAATGCTTACAAGAAAAGCTGTTACTAGAGTTTGTGAGCGTCAAGAAAAATATCTTTTAAAAGCTGTGATTCCTTTCTAAATGGTGTTCTTCCAACCAAAAGAGATGTTTTGCAGAGATTGCTTCATAAAAGAAATTGGGGAACAAGAACTGTAGCTGTCATTGTTGCAAATAATTTATATGAACGTTGGATCTACTGCAATGCTTATTGCATAAGTGTAGATGACATGATGTTTGGAATTTTAACTCTTGTCAATGACTTTCGACAGATTGAATCTCAGCCAAAAAAGGAAAAATCGATTCAATACCAGTGTGACATTTAATTATAATACTGTATAACGGAATTTTTACGTGATATTGAAGAATTGTTCGATATTTTTTGTGATGACCAGAAACAGCGACGAAAACGTAAAGAAATTGATAAGTTGAAAATGAATGAAGACGACTTTGCATTTGATGAAGATCAAGTAGGTGCCAAAAAAAGAAAATGTTAGGATGTTGTTGAACCAATCGATCAGTTTGATACAAATTTTCCTCAAAAAATGTTTCCCAACGATTTTTTTCAAAATTATATGCTTATTTGCACGAGCTAAAGTCTCTGGCTGCAAACAATCCAATTCTAATACAGTAGATTCCGGTTAATTGGGCCGCCGGTTAATCGGGTCAGCCGTTTAATCGGGCCAAATTGTGAAGAACGAAATCCAATCAAAGATAATGCACTATGTTAAATCCGCATAATCGGGCCACCATTTCGCTTAATCGGGCCACAGCTGTAGCCAGACATACATTTGTGTAATTGTAAAGCCGCCTTTGTAATGCAATAGAACTCGACATCACAAAGCCAACTTTATTATGTAACAATTGAACAATACAAACGCAATTTATTTTGTCATTTTATGCTTTTGGACATCGTAATTGTTGTGTTTTGTTGCAAATTGTGTGAAGTCCTCAGCAGAAATGCCGCAAAAAGATTTAACAATTGCTGAAAAGATTTTTGTTTTAAGAAAAATTAGAGAGCAACCTCCAAACACTAGTCATCGCCAGCTAGCTGAGATAACTGGTGTACCAAAGGACAACCCTGGCACTGATACTGCAAGACTTCGGATAATCGGGTCAGCCGCTTAATCGGGCCAAATGGTGCTCGTCCCAATGTGACCCGATTAAGCGGAATCTACTGTAATACATTTTCAACAAGCTCAGCAAATCTTGATATTGTAATTGGTTTTGAATCTGATACAAGTACTAGTGAAAATTCAGAAATATCAGTATCATTTGATTCAAGGTTACCTTGCTTTTTAAAATCTATTTTGCAGCAGAATCGAGTTACGTTAAAAGAACTTGCAATGATTTATGAGCGATATGAAGTGTCTGATAGAACTGGTGCAGCTATAGCTTCGGCTACATAAAAGCTTTTGGAATTGTTACTGAAGAGGATAAAAGATATGTGGTGATAGAAGCAAGTTGCGAAGAGAAAAGCAAAAGTACAGAGAAGAAATTAAAAACAAGGAGCAAGAATTATTTGAATTAGTGAATTCCATTTTTGTAGATGGAAGGAAAGGTGCGACAATGACAATAATTGAAGTAAATGGAAATTATCATCGCCAAACAGTCATTGAAGAACATATGTGACTGGATATAAAATAGCAACATTAGTTTATTCTGCAATCAAAGGTATTTGATTATTTTGTTCTGGAACAAAAATTGAAGATTGTTGGATCTGATCGAACCGCTGTAATGACTGGCAAAAGCAAAGGATTTATTGCATCATTAGAAACTTTTGTAGAAAGACCATTGTAATGGGTTATATGCTTGCTCCATTTAAATGAGTTTCCTCTCAGACATGTTTTTCAAAACTTAGAAGCATAACTTCTGGACCAGACTCATTTTCAGGACCTATTGGTAGGCAGTTGAATTGCGGGTTTTTAAGTGGAAAGTAGTGAAGTTCAAACCTATCCCAAATCCAAAATTTCCTGTTATTCCAAACTCTTTGATGGATAATTTAAGCAGTGATCAATATTATGCTTACAGAATTTGCTCTGCCGTCATGTTGGGATCAGTTGATGCTAATCTTGAATTTCTCGAAGTAGGAGGGTTAAACTATTCACGCTGGTTAACACTTGGATGTCGTATTCTTCGATTTTATGTTGCCCAAGAAAAGCCGACATCTAATTTAAGCACTTTGGCAGAATTTTTAATTAAAGTTTACTTTCCTGGTTGGTTTCAAATCAAATTCAACAGTAAGATTACTGATGGACCATAGAACTATCTCAATACACAAGTAATGGGATTTCCAAACAAAATTATTCAGGATATTGCTGTAGCGGTTTTGCAACGAAATGCTTATTTTGCTCACCACAAAAATATATCACTTGCGATGATGGCTGATAATGATCACAATGTCCGTCTTCTTGCAGTTAACAAAATACTTAGCATCAGAGTATCTACGAAAAATTTGGATAATGCTGTTCGTGATGAAGAAGTAGATGTAAGAAAATTCATAATACCCTAAATCAATACTAATGCAAAAACTTATTATTCCTTGTCAAGCTTGAGTTTAAAACAGCGCTTCTCAACTTAAAACAGCGCAGGTCTTTCAGGTGGGCCGCGAATCGTTCTGCCATAAATTAAAGACTTTTTTGGAAAAAGTTGTGAATTACAAAAGCTAAAAATGTACTATAAACTTAACACTCTTTCGTTTTGTAGCAACTTCCTTCCTGCAATAAATGATTGTTATGAAACAAATTTTTCATGAAGTGGGCCCCAAAACAAAGTCTCGGCGAGAAGTGGTCTATGACATCAAAAAGTTTGAGAAGCACTGATTTAAAAAACATGCATGAACCACCTACATTAAAACACTTATTGAATAAAGAAATTGAGGCTTTTCAACCACATAAACTCAACCTAGAACATCCTTGCCACAATCAAGCTGTTGAAAGGCATATAAAACTGGTTTCTGAAGCTTCAGCAGCTGTTGTTGGATTCAAAAACAGAGATGGACTTATCAGAGAGAAAATACGATCAAGAAAACTAATGAAAACTTTTAGCACCAAAAAGCAATTTAATCCCTAAAAAACTTGAAAATTAGTAAATTGGGCACATTTTGTTATTCTACATAGTGTGTGACTATTGTTGAGTATATAGTGTTGGTAGCATTTTTGTTAAATTTTCTTGCTTCAAAGACTGCTAAATTAAAATGCTAAGTAAAAATTTCTTTATTTGTGCAAGTAGCTAAAAAATGACTTTAGTTAAAACATGGATTTTACAACAATTTCTTAATAATAAATAATTTTTTTAACGATTTTCATCAAAAACATCATTTTTGCCAATTTGTGGCTTGTGTGATGTAGTTAGAAGAAAATGTTGTTTTGGAGCAGATATAAACTTGGGTCTTCTGAGCATTTAAGCCCAAAACCAACTTTCTAGCTTATCTAGTTTTTAAATTATGAGATTTTTATAATTTGGGGCAGTGCAAAACTTTTGGGGGTGTTTAGCCACTTGGGTGTAAGTGGAAGAACCCCAAAACAATTTTGGAAGGTGTTTTTAGACCTAAACATCTACTTTAATAAACCTGGTTTTTTGATTTGAAAAAAAAACACTGGTCAACAGTAAATTTTAAACGAAGATTCTGGTGAGCGTATCTTGATGTATTTTTGATGCGGATTCTAAAAATGATTTTACTTTTTCTCTAGCACATCAGGTTTTTGAGATATTTTGATTTTTATAATTTTAGATCAACTTTTGCTGTTAAGCATTTTACAGTCCAAATACAATAGAACATTGCATTATAACGTCACAGAATAACATTCTTAAGCGGTGAAATAACGTAAGTGCAAGCTCTGAGTGACAAAGAAAGGGTGGAAGCAGGCGGTTTTGCAAGTTATTTAAGTAGTCTACAGTAAGTGTAGAGAATGAAAAATGTAGGAACATACGCAGGCGGAACTGAGGGAATAATATTAACAGTATATGGCAATATGTTTTATTAAATAAATTATTTATTTCTACAAGTGTAAAATAGATGTATACATTGACAGTATTTCTAAAAGTAATTTTTTAATATATTCATAATGCCTAGAAAATTCTTAAATCCTCCAGATCGATTTTGCTTTGTCTGTGGAAAGTTTGCAAGCAAAAAACAACAAAGAAGTATCACTCATGATATCAAGAAGATGTATGCTGCATATTTTGGTTGCCCATTAGGCGACCAAGATAAGACCTGGGCACCCCTTAAAATATCCAAGATATGCGGTTTAGGCTTGCACAACTGGCTAAATAAACGGTTTCCTTCTATGCCGTTTTCCGTCCCAATGATTTGGCGTGAACCAAAAAATCACTGTCAGGATTGCTATTTTTGTCTCACCAAAACAAAGGGTTTTTCCTTTAAACAGAAAGACAAAATAACATATCCCAATTTGGATTCAGCAAGGACCCCAGTTCCTCATGATGATTTAATGCCACCACCAGTACCTCCTCAACATTGACTTGATGCTACTGATAACAGCGCTGATGAAGACAACTCCGTCGGATTAACTTCTTCCAACTACACAGATTCTGATACCACAGAAAATCACATCTTATTTTCACGAAAACATCTAAATGACTTAATTCGAGATTTATGTCTTTCTAAGAAAAAGGCGGAGCTCCTTGCATCAAGATTGAAATAACGAAATGTGGTTAAAAAAGATGTCAAAGTAAGTTTCTACAGGAAGCGCAATAGGAGCTTATCTTCGGCCTTCAAAGTTGAGGAGCCTCTTTGTTACTGCCTTGATATTGAAGAGCTATTTCAAACTCTGGGTACAGTTCACATTGTGAACGAAGGGAGGCTTTTTATTGATTCCTCAAAGAGAAGCTTGCAGGCAGTTTTTCTACATGTTGGAAATAAAAAACCCTCCATCCCTATTGCACACTCTGCCCTGTTAAAAGAATTTTATGACAGCATTGAAATTTTGTTGAATGCAATTCACTATTCTGACTACCTGTGGAGCTTATGTGGGGACCTTAAGGTAATTAAAATTCTGATGGGATTGCGAGGGGGTTTTACAAAACACTTTTGTTTTTTATGTTTGTGGGACAGTCGCGCCACTGCACATCACTATGAAACAAAAGAATGGCTGACAAGGAATTCATATGCACCTGGAGTGAAAAATATCCAACACACCCCTTTAGTAAATCCCGATAAAGTTTTAATGCCTCCATTGCATATCAAGCTAGAATTAATGAACTTTGTGAAAGCTATGGCAAAACAGAATTCGAATGGTTTTAAATTTCTCTGTAAAAAGTTTCCCAAGCTAAATCAAGCCAAGTTGAAAAAAGAAATTTTTGCTGGTCCACAGATTCGGGAAGTTTTTGAAGATCCAGAGTTTGAAAAAACATTAAATACATTGGAATTACGAGCTTGGCATGCATTTAAATGGATTTGCTCCAATGTTTTGGGATATTTCAAGTCAAATTAGTATCAAGAAGGTGTTGCAGAGTTGCTAGCGGCATACAAAGAGATGGGGTGTCGCATGTCCTTCAAGATGCATTTTCTTCATTCACACCTTGGGTTTTTTCCTGAAAATCTTGGAGCAGTTAGTGATGAGCAGAGTGAAAGGTTTCACCAAGATATCCAAGCTATTGAAGAAAGGTATAAAGGAGTTTGGAATGAAGGTATGATGGGTGATTATTGATGGATGTTGTACCGTGATGATGCAAACTATCCAAACAAACGCAAATCATATTTCAAACATTTTCAAGTTTTCCTCATTTGAACCGGTATTGATTGCAGTATTAGGTGGTACTCAGATTGAGAGCAAACATTTTCCGCATGTGTTATTCTGAAAAACGCTTTTGCTGAAGCTACCCCGAAAAGACTTTTTCAAAATCACCCAAGTACAAGCTGTCTAAAGGCTGCCAATAAACAGTCCTTTTCAAAACTACAATTAAAAAAAGAGTTTTCCCATTGCCTAATCTTCAGTCTAATGGTAAACAACCACACCAGTACATTAAACTTGTTTAATCTTTTTTGTTTAATCGTTTTTGTTCGATCTTTTTTTTGAAATTTGTTTAATTAGATATAACAACATGCTAATTTAGTTAGTAGCCTATGTCAAAACTGAACAACAGCAATGATAATGGCAGAGATGTTGTCGTTTATGGGGTATAAAATGCACGCAATCTCACACACCATGCCCCTCATATCTCAAAATCCTGATGTGCTAGAAGAAAACTAATACCTGATTCAGAATCAGCGCCTCAATGTTACCCAGAAATGAGTGTTCTTGTTCTCGTTTAAAAGAAAAACTATTTTTTTATTGACCAGTGAATTTTTTTTCACTCCATCCTAGTCACTAACTGTCTTTCCGGTGAGAAAGAAAAAAACAGAGAGAGAGAAACTGATCAGATGTTCATCAGACAGAACTGTCAAATTGCTCCAAGCAGGTTGAAGCAACGTGCTTCATCTCTTTGACGTGAGAAGAAAAGCAATAGCCTACCCAGCAAGCAGAGATCGGAGAACTGCTGTCGGACTGCTAGCAAATCGAGCGCGGCCATCGGGGAGGGTGACCACAAACCGCGGATCATCGGCCCGCCGTCCAATGATACCTCTTACCAGTCAGTCATCGACAACCGCTCAAAAGCCGTCGGCGGTCTGTTAGTAAAAAACGTGCAAAGTACCGATTATCGGCGTCCGAAAAAAAGGCCGTAGTCCTAAGGGGCAAACACGCCTAACACCAACCACTGGTATCTGAAGAAAATCTACCAATGGTCCTATAGCTCAGGCATGCCAACCGCTGATCATTGGTATCCAAAGAAAGGCTGCCGGTGATCCTATAGTGCAAACGTGCCATTTCTGAAGACCTTTGGCAACCACTTAAAGGATGCTAGTGAAGCTATCGTACAAACATGCCTAACATCGATCATGGCCAACCGACTGAAGGCTTCCAGCAGTCCTTTAGTGCAAACATACGGTACCAAACACCAACCATCAGCATCTGATTGTGTCTCTTTATAGGCTCTGATGATGGAAACATGATAAAAGCCAATCATAGTCAACCAGTAAAAGCTGTCGTCGGTCCGATAGTGCAAACATGACCGTCGCGTTTCAATAGATTTTTCGTTCTACCTCAATCTTTAATTCACTTCTTAAAATTGAGGCGACGTATAGTATCGCTCGAATAATTAAGTCTGGTTGCAACTTAATAGTTAGGAAAAGATTCGCTTCCACTAAGATACTTTAACCCACACACTTCTCGATCAAGAACAGAACAAATACATTTACAAACCACTTTAAAACTTCGAATTCCTTCGCTTGTCAAATACAGAAACTAAAGCACCTTAATATATAAATATCAAAGACTAACCAAAACTAAAAACCACCAAAATAATCGCTTGATTTCTGTCACAACAATCAACACAGAACAACGCCTTTTTACTCCACTCTACTATGTCTACTGAACTACTCTCTCTGTGAATCAAAAAGTCTCGCCGCCTTATACACAAAAATAGAGCTTCTAGAAAATGCTAAAACATCACGTGCCACAGAAAAAACACCATTAATAAATTACGTAATCGGTAATAATAATAAAAAAAGAAAAAATATTCGAAAAGAAACAAGATTCACTAGAATACATTGAAACTTGGTCACGTGGTCAACCATTGTGACGTCAGAAAAAGCGTGTGAGTTACAAATCTATTAATAAATGCGAAAGAAAAAAGGTCTTTTTTCGAAAACAGTTTAGCAAGTTTAGGGCTTCAGACAATTCAGATTTACAAATAAAACTATCACTGCAAAATAAAACAACAGGTTACAACAACTATACATATATAAAAACTATTCTTTCAACGCAAATTTACTTATTCATGACAATGACAAACACCAAAGATTGACGTCGGATCAAAAGCCGCTGGTGGTCGGATAGTGTGTACATACTAGCTATAGATCGTGGACATCCGATTACAGGCCACCAAGTGTGCATTAGTGCAAGCATGCCCAGCACCGACCATCAAGAACCAAATAAAACCCCCAAACGATGACGTGGTTCAACAGTGCAAACATGTCAAACACCGAAAATCGGCATTCCATCAAAAAATCGAAAAGATCCGATGTTGCAAATACGCCAATTAAGAATCTGACGTCGGCATGTGATCAAGATTGCCAGCAATAGTGCGTCAGTGCAAAATAAACCTAAACATACTGTCAATCTTGAATTGAAGATTATTCTGACTTTCAGTTTATCCCAAACTTAAACTATATTTATTTTACATTACTATAAGACATTATTTTGATATTTCAGAAACATAAAATTTTGCATGTGCGTACAATTGCAAGCGAAATATTGATACGCATTTTGTTTGCATCTTTGTTTCAATGAACACAAGCAAATAGGACTTAAAATTTCAGTTTGCACGGCCATTGAATCGAACTTCTGGAGACTTTCAATTTATCCAAAACCTCAACTCTTTTATATCATGACAAGATGTAAATGTGACATTTGAAAAACTTTAATAGAAGTCTTATTGCTTTAGTTGTTATAAATAACTATTCCATATAGCTATATTGAATTGCAATAAATAACCGTTCAATATAGCTGTTGTATAGAAGGAAGTCCCTCCCGTTTGTCACAACACCAGGAAATGCTGCGTAGAAATTGAGATTTTAAGCATCATCATGTATTCCAACACAATAACTTAGATGGTGAATTCTCGGCTTTACCTCAGCAAGCTGCCAATCACAACGTTTTTTTACGCAATAGTAAGTTTATCTTGATAAGAGCGTTTGCTTTACGGAAGAATCACGAAATTCTTACGCGACACTGGGGGACACATGACTCACCTGCCTCCTTTTTTGAAAGCATTTCGGCTGTAATAGCGTGCAAGTACGAATAAGCAGCTAGATAAAAAAAAATGATAAAGTTTTATTTTATTACACTATATCTATGTTTTCTAGTGAAGTGCTGTTTTAACGTAAGACTTTCTCACGAAGTTCATATGGCAAAAAAGACGCAATATACGTGTACAGGGTGTTTCAAAAAATTTGACATCATTTTGCAATCTGATAACTTTGGCAGTTCCTGTTTAAATGACTTTAAATTTACACAGCATGTGCAGAAACAGACCAAAATTTTGTGTTTAATAATTGACATGTTTATCTTTTCAGGTGTCGAAATTTTTAATTGACAAATTATTCGTACTACGTTCAAATCTGTGTGTTTAAAATTAAATGGTATTCACTTGCAGAGAAAAGGCGTTTTGTGTGTTGGAGTATGCTCGAACAAACTCAAACAAGACTGTGCAGCGTGCGTTTGTGAGAAAGTTCTCTAAGAAGTCACCAACAACAAAGCAGATTTGGAGCTGGAAAAAGAAACTCGAAGACGAAGGCTGCCTGTGCAGAGCAAAAGGATCTGGACGACCAGCAACAGCAGAAGGGAAGGTCGAGCGGATTCGCCAAGCACTCTTGCGAAGCCCCAAAAAGTCTATAAGAATAACAAGTATGGAGACCCTGATACCTCCAACGACAGTTTGGCGGGTAGTAAGGAAATGTTTGGAAATGAAACCCTACAAACTGCAGGTCGTTCAGGCCATAGCTGCAGCTGACAAGCGAAAGCGCAAACAATTCTGTGTTGATATGCAAGAGAAACTTGAAGAAGACGAGTTCAATGAACGTCTTGTGTTCAGTGATGAGGCCACATTTCATACGAATGGCAAAGTATAATGTTCACATTTGGGGTGAAGAAAACCCCCATGCCACTATTGAGCATGAGAAGGACTCACCAAAAGTGAATGTGTTTTGTGCGATGTCGAAAAACCATATTCATGGCCCATTTTTCTTTGAGGGAAATGTGACTGGCGATGTTTATCTGCAGATGCTTCAAAACTGGCTAATGAATGAGCTTATTGCAAATGAACATGAAGATTTCATTTATCAACAGGACGGTGATTCACCTCACTGGAAGCTCACTCTGCGGGCTTATCTCAATGACAATCTGCCAAGGAGATGGATCAGGCGTGCTAGTGGTGAAGACAATGTGATGTTGCAATAGCCTCCACGTTCACCTTACCTGACCCCCTGCGATTTTTTTCTCTGGGAATATGTGAAGACCTTGGTTTATGCCCCCCCCCTCTTCCCGCAAATGTAGCCGAGCTCAAACAAAGAACCACTATCGCACTGGAGGCAGTTACCCAAGACATGCTGCGTCGTGCTTGGGAGGAGCTAGACTACCGGCTTGGAGTGTGCCGGGTAACAGGCGGTGCGCATATTGAACATTTGTGAAATCTTTTATGGAATTCATGTGCCTGTAAATTTCTTATTCAAATTTACAGGAATAAATCATGTTTTGGTCAATATTAAAACCTGCTGAATTTCATTTGATTCGTCTATTGAGTTTCTGTAATATTTACAAGTCAAATGATGTCAAATTTTTTGAAACACCCTGTATATGTCAGAAAAAACACAACTGAAAGCTGTCTTTTTTGGTACATGTCAGGGTCACGTCAGCTGTTATTTAGTGAAGAAGTTTATTCGTGACAAAAAAACCGTCTTGACAAGCGCTTCCTGCAAGCAGGAAACTGGTTTGTTTACTCAGTTTAAACTTTGATGAGATTAAAACTAAAACTTGAACAGCGTTTAGATGAGAGAAATGCTAATCAGCTGAGGAAAAGGAATCGGAGACAAAGAAATACTTTTATAAATTGACGATACAGCGCTGGCCTACTTTTGAATTTTTGGCTCTGCAACAGCATAGCATTCGCGATTCAGTCAATAGTTAATCACTTCGTTTTCAAACCATAATGAAAGTTTGTTTTACGGTGCGGGATCCACATATGCGAAGAGGTAATCAAGAATGATTTTGTGGAAATTTTGACGCAGTCCTTTATGCTGCCTATCTTGATTAAGCACAGTTTCAGCAACGAGAGCAGGCGTGAAGCGTACGGTTTTTATGCCTTAAGTCAGGGGTGTGGAAATTGCGGCCCCCGTAAGAATATGACTTGTGATCAACGTCCACAGATGAGTTGTCCAAAAGAAAGTTTAAATGCCCACCTGTCAAAGATGTGATACCAGATAAAAATTGATTTTAGTTCGAAATTTTTGTCTTTATAAAATTGACCTCCAAAAAAGAGCTCTATTGTGATCATTCAAGCCAATACCTAGTACCTGATCGAACATAAGAAAGTCAATATAAAAATAAACAAACAAAAAAAGAACATCCAAAGTTTTTTTAACCTCTCAGGTACTTCTTCAGGGTAATACAGATTTGAATTTTTGAAGGCAAATTTTTCGTTAGAAATCTGAAAAGCTTTGGTATTCTTTGTAGTTAGTTTTTATTGTGCTAACTTTTCTTATGATCAATAAAGTGCTAGTTAATATATTAGTTTGGCTGATTAAAATATGCAAGAAAACTTTTTCTTGTCCAAAAAAAAAACTAATTCTCTAATTAAAAAAATACTTCCTTTTAACATATAATGACCACAAAAGGTTTTCAATTTAAAAAGTTTTGACTTTTGAAACTGATCTTCAAGAAAAGATTTTAATTTGAAACTGGAATGTTTTGAGGTTGATTGCCAAGGTATTGGCTCGCTGTATCATTTTGTTGAGTAAAACTAGCGCGTTTGCAAAAAGTTTTCCCACTGCCTTAAGAGAATTAAAACGTTTGCAAGGTCAGCAACGGCTAAAAGGCTTTCCTCTGGCCTTGTGTAGGCAAAATTTTGATTGAAAAATCTCAACTAGACGCAACTAATGAAGATATGATATTTGGAGCGAAAATATGATTGCTCGTGTTTCCGAAAAAACAGAACAATTAAACTTTGGAATAAGTATACGGATGTAGCGCAACGGCAGGCACCTGGCTGTGGTATGACAGCTAAATTCGTTGGTTCCGTTCGGTTTATAAGTTAACAGTGCTATTGAATACTTTTGATTTGTGGTTTGTAACATCGAAGTTGCAGAGGCTGCAACATTCCTTCCCCGCCACCGATGAGAGAGAGATAAGCTTGCCGGCCATCACGCCAATACGCTGACATTGCAATGGCATTGAGCAGTTTTCATCCTGGCTTGCAGGTGTGGTTAAACCGGCGTTCGGGACGCTTATGCTGAGGTGGCCAAAATCCACCTTTCAGCCATTGCTGAAGACCCATTCAGTATTAAAAGGAACCAGACTGCAACAAAGTCTTGAGACTAACTTATAAAATTCACCACAATTAGTCAGATGAAAAATTTTTGAAGATCAATATTTTGAAAATGAATTTTCTTAATTCTGAGCAAAATTTTTGTTCAACTTGATGTTTTTACTGGTGTTTTAATTAGGGGCGTATTCAACGGGGGCCGCTGGGACCGCCCCCGCTGAGTAAGTGTATAGTAAATTTCTTTCTGAAAATCTTTTAAATTTTAATAGCTCACGATTTGGCGTTAACTTCAACATTTTGTGAGATTCATTTACTCAAATTTATGACTATGACGTAACTAACGAAAACAACCAGGCTAGGAGAGAAATAAATGGACAAATCAGTCACAGTTGCAAGTTCTGCAGTGTTGACACAAACTTGTTAAAGATAATATAGAAACTTAGCATACCGGTCCAGCAGCGCTAGATAGAATAATTAGGTGATAGTTCAAGCAAGTTGTTCATAAAAGGACCTCAGACATAAGTAGTTTGTCACAGGAACTTTAGTGGAAGGTACAAAGGGCCTAAGCTACTGTATAACCGGGCAGAAGCTATAGCCTAGCTGCTAGCAATCAAAGAAATAGCCGGCATGCCGGTTTACTAGACCAGCATTTAGCTTAGGCTACCGGTATCAGATTGGTGGTGTTGCAAACTCAAATCAGTTCCCCACAAAATTAAGAAATATTTTTCTTTGCAAGTTGTAAGCCCAAGAAACAGATTGTTTACATGCATTAAAGGGGCTGCAGAATTTGCAAAAGAAGCGTTGAAGCATATTTAAAACCTAATCAACGTCGAAGTGCATACAAAAAATATTTTCGTTCTTGTGTAAATAGACATAATAGTAAGGTTATAGCCAGTTGCCACCTGTTGAGCCGCTTGGCGAAACAGCTGTAGTGGTTTTATTATTTTATCCTGACAGGTAGTGTTTTGAATTATACACGTACAACTCTAACATTGGTCATTATTAAGTACTATGCCCGCGATGTGAGACTTACTCTACTTAGTAGTTAGATTATATTGTTATGGGCTGTTTGGTTAACCACTTTGCAAACAGCTGAGTCGGAGTCGTGCGATTTTGGCTGCGCCTCCACAACGCTGTTTTGTACACAAGTTACATGCAGCATCATAATTCATTTGCAAATTTCAATCTCAAGATCGTGTTGCTGTAGCAGCCTATAGTTGACAAAACTAAAAGCACAAGCGTATTGAAAGTCACCAAAATGTAAAGTTGTAGGTGCAGCTTAGCAGTTTTAGTTCATATTTTTTTCATAATTCATATTGTGTGAATAAAACAGTATTTGGATAAACTTAATGTACCATATTTGTGTAGTGTAAGACAATATAGTTCCTTAGCCCGAGAATAACGTCTTTTTCGGTTGCTTTTAAGTTAAATAGTGATGTTAGCGACCACTCTACTGTAGTATTAAAAGGGTTTGGGCCTAAAAGAGTTTTGTGTGATTGCTCTCGCTACCGTGCTGTGGCAAAGACAGTCTACCATGCTAATGTTTTTTATAAAAGCTGACCGAGCAAGTGCCTGATTCGTTGCATCCTGATTCTTTGACTGATTCGTTGCATTCTTTTCAGAATACTTGTCAAGTAGGTCTTTGCCTACTGCCTACAGCCCCTTATCTCCAATGCTATACCTCGAAAGTACTAGGCATATAGTCCATTTTCAATTCCTCTTTGATTTATTTGGTGGGAGTTATCATAAAATGCCACCGTACAAAATTTTCGGCGATCCATAGTTTGGGCATCATTGATTAATAGTGCAGTATAGTTGTGTCACAATATTGTGTTGGCAAAAAAACAAACAGACGCGTTGGTTACCTTCAGAAAAAGGGTCGCAAGTGGACTAGACCCTGGATTAGCCAAAAGGGCACTTTGGGTGCCTGCAATACATTAACACAAAAACTGACTGAGAATTTGCGCATAACGGCATAAGACAGGAAAGAGATTTTCACCAATGGTGATAAAGATTCTTTGTGAAAAAAAACTAATTATACTACTCTCCTTATCCGATACATTCAGCATATAAGGCTCTGCAGGTAATAAGGCCCAGGAACCGGATGGATAAAAGTTAAAACCCCAATCCGTTTGCTATCAATACCTGTTGTTATAATCAAAAAGTCGATGCAATTACGTCAAGTTGATTTTTCAATCAAGATAGATGGAAGCGGGAAAAGTTTATACCTCTTGCAAATTGAGCTTTTCAATTTTTAAGAAATATTTTATCAACCATAAATTGTTAACTATCTTGGTTTTTGTTGACACGTTTGATGTGAGAAAGTGAAAGGATTCCAGAATTAAACCACATCTTTTTTCAAAAAATTTTATTATGCTGTCTGTGATTGATATAATGCTAGTGCCCGGTGACGTTGATAACACTGTGCTGCGTTTGAAAATTTTTCTCAAAGGTCAAGAATGTTTCAACTGTTTCTAATTTAATTTTTTGCACTGAACTCAAAATTGCAACCCGTTTTTTTCCAATCAGGTCAAATTTTTTCTTTGTGGGATTTTTTAATTATATGCTAGCTTTGGTCAGTATTGTGCTCATGTCACAAAAAAACTAATTTCTGTGGTAGCTTATATGGTCTCTCATATGGTTATTTTTTTCAAGTAAGATGGTATTTTTATTTGCATTCTTGTAATGACAGGCATTTTAAATGATAGAAAAATCCATAACACCGCTGAAACAAAGGCACTTAAAACTAATGAAGAAATCTTCCTGACATATAATTTTGTTTAATAGCACTCAATTTTACATATTAAGTTAATACTTTACACAACAGACACATATTCACTTAAGATCACAAATTTGTTTTAAAGGCTCAAGACTCGCGAACCTCAGTAAGCAAAGTAAAATCAGTCTTTAAAAAAAGTCTAACACAGAAATCATTGTGCGGCGCATGATAAATACATTGCCTCTATTAATATGATGACCAGAAGTGTCGCTTCAAAGATTTTCTCCTATGTGTGGAATTAGGAGATCTCTTTTTAAGTACTAACAGTAAACTGCAAACATGTTTACGTTTCAATATCCTTGGTACCTTTCTTCCATTTGGCAAAGGTCTTGGTGTGATCTCTCTCCCTGTTCTTCGTTGTGGTCCCCACAATTTTAAGGAAGGTAATCCAAGTGCGAGCACAAAAAGTGCGTTTTCACAGACATTCGGGCTCCACTCTTTAATCTGTTCTTTGTAAATTAGGGCTTCTATGCTTTCCAGGAAAGTTTACAACTATTACCCGAAAAGCTGTCATGCTCTTTTTTCTACTGCACTTATGCTTGCAGTAAAATCCTCGTCTTTGGTCAGCTCACGGATCTGTGGCCCATCAAAGACTTCTGTTCGTAGCTTTGCTTCGAGGTACGGGAAAACTTTATTTGCAAGAACTTGAAGGTTTATCAAGTGTCCTGGTGTAGTTTTTGATGAGACCGAGCTTAATGTGGAAAGGTGACAAAATAATATTTTGTGGATCGACCAAGTAAGCAGATTTGACATTTTCGAGGCCAGTTCTAGACAGCCAGCTAATTTGTGTGTAATGACGATCACCTGCCATTGAGTCCCGCAGACAAAAAACATGAATGCTTTGTGTAACTGGCCTGTAGCCCAATAACTACTCAAATCATTTTTAAGTCACCAAATATTTTCCAATTGTGTTGGCTATACTGAAGAGATTCCAAAAGAAATTTCATGTCTTCATAACATTCAGTGAGCTTCACTGAAGGTCCAACAGGAACAGAACCAATTTCATTCCAATTGTGGAGTAATATTGCCTTTAAACTCTTTACAGATGAATCCAAAAACAATCGCCATTCCGCCGGAATATAGACTATACTCAAAGCTGATACTAATCCTGAAATATCTTGACAGTGCACCGAAGAGTGATTTTCGTCATAATTGAAACACAGTAGACGCCGCTTATTAAGCCCTCCTCGGGACCGGAGATTTTTGGCTTGTTAAGCGGGTGTGCTTGTTAACCGAAGGACGACTTTTTCTAAATATTTTGGCAGTGGATCTTCGCTTTGATCACCACCTCTTTACTGATTGACCGTAATTTGTGTATTGTGACGTTGTTTCATTATTTCACGGAGTTCCCTTTTTCTCGCATTGTCGTGCAGGTAAAGCCTGCTCCATGTAAAACATAATCAGTTTTTAGACATGAAGAGTTTGTGACAAAACACAAGACTTTTAGACAGTACAATAGAAAAGTTTGCTCAAAAATGATCAACAGCATCATACGGTACCATACAGCAATCTATTACATCATGTCAATAACCCGCGACCGGTTTCGACCTAATTGGGTCTCATCAGGCGGGTGTAAAGAACACTCAATAATAAACATGCTGAAAAAACAAATTTGCTCTTGGGTGCAAAAAAATATGTAATACAAAACAATATGATACAGCAATACCTATACCATGGGGGTCACATTTAAGGACACACACACATGACATGGACAACAAGTCACATCGGTAAGCCCTAATAGGGGTGCAGGATCATTGTCAAGACTTATCATTAATACAGGGGTTGCTAGTTGCTAGTTAGCAATTTTCAAGGCGATCTCCTATTAAGAGGGTTCTGCCTCCAGCATCAAAGTACAATAGAAAAGTTTGCTCAAAAATGATCACCAGCATCATACGGTACCATACAGCAATCTATTACATCATGTCAATAATCATCATCAGTTGACTTTTAGATAGTAAACAAAATGCTTGATGTTTATTCATACAGAGAAAAAAATCAAAAATTACGTAATGAAATTTGTTAGTTATGAAGCTTTTTAAAAAATTTAAAAGAATTGCGTAGAAAATTTGGGCTTAGTAAATGGGTTTCCGAGCGTATAAAGCGAGTTTTGTTAATACACAGTCAAATGGAAGAATTCCGGGCCGGACGAATTTGGGTTTAATATGCGGGTGGGCTCATAAACCGTGGGCTTAATAAGCGGTGTCCTCTGTACTTTCTAAACTCTTCATTTCTATTCCAATACCAGAAATATGTGGTGCTTGGAGCTTGTAAGTTGTTTCCACATAGTCGCGATTCAAGGAGCTTAGCGGATTCTTTGGTGAGATTTAAAACTCGTGTTAGGTCATTCAGTTCAAGTTGTGTTAAAGGCTTCGGTTGGTTTGTACTTTGCTCCGCATTCCATGTGTCTTTTTTACTTGCTTCGCTCTTTGTAGGCGAAGAACACTCCATTTTACTTATATCTCCAGTTGATTCTGGAACAGGAATACCAGGGCCATGTGGTATTGGTTTTGTGGATGATGGTAGATCAGAGTATATCACATGTTTTTTGTTCTTTCGATTTATTCATAAAATGAAAATAAACACTTCAACTATTAAATCAAACAATAAATAAAAATCCCATTATACAGTAAACCTACAAGTATTATAACATCCTCGTTTTAATCCATTGCTATGATTAAGCTATCACTCAGAATTAAATCAAGTACCTGGAAAAACGGTTCAAAAGCATACACAGAGACGCAGTATTCTTGTTGCTTTCCTTTTACGACAGGAATAGAATCATTTTGTCAACAGCTGAAAACAACATGATTAAACTGCATGTTCTTTTTTTTTGAAATCAAGTAAATTTGAGCAAAACGCTAGAAAATAGAGAGATGTTTCTTTGAGTAAAAGTTGTCTTTGGATCCTCAAAACTTGCCGGAAAATTACAGTCTTTTCTCCAAATCTGTTGTCTAAGAATCGATTTTAGTAATGTTTTTATAGTAATCTTCAAAAATTTAGCAATTTGAGTGCTTCTATTGTGTAATATTACATTGAGCCTTAATTGTTGCATATGAAGGTAATAAGGCCCAAAAACATTTTTTATTTTTTTTGAATTATTAAAAAACAGTTTTACTAAATGTCTAAATATGGTGATGCTTTAATTTGTGTGAAAAGATCATGAATGGCTGGCATGTGAGATTCTAGTGTGAATTGAGGGAAATTGAGAATGCTGGTGAAGCATCACCATATTTAGACATTTGAAGTTTTGGCGTTCTATTAAATTGCAAGTTTTAGTAAAGTAGCTGAAATTACGTTGGGTTGTAGCTATGATCGTACTCTATCGAACAGCCAAATAGAGTTAGAAAGTACTAATTACTTATGAAGATATGCAAATTTCAAATTAGCGGGTTTTATTAGCTTCAAATATCTTACTATCTAAACTTGTGGGCAACCGAAGAATATTCTAGCTTTTACTATAGATTCCTCCTACTGATCGCGGTGCAGCTTCTCTGCTACCTCACTTCACTCACCACACTTTATGTTGCAGCCAATAGAGTATTCTAAAAAACATTTCACAGTAAATGTCCGCTCTCTACTTCACAAATAATAGTCTTGTCTCCTCTACAGTCCAAGGCATTCTGATCACAAATTGAAAATTAGATCAATCGATCAACTACGATTCTAAGCTCGGCATAATAGTGTCGTAATAAACTCGCGCAAAGATCAGACAAGCTCTTGTTTTTGGCAATATTTCTGCAAGGTTTCCTGGAAGCTCAAAACTTGCCTTTACACGTGGCAAGACACTTATTTCGCAATACTGCTATTAACATTGTACAATACTATTGCGTAACACATTAGACATTGGTAGGCTATTGCTGGAAGATTCTGGTCCAAAAAAACTTGCTCGTGTAATCCCGACTTGAAACGAAACGAAACAGATGAAGTTGTAGCAGTAAACTCGCCACTGATGATGTTGTTGTTGTGCTGCAAAACAGGTTGAATGTTTAGTTTACGTCGCTAGTTAGACTTAATGCTTATCGCATATTGAGTGGGCCTAAAATAAGTAATTTAATGCATTCGTATACGCTAGCTGAAGTGCTGTTTCTCACTCATATTCTTCGCCTAAAAAAATTAACATTTGTCATCGTCAGTTGCAATTAACATACTTCAAAACATTCTTCTAAATCCCTTAGTTAAGCTATAAATAAAGTCTAAAATGACGCTATTGTGCCATCGACAGAGATTTTTTGAGAGCGTTTTAGTGTTTGCCCCTTCAAATCAATCCTAGTAGTGTTTGAATTGAAGTTGCTGCACTTTTACTTTCTCAAGATAAGCTATTTTGATTCGCCACTGTTTGACTATAAAACATATTTAACCAAAGTCGAATTAATTTTGATTGGACCGACGTGCACCTCGCCTCCACCTTTATGTGGCAGACAGGTGGCCTACCCGTACTTCACCGGGTTACAATTGTGAAGTTGCTAACCCAGTATCGGCGACTCTTGGGTACCCACCAGTGGCAGTCCGCCTTGTTGGTGGTGGGGCAACCAGTCACTTATGACTCGTTCGAAATGGGCTGCCATCTTTCCCCTAGCCTAAATTCAATTAGGTTGACGGCATGAACTTGATTGCCGTTTGTGCCGTACCTCTATCCCGAGAAAGAGAAGGGATAACCACAACAACAACAACAGGTGCACCTGTACTGAAAAAGCTCTTGTTCCCATTTTTTATAGCGTCAGTTAAACAATAATTTGCAAACTTCCGGTACATGGTTCAAGAAAAGACATCGATGCTGTAATGCTTTCCTAGTTCGTGCGATGTTCTCCCCCAAAAAGGTTGTCACTGATTGCGTTTGCATTTCCTCCTACTCTTTAAAAGTCCTTTCTCCACATTCAGCACCGATATTAGCCTATCAGGCCTTGGCTTTATGTTAACGTTTAGACTCCAAGTTGTAGAGAGTTAGACCTGTAGCATGTGATAACAACAAAATATAAGCTATAGGATTTTGGCATGTGATGCAACAGAGTGAGAAGTAAAAAGTTTGTGCTACAAACAAACAATCATTGATTAAAATCTCAATCATTTCAACCGGTAAATAATTTGGCATGAGTCAAATAAGGAAACAACAGAAGGAAGTTTTGCAATCAACCAATTGTGTCAAATTCTCTCTTAAATTTGTTCAATAACCTTTAGAGCGACGTTTAGTAACCGTAGAAACTGTAAACACCTTCATTCCCTGATCGGATAAAACAATTGCGTGAGGCATGGTGCCAGGTCCCCTATCACTCTTATCTTGTTACCTCACAATGTAGCAAAATATTTAAGCAGCAGTTATCAAAAAAACTTTCTTACTTTATTCCTATTTTTAAAAAAAAATAGTACACCCTGCATAAGAAATCTTTAATAATTTAATGAACTGCTAACTACATGTAAAAGTTGCTGATAACGTGTGTCGTGCTATCAAAACAGATGCGTACGTAGGAATTTGTTGAAGGGTAGGGCGCGAAAAGAATGTTTTGCAAATTTCACGGGACAGTCGCAGTGAAGACCTTTTTTGATGACCAATATTCTCGGCGCTAATCAGGAGACTTGTTTCTAACGTTACAAACATAATGGCTGAAAATGACATTTAACGTTTTCTTGAGAAGGGCGCGAATAGGAGCTCCCCTCCGTACGCTACTGCTCACTGAGAGATCACTGGCACCAAGTGAATGCAGAACTAAGATTACTAAAATTCAAAATCAGCAATTTTGTTTTTTTATATTTCGAAAACATCTGGCTAATACACAATAAAAAAGTAACTACTGGCAGGGCCTAAACAAGAAGGTGGGTATTGGGGTGGCCTCTTATGATATTTGAATAAGTTCTACCTCTACACCTTTCAATTGGTTCCATTTTATGAAAAAGTGGTATAAAATTTTGAGGTTTTATAACGAATATTAGAGCTTGAGCAAGCTCTTTGATTTTCTGAATATAGAACAAAGACAATGAGGGGCCCAGTCCAAATAGACAAGCGATCGAAAATGACCACCTTTTGCGCTTCTGTAATCGTTAACTTGAGAAGCGTATAACCAGGTATAATTTTCAAAAGAAATGTGTGATAACAAATAATAAATATTTTACCTCTTTTGCATTCAAAATCACGACACGGTAGGGAAGGGAATCTTCAAAAGCGGTCACTTGTAATATTTGCTGACCTATGCAAACCAAAACAAATATTCGCTGTCGTCTTTATGTAAAAAGAAAACCTGGTGTATTTCGTGGAGTAAAGTTGGGGCAATAGATCTGCTCTTTTCAAAAACATTTCTATGATGTTAGTATTTTTTAGAAGCTGCTTGGTATCAAACAAATTTGTGTAATGAGTATGCACTGGACTGAAAAAATTTGAGATGACAAATTTATGATCACATGGTTTTCTAATTTTGGCAGCAGAAAGCATTGAAGGTGTAAAAGCTTCCAATAGCAGACAAGCGCAATGCCTTTTTCTGTATCATCACCGAGTTTGCAAGGAAAACGTTTAAACAGCATCAGCTTATGTTATTGAGCAAATAAAAAGCCTCTAGTCACTTGCAAGATACCCACCAAAAACAGGCAGGACTGTAATAAATAGCTGGAGAAGCTTTTCTTTAAATGGAAAGAACTCAAAAAGAAGAAATCGACAGGCGCCCAAGAAGCTGTCTGATGAAGACTGTTTTTTAAATAAAGTTGAGCAACGTTTTGATGCTGTTCATTCCCACGCCATGGACCTCATTGAAAATGATGAATACAAGCTCTTTCTCAAAAATAAAAAAAAAAACGAACGTCCGGGCTGCGTGGTAAGGCTTGACACTGTCCTTTTACAAACAGACAAGCAACAAGCATCTATTGGAAAGCATACGACGTTTACAGTTGAAAAAATCATCTCTGCTTGAAAGTAAAGTATTGGAAAGCAGAACTGACCGTGCTGACTCTGACCAAAGTGAAGAACAACCATGCACAAGCTCAAGTATTCCCATTCTTTCAAAGTGGGAACATCAAACCGATAAGTCGCCTCCATTAGCTGTCGCGCTTGATTGCACTCAAGTGAGCGAGCGAGCTGCAGCGACGATTCTTTTTTAGGCGTTCAGAGCCTGTGGAAATAGCCCGTAAGAGCTTGCATTTAAACAGGTTTGCCATACAACATCATCGGAAAAAAGTAAGAAACCAACAGCAACTTCTATAGAAAAGCCTTTACTATTCATCATGTTTCACCCGACTCGAGCATGGGAAATTCATGCTTGATATCACAGGAAAGGAAAAGATGGATAGACCTCCATACTTGTTTTCTGAACGGGAGACAAGAAACTTCTTGGGTTTCGGGAACTAGACTAGATAGCGTAATGGTACAGGCAAAGCCGTGACCCAAGCCGCGCACAACGCATAGCAAGTGTAGCAAGTAGAAGATTCAGTTCGCGCTATGTGCTTTGACACGACAACATCAAACATTAGGCGTCCAACAGGAACTTGTATATTTCTTGAGCAACTTTTAGCAATGCATCTACTTGACTTGGCCTATCGTCATCATTTTCTTGAGATAATACTATGATCCGTGTTTCAAGAGTGCCTAGGCTTGGCAGGTGCACCTGAAATTAGTTTATTCGAAGGTTTCCAGACACAATAGAAACATTTGAGCAAAGAAAAATTTGTGGAACCTTTGACAATGGGTTTTACTTCATCTAAGCTTGGAGATTTTCGTGATGCTGTCATTAGGTTTTAAAAGTTACAACTGCAGCTAAACCACTCTCGAGATGACTGCCAGAAGTAGCTTGACATAATGCTTATAGTTCTTGGAAGCAAATCATCTCCTGGCAAGAGATTTAGAGCACCTGGTCCCATGCATTAAGCTCGCTGGATGACAAGAGCCATACACGGCATCAAAATTTGATTATTTCGATCTCAATTCAAACTTATAAAGACAAAAGTGAATGGATAACATGATTTCAACATTTTTATTAAGGTTTGGTTTTTGGCATCACTTGCTCCACATCATCCAGACACGATTTGAACCTTCTTCAATCACTTCATAGCTACCCTCAGCCTCAAATCAAAGCATCTGTTTTGCGTAAGATAATTGGCCAGTTATGATTCCTTTCAGAGGACTTAATTCTTCTTAGTTTGTTTGATCCTGACATGAATCTGGCTACAAAATAAATCGTGCTGAAAGCTTCGGAGGACATTGGAGAAGACAAAGAACAATTACCACCGCCACTGTGGATATGACCTACACTAAAACAAAACACTAAATGATTTTGTCATCAAAAGCAGTAGGAGGTCGTTTCGTATTCTGTGCAAGCCTGACATCTTTCTTGAAATGTATCCAGAAACTTGAAGCGAAAGTGAAGTTTTTAAAAATTCTTGTGATGCTATTTGCTCTCTTGCAGCTACCAACGACCTGTTGTTGTTGTTATTGTTGTTGGTTACCCGACCCCTTCCGAGGGATGGAGGCATGGCGGATGACCCTGGAGCCCCAGAAGCCGGGCAACTCTCCAGGGTCTGGACCAGAGGTCGTAAAGAGACAGAGAGTGGCCAAAGAGTGAGCGGCGCAAAGAGCCGTAGCTGGACAGTGCAGAATGAGATGAGAAGTGTCCTGGGACGAGTGTCCACATGCGCTGCAGGAAGGATTCTCGATTGTGCCATTCCTAGAGAGATAAGAGCCTAAAAGAAGGCTGTGTCCGTTGCAGCGAAGACAAGAGAGGACACAGCGAGCATGACGAAGGAGCACAAGTTCCTCAGTGGAAATCGAGGAAACCTGTGTGTCAAAGAACTTCGATGAGACAGCACGCCTCCAGTCCGAGAAAAGACAAGAATGAATACGAGAGATAAGAGAGAGACTACAAGGGATTGCGGAGGGCGCAAGAAGCGCTCCCCGTCTGGCCAGCTCATCAGCCGCGTCGTTCCCCGGGAGAAACGAATGTTCGGGAACCCATTGTAGTCTGATAGAACAGAAAAAGAAAAAAGACAGTTCCTGCCAGATCTGCCACAGAGTTTGAGATAAGAGGAAAGATGAAGGGGAGGACAGGGTGGCGAGGACAGAACGAGAGTCAGACAGGAGGAGAAGAGAAGAGAAATGGCAGACTTGTTGGTGCTGCCGAGACCAGCAAAGAGCGTGCAGAATGGCGCAGGCTTCATCGGAAAAACTAGAACATACTGGGCCTGCCGAAAAGGAAAGAGCGGCCTCAGTGCCACAGATAGAGCAGTTGGCAAGAACTCCGGAGCCGCCCTTACCAAAAAGAAAAGGAACAGAGCCGTTTGTCCAGAGTGCCAGATCATGAGGGGGGAGAGAGTCAAGGTGGGTGAGAGCCGCACCTTGGCGAGAGTGAGGGGGATTAGAGCGAGAGCATGGAGTGGAAAGGGTAGACTCCACAGTAAACGAAGGCAGATTCCAAGGAGGAAAGGGAGGGCAAGCAAGAAGAGCCTCCCTAGAACAAGTAGAAGGAAGCATGAGCGGGTGAGTGGACGCAAAAGCTCTCCAGGACGATCTGCAGAGTCTTGGTTTCACTCCATGTCTGGCCAAATCTGAAGTAGGAAAGGAGGTTGGGAGACGAAGAGCCCGCTCATAAGATAAAAGAGTGAAATGAGTCAGAGTGACTCGTAGGGGAGGTAGAGAAGCTTCGGTGAGTAGTAGAGGGATAGGGGAGGACGAGAGGCAGCCGGTGATGGCGCGACTGGCCACTCGGTGGAGGCGTTCCAATTTGGTGAAATTGGTAGCGCTTAGGAAAGGAAACCATCCGGGTGAAGCGTAAGTGAGAAGGGGCCGAAGAAAAGATTTGTACAGAAGAGAGAGGGACTCCTTAGAGGGGTCCCATGATGAAACAGAGATACAGCGTAAGGCCTTGAGACGTTGAAAGAACTTGGCCTTCAGCGAAGATACATTCTTAGAAAAGGAAAGAGTGCGGTAGAAGGTGACCCCAAGAAAGGTTGGAGCGGGATTAAAACGGAGGCGGGAGCCGAGTAGGAGGAGGTTGGGCTCGAGGTTAACTTTGTGGGGATCCACCAAAAAGAAGGAGGCCTCACATTTGCTCGGATTGAGATGATGACACCAGTACTCAGACCAGCGCTCCAATCGAAACAGAGCTCCTTGTGTGGCCTCCACCGCAGTAGGGACCGAGGGGGAGGAGGACCAAATGGTCAGATCGTCAGCGTAAAGAGAGCAGGTGACGGAAGAAGGCAGAGAAGCCGGAAGATCATTAATGAAGAGAGAGAAAAGAACGGATCTTTGTGGAACACCTTGACGGACTCGAAAGGAGCGGCTTTTGTAATTTTGATAAACCACACAAGCGCGCCTATCAGAAAGGAAAGATTGAGTCCAACGAGAAAAGTAAGGAGGGAGGCCAGCCGAAATAAGTTTGTGGAAAAGAGCGGGATGCCAGACAGACTCAAAAGCTTTAGAGAAATCGATAATAGAGAGGATAGTCCGAGAACCCGGCCTGGGTTTGTTAAACCCATCCGAAATGGACTGAGAAAGAAACAGAATTTGATCGAGTATAGACCGTCCAGGGCGGAAACCGGCCTGGCGGGGAGAGAAAATGGAATTAGATTCCAGAAAGAAGAGTAGACGGGATAGAATGATGCGTTCAAACAGCTTTGATACGCAGGAGGTGAGAGAGATAGGCCGGAAGGAAGCAGGAGAGTCGAGAGGCGTTTCTATCTTGTTTATGGGAATAATAGAAGATGTCTTCCAGATGGAAAGAAAGGAACGTAAAGACCAGGAAAGATGGAAAATGTGAAGAAGAAAATCCAAACCAGAGCGAGGAAGGTGCTTTAGCATGGGATAGGCAACTTTGTCTGGGCCAGTGGCAGTGGACCAGGAGAGGTTGAAGGCAGCCGCATGAAATTCAGCGGGAGAGAAAGGAGAACAAAAGGACGAGTGGGACTCCTCAGGGGACGTGGTTCGGCGGAGCTCAGAGAGGTAGCCTCTGGCTCTGCTGCGCAGGGTCTTTGGCTGAGGAACGGAAAAGTGAGATCTCAGGTAAGCGGCATAGACCGAAGCCGATTCCCTGGGAGAAGAACAGTTGCGGAAGCTAGGAGAGGAGGAAGACGAGAAAGGAGAGCCAGCGATAGAGCGAAGAAGAGAATGTACAAATTTAGGGTTAGACCTAGGTGAAAGAGAAGAGCAAGTCGTCTGCCATGCCTCAGCCTTGGCCTTGGCGATGACTGACAAGGTGCGTCGAAAAGTGGAGATGTAAGCCTGGCGATTTTCATCACTTCTGTGAGCGGCAGCAAATGCCTTGCGTCTTTCACTAACCGCTTCTTCCACCTCAGCAGACCACCAGGCTTTAGGAGGGCGTTTGACGCGGCCGAAAGGAATGGAAGATTTGGCCACATTCAGTGTCAAAGAGGTAAGAAGAGCAGCAGCAGAGGAAAGAGAAAGAGAAAGAGACGAGTATTCCTCTGCAGAAGGACAGTGAGAGTCAAAGTAGGAGGCAAAGCCATCCCAGCGAGCTTTCTGAAAATTGAAGGAAGGGGACGCTTGTTGGGGCGATAGGCCGGAGAGAGAGGGACGGATAGAAAAATTGGTAGGTGGTCAGAACCAAGGTCCTAAAGCACCTCCCAGGAGCAAGAAAAAGCAAGAGAAGAGGGAGCAAAGGAAATGCCAGGAGAGGAGCGATGGAGAAAGGTGGGTGTGTCAGGGTTATTGAGGGGGAGGAGGTCAGAAGAGATGACCCAGTCGAATACTTCCTCCCGCGGAGATCGGAAGTACCTCTTGAGTCCAAGAGGGGGTGATGGCAATTGAAGTCCCCCAGAATGAAGAGATTTCTGGAGGAGGGAAGAATGGAGGGAGAAAATGAATCGGTTCTGCCATCCATTGGGGAGGAGCGTACACATTAAGAAATGAGAGCGAGGAGGAGTCGTTAAGAGAGATGTTGACCCCTACATAATCAGAGTAGGGATCGAGCGAAGAAAGAGAGGAGGTAAAAAGTTCAGAAAAGGATAAGCCCTGCCAGACAAAAATGACAACGCCGCCGCTAGCGTGCGAGGCATCAGGAGAGAGAATGCCAGACCGGGAGTGGGTGCGATCAGAACGCAGAGCAGAGAATCCGGAAAGAGGAAGAAGAGTTAAGATTGGATTCCTGGATGCAGATAAGTTTGACAGGATGGGACGAGAGAAAGTGAAGTAATTCAGTGCTCTTGGCTTGAAGACCTCCAGCATTCCATTGAAGAACCCTGAGAGAGTCAGGGGGAGGAGAGGAGGCAGGAGGCGTAGAAGGACGGCCGGGAGCAAGGGACGGTGGTGAAGGGTCAGAGGAAAGAGATATAAAATGGGCAGATGGGGGATACGAGAGTGCAGCATCAGTAGAGGGGGGCCAGATTGTACAGTTGGGGTATGTATGTCGGAGGAGTCCGAGGAGGGAGTCACAGTGTTACGGCAGAGGGGGACATCCAAGAGCTCTGAGTTTGGAGAGGGAAAGTTGTGAGCACCTTAGATGGACCCATTTGGAGCAGGTACAGCATTGCACTAATTTGCCCCGCCAGGTCACATTTCCAGAGCACACAGAGTAAGGAAAGATGGGGCCAGGGTTGGGATTAACGTTACCGCTCATCAAGAGAAGGAGAAGAATGAGGAGACGAAGAAGGGCAGAAGAAAAGACAAAGAGAAAACAGGCGACCGATTTTGAAGAAGCTGTGCGACGTTGATTGGTGCAGACCGACGACCTCGCCGAGAGGGATGTGGCTTTGATGCAGCAAATGACTCAATCGAATCTCTTTAAAAATGAATAACAACTGCAGTTTGCTTTACAGATTGTAGAATAGAGCCGGGCAAATATTCTGAATATGAAGAAATTGACTTTAATGCAGCAATAGCTTTTCTGTCAGCACGAACGTCTTCTTAATAAAGAAATTTTGTTCATGCCCTGAACGGTTTTTATTAGCCCAATTTGTGGCCTCTGTGAAAGCTTTAAAAACAATTTTGCAATAAAACATTGAATAAGTAAGTTTTTAGTAAAATAGAATCTTTAGCCAGAGTCAGACATAAAAAAGAATTTGAAATTTAACCCCACGTAAGAGCCACCTTTGTGGGCACAGAGTAGGATCAGGCGAGGTTGTGTCACATAAAATGATTTTATCAAGAAGAAAAGCGAAAAGAAAAATAAGCAGTAGTAACTGAAGATGAGCAACCTAATAGTAAAGAGAAAGGGATTTGTTGAAACAGTTTAGATGACAGCTAGCACCGCTGCTTCACATACCTTTTCCACGCTAAAATAAACACCAAGGTTGCAAAATTCAAGATATGCGGCGCATGGCATCGGTTGCTTGGCAAGCGTTATTCATAAGCTCTAATTACTAACTCCAAAAATCCCCAACTTCCCTTGCAAAACCTCAAATAAGCCACACATTTTTGCATCATTTCCCATCTTTCTTCCTAGATTTGTCTCGTGTGCACACTGCGACTGCGCGTGAAGTCAATTGCACAAACCTCTGCGTAAGTGTTGCGTGCTAGCGTGAACCACGGCTTCGACGTAACACGCTTTTACGTGACGTAAAATATGTATGAAAAGAAAAAAGTACGAAACGCCTTAAGTACAAATGCAGTCACCTTCATAAATCAAACACGCTGGCGCTGAGTTGTTGTGGTTGTGTAACTTATAGTGAGTAATTGACACGTGGCAAGATCAAGTGATTTGTTTTGGTCTGATCATTGTGTCGGCAAAATAGGTTTGATTGACGCATGTGAAGGTCATGAGTCGGTTGTTTATCAAGAAATAAATAGATACAGAGCTAGCCAGTTTAGCCTAGAAGCCCTAGACGAAAAAAAGTCTGTATGTATTCGGCTGGCCCTAACGTAACCTGTAATGAAAAAAATTGAATGGTTATTGTTCTTTGAACAGCCAATTATTATTTTTCAGTCCGATGTTGTTTTTAATTTGATGGGAGTTCCTTCAGAAAAATAATGTTTAAGCATGCCGTATTGATGGATTTGATAACGCTTGCATTCTTCCTTTACGGCTTGACTATTGCCTCTTTTGAGCCAACTCAGGTTTCTCCGGAGTCTCTTAAGAAAGAAGAAGCATGCTTTCAGCGGTGCGTTTCGCAGGTAACGAGTTGAATGAGCTGCAGCTTTTTTGTAAATCTTATTTGAGTTACCTACCAAGTGAGAAACGACAGCCGCCAATCCAAAACATGATAATAAACTTTTTCTAGTTAACGTCAGGCTGCAAACATGCAATTTGCCAAAAGATTTTCATTTTGTGAAGACCTACCTAGGTTGTGTAAGGACAGAGAGGGCAGAATAAATGGCAGGAACATCTTGCCACGAAATTTGCTTTTTATCCTTCGTGAGGTAAAGTATATACTAGACACGCAAGCGTACTTAGGGTTTTTGAAGGACGCCGTGGACCGTTAATTCAGTAAAGACGTTTTTAGCGTTCAATCGAAACTTTGCCAAAAATATTTTTTGGGAAAGGCACTTCACGCTTTCACCAACGCAAACTATGCTGATTGTTTTGCTTTAATGAAAAAAGTAAATAGGGGGCAAGATATATTGGAATTTTCCCAAAGGCTAAATACGCTTGTTGCTACAGCAGGTTGGTGTTGGTTATAATCTACATGGTGTTGTTCACAAAAACATATGAGAAAGTACTTTGGGTGATATGCTGTTTTGTTTTTCTCCTTTTTGATAATGTCGCTTTTTCAGGAAAAGAAATACCACGCTTGTATGTCAAACTGCTCGGACACGTGGATGTTTAAACGAGGTAAACGTGCTCCAGCTGCTCATGTCATGAACGCGATTGTTAAATCTTATCTGTAAATATATTTACGGCATTGTTTTTGCTTGGTTTTGTGAGGAAGTAAATCTTTTTCTGAAAGTTGAAAACGACGTACTTTTTAAAGTTTGAAGTCTACTTTTTTGCGATAGGTTTCTGCAATCGGAAGAATGAAAATCTACTATTCCTAGGGTAGCTAGAAGTTTGCTTCGGGAGGGCAAAAATTTTTATTTATTGGAGTTTAGAAAAAATACTTCAGAGTATTCGACGAGCCTTCAAGCTTTCAAGCGCGTTGTGTTTACAAATTTTTGTTTATGCATGAGAATTTGAGGGGACATGTTCCTCTTGGCCATTCCCACCTCTACGCTTTGCTGCTTCTCAACCTCAATTGTTCATATTTTGTTTTAATGCTAATAGGCTACAACGTTGTTAATGTTCAGCTGTTTTTGAATTTAGGTCGTTGTTTGAATTACCAAATCTCCAACATTACCAGCAGTTCTCGGAGTGCTTGCAACCCTATTAGTCTAAATGTAACATCTATCAAAATACAATCTGATACTGGAAAATATCTACCGTATGCCCTCTTAACATGGAAGCCTTGTGCCGCGGGTCTTCAAGATTTGAAAGGCTATCTTGTAAGTATTTCAAAGAGACGGCGTCGGTTGTATTGGAAAGTATTTTACGGTTTTAGAAAACGCTGATTATATACTAAAGCTCTCATCAGTCACGCAAACTGGATTTGTGTAGGTCTTGTCGGGACAGATTTTTTTGGCGTATAGAATTTAGCGCAAAACACAATGGCTCTAGCAGGGCTTCAGTCCCCTCATGGTTGCTCTTTGAACCTGACCATCGCTTTTAGTCAATTGGAAGTTATGCCTTGATGCTCTTTTAATGCCTGGTTTCGCGAACGGACAAGTTTTTCAAAATGAAATTTTCTGGTTCCCAAAAAAAGCACATCCTTAAAAAGTAATTCTACGGGAGTTTGATCCGGTCTCCACTATCAACTCGACTAGTTATATCATAATGGTTTAGGCATAGCTTTCCGTTGCGAGGTAGTTTTGTTAGTGATTATAACAGTCTTTATACTATTTTGACAGATTTCATTTAGTGGTCTTTTTGCGGGTGCTGAGAATGACGATCCGTGCTATGACTTGAAGCTAAAACGTCGACTTATTGCAACAGATTACAAGGTGATTACTGGCTATTCTATGTTCTCAATCTTTTTTCGGGGGGCGCATTCGAAAATTCTCCCCTAGTCTCCCTGCATCAACGACGAATCAACACAAACGCTAATTGACAAAGTTACGTATGTTAGTATCAGGGGCGACGCCGGCCAAAACTTTCGGGGACAGGGGGTTTTAGTTTGCATTTGGTGATAACATTTTCTGGGTAGAAATTTTTCGGCAGGAATCAAGGTTTGAAGCGATATTCAGAAATATTTTCTGGATTAAAGCTTAGAGATGAACTTTAATTAAAGGCACTTTGCAATTTTGTTGAAAACAGAACTTCATTTTTTTTTTGCTGGTGGCAATTGCCTTTTAGGTGCGCTCTTGATTTATAAAACAACGACAAAATACAGCCATTAAGTGTGATGTGTGAGCCTGCTTATTTTTCAAAGGTTATAGGATCTTGAACAAATTTTTGAGACTAACCCTTGCAGTTCTCCTTCTACATTGATTTGTGATTGGTTGTTTTCCTTCAATGGAAATCATGGCAAAAATTTTTGCTTCGTTTAATTAAGACGTGACGTCAGGCATACGAAATGTTGTGCACAATCATTGGCTGCTATCCAAAAATTTGTCGAACACACCGAATTAAACCCCAAGTTGCCCTGTCGTCACCAAGATCACCATGCTAGTAAGTTAGTTCTATTGTTTCGTTATCATGAAAGCATCACCAGACCCGCTGAGAAATTTTAATTTGAAGGTTTTACTGCCTAGATCCACAGGCTGCACAATAACTTAAATCAAGTTTTTAAAAAATTTCTTATGCGTAACTGCTACAAACCAGGAAGCAATCGTGCTGCCTGGAGTAACTCCACGTGTATAGATTTTGAAAAAACCGCCGGCTGGTATGAGCACGACCATTTCCAAATTAGTGCCTTTTGCGCAAAGTACGCGTTAAACTAGAAACACGATTATTGATTTGATTTTCAGAAAATTGATAAAAACCTTGCGAGTTCACAAAGAACGAAAAAGGTAGCCCGTGTTAACGATTTCTGACTTTTTTCTCTCAGCGCCCTTTGAAAACCAACGAATACTTGCAGCGCCCCAAGTCGAATCCAAAATTTGCCCAATTTAAAGTTGATAACTTTTTTGTGAGATTAACTTTTAAAAACCTTTTGTTTTGGCTGAACTCATGACTTCGGTTATCTTTTGATATTAAATTTAATCATACCATAAGACCTTTTTTGGTGATAAACTGACATAACGATATTTGTTCGATTCATGCGGCGCCCCTGGCAAAGTTTTGCGACGTCCGCTTTGTGAATCGCCGGCCTATGTTTTACTGCTGACTACAACTTGTTTGCGTTTATTGCAATTTTCGCTCTGCAGTAAGCTCACGAGAACTACAGGTAAATGTTGGTTATTTGCTTCGCTACTTTAACGTTTCAACATTTGCTTGTAGAAACAATTTTCGTACGTGATCCCAAGGCCTTTGGTTGAACAAGAAAAATATGAAGTATTATTACAAGCTTATCCTGTTTTTGAACTCAACTTTGTCTCAGAAAAGTTTACTACTCATGGTGAGCATTTAGTGTGCATTATTCTCGGTTTTATAAAACAGATTATTGTTTGTGAACAGTAGCAAATTTAGGAAAGGGAGCAAGTCCATAACTTCGACATACCGTCTTGATAATATTTACTCTTTCACGTTTGGAAGTGATCTTTGAAAAAATAAAGGGACCTTTAAAAAGAGTTTTTACTGGGTAGCTAGTTCATAACCCTTTCCTAAAATCCTCGTGTACGCTAATATTTGAAAAGAATATAGATATGTCGTTTAACTCCCTGCCCGCTCTGTACTGTTACCGCATGAACACTTATTCATTATATTTTTGCTTTACGTAACGCCAACTGGTCTCAGACTGAGCCGTTAGACCGGTCCCCCTCCTACTTTTTTTACCAACGACACACCTGGAGAATATTAACATTTTTCTGCCAACCTGGGAAAATCTGAAGATTATTTTTATCAATTAAAACCATAATCAACGTTAAAAAGCACATACACCTCAATGCAAACGAAAAGAAATAAAATATTTTTTGCCTTCGGCAGTTTGAGACATAAATTTATTTGACAAATTTTCGTTGCAAACTGCTATTAATGGATTTGATTGATCATTAATTCCACGCAAAAAAATCCCAGCTTTAAATTACTGCAATACTGTATTTTAACTTCGCTCTGTTTGGCACTTTGATTTCTTAGTTTCAAGCTTTCACTTTATGACATAGCTTGTCAATGGGCAACTTTAGCGCAAGCTGCAAGCTTACGTTGTACTTTAGTGTAAATTTTTTGGTGCTTTCCCAACTTGCGTTGCTCTTTAACGTCTTCCTAGTTGCGTAGTTTACGCTTCCCTTTTAGCAATTTTTTTGATTGCATAAATTACGGCTGTGAAACCCTAGGTTTTTTACTTGCGCTTCTTTCACACTTAACATTTTTCTTTAAATGCGCAGTTTCTCTCACTAAAACGTGAATCTTTGAACAATGCTTTTTTTGCAAAACTTTTAGAAATACAAAGAGTTTTGTGCTTATGTTTGAGTCGTTTAGATCACCTCACTAGTTGAATTTGCTTCTAGTTTGGAGAGAAATGGTTTCGTGAAAGCAGGGTTTCCACCTTGGAGGAAATTTCCTCGTTTTCGGAAAATATGACCTTAAAATTTATGAAAGACGTAATTTGCAAAGAAATGGTGAAAATGGGGAAATAAGTTATTATACTGTATGATTAAATTTAACTATCAAATATTGGATACTTAACGTTTACAGAATATTTTACCTATCATGAACTAGAGTTGGATGGATAAAGTGCAGTGAATGTAGGAGTTGCTTCATGGCAGAAAGCTTTTGTTAAAAATAAAAAGAAAGAATATTAGGAGTTGTTTGCACGAAAGTAAGATATAGCGTCTGAGAGTAGATGGCGATTTTGAAAAGAACTGAGAAATCAATGATAAGAGCAAGGTGTTGTGTTACATCAATTGAGGAAAATGATAGTCTAACTGATGAATGTGGCGAGTGTTGAAGAAACTCTAGATAGACTTGCCAAACCAAATGTAGTGAGATGGTATGGGCATGTTCCAAAGAAGGTTGGTGATCATGTGCTGAGAAGAGCATTAGATTTTAAAATCGTTGGCAAAAAAGGGCGATTAGCTATGACATGTTGATGGCAGATAGAAGATATTAAAAAGACTAGATTGGAGAAGGAAGATGATTTCGACAGAGAAAAGTGGCGAAATGCTGCTGTTCACGAAATTTTGAGGAACGTGACTTGAATCCAGCCACTTTCGTCAGCGGAGACAAAACCGGATTTCAAAAATTGAATCTTTCTCCATCAACAGCCAAGAGATTTGCATGAAGCAGCGCCAACAGAACTTCTTAACGTTGAGAAAAAATTGTTTTCGAAAGCTAAACAAATTTGAAGGTTTAAAAAGTAAACAAATCGATCTCGCCATGACAAATTAACAAAATACAGAATATTCTCAAGTTAATTGGAAATAATATGATTGTGGCAGACGCATAGCATATGTAAACCAATATAGTACAAAATTTCGTCGACATTTCATGCGACACACTGATGTGTAGCCACACGGCGCTTTAGAATTACTGCCTTAGACTAAGAGCTCATGGGTGAAAACAAAATGGGATGAGTCCCCTTTCCACCAAAAAAAAACTTTCTTGCAACATTTTATCATGCAAGTTTTGTAATTTGAGGTTTAAGATTTTGCTCACACCTTTATATTTTCAAACATGTTTTGCATTTCTGTTGCTGTCACTTCCCCACTCTCATCGATTCAATATCAAACTCCATGCTACGCCTCTGTTGGAGCTACACGGTCGTTGTAACACATGCAGAAGGAACTTAGTCGTTTAATAGCATGTGCATTTCCACAGTCTTCGTTTACGGTATTTTCTTAACTTGATGTTGTGAAATTTTGTATTCAGATTAAATTGACGGCCTGCTTATATTGGAATCATTTGCGTGCCCTGTTGAGGTTTGCATAAATTATTTATTTTTCAGATTGCCATCGCAATAACGGACAACATTCATGCTACTGCGGTATGTTTTTGTTCTTTCGTTAATTGTGATTGACTTAGGGATGGATTGCTTTTTCCCATTTACTGTTGTCTTGGGTTATGCTGACGTGCCTTGCTAAACCCCCATGGCTCACGACAGCTGCCGACAAAAGTGTTTTTCTCAGCATTTTTCTCGCACCACAATTGTAGGTTTTCAGAGAGCGTCATTAATTTTTTCCTATTTTTTAGATCGCGACACCTTGCCACCTCCCACCGTCAAAGTGCAAGGTTATAACGTTGAAGTTACATTTGATCCGCCGAAAGCTTGTTTTCGCCCTCAAGCTTATGATATTTCTCTTAAATGGTCTCCTTTGTGCGACCACTCAAGGATGGTTGATGGTATCCCCGCGATTGAGGTATAGTTTTACGTCATTGTTCTGCCTCAAGATGGAGTAGTGACCTCATAATTCAGGTTTTAGCTCTCTTACTGGTTGGTATTGTTTTCGAAAAGTCGCTAGCTGTTCAAACAAATTTACATAGGAGGCAAAAATCTTCCAAAGTTCTGAAGTGTTATTTCAAACGTGTAGAATTTCGTGCGCAGCCACCCAAACCTTTCGAGAAATGGGGAGACTTTTGCTGATAGGCTTTTTTGAAAAACACTTATTCGGCCAAAAGCAGGGAGTTTACCAAATTATTGGATATTTAATAAATCTTTTATCCGAACATTGCTCTCCTGGCACGTGATGTTGTCGTAGCGCAAGTCGACCGCAAGCTGGCTTGGTCATTGTTAAAAATAACATGTTTCATCCTTTATTCAAAAACCTGTTTAATTTTCGCTGCGCAATCCGTGTTTAAACCCGTTTCTGAATCATTAGTACTGTTGATGCCATGCTTGTCTACCAGAAGCAGTGCATTCCCGCTCGGGGAATTGACGTATAATGTCGCGCCAAAGGACACAGAAATGCAAAAATTACACAGGAACTGAACTCTTAATCTCTCGATTGCAAACAAGTGGCTGTCGCCATACAGATTTCAGTCATTAGCTGATGTTGCAGACCGTTTCGGTCGGAGCTTTTTTTCATGCGTGATGATAACATTTAAATATTATTTTACATGCAAGCTCATTCAAATCGTGCAAAGCTCCGGAAAACTGCCGCTTATCATCTTATTTTGTAGCGCTAATGAAGCGATTGGCCAGATAATCGCATTAGAACTGATATTAAATGCAGTGCTATAAAAGTTACAAAAAATAAAGCTTAGAAATTTCGAAGTTTGAAAAGAGATTTGTTGATGTAATTTAATTCCATTAACTAATTTAGGAATTAAGCCGCGTGCTTTTCGATAATGCATTGTAGAAAAAAACAGTTTTTTTTAACAGAACTCTAACGCATCCATTCAGCATGTGTTTCGTGATGTATATGACAGCGACTTAGAGATTTTTGCTTACGTAAGTATAAGTTTTGCTTATGGGTCTTTAAATGCTTTTTAATTTTGCCATATGGCATACTTTGTCAAAATGAAAATGAAGTTTTGCCAGAATTTAATGCGATGGCTGTTGCTTATCTTGAGATTTATCTACAAAAGGGATAGGTCTTCAGTTTAGTAGCTTCGGCCTTTTAAAGTTTGTGAGTATTGAACGCATGATCATTCGACTGTAGCCCCCATTAACACGATGGCATATCCGGCGGCATCATGCCATAGGAAGGGCGACCCGCTTAGAGAGACGCTGTAGCACATTAGTCTCCAAAAAAAGATCAAAGTCATGTTTCATAGAATATCAGACACGACTTTGACCACGGTTGAAAATTACGTGGATAAAAAAGACTATATTTGTCGAAACAAGCTCCCACTCTTATGATATTTGGTATAGTTGATACGGTTTGCTTTCTTTGTTTGTGCTGGACCTTTCTACCAGTTGCGTGGCAGAAGATCAACTCTCATGCCGGGGTGCAACAGTGTTACCGGAATCGGAATAAATGGTTGGGCAGGTTCTGAGCAATCCCTTTATTGATAAAGTTTATATAGAACTTTTATGCTTATAAGCACCATTTCAGATCATTAATTTTCGCTTGACTTTTATCACTTTTACAGTAGTTTTATCGAAAAAATGACTTGTTCGAATCGTAAAGCATAATTCTAAGTCATATAGACTAGATGATATTCGCCTTGCCATAACTTTTATTACTTTAGTACGTTGTGTCGTACTCGTATCCTCGTTCAAATCACTTCAAGTATGATAACGTTTCGTTTCAAGTTACCAAAGGTGAGCCACGCATGCGAATTTACATTTCTATTGTCAACGTTAAGACTGATTTGCTTGCCATGCTCTTTCTTTACTACGTCAACGATGTTGCCAATGCCAAACTACGCTACCGTAGGCAGCGCATGGCTGAAAAATAGCTCTTATTAACGTCAGACGAAAGTTATTCGAATGATGAAACTTTTTCAGTTTCATTGAGAAGTTCTGTTTGGTGTTGAATATTAAACTCTTTCTCGCTGATGACGTATACAATAATCTAACATGAATTTACTTGTTGTAACTTCTTTTAATGATATGTTTGAATTGCAGCTTGGCTTCCTCCAGCGCCAAATGTTGATGTTGAAAATAATATCGCCAAAGTTACTTTTAACTTAACTCATGACTATGACATCAAAGTTTATCTTTTTCATCTCCTTAAATATAAAGAGATCAATGGGTCATGGGAAGAACCGGAAACATTGAAAATTACACCAATCGCTGCCGATAAGGTTGGTGTAATGTTTATGGTTACAAATATCATAAAATGATTACAAACATTTTAAAAATCAATGTGTAGTCTGGTGCTTACTGAGCCATTTGTGCTGTTTTTAGGCTGTTGATGGTACCCTTTCATTTGATTATCCTTCCTTGGATGAAGGCGTTTACGGAGTGCGGGTATGTCATTGAGTCGTTTACTATAAGCACTAAGCTGGCCGTTTCAGGCTGGTCCAGTTAGTTGTCATGGCAGCCATTGTTGTTGTTTTCCGTGCTCAGGCGCCATTGAGGCCCATTGCAGTTTTCTGATCATCACGAGTAAACTCAGATCCATATATCATCCTCCACGTTGCTCTTATTGCTTAGCGGAAAGGTGGAAACCGATGAATACTACTTATGAAGTCTGTGTTATAACTCAAGAGATCTGAACCCAGATCTACCGAATGCACAGTGAGGATTCTAACCACTACCTCACGGTTACTGCCATCATTAGTCTTTGAAAATTTTATTTGAACAATTCATGGCAGTCATCAGATCTAATCGGCTCGCTCGTACGAACGACTTAACTTTTTGTCTTTAATTCAGCTTCCATTTTTTCGATTTTTGTCATTAATTTTGACATCCATTCTTTCGATATTTAAGCTTTAAATGATTTTCATTTAATAGTTTTCGTAATAGCTGTGAGGATGTCTGACTAGCGGTATATGTTTATCCACAAGACGTCTAACTGTTGACGTATAATCACATGCGAAGAAAAACTGTACTTTATCTTTTGTGATATGTACTGGCTTGGGCATATTCATTGTAAAATATGATACTGTATCTAAGACCCGGTATAGTGTATTTTGCATTGACGCAGCCTAGAGGTAAAAATAAGCCATCGTTGGTTTAGATTGTGCCATATTTTAAGTGCTTTTAGTCTCGTTTAATGAAATCGCTTGACGTCAGATGCAAATTGTGTTTCTTCTTCACAAAGAGCTCTATAGCTATTAAACCAGTGAAAGAGTTTGGAGCAAATATCAATGAAAATTTCCGAACCAGAATGCAAATATGGGCTGTTGTAACCTTTACCAATGGATTAAGGCGTTTGGCAGAAATTTTCGGGGGGTGGGGAGGAGGTTATTGAACAACACTTCTGTTTGCCCCTGGATAAATTGAGTCTTGATGGTCATATCTCGTACATTCTATTTAAAAGCTGCATTCAAGTCATAATCACACTGTTCGTGATATCCTCGAGGGCGAAGCAGTTGATCTATTTTAATTTTTTCATGAAGTATTTTTAAAAAATTAACTGTTATGTGCAAGCATTCAGTATCAAACGTTCAAAGCGTTTCGTTCAAAACATACAGTAACTTAGGGGAAACTTTCCTTGCTCCTAATTTTCTTCCGTGTCTTGTGGCAAGTTTTAATTAAAATTAAGCAATTGAGAAGGAGGATGTGTTCCCCTGAAATATTTAAAAGTTGTTGTATGTTAATGGCATTCTAAATTTGATAATAAATTTTTGTGACATATTTGAAGGATAATCCGTTATTTGTTGTTGTAGTAAACATTGTTACTTTTCTGGTGTTGATTTCTTCTTAGAGCAAAGGAACGGCGTATAACGATGTCAAAATTCACATTATGAACCCAATCAACATAAGGTATAAGGAAAACCGCCCGTCCATTTTGAACTATTCTTAGATACATACAATACAGGAAGACCTAATACCAGCAGTGCTAATCGGCGTCGTACAGCGATTGACGGGGGCCCAAAGTCGCCTCCTATGTCATGCTGGGTGAGCAGCTTCTCTGTTTTAACCCATTAAAGCTCTGACATCATCAATTCTTATTGATACCAGTTTTGCAGCCGATTTCTCGTAAAATAAGTGACTATGTCGTGCTGCCAAATGAAGTCATGACGCGTTTTTGCAGGTTCAAGAAAGTAGAAAGAAGAAATGCTATCACAATCCAGGAAAATTAGGAGCAATTCAAACGTTCAAAATATTGCCAGGTAGCTGTAATGGAGTTGTCATGTGACATAAATTTTGGAAAAATGCTTACATGTTTGCTATAGGTCAAGCCCGTTTTAGCTTGTTATAAGCAAATTTGGTCTTGACATTTCTGGTAATGGCACATTTCACTTTAAACTCTTAAATTGAGTGTTAAAGTGCAAATCTACTCGTTAAAGCTTGGCTAACATAAATGGAAATAGAATGTGTTAAAAAATATTATGCAATTGCCTTTAGCAACTCTACGTTCGCTTAGGATGAAGCGCCTCTGCCGAAATAAACATTAAGGTCTTTTTTGCACTTTGGAAAAAGTTATTGTCCAGAGGTATTTGTCATAAAACATAATATGGAAAAAAAAAGTTCACGAACTTAATTAACAGTAGGATATTAGGGCTTAAAAGTTTTTAGATTTGAACCTTTTCACTTTGTCGGTTCACGCTGTGTGTGTATTAGCTTCTAATATACTAGTCGACAGTGAGTGTTCAAAACGTCACGAGAAGATGCGGCGCCATTAAAATGTCAACAAACGGTATGGTAAGCTCGCAACTGCCATTAGAAAGCGGACGCTTTGCAACAATTCACATTGCAAAGGAGGGCACGGGGGCCATTATGCGTATTTTTTGTTTGAATTGAAACTCGTTTGAACTAATTGCTGGGAGAAGCACTCGCGCAGAATGGTGTTGTAGGCCTACTGCGAACTCGCATGGTGTAGATGCAGATTTGCTTGGACACGCTCCCTTACTTCATTTCTCTTTTAACGCAAATACATCGCTCGTTTTGGAGATACCATGTTTTTATTTTAACGTTATCGTGTTCTTACTGCGCAGTTTTTTTGCGTGACAAAGAAGAAAATCTTCAAAGTTGAAATAAGGGTTTATGTGAAGTACGCCTGAACATTGTGAACAATGATCATGCTGTGTAATTTAATATCTTTGAGATGCCACGTAGGCCGCCAGCCGTAAATATCATTGTTTTGTTGGAAAAAATTATGCAGTATGATGAAAGGAGGATAGTCCATGTTCGAATTGTTTCGGTAAATGGTTTTGTATTCGAAACAAAATATTTTCTGAGTTTTGTTTTGGACATTTTATTTACCAACTGCGTCTACTGTTTATCGGCTAGCAGTATGTGGGTCTTGCATGGCCTTATTCGGGAAGATCAGGCCACTGATAGATGGCACGTTTGACCTAGATCTGTTGAGAGCAGAAGTCGGTTTAGTTGCGTCACTGCTGCAGCGTTCTTGCTACGCAGCTTAACAAAAGTGTTTCCCATTGAAAAAGTTATTAAATGTTAATAGTATGAAAAAGCATTTCTGAAGCGATTGCTGATAGAGAAGCCTATGATTACGCAGTAGTTAGCTGCTAGCATTAGTCGTTCAAGTTGCCCGGACGCGTGATAACTACAAGGTTATACCCTGCACTTGAAACTTTGTCTAGACCAATTTCGGTGTTTTCGGTAATTCACGCGAATCGCGTTTCAGTCATGAACGCTTGTTATGGCACCAACAGTTGCTTCAAGCTCAGGTCACTGAGACCCATTTTGTACCCGTTTTAGCCATGACTGAGCAAATCCGGTTTCATATTTCACCATTGCATTGCTCCTATTCAACCCCAGACGGGTCTGTGAATGCCGTTTTAAAACCTTTGGTATGGCTTGACTAAGGGTATTGAACTCAGATTTGAGGCTCATAATCACTTTTCCATCGCAACGATATCAGCAGTTATACAACCATAAACAGAAAAATTATGAAGTCTATTGCGCACTTCAGAGCTCCATGCAGGAATGTCGAATCTGTTTATGATCTATAAAATGCTGAGTAACAGTATATTTTGTAATTATTACTTCCTGGTTAATAAATCACCCAGAAACTGTTTTTTAAACTTGACTCTTGTTTGTAGTGGTGCACTGATAAAATAGATCCACCTTTTTTAATCTGGTAATTACTTTAACTACACATAATAAACCAAGCATGCTAAACTTGTGCATTGCAAACGTGGTTTTATTGCAGGTTTACGAAAATAGGTCACAGTTTATGCACACTGGAAAACGAAATATATTCTTTTCACCATTAAAACTTTTGGTTATCAACTTCATTACCTGCACGCATTTGCGCTTCTAGAATTTTAACAAGGGGGAAAAACTTAAGGTATGGATGGAAATAAAATTCAGCGTTTATTGAAACTCACCTTTCGAGTTTTTTTTGCCGCAACATGTCTTACTGTAATTGTCTTCAAAAGAGCATGTGACCTTTTTAAAAGAGCGATTCCGCAAGACGTGTTACTAGGACGAAATCTTATCCTTTAGATTGGGGGTTCGTAAACTTTTTTAGACGCGCCCCCTTGACAATGGCAAGAAAACCCGCACTCTTCCCCTTTTAAACGGTGGAGAACTTTTTTTTGGAGATTAAGTTTTTCAAGCGGTGGTTTTCTTTGAAGATCAATTTTTTTAAAGCTCTGATTTGAAAGATCTTTGTAAGATGGAATCATAGGGGAAGGGCCATGGCTCCAGGCCGCGCACCACAATATAAACCTTGCATGCCCCCAGTTTAAAAGCTTTTGCTTTATATTAAAGCTTTTTTGAGAGCAACATTTATGGGAGTTAATTACTTTGCCTTGATGGTCGCCCTATTATAAGTAAGGAAATAGTCGTCTAGCTTTCAATTATAGGTTTCTTCGCATGGACTGTAAAGTGGTAATTTGCGAAATAATCCTTATCTCGTATTGGCAACCATGCCAAGTGACTAAATATGTTATATCAATAGTCGAAACTTTACTTTCGCGTTTTAGAGCACGAAATTTCGTAGGAACACTGTTATCGAGGTTATGAAAACCTCAGTAGAACAGCAATCCTGCTAGTTTTAACGCACGTTTGAAATGAAACAAATAAGCATTTATCTGCGTGTTTTACCGATATTAGTTTTGCGTTAGCAATGTCATCTTTGAAAATTATAACATGATATTCTGTTTACGCAGCTTCCGTTCCAGGTCTGTTTTGAGAAACGACGCTGCCATTAAATAAGTCATTTTTTACATGAAAGCCTAATTAGGAAAAGTATTCGGCAAAACTTGCAATGTCGAAAATGCTTTAACTCCTATGAGATTTTGACGAGCGAAAGCGCGTGTTGTGACATGGCAAGACAACGGCGTGACGTAAGTTTCGGCCGCCCTGTGCAGCATGATAGGCCACCCCATTTCTGATTTGCGAATCATAAATAAAAAAGCAAATCATGGCCATCCTCTTTTAGTGGCCGCCATGTGGGACCACAGGCTCCTTATTACGCCAGTGGACAAGTAAAATGATTTCCAACATAACATAATAAGAACAATAAATGTCGAATCATTCTTCGCGCAGTCGTATAGCGCGGGGATGGGTAACCTTTTACGCAGGCGAGCCAAATACTCTCAATTTTACTAAACTGAATAAGACTATAGATTGTAGTGCACGGCGCGGAGATCAGCCACAAACAGGCGAAGCTTTCACTCTGAAGATCATTTGGGGGGGGGAGAGATCAACCTGTGGCTGCGTGTCAAAAGTGACGTTGTTTAGCGGGCACAACAATTTTACGTTGCTGCCTGCAAGAAGCAAACTCCTGCTTCAGTGTTTCAAGTTTGTAAGAAGAAGACTGCTTTGCCGCCTGATTTGAAACTTGACAATTTTTTAGATCGTTGTTTTGCGAAAAAAGCATTCAGTAAATAAATGATTTCACTGCATTTGTATCAACACAATGACATTGAAACTTCCACTTTCACTGGAGTAATGATTTCAATATTAGATGTTCTTTTTATATTATGATTTAACTGGGTATTGATAGCATCATCAAGCATGGCTAGTTAAATGTGATGTTGCATTTATATTTTAGAGGACCATGTGCTGACAATCGTATTAACAGCAGTGATGGTGACTGTTTTTTCTGCCTTCTTCATCATTCTTTACTATTTGCTGAGAAACCGTAAGTTGAATACATCAGTTATCATAAAGCTTTTAGCTATGAACGCATGACCGTAAGGGTGAGGGGCGTCGCAAGCCTCGGTGTCGCCACTAAAGGGCGAGGTCCGCCCCGGGTGGCGATAATTGTAGATTGGGTGTTTGTTACCAGTAGGGAATTCCCCATTAGTCGGTATCAACAAGGGTTTGGGCGTGAGGAATCATTCGAAGAAAGAGGTTCCCAAATGGGGCGTCGCAATCTTACATCTTCGCTGCCTTATTTTTGGAAATTAAATTGTATTGACTTCATGACCATTTTTGTCCCCACTTTTTCTCGATAAGCGTTTTTTTCAGAGATCAACTTATAAAGTACGTTGTTTGTTTTTCTCTCTGAATTGAATATATGACTGAATTAATAACTGTGATTTATTCGACTGGGCATGTGAAAGTAAAGATTTAGTCAAAGTTTAAAGTGGGTAATGACGAAAAAAAGGCCAAGAACCACGGTTTTAGAAAGTGATAAACGATTTGCCATTAAAAAACATTTTCATCTTTTGGTGGATGATTTTCCATTAGTGAGTGCTTAATCCTATCATATATTTAATATCATCCGGTGACATTTTTTGAGCATCCCACGAGTGGATTCTAGCTGCAATTCTGTTGCGTCCTTTCTTAATTTGTGAGGAAAATTAGTCGCGCAAAATATGATTGAAAAGTTTCAAGAAAATTGAGAAAGATTGATGTTTTCTGCCCCTAGATTTAATCACTTCAAACTTTTTTTAATTTTGTGTTGACCGAAACTGATTTCCTAAGGTGCGGTGTTTAACATCAAAATGACAATACAGGACAATTGGAGGTTATCCGAAAATTTTTGCCCGAAACCGTGGTCGAGTGGCTAGATAGCCAAGTGGTTGTTTCTCGAAAAAAAGTTTTGCTAGTTTGGCAGGCCGATTACAGATCGAACGAGTTGGCAAGAGCCCAAGAGCATGTGGTGAAGTAAGTGCTGTTTTATTTATTTTTGTTGCTTGTGACCTATGCAGCTAACATATAACAGTGGTTCCATTGGTTTTCTCATTTTCTTATCCTTTCTGTCAGTTCTTGTGATCCAAAGAGTGTTGTAAGATCTTTCCATATCTACTGTTGACCTATGCCGCTCATTTGTGCGGTGATGGCGAGTCATAGCATGCAGTAGACGACAACTGTTCAACATACGATTCTTATCGTGATGTGAGGAATGAGGATACTGCAAGAATTATATTAGTCGTGATAGCCTACTATACAACAGTTTGATTATTTGTTCACGTATATGGGCTTCAGCTTCGATTTTTGATGTAGGCGTTAGCCTCAACTTTACATAGGTTGACATTTACGAACTACAGTGGAGTAAAGTGTAGGTCTTTTACTTTTATGTGTAACTCAATACATTGTAATGGAACTGCCGTGTAATGTCACATTTTCTTCTAATAATTATTTTTAATTAGCGGAAGTAGATGTATTATATGACTCAGTTGAATACGGAATAGCATGCTTTCAGAATACCGTTCAGTGTGCTTTTCATTAAAAAGTTCAGTTATTGCTAAAACTTCTGGACAGTGAAAAAGTTTTTTACCAAATTTCGACAATCTATACTAAAATTTTGTCAAGAGACTGGCTATTTAATTAAGTTTCTGTACTTTCCTAATTTGAAGGCAAGCGGAAATAAGTTAATTTCCATTAACACTTAGCCAAAGCGCTACAAGCAGGTCTTATACAATTTGATTTGACATATTGCAGTCAAATGTACACTATTACTACAATTGTTTTTTGCGGTACCTGTAGGCTACTGCATGATTTTTATTTGGTTTTGTGTCATTGAGTAGGTTGTTGGCAGCGCATGGATATTGTAGTCGTTTCACTACTGGATTAAGAAGGGGTGCTCTAGGCCCACGATAAAAATGGAATTCGGATGTTAAAGTGAAGACCTTTTGCCGAAAACAATCATAAATCGGAAAATCATTAAAGTTGCTCTTACTGTCATATAACCTATTCTATTGAAAATGTACCGGGACCCTGATTGGGCTTGATCTAACACTGATCGCCCGGCAGCTGTCTGGTAAGATGTTTGAACCATCAATCTTGTGGCCTGATTAAACCGCACAAAAAGCTGCAGCTCTAATATTTCTTTCTTTTTTTTAGATCTTTCGCTACTTATTTGATGGCGGTTGGTGGGCTGGAAGTCGTGGTGGATGTGTTCGAGCAGATTGAAATGAGCGTCAACTTTTCGGATTGGTTTCAACAATCTGCTGAACAAGCAGATTTTTACCTTTTTGTATGCCCTCATTTCGAATACAATAAAGCAGATACACGCAAACACCAACCTTTGGTGGGCAGATTCGATTTTGCATTCAGGTAATTTTCAGCACGCCCCGTATTATTCACGTCAGCTAACGTGTGTTTAAATGTAAAAGCACGAGTAATACAATGACGTTTTATATTTCATTTTAATCCGACAAAAGTCTAAAGAATGATTTATTTAAAATTGCAACTGCCAAACTAATTAGATTTGAAATGACGAAGCCGGCAGTCTAGGTAAAAATTGAATTTTAGGTAATAACATGGTGCAGGCAATAAACAACGTCACTCAAGTTACACAACTAGTTCACCAAACAAACAGATCAAGAACTGCATCATTTCATTAGAGAGAAAATTTAAATAGATTAAACAATCAAACAAAATAATGAGTGCTTGACCAAAACTACATTATGCACGATGTTCGTTAATCAATACTACATTGTATAATCCGACTGACGTCATTCATGCTGTTCTCAGACAGTTTTTGTACGATGACGTATCATCACGATTTGGAAAGTTTCATTTCAAAACTCAAAATTCCCAAAGTGAAACAAGTGAAAACAACATCACAACTTCTTGAATATTGAAATAGATCTACATTTTACAGCTAGCCTGGCGTTCTAGCTTAGCTTACAACTTGTTCTCAACAAATACGTGTAAAACTATACTTACAAATTTTCGCGTTTTGCTAGGCTACAAGACCTTGTTCGGGTATTGTGTACGGGAAGTGCTTTCAATTAGGGGAAGAAAATTTCATTAAACAATATGCTAATGCTAGGTTAGAGTTTTAAGACTGCGTTTTAAAGGTTTAAAGCGTGAAAAGTTGTTATTCAATTCGAACAAAGCTAAAAGCTTTTATGATTTTCTCCCTGAATGCATTCTCGCTAGGCCAACAAATTTTTTCAGCGATCATTGAATGTTGTGCCAGTGTCAGTATTTTTAAATCTTGTTACTTATGTGTTGATAACTAATGACCCCTCTCCAGTGTGTATGGGATTTTTCAACTTTTCCGCTTTTTTGGTGGTCACGTGATTAGCTTTATATTGATCGAAGGGGTACATGACGTCGTTTACTATCGATTGGGTAATGTGAGAGCTTAATGTCGTTTGCTTCAAGTTTAATCATAAATTGTTTCAGCGCGAATAACAATAGGCTTGCGCCTTGCACTACTCCGTTATGAAACCATTCTGTTATTTCTGAGAAATTGTTTATTGAATGCAATGTGAGGTTTTCTTCTGATTGGACCGCAGCAAAACATGAAGCCTGCGTCTTGTTTCTTATTATATGTCAATCAAAACTATACCAGAATTTGCTTAAACCCCACGCGATGAATACAAGCTCTTAATTTGTTGAACCTTCATTACATTATATATTCGCGTTGGTAATTTCTTGTTCAACATTTCCGATTTCTTTTCCCTTGCGACGCAAAGCTTCAAAAAACGTCACAAGAAATATTGAACTTAAGAAGCAAGTCAGTTACAGCGTAAACAAATCCAAGCATCGAAACCTGACCTGAGAGCAGCCAGAGAAAAAGCATAAGTCCTAAGGTTGGTTTACTAAAAGCTAGAAAAAAATAAGTGAGATACGAAATACGACTTACGCCTGTCATAACGACGTCATCAGTGGTATATCAAGTTAAAATTGTAGAGTGGCTACAACGTGACCCCTCTTGCTCCTTTGACTACAACAGTGATTGTGATTACGTGGCAAGGCTATATGTAGTAGTTGGTTTCGGTGGGTGCGACATGGAAGAATCTTCCAAAAAGGTGACAATGTTTCAAAAGAGTGTAGAAGTTGGCGGAGATCGTGCTCACTTTCTTTAAATTCGACCTTGCTGTCAGCTGAGGGAAACCGCTGTCCATTTCAAAGCAGCTAAGAATCGAGACTGTACCACACTGCTAATAGGCAGGTGGCTAGATTGAGGTGCCAAGTTTTTGTTAATTTTAGTATTACTCCTTAATTGCTGTTGAAGGTAGTTTTTCTGTGGTTGTTGTTTTAGATTGATTTGTCAAGGGGAGTTTTCTGAAAAATTTCGCTTTTTTTGAACTTCAAAGTTTAGCTCTTGTAGTTTTGATGTTGGTAATTCCGATTAATTGGAAATATTGTTAAAAGCCTTATTTGTAGTCCTAACTTAAACTTGTTTTCATGTTTCTTTTTACTACGCCGCACAATTGGCTGTTACCTTTATTTGGCTCATAAGCGCATTATTTTTAGAATGTAAACTTTTGATGAAATTCGACTGAAGTGCGTACGTTTCCATGTAAATGAGCAGCTGGTACTGTTTAGAATTTTAATGCTTAAAATATTTGGCTTACGAAGGTGATTTTAATCTTATTTTTTTTTTAAGATTTATGGGGATTGGGTTTTAAAGTCAATTAGACAATTTAGTGACGTCCTCAGGAAAGCGATAATTTTTATTCAGTTTAACGATAGATTTCTTTTATGGAAGCAAAGACCTCCAATCCTCTGTCAATATGAAAACCCGAATCAACTTTTTGCTTGATCATAAATTGTGGATGCTTACTCCCATGGCAGCTTCTAACATTTAACGTACGTCGAAAACCGATTTATAAAATGTTCATAAAGGAAGGAAATTGCTAATATTGTAAACGTACATTACATAATTATTAACTTCGTCTTCTGCATTTTATGAGAAACAGCCTCCCGGTTTTACATCAGACCGCTGAAACTTATGCAACCAGTTTGCAGCAATTTAAAGCTTTTAAGGAATTTAAGCAATACTCTTGACGTTTACAGTGTTGATCACTCATTGAAAGTTTTACTCAAATTAGTTTTCTTGCTGCTTGTGAAAACGTCTTGACAAGCAATCTTTCGCCACCATTTTTTAACTTTTGCATTCGCGTCAACGTAATGACGAGCAATCAGGTTACAAGTAAGCGACGTGAGACATTTTTTTAAAAACAATCCTAAAATACTTACATGTGAAGCACTGCGTTTGCGTGTTCAATACCGGACCGAAATAGGATGTTCATGTGGTCAACAAACGTTATGGTCGGTCATTCTTCGAGATTGGCGATGTCACTTGGTAAATTATTTTGTGCAAAAATATGCTTTGTTTAGTAGCATAGTCACAAAGTGAATTTTTTTTGACACGCTCCAAAAGAATTTTTCGGTCAAGGGCAGCCCTTCTGCTGCTTTGTGAACACTGTCCACGTGCAGCGGTCGATTAAGAGGATCACGTAGATGTGAACCAAGATCCGGTGATACAAAGGCGCTTTTGAAATCAAAATGAAGACATTTTTGTTCAGAAAGCTCCCACGAAGCATGCACTTGAATTTAGACCTTTTTTTAGTAAAAGTGCCCCTGGGCCTCAACTTGCTATAATTTGACTTTGCTCATTTTTGCCATTTTTTTTTTCTTACGATCTTTCCTAATGAAAACCTGGCAAAAAGCTTCAGAACAATGCTGGTAAAAGCAGTTGTAATGTTTTTGCTGGAAATAATTTTTAAAAGCACAGTAATAACTGTTGACGAAAATCGGATGACGAGTTTTGGCACAAGTAGAGGTTTGTATTGTGCTCGCTTGATAACTTGGGAAAGTACTGCATGACAAAAGTGTCATATTTAGTACTTTCGTGAATTGAGTATTGTTTTTTTTTAACAGCTACACTGCCAAATTATAAACTCGCTAATTGTTTTACTCAATCATCTTTTAAACACTCAAAACGTCGCTATAACTAACTCTAATTCCTTCTCTGTCTAAAAATACAGGCAACTAGCCTTAGATCAGGGGTCGCCAAACTACAGCCCGCGAAGGCTTTTTATCCGGCCCGCGGAGCCCTTTTCATAATTGCAAAACAAATGTATGGCGCAGCGTTTCCTTTACCGAGCCACTTTGATCCAATCGATTTGATCGCGAAGTTGGTGACAGCGAGAGAAATGATGACCTTTTTTTTCGGAGATCACCTACTTTTCGGGCAACATGACACGATCACCAACGTTATTTACCGTTACTTCCACTTAATTTGAGTTAACTTTGGCCCACGGGTCTTTAAAATATCCGCAATGTGGCCCTCCATGGAAAAAGTTTGAAGTCCCCTGCCTTAGATCAATACACTTATTCACCATCATCATGCGTCGTCTTAGAATCACAGCTTGCCACTTTGGTTTTTGAAGTCAGTCTTGTTGTAGTCAAATATGTTTCTTTTTATTTTGGCGTTAGTGACTAAACCAATCCAATTTTCGATGCCGTCATTTCATCTTTTTTGTTTTTCTCATGCCTTTTTGCCCTTAATTATTCCTTTTATATCAAAGTAGAAAGATTGCCAATGTTACCTCGGAGAAGGTATGCTGCATAAACGTGTCATGATAACACGTGTTTTAGCAGTTTTATTTGTTGTATACAAGCACAATGTCTGTTTCAACTAATTCCAAATACAACAGAGATCAAGTTACTCTGAATCAAACAGCTTCTAAACCGCAACACTTCTGCAGAAATGGCGATCAGCATGCACTGAAGTTTTACTTTATAACCCATTTTAGATTGGGTTGCAATTAACGATTGGACAGTCTATGTCTGTTATAGGTGACCTACTGTACTTTAGTTGCTAATTATACGTGTTTATACAACCAAATTTTGACTTCTGTGGACTTGAATCTATGTTCAAGTCAATGTTAGCTTTTTTAAGATGTGTAAATAACGCTCAACGGTTGTTTACTATAGTAGTCTAAGTAGGCAGTTTGACTAATGATGATTGCTTTAGATAACTGTAGAATAATTTTGTTGCACAGTGCATACTACCGTCAACACATTCGAAGTCAAAAATTGGTTTGATCGCGTTATGTCACCCTGTTTTTGATCTGCTGGTCTTAACATTCTGGTATTGTATTGCAAAACACTTTTTGCAGCAAATTGTCGTAGACTTGTTTTTACAAATCTTTATTGAGTGATTTGTTGTGGCAACTGACGACGACTATTGAACCTGAACTTCGAAAACAAAATCCTTTACTAAGTATTGCCGCAGCCTTGCAGATAGTCACTCTTTTGATGTTTACTCGTTACACATTCAGGACGAAAGAATACACGAGCGTCGGCGACTTCGTGTTATTTGATGTGGTGCGCGGTTCATAATGTTTTGTGTGCGAACAAACACCGTGCTTTGTCACTGGTATGCGGTCAGGTTCAAGCTGTTAGATTGATTTTTATCCCAATTGCTTCAGCAAATGTTTGAAAATAATTACCAGTCCTGAAATGTTTGACAAAAATCTATTTTGATTTTAAATAGAATTATTACAGCCACCTACCTTTAAGAATTTTATCTTACATAAAGTGAATGTAGATCGTTTGTTGAAACAAACGGCATCTCACTCACACACTCACCATCTACAACAGTGGTTTCTGAACTGGAGGTGAGCGTTTTCTAAAGGGGGCGCTAGCTTTTGAAATAATTGATTCTCTCGAACAAAGGTCATCACGTTGTATTTGATAAGAATTCTGCGAAATTAACCAGGAAAATGGCTCGAAAATATTTGCTCTACAAAAAAGGTCTTTCACGATGATTTCGAGGAAAATTGTCGAAAAACAGCAAGAAACCTTGCCGACAAAAAGAAATGAAAGATTGTCATGTATCAAGAAGGGCGCGAGTTTTTGCTGACCCTGCTTAAGGTGGCATGTCTCAAAAAGTTTTAAGAACCGCTGATCTACAACTTTGCAACTAGTTTATTTGATGTTAGTGTGTGCTGTAACCGTACATTAAAATTATCGCAACATGAAAGTGGAGTAGGGGCAAATTTTTTGCCATGTTTGGAAATGCATTGCAGCTTTTGAAATGTGACCAGTTGCCCACGTAATTCCAGGGTGGTGTGCGCCTCTTGGAATAAATCCATCATGCCCCACTGCAGTCAGAAGAAATTATTATTTTTAGTTGTGAATTTGCTGTTTCGCATCGACCGTTGAAATTCCCATTGTTTCAGCTGCCTCATGGTTGCACTGCTAAAACGTTTGACCTATCAGAATTTGTGTTTTCAGCGTTCTCATGTGACACATTGCGGTTTAGTAATCGCGTTGGATTTATAATTTTGAGAATAGGTGCTAGCAGTGATTACATAAGTGTAGGGGGTGGGCCACAGGTTCCATGGTGCAATAGGGCCTCTTTACTGTGAATTGATCTCAATTCAGAAAGAAAACACGTCACGACTTCGGAAACGAATTTAAAGTTGTTGGACGAACTTGTGATTAACATATTTTTATTCAGTGAAGAGGTGCCCAGACATTCACAGGGTTTGGTCTAGTCCTGTGAGCCAGGCGCTTTTGATTGTTCCACATGAATATGCGTCTCCTTTCCACCTCATAGTAAACATACGCTACAGCACCTAGAACGTACTTTGTTAGTGTATATAAAGGGTACTTTTTGGTCATGCACAATTAACAATCATATAAATCGTGCAAAAGATAACACAGCTTCGAGATGAGACAAGAGCTTTTTGTTCAAACCATATTTTCTTGAGCCAAAATTGACTTGTGAAATATCAGTTGCAATTTTCATTGCAGGTATCTGGAAAAAGAATTGCCGCGTCCATCAAAGTTTGTGACTGTGGTTATGCCGTATTCACAACTTGATAGTTCAGTGTCCACCAGCACTCTTCTCTCAATGACTACTACCTACTACTTGATGGATGGCATCGAAGACCTATATCTCTATATCCTTCGTACGTATTAAGTTTAGTCACTGCCTAAGTCTACTCTTATTCTATTTACTTTTAGTATAAATAAGTTAAGCTCGATCAAAATGGCTCTGGTCGTTGTGCACAAATTTTCATAGCAAGGCTGCCTATAAGCGTATTGTAAGACGCAACCTATGGGAGCCGCCTATGGCAGTACGCGTTGCTGGAGCAAGGGCTACCAGTCTGCAATCAACAATGGTCGGTGCGAGATAGATTTCGTCGTAACCTAATCTTAACTAGGTTCACGGCACCAACCTGGATATGCATTTCACGTCGTCTCTTCACCCGAAAGAAGAGAAGTAAAAACAACATTTTCCCCACGTTTTCATACCTAATATGATTAGTAATATTAGGCCACCTACACACATATTTGCTATTCAGTCAAAAGAAAATTTTAACGTTAATCCAAAAAAACATGTGCAGACCAGTTTCTGAGTTGCCTGAACAGCTGTCGCGGTTGCTGCATGTAAAATTGTCATGAGTGCTATTCCTGAAGGTACAACAATGCCTATCTATTCTACCATTAAACATGCCATTAAATGGTGTTTCACCTGACCAAAGATATTTTGAGATAAGTTTAAAATGCATTTTAGAGCTGAATGAAAAGAAGCTGAAACGATCTTTTGACAAAATGAGCTGCCTTGATTACGAAACGTCAAGAGAGGGTAAAGCATTGGCTTTGGCCCTGAAGAATATGGAAGGAAATTTAAGCCGAATCAAAGGAGGCCGTTCCGATGTAAACAAGAATAAATGTGAAAGCGAAAGTGACGTGGAATCTGAAGATTCCCGTCGATTCAGCGGTGAAGGCGATCTCTCCGAGGCTCTTTTGTCGCCCATTGAAGAAAACGTGCGTGATTTAGTTCCTCCTGAAACCGTGTCCATTGAATTTGATCCTAAGCCCAGATCTGAAGTTGCCTCAATTGCTCCATTGGTCAAGGGCAATCCATTCCATGCCATACAGGAATTGAATTTTCATGCGGCTGTCGCTGAAGAGCAAGCTTGCAATTCTACATCGCTGTCTTTCACGCCAAGGTCGTACGACGAACGCGTCTACGCATGCGACGAGTCGCATTCTTTTCATCTTGACCCCCCAGCAAACGAAAAAGAATACGCTATTGGCTTTATTGGCTTTCGAAAGGCAGTTGAATCACAAGACAGCACTACCCCGAAAGACCACAATCACCAATGTGCCTCACAACTAGTAGTTCACGACGAGCGAGACCAATTCGCCCCCCACTTCAAGGGGATGACTGACAGCGGGTTTTGCTCTTCCCCCGTATGAAGTGGTTCTGAAACTACGTGTAATTGACCCGACTTCAATATCATGAACTTGCTTTTCACTAAAAGTAGGTTGTTAGTAAAGAATGCTGCATAACTGTTGAGACACTTAGACCTGTTTGGTGCCGAACTTGCTTATCATAATTCGCCTGATTTCTTTCCTTGTCGGCTTTTTTCTTCAGTTGCCGGATTGAACCGACATAGTCATTGCTCTGTACTTTTATAAGAACTACAAATTGATAAACAAAAATAAAGTTATGCACCAGGCTTGTTGCTTAAACATTCGCTCCTGTTTATTACTACAATAGCTGTTGAGATTTCTATTTTGATTTATTATTTAATATACCATTGTGGAGGTTGGGAGAGCCAATGCACTGAACCGTAGCTTTGCGCTAGCAAGCTTAACTTTTTGCATTGTTTGGTTAAAAGAACTTTACCTACTTGATCAATTACGAACTGTATTTTTATCATTACATTTTCTACGTGCAATTTTACGAAATTTGGGAGCACCCAAGTGTTTTGAGTCACGTGATCAACCCCGAAAACATACGAATCGTTTTCAATGCATGTCTTATTGTGAGTTCAAGCTACTGATACCGCTAATTGAACTATTGCCTCTAGTTTAGTCGAGAATGTGTGACGTGTACTTTTTGTCGTTTATGCTCTCACACCTTGATGCTTCGTAGCATGGCTGCCCTTCTTCACGCGCATCGATCAAGTTTGCAGTTAAAACTTAGCCGAATATCAACCGGAAGCTCTGGCTCTCGTGTTGTACTGGCACGCTGCGTCCACCCACTGTGTGTTTATCCGTCCACTTAATTCAGTAGCTTTTTACATTGAGATCAAGATTGCTGTACTCTGTCACATTATAATCTGTTGCATAGACGATTTTTTGCGTTGTCTACAAGTTTTAATGTATTTTACAGCAGTTTTTGCATAACTGTTTTGCCATAACGCACTGTTGGATGTTGAAAGAGGTTTTTTGCCTTTTACCATCAGAATTAGATTGCAAGGTATGTCGTGCAATTTAACCCTAACACCATGTTTATTATTAAGCTACTCTTGTCGAAGTCTTTTTCTGCATTCTTCCAGATGTAAAGACGATTATTTAGTAGATGTGTAAAACAGTTGCTGATTGACGTAGCTTGTAAATTATGATGCCAAGGTTAAATCAAACTAAAGCGTATTTCGAGAAAAGACTGATCCGTTATAATTTTGTTATCTTTTAAAAATACCTAAAGTCTTTTCTGTATTTGTTGAGACCTCGCTAACAGCTTTTAAAGTTTTTGGTTTAAACCAGACATTCACAACATACATCACGGAAAAATTCTTCTTGCGGCCTGCCAGGCTCTTTGATAGGTCTCCAAAACAAGAGAGATCTACACGCTCGCTGAGACCAAAACGGAAAAGTTGATCTAATGAAAAAAGGTCATCTTGTTTCGTGTTGAGACCTAAAGTATGTAATCTCGGCTTGCGGCCTGCGAAAACAATACTTGCTTAATGTAGCTCTTTTACTGTTTTGAATTGTATGAGCCTGCTGTAAACTGTTGGCTTAAATTATACATGAAAAGACTTTAGTAAGTAGGTTAACCAAAATTACTAGAGTATTTTTTTTTCGGAAAAACAGTTGGATGGCTCTAAACAACTTACCCTTTGTGTGTTCTAGTTAAGGAGGACTTTCACCTCTACACACCCCTTGGTTGCACCCATATTGGAGTCTCAAATGTCTTTTTGTAGAGATATTGTAAGTGTAGAAAAAACTTACACTTGGTAAAAAGCTAGCATAAAGCCATTACATGTAAATTATTGTCAGTCTTAAATATCGTGTGTTTAATTTCCAATTTTGAGCGTTGGCTGTTTTGCAACAAGCCTTGTAATTACCTTTTTTGCATTTTGGAAATAATAAAGAAAATAAATCTTAAACATTATGCTGTGGATGGGTTGATAATAGCGTTTTTGAGTGACAGAGTTCATTTATTTTGATCTTATCTTAAATCAGTAGTCAACAACACGAAACACCAAGAGAGAGGTCAACAAAAATGTAAAGACAGATTTATCAAATTTCAAGATATTAATGAACACAACATTATAAGCGTTAGCAAATATTTAATGTTATCTTGACTTTAGTCTTCAGATTATTGACAGAAAATCTGTTACAATTTCACGGCTCTGCATTCTGGTCGGAAGTGGATGATGTGACATCAACGAACGGACTAAGTCATATTGAAAAAATAATTTTTTTTATTGCTGCAAGATTGCCTACTAGAATAGACGTTTTGAAATTCCAAGTGTAACTTATTGTTGTTTTAGTTTTTTTCTATTTTTGCCATTTGTACTCTCAGACGAGTATTGATTGTAGCCATGCATTCTATGTTTTGTAAAATGTCGCATCTAGCACAATTGCACACTAGGCGACAGCTTGACTAGAAAACTTATGAATTTTTCTGCTTGTTGGTCTGATTAGTAACAAATTTGTATAAATACATGTTGCTTTTTGATTATTCGCCCGCTGCGGCGGCGCAGCCCGCAGTTGTATGGCTCCTGTCAGTGCGTTTTGGGGTGAAGAATATTGGTTCAGCCGGTTGTGCTATCTTTATCCCATGAGCAGTTGTGAGAACACTAATAAAACAGTTATGGTTTTGAGCACAAGTAATTTCTATTCTTTTGGGGGTAAGCACAGCCCCTATTCCGCTTTTTTTCCTATTTCTACTGTTTCTTTCAGCGAATGCATGGGATACGATTAAAGTCTAAGAGGGGGGTAGTTCTCAAAATACTTAACGTTTGCACAAAGACAAATCTTGTCTATCAATTAAATAATAATAGACCTGTTTCAGAACTTTGTGCTAGTGGCGTAGCGTAGGTTTTGGTGGCCCTGTGCGGAAGCAAACAATGCCGCCTCATTTCCGATCACGCGAATCATAAATGTCGACACGGTTAAAATTTAACTTCTCTCGATTAAAAATGGCCGCCCTATTCAAGCGGCGCACTACACTTCCTTTGTTACGCCATTGCTTGGTGCGCTTCCTTTCCTAATTATTGCTGACCTTGTCCCTTATTTCCTGCATGAGGCAAAAAGAGCCTTAGAAGAGAAAGAAAAGAAAGTCGGTTTTACGTCATTTTTCCCGCGTTTGGCAGGTTCAGACGTGCTGCTGATTCAATGTATTTCTACCACTACACACTCGCTTTCGAACCAGAGTTTGTACTGGAGCAACGAAGCACTTTAAATTCCGGATGCACTTCCTGACCAATACCAGTAGTGTTTCTATAGAGTTTTGAACTCCAGACCTTTCGCTCTAAAGCCGTAGCGATACCACTTCACCACGGCGTTTACTGCTAAACTTTTGGCTTTAATCCCGCTAAGTTTATTAAGATAAATTCAAGCAAAAATACTCCCTTTTCCAGATACTGTTTGACGCAGAGTGTTGTTTTCTTGTGATTTCCTCTCAATATCATAGACCTTGCATTAATGAGTTATCATCAAAGAATAGAATTTTTTTTTATCGAAAATGATTATAATTTGCGATTAAAACTGTTTCATGGATTTTTTAAAATGAAAAATTGACTTTCCTAAGACATCAAAACTTTCTGCTAAAAGTTGTTCGTTTCCCAAAAATGTCTTATCTGGATGCCAGTGCACTTCCACTAATTCTAGGCTGATCTTACAAACTCATTTAGTACAAGATAGCTGATTGACAAAATCTCATAATCTTGATATTTCTGTTTTCTTTCCTAATTATATTTTGTGCCATCATGTCTCCATGAGTTTGTCGTTCTCTGTTTTCTTCAAAAGGTGCCATTATAATAGGTATAACAACTGAGTTGCTAGCTTTTCTGGTTAACTTGAGGTAAGCTTAATCCCTGCTTTTTAAAACCATCAAAGCTTTTTGGAATATTTAGTAAAATTGCTTCAAACAACATTAGGACGTAACAATGCATTATGACCTAACAGAGCTATATCTAAAGCAGTGATTTTCAGCAAGGGTTCCGCCAGAAGTTACACAACTTGTATAACACAATTAAATTATTGCACAGGGGCTCTCCTAGCCACTCTTCTAGCGTTATTGGGGTTCCGCTCCAGCAGAAAGGTTGAAAACCACTGATCTAAAGCGTTCAACAAAAAAAAGAACACATCACAACAATCGCTTGTTGCGATGCCAAGTAGACCTCAAAATTGTTTAATATTTTCTTATCTTTCGTGAAAGTTTTCGACCGCGTTTTTACGATCAGCACTTTATGAGAAAATAAAGCAACCAAATTCCGCCACGAAATGATTGTTTTATCGTTTTCTTACTCCCTAAGCACGACAGTTTTGCATGGTAATGAATCTGGTGCTGCCTTTCGTTTAAGGCAAAAATCGTTTGTCTTTGTTCAAAAGCGTAGATTTATGAAAAATTCAGCTTTAATTGTAACGTTTTCGTGCCGAGTTTCATGTTTGCGCGATCAGCACTTCAGCGTAAGTTTCCTCAGATTGAATTCTGCTTTACACTGTGCATTCGTGAAATAACTTCGGACAAAAATGAAATCGTTTTGTTTTTTGTTCTCTGATTTTTTGATGACATGGACTGCTTTAAAAACTTGTGTAATGTCAACCACACTCAATAATTGGTCACTGTTGTTTGACAATATTAGAAAAAAGTCCCTAACTCCGGATGTCTTAGGTGTTTATCCACATTTGTAGATTTTTACCCCACACGACTGCAAAGCACATATGCAGTTTACCATACTTCAATCTTTTCCAGATACTTCTTTGAGCCCCAGATTTGGAACCACTGGTGTTGCAGTGCACTGGCTAGACTGCTCTCTAGCGTTGTATAACGGTAAGCTCCCAGTTTGTCCACTCAGGCATGCTGCTACCAATATCTACCTACAACATAACCGCACCACTTTAAGGATTCAGATGACATAAAAACAAAGAATTTTGCAAAATTTGCTATCTTGATTTTGTCAAAAAGTAGGTCGTTCGGGCGTACGCACGTACATAACAGCTTTTTTAGGGAGAATGTGAGAAAGCGACATCCGATCCGAAAAGTTCTGTCGCGATGCTATTACGTCACATTATGCAATTGTTTTAAAACGCGCTAATTGCACTCTTATTTTCTTTGCCTTACTCAAACGTATTTGAACACCCTTACGTTATTGGTGAATGGAAATATATTTGGTGAGCAAAGAAACCACCATTTAGTTGCTATCGCTACAAGCTTATTTCCAATAACATAGCTGCCGTGATATTGCAAAGCTGACAACTACATTTCAGATGTCACAAACAACCTTAATTTTTTTCATTCATAAAAAGATACTGATCAACATACGCGAAGAAATAATTAATGTTGGTACAGTTAATAGCTTCAAGGCAAAATTGAAAAAAAATGAATCAGTTATTTCCTTGCTGAACAATAATGGATGACAACAAAGTCAGTATTCTCAAAAACATGATGTTTGTAGTAATTAGGTTTTGCTGTATGCAGGCAGACAGCGCTTCCAAAGAGAAGAAGCAAAAAATTTCGCTGCAAGTTAATCTATAAGAGTCATCGTCATTAATGCCAGGGATTTGAAGCAGGCCTAAATTCAAAGCTGTTTTAACGCTGGAGTTCTATTTCATGAAGACTTTTTCTTTATTTTCAAGTTTTAACTAGAGCACAACAGAATATCAAAGAAATCAAAATAATTATTTGTTCTATATAGTCTATCCCTCAAGTGACTAGACGCCTTTAAAAGTATGTGCATCTCAAAAAAGTACTAATAGATCCTAAACAATTGATTGTGAGCTAAAGTTATGTTAAAAATAGGTTTACGGCTCTAGCTGCTGCTTCTCCTGATACTTAAGTAGAACACCATATTTGACAAAAGTGTCATATTCCTTTGCACCGGATTCTAGCACCGACATAACAGTGTTAAATTTGCATTATATACTCTGCTTTCTTTGAAATTCCACAGAGCGCCAGTGGTTGAGTGGCGTCACTAAAATAAAGACTTTTCATCCTGGGAGACACTTTTGTGACCTTCTGCAACTAAGCTGTAACTAGTTTCGAATAGAGATTTTCTTCAATTATTAGTCGCTTCACGAGGGTTATCTTTTGAAATTTTGGGGACACTTTTTGAGTCCGCCCCGGATATCACATGCGTTGACTTAATAGATAGTTTTCTGATACTTTCCCTGCTGTTGTGATTATCCCTCCTCTTCCTCGGGATGGAGGTACGGCACGAACCGTAATACAACTTCACACCGTCAACCTAATTGAATTAGGCTAGGGAAAAAATGGCAGCCCATTTCGAACCAGTCATGAGTGACTGGTACCCCCACCACCAACAAAGCGATTGCCAATGGTGGGTACTCAAGAGTCGCCTTCTTACGACATGCTGGGTTAGCAATTTCACAATTGTAGCCCGGTGAAGTACGAGTACGCCACCTGTCTGCCACATAAAGATGGAGGCACAACGTCAAGTGCCTTGCCCAAGGACACAACAAACAAGCTTGCCGGCTTGTTCCCCACACTATCTCTTTTTTATACTGAGCGTCAAGCAGGGAAGATGTGAATACCATTTTTTAAAGTCTTTTGGTATGACTCGACTTAGGAAATGAACTTCAAGTCTACCGACTGCACAGCGGACGCTCTAACCACTACACCACCGCGCCGGTGATACTTGCCCTTCGATGCCTGTAACGAGAATTTTTGACTTCCTCATTACAGGCATCGCTTGGCAGCAGTAGGCTAGGCATAGAAAAGAAAAACGGCTAAAATCTTTAATGAGTGAAAACGTAGGCTACCTACCTTACAAGTTACATTTGGGGCAGTAAACCAAGCTTTAATATAAACTATTATTCCAAAAATATAAAGTTAATACAATTTCGGTGGAGAGGTGACTTTTAGTATCCAAGTTGCTATTATTGCTACTAGCAATACACCGTTGAACATAATAATACAATATATCAGCAAATTCAAACGTTTCTATTATCAGATTCGTTGTTAGCAGTAACCAGACAATTACGGAGACCGCAGAATGAAGCTTTACTGTTTTTTATCAAAACTATTTTCAAGTTATTTTGTGCTTTCGTTTAACGAAAGTTTTAATGCTGTAAATATTTGTGTATAAATCCTGATGAGGGCGATATGTAGCGCCGAAAAGGTTTGAATTTGCTAAATATATTGTATTATTATGTTCAACGGTGTATTGCTAGTAGCAACAATAGCAACTTAAATATAAAGTTTTTAAAGAGCTTTTTCTTCTTTTGCCACGAGTCTAAATTGCTTTCGAAGCATCCTGATTTTTAAAGCAGGCAGAAGTTTACTCATCCATCTTGTATAATGTACTGGCCCAGGTGCTAAAAATTGTAGACCTCTAGGTGAAATCTCTCCAAAAACATAATTGTTCAAGGTAAGTATCACGTGGTTATTTTGTCACACGGAAAACTTTGTTATGCGATGACGATTGTCATCCGTAATTACTGCACTGACATTCTCTTATGTGACTCCAGCTCAAAAGATGTAACATCAATGAATTCTCAGCGAGCTTTAAATTGCTTAAAAAGTAAACCTTCAAGTCCTAAACTTCCACTCATTGTGAATTTAAAAGCTGCTTCTAAAGAAGTTCCACAACATTATGACGGCAAGCAAGGTACAACAAATCTCTACTAAGTTTCTGTTCCTACAATACAATTGTACCATTTCGACATACCGTGTTAGCAGCAGTGTATCAAACGACACTGCTGCGACATCCTCAGATATGCCCCATTCTTCAAAGGAACGCATTACTGGCTTCACCTGTACCAGCAGTGGTTTTGGGAAATCAAGAAGTTGAATCAGTCAACCCAGGATTAAAGTTGGAAGACGATCGACGTGTTTGTTTGAAATCAAATTTTCCAGAAGTTTTCCATCCCAGTAAGCTGTGATTGGTTCATTTGCATGAAATTCTTTCCAAATATTTTGGACAAATGGAGCTCTTGCATTTTTTCTTGAACGAGCAATTATTCCATTGTTGGTAGCCATAGTTTTCGAGTCATGACAAAAGCTTCTAGCAGTTTCTAGCAGAACAACTGAAGCCTTTCTATCTGTTGCTTGAGTGCAAAAAGTGTAGCCCAAGAGGCTAACCCAGGGCAAAATGAGTCCGAATGACTTATAAGGGAGTTATAAACGCATCAGAGAGAAGTGGATTTGGGGAAGACGGGAGGCAGTCGGTGATTGCGACTAGCCGCTCGGTTAAAGTCGTTCCAACTTGGTAACGTTGGTAACGCTAAGGAAACCATTCGGGTGAAGCACAAGTGAGATAAGGCCGAAGAAAAGCTTTGTAGAGTAAAAGGAGGGACTCCTTAGAGCCCCATGAGAAAGCAGAGATACAGCGTAAAGCCTTGAGAGAGAAACTTGGTTTTTAGCGAAGATAGATGTTTAGAAAAGGAAAGAGTGCAATTGAGGGTGACCCAAAAAAGTCGGAGTGGGATTGAAACAGAGGAGGGGAGTTGAAAAAGAAGAGGTGGGGCTGGAGAATACCTTGATGGGGGTCCAATGAGGAGGAGGTCTCACATTTTTTGGATTAAGAGGATGGCACCAATCTTTATACCAGCGCCCCAATCGAATTAAAGCTCCTTGGTAGCCACCACAGCCGCAGGGATTGAGGGGGAGAAGGATCAAATGGCCAGGTTGTCAGCATAAAGAGAGCAGCTGAACAAGGAAGGCAAAGACGCAGAAAGATCGTGGATGAAAAAGAGAGAAAGATACAGGACCAAAAACGGATCCTTGCGGAACACTTCGACGGACTTGAAAGGAGCGACTTTTGTGATTTTGAAAAACCACGCAAGTGCACCTGTCAGAAAAGAAAAATTGAGTCCAACGAGTAAAGCAAGACGGGAGGCCAAAAGAAATAAGTTTGTAAAAAAAGACGGGCAGTCAGACAGAGTCGAACACATCAATATAAGTTTCGATCGTAGCAAAAATTGTCCGAGAACCCGGCTTAGGTTTAACAAATCTATCCAAAATGGATTGGGAAAGGTAAAAAAACTTGATCGAGAGTAGACCATCCAGGGCGGAAACCGGTCTGGCGGGGAAAGAGAATGGAATTAGATTCCAGAAAGAAGAGTGAACGAAATAGGAGGATGCGTTCAAAAAGCTTTGCGACGCAGGAGATGAGAGAGATTGGCCGGAAGCAAGCAAAAGTGTCGAAAGGCTTTCCAATCTTGAGAATGCAAATAACTGAAGGTGTCTTTCCGATGGCAGAAAAGAAATCCAAAGACCAGGAAAAATTGCAATTATGATGCAGATAATCCATGCCGGAGCGAGGAAGGTGCTTCAGCATGAGATTGGCGACTTTTCTGGACCAGTGGCAATGCACGAGGAGAGGTTTGTGGCAGCTGCGAGAAATTCAGTGGAAGAGAAGGGAAACCAGAAAGAGAAATGAGACTTTTCAGGCCATGTGGCCCCTCAGAGCTCGGACAGGTAACCTCTAGCTATGCAAGGCCATTAGCTGGGAAACAGTAAAGTGGGATCTCAGGTAGTCGGCGTAGACTGATGCCGACCCCCAGGGAGAGGAACATTTGGGGAAGTTAAGAGAGGGTGAAGATGAGAACGAAGAGCCAGCGACATAAGGGAGAAGATAATAGACCGATTTAGGATCAGATTTAAGAGAGAAAGACAAGTATGTCTCCTGCCAAGTCTCAGTCTTGGCGATGACAGACTAGAGGCAGTAATGTCTCCCTGACAATCTTTATCACTTCTATGAGCGGCAGCAAAAGCTTTACGTTTTTCGCTTAAGGCATCTTCCACTTTGGGAGACCACCAGGCATGAAGTAATGGTTTGACGCGGACAAAAGGAATGAAAAATTTGGCCGCATCTAATGCCGGAAAAGTAAAGAGAGCAGCAGCAAAAGAAAAAGAGGAGTATTCCTCTGCAGAAGGACCGTGAAAGTCAATGAAAAAGGCAAATTCGTCACAACCTTTCTGAAAATTCTAGAAAGTGGGCCGTTCGTTGGGGTGAAAGAACGGAGAAAAGGGTACAGTTAATAAAATTGGAAGGTGATCAGAACTCAAGTCTTAAAGCATTATCCAAATGCAAGGGAGAGCAAGAAAGGAAGGAAGAAAGGAGGTATTAGGAGAGGAGTGACTGCCACAGGAGCGACGGAGAAGAGCAGGAGTGTGAGATTATTGAGGGAAAGAAAGTTCGAAGAAATGATCCAATTGAATACTTCTTCCCCAGATACCTTTTGAGTCCTAGAGAGGACCATAGCAATTGAAATCCCACAGAATAGAAAGACTTCTGGAGAAGGAAAAAACGGAAGGAAAGAAAGATTCGATTCTGCTATTTGTCGAAAAAGAGCGCATAGGAAAATATAAACGTTAACGAAAGAAAGCGACAAAAAGTTAACTTCTATTTAGTCCGAGTAGGAATTAAGCGAAGAAAGAGAGAACGTATAGAGTTCAGAGAAGACTAGACCCTGCCTGAAAAAATCGATGACCCCACCACTGGCGTGCGAATCATCGGGAGAAGGAATTCCAGACCGGGAGTGAGTGCAATTAGATCGCAGAGCAGAGTATCCAAGGATCCGGAAAGACGAAGACAAGTTGGGATTGAATTCCTAGATACAGATAATGTCTACAGAATGGTGCGAGATAAAGTGAAGAAGCTCAGCGCTTCTAGCTCGAAGCTTTCCGGCATTCCTTGTAAAACTCTAGTGATTGAGGGAAGAAAGAGGACGCAAAAGAAGTAGAAGAACAACCAGAAACATATAAAGATGAGGAAGATGCAGAGAGAGAAGTGACCAAGTGGGCGGAAGGAAGATAGGATGCTGTGGGGGCGCTTTATTGAAAAAAGGGGGCCAGAAGTGATAGATTAAACAGTGAAAGTATACCTGCGAGGGGACTCCGAAGAGGAAGAGCTCACAGTGTTGAATGGTTGGGGAACCCCAGGAAAAGCAGGAACGCAGCAAGGGGGACAGCTCCAGGAGTGAGAACTGTCTAGAGCATTGAACTTAAAAAAGGAAAGTAGTGAGCACCTTAGATGGATTCGTATGAAGCAAATGCAAGATTGCACCGACCTACCCGTCTAGGTCATATTTCTTGCGCACCCTGAGCAGGGAAAAATGGGTCCTGGGTTAGGGTGAGCGCTTCCACTCATCAAAAAGAGAAGGAGAATAAGAATGAGAGCAAGAAAGTGGCAGGAGAAGAGACTAATTGCTCCCCTTTTGCTGTCCTTCAGAGGGTAACACGGCGAAAAAATGATTGGATGTGAAGAGTGTCCGGAGTAACTGCGACGCTCGGCAAGGCCAACAGCCATTTCGACCCACCCCAAACAGGATTGGGGCCCATCCCATCATGTTAATGCAGCTGTTGATTGTTGCAAGAAAAAACTTCGATTTTAGATATCGCCCGATGCTCAGGCTTTACAGGAATTCTTGCTTAATCTCTCCAAACAAGAATAGGTTCCTAAGCAGTTTTAGTTGCATATTCGCATATAGTCATTTTCTCTTGTAGATAGTATTTGCTAAACACATCCAGTACATTGCGGTTGGAAGGTAGCTTTTTACCTGCAAATTCTTCGACAACAAAACCAAAAGAATGGTATTTGTTTTCGCTATGTGTTGCTCTTTTATCGCACGCAGCCATGATTAATGTAGTACCAGTAGCTCAAAATAATTCCATATTATTTTGACACAGAGTTACAATAAAACATTCGCAAATAAAAGAAAAAAATTTGTAAAATAGTAGGGTGTATTTCCTCAGTTTTGTTGAAGCCTAATCAATAATCATTGGATGGAGTAACAATACGAGATGGAAGGAAACAGCTCAATTGTTCACATTGCTGCAAGTCTACATAAAAATCACTAAGTATCCTACTATCATCTGTAAGCCCATTAACAATAATGATGCCAACCGTAAAAATTGACCATGCTTGGACTACCTCTTGACATTCTCCCAATGATCTAAAACTTTACTTTGGCATTTTCCCACCAAATGGATCCAAGTCAGTGGTGGAAAGCAATGCTTTGCACATTTTCAAAACTAAGGGCCACTCTTTTTATACAGTCATAGAGTCAGCTCAAATACTTACATTGCTGCAAGAATGTAGATTTCGCTAAATAAAACATCTTTACGAAAGTGGAAATACAGGTGAATATAACTTACCCATCGTTCAAAAATATAAAATCGAAACCACTCCGCAAAAGTGGACCCTTGAAAAACATAGTAAAGTAAACAGAACACTTTGAAAGAGAAACTACTAAACAATAAATAGAATACAAATACATGGCAAAAATCTAAGTCAGAAAAAACGAAAACTTCAAGGGGTTGTAACCCCCAGACTCACCTAACTCAAAAAAGGAAAAAATTAAAAAAATGTTAAACAAAAAGCACGACCGATATCGACTAAGGTAGACGCCGAAAATGTCACCAACAATAAGCCAGTTACAAAGTTTTTCCTCCTCTTGTTTTGCTATAGGTAAAAATGGCCCACTTGCGAGAAAACTTCAAACAAGAGCTTTGTTGCTCAATACTGTTATTCTGACTTGTTTGAGTCTTTAACCTAAGTATTTGTCCGTATATTGCAAAACTAGAAAATGAACATTTGCTTACTGATGAGGACCTTGCAGGCAGTGCTGGAAAACCTGGCTAGAAAATTTATAAAGAACTAATTAACTTATCTTCTTTCATCATAGGTCAGAATTAGCAAGAGACATAAATAACATCTCTCCCATAGACGCAGTTGAAGTTTACAAAAATTTAATAGAACTGCGCTTAGAAGAAAGTTTTATCAATCAAACTCGACTGGTAATAGATTCCACGAAATAGCTAGCATGTCTAGTTTTGCCGGTTCACCACAATGACTGAAAACCTACTAATTTCTTTGGCTATAGTTCCGTTTTGTAGCACTAAAGGCTGGTTTCCATTGGGGGTAGATTGCAGGCGTAGCGTGAAAAATTCTTTGTTTTTCTATTCAGCTTCATGCGCGGTTATCCGCGGATTCCGCGCATAAAACTAAATAGAGAAACAAAGAATTTTTCACGCTACGCCTGCAATCTACGCCAAATGGAAACCAGCCTTAAGATTGCGCTTTTGACTCGAACCCGCTTTCAAAAGAGTGCACGCGATGGCAGTACTAGCAGAGAGGCTGTGCTTTTCAAGTCTTCGAGATGACTGTTAGGAAATTTTTTCCCAAATCTGCTTTTTGTGAGTCGGACGCTCTAGCCCTGACACGGGCATGTAGCAATTTATTTATGTAGAAATCACCTCCAACGGAGAGCCGGGATTGACAATGCAGCGATTTAAATTTTGATGTAGCAATTTTGGGTCTATTATGTTAATAGAATAATTTGTTTGAAAACAGCCTGATTAAAAATTCACTTACTTTCGACTCTTCGAAATTTGGCCAATCCGATGAATAATAACGATGCCGTTTCAGATCCCAATAGTTTTCTCTCGTTTGATTTAAATTGAAGCAATCCATTTCATGGATAGAATCAAACAAAAGAAAACAATCAAACAAAAAATTAACGTCTACAATTATTCAACAAAACTCTGCAGCAGTGATTTTACCAACATTGTCAAATCCAATTTCCAAAATTAGCCTACCGATTTTTTGGTGTCCGTTCAAATTGAAGACTATAAATCAACGCCTGAAGACATGACGGATATTCAAAAAGTTAAAATTTTAAATAAAGATACGCATATTGAAGAAAGCGCATAACAAAAACGTGCTGTGAATTAAGAAACAATTACGATAACTAAAGATATGGGTTCAGAACCGCTACAGGCAAACTACGACCCGCGGGCCAAAGCCAACCTGTCGGATATTTTAATTTGCCGCGCCTGATGTTAGCATAAATTGGGGCTTTGAACCAATTCAACATCCTTCTATTTTCATTGCCGCATTCAGTTGACATCAAAACAAAATTCATTTTACTGCAAACACAACCGATCTATTATGTTGAATTTAGGCTTATTCTTTTGTCCCAGCAAAGCATTGTTCATTAGGTTTATGCTTTCGTCATAGCTAAACAATTGTTGAAAATTTGAGATTTTTCAAGCACGCCAATCTGTTTGAGCTTGATCAAACTGCAAGGCTAGCTTAGCAAGGTTGTCAATCTCTCCTAGACGGGGATGGCTAAACTTTTTGTCCCGACTGCCAAATTTGTGACTGCCTGGCCCTGGAGGGCCGGATGCAGTGCGATTTACGTAATCTATGCAAAAATAGATTTCTAAAATGTCGTGTAGTACAAAAATAACAATAAAATCACACCACATGTGCAAGGAGTTTGGCGGGTCGGATTATACTGGTCGGCGGGCCGTAGTTTGGCCACCCCTCCTCCAAGAGTTACCAGGCAGATTAATGGAGGAGTTCTTTAAAATTTTGCAATTGCTTTGAAAGCCAAGCTTACACACGTTACGCTTACATCCAAGAGTGCTAAATAGGTTTATTGTTGTTTTCTAGTAAAATTACAACAATAATTTTATCCAAACAAATGCATCAAAGAAGCGAAAACTTGATTGCGAGGCCAGAGCATTCAAAAAGAAGTGGACAGTTGAACATTTTTTTACTAAAGTCTGATCAATAGCAGTATGTCGTATATGCCAAAAAACGTTGCTGTTTTAAAAAAATACATCTGACATTTCAACCCCAATCATGCCAATATCTTTGCTGCGTATCAACGCCACAACGAGAGGCTACTGCTCAAAGATTAGCAACATATTTTGGGATTATGCAAAGTACTCTATTTGGTGAAATGCTATTCATGACTCAAGCATCAAGGAAAGCACTTTACAGGCTTTCATAATAGTGAAAGCAAGCAAGCCATTCTATGGTGGACAGTTTATCACAGAATGCATGGTAGAGAAAACAGACCTCTTGTGTCCAGATACAAAAAGCAAGCATAAACAAATTGGTTTTTCACTCAAAACTGTAACTCCCAACTCGCCCTATAGAAATAATTGACAAACACTTGGTCAGCTGGTTGAAAGGAAAAGCAGATTCATCTGTACGTTATTCGTTTGCGCTAGACAAAAGGAGGCTAATGACGTAAAAGACACCCGTAACTTTTGATTTTCGTTAGAGGGTAGTATATTTTTTGAAGCAAGTAACTCGAAGAAGCTTATTTACAGGCTAGCGCTATCGCTGCACCAGCCTTTAAAATACATGCACGTGTCTACTACTTTTGCCTCGAAGAGATCTTCAATAACTGTCATTGAAGCGCTAGAACCATAGGCAGCCTTATGACGCAATAAAGGACATTAGGAAAACTCAATTGCTGATACCCTAGAGAGGGATCAACGAAAATTTTCAGATAAGAACTTTTGGCGATAAAATCGCAAATGGGGAAAACATGTGAAGAAGGTCTTTTTCTCAAAGTGTCTAATGTGATTGACAGGCTGAAACCACCTTAGAGCAAACTTTCAAATGTCACTACGGATGGATCGCCAAACTTGATTGAAAAAAGCGTTTGAATACTGAAAGGACTTCAAGAAAAGATGAAAGAAAAAAATCCTGTCATGGATCAAACTTTTTTGCTGTGCATTAATAATGCATTGATTAATAACGCATTAACAATGCGTTACTTAGCCTAATCATGCAGTGAAAGCAGTGGTAAAACTGATCAACTACAAAATGGGAGAACGCTTCACCATCATCACCTTATCAAATACCTTGAAGAAATCAATTGTGGTTATCAGGGTTTGGTTTACCATTCTTATGTAAGCTGGTTAATTTGAGAAAGAATGCAAACACATATGGGAACTTAGAGAGCTATTACCTCATTTTTGATATTTATTAGGAAAGCTGATGACTTTTCCCGAGCAAGGAGACAGAGATTTGTTTTGTGATTTTGATTTTGCCGTGGACGTATTAACAAACATAAATGAGCTAAATACAACGTTGCAAGGAAAAGATCTTTTCGCTCACGAAATCTACACAAACGTAAAGGCTTTCCAATATAAATTGACTCTATTGTCAGAATAATTGTCTAACAATTTTTTTCGCATTTTCCCACGCTAGCGACGCTGAAAAAGGCCCCTAAACAAGCTGCTAAATATAGAAAATCACTGGATGATCTGCCTTAAGAATTCTGACGTGTATTACTCAGTGGTGTATTGCTAAATAGTAAAGTAGGTGGACCATTGGCCTCAACACCTATCATTTTATTACCGATTTTGTTCGCAACAAAGGGTATAACTGTTCGCAACAAAGGGTATAACTGTTCGCAACAAAGGGCATAACTGTTCGCAACAAAGGGTATACTGATTAAAACAAATTTATTTTAAAAAAAGGTATATTTGAAAACATATTTTAGAAAAAACAAAATAAAAAAATTTTGAATATTAAATAAAATGTGCCTTCAGTCAAGCGTTTTCTAGAAGAGTAAGTGGACGGCGATCCACCTCCAATACACCCCTGTATTACTTGATTTCGAAAAACTCTAAAAATCACTTTAAATTGTCTTATCTTCTCCATCACAAATCGCTGTGACAGCAACACAAAAGCTGCAGTTAGAAATGATGGACCTTCAGAGTGACTACGCTTTAAAAGAAAACTTCAAAGTGCTGAAGACCGATGACTTTTACGCTTCACTAAGCGGTACCAGGTTTCCTGAAATTCGAAAGATGGCACAGAGAGTGCTGGTGTTGTTTGGCTTCACATACTTTTGTGAATAGACGTTCAGCCTGAAGAACTTCAAAAAATCCAACCCAGATCTCAATTGATTGATGCACTCATCAAACCTATTCTGACCACTGTCACGACCAAATTAACACCATATTTTGATGTTTCAGCAAATATATAGCTGAAGAACCCTATAATGTAATCAGGGATGTGGAAGCGGTACTACACTTTAAAAAATATAATTAAACACTTCATTGAATAAACAGTTATTACAAGTTCCTTTACCACTTACAAACACTTTTACAACAGTTGTTATATTATTTGTTATATTTGTCATATTTATCCTCCATTCACGAGAAAGCGAATTGTATCACTATACTTTGGACGGGAAGTCCGCACTCGCTTGGGAGTTGCCTTTTTCGAGGTTTATGGGCCACCTGTCTTCCACATAAAGGTGGGGCGTCCCGTTAAGTGTCTTGCCCAAGGACACAACAAGCGATCTTGCCGGCTTGTTCTCCACAACCTTCCCTAAATGCCGAGCGCCAAGCAGGGAAGCTGCGGATGCCATTTTAAAAAGTCTTTTGGTATGACTCGACAAGGGGAATGAACCCCAGGTCTACCGACTGCGAAGCGGGCGCTCTAACCACGACGCCATTAACGCTTCTCAGATCTAAACCGTATGATCACACATTACCGCTCTCAACAATAACCTGCGGTCACAATGAGAAATTACAACGATATAGGGCAGATTTTCCCTCTCTATCCTCAACTAGCTGTGATTTTAAGTTAACTTTAACTCTAGTCATCAACACGGACTTTCTGTCCGTCCCCAAAGTTTTCCCGGTTTCCACTGAGGAACTTGTGCTCCTTCGTCACGCTCGCTGTGCCCCTTTCGTCTTTGCTGCAACGGTGTCGCGTTTCAATAATAATAATAATAGAATTTTCGTTTCTATCTCAATTTTAAATTTGTTTTAAAATTGAGGCAACGTATGATAATCGCTCGGATAATTAGGTCTGACTGCAACTTAATAAAACTTGGAAAGGATTGGCTTCCACTAAAAACACCTTAAACCACGTTCAGAACAGAATAATGTATTCACAGAAATAATACTTCACGACTTCAAGCTTCTTCGCTCAACGATCTCAGAATTAATCACTTTACTACACAATCAGAAAACCGCCAAAACTAATTTCACCAATAACTGATCAATATTCGCCACGTCAACAGAATCCACAATAAATTATTAATATCACAACAAAACAATATCCCTTCTTTACTCTGTCAGTCAATCTCTCTCTCCCCATTACGCACTTTTCTACTACTCCAATCTATCTAAAATCCGGTAGCCTTATATATAAATCGAAAAAAAACAATCCAGAAAACTCTAGAACGACATCACGTGAAAAAAGAAAAAAAAAGCCCTATTAGTTGTGTAATCGGTTACATAATCGGCTAACGAAATTCTTCGAAGAAGCTAGAATCACTAGATCAATCTGGAATTTTATTATGTCATACACGATTGTGACGTAATAAAGACGTACTTACAGCAAATCCAATTGCGAGGCAAAAAGCTCTTTTTTTTCTTAATCAGTAGCCGAGCGAACAAATGATACAGCACTTTACACATATATGAAAACTACTCTTACAAGACAAATTTCTTTATTCGTGACAAACGGACACAGCCTACTGTTAAGCTCTTATCAATTTATAATTGGCAAAATCGAGAATCTTTATTGCAGCGCCTGCAGACACTCGTCCCAGGACACCTCTCATCTCATTTTGCACTGTCCAGCTACGGACTCTTTGCACCTCTCGCTCTTTGGCGACTCTCTATCTCTCTACGACCTCAGGTCCAAGCCTTTGGTAGTTGCCCAGCCTCTGGGGCTTGATGGTCTTCTGCCATGCCTCCATCCCTCGGAAGGGATCAAGTAACAATAACAGGAAAATTAAAATTACAGATCCACTATTACGTAACAAAGGGAGTTAGCAAATTCAAACGTTCTTAAAGTTGTAAACAGAATTACGTCACAATTTGCAACTTGCTATCACAAGACTCCATTACTAACTATTTATATACACGGAACACCATGACATATAAGAATTCAATATACTGAAATAAGAAATAAATACTAATAATAAACGAAGAACCTTCGCGGTCCCCTCACAGAACCTTTAAAACTCACTAAACACAACTGCATGTTTTGCGAAATCTCTGTTGAAGAGCACTGATGTAGAATAATCAAATTGTTTCCATCGTGAGTAATTTTTGTTTCAACGTTTTCAACCCCCTAACCAAGACTAGTTAAGTTTAATCAAATCATCCTTTTATTGGCTTCGTTTCATTGTCCAAACTACCTTTTTCTTGACCGTAATAGATATAAAATGTGATGCTAGTATTACTTTTTCTTTTTCTCTCGCGCTACTGATATCGCACGTTCATTCAGATTTATAACGTAACTTCACCGTTTAATCTACATCGGGAAATGGACAAAACTTTTTCGCCAAGTTACTCTTCAAGTCAAATAACCTAGGTGGAAGCGGAAGCGGTAGATTTTTCGCGTTTCCGCTTCCACAGAAAAAGGACCGCTTCCGCTTCCTGCTTCCGCTTCCACATCCCTGAATGCAACTTTGGTGCAAATTATGCTATTGCTAGTCCAGCGTTCACAAGTTAAGTATTGTAAATAATTTTGTTCATGAACTGTAGCCAGTGGCGTACAGAGCGGGGGAGAACGGGGCATCAGCCCAAAGCATCCAAGGCAAAGAGACATCTAGCCTAAAGAGTAAAATTCAAAAAAATACGTTTTATTAAAACTTTGTTACTGCCGGGTGCTTCTGCGCACAACAAGGCTACTAATACATTCTGTATAGATTTGATGAGAACTTGCTTGAGGGGGCATGCAAAAGAATGTTAAGTTACCCGATAGAGAAATAAGGCATTGCAAACCGTTAACAATATGTCAAATTTCCAAGAAACTGCCCTGCTGAGCCTTTCAGATTTGTGTTGTGTCTGCTTCTTGCACAATATGGTTGTCTACAATTGTTTCGGCTTAGTTCATGTTTTGACTGATAGTCGTACAATTTTTCAAATAACTCAACAATACTCAATTTAATCTGCACAAAGTCCAACACCTTATGATTTAATACATAAATCAATTGTGGCTTTGACATACAACTTGCATTGAAACGTAAAGTCTTTCACGGTTACTTCATTTAGGTATCAGCGTGGTTTGGCCTTTTTATGAATTTAGGCTTCTAGGTCTTAGAGTTTAAACGTGATACAAGCATTATCTGTGGCAATCTTTTCTTATAACTGAAGCAGCATCTTTCTGGTGGAGGTGGTCAAACGAAAAAGTGTTTATTTAACGCCTGAGGAGGTAAAGAATGCAATTGACTAAAGTAGTTTGTGTGAAATCTGTGTGAAATGCGAAGTCTATTTATGGCTTGTGCTGGCATTTTTGGGTCTTGTGTTAGTGAAGCGAGCATTATATTTTCATTGTGGGGGCGCGCATTTAAACTTAGTCACGAACGCTATTTAGCAAAGATAAGCTACTGAAGCTGAGTTTACGTGAATGGTGTGATTATACCTCACAGAAAAACTTCTACTGTACTGTGTCAGCTTTTGGGTTGAAACTGCTTTTGAGAATGGGCCAAGTGGATTTTAATACTTGCAATCCAACACAAAATGTCTGGATCACTATTACGATTTTTTCCGCATTTCTTTTTGCATCGTGTATGTCAGTCGCGGAGGTTAATGATTTCCCTAAGCTCCGCTGTGGAGATTAGTGATTGTCCTGAAGTGCAAGTACGGAGTGTCTCGAGTTAACTGTCACTCAATAGTGCATCACTGCCGAAGGAGCACTTCAACTAGCGTGTGCTGTATCACTTCTCACGGATTGTATTTGCAACTGCTGGCTACAGTCAAATGTCAGACGAAATTAGTACAACTCCTCATTTAGATTTCAAATTTTACTGCCGAATATTCATTGGTTTCAGTTAAATAGCAACTGAAAATACTTAACAGGAATGTAGGAGTGCACTGTACGAAAAATTTGAAGGTCTGTTAATTGGTGCCAGCATAGTAAAACTCAGGCTCGAAACTTTAATTGTATTACATGACCCACATTCTAGGTATTTTAGGCATCTCTTAGAAGAATTGCACAGTAAAAGCACAGACGCGGTGCAAATAACGGAAAAATACGGATTTCGAGATGTAAATATAGCAAATTTATCCGGACTAGGTCAAAATGCAGATTAAAAAGATCTAGATTATCTTAAGTCGTTTCTTAAGAAACCCATAGGAAATTAATTATTCCGCTAATTTTATCCGGATACGGCGAAAATCCGAATAAACAAAACACTACTGTAATTTTAAACTTGTTAAATCCTCTTCAATGATTTTATTCTTTAACTAATTTAATGTTCCTGTTTCTTGTAGTCCTATAGAGTAATATTTTTCATCAAATACATTGTTTCATTACTTTTATAACCCTGATGAACCAGGTGGAGCGCAGAACAGGGAAAAAAGAGAGCGAGAGCAGAGTCTCAACAAAGAGAGGCGTTAGAAGTGTGGCTAAAAAGAAGTTGAGTGGAAGTAGATAAAACAAGAGATAAGATGGCGGAGAACTCTATGGACACCAGTATGGTGTCACAACACAACAGTAATAATGATAATGACTATATTGTTTCTTCCCCGTCTCCGTGTCCAGATGATGATAACAATGAAGAAAAAAATTTCAGCACATTTTTGCATAGAAACAATTTTGGGTATTTGAAAAAAGCAGTTCCAGATAAATTGAAGATAACAATAATACAACATGGGCCAGAAAAATATCAAAATAAAGGGAGTGCATATGCTAAGAAGGATGGGAGACCCTTATCCCAGCAATGGTTTCACAAAGTTTCCACAAATGGAGATTCTGTGGCAAGGAAATGGTTGGTGTACTCTCCATATCGGAAAGCATGTTACTATTTCTTATTTTCTAAAGACCAGTTGTCTTCAAACTTTAGCAAAGAAGAAGGCTTCTCCACTTGGAGAAAGTTGAATTTACGAATAACATACCATAAAACAAGTCCTTCTAATACGGAGTGCATGAGAGAATATTTGAACCTAGCAGTTTAACTTCATCGATCAGCTACGATAGATACTCAACTTCAAAGACAAATTTTTGCTAAAAAGAAGAAATGGAAAGGTGTAACTGAACGGATTCGCGACGTTATTTCGTATTTGGTAAAGCAGAATCCAACCTTATATGGACATCAAGGAGAGAGGATATCTAGGTTATCAGAGCCTGAGGAAACAATAGGTGATAACGCCCATGTGGGAAATTTTTTAGCAGCAATCAGGCTTTTAGCGAAGTACGATATGATGTCAGCTGAACATGTGCAAAGTGCCAATGAGAAAGCAAAATGTATCACAACAGAAGTCAGAATAAAATAGTCGATCTCCTTGGTGAAACTCTCAAGAAAAAAATAATTCCTGAAATAAAGGATACAAAATATTTTACATTAATGTTGGATTCAACTGAAGATATTGATCACAAAGATCAAGTTTATCAAATTTTGCGCTATGCACATATTGATAAAAACAGAAATGCTGAAATAAAGGAGACATTTTTGAGATTTCTCAAATCTACAAAAAAGATGCAGAAAGCTTGGTAAATAAAATTCTACAGAAATTGGCAGAAGATAAAATTTCCATCACTGACTGCCGTGGTCAAATATATGACAATGCAACAGTTGTAGCTGGAATAAAGGGATGTGCTCAACAAAAAATTCTGAAAGTAAACCCAAAAGCTGTGTTTGTAAATTGAGAGAATCATAGCCTCAATTTAGCTTGCGTCCAAATAAGTGATGTATATGCTATTGCTGTGACATTTTTTGAAGTTCTGGAGACATGGTTCACTTTTTTCTTTTACATCTTGTTGGGAAGTGCTAAAATCCTTATTTTCCGGACTGTGAAAAGACGATGTCAAGCAAGATGGAGTTTCAAATGTGATACCGTGGATATAATCGACGAAGAACTTGACAAAGCTATTGCAAGCCTTGGACACTTCCTGGAAAGAGTTTTTTGGGGGATACCAAAACTGATGCAGGAGTACTGCTTAACTCGATCCAACAGTTTCCTTTTATATATTTGTTAAATGTTTGGTTGAGTATCCAATTTTGAAATTAGTGGACAAAGTTTTAAAGCGTTTGCAGGATCCAAAAACGGGGTTCCACGAGGCTTTTTGTGACCTAAAAGGCCTTTTACAAAACTTGAATTTGAAAAGTGAAGAATTTATGTACAAGGCTGCATTCAGCAAATGAATATTATGAGAAATGGGAATATTAATTGCACAAATAAGAAGGAGAAAAATGATGCCAAAAGATCAGCAAGAGATAGTGGACTCACAGCACAACAAGAAATAAATAAAGTTATGGTAGACATTGTGAATCAATTCAAAGTTGAAATTGAAGGTTGCAGCGTTCGCCTTAAAAACCTCAAAGATCGATTTGCATTTCTCCTGAATTGGAAGGCAGTTTCCGTTGAGCATTAACAAGAAAGACAAAATTTAAGAAAAGTCTGTTTGGACTTTACAAATTATTATGGCAATGATGTTGCAGCTTTTGAGTAATATGATGACATTATTGACTTTTGTACCGTATGCTTCTTAGAGCTCAGGGAAGTGCAGTTTCCTCGAATCCTAAGCATGCACTTAAGTGTTTAGTACAATTTGGAAGGAATGTCTTCCTAACATTGGGTATCGCATACAGGTTACTGCCGACCATAGGATTTTCAATCGCGAGTTGTGAGAGATAACTTTCGAAGTTAAAATTGATAAAAACATTCTTAAGATCTTCCATGTTACAGGAACGCCCGACAAACTTGGCTTTGATGAGTATTGAAAGAGTATTCCTTTCAGTCGATGTAAGAAATAAGGTGATGCAAGCATTTTTCAATACAGCGCGTAACAAAAGTTTAAGACCACCTTGTAATTTTTGCAAAAAATTGAATACTTTTGTTTTTCAGACATTTTATTCTCAAGCAATTAACATTAATTTTTCCATTCAAGCTCCCACACATTACAAACAGTTCTAAAACAAAAAAATTATGCGGAATCTTTGTTGACTATGAGTATTTGTTGTGTCCTCCTTTGTTCTTAATCACAGTCTGTAACCGTCGTGGCATGTTGTGTATCAGAGTTTGACAATACTCGGCCGCTATTTCAATGACCCAAACTTTTTTTTTTATCACATCCACAAATCGTTTGGCAGATGATAGTTGCTTTTCTGCGACCCCATCTTTAAGAATTTTCTAAAGGTTTTAAGTCGGGGCTATTTCCAGTTTATTGCAAAACTTCCACTTTCTGATTTTTTAAAAAATTACATATAATTCTTGACCTGTGGCATGAGGTGAACTAATTTAGCATCACTTTTTATTAATTTAAACAAACTTAAAATTACACATGGTCTAAATCAAATAAAAAATCATTAACAACCATAACTATAACTAATAAAGTACGTCAACCAAACAATCCAAATACAGCCCACCATGCAACAGATATAACGCGAACAAACAAGGCGCAAGCAATCAACGCGGTTACGCCCTAAGGCAAGCCACATCAAGTTGCACGTTGATTACTACTTCATAAGGCACTATCATGCATAAAAACCCTACACTGATGAATGTCCATATGAATTTTCAGCTTATCTTTTAGTTGTTCCAAAAAATTTTTATCGTTCATGGTTGTACCAGGGAGCAAAAAGTACAAACCAGCTGACCTATTGCATGACATGAACCTCAGATCATTTGGCTTGGGGGCGTTTCTCAGCTGAAATTGTGTACTTCTCATTGAATCTCTTTCCTTTTGGTCGACGAACATTTTGCTTCCTTCCGCAAACTGCTAAATGGTAGATTTATCAACTGAACAATAATTTATTCCAATGTCCAGTGGTCAATGTTGATTTGCTTTAGCAAATGCTAAACGTTTGACTTTCATAGGTTTAATTATTAATGGCTTTTTAGCGGGTTTTTGTGATTATAATCCGAAATCGTAGGTCACTCGGCGAGAAACAGTCATGCTACTCACTTTGACGCCCTTTGCTATTAATGCAGATTGTACTTTCTTTGGTATACCGCTTCTTTTTAAGTCACTGCAACTACCCCATAGTCTCAAATTGACGATTGCTGTGTGAGCTGTTGTTTTGCTGACATTATATTTCGCACTACTTTTGCGTTTTGAGTAGCCTTTTCTGTATAATGTTACAATCTGAGCAGGTTGAAGTTAACTGAGAGACAATTCTTTGCCCATTTTCGCTGCTCTAACTGATCACAAAAGAACCTCAAATCTGTCTCCCTAAGCAACAAAAAGCAAATGAAATTTCATTTACTGATTTCAAAGAACACTGCCGTGCCACGATCACACAAGAAAGTACAAGAATGGGTATTACAATGTAAAAAAATGAATTACTATGTCCCAGTAAAAAAATACATTTTTTTCAAAAGTGGTTCTAAACTTTTGTTTGGTACTGTAGAAGAGCTTATTTGGGAAAGAGAACTAGTAAGCGTAAGTTTGCAACTGAATTGTTTGTATGTTCCATACTTTAATATAAAAAAATACTTCTTCACGTGTTCTGAGTAATGTTTTTAGAAATTCGTTTACGATTTAGAAAAACATAAAAGTGTAGCATTGTAGCAAACGTCATGGTTGTACAATTTCACATAATATTTATAATAAAAAATGTAGACAACTATATCTCCTATCATGCCTCATAAGTACTTTCAATTTTGGTGGGCATATTAGATATTTATTTACATTCATAAACACAATATCTAGTTTTTTTACGAAGAAGAATACTCCTTAATAGACGTATTGTGTTTATAATCACATGCCTCTGGTCCATGGAAAAAACAAATAAAACAAGCAAAATAGTGTAAAAAAAAACAACTGACATCAAAAATAAATAATAATTTTTTAATCGTTTTGAATATAAATTCCCAAATCCTATTTGTTTGTGGACACTGCTGTAGTTTTAACGAGTTTCATATACCTGTCTTTCTCAGTTCTAGACTAGAGTTAGGGAGAGGGCACACAACCAAGAAGTTGGCCCCGAGCATCATCAGATCTCTGCCAGCCCCTGATTGCAGCTTAAACACTTATTGTCCATGTGGTCGCGAGCCGCGCCTCGCACTTCATCGAGCTACCTTGCCAAACATCTTTTCGTTCTGTTTTTATTTTTTTTGTTGGTTTGCTTTTGGTGGCTCAGCACCTTACTCCCGCCACTGGGTGTGATTCTAGTTTTTACTATGTGTATTCGTGTATTATTATTGCATGTGTCTAAAATCACACACAGATATTTTTTTTTATTAGGGCTAGATAATGTTTATTTTTTGTCTTCTCATGGTTGCTCGTTGATCGGCTTGCCTTTCCCGCCATCATATTGTTGTTCTATTGTTTTTATTCATGTGACGCGCGCAGTGTCCTGGTTTGTATAAACGTCTGCAGCGATCTAGTTTTTGGTGACGTTTGCAGTATTTTGTTGCCGACCATACGGTCGGAGATTTTCTGCTCTCTTTTGCTCTTGATCATCGTAGAGGACGGACGTGATTCTGATTGTCTGACACAACTGAGTAATCGGAGTTTACCATCAATGCAATAAAACATTACTGTCGTGCTTCCTTCCTTGTGACTGCCATAGTTCCCAGCAATTGAGGTTCAGTCAGCACGCTCTTGCTCAAAAGAACTTATTTTCTACAACGTTATACGCTCACATGGTCAGCTTACCAAAGTCAAAAAAATCTTTTGCCCCTGATCCAAAACGTTTGCGCACTCCTGCTCTTACGAGTAAACGACCGCGTCTGAATAAGTCTGTTATCTTCTGTTAACCCCCGAAGCTGTGCTTTTTTGCTTGCATAAACACAAATCTATTTAATTTTTTTCTACTTGCGCTACTACATCACTGAGTAACCAAATTACATCACTTGCTATCTCGTGATAGCAGTGCAAATTTGCATTAAGTAATCAATTTTGCAAAGGTATGAATAAGAACCAGTCCCGTAGCACTCCAACTTCGGCCCCCCCCCCAAAGTAAGCGCAAGAGCCCCTGCGCACAGGTCATATCACTTTAGAGGTCTAAGATTGAAAAGCTGCATTAAGAAAATACACCACAAATTGTACATAAGTAAACAGGCTAATGTCAGAATAAAGCATGCCGATACCGAAGGTGCAAGTCATAAAAAATTCGGCACCGATGCCAGAGTTCAGTAGGACATTTATGCAGACACTGCGAAACGAAAGCAATGACACTGAAAAACATGAAAAAGTTATAAAAACACAGTATCATTTAAATAGTCTGGAGCGAACCTTTTATTCGCAAATGCTGTTATGACATTGTCATAATCAAGAGATCGGGCGCAGTCATTTTTGATTGACAACATGGCTAATGAAGATAGTATACTGTCTGTCATAGACGTTCTATTAAAAGTTTTGATCAGTTTCAATTTGCTGAAGCTTCTTTCAGCGCTGGCAACAGTCACGGGGCAAGTTAGTAAGATTCGAAGTGCGATGTACACATTCGGATACAATTCAAATAAATGAGTCTTTAGAAGATAGTTCAGAAAGTCTTGAGCCGTATTGAGATTGCGTTTTTTTTGTAAAATTAAAACAAACCGCTGTAGCTCAGCGCTCATTTCATCAGAATCAATGTCATCGAACTTTTTTTGGAACTCTTTACAGCAAGTAAGAAGAGCATTTTCTTGTTGCACAAGCAAAAGTTTGTCTCGTGTGTACAAAAACGAAAAGGCGGAAGAAACCTCACGTAACAAATTAAAGCGCTCCTTTATTGACACAATAGCCTGGTCTACTAATGGATAGAAAAAGTTGCTTTTAAATTTCAGTTCAGGAGTAGCTCGTTGTTCCTCTTCACCTTGGTAATCAAACAATCTTCTTTTCTTTCCACTTCTTGACGGAGGAAAAGAAGGATCAATATCCAATTCCTGTGCTATTTCAACAGCAGATGTTGCGGCACTGTCATAACCCGTTGTGCGATAGTTTTGCAAAAACTTTTCAGTTGCCTGGATTTCCGTTTCCATTGTATGAAGGGAGACTCCATACGATTGAAGAATCTTGCTTGCTTTATTGACTTGGAATAGGATATCATACCAAATAAACACCGACAAAAGAAAACTCCATTTTGATAAATGAGCTATCAACGATTTTGTTTCTGAGGCAGCTCTTCCATCTTTTCGTTCTATAGAAATGGCTTCCAAGTCTTTCAGTGCCAGCAACACCTCTTTTAAATTGTATCGAAGAGGTTTGATGCATTTAATTCTGCTTTCCCAACGAGTATCAGATTGTGACTTTATGGACAGCTCCACATGTTTCTTCGAAATTTCCCAACGCTGAGCAGAGGAAGAAAACAGCACATACAACCTTGTAAGTACTCCAAAAAATGTCAATGCTTCCGTCGATCAATTAGCACTGTCAACAACAACTAAGTTAAGGGTATGGTTTGCACAGGGCACGTAAACAGCTTTGGGATTGATGTCTAGCATTCTTGCTTGGACCCCAGAATGTTTTCCTTTCATGTTAGCACCATTATCATATGACTGACCTCGACAATCAGACAATTCGAGTTGCAGTTCGGTCGCTTTTTCTAAGAAAGCGTCCAACAAGCCTTTTCCAGTACTGTCACTTATTCTCAAGTAGCCAAAAAATGTTTCTTTAACAACAGCAGCTTCTTCATTACATAGTACATAACGGATAATGACAGACATTTGTTCATGATGTGACATATCTGGAGTGCAGTCCAAAATTATAGAAAAATATTTTGCCAATTTCAATTGCTGTAAATTTTCTTTTTCAACTTCTGTCGCTAGCAATTCAATTAGTTTATTTTGTATGGTAGGACTCAAATAGTGATCTTTAGTGTTTTTATTCTTGATTCGGTCTTGAAGCTCTTTTAGGATCGGATCTCTTCTTGCCAAAAGCTCAAATATACCCAGAAAATTTCCATTGTGAGGAGATCCTAAGACTTCTTCAGATCCTCTAAAAGCAAGATTCCTTTCCGATGGAAACAAGGCAATGTCGATAAGTCTCTCTAAAACATTTCTCCAAAAACGTCTTTCATTGAAAAAAATATTCATCTCGCGTTTGTCGATAGTGGATAAATTTCTTATCCCTTCAGCTAGCAACATCCATTGACTGCAGCATTCTTGGTGGGAAAGGCCGTTTTCATGGTCTTTCAGTTTTTTCGAAAAACCCTCCCATGTATTTATACCACTACAAAAGGGGCTTAGTGTTTTTCCAAATAGCTTACAACAAAAGCAAAAAACTTGATCTGATTCCCCAGAATAAACTAGCCACGACCGTGAAACACTTTCACCATTAGGTAACACACGTTTATAATGGTTGGAGGAAAAACGTCGCCTTGGAGTTGTGTTATTATATGGAAAATTCATTATTAGTTCATGTGGTCCACGCTTTACTATATCACATCGTTGAGCATCAGAAATACTTTCAGGCCATTTACACGGGTCATCAGGGATAGGGGTAAATTGAGATTCAGTTATTTTTGATATTGAAGGTTGCGTATTGGCAGGTAAATCACAACTTACATTTTCTGGAAATTCACAATCACTTTGATGCTGATCGTCATAGTCTTTTTTTTCTTGTGCACTATAGTTTTCTTCATCCCTCTCGGTACTAGTGCCAGGTCTACTCTGCTCAGTAATCTTGAAAAAATCTGTCATCTTGGGCAATTTCGCTACAGCATCTCGAGCAGTGGCTGCTTCTTTTCTCTTTTGAGCACCACTTTTTGAACGTTTCATTCTATACAATGTCAATAAAATACTTTATCTGCACTCTGCAGTGTATATATATTGTCCCGGTATTTATAGCCAAACAGAATTCCAGACCATTCTATGATTGTTGCGTAACAACGGCATTGTTACGTCAATCGAATATTCAAGATTCTACCAGAAAATCAATCGAAATATTCTAGAGTGGTTCTTAAACTTTTTCGTATGCTTTACCCTTTTAACAAAGATGATTATCAGATTTACCCCTAATATATAAAATGATGCTCATTTATTAAAAAACTAAAGAAACAAATTACATCAGTTATATTTAATGCGACGGATGCACTTGCTTTTTGGCAACGAGTTGTTCAATATCTGGTAAAGTAGTGGATAATGCACAACGAATATCAGATTCAACATGAAGTCGGTTTCTTGCGTTGGATTTGATAGCAAGCAATGCAGAAAAGCCACATTCGCATAGGTATGTTGAAGAAAACGGAACCAGAATATTCAGAGCTTGAATACCTATCGTTGGATAGCAATGTTGCATTTTAACCCAAAACTCCTCTAGTTTGCAAGAGTGAAACTCATCTTTTGCAAAAGAATCGTTTGTTAATTCTATAAATTCTTCTTGGATTGCTTCAGGAACATCTTTCACTTTATGTACAAAAGGATTTCTTACTACTTTCATCAAAATGCTACCAGTATTTATCTCGGGAAAATATCGTTCAAATTCATCCTGCAAGTTTCGAAGATGGCTGATAATGTCCTCCTTCAAGTTTTGATTGAAATCATCTCCAGTTATCTCAGTCAAGCGGTGAAATGAGGCAAAATTATTATTTTCTGCTCGTTGCCTCCAAAGATTGAGCTTTACCACAAACGCATTGATGGCATCACTGTGCACGATTATGTTAGTTCTTGGGCCTTGCAGTTTTTTGTTCAGTTGATTTAATACTTCAAATATGTCAGCAAGGTAAGCTAAGTGTGTAGAATATCCGTCTCCACCAAATTCCAACAAAAGATCGTGTTTTTGTTTTACAAGTAAAAACAACTTGACTTCTTCTCTTAATTCGAAAATGCGTGAGAGCATGTTCCCTTTTGTTAGCCAGCGAACTTGAGTGTGATATAAAAGTGCACTATGATCAGCATCCATATCTTTACAAAGCTTGCTGAACAGTCGAGTGTTGAGTGCTGAACTTTTTACATAATTAACGACTTTAATTACCACAGACATATGTTCGTGAAGTCTTCTTGGAATGGTTTTTGAAACAAGCGCGGCTTTGTGAATCATGCAATGTGTTCCTTGAATTGCTGGATTTTTTTGCTTTACCAGGGAAATCAATCCAGATTGCGCACCAATCATGGCTGGAGCACCATCAGTGCATACCCCAACAAGCTTACTCCAACTCAACTTGGTTTTGTCAAAAAAGTCAATCAGCATTTGAAAAACATCGACTGCCTTTGATGTTGTTTCCAAAAGTTGACAGAACAGAAACTCCTCATTAATCCTTTCATCTGCAACATATCTGACATAGACAAGTAGCTGTGAGAGATTGGATATATCGGTGCTTTCATCCAGCTGAAGAGCAAAAACAGGAGAGGAGCCAATCTTCGATAACACTTTGCTCTTAATATCATCCGACATTTCATGGATTCGGGATTTTATTGTGTCATTAGACAGTGATATTTGTTTCATTGTTTGAGATGCTTTTTCTCCCAGCACCAACTTCACACTTTCCAGTATGCCAGGTTTCAGAAGGGTTTCACCAATATTATGTGGCTTTTTAGTTTTTGCCACATGCAGAGCAACGGCATATGATGCATGTACAGCAGCTTTGGTAGTTTGCCAAAACATTCCAGTTTGGTCTAGTTTTTGTCTTTTCAGACTGGACAGTTTTGACTCAAAAAAGGACCGGTTTTTGCTTATCATACTTGGATGAGCATTTGCTAGGTGTTGTTTTAAAGGAGCAGGTTTCATGGTACTGTTTGAAAATGTTTTCATGCACACAACACACTGAGGAATTTGAAGACCATCCTCAATAAGATATGTAAATCCAAAATCCAAAGAATTGTCCTGGTACTTTCTCTTCTTTTGTGACATGCTATTTTAAGACTAAATTTTATGCTGCGAATAAATAAAAGTAATAACAAAGAAAGGTTGAACAGCTAGGCTAGGCAACGAAGAAAAGCTGTAGTTTCTTGGTTGCTAAGCTGAATTGTCGCTACTTATTAATAAAGCACTCAACACCGCTATCGCTGAACTTTCTAGGCCTAAACTGCACAAACATTAAACTTAAAACACACTGTTGGCTCGCAGACACGTTACCTCAATCATTGCCTAAAAAGCTGATGCAATCAAACAGTAAATGACGTAACAATGAGGCAACTAAGATATAAGGATGTTACCAATAAAAATCACAAATTGTAGCGCTAACAAGTATCAATTAGCGAAGCATAGCGTTACCGACATTAACAAAGTACAGCGTTTGTTGCTCATTTACCCCTGAAACGAGGAAATTTACCCCCAGGGGTAAATTTACCCCAGATTAAGAAATACTGAATCTAGATTCTGCGAGATAAAATGACGTTGCATTCACTTATGATGTCACAAGCCAATTTCTTCCTACAGTTTAAATCGATGGCGTAGTGGTTAGAGCGTCCGCTTCGCAGTCGGTAGACCTGGGGTTCATTCCCCTTGTCGAGTCATACTAAAAGACTTTAAAAAATGGTATTCACAGCTTCCCTGCTTGGCGCTCGGCATTTAGGGAAGGTTGTGGAGAACAAGCCGGCAAGTTCGCTTGTTGTGTCCTTGGGCAAGGCACTTAACGGGACGCCCCACCTTTATGTGGAAGACAGGTGACCCATAAACCTCGAAAAAGGCAACTCCCAAGCGAGTGAGGACTTACTGTCCAAAGTATAGCGATACAATTCGCTTTCTCGTGAATGGAGGATAAATATGGCAAATAAAAAAACAAATAAAACAAAACAAAATCGGTTGTAAACAAGTCTGCTGAACTGAAAATAGTCACGTAGCCAAAAATGCATTTCAGACTAACTTGGGCCCCCAAAGTTGGCCTGGGCCCCCCCCCAATTGGGGGTTTGGGGGGCGGCTGCTACGTCTCTGATAAGAACGCGAATTTTGTTATCCGAAGTCTTTTATTACTCCCATTATACTACGAATACATGACCAAATTAATGCTTTGCGTATACCAGCATTTGATTTATCAGACCATGACGGTCGTAAGTTTTTTTTATGATTGCTGGGTTGAGTACTTATCAATTGATATTTCTAATTAGGATAGATTGCATACTAGTTGTATCATTACCTATTGGTATCTGTTATAGTGGGCATATTGCATCAAGTCTCAGGTTTAATCCTCTTTAATAGAAATGAAAAGTATTAACTAAATTAGCATTGTGGTGGTTTGTGCATGTGCTTCCCAGCTGATAGATTAGGTTTATTTTCTGGGCTATCGGTATATATACATGAGAAAGTGACTATTTTGCTGTCAACGGCATTTAATCCTCGGAGGCTATTTTTCCGTCACCGTTTAGGTGTATTTAAAGAGGCATACTTATGACAACTGTGATAGTTTGACTGTGGTGTAGTGGAAAGGGCAGCTGCATTGAAATGTGAAGATTGTGGGTTCAAATGTTTGCTGCAAGGGTACTTTGCCAAAGCCGATATTCACTGAAAGGGGGCCCTGGTATGTAAATATACAGTGGAGTGAACACTGGGGGTGCAATTTTTTTAATTCATAATAGAAATTGACCAATCAATAGCACCAAGTTTAATACCAGTACCAGTATGCCATTAAAATTGACCAATCTCAAATGTATGATGGCAAAATAGCTTCCAAAGGGAAAATGCCGTTAATGAACAAATAGCCACTGTCTATATGTAACTGTAGGTTTTTTATATTTAATTTTGCACGTTTTTTGTTCTCAAGCAATGCTGTACCAAAATTTTTGTCCACTTGAATATTTATGTAGTGTTGCACAGTATACCTTGTGGTGTGAACGTCTGCTTTTGTCCAGATGGTTTGTTTTTGTCCTTTTTCACAACAGCATATATGATTTTGGTGAGTTATTTGTGGAAAAAATCAGATTTTCAAACAACAACATATACTCTTATGCATCATATAAACAACTAAGCAGATGAAAATTTTTGTGCAAAATGCTTGAGAGCAAAAACACGAAAGCAAACAAAAACGTATAGCCTACTGTGTACACCAACTTTTTCCTAGTTTTGTCTGACATTTATTCAAGAGCTTTGGTGTTACAGTCAACTTCGGATATAAGAGATCTGCCAGGACCAGCATAATCAGTCTCTTATAACCGAATTCTCTTATAACCGACTTATAAGTTTATATTGAAAATCATTTGGGACCTTTTGCGTAGTCCCTTATAAGCAAAAATCCCATATATCTCAATCTCTTATATGTGAAGTTGACTGTATTATTGCTTTGTTATTTTTTATGAAATTAATTGGTATCTGTTTGCTGTTGCCAGATCTATTATACACTGATTGTGTAGTTAGCAAGCCTTCAATTTTTGATATTACCCTTACTTTGCCAAATAAATATAAAATAGCAGTTTTTCAAAAATGTTTAATGAACACTAAACACCAAGTAAATGCACCATCTTGGCTACTTTTGTTAATTTTGTTGGTGGACTTCATCCTACTCTTGTAGGCTGCCACTAATTTCATCTCATATTCCCACTGCAGATAAACAATGAGGATTGGGGTTAGGCATAGTTAAGAGCTAGGGTTAGGTTTGGTCTTTATAGTTAAAATTACTTTAAGGGTTACTTCAGATCAGGGTTGAATATGGTTAGGGTTAAGTTTAGTTTTGGAGTTAGAATTGCAATTGCCATATGACAAAATTTATTTAAGGTTTGGGTTAGTCAGGGTTGATTAGGGCTAGCTTTAGATTTAGTTTTAGAGTTAGAATTACGTTTACAAAGTGATTATATTATTGTGACTAATGACCATGTGATGAAATAACTGGCAACCCACTTACAATGTAGGATGCTAATAAAACGCAAAAATCCTTACATTAATCTGTGCCCCAATTTACATGATCATCAACATTTACTAGGCAAATTCTTCTAAACCTTTTGCTGAATTCTATGTTTCAATTTCGTTCCTTCACTAAAGATGATTTTATAAACAAATAATGTCTCAGTACCATGACCCAAGTCAATTTTATATTGTGGAAAATAAAATTTTCATAAAGATAAAACATACTTTAAAGAAACAGTTTATGGAATTTGTTGATGAAGATTTGATACCCAATATACTAAAGTTTGTTCATAAACAACAATGTATCTTTTAAGAGAAATCTAAAAAGCTAAATAGTACTTTTCTCTCTCTTTGCTATGCATGGTGTAGACATGCTGGTTCAGAGTATGCTTACAATTAGTTACTTGCTATCATACCAGACTACCATAGCAACACAGCACATTAAATTTGGGATGCTCTTACTGATGAATACTGCCAAATTTCAAACTTGAGGTCTGTTGTTCCACATGCAGAAGCAACAGCAACTAGATTACAGGAGACAAATAAGCTTAACTAAAAATTGGATGTCCTTCCACTTTGGTAGCTAAGGTGTTTGAATGGGTCTACCACAGAACTTTGCACAATGCTGGATACATGAAATTGGATAGTACTAGTAGTTATTTAGTTTTTATCCGGTGCTTTCCCCTTAGCAGAGATGGCTGGATTTACCCCATTGCTTCTGCAATTGCTCTCACTTCATCTCTCCACTTGTCTCGTCTCAGGGCATTCTCCTCTTTTAAATCAATCTCTTGTCTCTTCCACTTGCTTCTTCCAGGTCTTCTTTGGTCATCCTCGCTTTCTCTGGCCACTGACGTCAAGATCCAGAGCAACCCTCAAAACACTATCATCATCCTTCCTCAGCACATGTCCATACCATCTAACTCCATTCACCATTGCTAACCGGTCTGTAGTTTTCTTCTACCCCAACATGTCCATCTGTTCTTCAGTTATCTTCCTGTTAACAGCTTTCTGACCACACTTGGCTCTCACCATAGTTCTCTTCGTTCTGCTGAAAATTGCTTTTTCATTTTCTTTTAGACATCATGTCTCACTTCCATAATACAGTATTGCTGATCTTACGCACCAACGATAAACTTTACCTTTCATCTTAAGAGAAAACTTATTTCCAAGCAATAACCCTCCACATCCCCTGAATCTTACCCAACCGATTCTTACTCTTGCTGTAATTGCCACTTCACAGCCACCATTGGAATGTCATCTGTCTCCCAAATAACAAAATCCATTCACTGTGTCCACTTCATCGCTTAACTTCTCGATCGAATTCACCATCTCTTCCATTATTCCTTTTCATTTCAAGCATACAAAATGCATTGCCAACCTAGGGGTAACTCTCTTTGTTTTTGCACATTTGCCATGAACCCAGTTTCCACATTTTGTGTACAACACTGAATTGGCCCTGATTCTCCTCCCACAAACCCCACATGGATCTATTTTGCCTTTGAATAGGCCCCTTCTGACCCACTTACCATCACTTTTGTTTTTCTGGTGTTGACCGTCAAAATCTTTACTTTCCAGTGCATTCTTCCAATTCCAAAACTTTTCTTTCAAGTCTTCCATGTTTTTGCTCATGATAGCAAGGTCATCTGCATACAGTAATTCATTAACCACACCCCTTCTTGCATTTTCTGTAATAACGTCAACCATTATTGCAAACAATAGTGGCGACAGCACAGATCCTTGATTTACACCAACTTTTACTCTGAATTCCCCTGAATATGCAGATCCCACTCTCACTCTTGTCTTTGCACCATCATACAAGCTCATTACTGCCCAAACCAATTATTTCTGATAGACCCTTTTTTCTTATGGCCCACTCCATCATTTTTCCTGGCACTCTATCAAAAGCTTTTTCCATGTCAACAAAATACATATACGACTTCTTATCCTTCTTTTGATATTCCTCCTGCATTCTCCTTACAATAAATAATGCATCCATTGTTTCTTTTCCTGGCATAAATCCAAACTGCGTTTCATTCAAATTGACTAGTGTTCATATTTGTTTCTCTAGCACCCTTTCAACAATTTTCATGGCATGTTCTAGCAGTTTCACTCTTATGTATGATTCACAGCTCATTGCATCACCCTTTCCTTTAAAGATAGGTACAATCACTTGTTTTGCATTCATCAGGCATTCCTCTACCGTCCAATACATGCTGACACCGCTCCACCATCACTTTAACCCCAATTTCACCACTTGCAACTATCATCTCCACACTTACTTCAAATTGTCCATTTGCCTTTCCAGATTTCATTTTTTGCATTGCTTCCACAATTTCATTGCAAGCCACTGGTCCTTCAATTACATCAGTTTTCAATATGTGGTCCCATGCGTTCTCTTCATTCATGATCTTTTTCTTGTGTTCCTTTTAAATTTTTGCCCTATCTTCTTCAACAAAGCCCAATCGTCCATCTCTTCCTCTTAAACACCTTCCTTCTTCCAGATCCTTCCCTTCCTTTTTCATTCTTCTAAGGCAATAGAGAACACTATTAGAATTCTGACAAATTATTCAACTCCGATTAGCTTCCATTTTCATAGCTCTAGCAACAGTTTTTCTCATTTGATTTCTTAAACGTTTGTATTGAGTCTTATTTTCTTCTGATGGAAACCTGCACAGCTCTTTAAATGCCATCTTTCTTGCTATGATATCCTTACCTCTTCATTCCACCACCACATGTCTCTTTGATCTCTCCTAGACTTCTTTTTTCCACACACTTCATCACATACCTTTAGAACACCATCCTTGAAAATTTTCCACAAATCAGGTGCATCTGTGCTTACTAGTTCTTTTACTCTTTTTTCAAATCTTATTCTTATTTGGTTTTCATCCAACTTCCAAATCTTTTTTCAAATGATCCATTGCTTTTTTCCAACCTTTTTTAGTACCTTTTTATCTAGATCTACGACCACCAGCCTGTGCTGAAGTTCCCATTGAATCACTTTTACATTCCTTATATACTTTCTGTATTTTCCCCCACAAGCACAAAATCAATTTCTGTTTCACATCCACCGGCACTAAAAGTGATTTTCCTTTTGTCTGTCTTTTTAAACCAAGTGTTTACCACACACAGCTCTCTTTCATCACAAAACTTCAGCAATTTTCTTCTGCATTTATTTTTCCAATACCATTCCCTCCGTGTACACCTTCAAAATCCAGCACATTTCCCCACAGGTCCATTAAAATCCTCTAAAGAAACAATGATTTCTCTAGAACTTCCCAAGTCTCACTCACTCCCCATTTCATAACAAAAACAAACTTTCTTTGCATCTGGTCTTACGCTTTGTGGCCCATATGCACATACTATGCACATCACTTTTCTACTTAAAGTTAGCATAATTGCCATTACTCTGTCACTTTTTCTTCTAACTTCCACAACGTTTCCAGATAATTTCTTTTTCTCCAAAATTCCAACCCCTCCAAATCCTGCATCTTTTCCTGACCACCACAGTTTGCACCCTTATCCCGAGGTACCCACGAAACAAGCTCCTTGGCCTTTCCATCTTACTTCCTGGATGCTGCACACATCAACTTTTCTCTTCCTCAGTCCTTCACACACTTCTGTTTTCCTTCCACAAAGACTTCCCACATTTAATGTACCAAATCTTCTTCCATGACATTCAGATATAAACCCAGAGATTCTTTGCACCCCCTCCCCATTTATTAGCTGCTGGCAACTGGGGGCCAATTGTATATTTTCGCTGGTCATGGGGATTTGTTGGAGCAAAATTCTTCTACAGGGAGTATGCCCTTGCTTACCCCCAATCTCAGTTTTCTGACATGAGTGGTCCATCCAAGCAATTAAGCTGGCAACCCTATTATTTACAGTCATACTGCAATTGGTTGGCACCCAATAGTTGCCTCTTACGGCATGCTGAGTAAACAGCATTCTTAAACTGGTGAAGCATGGAAACTATAATATGGAAATGCTAATCAATGCTTTAGGGTTTAGAGTCAGGATTAGAGTTGGAATTGGCATTAAGGTTAGTTTGGGCGATGAGGCTGATTTTTTAATAAACTCATTTAAATTGTCAAAACAGAAAGATTACTAATCTTTTTAAGATAAGATCTAATATTCGCAGAAAGATATTTTGATTAAATTTTTATGAATTTGGTATACTTTATTTTTTCTTGGACTACATATGATTATACAGTACATGTAGCAATTCAGTAAAAAGGTTAGGATATTGATTTTTTAGTGTAAACATTTGAAGAAGTTTAGTGTACTCCTTATATTAGTTTAGAACACCAACAGCAGAGAAGTTACAACTGTTTGGTTAGAAATATAGTTGACTTGTGGTTTTGCAAGCAACAGAGCTACGGTAATCCATTTATGTTGTTTTAGGCAGATATTTTTATAAGGTTATTGGTTAGCCCAATTAAATATGTCTGCACCACCTGTTCAAGTTTCTCCCTTGATTAGGGTAAGCTAATCTAACCTTACAGTGTGTGTAAAGTTAAAATCTTGCAATTGATTTTTTCATAAAACTGCCAGTTGCCTTACTCGTATAACCAATTTTGTTTAATCACTTTTTTACCATGCCTTTACTCCCATAATAAGTCATTTTTTAGTACTTTTAGCCACTTTTGTTATCAGGTTGCATTGCAAAAATAATTACTATTTGATTTCATATCACCCAGATTTGAACTTAAGGGTATGTTTGAATCATTTACAAGGTGGTTGATGATTACTAGATAATTTCACTGAAAGTGTGCAACTAGACCGAAGTATTTTAACTTAAAATTACTGAAGTAGGAAGGAGCTGTTTTATTACCATGTAGTAAACCCATTATTTAGGTCGGTTTTTGCAGTTCTTTTGTAAATTGCTGCTGTCACTGCATATGAATTTGCATTTTCACTGTTTCATGAAGTCTGCTTTTAAAGTCTCCACTAGGAAAGCTTTTCCGGGTTTTTGGCTTTAAGGGTCAGACATTCTTTGTAACCAATAGCTGATTTCAATGCCAACTGCCAAGTAATGAAAATTATTGCCACTTTGGTATGCATTGCATATTTCAACTAGTAGTTTTATTGGACATGCAGATTAATATTCATGATAGTATGAAACACTTCTGCAATAAAATCTTTTCGTCTAATGATCACTTATGACTACATTATACGTGATTTCTATTCAGACCTGCTTCAAGTTAACTTGCATTGTTGACACGGTGCATTTCTTCCCCAAGCACTTCAACAACAAAGAAGAAATTTCAAAAACAATGCAGTTGCCAACAAGCAACAAACTCACATAATGGGAATCAGCCCTTATGTACCTCTATCCAACTGATCAGTGTATATGGCATCAATCATTTAAATTTAGATTTATGTTTAATGCACTTAAAATCAATCAATTTAAATTTTTTGTGGACTCAGAAGTGGAAAATCAAAAAAAAATTGATTGTAAACTCTTCACAAGTAATGGCATTTGATCTTAGTTGGGCTTTGATTCAGCATTTTTGAGTTCTGCGGCAGTGATCAATTTTTGAAAAGGAGATAAATCAATGTTTTTAGTCGTGTGCTCTTGAATCTGGTATAGATTACAGATTTCAAAACTTATATTGAATTGACTGTGAACACATGTGTTGCTTTATTTGTCACTGGTAGTATAGAAACATAAAGATGAAAAGATAGTGAATGCAGAATGGTTACTATATATTAATTTTCTTTTTCATGCGTTGTGGCTTAAAATTTGAACATGGAGTTTGGTGGATTTAAAAAGCACATGATTTTCTTTATTTTAGACATCAAGATGGGGACTACTGGCATTGGGCATCACTTACGGATATTTTCATAACAGTACGTTGAAATTTTTAGTTGATACTTTGTCAAGTATAATTTTTTGGCATTATTACAAATTCATGTGGGATCGAAGATTGGATGCTAGTCTTCCAAGCTGCTCGATATTGTGTGCCTTTTTCAGTTTTATTTCCTCGGTCACATAATCCTTCCATCTTTTTTTTGGTCTTCTACTTTTTCTTGTTCTCACCATTAGTCAAATATGATGCATTGCTCATGAAATAAAAAGGTTTGTTATTTCCAAGGCTGTTTTCCTCCGGTTAAGGAGTTTTTAATTTTAAAAATATTGAACTCTCCCAATTACATCAAAGCATTGACAGAACTTTTCACTAATACATGATCAACACATTCGCTTCGAGTACACTCAGAATATCTTTGCAGCTCACTCGTTGAACTTTTTTCTAGACTGGTCAATGGCGACTCGAATACTTCTGCTCTTGGTGAAGTAGCAATCTCCAAACGCTTTGTGTTTGTATATAAGCCAACCTAAAACTGGTTTACGAGATGCTCATAGATACTGCAGTTTTATAAGTTTTCTTTTATCTTGATCTTATCTTTGGAGTTGCGTTTGCAAAATGACACTTTTGAAATTGCAGTCAAGTGACATGGCTAACCAGTATGCGTTTTAATCAGAAACTGTAGCGAAATGGAGAAAAGAGGAAAGAATTCATGAATGTGCTGCACGAGATCAATATCTCAAAGAGCAAGCTGAAAAAACAGAAAGAGGTAATTTACATCATTTTTTGCCCTCTCTTAAAGCGTGCCTCAAAATTCAACACTTTATTTCACTTGTAGCCACAAGTTTTCAAGTTTAATCCAATTTAAGACTGATTTCAGTGACTTTCCGTATAATCTTTTTCAAAAAGCATGGACTCCTGAGCAAAGTGATTACAGTTTCACCTCTTCAACACGGACCTTGTTAAGTCGAATATTGGTTAACTCGGACCATGACCGAGAAAAAAAATGGAAAAACATTCCAAGATTGAGAAAAAATGTTTGAAAATTTAAAAAATGCTTGGCCTAAAATCGGCCGTCTTTTTCAATGCGGATCGTAGCAGCAGTTTTCTTCGACAGCAATTATGGGTAGTACTTTGTTTTTTACTTACTAGTTTAGTTAAAAATGCCGTTATTATATAAGCTATTTTGTTTTACTACGTTTACCTTCATAACATGTAAAAAAGCAGATTTATATATTCATTTACAGTGTACAGGTATTGTACATTAATTATTTACATGTTATGAAGGTATGGTAAAAGAAAATAACCTTGGTAATAACAGTCGATATCGGTACAGGTTTGTTTGCTAGGCTAGGCTAGCCCAACGTAGCCTTCGTCGAGTGATTTACTGGAATAAACACAAATAAATAAATCTGCTTTTTTACATGTTATGAAGGTAAATGTAATAACGCAACATAGCCTATATAATAACGGCATTTTTAACTAAACTTCATTACCCTAGGCATGTTTATAAGCTATGGCCTATAGGCCGTCGGTTAAGTCGGACGATCGGCTAACACGGACACCCTTCCCCCCAGCTGTTCGAGTTAACGAGGTGAAACTGTAGTTGTATGACTGTCATCTACACGTCTGATTTTCTATAATTTTGTCTGTATTATTCTCCTCTACATGTCTGGTTTTCTATGATTTTGCTTGTATTACTGTTCTCTACATGTCTGGTTTTCTATAATTTTGCTTGTATTACTGTTCTCTACATTTCTGGTTTTCTATAATTCTGACTTTATATGATTTAAAATCCTTAAAATTTGAGTGCTTGTAGAAACCTCTGTGTTCAGGATGTCTGAATAATACTTGTATGCGGCTCATTTGAAGTGGACCGGGTGCTTTGCAGAGTTCAAACCAAGGTTTAAACTGACATGATTTAAGTTTTACCATTTTTTCCATGGGATAGAAGAATGACGTGAAATGAAACATGTGGTCAGTACCACAGACCCAAAGCCCCTGCTGTTGTAGCAGATGCGGGGTAATCAGGTTGTGACTATTTCAAACTTGTAAATGTATGCGGGTGCCCTTTCCACCAAAGGGATTTCTAACGCGGGCCTGTTGCGACTCTCGCTTCACGGGATTGAAATAGCGAAGCTGCACACCAACCACGCCGTAAGAAGGACTTCAAAAGCCCATCGGTGATGGTCCGCCTTGTAGTGGACTTACTAGCCTGCATTTTGCATTTATGACTGGATTAAAATAGAATGCCGATTTTTCGCCAGCTGGATTTCGTGTGTGAACCTGATTTACTGTTTTGTGCTGTGCGTCCATCAAAGTAAGAGAAGGGGTAAACAGCAACACATTTTCGGCGTCTTTGCCGGTAAAGCACGTTGAGCTGTCATCAGAAGGAGTGACTGTCGACTCGCAGAGCTTAATTTTCTGTGGGATATTAGGTCATTAATCAGCCCTAGTCTTTTTCTTAGTTTTGTTTACCTATTAACTTCTCAAAGAAAATCGATAATTATTTTTAGTTTAAATCATTGGGAAACCAGTAGCTCTTTCTTTTTGCCACCGTCGTTGACCATCGTGTTTTTCCTCGAAATCTGGTAATTGTCCACTACCACTAAAAGTGCACTTTTACCGCAATGTTTTCGGAGCCTTATTGTCGATATTCTACACTTTTATTTGCTGCAAATCTGTGATTGCGCCTTGTAGCATTATTTATAAGCAAAAGTGTAGCTGTGAGGGTGCGCGTGGGAAAGGCGTTCCCACATTGTTTCACCCCAACCTGACTGCAAGATGTACATTTTTACCTTGTGCGTTCCCAAACTTCTTTTTTTAGCACTAAATCCCTGAGTATAAGGGTTGTTTATGGAAATAAGTGAAACATGTAAAGTTAACTGCAAGTTAACTTGTGCTGTCAATTCTTCCTTCCTCCACATTAAAGATGGTCTCGTCAAATTGGTTGTGGCTGTATGTTTGCATAAATTCGTCTGTTATTTCGTAATCTACAGGGTGGCCACAAAGTCGCGCACCAAGGTAAGGTTTTATGGACACCCTTATGGACTTCCTCAGGTGAACGTTTTGAACTATTAGTTATCTGTCTTTTCTTGTGTTGTTTTTAATAAAACAACTTGCTAAAGTAGTATATGGTTTTCGTAAACAATAATAGATTGCGGGTTTTACTTTGGTGCGCGACTATATGTCCACCCTGTATTATGTGCTAGGTTTATGAATTTTTTTTATCCTTCAAATAATAAATTTTCAAGCCGTTTAGGAGAGACCAAACTTTTCCTTTAAAAGAATTATTGCTTGATACCAGAGATTTTAAACTAGAATTTGATCATTTTGCTGAACTCAAAACTAAAATTAATTTCTGCACTCAAAAGTTATCAATCACAAACGTAGAGTTTGTTAACCGAGAAACAAAAACATAAAAAAAGGAAATATTTCTACTTCGGAGCAAAATCCATCAAAACTAAACGTTTTCAACAGGATTTGGTAAAAACATATACTCTTAACTCTCGTTTTTCTGACCAAATAATGCAGAAATTGCTCCGGATAACACAAATATATGTTTAATGCAAAGAAAATAGAAATAACCATATCAAAAAAGATTAAATGACAACTGAACTACAGTTTTGCTTACCTCCACCATATGTACAATGTATTTTCACTATTTACTGGACCCAGAAAACTTGTTACACCTGTTCTTGGCTAGGGCTGGGGCCTGTCTTTGACTGGGGCTGGGCCGGGGCCTTGGGACCGCGAACCGGAGAGAAGAAGTTGGTGAGCATTGTTTGACGTCCGCTGTGCGGATAAACCGAAATTCGGATCGACGAGGAGCGAGTGTACTTCAAACATTTTGCCGAACCCGGCATATCAATTATTCCAAACTAGAATTTGAACTCGTTTTTGTAACCTTCTATAAACTCTTTCAAATAAGAATGAATCAACCTCAGACCCGGTTGATGTCTATTACCCAGGAGGAAAGCCTGTAGCTAATTGTTTTATTTCTCTTTGCAGAGAGAATTGAATTTGAACGAACATCTGTTCTTTTTCAAAAATGATGCGTTTTTTGCTCTTTAATTCGACATGTTATCGTAGCTTATTGTTTGCATTAAATATTATCTAAAAGATTGACGTCTGTTCTTGGCAATACACTGCTTTGGATGCTGTCGGACTATGGCGTGACTGCGAAGTTTTGTTACGGTACTGGTGTGTAGCCTCACTTAGCAACTTCAGATCGGTATTCTCTCCTCTACTTAAAGATCTCAATGACATCGCCAACAAGGTTAAAAGCGATCGTAGAGAGTATGTATTAGAAGTTTTTATCGATTCGCGGGCTTTCACTTCTTTTGGCAAGACTGCCGACAGCTTTCATATGTTAAAGGGGAACGGTATTGCCCTTGGAATTCAAGCATTCGCTTTCTAAGCAAATTAGACCGCGTTTTCGATTGGCGTTTGCGTTTGGCTGTTTTGCCTTGCATCAAATACACTGGCCAACAAAATTTTTTTGGTTCATAAGGCGAGAGCGTTTTGTGGGTGAATCTGCGTCGGTGAATCCGAAAACGGCATTAGTTTTGCTAAATTGGCTCGTTTTTTGAGATATATCCCAAAAAAATTTTTTCGCCTTGAAACGTGTTGGTACATTGTTCATCCCCTTGCAGATCACGCGCACCGTAAATATAAAGAGCTTCTAGTTGCTTAGCATTACTTTTAACTACATGAACGATTTTTTTTGTTTTATGTCGGTTTTCAATATGCAATATTGTCAAATCGAATAGCATTGTAACTATGCGAGGAAAAGATATTAGAATAATTCGCATAATACATGTACGTGATGTATAACAGTCAACTTTAATTCTAGAAGAGTCACGCAAGCTATGAAAACGCATTAAGTTATGCCACTGGCATTTAACACCGTTGTAAATGCAGCGAAATATTTCATACAGTGTACACAGCAAAATATTTCCAAGATTAATTCAGTCCATCGCCGGAAAAGTTTTCTTGTATGATTTACGACGGTTCCATCGACCGTGATACTTCTCTTCCATATTACGCCCAGTGCTTACGAATTTTTCGTGCTTGTAGGCGCATTTGTACGAGCAAAAGCCCCTGGCTGCTGGTATGCTGCTTCGTCTTGGCATGAGCGCAGCTAGGGAAGAGGATATTAAACCAAAATGAAGCACTCACGGTTAAGTTATTGCAATGGCAGAGCCCATCATTAATGTCGAGATTAAAAATATCGGCTCAGGCGGCTACGCCGGTTTCACCCAATTGATATTTGTGAAAACATCAAAAGAGTCGACACAACCATTTCTTGTTCCAAAATCAAATCGATTAAAAAGTTATTAGAGAGGGCTGCGAATAGTAGCTAATTTTCCCCAAAGTTTCTGGAGTTCCTGGCTGTGTCTTGCATGCCCTCCCAGCATAAGCGCGCTTAGAAATTGCACTTGCTCACAACTGAAACAGCCAAAGATTTCAGAAACGTTCCTTTGATGAATTGCGTGAAAGTATTTTTCAAGATTATGGGTTATAGGCGCCAAAGTAATTGATATATATTTTCAGTAATAACTTATTAAATATTAGGGACCACTACTTACCACTTTTTTGTTGTATGCCCGTTTGTACGACCTAATGCCAAAGGCTGTGCGCATGTTGCTTGGTCCTGGCATAAGCGGAGCCAGGGAAAGAGCAAACTAAATCAAAGTGACGCACCTACAGTTAAGTGATTTCAATTGCTGAACCCTCATCAAATTGTCGAGGTTAAAAACATGAGTAGCTGTGAGAACAGTAATGAAAAGTTGATATTTTGTTGACATGAAAAATTCACTTGCCAAAATCAAGATTTAAAAGTAGCGTATTTTTAATGGGTAACAAGGAGAAAAACATCAGGGATGCTAGCGCATAGCCGCTGTATTTCTCAAAAGTTTTTAAAGTTCCTGGCAACGTCTTTTTTGCCATGTTTTCATCATGTATTTAGAAAGTGCTTTTGCTCATAATTAAACCAGACAATAATTTTATACACTTTTATCCGTTTATTTTACCACTTGTATGGAAGCATAAATGTAAAGTTGAGGGGGAGGGGAGCAAAGTGTTTGCTTAGTTATTTCAGAAATAAGCTATTAAGTATTTGGCATAATACTAAAGATTTTTCGTAATTATGTGCCTATTTGTATGAACTAATATCTCTCGCTGCGCTTATATTGCTTGATCTTAGCATAGTCGCTGGCAGGGGAAGTGCAAACTAATTTAAAGTCAAGCACTTGCAGTCAAGTAATTGCACTAGGTTAGGATGTGATTTTAGTGATTTCCTAACCTATTGTAGGTACTGAACTGGACGTGCTGGGCTTTGGGCTCCGGGTCACTTCGCCCTCCTCTGGCTGGGTTTATGCCGGAAGTAACTTTCACATGGACAGCCAGAGGCTTGAAGTTAAGCAACTACCGTATTTACCCGTGTATAAGTCGACCTTTTTTGACCAAATTTACACCCTAAAAATTCGACCTCGACTTATACACCGGGTATAAAAATCAACTTCAATTACAACAAAAGAAAACTCATATAATATATGCATATTTTACTTAGAACTAAACTCTAAAGGATACTTGACTGGTCTAATGTTGTCAGATTCAATAAAACGGCTTTATAAACAATTTTCTCTTGTGTTTATTTGTTTTCATCCTTCTTTCAATTGTAATTACTTACCAGATATTATTTACGCAGTAATTGTAATCTTTTCAGCTATTTCGTAGTCCATTAATTATATCGGTGTAACAAGCAAACTTATAGCAATTAAATTGTCAATAAAATAGAGAATCAATACTAGCCAAAATCTTCCCTTCAAACGATCCTCAACATGCCTAAACGAATGAAATACTCCGCTAAGTACAGAAAAAAACTAGGGTCGACTTATACAAAGGATATACGATAAAATTGGCAGTTTCTCTCGGATTTTCGAGGGTCGACTTATACACCGAGTCGACTGATACACGGGTAAATACGGTAAGTCTACAATTACAAAAAACTGTTAGTAGTTAGTTAATTGCTTCATAGCTCAATTTTTGTAAAAACATCAATCACTTCAGCGTTGTTCTACAACTTAAAATTTATGCCCCTTATGCACTTAATCCAATAAACGCATGAAAGTTGTGAAATAACTTCATGATTGTAAAGCAAGCACAGTTTCAATCTATTTGCAGGGAGGTCGGAATCTTGGGCATATTTTATGAAATCCAAGATTGAGGGGAAATCAATAGAAAAAATTCGTCGGTAGATCTTCACATTACTGAATAAAATCATAGTTAAAATTTCGGTAAAGAGGTATTCTTCTTATACCACAAAGTTGCAAAAATTAGTAGACAATACATTTTGAACATTTTATATCATAACTGAACGCTTTCGGCTCGTCAATATGGCCCTCGTCGGAGTAACAAAATTACATCTTTACGTTTCAACTGAAAATTAGAAATAATTATGTATATAAAAAAAATTTGCCAACGACACATCAACAACACACAAAAAGATAAATATGAACTAATAATATTTTAATCCATTATTGCCCAAATTTTTTTTTCATAAAATTTTTGCCTGAAGCTGTTATATTTATTTACCTGATTTCAAGAAAAAAGAAAAAAATTGTGTCGAACTTTATTTGTTCTTTTTATTGATGAAAATATGTGTGCACCCTAATAAGGTGCAGTAGGCACGAATGGGTACATCAATGTTAACAATGTAATCTGCATCATAAGCATAAAAATATGTGTAAAAACGCAAATTAAAATCAATCACAATCAGTGGCGTCGCAAGCAGGCCCGTAGCCAAGGGGGGGCGGTGCCCCCCCAAAAATTGATTCGCCCCCCCTGAGCAAATTAAGCGTCGTATTCTCTAAGCTTTGTTACATCCATGATCGCCCCCCCCTAATTTGTCATTTGCCCTCCTAGTGCATCGTTTCTGGCTACGGGCCTGGACTTGCAAAGGGGGCGGGCCGCCCCGGGCGACACTATTTTGGGGTGACCCCAGCGCTCATTAACGGGAAACAACACCCGAAAAAGGTGAAGATCTTTTTTTTTTTAGAGATCAACTTACCTGCGCCACGAAAATGACTGTTTTTTGGAGAAAAGTAGAAAATTTGGAGTGACACCTCGACTTTCCGCCGCGGGTGTCACCACACGTAGCGACGCCACTGATCACAATACGATTATGCATAAACACATATGCTTACGGCATTTTGGACGGTTTAAAAAAGTAACTGAATTCCACAAAAAATGTTCAAAAATCAATGTTTTTATCTCCTGTTTACTAAAGATTGGCGTTGCAGCTGAAATTGTAAGGTTTTATCAATTGATTCCATGTCACTCTTCGAAGCAGTGGTCGAGCAGACCTTATCCACACTTTTTGCAACCCTTCTTTGTGCTTTTGCGGCACACTCCACATCGTCTTTGAGTTGGAAGCGCACTCTGATAATGATCTACTCGATCAAGCCGAACATCAATGCTGACTCGTTGAGTGGCAGAAAGAATTCTTCCTCGTGGTCTTCCGTTTGAAGCTGGTTTTGCGTACTTTTTCAGGTACGTTTGAACTATTTCTTTTCTGAAAGCCAGCAAATCCAAAGTAGGGTCTTGAGGCGACTTGTTTTGTCGATACAGCAGCCAGCAGTTCTGCATCACCATATCAGGAATCCAGGCAAATAGAGCCAATCACCACTTTTTGCTCTTTATTGAAATGCGATAGGTGCTAATGTTTTGGTCGCATCTGTCAACGCCTCCCATCAGTTTGCTGTAGACCTTTATGAGCTGAGGCTGTTCTACATTAACTTTCTTCTTTTGTTTTCTGCAAAAACGTGTTGCTGAAGTTGTAGGATTAGATGAAAGACAATTTGAAGCAACGTAGACCCAGCGATTGTCGTTCCATCCAACCACAGTTAAAACGTCATTTTTATCTGTGAATTGATCGTAAAAACCTCGCGACTCCTTTTCCAAAAGTTTGGGGGGCAAAATGGGGCACTTGTCCAAACGGTTGCTTCGAATTGTACCTGTAATTTTTATATTCTCATTTTGAAGATGTTGTACAAGTCGTAATGAAGTAAAAAAGTTATCGCAAAATACATGATAGGATAGTTTTCGAGGAAGTGAATTTAACAAATCCAGAACAATTCTTTCACCCAGACCCCAATTTGTTGCAGATTTGCGACAAGATGTTTTCCCTTTCGCACCTTGATAAGGTTCAAACTGTACCACATAGCCACTACTTTCGGCCAAAACCCACATCTTGTATCCCATACGTACTGGTTTACCAACAATTCTTTGTTTGCTGCTGTGCCGTCCATAATATGGCAGCATAGATTCATCAACGCAGATTGAAGAAAGATTAGACGAATATTTTAAGCACCGCTCATTTATCAAATTGTATAAAGGGCGCACCTTTGTCATTTTGTCTTCAGGATTTAGATTGTTGTTATCACAACAATGGAGAACTGATAAAATTTCTTCAAATCGATTACGGGACATGGCACGTGACATACTATCGTTTTTAACATCTTCTGAGTTCTCCCAATACATGCGACGACGAGGAAGGACATTATAGCCGGACAACAACAACATTGCCAAAAAAAGGCGCATTTCCGCATGCTCCACATAAAAATTATGCTTGCCTCTATCTCTGTGAGCGTACAGATTAGTCATTTTGGTAAGGTAATTTATGACTTCTTCATCGAAGTATAGGTCAAAGATGGCTGTCGGTGACATAAAACTTTCAAAAAAACTTCTAGAAGGAGAATCAGTAAACGTTGTCGGTTGCAAATCTTTTTTTTGCCAAGAAAGGGAGGTTGCTGCAGGTTTGAGCAACAGGAACGTATTTTCTTCCGTTTCGCTGTCTAAATTTGACAAATCATGGTCACTTACATCAGTGCTTGCCGTAACTGCATCTTCATCTGCGCTTGCATCGAATTCTAAGCTGTTTACAACAGAATTACCATAATTAATACGATACTCGGCTGTTGCTGACAACTGAGGCCCAGAAAGATGAGCTGCTGACACACCTTCTTCATCATCGCTATCCTCATCAGAAAGCAATCCTTCATTTGGAGGAGATAAAAAAACGTCAGCTTGCAGAAACTCTTCTTCTAGCATTTCAATAACCTCGTTGACGTTCCAAATCTGTTTACTTACGCTGAAAGTAAAATAAGCACAATTTTATGGTATGTAGTAGATGTGCACTTTCGTGCCTACTGCACCCTAATGGGGTGCAACACAAAACTTAACGCCAAAGTCAATCGAAAATAATTTTTAGTAAAATTGATGTATTAACCTACTTTAGATGCACTAAATTAACTAGTTATTCAAAAGAAAATCATTACGCATCACTAATATATTAACATTTACTTATCTATTGCAGCCAGACATCATGAAACTTGAATTTTCTCTTCGTAGCTGCTCTAAACTGCCACAATTCAATAATAAGTAAACTTTTTCAAACTGAACTGGCCAGTATGGTTGCTGACCTATTTCTCATTGTACGTAAATAGTGAGAAAACAATTGCGATTGTTTACGTAGACATTAATCCAATTATTCAGCTGCACCTTATCAGGGTGCAGTAGGCACGAATGGGTTAAATGACGCAACAGACAAATGCAGTTAACGTTGGGATACAACATGCGCGACCCGTGACACAAATGAAAGTACACACGGAAACAGCAGTTAAATAGTACGATCAATTATAAATTCTAAAATGTATGTAGCAAAAACGAAGAACTGTTGGCATATAGTTGTTTGTTGAGTTGTGAATTGACTTTTTTAATTTGTAAAGGTTCATGGATTTTGGTCTTGTATTCTGAATTTCCACAAAATGATTTTGGTCTCATATAAAATGATAGTTACTCAATATGCCATCGTAGAATACCAGAGAAGGAAAATGTTGTTTTTGAAAATGGATAATCAGAGCAACTGGTAATCGGCTGCAAGAAGTTTAGCAGTAGCGGATCCAGAAACTTTTGATGGGAAGTGTGAGAAATGTACATCGACGCATTTTCGGTGTAGGAGATGACGTATTTTGGATCAACTTTTTCGAGACATACCTACAAACAAAGCAGTTTAGGAAACCATGACTAGGAAAGGTTGGAGGGGATAATGCATTCTCCACATCCCCCATGGATTCGCCACTGAGGTATGGCCTCTTTTGATCTATTTCGGGACCAATGTACATTGGTTCAACTCAGGAACTTAGTGCGGCAATTGCACCTGAGGTTGCACCAACCCGTGATATAAGCCTACTACCCAATAACTTACGGTATTTTCGTATTTGTAACGCAAAAATCATTACGACGCTCACTCCCGAATTTTACTTTGTTCCCTAAATCTTACTAATTGGAAGGAACGAATAGAATTTGTGAAATGACTTATAGTTTGTGAGAAAGGACAGTATAGGTACCGATACAACGATCGGGATATGGGTTATAGAAGTGATGTTCCCATTTATGCCAACTAAATGTTACTGCATTCAAAAATATTGTTTGGATGAGGCTGACGTAGCCGGCTAAGCCGCTATTTTTAACCCGACATAACTAACTGTTAGCCTGCGGGGCAAAGCCGCTCGTTTTTGTAACTTATACACAGAATTTTGAAAAGCAAATTGGAAGATATTTGTTGAAATGAAGCTTACTTTGTAATCTTTTTTTAAAAATACTAAAGAATTCGAACAAAAACAAAACTTACTTGAATTTTTGAGAGGACAGTTGTCCCCTTTGCCTCTTTCTCTTACTTCTTCCTTAACAAACAGCTAACGTATAGTTGGGAGGATAAAACAAAAGGCAAAAAATAAGCATCGTAGTATATTTGAATTTACTTTCAATGCTAATAACTTTTCCAAATCAAAAATTTTGACAACAGGGCCTACTGATAACGACTTACCGAATCTTTCTTTTCAGCAATGAACAGTGATTGGCCTACAATTCAACTTCAAAATTCAAACCAAAGCCAAAAGTTCAATGGAGGTTTTGCAGAAAAGAAAAACTTAAATTCAAAACTTTTCTTTATGCAAGCATGCCGCTTTCAAATTCAACAGACATTAAACTTTTAGCATTTACTAAAAGTAAAAATTTTCTACTACAGTAGCGCTACTTCCCACTTAATCTGCTCAAACAAAAGTAGAAGTTGCAAAAAATGACAGTACGCTTGTACGGTAAGTAGCTTGTGACCGTAAGACCTACTTAAGTAGATCATACTGCGTCACTGACCTCCTCCGTATAAGGCCAAAATGTGACTGGATGCAACAAGTAGGCCTATGGCAGTAGCGGATCATTTACACCTTTTTCGTCCCTCGGTAATTGTTTTTTGATTTCTATGATGCTGTTTTGGAATGAAAATAAATTAATTAACAATTTCTGCAGTGAGGATTTTTTCGTTTGTTATTAAATTTTTTAACCAAATTTCTTTTTTAAGACAAACACAACTAAATTAGTTTAGGAAATCAAAACTAAGGAAAGTTGGTCGCAGGGATGTATTCACAACATCTCCCTCTGGATCCATCGCTGAAGTAGGCTATAGGCCTAGTCCCTTTGGCTCCGTTCCAAAACCGAGGCACGAAGGAGCAGCAATGGAACTTGGTGCCACATGTATTTTTTTGAAAGGGGCTATTGCATCAAGTAGTAAATTGAGCCTACTACTAAATAACTTCAATCCGTAATAGCGAAACAATTGCAATTACCCTTCTTACTCTCAATTCTGAATTTCATGCTGCAATACTTATTGGAACAAACTAATAAGATTTGTGAAGTGGAGGAGGGTTTGTGAGTAAGAGCAGTCTTGATTTAAAGTAGGACGATAGGGATTAAGTTATAGAGGCAATGCCCATATTTGTATCAACTTATCGTTAGATGCTGCTCCCAGAGATGTGATGTGAGTCAAGCCGGCGCAACCGGCTAAATCGATATTTCTAACCCTACATAACTGACAGGAACAATAGAACTGAAGGCAACGGCGGCAGAGGCGGCTAGTGTATAATAAATCTCTGCTCATAATACTAGCCAACATACTTTTTACTAATAATAAGTGCAATAGTGCTCTAGTGTAAATTTTGGGAGCGATTTTAGATCTGCAATCATTTTCGCTGTAACACGTCTGTTCCACCAATCGCCATGTAGTTTTTCACAGCGATTTGACTTCATACAGCGTAGTCTGTTGAGAATGTGACGCAAAGACTTCATAGGGAATTTCCCACAAAATTTTTTTTTTATTTGCCATATTTATCCTCCATTCACGAGAAAGCGATGTATCGCTATGTTTTGGACAGAAAGTCCGCACTCGCTTGGGAGTTGCCATTTTCGGGTCACTTGTCTTCCACATAAAGGTGGGGCGTCCCGTTAAGTGCCTTGCCCAAGAACACAACAAGCAAACTTGCCGGCTTGTTCTCCACAACCTCCCATAAATGCCGAGCGCCAAGCAGGTAATTTATAGATACCATTTTTTAAAGTCTTTTGGTATGACTCGACAAGGGGAATGAACCCCAAGTCTACCGACTACAAAGTGGACGTTCCAACCACTACGCCATTGCGTCGGTAGCATTGATTGATATTGATTGATATTGTGGTAAATTAAGTAATCTTGGGTTGTTTTGTTAGGAGTTTCAGTAAATATAGCTTCAAATTAGACCCTTACAGCGAACCGAACAATTAGCCTCTACTGAGAAGTAGTAGACGTTATAACCGGGCTTCCTACGGACTACTTCTAAAAGCCTTCCTTTATTGTATTGTCTTTCTTTGGTCTTTGCCCTGTGGTGAAATAAGCCACATGTTTGACTCATTTATATAACATGTGCATCTGCTCGTATATATATAGTGACCACGTGCATTTTCGCTATTCTTGTCAAAACGTTAACGTGGCGAAACGAGTAGTAAATTTTCGTTTCGGCCTGATTATGCTTCGGATTTCTGTTTGGGCCTGAGTGTTGGTCCCCCTGCTTGATTGTTGTTAAGGCTGTGTGGTAGGCTTTATCGCCGTGAATTTTCGTTCTGCGCACGCTGGGAAAGCTGCGCATATTTGTAAATAGAACACTGCAAGAAAGCTTCAACCGCTTCCTGTTTTTTGTTTGACGAAGCAGAAAGGATATGTAGAGCTAATAATACTAGCTCTACAAAGCAACTCTACTGGTTCAGTGCTAACCAACGACTGTACGCTTGGCGCGGGAATCAAAGAGTTGAGACCTGGTGCTGCCGCACCATAAAATCGAAAAGTAAACTGCTCAAACGAAGACTGAAGTTGTATCAACCAGCAAGAGATCAAAGGCATCTTTTACATTTTTTAAATTTGTCAAGTGAACGTACGCTAGAAGACGCCAGAGGGGGCGAGGCTACACCCCTACAACGAAGGTATTGATATTTGTTGTATTTGTACAATCTCGGACTGCTCGAGATGGCTTAACGCGTGTTCAGCCGGAAAATTTAAATTGTTTCTTTGCTGATCCCTAAATTGAAAGTATTTGGCTTTCTGTGTATTTCACCGTTTTTTAAATACATTACGTGTTTTGAAGTGAATTTCTTTGTGAATGATGTCGCTAGCAAGTGGCGGGCTAAAGCATGTCGCAGCGGTTAGGGGTGCGTCGGGGTGTGTGACCGAGGGATCGGTTCTCCCGGGCTCGACTAGGACATCTGGGGAGGAGCATCAGTTACCCGGTGGTAGCGTCGCTTCCACTGAGGGAGGTAAATTTGAACGTGAGGTGCATTGTCAAAAAAGGTATCTTATTGCCCGCATTAGTCAAGAGCTCTCATTGCGTACCAACAGGCGAGAAGTTTTGCTTTACTGGGATAAGCTCGAAAATTTGGGCGAAGACGTGAGCAAATTTCATCAATTGTTAAGTGATAATGGAGTCATTGCTGCGTCTGCTGAGGTGCAGGACCAGGTGGGGCTCACCGTTGATAGTTTAAGGCTAAAATGCGGGAATAAGATAAACCAAATAATAGTGCAGCCCCATTCCGAGGTGCAGCCAGAGGATAGCGTGTCCAATGTAGGCACGGCCCTTTCTAGGAGCTCTGCTAGTGCCTTGACCCGAATTGATTTGGAACTCCAGCGAGAGGAACTTCAAATCGAGGCTAAAAAGACTCAAGCACAAATGCAAGCGCAAATGCAAGCTCAAATGCAAGCGCAGATGCAAGCGCAAATGCAAGCCGAATTTGAAATGAGGGATGCTAAACCCAGGGCGGAACAGCGCAGGCAAGAAATTTTGGCTAGGAGCAGTTTCAGAGAGGGCTCCCGGATCAGCTACAAAAATAGACTTTCCAGTAGGAAGTTCTACTCAGGCACGGGACCCGATGTGGCCGCCATTTTTGGACGTAGCAAGAAGGTGGACAATCAGGTTGTAGCCCCTCGAACTGGAGAGACTGCTGTGGGTCTCGGGGCCGCTGGTGACACGTCGCACTCGGTTGAGCCCTTGCGTGGGATTGCCTGTGGGGAAACCGCGTTGTCTGAACCTTAGGGCTCTAATGCCATTTTGAATGATATTTCTAACCCAGCTGCTCAAACAGAAAATTGTTTAATGCCTTCTGCTGCGACTAACCCTTTTACACAAAAGCACCCTCCTATTCTTATACGAGATGGTTTGTCTGGTAGTGGAGCCGGTAAATGTTTGGGGCCGCTCCGACCGAAGGTGCCACCAGGATTCGAGTGTGGCTTCGTTCAGGATTCAATGCCGAGTAAAGTATTACCACAACATAGGGCCGATTGTCATGTATCTGAACGTGTGCGGGATGTGAATGATGTTGTGAGTCGGTTCCCGCAGCGTGGTGACGTCAGAGAGTGCGCTTTAAGCCGATATCCACCACCGTAGAAAAATCATCAAGCCTCGGAAGAATTACATGACGGCTATCAAAACGAATTGGCTAGTGATGCTAGCAATGGCAGAAATATCGGTTTCTCGCCTTCATCTGGTAATTCGAGCGCAGAGCAGCAAAACTGCTTTTTTGAGTATCAGCATTGTAAAACCTTTATGGATAAAGCGGCGTTGATTGGCTATGATGGCACTAACATGCCCTTCATATTCTTTAAAAATCGTATTTATGTGTCAAAGGATAGTTGTCTCTCTGAGGGGGTTCGTCTCACTCTGCTGCAAGCAGCTTGTGCTAGAACAGCTGCACAAACGATCGCTAATTTGACATCTGACACGCCTGGCTTATCGGAAAAAAATAGAATAGAAATGTCTTTAGAAAGGTTGTCACAGCGATTTGGTGTCCGTGGCGGGTTTCTCTTGGAACCTGAAATTAGGAAGTATCGCTATGGTAATAAATTGGTCTCTTCGTCCGCGAATATTATGAAAGAATTTAAAGATCAATTAGATCAATGTCTTCTGTATGCTAGAGCGTATAATCAGTGTGAAAAATTAGAAGGTAGTTTTGTTTTGGATTTGGCTAAACGACTTCCTTTTGAAGCTAAACAAAAGTATTTAGAATTTCTTCTCGATAAATGCGATAGCACAAGTGAGCCCACTTATCAAAGTTTGGTCGATTTTGTAAAACGTGAAGAATTGTGGAAATCCACTGATTTTGGAATAATGTTGTTGGGTGAGTTACAGAGCCATCAGGAAAATAAAAAATTTGATGACAATAAAGCCACGTGTAGAGTAAGGCAGACCACGGCGAAATCAAACGAGTCGCACCCCTTGACAAAATCATCGGATAGTGCTGCTGTTTACCGCGCAGGTGACAGCCGGAGCCCGAGAGGTGGTGGTGCTAGACATGCGCCGTTGTGCATTTATTGTTCTTCAAGTGGTAAGGATCAATACCACTGGTTGTCAAGCTGTAGAGACTTTTTGCAGTTAAATCCCAAAGACCGCAGGGATGTCGTGATGAAATCTAGGAAGTGCTTGAATTGCTTGCGCAATCATTTTGTGAAAGATTGCACGTTTGGTAATAATTTTTGTAGGTACGGTAATGCTTGTGATAAAAAGCACTATTTTCTCCTACACGATTACTTTGTTGATTCGTGGCATAGGCCGCCTGAAACGAGTGCTGAACCCGCAGTAACTATGCGCAGTGTCAAAATTGAGAGCGTGAAAGCGGCCTATAATCGTGTGACTGCCACACGCGTCATGAACCCCGCGACTGGCCACTCAAAGTTGGTGTACTGCCAACATGATGTGGGGTCTCAGCTGACATTTATTGCCAGTAGCTTCGCAGAGGATCTAGGACTAGAGCCGTTTGACACCGCGTCCTTTAAGTTGGATCTCTGATTGGCGACAAAATACTTCGGCTAATTTGGTTAAGTTCAATATTCAGTCTATACATACTGAAGAGTTGTTTGGTCACGTGACTGCGGCTGTTATCCCCCCTTGGGTAGATGACGTTGAAACCTTGCCACATAAGCAGGATTTGAGCAATTTACATTTTGACGTTGCAAAACTTGTTACTCTCGAAAATTGTGATACTGTGGACATTATTAATGGCAATGACAATGCATTTTTAATGTGTACGAAGGAAGAGCGCATCGGAGAAAGTCGAGGTGAGCCTCATGCTATATTCATCCCCCGGGGTTGGATGGCTTCTAGAGGAAGATCGCCCTTATATGCCTGGCCGCTAAGGTTCCTAGAGTGCAAACTTGTGTGGCTAATGACGATCTGTCGCAGTGTAAGCTTGACCTGGAAGCCCGTGATAGGGAAATTGCTGCATTAAAGGGTCAGCTTAGGGACTTGGCTGTGCAGAACGAAGCTTTGGATTTATCTCGTACTGACGAAATTGCCAAAGGTTTGGTAGAGCCAAATGTTAAGCTGTGCGATGATCATTTTGAAATTCCGCTGCCATTGAAAGCTGATATTGAACTGCCCAATAATTTAGCGCTTGGTAGAGACAGAGCTATCGCTTTGAGAAAAAAGGATTTAAAGCAACATGATCTCTGCGAATTTCTTATGGAAACTGCAAAATTTGAAATCTACATTGAAAGCTACATTGAAAAGGCTAATGAGTCTATTTATGATAGTAGGCATGAGTGTTATTTGCCATATTTTGTGACGTCGTAGGCCAAGAAACGCATTGTTTATGACGGAAAGTACGAATACAAAGGGGTCTGCGTTAATGACGTCATTATGACCGGTTCTGACTTGTTAAATTTGCTTGTTCACGTGTTGGCTAGGTTCCGCAAAGGTAAATACGCTTTGATGGCTGACATCACAAAATGCTTTTTTCAAATTAAATTGCCTGTGGCACAAAGGGATTTATGTCGCTTATTGTGGTTTGAAAACGATGATGTCCATCAGAGTAAGTTAGTTCCTTTTCGTTTTTGCGTGCATCTTTGGGGTATAAAAAGTAGCCCGTATATTGCTTACTTAGCCATTAAAAAGATGGTGGAACAAAACCCTAGCAAAGCCAGTGATTTGACGCTTGGTACTGTGTCAAAAAACATGTATATTGGTAATTATATTTTTTCGGCGGATAGCTTTGATGATGCGCAACTAATTGCCAATGAGGCGATTGCTTTGTTTCGTGGTCGCGGGTTCGAATTGGTAAAATGGAGTGCAAACAAAGAATCTGTGAATGTGTTGGTAGGAATGGATAGCGAATTACTGGCGCCATCCATTCGCGAAGTAGATTTGACGCTATGCCGTCACATAAAACTTTAGTCTGTGTGTGGGTAACGGAGTCTGACGAACTGCGCATCCAATGCTCCCTAAAGCCTCTGACAAAGTATACTCGTAGAAGCATACTTAGCCAACTTGGACGAAACTTTGATCCTTTAGGACAGGGGTCGGCAACCTGCGGCCCGCGGGCCAAATCCGGCCCGCCGACACATTCTATCCGGCCCGCGTCCTCTTTTCGAAATTGTATATTTATCCGGCCCGCGACTTCTACGTAGTTTCTATTTCAGCGACGCAAACTGACGTTTGGCGAATACTATTCAATTGAGCTGACACAACGCTTCTAAACAATTGCATGACGCAATAATAGATTAAAGACCTGTGGAAAAGGAGAAAAAAATTAGGCTTAGGGCATCGTCACGCATCAAGCACTTCGCACCTCGACTATGAAAACACGGAGAGCGAGCGTTTTAGTTGCAATCCTTCTAATACAGTGAAACCCCGGTTGGCGACCACCTCACTAAAATGACCACCCCGTTAACAGGACCACTTCATTGCCATCCCAAATAATTTGCTATGTTGATGCATTGTATTTTGTTTCACTAACGCGACCACCCCGCTATCCAGACCGCGACCACCATATTCTTGGTCCCACAATGCAAATTAAACTCCGCCAAAGCGACCACATGTGCGCAATAATTTACTTTTGTGACCAAAATAAAAAGATAAGATCACTGTGTGCACACACAAACAAAGAAATTTCGTAACAAATAAACAGTGTGATGTAGGGAAGTGCATGCACACACTAACAAACAAAGAAACTACAGTACTGTACACACAAAATGGCGTGCGAACTGATTAAAACCGCTTAACTTAAAAGTTTAAACTCATTCTGTAAAACCCATTCTGGCGAGTTTAGTATTTTTCAATCTGCAGTTGTTTTTATAAAGATATGGCGCTTAGTAAAAAGAAATCGCGTGAACTTTCAATCAAAGAAAAAGTTTTGGTTATAAAGCAAAAGGAAAGTGAGGGAAAATCTCAAAGGGAACTCGCTAAGATTTTCGGCGTAAGCAAAACTCAGATACAGAGTACGCTAAAAAGAAAGGCTGATATTTTGGCTGCATACGAGGATAATTTACCTAATGATCGAAAGAGAATCAAAACGTTTCAATTTGAAGAAGATATCGATTTGCTAACTTTCCGATGATTCTTTTTCGCTTATCATAGGCTACTTAGGCAAATCAATGCCTGCATTTAAGGGTGTAAGTCCAGTTGTTATAAATATGATGCTCAACGGCAAAATTCACTAACCTGACCACCCCGCTAACCTGACCGCTTTAATGCGGTCCCATGGGTGGTCAGGTTAGCGGGGTTCCACTGTAACATATTTGTTTGCCACTGAGCAATTTCCTTTAATAAAAAGTGAATTTCTGTTTTGTTTTTAGCTAATAACTAGAAAACATAGCCCTTGTAATATAATTTAGCAAAAATGTTATCAAAACGTAGAAAAGTTGATGAGGAATTCAGAGCGTTTAAAGAAGAGTGGGAAAACAATTTCTTTTTTGTAAATCACCATGGAAGACCTACTTGTTTGATTTGCAACGTATCTATTGCTGTCAATAAAGAGTACAATATCAAGCGTCATTACGAAACAAAGCACAAAAGTTTTTCTGAGCTAGTGGGTCAAGCAAGAAAAGACAAACTTGATCGACTAAAAAAAGGTCTGAAAAAGCAAAGTGATGCATTCCACAAAATTTTGACTAAACAGGAAAATAATACTCTTGCTAGCTACAAAGTAGCACAGATAATAGCCAAAGACAAGAGGGCGTTTATAGACGGCGAATTCGCTAAAAAATGCATGATGGCTGTTGTGGAAACTATATGTCCAGAGAAAAAAGAGGCATTTCTAAATGTCAGTCTTTCCGCGAGAACCGTAACCCGTCGAATAGAAGAGATGTCTGAGAACTTGAAAGCAAGTCAAGAAGATTGTTTCAAAAAACTACAGTTCTTTTCCATAGCTATAGATGAGAGCACGGATGCTACAGATACAGCCCAACTGGCAGTGTTTGTGCGTGGAGTAAGCGAAGATTTTACTGTTCTTGAAGAATTTGTACAACTGATTCCAATGAAGAATACAACGACAGGGGCTGACATTCTGAAAGAACTACTTCAATGCCTTCAAGCCAAGAATTTAAATCTAGCAAGACTGGTGTCAATAACAACTGATGGGGCCCCATCAATGGTAGGCAAGCATAAAGGGGTCGTGTCTTTACTTCAGAAGCACATGCAAATCAATGGAATTGATAACAGTATTGTTAAATTGCAGTGCCTTATTCACCAGGAGGCATTGTGTGCAAAGGTAGCAAGCTTCAAAGATGTCATGAGCATAGTGGTGAAAACTGTGAACTTGATTTTGTCGCGAGGATTGAATCATCGTCAATTTAGACAACTGCTCTTAGAAGCAGAGAGTCAATACGGCGACTTGCTTTATTTCTGTAATGTACGGTGGCTTAGTCGAGGTGATATGCTGCTAAGAGTGTACCAATTGAAGGAAGAAATCGTAACCTTTCTTGAACAAAAAAAACTCAATGCTTCAGAATTTCGCGATCAAAACTGGATTTGCAATTTAGCATTTTTAGTCGATGTTACGTCTCATTTAAACAAGTTGAATCTGCAGCTACAAGGAAAATGCCAATTGATACACGACATGTGGGGCCACATACGTTCATTCACAACTAAACTGCGACTGTGGGAAAGTCAGTTGCAAAGTGGAAACTATGCGCACTTTTCTACATTACAACAACACCACCCTACCTGCAGTGATCAATTTGTTTCTGTGATCCAACAATTGAGAACCGAATTTTTGTCTCGATTCGATGACATCCGTTCAATAGAGAATGATATCAAACTTTTTAGTACCCCCTTTGATGTGCCGGTGGAAGTTGTGCATGAGCAATATCAAATGGAACTGGTAGAGTTGCAGTGCTGCGACGAGTTGAAATCAAAATTTCACGCCAAAGGTGTTTTATTGCTTGACTTCTATAAACACCATCTTAAATGCGAAAAATATCCATATCTGATCAATCATGCCAAAAAGATCACATCGATGTTTGGCAGCACCTATGTGTGCGAACAGCTGTTTTCATCAATGAAAAACACCAAAAGCAAGTTAAGAACAAGACTAAATGACGGCCACTTGCAAGATGTTATGCTTCTGGCCTCTTCCAATTTAAAACCAAACATCGATAAACTTGCAGACCAGAAACAACATCAAGCATCTCATCGATGGCTTGACAATGGGCGGTTTGACAATAAATGACCTTAATAAACTTTCATATCAAACATCGTATTAAAGTTATGACAGAAACAGTAAATGAATGTTCTTGTGCATTTTCGTTTGTTCACGAGTAGTTAAGTTATTTTGACTTCTTACCTTACAAAAACTTTCAATAAAAACACAATATCAACGGTTTTGTTGACTTGACGTGACAACCTAGTCCTAGCCTAGACATTATTGTGTATTTTGTTTTGTCCAGATTTAGTGGAAACGCTATTTATGGCCCGCGGCCAATTCTTGAGCTTGATTTTGGCCCGGCAGCATCAGAAGGTTGCCGACCCCTGCTTTAGGAGTTGGCTCTCCGTTTTTTTTGAAAGCGCGTTTGATCTTGCAACAGTTAGCTATAGAGAAGTTTGACTGGCACGAAGAGGTGCCCGAAAGTGTCGTGAAAAAGTGGAAAGCGTGGCTTCAATGGTTAGAAATGATAAAAGATTTTTTGCTGCCAAGATGGTATTTTTTGAATGCTGATTTGAGCAGCCCTGATGACAACGTTGAATTCCAGTTGCATGGGTTTAGTGACGCTTCGAATCTAGCATTTTCTTCTGTCATCTACTTACGCAGATTAGTGAACGGCATACCATCCGTGTCGTTTGCTTTTGGTAAATGTGATATTGTCTTCGCTAATCAGTCTTCGTGGCCCATTGCTAGGAAGGAGCTCGTCGCAGCTTTGAACACAGCGAAGCTATTAAAGCAAGCCTCTGATGCATTGGAAACACCTAATTGCAGTAATTTTTTTAGGTGCGATTCCCGTATGGTGCTACAATGGCTGAAGAATCCTGACTTACGTTTGAATAAGTTCATTACGCGAAGAGTTAACCACATCTTGATGTTGTCTAGTGAGACTGAATGGCGCTTTTGTCCTAGTAAGTTGAATGCGGCTGACGTGGGTTCGCGACCGGATCTCATGCGTAAAGCAGAAGCACGTGATTTGCGGATAAATGACACGTCACTGTTGCAACCATATGCAGCAGTGCGATTGGTAGAGAATGTAGTTCAAGTTAGAGCGCGTAGAATAAATTTGTCAGGGCGTAGTGGTATCGATGGCATTGATAAACTGATTGAAAAAGCACCTAATTTATACACTCCGCAAAAAAGAGTAGTTTATTAGGTTGCCTTTGTCGATTGGTTCTAATGCTGTAAAGTAAGAAAAAATGATTTTATAAAGCCGGTGCTCAATGCTGCTTGCATAGAAAAGGCTCTGCTGATCATAGCGAAGTTGGTTCAGAACAAGGTGTATGGCAATGTGATTTGTTCGATGCAGGAAAAATCTGCTGATGCACTTGATGAAGTGATCAAACAATGTAATGTTACCGCGTCGCCAACCCAGAGAGATCGCTTGAAAGAATTGCGATCGCTAAAGAAGTATAGGCCTTGTGTAGACGAGGAGGGAAGGCTACGTATAGAAGGACGCTAAAGCAAATCCCAAGATATACCATGGGAAGCAAAGCACCCCCTCCTCCTTCCGTCTAAACACCCCATGACTAGGTTACTGGTATTGTTCTATCACTATCGAGACTGCCATTGTGGTGTGCATCACACGCTGATGTCTACACGGCAGAAGTTTTGGATTGCGAACGATAATGCTGCTGTGAGACGATATGTGCGTGATTGTGGTGAGTGTACTATTGAAAGGGCAACGCCTATTAGACAACTCATGTCTGACTTACCGCTGGCACGCCTTGCAGCACATAAAAATCCCTTTTTCTATTCCGGGGTGGATTACCTTGGCCCTCTAAATTATGCAGAGGGAAGAAGCAACGAGAAGGCATGGGGGCTCCTGTTTACATGCATGGCATCTCGGGCTATTCATGTTGAGTTGGTAACATCTTTGTCACTGGATGATTTTCTACTTGCCTTTACTCGATTTACAGATCTGCGTGGACAGGTCAATACGATCGATTCCGATAATGCAAGCATGTTCCAGGCCGGGTCAAAAAAGCTTCCTGACTTGATTGAAACCAAGGACTTTTGCATTCCCCTTAGAAGAAAAGGTATGAATTGGGAATTTATACCTCCGTAGGCTTCGGCGCAAGGTGGTGCTTGGGAGGCAATGGTGAAACAGTTCAAGAGTGTTTTTTCTCACATTTTGGATACCGCGGTTCATAAGCCAAAGTTTGTTGAATTGTTGACGTACGTTGGGAGTGCAGTTAGGATTGTAAATGAAAGGCCCTTGGTACCACTAGTAACGATTCTAGGGATTTTACTACTATTATTCCTGCTTCAGTTTTAACCCTTTACTTCGACCCATATGTAGCAGTTGGACAACCGCATGACCGAGACATGCTTAGAAGAGATTATCGCTTTAATTTATCTCTCTCCCAGCAATTCTGGGAAAAGTGGATAGCCTTCTATTTACCTTAGCTGCAGGGGCGGAAAAAGTGGTTGAAGGTGTAGACGGGCTAGATCTACCACGTAATTCTGCATTTAATTCCGACAAAGATGGAGAGCTAGGAACCGGAACGCCTTCAGAAGCATGATATATTAGCCGTTATGCTGAAGGACAGTCTGGACGAACAATGTTGGATTTACTTTTTTCAAATGCCCAGTGACTTTCGTAAGGCAGAAATAGCAGTCTAATAAATGATTTGTGAGTTCACGCCAAATCATTGGTACAGCAAATGGCATGCTTTTTTGTTTTCCGTTCAACCACTGAGTTAAAGATGAGTAACAATTCGTGCAACATAAACCAATGTGTAGTTCTCAAAGTTTGCTTTGGTCTCCCACCATACATTCAAAATAAAACTTTTATGCTATCGATACTTTGATTGTTATTTTCAGTTTTTGAGATCTACAAGTGAATTTTCCACAAAAGCAGCAAAAACTGTCTGGATGGTTCATACATGATCTGTGATTCATCATTGAACATATAAGCTGCAAATAAATCAAAAACAAATTTGCACTAAAAAATCAAATTTTAAAAGTTACGCTAGTAATTTTATCTGAACTGCCAAAAAACCAGAACTGCAATTAAGATTGTATTCTGTTAAGATTGCAATTGTTATTACTATTATTGCAATTGTAATTAAGATTGTTTAAGGTGGACAGCTAATAACATCTAATATAGCCTTTGTAATACTACCGTAGCCCAAAAAATATTAGGTATAGCATCAAAAACAGCCATTTGACAGCTAACTCATGTTGCTGATATGATTGTCTTCTTCGAACCCAACAAATAGTTGAGAAATATAGTCAACAGAAAAATAATTTACTATCTAAGATTAGAGACTTTTATGAAGTCCAAATATCTCTTAATCTCACTGTCACAAATATGTAAATTTGTGTTGAAAGAATAGTTTTTACATATGTATAGTTATTGTATCTTGTTGTTTTATTTTGCAGTGATCGTTTTATTTGTAAATCTGAATTGTCTGAAGCCCTACTTGCTAAACTGTTTTCGTAAAAGAACCTTTTTCTCCTTCTCATTTATTAATAGATTTGTAACTCACCTGCCTTTTCTGACGTCACAATGGTTGGCCACGTAACTAAGTTCCAGTGTATTCTAGTGAATCTTGTTTCTTCTCGAAGATTTATTTTAATTACTAATTACATAATTTATTAACGGTGCTTTTCTATGTCACGTGATATTGCTCTGGCAGTTTCTAAATTATTTTCAAGTTGTATATATAAGGTGGCAAGATTTTTTTTATTCATGCAGAGAGAGTGTAGTTCAATAGAGAAAATAGAGTGTAATGAAAAGGACGTTGATCTGTGGTGATTTTATTGTAGATTTTTATTAGTGTGACAAACGATTATTTGGTGGATTTAGTTACGGTTAGTCTCTGATATTTATATAATGAGGTGCTTTGGTTTCTGTATTTGACAAGCGAAGGAATTCGAAGTCTTAAAGTGGTTTGTAAATATATTTGTTTTGTGCTTGATCGAGAAGTGCGTGAGTTAAAGTATCTCAGTGGAAGTCAATCTTTTCTTAGCTACTAAGTTGCAACCAGACTTAATTATTCCAGCGATACTACAGGTTGCCTCAATTTTAAGAAGTAAAACTAAGATTGAGATAGAACTAAAATTCTATTGAAACGCGACACTCACTGATATGACACATTAGTTGTGAATATTTTAAGTCAAATATCAAAATTGAATTTATTTGACATTTCTTGAAGTTATCATGCATGGGTAAGCAAACAAATATAAGATGAGCTAGAATTGCTTTTATGATACAACGAATCTAATGAAAGTAGCATTTATTTCAAAAATGAGATGTGGATTTGTTATAAGTATGATATTAAAATAAATAAAAATGTAGGTGTGATGGAGAAAAATGGATTTCGTTTTTAAATTTAGCGCCCAAAAATTACTCTAGAGCGATTGAAAAATACGAACATGACAAAAAATTTTTTTTGTCGTCCAAGATAATGATTTTCGTTCGGCTCATTAGAATGCTTTTTTAGGGATAAATTTTTAAAAGCACACAAGATTACAAGTTATGTGGACCAGGAAGCAGTAAAGAATCAAAAGGCTATCTATTTAAGCTGCTTCCTGAGGCCAGCTCGAGAGCAGTAATGACGAATAAATATAAATAGAAACAGTAATATTCGGCCAGATTATCACAATCCTAATGGTAAATGAAAATTTAGTAGTTAGTAGACTTCCAAAAAATTCTTTTTTAAAGCATATTATAGTTAAATGTTTTAAATCATTATTGAGTCTAACCAAAATTTTGTGCCGCAAGATGTCAAATGATTTGGAGCAAAAGCTTTTGAGACAGAAGGTAAAAAGAAAATTGAATTTTTGGCTTGTCCTGTATGATGCAAGTGCACATCTTGTAAAGTGGTAAAATTCTTAACTAAATTTAATGGAAGTTCGTTGTAAACTATTTCGGACATGAATTTTCCAAGTTCAAGTTTATAGATATCTTGGAGTTTTAATAATTCAAAACTTTTGTAGAGTTCAGTTACAATGATAATATTTTTTACTCCAAGAGATCGTTCTTAATATGTTATTTTGTCCAACTTCAATCTCATATAAAAGCGATTTTGCCGCTGTACCCCAAACCATGATTCCATATTGAGAGCAAGAATATCCAAGGCTGTTGTTTAACATAAGAGGCGTTTCGCTATCAACATAATTGCGTAGTTTAGATATTATTCCGTTGCGTTTGGACAATTTTAAAGCAACTTGGTATATTTGACTTGTCCAAGTGAGTTCATAGTCAATAAAAAAACTAAGATTTAACAGATCTGGCTCTTGAAATTAAATTTTGGTTTTAGACATTAAACACTAAATCGAAAATTTTGGTCAGCTTATTTTTATATATTAGCATATAGTTAATTTTAGAGTAATTTGAAGAGAGTTTATTTGCTCGCATCCAATGTGATTGATTTTCTAAGTTCAACATTTACCTTTTTTTTAAGACTACCCAAGTAATTATCAGATAACATTAAATAGGTATCGTCAGCACCCGGGATGCGGAGGCGGTGATTTTTCAATCGATTCCGCTTTCACACTTATCGCTTCCGCTTCCACCAACAAAAACGACAGTTGACCTTAGCAGTATGAAATTTGTTATTTACTAAAATCAAAAAGTGTAACCAAAGATACGAAGGTTGCAAAAACGACTAAAAGAAGGAAAAATAAAAGCATACAATCAAAAAGACATCGAAGATAAATATTTATTTGTCCGCATAAACACAACGGCATCAGTTAATTCATTGCCCATTCGGACTCTGTTTTCACGAAGTACGAGCTTCAAGTGGGAGAACATACGTTCAACGAATACTTGCGCGCAGGGTAAACAGCTAATGATTCGCGATACTGGTTGTAGAATAAAGGGGTGTTTGGAAATAATGTCCCAGACATTTGGAAGTTTCAATCTTCCGAGCCGCTCTACATCAACAAGCGCCTCAGCAAATGCAGTAAGATCAGATTTTGCAAGCGCCGTTGCTGATTTTTCAGCAGCCGCTGTTGAATGTAAAGAGTTTGAATACGCATCAAAGTCAGATACTGATGCTGCTTCATTTCCGCTTGAGCCATTTTCTGCATCAGCACTTGATCTTTCGCTTGAAGTGCTTTGAATGAGCAAGAAAATTGACTGAAGAGCGCTCTTTGTACGTAGTTGCTCCTGGCTGCTCAAGAGGATTCTCGATGGAGCAACAACCAATCAAGAGAGAAAATTAAATGACAATATCACGGTTATATAAGTCAGTCAATCCTAATACAACTAGTACATTAGTTGTTATTCTTGACTCAAATAAAATAAAATGCACAAACGGTTACCAGTATTGAGTTGAATATAATATCAACAAAAAATATTGGTAGGTCGTCACAACAACTAAGCCAACAAACACTACTTACCCAAACAGCTGTCAAGAAAGCCTCTTTCCGCAATAAAAACTCTTGGCGTGATTGCAGGGCGGTGGCAAGAGCAGAAGCCAAATTGTTATCCAGCTTCTCCAATTTAAGCATTGTGATTACCCTCCTCTTCCGTGGGAGATAACGGCACGAACCGTAATCCAGCTTCACACCGTCAACCTAATTGAATTAGGCTAGGGAAAAGTTGGCTGCCCATTTCGAACCAATCGTGATTGACTGGTAGCCACACCACCAAGGCGGGCTGCCATTGATGGGTACCCTAGAGTCACCTTTTACGACATGCTGGGTGAGCAACTTCACAATTGTAACCCGGTAAAGTACGAGTACGCCGCCTGTCTGCCACATAAACATGGAGGCATAACGTTAAGTGCTTTGCCCAAGGACACAACATCAAGCTTGCCGGCTTGTTCCCCACACTATCTCTTCTTTTATGCTGAGCGCCAAGTATCTTTTGGTATGACTCGACTTAGGGAATGAACCTTAAGTCTACTGACAGCGAAGCGGACCTCTAACCACTACACCATCGCGCCGGTGATACTTGCCCATCGATGCCTGTAACGAGAATTTTTGACATCCTTGTTACAAGCATCGCTTGGCAACAGTAGGCTAGGCATAGACAGGAAAAGCGGCTAAAATCTTTAATGAGTGAAAACGTAGTCTACCTTACGCATTTTGGCCGAGGCCTGAAATCAGTCACGAATTACAGAAGCATAAAATTTAAAGGGGAAAAACAATCAAACCAAAGTAGGATGGTCTTTTTGAGCGACTTAATGCCGTGCTAATAATTATTAAATAAGAGTCTGTTTAAAATTAAACAGTTGGGTGGCTCTTATATGAGACTAAAAATTATACGTGTTTTCATTTCAGCCTTCCACCAACAAATTGAGTTCATGTGATCTAAAAACATCCTGGGAAAAATTTAATAAGTAGTCCATTATCTCAGTGGTCCCCAACCCCCGAGATGCGGACCGGTACCGGTCCGAGGGGTACTTGTTACCGGGCCTCACAGAAAACGATAACTATACATTATTACTGCTTTATTCATTTTGAAATTTTTAAGGCTGAACATTTGTACGGTTTATATCTTATGTTTCGTATAGACATAATAAATCAACTTATTTTTCACAATGCCAGTTGATGCATGTTTCAGTTGTATGCAGGCCTGTTTATCTTTCGTGCTTCAAACCAGTCCGAAAAAATATTGAATGACTTTCAACCGGTCCGTGACTCAAGAAAGGTTGGAGACCGCTGCATTATATCACTTTACAAGAGCAATTACACCTTTGGCATTACCATTTGTGACTTAAACTTTTGACAGTTGATTTTGCAGATTGAAAGATTTCCGTTTTTGACAAAAGTCTCAAATCTTTATGAAGGAAGTTAGTATTATAACAAAGCATTTTGAAAAAGCTCATTGTTCATGGAGTAACAAAATATTCAAGATGCTTTTCTTTGAGAGAAGGTTTATATTGAGGCCTTTTCATATAATCCTGCTCGTCATTTTCACCTTGAAACTTAGCAGTCATGTGCTGCTTTGTTTCTGAAAGAACAGCAACATTGAAAAAGCTGGGAACAACTAGCTTTTCGGACAGATATTACAGAAATTTCGGCATTTTGTGTGGGGTAGTTTTGGAGACTGCTTTGTTGGATAGTTGGAGAAGGGACTTTAACTGAGCTAAATTGTGTCAAGATGCTTTAGTAACATTTTGGGCAGTAAACCAAGCTTCAATATAAACTATTATTCCAAAAATATAAAGTTCTTAAAAAGCTTTTTTTTCTTTTGCTACGAGTCTAAATTGCTTTCAAAACATCCAGATTTTTAAAGTAGGCAGAGGTTTACTCATCGAACGTGTATAATGTACTGGCCCAGGTGCTAAAAATTGTAGACCTCTAGGCGAAAACCATCCAAAAACATAATTGTGAGCTCAAGGTAATTATCACGTGGTTATTTTGTCACACGGAAAACTTTATTATGTGATGACGATTGTCATCCGTAATTACTGCACTGACATTCTCTTATGTGACTCCAGCTCAAAAGATGTAGCATTAACGAATTCTCAGCGAGCCTTAAATCGCTTAAAAAGTAAACCTTCAAGTCCTAAACTTCCACTCATTGTGGATTTAAAACCTGCTTCTAAAGAAGTTCCACAACATGATGACGGCAAGCAAGGTACAACAAATCTCTACTAACGTTCTATTCCTACAATACAATTGTACCATTTCGACGTACAGTGTTAGCAGCAGTTGTATCAAACGACACTGCTACCACATCCTCAGATATGCCCTGTTGCGAATTCTTTCCTTTAAGACGCTTTGGCGACACCTTATTTGCACCAAACTACGGCTGCTACGACTTGATTGTTGATACAGTATTATTTATTTCTGCAACGCGTCTCGTATTGGCTTCCTCTCAATATCTCCGGACGTTGACTCGAACAAATGTTATTTAGATATAAATGAAGTTAAAGAATAAATGATTGAAAATAATAACAATACTTGAACTCCAAGAGCGAAAGTTTGGTGGGGAGGACCGTTCAAACACGCGGTGTTACGAGACAGTACAAGACGCTTGCTATAAAAAAAATATACCAAAATCAGTTGCTGCCAATATGATTACATCATACTTAACCCTTTCAATACTGATTTTAAACAAAATTGTTAGAGACATATTTTTTCGTGTAAATATCACTTTATTATGATTAAATTCATGTTCAGCTTTTATTTTCTGTTTATTCTTTATAATTTTTGCTCATCGGAAGTGGGACATATTTATCCCAACAGTATTTACGGTTGGGATAAATATGTCCCAACAGTATCCCAAGTGTAAATCTGAAGAGTGACCCCAAATACAAGTTTTGCAGAAAAAATGTCATTTATTGTTGCAGGAAGTACAGAAAGTGTTGTTTGATTCACACAATTAGGTATGATATGACGTAAAGCAGTCCATGCACAAAGGGACGTTGCACTTTTGGCACATTATCTTGGTTCTTCTCTCCTTCTTCCTGGCTGCACATCGCACACAACGTCTTCTTTGTTGTTCCTTCACAGGAAAGTGATCTCCTATACTGGGTTTTACCTGTCACGTTATCTATTCCATCTGCATTATCTCTACTAACACCAATATCCTCGTCCATTATCACAACATCCTCATCATTATTATCCTCTGAAGCAAATTCTAAGTCATCATTTTGGTCACGTGTTTGCATTACACTGTCATCACTGTCACTCTCGGATCCTGGAGGAAAATATTCATCATTTTCATCCGAGCAGCTTCCGTCTGAATCAGTCAAAATAGCAGGCACAGCATCATCAAGCAAAAGCTTTTTGTAAACACCACGTTGTCTATTGTTAGCCATAACTGAGTACTGTTGGGATAAAAAGAGCCCATTGTTAAATACTGTTGGGACCAATATGTCCCAAAACTATAGAAAAGAAAAACAAACGTCTATATTCATAGTTAATTCTAGAAAAAAAATATGCTAGCTAACTTTCACTAGTAGCAAAACAAAAATACACAATTTCAAGAGAAATTGTTCGTCGCATAAACATGAAAAGTTCACAAAAACACCTCAAAACTGACGGAAGGTTCCAACACGTGCTTCTAAATTCTGCTAATAGACTGTGCTCAGTGAAGCGTAACAGCGTGTGGCGGATGAATACATACTAAGCTACCATCAGCTGCCTTCTAAATACTGAATTGTCCCATCCCAACTTGATTTGAACGCAACACAGATACAGCAGTATTGTGAAGCTGGTTTCTTGGGATCAAAATAACCCAACAGTAGCGAAAGGGTTAAGGAAAATTAATAAGTACCAGAAACAGTATTGCGCCAAACTTCTATCAAAGAATTGTAGCAACACACTTTATTATTACCAACTTCATTTAAACTCAAGTAGAATAGTTAAATTTCCGACTTTAGCTTACTAAACACCTAATCTAGTCTTTATACAACTGTCAGCTCTTTTGGCTTAATACTGAACTTACAAAAACAACGGTACAGTGAAAAAACGAATTTTGCGCCGTGCTTGAACGGTCACGTGATCGTGTGATCAACAAAAGACAGCAATTTCAACGTAAAGACGGCTTACAAAAAATGTGGCGGTAACAACAGAATAAATATCTAACATGCCCCATTCTTCAAAGGAATGCATTACAGCTGGCTTCACCTGTACCAGCTGTGATTTTGGGAAATGAAGAAGTCGAATCAGTCAACCCAGAGATGAAAGTTGGAAGAAGATCGATGTGTTTGTTTGACGTCAAATTTTTCAGAAGTTTTCCATCCCAATAAGCTGTGATTGGTTCAGGGCCGTTGAGAGAACAGTCCGGGCCCGGTACCAACATTAATACCGGGCCCTCCTTTAACAAGTGTCTGGTAAACTGTAGTGGCCGGGTTTTATCCAATTACAAATGGATGAGTGTTTGGTATAATTGCTCAGAAATTGCCTTTCTTTCCGCGTTTTTTTCTTTTTTTAGCTCCACTGTGATACAAATAAGACATTGCTGTCGGACTATTTTACTATTTAAATAATTTAATCTCTATATGTGGGGTAAAAAATCAAGCACAGTTATAATATTATGTCTATGGAATAATTTAAGGCTAAAAGTAAGTCAAAAAACAAAACGTGAATATCATGCAATGTATCATTATCAGTCACCAGTAATCGGTAAGTAAAATGCAATCTTCCTGTTTAACGGACACAACAAAACACAACAGAATTGATGTGAAATGATTTTGCAAGATTTGACTTTAAACAAATTGATTGATCCATATGGAATATATGAATTTAAAATTTAGGGGTTTGGTTTGGGGCTTAAAATAATGATACGTTTAGGAAGTGATCTACTTTAAGAGTTACAGGAACCCATGTGATATGTTTCTGGCCACAGGGCGAGGAAGTATTTTGGAGGCCTGAATTTTTTTTAAAAAGAGTATTTAACCAAATTTTCTGTGGCCAAGATGAAGAAAACATTAGTCATCATGTCACAAAAAATATTATATTGATTATGCATTTGTTAACAGGAAAAATAGGAAACTTAGGCCTAATATATTGTTAGCATTGCGCGCGACGTTTTCAACTATCGGGGTCCGAAACCAAAGGTACCCTGGACCCCCTCATCGACGCTCCTGAAAATTCCATTAGGAAAAGAAGCACAAAAAGTCGTAAAAATCTTGTGTGCAGAAAACACATAAACTTTTGGTCACTCTTCATACAAGAGCCTGATAGGTGAAGCCGGCTTGACCGGCTGAACCGACGTTCTCTATCCCGATGGGGGCCCTGCGGGTGACGCCGTCGTATATATTACAAAGCAACGATTTTTTCTTTTGCTGATATGCTGCCTGTAAAGGTATTTATGACTATACTCTACAGCATTGTAATAAAATCCCAAGTTTAAGAAAAAATCAACATAAAACCATAACCACAACAATTTGTAAAACTAAAGTTACAGAGAACATTTCTTTGAAAATAACTCGGCCTGATGTGCACCTACTGAAATATGGTGAATGATTTTGGGGAAGCCATAACCGCTTTTGTCGCTCTGCCGGAAACAAGACAAATAGCGCAGCCAAAGAACTAAATATCAGAAATATAAATTGGAAAGGGGCAGCACCACATCTCAAAATGAGCTTACCACTAAATAGTTTATTTCTGTAATTGTAAAAGTAACCACCATTTGGTCGCTACCATCAATTTTGATTGTGTTTCAATCCTTTCTCCCCGACAAGCATAACGACAATTTGTGGCAAGATTCTTTGTGAGCATTACCAATCATGATTAAGAGAATATGATAATCACAATTTTGTGTGTATGAATTGTGAAAGTGCATAAAATTCATTAAGTTTTGGCTACTGTTCACACCAGAGCCCGATGCGTGAAGCCGGCGCAGGCTGTTGAAACGAAATACTAAACCCCGACGTCACTGATGGAGGGCCCCTGCCGGGCGACGCCGACAAAGCCGGCTTGTCACCCAGTAGCCCATGCAGTTAGCGTAATATATTGAGAGCAGTTTGTTGCTAGAGAAGATTAAACTCTCGTACAAAAAATTAAAGTTATTAAAATTTTACTGCACATACGTTATCAAAAAACTAAAATTTTTCTTAAATTTACAGAAGCAAGGCCGAAACCAAGTGACGTTGCTGAAACCTTTTTTAAAAGAGGGACATGCAAACTGAGTCTACTCACACTTTAGGGAAGCCTTTTGCCTTCCACAGTCTTTTAATGGAAAGCGCATTGTATTTATTAAGTTGTTGCGCCACTGTTTTTTTCAAATCGATATCATTTTCAAATATTTCAGGAACAGATTAATTTCACAACCACGTAGCCCACTATTTGTATGCACGATTGCTGGGCTATAGTTATTTTTAATAAATAAATATATCAACAAAAAACAAGCTACAATAATTTGTCAAGGCACTTTAAAGTTTTGCGACAAATGCGGTGGAATAGTGAATGGCGATCTCTGCGATTAAATCATGGGATCCGTCATCATAGCCCAGTATCAGATGTTTCTCAGGCTATTTGTCTACATTATGTTCTGTTTCGATGAAACGATCAATGCCATTCTTACACAATCGCTTTTAACGGCGCGGCGGTGTAGGGGTTTGAGCGGCCGCTTCGCAGTCCACAGACCTTAATATCATTTCTTTATCCTATTTTCCACATACCAAGTTTCGATGCACTGCTGTGATTCCTTGATCTTATTTTTTGTTTATCCTACCCTACTACTACCAAATCAAACGGCTACACTCGAATATTGTACTCCTTTCATTTATTGTTTTGTGACAGTGATTCTGAAAACGTTTTCAAGTTTGACATCTGGTTAGACATTAGAACTTGGATTTCCTGTATAATTGCTTTCTTCACAACATTTCTGCGAAATTTGTTCATGACAGTGCACATGGAAATTCCTTACCAGCTTCAAAGCAACAATAAAAAATATATGCATTGTTGCCCATTACAATTTTGAAATTTGATTTTCACAGGCCCCCAGACTCCTACGGGCCCTGGTGCGGCGCACCGGCTGCACCCCCCTCTCGTGGGGCCTGGATTGGTTCATTTGCATGAAATTCTTTCCAAACATTTTGGACAAATGAAGCTCTTGCATTTTTTCTTGGACCAGCAATCATTCCACTGTTGATAGCCATAGTTTTCGAATTATGACAAAAGCTTCTAGCAGTTTCTAATAGAACAACTAAAGCTTTTCTATCTGTTGCTTGAGTGCAATAAAATGTAGCCCGAAAGGAGGTGTAACAATGTTCTGTCTGCCTGTAGAGGGCTTTGATGGAAACTCTTCCGTTTTATCTGACATGCTGTCATCTGGGCTCTTTCCATCTTCACTGCTGGTGGAAGATGCCAGTACAATAGTTTTTGAAGTTGTGGCTTTACATTTATTGGCTTTTTTTTCCACCTTTCTCTAGCTTTCCACTTCTATTTAATTCGCTTTTCCTAAGCAGCCAGGGTTTTGTCCATATATCCGACACAACTGTGCCGACCCTTTTTTTACTGAGCAAAGAAAAAAATTCTCTTTTTGCTGCAAAAGTATCATGAGTATTAGCATGTCACACGTCAAAAAGACCATTAAAGTTATCGACATATGTACTTTTTTTCTTATCTGAGCCGGGGTCAGTCAATTTTTGAGCCACACTAGATGTTTCCACTTCTGATGAAAGCCTGTAGTTGTGGTGGTTGTTGTTACTCTACCCCAGAGACGTAGCAGCCGCCCCCCAAACCCCCCAATTGGGGGGGGCCCAGGCCAACTTTGGGGGCCCAAGTTAGTCTGAAATTGCTTTTTGGCTACGTGACTATTTTCAGTTCAGCAGACTTGTTTACAACCGATTTAAACTGTAGGAAGAAATTGGCTTGTGACATCATAAGTGAATGCAACGTCATTTTATCTCGCAGAATCTAGAATATTTCGATTGATTTTCTGGTAGAATCTTGAATATTCGATTGACGTAACAATGCCGTTGTTACGCAACAATCATAAAATGGTCTGGAATTCTGTTTGGCTATAAATACCGGGACAATATATATACACTGCAGAGTGCAGATAAAGTATTTTATTGACATTGTATAGAATGAAACGTTCAAAAAGTGGTGCTCAAAAGAGAAAAGAAGCAGCCACTGCTCGAGATGCTGTAGCGAAATTGCCCAAAATGACAAATTTTTTCAAGATTACTGAGCAGAATAGACCTGGCACTAGTACCGAGAGGGATGAAGAAAACTATAGTGTACAAGAAAAAGAAGACTATGACGATCAGCATCAAAGTGATTGTGAATTTCCAGAAAATGTAAGTTGTGATTTACCTGCCAATACGCAACCTTCAATATCAAAAATAACTGAATCTCAATTTACCCCTATCCCTGATGACCCATGTAAATGGCCTGAAAGTATTTCTGATGCTCAACGATGTGATATAGTAAAGCGTGGACCACATGAACTAATAATGAATTTTCCATATAATAACACAACTCCAAGGCGACGTTTTTCCTCCAACCATTATAAACGTGTGTTACCTAATGGTGAAAGTGTTTCACGGTCGTGGCTAGTTTATTCTGGGGAATCAGATCAAGTTTTTTGCTTTTGTTGTAAGCTATTTGGAAAAACACTAAGCCCCTTTTGTAGTGGTATAAATACATGGGAGGGTTTTTCGAAAAAACTGAAAGACCATGAAAACGGCATTTCCCACCAAGAATGCTGCAGTCAATGGATGTTGCTAGCTGAAGGGATAAGAAATTCATCCACTATCGACAAACGCGAGATGAATATTTTTTTCAATGAAAGACGTTTTTGGAGAAATGTTTTAGAGAGACTTATCGACATTGCCTTGTTTCTATCGGAAAGGAATCTTGCTTTTAGAGGGTCTGAAGAAGTCTTAGGATCTCCTCACAATGGAAATTTTCTGGGTATATTTGAGCTTTTGGCAAGAAGAGATCCGATCCTAAAAGAGCTTCAAGACAGAATCAAGAATAAAAACACTAAAGATCACTATTTGAGTCCTACCATACAAAATGAACTAATTGATTTGCTAGCGACAGAAGTTGAAAAAGAAAATTTACAGCAATTGAAATTGGCAAAATATTTTTCTATAATTTTGGACTGCACTCCAGATATGTCACATCATGAACAAATGTCTGTCATTCTCCATTATGTACTATGTAATGAAGAAGCTGCTGTTGTTAAAGAAATATTTTTTGGCTACTTGAGAATAAGTGACAGTACTGGGAAAGGCTTGTTGGACGCTTTCTTAGAAAAAGCGACCGAACTGCAACTCGAATTGTCTGATTGTCGAGGTCAGTCATATGATAATGGTGCTAACATGAAAGGAAAACATTCTGGGGTCCAAGCAAGAATGCTAGACATCAATCCCAAAGCTGTTGACGTGCCCTGTGCAAACCATACCCTTAACTTAGTTGTTGTTGACAGTGCTAATTCATCGACGGAAGCATTGACATTTTTTGGAGTACTTACAAGGTTGTATGTGCTGTTTTCTTCCTCTGCTCAGCGTTGGCAAATTTTGAAGAAACATGTGGAGCTGTCCATAAAGTCACAATCTGATACTCGTTGGGAAAGCAGAATTAAATGCATCAAACCTCTTCGATACAATTTAAAAGAGGTGTTGCTGGCACTGAAAGACTTGGAAGCCATTGCCATAGAAAGAAAAGATGGAAGAACTGCCTCAGAAACAAAATCGTTGATAGCTCGCTCATTTATCAAAATGGAGTTTTCTTTTGTCGGTGTTTATTTGGTATGATATCCTATTCCCAGTCAATAAAGCAAGCAAGATTCTTCAATCGTATGGAGTCTCCCTTCATACAATGGAAACGGAAATCCAGGCAACTGAAAATTTTTTGCAAAACTATCGCACAACGGGTTATGACAGTGCCGCAACATCTGCTGTTGAAATAGCACAGGAATTGGATATTGATCCTTCTTTTCCTCCGTCAAGAAGTGGAAAGAAAAGAAGATTGTTTGATTACCAAGGTGAAGAGGAACAACGAGCTACTCCTGAACTGAAATTTAAAAGCAACTTTTTCTATCCATTAGTAGACCAGGCTATTATGTCAATAAAGGAGCGCTTTAATTTGTTACGTGAGGTTTCTTCCGCCTTTTCGTTTTTGTACACACGAGACAAACTTTTGCTTGTGCAACAAGAAAATGCTCTTCTTACTTGCTGTAAAGAGTTCCAAAAAAAGTTCGGTGACATTGATTCTGATGAAATGAGCGCTGAGCTACAGCGGTTTGTTTTAATTTTACAAAAAAAACGCAATCTCAATACGGCTCAAGACTTTCTGAACTATCATCTAAAGACTCATTTATTTGAATTGTATCCGAATGTGTACATCGCACTTCGAATCTTACTAACTTGCCCCGTTGCCAGCGCTGAAAGAAGCTTCAGCAAATTGAAACTGATCAAAACTTTTAATAGAACGTCTATGACAGACAGTAGACTATCTTCATTAGCCATGTTGTCAATCGAAAATGACTGCGCCCGATCTCTTGATTATGACAATGTCATAACAGCATTTGCGAACAAAAAGGTTCGCTCCAGACTATTTAAATGATACTGTGTTTTTATGACTTTTTCATGTTTTTCAGTGTCATTGCTTTCGTTTCGCAGTGTCTGCATAAATGTCCTACTGAACTCTGGCATCGGTGCCGAATTTTTTATGACTTGCACCTTCGGTATCGGCATGCTTTATTCTGACATTAGCCTGTTTACTTATGTACAAATTGTGGTGTATTTTCTTAATGCGGCTTTTCAATTTTACACCTCTAAAATGATATGACCTGTGCGCAGGGGCTCTTGCGCTTACTTTGGTGGGGGCCCGAAGTTGGAGTGCTACGGGACTGCTCTACCCCTTCTGAAGATGGGAGCATAACGAAAGACAGTGCATCCTCAGAAGCCGGGCAACTCTCCGGGGCCTGGATCAGAGGTGATAGAGAGACAAAGAGTTGCCAAAGAGTCTATAGTTGGACAACGCAGAATGAGATGAGAAGTGTCCTGGGTCGGATGACCTCAGGCGCTGCATGAAGTATTCCCGATTCTGCCGATTCCACAGGAAACAGAGTCAAACAGAAGGCTGCATCCGTTGCAATAATGACTAAAGAAAACGGTTCTAGGAAAATTCGCCGTAAACAAGTTTGCCGTTGGAAAACTCGCCTCAGGAAATTTCGCCGCAGTCAAATTTTGCACCCCCAGTATCTACCCTCCACCCTGTACACTCCTTTCCACTGTACGCTGTTCCGTACATTTACATACCGGGCCTGCCCCTTCGGTGTACTCTGCCTTACTGCCTTTCGTCTTTAGGCGAAATTTCCTGAGGCGAAAATTCCTGCGGCGAGTTTTCCTACGGCAAACTTGTTTACGGCGAATTGTCCGGACATGAAAGAAAACACAGCGAGCATGACGAGAATGTACAAGTTCGTCAGAGTACATCAAGGGAGCTTGTGTGTCAAAGAATTTAGATGAAACAGTACGCCACCAATCCGAGAAAAATCAGAAGTTGATAGGAGAGGTAAGAAGAGAGAAACTACAAGGATCGGATGTCGCTTTCTCACATTCTCTCTAAAAAGCTGTCATGTACGTGCGTACGCCCAAACGACCTACTTTTTGACAAAATCAGCCCTTTCACTACCATTGGGACAATACGTCTCAAAACTTTTTTTGAAGTTACCATTGGGATAAAAACTGATTTAAATTTAACGGCTTTGTATCCCAGTGGTATAACTAGGCACTATAAATTCCGTTTTAGACGTTATAAAAAATAAAATCAACTTTTTTTTACTTGTCTGTCTGTTTTGCAAGGGACTAAGATGAAATAAACCCAATTTCTCAAAAAAAAAACTTTTGGTAGTGAAAGGGTTAAGATAGCAAATTTTGCAAAATTCTTTGTTTTAATGTCATCTTACCCCTTAAAGGGGTGCCGTTATGTTGTTGTTAGATATTAGTAGCAGCATTCCAGAGTAGACAAACTTGGTGCTTACCGTTATACAACGCTAGAGAGCAGTTAGCTAGTTTACTACAACACCAGTGATTCCAAATCTAGGGCTCAAAGAAGTATTGGATGTCTGGAAAAGATTTCAGTATGGTAAACTGCATATGTGCTTTGCAGTCGTCTGGGGTAAAGATCTACAAATGTGGATAAACACTAAAGACATCCGAAGTTGGGGACTTTTTTCTAATATTGTCAAACAGCTGTGGCCAATTATTGAGTGGGCTTCACAATACTCAAGTTTTCAAAACGGTCCATGTCATCAAAAAATTAGAAAACAAAAGACAAAATGGTTTAGCTTTTGTCAGAAGTCACTTCACGAATACACAGTGTAAAGCTGGATTCAATCTGAGGGAACTTACGCTTAAGTGCTGAGCGCGCAAATATGAAACTCGGCACGAAAACGTTACAATTAAAGCTGAATTTTTCATAAATCTACGCTTTTGAACAAAGACAAACGATTTTTGCTATGAAAGGTAGCACCAGACTAATTACATTCCAAAAACTGTAGTGCTTGGGGAGTAAGAAAACGTTAAAACAATCATTTCGTGGCGGAATCTGGTTGTTTTATGTTCTCAAAAATTGCTGATCGTAAAAACACGGTCGAAAACTTTCAGGAAAGATAAGAAAATATCAAACAATTTTGAGGTCTACTGGCATCGCAACAAGTGATTGTTGTAGTGCACCACTCAAAGAGTTTATAGTAAGCGGGATCTATTTAAAATCCTTACCTCTATAAACATAGCACGTGATCATCATAACCGTATCATGCATCGATTTACTGAGATATAAAGGCAATCTACGCGCTTTATATGCATGTTCACACGAATGACGTGGTTATTTCACAAGGTAATAGTATTGCAAATAACAAAAGCCTCCCCCCATAATTTGACAAGACGGTCCCTAGACACATTTCGTCCTTTTGGACTCATCAGCAGGTGAGTTGATACGATTATGGTGATCACGCGCTATGTTCGTGGAGGTAAGGGTTTTAAATAAATCTCGCTTACTGTAAGCTCTTTGAATGATACACTGCATCTTCAATACGAATGGGATTCCCGTGCCAAAGTGATAGCATGCGCCGCGCGCGTGATGTGTGCGAAGGAATTTCTGATGGAATGATACTACATTTTCACATTATTGCAAATATGGGGTTTTGGCGATGACGGGACAGACCCTGCTGATGAGTCCAAAAGGACGAAACGCGTCCAAGGATAGTCTCGTCAAATTATGGGAGGGAGGTTTCTGTTATTTGCAATACTATTACTTTGTGAAATAACCAAGTCATTCGTGTGAACATGCATATAAAGCGCGTAGATTGCTTTTATAACTCAATAAATCGAAGCGATTGTTGTGATGCGTTCTTTTTTTTGTTGAACGCTTTAGATCAGGGGTTTTCAACTTTTTTGCTGGAGCGGAACCCCAATAATGCATTCCAGTGGCTAGAAGAGCCTCTGGGCAATAATTTAATTGTTTCATACAATATGTGTAACTTCTGCCGGAACCCTGGCTGAAAACCACTGCTTTAGATATAGCTCTGTTAGGTCATAATGCATCGTTACGTCCTAATGCTGTTTGAAGCAATTTTACCAAATAGCACAAAATTTTTTGATGGTTATAAAAAGCAGGGATTAAGCTTACCTCAAGTTAACCAGAAAAGCTAGCAACTCAGTTGTTAAACCTATTATTATGGCACCTTTTGAAGAAAGCAGGAACGATAAACTAATGGAGACATGATGGCACAAAATATAATTAGGAAAGAAAACAGAAACAGGGTTTGATCAAGATTATGAGATTTTTATCAATCAGCTATCTTTTACTAAATGAGTTTGTAAGATCAGCCTAGAATTAGTGGAAGTGCACTGGCATCCAGATAAAACATTTTTCGAAAACGAGCAACTTTTAGCAGAAAGTTTTGATATCTTAGGAAAGTCAATTTTGCATTTTAAAAAATCCATGAAACGGTTTTGATTGCAAATTATGATTTTCGACAAAAAAATTCTATTCTTTGATGGCAACTCATTAATGCAAGGTCTATGATATCCAGTGTTTGAGGGGAAATCCCAAGAAAGCAACACCTGCGTTTTTGGAAAAGGGAGCATTTTTGCTTGAATTTATCTTGATAAACTTAGCGGGAGTAAAGCTAAAAGTTTGGAAGTAGCCGCCGTGGTGTAGTGGTATCGTTACGGGCTTAAGAACGAAAGGTCTTGAGTTCAAAACTCTATAGAAACACTGGTCCTCGTCAGTAAAGGCATTCGGAATATATAGCGTTACGTCGCTTCCAATACAAAGTCTGGTTCGAAAGCGAGTGTGTAGTGGTAGAAATACATTGAATCAGCAGCACGTCTAAGCCTGCAAAACGCGGGAAAAATGAAGTAAAACCGACTTTCTTTTCTTTTTCTTCTAAGGCTCTTTTTGCCTCGTGCAGGAAACAAGGGACATAAGGCCTTGACCAGGGACCGGGACAAGGTCAGCAATAATTAGGAAAGGAAGCGCACCAAGCAATGGCGTAGCAAAGAAAGTGTAGTCCGCCACTTGAATAGGGCGGCCATTTTTAATCGAGAGAAGTTAAATTTTAACCGTGTCGACATTTATGATTCGCGTGATCGGAAATGAGGCGGCATTTTTTGCTTCCGCACAGGGCCACCAAAACCTACGCTACGCCACTGGCACAAAGTTCTGAAACAGGTCTATCATTATTTAATTGATAGACAAGATTTGTCTTTGTGCAAACGTTAAATCATTTGACAACTACCCCCTCTTAGACTTTAATCGTACCCCATGCATTCGCTGAAAGAAACAGTAGAGATAGGGAAAAAGCGGAATAGAAGCTATGCTTCCCCCCACCCACAAGAATAGAAATTAGCTGTGTTCAAAAAGCATTACTGTTTTGGTAGTGTTCTCACAACTGCTCGTGGGGTAAAGATAGCACAACCGGCTGAACCGATAATCTTAACCCCAAATTGTCGTTGACAGGAGCCCTACAAATGCGGGCTACGCCGCTGTAGCCGGCGAATAATCAATAGGCAACATGTGTTTATACAAATTTGTTACTAATCAGATCAACAAGCAGAAAAAATTTAAAAGTTTTCTAGTCAAGCTGTCGCCTGGTGTGCAATTGTGCTTGGTGCGACATTTTACAAAACATAGAATGTATGGCTACAATCAATACTCGTCTGAGAGTACAAATGGCAAAAATAAAAAACAGAACAACAATAAGTTACACTTGGAATTTCAAAACGTCTATTCTAGTAGGCAATCTTGCAGCAATAAAAAAAATTATTTTTTCAATATGACTTAGTCCGTACTTTGATGTCACATCCACTTCCGACCAAAATGTAGAGCCGTGAAATTGTAACAAATTTTCTGTCAATAATTTGAAGACTAAAGTCAAGTTGACATTAAATATTTGCTAACGCTTACAATGTTGTGTTCATTAATATCTTGAAATTTGGTAAATCTGTCTTTACATTTTTGTTGACCTCTCTCTTGGTGTTTCGTGTTGTTAACTGCTGATTTAAGATAAGATCAAAATAAATAAACTCTGTCACTCAAAAACGCCATTATCAGCCCATCGACAGCATAATGTTTTTATTTTCAAACATTAACAATTTTCGTCCTCTTTATTATTTCTATAATGCAAAAAAGCTAATTACAAGGCTGGTTGCAAAACAACCAACGCTCAAAATAAGAAATGAAACACTTGAGACTGACAATATTTAAGATTGACAATAATTTACATGTAATGGCTTCATGCTAGCTTTTTACCAAGTAATAAGTTTTTTCTACATTTACAATACCCCTACAAAAAGGCATTTGAGATTCCAATATGGGTGCAACCAAGGGGTGTACAGAGGCTGAAGTCCCTTTTAACCAAAACACTCAAAGGGTAAGTTGTTTAGTGATATCCAACTATTTTTCCGAAAAAAAATACTCTAGTAATTTTGGTTTACCTACTTAATAAAGTCTTTTCGTGTACAATTTAAGCCAACAGTTTAGAGCAGGCTCACGCAATTCAAAACAGTAAAAGAGCTACATTCAGCAAGTATTGTTTTCGCAGGCCGCAAGCCGAGATTGCATACTTTTGGTCGCAACACGAAACAAGATCTTTTTTCATTAGATCAACTTTTCCAAAGAGGACATTTCGTCCGTTTTGGTCGCAAAACGAGCGTGTAGATCTCTCTTGCTTTGGAGACCTATCAAAGAGCCTGGCAGGCCGCAAGAAGCATTTTTCGTGATGTACTGTATGTTGTGCATGCCTGGCTTAAGCCAAAAACTTTAAAAACTATTAGGGAGGTCTCAACAAATACAGAAAAGACTTTAGGTATTTTTAAAAGATAACAAAACTAAAACGGATCAGTCTTTTCTCGAAATACGCTTTAGTTTGATTAAACCTTGGCATTATAATTTACAAGCTACGTTAATCAGCAACTGTTTTACATATCTACTAAATAATCGTCTTTACATCTGAGGGAATGCAATAAAAGACTTCGACAAGAGTAGCTTTATAATAAACATGGTATTGGGGTTAAATTGCACGACTTACCTTGCAATCTAATTCTGACGGTAAAAGGCAAAAAACCTCTTTCAACATCCAACAGTGCGTTATGGCAAAACGGTGACACAAAAACTGCTGTAAAATACATTAAAACTTGTAGACAACGCAAAAAATCGTCTATGAAACAGATTATAATGTGACAGAGTACAGCAATCTTGATCTCAATGTAAAAAGCTACTGAATTAAGTGGACGGATAAACACGGTGGGTGGACGCAGCGTGCAAGTGCAACATGAGAGCCAGAGCTTCCCGTTGATATTCGGCTACGTTTTAACTGCAAACTTGATCGATGCGCGTGAAGAAGGACAGCCATGCTACGAAGCATCAAGGTGTCAGAGCATAAACGATAAAAAGTACACGTCACACATTCTCGACTAAACTAGAGGCAATAGTTCAATTAACGGTATCAGTAGCTTGAACTCACAATAAGACATGCACATTGAAAACGATTCGTATGTTTTTGGGGTTGATCACGTGACTCAAAACACTTGGGTGCTCCCAAATTTCGTAAAATTGCACGTCGAAAATGTGATAATAAAAATACAGTTCGTAATTGATCAAGTAGGTAAAGTTCTTTAACCAAACAATGCAAAAAGTCAAGCTTGCTAGCTCAAAGCTACGGTTCAGTGCATTGGCTCTTTCAACCTCCACAATGGTATATTAAAGAATAAATCAAAATAGAAATCTCAACAGCTATTGCAATAACAAACAGGAGCGACTGTTTAAGCAACAAGCCTGGTGCATTACTTTATTTTTGTTTTTTATTTGTAGTTCTTATAAAAGTACAGAGCAATGACTATGTCGGTTCAATCCGGCAACTGAAGAAAAAAGCCGACAAGGAAAGAAATCAGGCAAATTGTGATAAGCAAGTTCGGCGCCAAACAAGTCTAAGTGTCTCAACAGTTATGCAGCATTCTTTACTAACGACCTACTTCTAGTGAAAGGCAAGTTGATGTTATTGAAGTCAGGTCAATTACGCGTAGTTTCAGAACCACTTCATACGGGGGAAGAGCAAAACCCGCTGTCAGTCATCCCCTTGCAGTGGGGGGCGAATTGGTCTCGCTCGTCGTGAACTACTAGTTGTGGGGCACATTGGTGATTGTGGTCTTTCGGGGCAGTGCTGTCTTGTGATTCAACTGCTTTTCGAAAGACAGTAGCGTATTCTTTTTCGTTTGCTGGGGGGTCAAGATGGAAAGAATGCGACTCGTCGCATGCGTAGACGCGTTCGTCGTACGACCTTGGCGTGAAAGACAGCGATGCAGAATTGCAAGCTTGCTCTTCAGCGACAGCCGCATGAAAATTCAATTCCTGTATGGCATGGAATGAATTACCTTTGACCAATGGAGCAATTGAGGCAACTTCAGATCTGGGCTTGGGATCAAAATTACGCACGTTTTCTTCAATGGGCGACAAATGAGCCTCAGAGAGATCGCCTTCACCGCTGAATCGACGGTAACCTTCAGATTCCACGTCACTTTCGCTTTCACATTTATTCTTGTTCATATCGGAACTGCCTCCTTTGATTCGGCTTAATTTTTCTTCCATATTCTTCAGGGCCAAAGCCAATGCTTTACCCTCTCTTGACGTTTCGTAATCGAGGCAGCTCATTTTCTCAAAAGATCGTTTTAGCTTCTTTTTATTCAGCTCTGAAATGCATTTTAAACTTATCTCAAAACATCTTTGGTCAGGTGAAACACTCATAGATTGCGTCTTACAACACGCCTACAGGCAGCCTCGCTATGAAAATTTGTGTACAACAACCAAGGTCTTTTGAACGAGCTTAACTTATATAATGCAAGTAAATAGAACAAGGCTGTGACTAAACTTAATACGTACGAAGGATATAGAGATATAGGTCTTCGATGCCATCCATCAAGTAGTAGGTAGCAGTCATTGAGAGAAGAGTGCTGGTGGACACTGAACTATCAAGTTGCGAATACGGCATAACCACAGTCACAAACTTTGATGGACGCGGCAATTTTTTTTCCAGATACCTGCAATGAAAATTGTCAACTAATAACTCACAAGTCAATTTTGGCTCAAGAAAATGTAGTCTGAACAAAAAGTTCTCGTTTCATCTCAAAGCTGTGTTATCTTTCGCACAATTTATAAAATTGTTGATTGTGCATGACCAAAAAGCACAAAGTACGTTCTAGGTGCTGTAGCATATGTTTACTATGAGGTGGAAAGGAGACGTATATTCATGTGAAACAATTAAAAGCGCCTGGCTCACAGGACTAGACCAAACCCTGTGAATGTCGGGGTACCTCTTCACTGAAAAAAATATGATAATCACCAGTTCATCCAACAACTTTGAATTCGTTTCCGAAGTCGTGGCGTGTTTTCTTTCTGAATTGAGATCAATTCACAGTCAAGAGGCCCTATTGCACCATGGAAACTGTGGCCTACCCCCTACACTAGAGATGTCCAACCTGCGGCTCGCGGACAGCATTGCGGCCCACTCAATGTCTGAATGCGGCCAGCTATCAACTCTTTAAAAAAAATTTTTTTTGCAAATTTATTAAGTAGTGAGCACAAGAGTCTTCATGTAATTTAATAAAAATACTTTATATTTAATAAATAAAATAATTGACATAAACAATTTAAAAAACAATATACAGGGTGGGCCAATAAAATGTCACCACTTTTTGAATCCTTGCTATTTCCAAAATAGCAGATTTTTTTTATTCTCAAAAATACTAACAACAAAACATTGAATTCTCACACCAATGGATCGAAAACAATATACTGTGAAGGAGAGAGTAAAGATCGTGGAAGTATATTTTGAATTAAAATTGGTAACCCAGACTCAGTGACGATTCGTCATTGACGTTCCGGAAAGAAATCCTCCATGTATACTCACAATCAGACATCTTCGAAAATTCAGGAAAACAGGATATACGACCAAAGCGAATAAAGGACATAGTGGTAGGCCAAGGTCTGCGAGAACAGCCATTAACACAGAGATCGTGAGACAGCGTCTGGAGGAATCACCAAGAAAATCGACCAGATGTTTGTCAGAGGGAGACTGCCCTCTCAAGGACCACTCTCAGACGCATACTGAAAACAGATCTTTATTTCTTTCCCTACAGAGTTCAGATTTTACAAATTCATTGATATTAAATGTTGGTTTAATGTTTCTTATCACAAATCTTTGAATAAAAATTTTGAATAAATTCACATTTGAAAACTTGTGTACGAGCGTATAATTGAAAAGTGGTAACATTTTATTGGCCCACCTTGTAATTAAGATGAAATTTACGACTGAGCATGTATAGTAAGTTTATAATATTGTCAATTTCTTAGTTCTGTGATTACGGTCCCCAAAATATAATACACACTATGGATAAATATCACTCTAAAGCCCATCGTGTTAAAACTAAATTAACATTATTGGTGTCGCGTTTTAATAATAATATAGAACTTTTTTGGTTCTATCTCAATCTTAAATTTCTTTTAAAATTGAGGCGACGTGTGATAATCGCTCGGATAATTAGGTCTGACTGCAACTTAATAAAACTTGGAAAAGATTGGCTTCCACTAAAAACACCTTAAACCATGTTAAGAACAGAATAATGTATTCGCAGAAATAATACTTCACGACTTCAAGCTTCTTCGCTCAACAATCTCAGAATTAGTCACTTTACTACACAATCAGAAAACCGCTAAAACTAATTTCACCAATAGCCGCTTAATACTCGCCACGTCCACAGAATCCACAATATATTATCACAAAAAGCAATAGCCCTTCTTTACTCAGTCAATCAATCTCTTTCTCTCTCTCCCTGTTACAACGCTTCTTCTCTATACTACTACTACTAAAAAAAATCCCCGTCGCCTTGTATATAAATCGACAAAAAACAATCCAGAAAACGCTAGAACGAAATCACGTGAAAAAAGAAAAAAAGCATTTCAAGTTATCTAATCGGTTATCGAAATTCTTCGAAAAAGCTAGAATCACTAGATCAATCTGGAATTTTATTATGTCATACACGATTGTGACGCAATAAAGGCGTACTTACAGCAAATCCAATTGCGAGGAAAAAAGGTCTTTTTTTCTCAATCAGTATCCCAGCGAACAAACAATACAGCACTTTACACTTACATGAAAGCTACACTTACAACGTAAATTTCCTTATTTGTGACAATTGGATTATTTGTTAGATTAATTAATTATATTAATGGATTTTTAAATTTTCTTTGTTGTTGAAATAAATGCATTTTCAGTAAACTACTGCTCAGTATACCTATTAATGGTTAATTTCTTTTTCAGAGAACTATAATCTCAAATATTGAAAATTTTATATTCATATGGCGATGGAATCTATTACTAAAAAAAGAAAAATAGCAGAAGAAAAGAGGAAATTTAATATTCAATGGACGGAAAAATATTTTGTGTCCGAGTTATTTGGCAATATAATATGTATTATATGTAATGATAAGATTAGCGTATGCAAGGAATACAAAATCAAACGTCATTATGCTTCAAAACATGAGTCAGAATATCAGACGTTAATGAAGAAAGAAGAAAAACGAAAATTGAGGAATTGACAAAGGCAATTAGGTCACAACAAGCTAGTCTTCAAAAACATATTGTTAAAACTGGAACATGTACGAAAGTTAGTTACCTTATAGCTGAGAAATTAGTTTAGAAAGGAAAACCATTTGTTGATGGAGAATTAGTAAAAGAATGCATTGTTATTGCTTTTAATGAGTACTGCCCAGACAAGGTGAATTTAGTAAAGGAAACATATCTATCACATCAGACAATTGGTAGAAGAATTGATGACTTGGGTGATAATATTGAAGGCACACTGATGGACAAATTATCTGCATGCGTCCTTTACAGTTTAGCGTTGGATGAAAGTACTGATCAAAGTGATACTGCACAATTAGTTATTTTCATAAGAGGAATTGATAAAAATTTCAATATTATTGAAGAAATGTTGGACTTGTGTCATATAAAGGGCACAACAACAGGCAAGGACATATATGAGTTTGTTAATTTGTCATTAGATAAATTCAATATTGATAGGAAAAACATTTATTCAATTACAACTGATGGTGCTCCTGCCCTGACTGGTAAACACAATGGTTTTATTACTTTATTCAAAGAATCTGTTGATCATCTCAGATACTATTGCTTGATACATCAACAACAATTATGTGCTCAAAAGCTAAATATGAAACATTTGATGACTGATCTTGTCAAGGCTGTTAATTTTATCAGATCACGGGGTTTAAATCATGGCGAATTTAAAGCATTCTTGGACGAAGTTGGCAGTGGATATAAAGACGTAGTATATCTCTCAAAAGTTAGATGGCTCAGTAAAGCAGCAATCTTAAAAAGATTTCAGTTATTGTTGCCTGAAATCAAAGTGTTCTTGGAAGAAAAGAGGCAAAATGTGGATTTTTTTAGAAAAATAAAGAATAGTTGAATGATTTATCTTTCTTTGTTGAAATCACCGAAGTATTAGCTGAACTTGACTTGCATTTACAAGAAAAGGACTAGTTATGTTCCTCAATGTTTGAGCGGATAACTAGTTTCACAAAGAAATTGGAACTTTTTACAGCACAGCTGAAAGGTGGTGAAATTGTACACTTTCGTAGCCTATCTGAAAGAGAGAAAAAGTTTTCTGTAAACTATGAAAAATATACTAAATTATGTGAAGATTTGCTTGGAGAGTTTACCATTTGATTTTCTGACTTTATAAAGATTGAAATTGAGTTAAAATTGTTTAATGATCAATTTTTATTTGAATATGATAAAGCACCAGTGGAGTACCAACTTGAACTGATTGAGCTGCAAAGTCGGGAAGGTTTAAAAACTTTCCATAAGGAGAACACACTTCCTTTATTTTATAAGAAATTGCATTCTCTCAAAAATGAATTCAATCAAATTCTAAATTTATCCAGAAAATTATTATGCATGTGGGGAAGTACATACTCTTGCGAGCGGTTTTTTTCAAGCATGAAAAACGTTAAAACTGCAGAAAGAAATAGGCCGACTGACAGACATTTAGCAAACATTCTTAGAATTAAGAATGCATCCTTCGATGCAAATATTAAAAACATTATGGCTGGAAGACAAAGTCAAAAGTCTCATTGAATTAATATTGGTTAATTAAATTTAATGTTTTTTTATGTATAGCTACATATAAACATTACAATATTTACAATGTTGTAATAATGTAAATAAACTGTATTCACATGGTTTGGTTTTATATTGTAATTTTTTCATTAAATTGTATTAAGATACTCTGGTGGTTTTGCGGCCCAGTTAAACATTTAAGTTTGCAATGCGGCCCATTACATTAAAAGGTTGGACATCCCTGCCCTACACTTATGTAATCAGTGCCAGCACCTATTTTCAAAATTATAAAGACAACGTGATTACTAAACCGCAATGTGTCAAATGAGAACGCTGAAAACACAAATTCTGATTGCTCAAACGTTTTAGCAGTGCAACCATGAGGCAGCTGAAACAATGGGAATTTCAACGGTCGATGCGAAACAGCAAATTCGCAACAAAAATTATAATTTTTTCTGACTGCAGTGGGGCATGTTGGATTTATTCCAAGAGTCGCACCCAAGCTGGAATTACGTGGGCAACTGATCACATCTCAAAAGCTGCAATGCATTTCCAAACATGGCAAAAAATTTGCCCCTACTCCACTTTCATGTTGCGATAATTTTAATGTAAGCGTACAGCACACACTAACATCAAATAAACTAGTTGCAAAGTTGTAGATCAGCGGTTCTTAAAACTTTTTGAGACATGCCACCTTAAGCAGGGTCAGCAAAAACTCGCGCCCTTCTTGATACATGACAATCTTTCATTTCTTTTTGTCGGCAAGGTTTCTTGCTGTTTTTCGACAATTTTCCTCGAAATCATCGCGAAAGACCTTTTCTGTAGAGCAAGTATTTTCGAGCCATTTTCCTGGTTAATTTCGCAGAATTCTTATCAAATCCAACGTGATAACCTTTGTTCGGGGGGATCAATTATTTCAAAAGCTCGCGCCCCCTTTAGAAAACGCTCATCCCCAGTTTAGAAACCACTGTTGTAGATGGTGAGTGTGTGAGTGAGATTTTGTTTGTTTCAACAAACGATCTACATTCACATCATGTAAGATAACATTTTTGAAGGTAAGTAGCTGTAATGATTCGATTTAAAATCAAAATAGATGTTTGTCAAACATTTCAGTACTGGTAATTATTTTTCAAACATTGCTAAAACAATTGGGATAAAAATCAATCTAACAACTTGAACCTGACCGCATACCAGTGAAAAGCACAAAGCGCGGTGTTGGTTCGCACACAAAACATTATAAACCGGGCACCACATCAAATATCACGAAGTCGCCGACGCTCGCGTATTATTTCGTCTTCAATGTGTAACGAGCAAACATCAAAAGAGTGACTATCTGTAAGGCTGCGGCAATACTTAGTAAAGGACTTTGTTTTGGAAGCTCAGGTTCAATAGTCGTTGGCAGCTGCCACAACAAATCACTAAATAAAGATTTGTAAAAACAAGTCTACGACAATTTGCTGCAAAAAGTGTTGTGCAACACAATATTAGAATGTAAAGACCAGCAGATCAAAAACAGAGTGACATAACGCGATCAAACCGATTTTTGATCATTCGAATGTGTTGATGGTAGTATGCACTGTACAACAATATTATCCTACAGTAATCTAAAGCAATGATCATCAGTCAAACTGCCTACCTAGACTAATATAGTAAAACAACCGTTGAATGTTGTTTACACGTCTTAAAAAAGCTAATATTGACTTGAACATAGATTCAAGTCCACAGAAGTCAAAATTTTGTTGTATAAACACGCATTATTAGCAACTAAAGTACAGTAGTCACCTATAACAGACATAGACTGTCCAATCGTTAATTGCAACCCAATCTAAAATGAGTTATAAAGTAAAATTTAAGCGCATGCTGATCGCCATTTCTGCAGAAGTGTTGCGGTTTAGAAGCTGTTTGATTCAGAGTAACTTGATCTCTGTTGTGTTTGGGATTAGTTGAAACAGACAAAATAAAAAGAAACATATTTTACCACAGCTAGATTGACTGCAAAAACCAAAGTAGCAAACTGCGATTCTAAGACGACGCATGATGATGGTGAATAAGTGTATTGATCTAAGGCAGGGGACTTCAAACTTTTTCCATGGAGGGCCACATTGCCGATATTTTAAAGACCCGTGGGCCAAAGTTAACTCAAATTAAGTGGAAGTAACTGTAAACAACGTTGGTGATCGTGTCATGTTGCCCGAAAAGTAGGTGATCTCCGAAAAAAAAGTCATCACTTCTCTCGCTGTCACCAACTGTGCTGTTCGCGATCAAATCGATTGGATCAAAGTGGCTCGGTAAAAGAAACGCTGCGCCATACATTTGTTTTGCAATTATGAAAAGGGTTCCGCGGGCCGGATAAAAAGCCTTCGCGGGCTGTAGTTTGGCGACACCTGATCTAAGGCTAGTTGCCTGTATTTTTAGACAGAGAAGGAATTAGAGTTAGTTTTAGCGACGTTTTGAGTGTTTAAAAGATGATTGAGTAAAACAATTAGCGAGTTTATAATTTGGCAGTGTAGCTGATAAAAGAAACAATACTCAATTCACGAAAGTACTAAATATGACACTTTTTGTCATGCAGTACTTTCCCAAGTTATCAAGCGAGCACAATACAAACCTCTACTTGTGCCAAAACTCGTCATTTAATTTTCGTCAACAGTTATTACTGTGCTTTTAAAAATTATTTCCAGCAAAAAACATTACAACTGCTTTTACCAGCATTGTTCTAAACTCTAAAGCTTTTTGCCAGGTTTTCATTAGGAAAGATCGCAAGAAAAAAAAATGGCAAAAATGAGCAAAGTCAAATTATAGCAAGTTGAGGCCAGGAGCACTTTTACTAAAAAAAGGTCTAAATTCAGGTGCATGCTTCGTGGGAGTTTTCTGAACAAAAATGTCTTCATTTTGATGTCAAAAGCGCCTATGTATCACCGGATCATGGTTCACATCCACGTGATCCTCTTAACTCTTTCGCTCCCGCGATCATCGATTGATGATCTCGTGTTTTCAGTGTTTACTTCAAATTTTTTTAAATTGAGTTACAAAATTAGTTTACTAAAAAATTGATTTGTGACTTTATTTTTCATCCGATTTTCATAAAATTTTCAAAAGATCATGCTTATTTCCTCACGCATCGGATAATGTATAATTTGTGCCCTAATTCTTCGATTTTTATACCCAAAAACGGTTAAAAACACCAAGAACCCAGTTGCAGACGACAAAATCGGCCAAATTCTCAGCACGTGCCAACTACGCTAAAATCAAATTGAGATTACATCTTTAACACAATACCAAACCCTTTATCATTGACACAGTCTGAAAACTACTCTTTTGGGGCATCATTTCACAAAATTTCAAGCGATAATAATAAATTTTACGTTTTTGAATTTCCAAATTTTTTAGGGGTCTCAAAATCCCCCCAAACAAATTTGAATGGTAAGTAGATAAAAGTAAATTTAGTGCGCAAAAAATATGATTTGTTGCTAAATACCGGTTACATTTGAAAGCTCAGGAAATTTGCTTTCCAGCAATATATAACTTTAAATAGTTTAGACCAAGTGGTATATGATATTTACTGATCAAAAATGAGTACTGTACATCATGTCAGTTCAAAACCCCCAAAAAGTTTTTGACTTATCTTTACTAAATTATAATTTGTAGAAAAACTACACCCTATAAAAAGTTAAATAAATTGCAAATGTTTTACCACTAAAGTTGTCATTTTGTATCAAATTTCCAAGGAGACAAGAAGCGAAATACAAGTTTAAAAGCTAGCAGAAGTTTGGCTTCTCTAAATCAAAGTTTGCTGTATCCCCCTTGTTTCTCAAGAAATGGGAAGGGTGTAAACAAGCTGCTGTTTCATTGTCAGTGACAGCATATTCTATTTAAACTTGATATTTTCTGAATCTTGAAGAAATTCCCTGTTCAAAAATACATAATGTTACATGGTTTTGGCTAACCTTTAGAAGATAATGACAGATCATATTTTAGGTACTAAATTTAACTACCAAAATTTGGTACCGGTCGGTACCGGTCAAAAAAAAGGTCATGTGCCTCAGAAAATTGCAAATTGTAGAAAACCTAAGCTTTTAGGTAAGTTTTGAGTGATGTACCTTAAAAGGTTATTTCCTTAGCATCATTTTGCGACCATTTCTAAAAAAATTGGTAGAAAATAAAATCTGTAGTGATCTTTGAGGTGAGGGTACCTCTTTAATCTTGAAGACAATACCCCCCAGTTGGGGGGGTTAATTTGCATAAAATTTGCATATTCAAAAAAATGTTTTTTTTTTCTATTTGAAATCCTCAAGAAATGTAGATTTCAACGATATATAACACTTAATGTAGAAGTAAACAGCTGAGTAATGATTTACAAACAAACTTGAGGTACATAATTATGATTAATTATGATTGATTATGACAGTTTTTCGCACTGCCACCTTACCGACATTTTTTCGCTATTTTCGCGGGAGCAAAAGAGTTAATCCACGCTGCAAGTGGACAGTGTTCACAAAGCAGCAGAAGGGCTGCCCTTGACCAAAGAATTCTTTTGGAGAGTGTCAGAAAAAAATTTACTTTGTGAATATGCTACTAAACAAAGCATATGTTTGCACAAAATAATTTACCAAGTGACATCGCCAAACTCGAAGAATGACCGACCATAACGTTTGTTGACCACATGAACATCCTATTTCGTTCCGGTAATCAACACGCAAACGCGCTGCTTCAGGTGTAAGTATTTTAGGAATGTTTTTAAAAAAATGTCTCACGTCGCTTACTTGTAACCTGATCGCTTATCATTACGTTGACGCGAATGCAAAAGTTAAAAAATGGTGGCGAAATGTTGCTTGTCAAGACGTTTTCACAAGCTGCAAGAAAACTGATTTGAGTAAAACTTTCAACGTGTGATCAACACTGTTAACGTCAAGAGCATTGATTGAAAGTTTTAAAATTGCTGCAAACTGGTTGCATAAGGTTCAGCGGTCTGATGTACCGTAAAACCGGGAGGCTGTTTCTCGCAAAATGCGGAAGACGAAGTTAATAATTATATTTTGTACGTTTACAATATTAGCAATTTCCTTCTTTTGTGAACATTTCATAAACGGTTTCCGACGTACGTTAAATGTTAGAAGCTGCCATGGGAGTAAGCATCCACAATTTATGATCAAGCAAAAAGTTGATTCGGGTTTTCATATTGACAGAGGATTGGAGGTCTTTGCTTCCATAAAAGAAATATATCGTTAAACTGAATAAAAATTATGGCTTTCCTGAGGACGTTGCTAAATAGTCTAATTGACTTTAAAACCCAATCTCCATAAATCTTTAAAAGAAATAAGATTAAAATCACCTTCGTAAGCCAAATATGCAGTTCCAGCTGCTCATTTACATAGAAACGTAGGCACTTCAATCGAATTTCATCAAAAGTTTACATTCTAAAAATAATGCGCTTATGAGCCAAATAAAGGTAACAGCCAATTGTGCGCCGTGATAAAAAGAAATATGAAAACAAGTTTAAGCTACGACTACAAATAAGGCTTATAACAATATTTTCAATTCATGGAAATTACCACCATCAAAACTACAAGAGCTAAACTTTAAAGTTCAAAAAAAGCGAAATTTTTCAGAAATCAATCAATCAATCAAATCAATCTAAAACAACAACCACAGAAAAACTACCTTCAACAGCAATTTAGGAGTAATACTAAAATTACCAAAAACTTGACACCTCAATCTAACCACGTGCCTATTAGCAGTGTGTTACAGTCTTCGATTCTTGGCTGCTTTGAAATGGACAGCGGTTTCCTTCAGCTGATATCAAGGTCGAATTTAAAGAAAGTGAGCACGATCTCCGCCAACTTCTACACTCTTTTGAAACGTTGTCACCTTTTTGGAAGACTCTTTTATCAAATCGCACCCGCCGAAACCAACTATTACATATAGCCCTGCCAAGTAATCACAATCAGTGTTGTAGCCTGAGAAGCAAGAGGGCCCCGTTGTAGCCACCCTAAAATTTCAACTTGAAATATCACTGATGACGTCGTTATGACTGGCGCAAGTCGTATTTTGTACCTCACTTGATTTTTTTCAAGCTTTTAGTAAACTAACCTCAGGACTTTTGTTTGATTTACAAAACGGTGGAGGAAAAGTGTACCCTTTCTCGAAATATATGCTTTTTCTCTGGCTGCTCCCTATTCAGGTTTCTAGCTTGGGTTTGTTTACGCTGTAACTGACTTGCTTCTTAAGTTCCATATTTCTTGTGGCGTTTTTTGAAGCTTTCCGTCGCAAGGGAAAAGAAATCGGAAATGTTGAACAAGAAATTACCAACGCGAATATATATTGTAACGGAGGTTCAACAAATTAAAAGTTTGTATCATCGCGTAGGGTTTATGCAAGCTCTAGTACCGTTTTAATTGACATATAATAAGAAACAAGACGCAAGCTTCATGTTTTGCTGCGGTCCAATCAGAAGAAAACCTCACATTGCATTCGATTAACAATTTCTCAGAAACAACAGAATGGTTTCATAACGGAGTAGTGCAAGGCGCAAGCCTATTGTTATTCACGCTGAAACAATTTATGATTAAACTTGAAGCAAATGACATCAAGCTCTCATATTACCTAATCGATAGTAAATGACGTCATGTACCCCTTCGATCAATAAAAATCTGATTACATGACCACTAAAAAAAGCGAACAAGTTGAAAAACCCCATACACACTGGGAAGGGGGCTATTAGTTATCAACACATAAATAACAAGATATAAAAATGCTGACAATGACACAACATTCAATGATATTGTTGTTGTTGTTAGTTAACCGACCCCTTCCGAAAGATGGGGGCATGGTGGGAGACCATGGAGCCCCAGAAGCCGGGCAACTACCCAGGGTTTGGACCAGAGGTCGTGGAGAGACAGAGAGTCGCCAAAGAGTGAACGGCGCAACGAGTTCCTAGCTGGACAGTGCAGAACGAGATGAGAAGTATCCTGGGACGAGTGTCCACAGACGCTGCAGGAAAGATTCTCGATTTTACCAATCCTAGAGAGATAAGAGCTTTTTTGTGTCCGTTGCAGTGTAGACGAGAGAGAACACAGCGAGTAAGACGAGGGAGCACTCGGTGGAAATCGATGGAACCTGTGTGTTACAAAATTTTGATGAGGCAGTACGCCTCCAGTCCTACAAAAGACAAGAGTGGATACGAGACATAAGAGGAGACAGACCACAAGGGATAGCGGAGGGCACAAGTAGCGCTCCCCGTCTGGCTAGCTCATCAGCCGCGTCGTTCTTCGGGAGAAACGAGTATCCGGGGACCCATTGTTGTCTGATAGAACAGGAGGAGAGAGAAGACAGTTCCTGCCAGATCTGCCACAGAGTTTGAGATAACAGGAAAGATGGAGGAGAGGACAGGGTGGCGAGGACAGAATGAGAGTCAGATAATAGGAGAAGAGAAATGGCGGACTTTATGGTGTTGCCGAGACCAACAAAGAGCGTGCAGAATGACGCAGGCTTCAGCGGAAAAACTTGAACATACTGGGCCTGCCGAAAAGGAAAGAGTGACCTCAGTGCCACAGAAAGAGCAGTTGGCAAGAACGCCGGAGCCGTCTTTGCCAAAAGGAAAAGCAACAGAGTCGTTGGTCCAGAGTACCAGATCATGAAGGGGAAGAAAGTCAAGGTGGGCGAGAGCCACACCTTGGGGAGATAGAGGAGGATTAGAGCGAGAGCATGGGGAGGAAAGGGTGGACTCCACGGTGAAGGAAGGCAGATTCAAAGAGAGGGCAAGCAAGAAAAGCCTCCCTAGAACAAGTAGAAGGAGCATGAGCGGGTGAATGGACGCAAAAGCTCTCCAGGACGATCTGCAGAGTCTTGGTTTCACTCCTAGTCTGGCCAAACTTAAAATTGGAAAGGAGGTTGGGAGACGAAGAGCCCGCTTATAAGACGAAAAAGTGAAATGAGTCAGGGTGACTCGTGGGGAAGGTAAAGAAGCCTTGGAGGAAAGAAGTAGGATAGGGGAGCACGAGAGGCAGCCGGTGATGGCGCGATTGGCCGCTCGGTGGAGGCGTTCCAATTTGGTGGAATTGGTAGCGCTTAGAAAAGGAAACCACCCGGGTGAAGCGTGAGAAGGGACCGAAGAAACGATTTATACAGAAGAGAGAAAGAGAGACTACTTAGATGGGCCTTATGAGGAAACAGAGATACAGTGTATGGCCTTGAGACGAGGGAAAAACTTGGCCTTCAGCAAAGATACATGTTTAGAAAAGGAAAGAGTGCGGTCGAAGGTAATCCCAAGAAAAGTTAGAGTGGGATCAAAACGGAGGTGGGAGTTGAATAAGAAGATATTGAGCTGGAGGTGAGCTTGGTGGGGATCCACTGAGAAGGAGGAGGCCTCATATTTGCTGGGATTGAGAGGAAGTCACCAGTACTCAGACCAGCGCTCCAATCGAAACAGAGCTCCTTGTGTGGCCTCCACCGCAGTGGGGACCGAGGGGGAAGAGGACCAAATGGCCAGATTGTCAGCGTAAAGAGAGCAGCTGACGGAAGAAGGCAGAGAAGCCGAATGATCATTGATGAAGAGAGAGAAAAGTACAGGGCCAAGAACGGATCCTTGCGGAACACCTCGACGGACTCGAAAGGAGCGGTTTTTGTGATTTTGATAAATCACGCAAGCGCGCCTATCAGAAAGGAAAGATTGAATCCAACGAGCAAAGCAAAACAAAGAGGGAGTCCAGCCTACATGAGTTTGTGGAAAAGGGCGGGATGCCAGACAGAGTCAAAAGCTTTGGAGAAATCAATAGTAGACAGGATCGTTCGAGAGCCCGGCCTAGGTTTGTTAAACCCATTCGAAATCGACTGAGAAAGGAACAGATATTGATCTAGTGTAGATCGTCCAGGCGGAAACCGGCCTGGCGGGGAGAAAGAATGGAATTAGATTCCAGAAAGAAGAGTACACGGGATAGAATGATGCGTACAAACAGCTTTGATACGCAGGAGGTGAGAGAGATATGCCGGAAGGAAACAGGAGGGTCGAGAGGTTTCCGATCTTGTTTATGGGAATAATAGAAGATGTCTTCCAGATGGAAGGAAACGAATGTGAAGACCAGGAGAGATTGAAGATGTGAAGAAGTAAATTCATGCCAGAGCGGGGAAGGTGCTTTAGCATGGGATAGGCAACTTTGCTGGGCCAGTAGTAGTAGACGAGGAGAGCTTGGAGGTAGACGCGTGAAATTCAGCTGGAAAGCAAGAAGAGTAAAAGGACAAGTGAGACTCCACAGAGCACGTGGCTCGGCGGAGCTTACAGAAGTAGCCTCTGGCTCTGCTGCGCAGGGCCTTGGGCTGAGAAACGGAAAAGTGAGATCTCAGGTAAGCGGCATAAACCGAAGCCGATTCCCTGGGAGAAGAACAGTTGGGGAAATTGGGAGAGGAGGAAGACGAGGAAGATGAGCCAGCGATAGAGCGAAGAAGAGAGTGCACAGGCTTAGGGTTAGATTTAGGTGAAAGAGAAGGGCAAGTCGTCTGCCATGCCACAGTCTTGGCTTTGGCGATGACTGACGAGGCGCGTTGAGAAGCGGAGATGTAAGCCTGGCGATCTTCATCACTTCTGTGAGCGGCAGCAAAAGCCTTGCGTCTTTCACTAACCGCTTCTTCCACCTCAGCAGACCACCAGGCTTTCGGAGGGCGTTTGATGCAGCCAGAAGGAATGGAAGATTTGGCCGCATTCAGTGCCAGAGAGGTAAAGAAAGCAGTAGTAGAGGAAAGAGAAAGAGATGAGTATTCCTCTGCAGAAGGACAGTGAGAGTCAAAGTAGGAGGCAAAGCCATCCCAGCGAGCTTTCTGAAAATTGAAGGAAGGGGGACGCTTGTTGGGGCGATAGGACGGAGAGAGAGGGACGAATAGAAGAATTGGTAGGTGGTCAGAACCCATGTCCTGAAACACCTCCCAGGAGCAAGAAAAAGCAAGAGAAGAGGGAGTAAAGGAGATGTCAGGAGAGGAGCGACTGCCGGAGGAGTGATAGAGAAGGGTGGGTGTGTCAGGGTCATTGAGGGGTAGGAGGTCAGAGGATATGACCCAGTCGAATATTTCCTCCTCGCGGGGGTCGGAAGTACCTCTTGAGTCCTAAAGAAGGTGATGGTAATTGAAGTCCCCCAGAATAAAGAGCTTTCTGGAGGAGAGAGAAAAGGAGTCGGTTCTTCCATCCGTTGGAGAGGAGCGAATAGGGGGGGCGTACACATTAAGAAAAAAGAGCGAGAAGGAGTTGTTAAGAGAGATGTTGACCCCTACATAATCTGAGTAGGGATCAAGCAAAAAGAAAGAGGAGAGGTAGAAAGTTCAGAGAAGAATAGGCCCTGCCTGACGAAAGTGACAACGCCGCCGCTGGCGTGCGTGGCATCAGGAGAGAGAATGCCAGATCAGGAATGGGTGCGATTAGAACACAGAGCAGAGAATCCAGGAATCCGGAAAAAGGAAGATGAGTTAAGACTTGATTCCAGAATGCAGACAAGGTCGACAGGATGGGACAAGAGAAAATGAAGTAATTCAGTGCTCCTGGCTCAAAGACCTCCAGCATTCCATTGAAGATCCCTGAGAGAGTCAGGGGGAGGAGGCAGGAGGTGTAGAAGGACAGCCAGGAGCAAGGAACGATGATGAGGGGCAGGGGAGAAGATATAAAAAGGGCAGATAGGGAATAACAGATTTGGAGACGAGGGTGGGGAGGGAGTGCAGCATTAGCAGAGAGGGGGCCAGATTGTACAGTGGAGGTACACGTGTCGGAGGAGTCCGAGGAAGGAGTCACAGTGTTACGGGTGTGGGGGCAGCTCCAAGAATGAGTGTTGGCTCAAGCTCTGAATTTTAAGAGGGAAAGTTGTGAGCACCTTAGATCGACCCATTTGGAGCAGTTGCAGCATTGCACTGATTTGCCTCGCCAGGTCACATTTCCAGCGCACACAGAGCAAAGAAAGATGGAGCCAGGGTTGGGATAAACGTTACCGCTCATCAAGAGAAGGAGAAGAATGAGGAGACGGAGACGGGCAGGAGAAAAGAAAAGAAAACAGGCGACCGATTTTGAAGAAGCTGTGTGCTGCCCTACTGCGGTCGTGCAGGGGGCAGCATAGCGGAAAAATGAAGGGGAGAGCCTGGAGTAACTGGGACCCTCAGAAAGGCCAACAGCCATTTCGACCCAACATAAACGGGGTCAGGGACCGCACCACCACGTTGAGGCGGCTGTTGATTGGTGCAGAACATTCAATGATCGCTGAAAAAATTTTCTGGTCTGGCGAGAATGCATTCAGGGAGAAAATCATAAAAGCTTTTAGCTTTGTTCGAATTGAATAACAACTTTTCATGCTTTGAGCCTTTAAAACCCAGACTTAAAACTCTCACCTAGCATTCGCAAATTGCTAAATGAAATTTTCTTCCCCTACTTTAAAGCACTTCCCGTACACAATACTCGAACAAGGTCTTGTAGCCTAGCAAAACGCGAAAATTTGTAAGTATAGTTTTACACGTGTTTGTAGAGAACAAGTTGTAAGCTAAGCTAGAACGCCAGGCTAGCTGTAAAATGTAGATCTATTTCAATATTTAAGAAGTTGTGATGTTGTTTTCACTTTGGGAATTTTGAGTTTTGAAATGAAACTTTCCAAATCGTGATGATACGTCATCGTACAAAAACTGTCTGAAAACAGCATAAATGACGTCAGTCGGATTATACACAATGTAGTATTGATTAACGAACATCGTGCATAATGTAGTTTTGGTCAGGCACTTATTATTTTGACGAAAACTTATGGCTAGACAAATTAAATGCCACTATTAACATAAATAAAATGCTCTTGCCCTCAATTAAGTGACTTTGTAACTACTTTGTTTTTGAAATACTGTTTTAATTTTATTTCCTCTCACATCTCAGTGTGTTATCTATCACTTACATCACTGCTTCTATAGGTTATGACCCTTCACTCATTATTGTGATATACTGCCCTTTGTTTATTTAGTAATTAGACGTCTCTTTCATCTCACATCTATTTTTATAATAACTTAACCTATCATATTAGTTTGAATGTATTTTGAAAGGAGTCGGAGCTAGTTTTATGGCCTGTAGTTTTGATAGCTGTTTATTGTTATTGCAGACCCTGTGCTGATAAATATTTTTGCTTCTTGTTAAGTTTTGAAGATTTTATTATCTTAGTACAGCCTTTTCTCTGGTTTACCATTAGTTTGTTTGAAAATATTTAAATTTTTTTTTGTGCGATTTTTATTATTTTTTTGCAGAAACTGAGGATGCGTTAGCGAAATTAATTTTTCTTATGGCAAATAAATGTCTAAGCTGACTTCATTACTGTTTGTTAATAGCAGACCCTTTTTCAACATCTGCCTGCAACGTATAATTACCTAAAATTCAATTTTTACCTAGACTGCCGGCTTCGTCATTTCAAATCTAATTAGTTTGGCAGTTGCAATTTTAAATAATTCTTTGGACTTTTGTCGGATTAAAATGAAATATAAAACGTCATTGTATTACTCGTACTTTTGCGTTTAAACACACGTTAGCAGACATGAATGATACGGGGCGTGCTTAAAAATTACCTGAATGCAAAATCGAATCTGCCCACCAAAGGCTGATGTTTGCGGGTATCTGCTTTATTGTATTCGAAATGAGGGCAGATAAAAAGATAAAAATCTGCCTGTTCAGCAGATTGTTGAAACCAATCCGAAAAGCTGACACTCATTTCAATCTGCTCGAACACATCCACCACGACTTCCAGCCCACCAACCGCCATCAAATATGTAGCGAAAGATCTAAAAAAAAGAAAGAAATATCAGAACTGCAGTTTTTTGTGCGGTTTAATTAGGCCACAAGATTGACGGTTCAAACATCTTACCTGACAGCTGCCGGGCGATCAGTGTTAGATCAAGCCCAATCAGGGTCCCGGTACATTTTCAATAGAATAGGTTATATGACAGTAAGAGCTGCATGACAGTAAGAGCAAATTTAATGATTTTCTGATTTGTGATTGTTTTCGGCGGAAGGTCTTCACTTTAACATCCGAATTCCATTTTTATCGTGTGCCTAGTGCACCCCTTCTTAATCCAGTGGTGAAACGACTACGATAGTTATACATTGCCATCAACCTACTTAATGACGCAAAAACCGATAAAAATCATGCAGTAGCCTACAGGTTACCGAAAAAAAACAATCGTTGTAATAGTGTACATTTGACTGCAATATGTCAAATTAAATTGTATAAGACCTGCTTGTAGCGCTTTGGCTAAGTGTTAATGGAAATTAACTTAATTCCGCTAGCCTTCAAATTAGGAAAGTACAGAAACTTTCAATTAAATAGCCAGTCTCCTGACCGAATTTTTGGGTATAGATTATCGAAATTTGGTAAAAAACTTTTTCACTGTCCAGAAGTTTAAGCAATAACTAAACTTTTTAAAAAAAAGCACACTAAGCTGTATTCTGAAAGCATGCTATTCCGTATTCAACTGAGTCATATAATACATCTACTTCCGCCAATTAAAAAAAATTATTAGTAGAAAACCGAAGCGATGGCGTAGTGAACCGACGCGATGGCGTAGTGGTTAGAGCGCCCGCTTCGCAGTTGGTAGACCTGGGGTTCATTCCCCTTGTCGAGTCATACCGAAAGATTTTAAAAAATGGTATCTATAGCTTGCCTGCTTGGCGCTCGGCATTAATGGGAGGTTGTGGAAAACAAGCCGGAAAGTTCGCTTGTTGTGTTCTTGGGCAAGGCACTCAACGGGAAGCCCCACCTTTATGTGGAAGACAGGTGACCCGGAAATGGCAACTTTCAAGCGAGTGTGGACTTACTGTCCAAAACATAGCGATACATCGCTTTCTCGTGAATGGAGGATAAATATGGCAAATAAAAAAAAATAAAAAAATGTGATATCACACGGCAGTTCCATTACAATGTATTGAGTTACACATAAAAGTAAAAGACCTTCACTTTACTCCATTGTAGTTCGTAAATGTCAACCTATGTAAAGTTGAGGCCAACGCCTACATCAAAAATCGAAGCTGAAGCCCATATAAGTGAACAAATAATCAAACTGTTGTATAGTAGGCTATCACGACTAAAATAATTCTTGCAGTATCCTCAATCCTCATTCCTCACATCACGATAAGAATCGTATGTTGAACAGTTGTCGTCTACAGCATGCTATGACTCGCCATCACCGCACAAATGAGCGGCATAGGTCAACAGTAGATATGGATAGATCTTACAACACATTTTGGGTCACAAGAACTGACAGAAAGGATAAGAAAATGAGAAGACCAATGGAATCACTGTTATATGTTAGTTATATATTTTAGTTATATGTTATAGTTATATATATAATCACTGTTGTATGTGCATAGGTCACAAGCAACGAAAATAAATAAAACAGCACTTACTTTACCACATGCTCTTGGGCTCTTGCCAACTCGTTCGATCTGTAATCGGCCTGCCAAACTAGCAAAACTTTTTTTCGAGAAACAACCACTTGACTATCTAGCCACTCGACCACCGTTTCGGGCAAAAATCTTCGGATAACCTCCAATTGTCCTGTATTGTCAATTTGATGTTAAACACCGTACCTTAGGAAATCATTTTCGGTCAACACAAAATTGAAAAAAGTTTGAAGTGATTAGATCTAGGAGGCAGAAACATCATTCTTTCTCAATTTTCTTGAATCATTTCAATCATAGTTTGCGCGACTAATTTTCCTCACAAATTAAGAAAGGGCGCAACAGAATTGCCGCTAGAATCCATATCACTTGTGGGATGCTCAAAAAATGTCACTGGATAATTTTGAATATATGATAGAATTAAGCACCCACTAATGGAAAATCATCCACCAAAAGATGAAAATATTTTTTAAAGGCAAATCGTTCGAGTATCACTTTCTAAAACCGTGGTTCTTGGCCTTTTTTCGTCATTATCCACTTTCAACTTTGGCTAAATCTTTACTTTCACATGCCCAGTCGAATAAATCACGATTATTAATTCAGTCATATATTCAATTCATAGACAAAAACAAACAACGTACTTTTATAAGTTAATCTCTGAAAAAAAACTTATCGAGACAAAAGTGGGGACAAAAATGGTCGTAAAGTCAATACAATTTGATTTCCAAAAATAAGACATCAAAGATGTAAGCTTGCGACGCCCCATTTGGGAACCTTTCCCTTCGAATGATTCCTCACGCCCAACCCTTGTTACGACCGACTAATGGGGAATTCCCTACTGGTAACGAATACCCACTCTACAATTATCGCCACCCGGGGCGGACCTCGCCCTTTAATAACGACACCGAGGCTTGCGACGCCCCTCAACCTTACGGTCATGCATTCATAGCTAAAAGCTTTACGATAACTGATGTATTCAACTTACCGTTTCTCAGCAAACAGTAAAGAATGATGAAGAAGGCAGAAAAAACAGTCACCATCACTGCTGTTAATACGATTGTCAGCACATGATCCTCTAAAATATAAATGCAACATCACATTTAACTAGCCATGCTTGATGATGCTATCAATACTCCAGTTAAATCGTAATTTAAAAAGAACATTTAATATTGAAACAACTACTCCAGTGAAAGTGGAAGTTTTAATGTCATTGTGTTGATACAAATGCAGTGAAATCATTTATTTACTGAATGCTTTTTTCGCAAAACAATGATCTAAAAAATTGTCAAGTTTCAAATCAGGCGGGCAGCTTATGAATTTCTCTAAACAGCTGATGCTATAATACATGTTTTCAAAGTAAAGTTGTGGCAAAGCAATTTCTTCTTACAAACTTGAAACACTGAAGCAGGAGTTTGCTTCTTGCGGGCAGCAACGTAAAATTGTTGTGCCCGCTAAACAACGTCACTTTTGACACGCAGCCACAGGTTGATCTCTCCCCCCCCCCAAATGATCTTCAGAGTGAAAGCTTCGCCTGTTTGTGGCTGATCTCCGCGCCGTGCACTACAATCTATAGTCTTATTCAGTTTAGTAAAATTGAGAGTATTTGGCTCGCCTGCGTAAAAGGTTGCCCATCCCCGCGCTATACGACTGCGCGAAGAATGATTCGACATTTATTTTTTATTGTTCTTATTATGTTATGTTGGAAATCATTTTACTTGTCCACTGGCGTAGTAAGGAGTCTGTGGTCCTCACATGGCGGCCACTAAAAGAGGGTGGCCATAATTTAATTTTTTTATTTATGATTCGCAAATCGGAAATGGGGTGGCCTATCATGTTTCTGCACAGGGCGTCCGAAAGTTACGTCACGCCATGTCTTGCCATGTCACAACACGCGCTTTCGCTTGTCAAAATCTCATAGGAGTTAAAGCATTTTCGACATTGCAAGTTTTGCCGAATACTTTTCCTAATTAGGCTTTCATGTAATAAATGACTTATTTAATGGCAGCATCGTTTCTCAAAGCAGACCTGGAACGGAAGCTGCGTAAACAGAATATCATGTTATAATTTTCAAAGATGACATTGCTAACGCAAAACTAATATCGGTAAAACACGCAGATAAATACTCATTTGCTTCATTTCAAACGTGCGTTAAAACTAGCAGGATTGCTGTTCTACCGAGGTTTTCATAACCTCGATAGCAGTGTTCTTGAGAAATTTCATGCTTTAACGCGAAAGTAAAGTTTCGACTATTGATATAACATATTTAGTCACTTGGCATGGTTGCCAAAACGAGTTAAGGATTATTTCGCAAATTACCACTTTACAGTGCATGCGAAGAAACCTATAATTGAAAGCTAGACGACTATTTCCTTACTTATAATAGGGCGAACATCATGGCAAAGTAATTAATTTTATAAATCTTGCTCTCAAAAAAGCTTTAATATAAAGCAAAAGCTTTTAAACTGGGGGCATGCAAGGTTTATATTGTGACGCGCGGCCTGGAGCCATGGCCCTTGCCCTATGATTCCATCTTACAAAGATCTTTCAAATCAGAGCTTAAAAAAAATTGATCTTTAAAGAAAACCATCGCTTGAAAAACTTAATCTCCAAAAAAAAGTTCTCCACCGTTTAAAAGGGGAAGAGTGCGGGTTTTCTTGCCATTGTCAAGGGGCCGCGTCTAAAAAAGTTTACGAACCCCCAATCTAAAGGATAAGATTTCGTCCTAGTAACACGTCTTGCGGAATCGCTCTTTTAAAAAGGTCACATGCTCTTTTGAAGACAATTACAGTAAGACATGTTGCGGCAAAAAAAACTCGCAAGGTGAGTTTCAATAAACGCTGAATTTCATTTCCATCCATACCTTAAGTTTTTCCCCCTTGTTAAAATTCTAGAAGCGCAAATGCGTGCAGGTAATGAAGTTGATAACCAAAAGTTTTAATGGTGAAAAGAATATATTTCGTTTTCCAGTTTGCATAAACTGTGACCTATTTTCGTAAACCTGCAATAAAACCATGTTTGCAATGCACAAGTTTAGCATGCTTGGTTTATTTTGTGTAGTTAAAGTAATTACCAGATTAAAAAAAATGGATCTATTTTATCAGTGCACCACTACAAACAAGAGTCAAGTTGAAAAAACAGTTTCTGGATGATATATTAACCAGGAAACAATAATTACAAAATATACTGTTACTCAGCATTTTATAGATCATAAACAGATTCGACATTTCTGCATGGAGCTCTGAAGTGCGCAATACACTTCATAGTTTTTCTGTTTATGGTTGTATAACTGCTGATACCGTTGCGGTGGAAAAGTGATTATGAGCCTCAGATCTGAGTTCAATACCCTTAGTCGAGCCATGCCAAAGGTTTTAAAACGGTATTCACAGACCCGTCTGGGGTTGAATAGGAGCAATGCGATGGTGAAATATGAAAGCGGGTTTGCTCAGTTATGGTTAGAACGAGTACAATGGGTCTCAATGACCTGAGCTCGAAGCAACTGTTGGTGCCATAACAAGCGTTCATGACGGAAACGCTAACAACAAGCGTTCAATAACAATAATTACAGCAATGCGTTAACAACAAGCGTTCATGACGGAAACGCGATTGGCGTGAATTACCGAAAACACCGAAATTGGTCTCGACAGTTTCAAGAGCAGGGTATAACCTTGTAGTTATCACGCGTCCGGGCAACTAGAACGACTAATGCTAGCAGCTAACTGCTACGTAATCATAGGCTTCTCTATTAGCAATCGCTTCAGAAATGCTTTTTCATACTATTAACATTTAATAACTTTTTCAATGGGAAACACTTTTGTTAAGCTGCGTAGCAAGAACGTTGCAGCAGTGACGCAACTAAACCGACTTCTGCTCTCAACAGATCTAGGTCAAACGTGCCATCCATCAGTGGCCTGATCTTCCCGAATAAGGCCATGCAAGACCCACATACTGCTAGCCGATAAACAGTAGACGCAGTTGGTAAATAAAATGTCGAAAACGAAACTCAGAAAATATTTTGTTTCGAATACAAAACCATTTACCGAAACAATTCGAACATGGACTATCCTACTTTCATCATACTACATAATTTTTTCCAACAAAACAATGATATTTACGGCTGGCGGCCTACGTGGCATCTCAAAGATATTAAATTACACAGCATGATCATTGTTCACAATGTTCAGGCGTACTTCACATAAACCCTTATTTCAACGTTGAAGATTTTCTTCTTTATGACGCAAAAAAACTGCGCAGTAAAAACACGATAACGTTAAAATAAAAACATGGTATTTCCAAAACAAACGATGTATTTGCGTTAAAAGAGAGATGAAGTAAGGGAGTGTGTCCAAGCAAATCTGCATCTAAGCCATGCGAGTTCGCAGTAGTAGGCCTAAAACACCATTCCATGGGAGTGCTTCTCCTAGCAATTAGTTCAAACGTGTTTCAATTCAAAGAAAAAGTACGCATAATGGTCCCCGTGCCCTCCTTTGCAATGTGAATTGCTGCAAAGCGTCCGCTTTCTAATGGCAGTTGCGAGCTTACCATACCGTTTGTTGACATTTTAATGGCGCCGCATCTTCTCATGACACTTTGAACACTTACTGTCAACTAGTATATTAGAAGATAATACACACACAGCGTGAACCAACAAAGTAAAAAAGGTTCAAATCTAAAAACTTTTAAGCCCAGATATCTTACTGTTAATTAAGTTTGTGAACTTTTTTTTTCTATAGTGTGTTTTGCGACAAATGCCTCTGGACAATAACTTTTTCCGAAGTGCTAAAAGAGACCTTAATGTTTATTTCGGCAGAGGCGCTTCATCCTAAGCGAACGTAGAGTTGCTAAAAGCAATTACATAATATTTTTTAACACATTCTGTTTCCATTTATGTTAGCCAAGCTTTAACGAGTAGATTTGCACTTTAACACTCAATTTAAGAGTTTAAAGTGAAATGTGCCATTACCAGAAATGTCAAGACCAAATTTGCTTATAACAAGCTAAAACGGGCTTGACCTATAGCAAACATGTAAGCATTTTTCCAAAATTTATGTCACATGACAACTCCATTACAGCTACCTGGCAATATTTTGAACGTTTGAATTGCTCCTAATTTTCCTGGATTGTGATAGCATTTCTTCTCTCTACTTTCTTGAACCTGCAAAAACGCGTCATGACTTTATTTGGCAGAACGACATAGCCACTTATTTTACGAGAAATCGGCTGCAAAACTGGTATCAATAAGAACTGATGATGTCAGAGCTTTAATGGGTTAAGACAGAGAAGCTGTTTACCCAGCATGACATAGGAGGCGCCTTTGGGCACCCGTCAATTGTTGTATACCCAGGGGCAAACAGAAGTGTTGTTCAATAACCTCCTCTCCCGAAAATTTCTGCCAAACGCTCTAATCCATTGGTAAAGGTTACAACAGCCCATATTTGCATTCTGATTTGGCAATTTCCATTGATATTTGCTCCAAAGTCTTCCACTGGTTTAATAGCTATAGAACTCTTTGTGAAGAAGAAACACAATTTGCATCTGACGTCAAGCGATTTCATTACACGAGACTAAAAGCACTTAAAATATGGCACAATCTAAACCAACGATGGCTTGTTTTTACCTCTAGGCTACGTCATTGCAAAATAAACTATACCGGGTCTTAGATACAGTATTACATTTTACAATAAATATGCCCAAGCCTAGCACATATCCTAAAAGATAAAGTACAGTTTTTCTTCGTATGTGATTATACGTCAATATGTCAACGTCTTGTGGATATATTACCGCTAGTCGGACATCCTCACAGCTATTACAAAAACTATTAAGTGAAAGTCATTCAAAGCTTGAATATCGAAAGAATGGAAGTCGAAATTAATGACAAAAATTGAAAGAATAAAAGTTGAATTAAAGACAAAAAGTTAAGTCGTTCGCACGAGCGAGTCGATTACATCTGATGACTCCCAATGAATTGTTCAAATAAAATTTTCAAAGACTAATGCTGGCCGTGACCGTTGTGGTGGTGTAGTCGTTGGAATCCTCACTATACATTCGGCAGATCTGGGTTCAGATCTCTTGGAGAGTCATAACACAGACTTTATAAGTGGTATTCATTGGTTTCCAGCTTTCCGCTAAGCAATAAGAGCAACGTGGAGGATGATATATGGATCTGAGTTTACCCGTAATGATAAAAAAAAATGCAATGGGCCTCAATGGCCTGAGCACATAAAACAACAACAACAACAATAATGGCTGCCATGACAACTAACTGGACCGAACTGAAACGGCCAGCTTAGTGCTTATGGCAAACGACTCAATGACATACCCGCACTCCGTAAACACCTTCATCCAAATAAGGATAACCAAATGTGAGCGTACCATCAACAGCCTAAAAGCAGCACAAATGGCTCAGTAAGCACCAGACTACACATTGATTTTTAAAATGTTTGTAACCATTTTATGATACTTGTAACCATAAACATTACACCAACCTTATCGGCAGCGATTGGTGTAATTTTCAATGTTTCCGGTTTTTCCCACGACCCATTGATCTCTTTATATTTAAGAAGATGAAAAAGATAAACTTTGATGTCATAGTCATGAGTTAGGTTAAAAGTAACTTTCGCGATACCATTCTCGACATCAACATTTGGCGCTGGAGGAAGCCAAGCTGCAATTCAAACATATCATTTAAAGAAGTTACAACAAGTAAATTCATGCTAGATTATTGTGCACGTCATCAGCAAGAGAGAGTTTAATATTCAAGAGCAAACAGAACTTCTCAAGGAAACCGAAAAAGTTTCATCATTCGAATAACTTTCGTCTGGCGTTAATAAGAGCTATTTTTCAGCCATGTGCTGCCTACGGTAGCGTAGTTTCGCATTGGCAACGTCGTTGACGTAGTAAACAAAGAGCATGGTATACAATTCAGTCATAACGTTGACAATAGATGTGAATTCGCATGCGTAGCTCACCTTTGGTAACTTGAAACGAAACTTTATCATACTCGAAGTGATATGAATGAGGATACGACACAACGTACTAAAGTAATAAAAGTTATGGCAAGGCAAATATCATCTAGTCTATATGATGTAGAATTATGCTTTACGACTCGAACAAGTCATTTTTCCGATAAAGCTACTGTAAAAGTGATAAGAGTCAAGCAAAAATTAATGATCTAAAATGGTGCTTACAAGCATGAAACTCTCAATAGCATTGCTTCCTTCCGAAGCCTCGCGCCTTTAGGACTCGCTTTGTTGTTTTGTTTCCCGCTTATAAGACGCTCTCTATCGATCGTAACCACTTGGAACTAACAATATAAACTTTATCAATCAAGGGATTGCTCAGCACCTGCCCGACCATTTATTCCGATTTTGGTAACACCGTCGCAGTTCGGCATGAGAGTTGATCTTCTGCCACACAACTGGTGGAAAGGTTCGGCACAAGCAAAGAAAGCAAACCGTATCAACTATACTGTCGCCTTTCAATAGAAATTTTTTGATTCTATCTCAATCTTAATTTACTTTTTAAAATTGAGGCGACGTATAGTATCGCTCGAATAATTAAGTCTGGTTGCAACTTAATAGCTAGGAAAAGATTGGCTTCCACTAAGATACTTTAACTCACGCACTTCTCGATCACGAACAGAACAAATATATTCACAAACCACTTTAAAACTTCGAATTCCTTCGCTTGTCAAATACAGAAACTAAAGCGCTTTACTATATAAATACCAAAGACCAAACAAAACTAAAACCACCAAAATAATTGCTTGGTTCCTGTCACAACAATCACCACAAATCAACGTCTTTTTACTACACTCCACTATTTCTCTCTGTCACTTTTTCTGAATTACACTCTCTGAATGAATAAAAAATTCTCGCCACCTTATATATACCGCTGGAAAATAATCTAGAAATTGCTAGAACATTACGTGACACAGGAAAAACACCGTTAATAAATTACGAAATCGGTAATAATAAAAAAAGAACAAATCTTCGAGAAGAAACAAGAATCACTAGAATACATTGGAAAACTTAGTCACGTAGTCAGCCCTTGTGACGTCACAAAAGGCTGTGAAATACAAATCTATTTATAAATGCGAAAGAAAAAAGGTCTTTTTTCGAAAACAGTTTAGGAAGTTTAGGGCTTCAGACAATTCAGATTTGCAAATAAAACGATCACTGCAAAATAAAACAACAAATTACAATAAGTACTCATTTATAAAAACTATTCCTTTAAGGCAAATTTGCTTATTCGTGACATATATCAAATATCAAGAGTGAGAGCTTGCTTCGATAATTATAGTCTTTTTTATCCACGTAATTTTCAACCGTGGTCAAAGTCGTGTCTGATATTCTATCAAACATGACTTTGATCTTTTTTTTGGAGACTAATGTGCAAGAGCGTCTCTCTAAGCGAGTCGCCCGTCCTATGGCATGACGCAGCCCGATATACCATCGTGTTAATGGAAGCTACAGTCGAATGATCATGCGTTCAATACTCACAAACTTTAAATGCCGAAGCTATTAAACTGAAGACTTATCTTTTTTGTAGATAAATCTCAAGATAAGCAACAGCCAACGCATTAAATTCAAGTAAAACTTCATTTTACGTTTTCTTTTAATATACATATGATTGGGGTGTACAGTTTTTTCAGAAAGTGAACTCGGATGTAGGCCTACCGCTACACAAAATGTTTACAAAGCATGCTATATGGCAGAATTAGAAAGCATTTGAAGACCAATAAGCAAAACTTATACTTACGTAAGCAAAAATCTCTAAGTCGCTGTCATATACATCATGAAACACATGCTGAATGGGTGCGGTAGAGTTCTGACAAAAAAGACGTTTTTTTCTATAATACATTATCAAAAAACACGCGACTTAATTCCAAAATTAGTTAATGGAATGAAATTACATCAAGAAATCTCTTTTCAAATTTCGAAATTTGTAAACTTTATTTTTTGTATCTTTTGTGCACTGCATTTAATATCAGTTCCAATGCGATTATCTGGCCAATAGTTTCATTAGCGCTACAAAACAAGATGATAAGCGGCAGTTTTCCGGAACTTTGCACGATTTGAATGAGCTTGCATGTAAAATAATATTTAAATGTTATTATCACGCATGAAAAAACGCTCCGACCAAAACGATCAGCAACATCAGCTACTGACTAAAATCTGTATGGCGACAGCCACTTGTTTGTAATCGAGAGATTAAGAGTTCAGTTCCTGTGTGATTTTTACATTTTTATGTCCTTTGGAGCGACATTATACGTCAATTCTCCGAGCAAGATTACACTGCTTCTGGTAGACAAGCATGGCAACAACAGTACTAATGATTCAGAAACGAGTTTAAACACGGATTGCGCAGCGAAAATTAAACAGGTTTTGAATGGAGGATGAAACATGTTATTTTCGACAACGACAAAGTCAGTAGCGAGAATCGACCCAGTTTGCGGTCGATTCTCGCTACGACAGCATTACATGCCAGGAGAGCAATGTTCTGACAAAAGATTTAATAAACAACCAATAATTTGGTACAACCCCCTGCTTTCGACCGAATAAATAAGTGATTCTTAAAAAGTCTATCAGCAAAAGTCTCCACCATTTCTCGAAAGGTTTGAGTGGCTGGGCACCAAATTCTACACGATTGAAATAACACTTTAAAACTTTGTAAGATATTTGCCTCCTATTGTTCCGCCAATCGCCATGTAGTTTTTTACAGCGATTTGACTTCATAAAACGTAGTCTCTTGAGAATGTGACGCAAAGACTTCATAAGCAATTTTTCACAAAATTGATTGATATTGTGGTAAATTAAGTGATCTCGTGTTGTTTTGTTAGGAGTTTAAGTAAATATAGCTTCAAATTAGACCCCTACAGCGAACCGAACAATTAGCCCCTACTAAGAAGTAGTAGACGTTATAACCGGGCTTCCTACGGACTACTTCTAAAAGCCTTCCTTTGTTGTATTGTCTTTCTTTGGTCTTTTCCCTGTGGTTAAATAAGGCCACATGTTTGACTCATATATATATATAACAGGTGCATCTGCTCGTATATATATAGTGACCACCTGCATTTTCGCTATTCTTGTCAAAACGTCAACGTGCCGAAACGAGTAGTAAATTTTCGTTTCGATCTGATTATGCTTCGGATTTCTGTTTGGGCCTGAGTGTTGGTCCCCCTGTCTAATTGTTATTAAGGCTGTGTGGTAGCCTTTATCGCCGTGAATTTTCGTTCTGCGCACGCTGGGAGGAGCTGCGCATATTTGTAAATAGAACACTGCAAGAAAGCTTCAACCGCTTCCTGTTTTTTGTTTGACGAAGCAGAAAGGATCCGTAGAGCTAATATTACTAGCTCTACAAAGCAACTCTACTGGTTTAGTGCTAATCAACGACGGTACGCTTGGCGCGGGAATCAAAAAGTTGAAACCTGGTGCTGCCGCACCACCTATGTAAATTTGTTTAAACAACCAGCGACTTTTCAAAAACAACACCAACCAGTAAGAGAGCTAAAGCTTAAACTATGACGTCACTACTTCATCTTGAGGCAGAACAATGACGTAAAACTATACCTCAATCGCCGAAATATTCAAAACCATCCTTGAGTGGTTGCAAAAAGGAGGCCATTTAAGATAAATATCATAAGCTTGAGGGTGAAAACAAGCTTTCGGCGGATCAAATATGACTTCAACGTTATAACCTTGCACTTTGACGCTAGGGGGTGGCAAGGTATCGTTATCTAAAAATATGAAAAAATTAATGACGCTATCTGCAAACCTACAATTGTGGTACGAGGAAAATGCTGAGAAAAACACTTTTGTCGGCAGCTGTCGCGAGTCATGGACGTTTAGCAAGGCGCGTCAGCATAACCCTAGACAACAGTAAATGTGAAAAGGCAATCCATCCCTGAATCAATCACAATTAACGAAAGAACAAAATCATACCGCAGTAGCATGAACGTGGTCCGTTATTGCGATGGCAATCTGAAAAATAAATAATTTATGCAGACCTAAACAGGGCACGCAAATGATTCCAATATAAGCAGGCTGTCAATTGAATTTGGATACAAACTTTTACAACATCAAGTTAAGAAAATACCTTAGACGTAGCCTGTGGAAATGCACATGCTATTAAAGGACTAAGTTCCTTCTGCCTGTGTTACAACGACCGTGTAGCTCCAACAGAGGCGTAGCATGGAGTTTGATATTGAATCGATGAAAGTGGAGAAGTGGCAGCAACAGAAATGCAAAACATGTTTGAAAATATAAAGGTATGAGCAAAGTCTTAAACCTCCAATTACAAAACTTGCATCATAAAATGTTGCAAGAAAGTTTTATTTTATTGGGAAGAGGACTCATCCCATTTTTCTCACCTTCTTGTCTTCACCAATGAGCTCTTAGTCTAAGGCAGTAATTCTAAAGCGCCGTGTGGCTACACATCAGTGTGTCGCGTGAAATGTTGAGGAAAATTGCGAAATGTCGACGAAATTTTCTACTATATTGGTTCACATATGCTATGGGTCTGACACAATCTCATATTATTTCCAATTAACTTGAGAATATTCTATATTTTGTTGATTTGTCATGGCGAGATGGATTTGTTTACTTTTTCACTTTCAAATTTGTTTCGCTTTCGAAAACAATTTTTTCTTGACGTTAAAAAGTTCTGTTGGCGCTGCTTCATGCAAATCATTTGGCTGTTGATGGAGAAAGATTCAATTTTTGAAATCCGGTTTTGTCTCCGCTGACAGAAGTGGCTAAATTCAAGTCACGTTCCTCAAAATTTCGTGAACAGTAGCATTTCGCCACTTTTCTCTGTCGAAATCATCTTCCTTCTCCAATCCAGCCTGTTTAATATCTTTAATCTACCATAAAATGTCATCGTTAATATCCCTCTTGTGCCGACGATTTTAAAATCTAATGCTCTTCTCAGCATATGATCACCAACCTTCTTTGGAACATGCCCATACCATCTCACTACATTTGGTTTGGCAAGTCCATCTAGAGTTTCTTCAACTCTCGACACATTCATCAGTTAGACTATCATTTTTCTCAATTGATGTAACACAATACATTGCTCTTATCATTAATTTTTCAGTTCTTTTCAAAATCGCCATCTACTCTCAGACACCATATATCGCTTTCGTGCAAACATCTCCCACATATCCTTTCTTTATATTTTCAACAAAAGCTTTCTGCCATGAAGCAATTCCTACATTCTCAGCCCTATATCGATCCAACTCTAGTTCATGATAGATAAAATATTCTCTAAACTTTAAGTATAGAATGTTTGATAGCTAAATTAAATCATACAATATAATAACTTATTTCCTCGCAAATTTCGTCTTTCATAAATTTTAGGGTCATATTTCCCGAAAACGAGGAACTTTCCTCCAAGGTGGAAACCCTGCTTTCACGAAACCATTTCTCTCCAAACTAGAAGCAAATTCAACTAGTGAGGTGATCTAAACGACTCAAACAAAAGCATAAAACTTTTTGTATTTCTAAAAGTTTGGCAAAAAAAGCATTGTTCAAAGATTCAAATTTCAGTGAGAGAAATTGCGCATTTAAAGAAAAATGTTAAGTGTGAATGAAGCGCAAGTAAAAAACCTAGGGTTCCATAGCCGTAATTTATGCAATCAAAAAAATTGCTGAAAGGGCAGCGTAAACTACGCAACTAAGAAGACGGTAAAGAGCAACGCAAGTTTGGCAAGCACCAAAAATTTACACTGAAGTACAACGTAAGCTTGCAGCTTGCCCTAAAGTTGCCCATTGACAAGCTATGTCAAAAATTGAATGCTTGAAATCAAGAAATCAAAGTGCCAAACAGAGCGAAGTTAAAATACAGTATTGCAGTAATTTAAAGCTGGGATACTTTTGCATGGAGTTAATGATCAATCAAATCCATTAATAGCAGTTTGCAACGAAAATTTGTCAAATAAATTTATGTCTCAAACTGCCGAAGGCAAAAAACATTTTATTTCTTTTCGTTTGCTTTGAGATGTATGTGCTTTTTAACGTTG